>OX645061.1:87154837-88404837 GCA_951905685.1 Eumerus sabulonum
ATATAATATCGTCTACAGTAGCGTATTAAAATAACATTCTGTTCCGAGTTCTCTTCTGTGTTCTAAATCAGGAAAGGGAAACCGTGTTACCGCTAATTTAACGCGAGCGAAGCCGCGGGCAAAAGCTAGCTCTCAATAAATTTGTCAAGGGCTACACTGTTTCAGCTGTGAAAGAAACACGCTAAAGTTCTGAAGACAGGCAATCCAACTTAAACATCTTACCGCGAAATGAGGCGCATGTATTTAGTTACTTCCTTTTAACAAACACTAAACGAAGAGCACCGTGGCGCAGTGGGTAGTGTGTTGGTCTCTGACGCCCATTACACGGGATCGAATCCCGACACAGCCATGTCATCGAACGTGTGTTTCACGGTGTTTCTCCCCAGCGGGGTTCTGACAAAACCCCCTGTAGCAAAATTGTCATAATAAGCTTCTCGAAATTCGCCATTCGGAACCGGCAGTAAACTGTAGGTCCCTTTCACCTATGGGAAAATGAACTCACACACAACATGGGTGATTGAGAGAAGCTCGGCTCAGGTTCTTCATGGACTGTAACGCCAACATACATACATACAAATGAACAAGCCGATATACTACTCGGTGTTCTAGCTTACATTATCTTGGAAGGTATTATGTTTATCTGTTGTAATTTACTTAAATTATAGAAAGGAAAAAAGTTAAGGAAAGCCAATTTTCGTATGTATGATCTTTAGCTAGCTGCTTCTGACGCAGCACACCATTCAAGCAGAGGTCCATTTTCTTTTGTGTGCGCTCCTTTAGCGTGCTAGTCGCTTGCTCCGTAATTCATCTAGGCTAGAATTGTAAATCCCTGAACGAAATGAAGCATTGGACATTTTTTTAATTGCCATCTCGCACAGACTATTATCGTATTCTGATGAATACATATATACCTTATACTAGACAAAATTAGCTTATCTATCTTAATTAGCTTAAAAATGCCCTTTTGACCCCATGCGGGTACTCTAAGCTGAACAAAATTTATTTCTTAACTTGGTCTTTCAGCAACTTAAATTTAACTCAATATTTGACTTAACATATGTATTTATATACAAGGTAGGGTTAGGTCGATTTGGTTGATGTGGGTTCGGACAAGGATTACAGCGTTTATTGAATAGGACAATTATACATACATACATACATTTTCTGTGATCCGCAAGCTCCATTATTAGGGTCGCGAGGGTAATGCGCGCAAGCGGGATTTCCAGGCCACTCGATCCTCCGCCAGCAGCTGCTCAATATTGAGCTCCCCCCGCACTGCCGTGTTTCTCACCTTATCCCGCCGAGTAACTCCCCCAGCAGCACGAAGAAATCTCAATTCGGCAGCTTGTATTCGCGATCTTATTCTTTCGGTCAATAGCCAAATTACTTGACAATAGGTGAGAGTTGGAACAAATACTTACTTACTTAACGGGCGCTACAGTTCGGGGTGAACCTGGGCCTCAACCAACACGCCCGTCCAACTAGCGCGATATTTTGCGCCATCTTAAGTGCGGCCGTCCTCTGCTTCTTCGTCCCCCGGGGTTGGATTCAAAGACTCTCCGGGCTGGAGCTGTGGTGTTCATTCGCTCTACATGGTCTAGCCATCTTAGGCGTTGGATCACTGAAAGTACACTGAAATCAATTGTACGGAACGTTCCTTCAACCTATTTGATTCCCCTTTTACACTACTTGTTTCGTAATAATAAGAAACAATGGTAAAATGACAGGTTGTGACTGTGGTTTTCATAATTTGCACAAGATTTAAAATAGCTATAACATAGCTATAATTTTAAATGTTTTAGGATGAGCCCATATGTACTTATATCTACTGTGTAAAAACATAAATATTTGTAGTTCGTATCACTTAAACCGTGGATCCCTTCATTGCCTGCATTTAAGTTTAAGTTTTTCTACAAGCACCCTAAAACAAAGGACCAGGCATTTGGCTGCTTATACTCACTCTCTCTCATATTTTATTCATTGCAGCCAACAATATTCCAAAGGCGCTTCCGTCAACACTTCTGTATTCACATTTACGTGTAATCCACTTTACGGTGCAATTATCATTTGAGGTTCAAAAAAGGATTTCTTTCTATACAAGTCAAATTAAGTATTTCTTCTAATATCCGTTTTAGTCGGAGCAACTGGAGTTATAACTTACTTACTTACTTAGTTGGCGCTACAGTCCGTGGTGACCCTGGGCCTCAACCAACAAGCGTCTCCAGCTGGCACGTTCTTTGGCCAACTGTTTCAAGCGCTGCACGGCCAGTTAGTTAAGGTCCCCTTCCACCTTCCGGGGTGGATTCGAAGACTCTTCGTGTCGGAGCTGTATTTTCCGTGAGCTCTACATGGCCTAGCCACCTTAGACGCTGTATCCGTAGACGTCGTACCAAGCCGATGTCGCTGTACAACCCGTACAGTTCTTCGCTTTATCATCTCTACTTCTCAATTGCCTCTTGAGCCCAAAGAAACAGCGATTGGCAAGAGTGATTGTGCGTTTTATCATAGCGCTGGTGTTGTTGTCGCTGGTCATCACTGAGCCAAGGTAGACGAATTCCTTGACCACTTCAAAGTTATATCCGTTCATGTTGACGTTCTGGCCAATACGTCGGTGTTGTCCGTCTCTTTTAGATGAAAGCAGATATTTGGTTTTACCCTCATTAACCTTGAGACCCATCTTAGCCGCTTCTACCTCAATGCTTACAAAGGCCTCAATGACGTCTCGCTATGTCCGTCCAATCACGTCAATGTCGTCGGCATACGCAAGCAATTGCGTAGACTTGAAATCAATGGTACCTCTTGAGTTGGCCAGTGACTCTTGCACGATCTTTTCAAACACGATGTTGAAAAAGTTGCATGACAGCGCGCCACCTTGCCTTAATCCTTTTTTAACATCTAAGGTCTCGGTTTGCTCATTATCGACCTTAATGGAGCAGCGAGAATTCTCCTTTGCCATCCGGCATAGTCGGACGAGTTTGGCAGGGATGTTAAAACTAGACATGGCCTTGTATAGCTCATCTCTATACATGCTGTCATATGCAGCCTTGAAATCGACGAAGAGGTGATGAGTGTCGATTTGGTGTTCCTGGTCCTCTCCAAGATCTGCCGTAGCATAAATATTTGGGCTATTGTGGATTTACCTGGCCCGAAACCACACTGATAAAAGCCGATCAGGTTATCCACAAATGGTTTCAGGCGTTCACAGAATACGGCAGAGAAGATCTTATATGCGACGTTAAGGAGACTTATTCCCCTATAGTTGGCGCAGTTACAGGGGTCTCCTTTCTTATGCACCGGGCAAATGATGCTGAGATTCCATTCGTCGGGCATGCTTTCCTCCGACCGTGCCTTGCAAATCAAGTGGTGCATGCACCTTACCACCTCATCTTCAGCCGCCTTAAGAAGCTCAGCAGACAGGCCGTCTGCGCCCGCGGCCTTATTAGTCTTGAGCCTTGATATTGCTATTTTGACTTCATCTAGGTCGGGTGGACTGAATTCTGTTTCATTGTCGTCCATTACGAATGACTCGTTCTGCCTGACAGCGGCATCTTGTCTATCATCTGCAGAAGTGGTCTTTCCAAATCCTCAGCATCGACTGCGACTTTACTACCAGTTCTCCATTTTCATCCCTGCAGGCCGCCGCCTTTACCTTATTGTAAAACTTACGGGCGTCATTCCTGCGGAAGCATCGCTTCATCTCTTCGATCTCACGCTTTCCGTGCTCTCTCCTCTTTCTTCTGAAAAGCGTGTGTTCCTCTCTTCTCTTCTGCTCATAGATTTCGCGGGCAGCGCTCGTCCGTCATTGCAGCATGGCTTTACAAGCCTCTTGTTTTGCTGCATGGGCTTGTTCGTATTGTTCACCGAACCAGGGGTTTCTAGGTGGTGGCGGTTTGAAACCAAGTACCTCTGAGCCCTCGTCTCTGACGGCGCTCTGGCAATGCGCCTATTCCTACTCTATTGTTTGTGCTGCTGTGGGCGGATTTTGAGAGAGCTTGGAGGAGACACGATCGGCAAAGATTCTGGCAATCTCTTGCGATTGTAGCTTTCCGACGTCAAACTTACGTAGTCCTACTCTTCTCTTAAGCATTCTTGATATCCCCATTCGTACCTTGGCTTCAACAAGGTAGTGGTCCGAGTCGATGTTGGCCCCTCGGAAGGTTCGTACGTCGAGAATACAAGAGTGTCTGACGTCGACCGCAATGTGATCAATCTGGTTGGTGGTCGATTGACAAAAAGACCGCCAGGTACATACCTGGCAGGTGCCAGGGTAGCTATCCAGGGGGAGGCCACGCGGAGGCTGTGTGTTCACTTGGAGCAGGGACAGAGATCGAAGCTGGCCTTTGCCATGTTAAACGCGATCAACTTCTTTGCTCTGTTTGCTTGCTCCCTCCCCCCTCCGCTGGAGTTAGAAGCAGTTCAATTATTAATAACATTATCAATTGGTTACAAAAAAAAAAAAACTTCTAAGATATGTCAATGGTATCAACAAGACATATGGATTTAGATAATCGGTATGAGCTTGTGTAAACATCGCCTTTTTGCTTTTGAACGCCAAACAACGTACACGAACTTGCAAGCCATACCCAAAATCCTCGGTTCTATAATCCATTTCACACCAGCTCGATTTATGTGAAATAAGAAGCTCATAAATTAAGTGTACGATTACGAACTGATTGCTTTAATAACACCTGCAGAAGCCAAACCGTACGCGGTGAAACTCCTGATACAGAATCGGTTACTTGGAAAATGAATGAAAACCTTACCACACTCACCGCCTTGGGCGCAAATTGTTTTGGCGTGCAATCAAACACCACAGCTAAGGCAGTCAGCTAACCAACTATGAAACTAGTTGGTACTGCCTACCAACATCAGCCAGCTGTCCATGTGCCGAACCAGTATCAACACCAGTTATGTTTTCATATAACTTACAACGATTTAACGTAATTTAAGAAATAATAATGTAAAACTGAAGATTCCATCTGGAATGCGGAATACCCGCTCTAAAATAACACCACCGAATCGACAAATCGAACGAAGACACCACCAACATTCAAGCTCTACCATAACGAAGCGGAACAGTACTGCAAATGATAATCCAGTTCATTTTCAGATCCATGCTGTAACAACCGTATTGCCGGATTGGAAACAATATAGCTGACTGCAACTAATAGCCATCGTAAAATATAAACGAGGATATCGAAAGACGAGTATCGAATGGGATAAGATGCCTCCCCCGCCGTTGAAGAGCCGAAAAGCAAGGCGCAACCAACAGAACCAACTACCATATTATTCGTAACTAGCGCAATAGCGCAGCGGTTCTGATGAGTTTCCATCTTCATAAAATGATCACGAACTCAAGCACGCGCCCGATCAATTGAGCGATATTGCGATATTACCTGTGGAAGCAACGAAGTAACACACGATTTCTTCGTTCTCCCCCAGATATGGGCTAGGGTCGTCGCGTCGCTTCGCTTGCAGACGCAGTGCATAAGTACCAGGATACTGTGGAGCGGAAAATACTCGCTTGTATACAGTGAACTAGTTCAATGTATGTACATATGTATGTATGTAGGTATCTCGAGATTAAGTGCACTCTTCGAAGTGGTGAGTGGATTGGTTTTCTTGAAAATTATTTATAAGAACCTATTACGGTACACCTGGACTGAGGCCAGGTAAGTTCCTCGTACTTTCCCATTTGATTTGGTGGTTAGGTTTAGGCGTATTTCACAAGAAAACCGTGCAATCAGCTGCGAGTAGTTCCATATAGATCGTGAAGTCATCACTATCTAATTCTAGGTTTTCAATCGATAAACCGAGTATCCGCCGTTGATATGAGGAGCACCTCGATCTTCGGCAGGGTAATGATAGAAGCGAAACAATTTGCGGGTATCAATGCGATTTGTATCGATCTATCTTTGAACAGTCCTTCGTTTTCCAAATTAAAGTTTCGCTCCTTTTGCCCAGTTTTTATCAAGCAAATATAGAAAAAGAAATAAAGAAAATAAAGAAAAAGAAAACAAATAGGAAGAGCTCTCTCTCGAGTCGGTGGCAGACGCACTATTTGCCGTGGCCACTGGCAAAGAAGAAGAGGCCAAAGTAAGGGGATCCGGCGTGTTGGACGGGGACATCTCCAAAGAATTAGAGGAGGAATTACTCGCTGATTCTGAAGAGACAGCCCAGGAAGGTGTAACACGGAAAAAGGATGCCAAGATGGCCAAGAAGTTAACTCAAGGAAAGCTGAGGTTTAAAGGGGTATAAAAAAGCTGTACACCTTAAGTGCTTAATTGAGGAAAAGGGCATTCCCCTGCTCTCCGATATGGAGAAGGAGAAGCTCGCATGGGCCGAAGAGGTGATTGCCAAGGATGTCCTTACGAGACCAAGGGCTCACAAGGACACATCCAGTAAAAAAGTCAGAGAAGGCAAGGGGGATAAAAACATCAAAAAACCTCCCAAGAAAAGGGAGCCGAGGGCTGGGCCAGATGGAACCGAAGCCGATAAGGCGGGTTCTAGCTGCACCCTTGGGTGCTTGGGTGTCACATCAGGACTACATAAGCGGCAGAAGACTCATCAATTTAGTTTTTCCATGGCTCAAAAAATCACTTGTTTGTATTGATGTGTGAAAGGGAGCATTCTATAATTGCTTTACGTTATTTTATCTACCAAAATAGTGCTCTCTTGAAAGGACCATACCATACTATACTATAGTTTAGATCAGCCATGCTCAACCTGCGGCCCCCAATCTTTTATGTGCGGTCCGAAACACGCTAATGGGGAACACAATTTTTTTAAATTATTTTGTTTATTGAAAACATACGTTAAATGAAACATTATGGTGCGCACATATTTCAGTTCTGACATTAATACTCTCACAATAATTTTTTTAACTTTAGGCAAAATTTTCCGCCTAAGTTCTCTGACGTGTTAAGGTGGGAATATAATGCAAGACATCGCGTCGTGAATTACGACCGATGCATTTCATTGGTGGCTGTTAAAATCAGGAATAAGCAATGAAATACCAATCTCTCGTACGTCTGCCCGTTGATCGCCGAGGGGGTTGGTTGTTGCTTTTGTAATACACACCGATACTAAACGCGTTATTCTCCGTTTAAAAACGACGCCTTTGACTAACACAGTGATAGTCTCAAGACGTCGATGTGTAGAGTCAAGACGTGGCAAAATGGTCGCAACAAGGCAGAATGACGTGGTCAAGACGCCGTCAAACCGCAACGCGTTTGTAGGTGCAAACTGTAAAAGTGCCTGTCAAAGCCAATAGTTTGGTATCTCATTCTTTATTCCTGGTTAAAATGCCAGCGGGTATGGCGCGATCGCTATCGATGCGATGCCTCATGACGCGCTTACTTTCAGCATGTAACATTTGATTTCGCAAAATGACAGTTAACGCAATGCCTCGTTTTTTGTGACCAACGAACGTGACGCCTAATAACGTGATGCCTTGCATTATATGTCCAGCTTTATATGTGTCTCGCACTAGCATCGTAATATTTTTCTTTGTTTACTTACTTATCAGGCCAGCGATCCATGGAGGATCTGGGCCTGAGCTATAGCAGCCATCCATTCTTGACGGTCCCGGGCACGCTGCTTCCAGTTATCAAGACCAAGATGTCTTACATCCGCGATTACTTGGTCTTTATACCGGAGGTTCGGTCTTCCTCTTCTTCTCGAACCAGGAGGCTCGGAGTCGAAGACCCTCTTAGCTGGAGCGTTGATGTCCATGCACTCGATGTGGCCGAGCCTGTGTAGTTGACGGATCCTTGCCTTCCGGACTACATCCACATCTTGGTACAGCTCGTAGAGTTCGCGGTTGTGTCTTCTTCTCCATTCACCTTCCTCACAGACAGGACCAAATATCTGGCGCAGAATTTTTCTTTCGAAAGAACCCAAAATCAGCTCCGCTGTCCTGCTTATCGTCCAGCTTTCGGCTCCGTACAGCAAGACTGGCAATATGAGTGTTTTGTAAAGCATGACTTGGTCTTCCGAGTGAGGAGTTTTGACCCCAGTTGTTTGGACAAGCCGAAGTAGCAGCGGTTGCCAAGGGCGATTCTATGCCGGAACTCCACTGTGGTGTCATTTGTGGAATTTACGTTTGCCCCGAGGTAGACAAACTCCTTAACTACCTCGAAATTGTAGCTGTCAATTGTTATATTTTGTCCCAGGTGGTGAGCGACGGATTGGTTTTCGCTTGACAGCATGTACTTCGTTTTGTCGTCATTGACCTTAAGACCAACTTGTTTCGCCTGTTCTTCAATCGCCGTGAATGCTTCCACAATGCCAAGGCGAGAACACGCGATGATATCGATATCATCCGCGTATCCTCGCAGATGGACGGACTTGTAGAAGATAGTGTCTTCCCTGTTGACGCCTGCCCGTCGCACTATCTGCCCCAGCAGCAGGTTGAAGAAGGCACATGGCAGCGCATCTCCTTGCCGAGATCCGGTGCATGTTTCAAACGGTTCCGAAGTCCTAGAACCGAGTTGCACGGTGCACCGCGTAATTTTTTAGGGTGGCGCGACACAACTGGATCAGTTTTCCCGGGATCCCGAATTCGGTCATCGCACCAAACCGTCCTTCACGATGAATGCTGTCGTAAGCGGCCTTGAAATCGATGAGAATATGGTGTGTATCGATTCGAAACTCGTTGGTCTTTTCCAGGATTTGTCGAAGTGTGAAAATTTGGTCTATTGTCGATTTGCCGGGCCGGAAGCCGCACTGGTAGCTGCCGATTAGTGCGGTGCAAAACGTCTTTAGACATTCACACAATACGCTGGACAGGATCTTGTATGCGACATTGAGCAGGGATATACCTCTATAGTTCTTGCAAAGGGTAGGATCGCCTTTTTTGTGGATGGGGCAAATAGAGCTGGTATTCCAGTCGTCGGGCATGCTTTCGTCTTCCCAAATTCTGCAGGTGAATGCTCCCTAGCAGATCATCGCCGCCAGCCTTGAAGAGCTCAGATGGCAAGCCATTTAAGCCTGCGGCCTTGTTATTCCTCAGCTTCTGAGCAAACATATGTTTGCGTGAATTAGCAAACATATGAATGTGGCCCGAGGGAAAGAAAGGTTGAGTATGGCTGGTTTAGATGGTTGTCTGTCACGATTGAAGTACTGCAATTAAATTTTAAAATTTTTTTTTTGCATCGATCGATGCGAGCCTTTTTTGAGCGCTTGTAAAATTCCTAAGCATGCCCAATCCGACCGATTTAAAACGATCTTCCCAAAAATTGACCTGAAGCAAAATGCGATTGATGATTGAATCCTGAAAACCAGCAAATACAGTGGCTGAAGACGGTGCTTCATTACCAAAAATCGTAGCGAGTAATCGATGTCAAAATTCATCGCACGATAACATTCAGGATTTTGTTACCTTGCCAGTAGGAAGTTATTGTAATTTTGCCAATTCGAAATTTTGACACATCTCCACGTTTCAAGGTTACCAGAATCCAAATCCAAGGTTTTTATAGGGATTTCTCTGTGTTTGTGTGTGTATATGTACGTATGTGCGTATGTGCTTTAGGAATATTGGTTTCGATTGTCTCGAGAACCAAAAACGCTATTAACATGGGACTGATTTCATTCGACGCGTAATTACGTAGCTTAGAACTGATGAAAAATCGGTCCAGCACGCTATCGACGATCAACACGCGGAGATCCCAAGCAGTCGCCCATCTAAGTATTGAACGCGCCCGACTCTGGTTGATTGCGGTGATCGGACGAGAACCGATACATATGAGATTGCTCGGACAGTGCTGTGGTTGAATGGAGCGACAGCAAAAAGGCAGCTTGATGCCAACAACACGCGGTGTTCCCAAGCAGTACCCCTCCCCCTCCCGAAGCTGGTTGATTGTGGTGATCGGACGAGAACCGATATATTACCCATTATTCGCCTAAGAACCCTACCGTAGCTAAAAAACTGGCCAGGTGCGAGTCGGACTCGCGCACGAAGGGTTCCGTGCCATCTGTATATATAAAAATGAAAGAGACGTTGTATGTTACCTCATCAGTCATCACATCACAAACGGCTAATCCGTTTGCATGATGACAGATTTTTGTTGCTGGCAGGTTATAGGCATATTACTTTGATGATCAAAAATCTCCGTGATGATCATCAAAGTATCCATTGAATTCAAATCAATTATCTTACTTGACAGCAAGGAGGTGAAAAAGTGAATAGCAATAATAATAGAAAAAAAAGTTTTGCAGCTAGGATTGATATATCAAGGACACAATATGGATCAAAGCTCGGAAGTTTGCTACTGGTTATGGGATATTGTCGACTAACCTTAGGTCAGTATGTGACCAAGAGAATTTTTTGAAAATGGAAACTTCTTTTCATAACAAGCGAACACCGATTAATGATTGGAAAAACACATCCAATCATTCGAATCCCTACAGACAATTGTTGATGGGTATGCAAAAATTGAAACAAAAAGACATACCTTTATACGTTCTAATCAGAAGAAGCTGAAAGTTGAAAATTACATTCACCTGCGAGACGCTGTCAATCAAAACGAAGATACTAAAAACTAAGGACGATTGGTAATTTTCCTTCATCTTTTATAGAAGAACGTGGATGCAAGATGCATTCTAGATGCATGTAGAAAATATGGCCGTCCTGATCTATTAATAACATTTACAACTAATCCTAAATGGGATGAAATCACAGATAAATTTTTTGCTGGGAACACATTGAAGAATTGCCTGATAATGAAGAACATCCTGAATTATTTGAAAGTATAAAAAAGCACATGGTCCACGCTCCTTGTGGTGCCCATAATCGACAGTCCCATTACATGAAAAATGCCAATTGCGTAAAAATATCTGCGAAATCATTCACAACAGAAACTGTAAGAGATGAAGACGGATATACATTTTACAGACGTGGATCTCCTGAAAACGGCGGTAGACGAGCAACAATTCAATCACGAACAGACCGTTTTGATATCAATAATCGATGGATTATTCCATTTTCACCAATCTTCTTTTTCTTAACGGGCCCTACAGTTAGGGGTGAATCTGGGCCTCAACCAACATGCCCCTCCAACTAGCACGATCTTTTGCTAGCCTTGTCCATTGCCGCACACTCAGTTGGCTGAGGTCCCCTTCCACCTGTGTGCGCCACCCTAAGTGCGGCCGTCCTCTGCTTCTTCGTCCCTCGGGGTTGGATTTAAAGACTCTCCGGGCCGGAGCTGTGTTGTCCATACACTCTACATGGCCCAACCATCCGGGATGATAAGAGTCGCATATAGAGTCAACTTTGTTGTTAGGGAGAGGGCTCTATTACTCAATTTCCTCCTGAGCTAAAAGAAACAGCGATTGTCAGGAGCGATTCTGCGTTTGATTTCGGAACTGTTGTCGTTGTTCCAGGTCACTGCGGAGCCAAGGTAGGCGAAGTCCTTAACTACCTCGAACTTATATCTGCCAATACAAACGTTCTGGCCCAGACGTCGGTGGTGGGCGTCTTGTTTTGATGACAGCATATGTTTAGTGCACCGTGGCGCAGTGGGTAGTGTGTTGGCCTCTGACGCCGATGACACGCGTTCGAATCTCGACACAGCCATGCCATCGAACGTGTTTTTCACGGTGTTTCTCCTCAGCGGGGTTCGGACAAAACCCCCTGTAGTAAAATTGTCATGAAGAGCTTCTCCAAATTCGCCGTTCGGAACCGGCAATAAACTGTAGGTCCCTTTCACCTATGTGAAAATGAAATCACACACAACATGGGTGATTGAGAGAAGCTCGGCTCAGGTTCTTCATGGACTGTAACGCCAACATACATATGTATATTTAGTTTTGCACTCGTTTACCGCCAGACCAATTTGCGCCGCCTCCATCTCAATACTCGCAAACGCCTTATTGACATCTTGCTGCGATCTACCTATTATGTCAATATCGTCGGCGTATGCAAGGAGTTGCGAGGATTTGAAATAGATTGTGCCTCTTGTATTGGCCAGGGATTTTTGCACAATTCATTCTAATATGATGTTGAAGAAATCACGAGACAGCGCATCGCCCTGCCTAAATCCTTTTTTGACATCAAAACTATCGGTATGGTGTTCACCGATTCGGATGGAGCAGCGAGCATTCTCCAAAGTCATCCTGCATAGTCTGACGAGTTTAGCAGGTAAGTGAAAGGTAGATATAGCGTTGTATAGCTCGTTTCTGTTTACGCTGTCGTATACGGCTTTGAAGTCGCCAAATAGGTAGTGAGTGTCGACTTGAAATTCATTGGTTTTTTCCAGGATCTGCCGTAGTGTGAAGATTTGGTCGATAGTGGACTTCCCTGGCCTGAATCCGCACTGATAAGGACCTATCAGCTTATTTACAAGAGGCCTCCGGCGTTCACACAAAACGGCAGAGAAGATTTTGTAGGCCACGTTAAGGAGGCTTATTCCTCTATAGTTGGCGCAATCAGAGGGGTCTCCTATCTTGTGAATCGGGCATACGATGCTCAGACTCCATTCCTCGGGCATGCTTTCCTCTGACCATATCTTACAGGTGAGCTGGTTCATGCTCCTAACCAGGCCATCCCCAGCTGCCTCGAAGAGCTCAGCAGACAGTCCGTTTGCGCCAGCAGCTTTATTCGACTTGAGTTTCGATATGGCAATCTTAACTTCGTCGAGGTCAGGGGAACAGAATTCTCCACGGTCTTCGTCGATTAGAAATGGATCATTCTGCCTGACAGCGGTATATTGACTAATATCGCCGTCTGCAGAAGTGGTTTTTCCATATTCTCAGCATCGACTGCGGTTCTACTACTAGGTGTCCGTTCTCATCCCTATAGGCTTCCGTTCTGGCTTTATAACCTTGGCAAGTTCGCTTTATCTGTTGATAAAACTTTCGAACGTCACGCCTGCAGTAACACCTCTCCAAATCCTCAATCGCGCGCTTCTCGTGCTCTTTCTTCTGAGAAGCTTATGCTCCTCCCTTCTCTTTAACTCGTAGAGCTCACGAGCTGCTCTTGTTCTTTTATGCAGCGAGGCCTTATATGCATCCTGCTTCGCTGTATGAATCCTCCTGCACTCGTCATCGAACCAGGTATTTCTTCGTGGTGGAGCCTTGAAACCCAAACTTCGGATGCAGAGCCTTTCAGGGCTTGTTTGTAAAGGCTCCACTGCTGTTCTATTGATAGCGTGGAGGATTGAGGTGTATTGGAAAGCTTAAGGGAGACGCGATCGGTAAAAGTACGAGCGTTTTCTGGCGATAGTAGCTTTCCGACGTCATAACTTTGTATTCTTACTCTACTCCGTTGCGTTCGTGATATCCGTAAGCGCATCTTGGGGATAGTGATCCGAGTCGATGTTAGCCCCTCGGAAAGTTCGAACATCATGAATTGTGGAGGAGTGTCTGACGTTGATCGCGATGTGATCAATCTGGTTGGTAGTCGATTGATCAAAAGACAGCCAGGTGCCTTTGTGTATATCGAGGTGCGGGAAGCGCGTACTGGCTAGAAGGAGATTTCGCCCCGTAGCAAGATCAATCAGCCTGTGTCCGTTATCGGAGGTGGTGTCGTGTAGGCTATGTTTGCCGATGACTCGTTCAAATATGCTTTCCTTACCCAGCTTAGCGTTGAAGCCTCCTACTACAATTTGGATGTCATAGCTGGGACATTGGGCATACGTTCTGTCTAGAGATCGTAGAACTCATCTTTGGCTGAGTCATCCTTGTCTTCCGTGAGGGCGTGGACGCAGATCAGGCTGATGTTAAAAAATGTTGCCTTGATACGGATTGTTATGAAGCGTTCGCTCACATGCCGAAAGCTTTGGACTTTTTGCCTTAGTCCACCTCGAACAACAAATCCGCATCCAAACAATCGTTGCCCTCTCTCCCTATAGCAGTCGCCGTAGTAAATATCGCAGTTTTTCATCCGCTTTATAGCGGTCTAGGGCGTCCGCAAGTTGTTCGGTTGCACGTTGCCTGTTTACGGACCTAACATTCCACGTACAGAGCCGAAGATCGTTGTCCTTTTTTCGTTTTTTGCAAGGGCCGCCAACATTAATCCGGTCCGTTATATCCGAGTTTTGTGGTTGTTTCGGAGTTTGTGGTTTTTTTTACGGTTATAGCTTACTAGGCCGTAACCCAATCGACTAATCCTATTTTTTGGTACAGGAGGCTCACCTTTCGCCCTACCCCGTCTGAATTTCCATTGGAATCTCTAGATGGCACCACGAGGAGGTGGGGATAGGACCTACTAAGAGTGCCGCAAGATGTTCGACTGAGGTGGCTCTTCTCACTTTTAGCAGGCCAGCATCTGCCACCTCCCTAAACAGGGCGCCGTGGCGCAGTGGTTAGTGTATGGGCTCTGACGCACGATGATCGAGTTCGGATCCCTATAACACCAACGCCATTGAATGTTTATTTCACGGCGTCCCTCCTCGGCGGGATACTGGCAAACCCCCCGTAGTATACTTGCCATGAAAAAGCTTCTCAACTCATGCCGTTCGGAATCGGCATTAAACTGTAGGTCCCTTTCACATGTGTGAGAAATAAATCACACACCACATGGGTGATTGAGAGAAGCTTGGCTCTGGTCCTTCATGCGCTGTAACGCTCACTACCTATTTGGCGACTTCAAAGCCGTATACGACAGCGTAAATAGAAACGAGCTATACAACGCTATATCTACCTTTCACTTACCTGCTAAACTCGTCAGACTATGCAGGATGACTTTGGAGAATGCTCGCTGCTCCATCCGAATTGGTGAACACCATACCGATAGTTTTGATGTCAAAAAAATGATTAAGGCAGGGCGATGCGCTGTCTCGTGATTTCTTCAACATCATATTAGAATGAATTGTGCAAAAATCCCTGGCCAATACAAGAGGCACAATCTATTTCAAATCCTCGCAACTCCTTGCATACGCCGACGATATTGACATAATAGGTAGATCGCAGCAAGATGTCAATGAGGCGGTTGCGAGTATTGAGATGGAGGCGGCGAAAATTGGTCTGGCGGTAAACGAGGGCAAAACTAAATATATGCTGTCATCGAAAAAGGACATTTACCACCGACGTCTTGGACAGAACGTGCATATTGGCAGATATAAGTTCGAGGTAGTTAAGGACTTCATATACCTCGGCTCCGCGGTGACTTGGACAACGACACCAGTTTCGAAATCAAGCGCAGAATTACTCTTGCCAACCGCTGCTTCTTTGGGCTCAAGAGGCAACTGAGAAGTAGAGCCCTCTCTCGTACGACCAAGTTGACCTTATATAAGACCTTAATTATCCCGGTCCTGTTATACGGCGCAGAAACATGGACTATATCTAAAGCGGATGAGGAAATCCTTGGTCGTTTCGAACAACGACAACAGTTCCGAAATCAAACGCAGAATCACTCTTGACAATCGCTGTTTCTTTTAGCTCAGGAGGAAATTGAGTAATAGAACCCTCTCCCGAACAACAAAGTTGACTCTATACGAGTCTCTTATCATCCCGGTCCTGCTATATGGCGCAGAAGCAGAGACATTGTCAAAAGCGGATGAAGAGGCCCTTGGTCGGTTCGAGAGAAAGATTTTGCGCGTGATTTTCAAGCCTATAAGCGCCGACGGGGGATGGAGGAAAATATTCAACCACGAACTTTACGGGCCGTACAGCAACATAAGTCTAGTCAGGCGTCTACGAATTCAACGTCTAAGATGGCTGGGCCATGTAGAGCGAATGGACACCACAGCTCCAGCCCGGAGAGCTGGCAAAAGATTGTGCTAGTTGGAGGGGCATGTTGGTTGAGGCCGAGGTTCACCCCGATCTGTAGCGCCCGTTAAGAAGAAGAAGAACTCCGGTGGTTCAGAATTCTGTGAGAGTTTTTTTTTTTTTTTTTTTTAGAGTCACACGCGGACTCAAGGCTAAGGCCTTATAACGAATTGAACGTTGTGCGAGCGAAGATAACAGGGAGAGGGAAAGTTTCGCGCAGGTTGATGTTTTGGCACACAATCTGAACGGAGTGCAGTGGTTTTTGGGTGGTAGATGTTCGATGACTACTCTCAGGGGTGGTTTGTCCTACATTGGACGAGAGCCGATCAAATTTCGCGTTGCTCTTAAATATTGGCGAAGGAAAATATTCAGAAATTAGTTCTACCTATGATATCGAAATTCCATCTGTTTTCCATCGAGTGGTTGTAGATACTCAAAATCTTATAACAAACATTTATGACGATAGTGAGAAGCTTACTTCTAAAGAGGATTCGAGGTTACGCGAGTGAATAATTTTAGCGTCAAGAAATGATCAAGTACGCTCACTGAATAATCGTAAAATGGAAAAAATTCTTGGCAATACAGCAACGTCCTTATACATAATTACAATATGTCTAACAGTACAAGCTGTCCACTATCCAGTTGAATTTTTAAATAGCATAATCTCACCCCGCATTCGCCTTCATAAAATAGACTTAAAAGATCGTATTCCCATTATGCCGCTTCGCGCTTTAAGCCCCCCGAAACTCTTTAACGGTACGTTATACGTTATTTGCAGAAGAATATAATCGAAGCTGGAATTAAATCCGGTTGCGGTGAAGGTGAAACGACATTTATACATACAATACCGATTAAAACTAAATTAAATTAATTAAAAACTTAACGAAAAAATCAAGTAATTTTGGCGCGAACGAAGTAGCGGGTACACGCTAGTAATAAATAAAAGAGGTGAAGTGCTCAGATAATTGATCTGAGGTAACATTCTTGGAGAAGACCCATGAATTCCAGGTCGACACGCACCATCTTTTCGTCGACTTTAAAGCCGCGTATGACAGTGTTTATAGAGACGAGCTATACAGAGCCATGTCATGTTTTAACATTCCTGCCAAACTCGTCAGACTGTGCAGGATGACTATGGATAACTCTCGCTGCTCCATTAAGGTCGGAGGTAAACTAACCGACCCCTTTGATGTTAAAAAAGGTTTTAGACAGGGTGACAGGGTAACATCATACTTGAAAATATCGTGCGGGACTCTGCGGCCAATAGAAGAGGTACGATCTACTTCAAGTCCACACAATTGCTTGCCTACGCAGATGACATTGATGTTATCAGACGGACAAAGCGCGACGTCAGTGAGGCGTTCGCAAGCATTGAAGCAGAAGCGGCTAAAGTGGGTCTAAGGGTAAATGGGGATAAGACTATATATATGCCATCATCCAAGAAAGACGCGCAACACCGACGTCTTGGTCAGAACGTCACCTTCGGCAGCTATATTGTTGAAGTAGTCAAGGACTTCGTCTACCTTGGCTCGATAGTGACAAGCAGCAACGACACCAGCGCTGAGATAAAACGCAGAATAACCCTTGCCAACCGCTGCTTATTCGGGCTCAAGAGGCAATTGAGTAGTAGAGCCCTCTCTCGAAAAACGATGGTATCCCTCTACAAAACCTTAATCATCCCGGTCCTCCTCTACGGCGCTGAGGTTTGGACGTTATCAAAAGCGGATGAAGAGGCTCTTGGGCGTTTCGAGGGGAAAATTCTGCGTGCAATCTTTGGTCCCGTTTGTGTAAACGGAGAGTGGAGGAGGAGATTCAACCAAGAACTGTACGGGCTGTACAGCGACATCGGCCTGGTTAGCCGTATTTGGATCCAACGTCTAAGATGGCTAGGCCATGTTGAGCGAATGGACATCAACTTTTCGGTCCGAAGAGTCTTCGACTCCAACCCCGAGTGACGACGCAGCAGAGGACGACCGCATTTAAAATAGCACGCACAGGTGGAAGGGACCTCAACCAACTATGAGTGCGGCACTGGAAGCGCCTGGCCAAAGATCAGGCCGGCTGGAGAGGCTTGTTGGTTGAGGCCCTGGATCACCCCGAACTGTAGCGCCATCAAAGTAAGTAAGTAAGTAGCATAACAAAAGTGTGCGCGTATCTACATACATTTTCAGTGCCCGCATGTTCCACTAAAAGAGGCGCGGGGGTAATGCGCGCACGCGGAATCTCCAGGCCACTCGATCCTCCGTCATCGACTCTAACTCATCAGGAGCTATGCCCAAGCACACCCAGGCGAGTTTTTGGACTTGGTCCAACCATCTCGTCCTCGGTCTGCCAAGCGGTCGCCTGCCTGATGGTATTGCATCCAAGGTACGTTTCGGAAGTTGCGATGATGGCAACATTCGTCTCACGTGACGAAACTATCGAAGCATAGCCCTTTCCATTCCCGGCGAGTAACTCCCACAACAGCATGAAGAAATCCCATTTCGGCAGCTTGTATTCGCGATCTTATTCTTTCGGTTAATACCCATAAGTGGGAGTTGGAACAAATACGTGGTTAAAAACCGCTAACGTGTCTTTGACACCAAGCTCGGTCTTCCTGATTACTGATCTTCCAAGCTGTTTGCGTATTGAGTAAGCAAACAAATAGTTGTAGTTTATCGCAATCCAGTGGTCGAACCCCATTCGGGAACCATTTAGTTCTCGGAACATTTGGTATCAGAATTTAGATTGATTTCGTAACAATATATTAGCAATTCGTTAACAATGGGCTGCTCTCTATAAAAGACAATTTGCATACAAGACCAAAACAAGTAGAAATATGTCAGCAAACGACAAAGTTAGTGGCAACCTTGCCTTTGGTTTCGTTTTCCTCTATCGACACCAATATCGTTTCTTATTTCGATTGCATAATCACCAGCAATACTGTGATCGTAACTGCAAGACCATGAATCTGCCAATTTGTGATCGAATTACAGCCCGTACCGACCTCTCCTCGAATAAATCCAATCAGCTGCCGGTTGGTACCAACAAATAGCAGATCTAGCAGGGCAACCACAGAATAAATTATCGTCTGTGTTTCACGTCATCGGGAAAATTCGATAAGTTGAGGGGCGGCGGAAAGGGCGAAGAAGAAAAAGCAGTTGCAGCAGCATTTGCGGGTTACATCAGATGACTAGACCGGGTGAGGTCGCCTTACGTCTCATATCAGATGTTATAAATGAGAAACGATGAAAGGCACGATCTTCATGTCCTTATTTTGTTTGCTTCATTTGAGGCGGGTTGCTGAATCTGACACCGGACATACATAAGTTGAGTGTTCTGGATAGGATTCTTTTTTTTTTGGTGAAGGCTTCTGCTATCCGCTGAAACACTCAGACGCAAACCCTGGTCCATTGTACTCCAGACAGACACCTTACATTACCGTATTTTCTCCGTTTCCCGGAGAAAAATTTGAAGGAGCTTCAGTGATGTAGAGCTAAGGGATTCGGCACACACCACGTCGGCTCCAAGGGTGCGCCACCGTGCGCGAGCAAAGGCGGGACAGTCACAGAGGAAATGCTCTGCAGCGTCATCATCCTCTTCGCCACATGCAGCACAGGTAGGCGTCTCACTGATGCCGAGCACGTAGAGATGCTTGGCAAAAGTGTAATGGCCCGTGATAGCTCCCACAAGCCTTCTGCAGTCGACTTTCCTGAAAGACAGAAGGAATGCTGCAGATTTTTTGCAGACATCAGGGCATGCGCGCTTAGTCATCCTGCAACCTGGACAATCCCTCCATCTACGGTTGTGTGTATTAAATACACAATCGTTAATGTAGGAAATTACCGTGGACGCAGGTAGGCCTAGAGTGGGTTCAGGTCCTGAGAAGTTCTCCTCAGAACCCATTCTGGCGAGCTCATCAGAGATCTAATTTCCAGAGTGGCCTGGAACTCATACAAGCCTTAATGACTTTAGTCTGCCGACTTAGTTCAGGAAGGACTTGAGTTGAAGCACTAATTTTGAGCTAGTTAAGGGATTACACACAGCTTTTAGTGCAGCTTGGCTGTCACTATAGATGCATATGCTTTCTCCCTTCCACCTGTGCTTCACAACGTAGTGCATGGCCATTAGGATTGCGTATATCTCTGATTGGAAGACAGACGCATATTTTACTAAGGAGAAGTGCAGTCGGATGTTTTCGCGCTCAAATAAGACCCTAGCACCGGACCCCCGCCCAGACCTGGAGCCATCCGTGAAAATGCGAAGACTATCCTTTCTAGGTTCAATATCCGTGAAATTAAGGCACAGTAGGATAACGGGCGTCAGTGCGTCAGAAGGCATTTCCATGAGACAGAGGTCGCAGGACAATTCTTGCGCAAGCACGCCGTTATTCCTATGCGAGTTATACCAAAGCCATTTCTCTTCAGACGAGACATGGCTTTCAGAGCACACCCTCCGGTAAATATATCAAGAGGTGGAAGGCTCATCATAGCATCTAGAGCAGCGCCCGGCGTGCTGGGGAAGGCCCCCGTGCAGCTGAGACAAACCGTTCTTTGGAGTTTGGTGAAATAGGCTACGACGTGCTTGCGTTTTAGTCTGTTCCACCAGACAACCGATGCTTATGAGATTATAGGTCTTATCATTGCCGTGTAGATCCAGAGGACCTTTGCCGGTGATAAGCCCAATGTTTTGCCAAATGCTCCCTTGCATTGCCAGAAAGCTGACAAGCTTTGGTGGTTTTTGACTCAACATACTTTGACCAAAGAAGCTTGCTATCTAAGATAACTCCTAGAAACTTAGCCTCCATGGATATCGGGATGGAAGTGCCTAATAGTACCAGCTGAGCCATGTCAGTAATTTTCCTCCTTCTCGTAAAGAGAACGACATCGGTCTTAAGAGGATTGACTGACAGTCCATTTCTATTACACCAATCATCGATCACATTTAGCGCCGCCTGTGCTTTGAGACGGACAGTCGCTAAACATGAGCCGACAGAAAGAATGGCGACATCATCCGCTTAGGCCTGGGCATAGATTCCAGAGGCATCGAGAGCATCAAGCAGAGAATCGACCACCATGCACCATAAGAGCGGTGACAGGACGCCACCTTGTGGGCAGCCCCTGTTTACGCCGGATTTGACATACTTGTCGAGGCCTGCATCAGCGGTCAATGTCCTTTGCATGAGCATTGCTTTGATTCATAGGATCATTGCTTCATCTACGCCATGATGTCTGGCAGCGTTGCACATGCTGTTAAAAGTTGCGTTATCAAAAGCTCCCTCAATATCGATGAAAATTCCCAGCGCGTGCTCTTTCCTTTCGAGCGCGCATTCAATTATCTCAACTAGGATCTGAAGTGCAGTCTCACAGGATTTTTCGAGCTGGTAAGCATGTTGCATCTCCGAAAGAGGGTGCATTCGAAGGGCAACCTTGCGCACGTGCAACTTTACCAGTCTCTCCATGCTTTTCAGCAGGAAGGATGTTAGACTAATTGGTCTGAAGCTCTTGGCAAGTGAGTAGTCCTCTTTTCCTATTTTGGGAATGAAGAAGCAAGTGCTAGACTAGCAGTGACCATTTTTTTCAGAGTAGGAAGCAGCTGCCTTATACCTTTTTGCAGCGTAACAGGATATATCCCATCGGGGCCGGCGACTTTGGAGCTCGGCATTCCTCCAGGGGACCAATTTCCAGCAGGGAGGTTTGCTGACAGGACATGCGAGTTCAAAACAATTGGTGATGACGCTATTCAGGTTATGAACAGCGTTCTCTAGCAATTGTTTCTTTCTAAGCTTAGGTAAGGCCTGAGTAGATTTCTCGAGCTCCCCTCTAAACCGTATTCAGTCCGTCCTTCTCGGATTCCGTCTAGGTTGCAAGGAAGAGATCACACAACCTAATCGGAATTCGATATATTTATGGTCCGACAGCGTAGCATCAGGCAAGACTCTTGAGTTAGTGATGTCCTTCACATATCTGTTGTTCAGAGACTTCCTTCGGTGGTGGAGGTAGTAACGAATCGTCTGGAAAGTAGGCAGACGCAACGACGAAGTGTTCCAAGTTTGGTTGCCGATAGTGAGTTCGATATGATGAGGCCGACCCTAGGCCTTTCGGATCGCTCCGAAAGGCCTTCGATCAAAGAGATCGCGTTCGGATTTCCGCTGCTCCGGGTACCACCTAGAGTACACAATTCCTTTGGTTTGTTCATTCATTTTTGGGTCTTCGAGTCTAAGTTCGAGGTCTACGACCTTGTAAGCCTCCCGCCGCGACAAAGCGCCCGAAGAAGGGAGGTCTGGATAGGATTATAAGTATGTGTGTACATATGCAAATCTGAACTACGTTTACTCCTATTCCCATTATTCCTATTTCCTCTCTTACTCTATTTTTTGTACTATTGCGTCCATTTATTCTCCCTTTATATTTTTCCCAATCATTGCATGCTTTTCATCGAAATTAATTTGTTCTATTTATTTTATTTGTTGTCCTACAGCAATGCTCTTTTAAGAGTTTTTCCTGTATCTTCTCTTCCAACAAATCTCTTTTTATGTCAACAAACATGTTAAGTACTGGAACCCGGGGGAGTAGTTTCAACCAAGTGCTTGATTGCACCAGCAAAACAAAATTGCTTTTAAATATAATTTCAAATTTCAAGAAAGGTTTGCGTATTTGCCGCTTTAATGCGGAAAGTTTTGTAAATAAAATTGATGAGATGCGATACCTGTTTGATAACCAGAGCCTTGATATTATCTGCATATCTGAAACATGGGCCAAGCCGGGTATGAGCTCTGAACTTTTCAAGCTGCCCGGATATAAAGTTTTTCGCGGCGATCGTTTAAACAGAGATTATGGGGGTGTTGCTATGTATGTGAAAAGCGATATAAGCTGCAAACTGGTTGATCAAGATTAAAACCAAGTACTTAATTTTATGTGGACTGTATTTTACTCAAACAATTAATCTTATCAATCAATGACAATATTAGTTTTAAATGCCGGTCGCGACGCGAAGTACTTCACGGGATGGTTGCTAGAGAAGAAGTGACCTGGTGAATGTCCAACGATCCGTGCTTAGGTGTCCTCCGTAGTCCAGGTGTCCGCCGTAGCCCAGGTGTTCGCCGTAGCCCAGGTGTCAGCCGTAGTCCAGGTGTCCGCCGTAGCCCAGGTGTCCGCCGTAGCCCAGGTGTGCGCCGTAGCCCATAGCAATATGTAATATGTACATGGAACCACCACAAGTTCTTAGGTGCATGTACATATGTATGTATGTATAATAATAATAAGGTATATATGTATGTAGGATATAATTTTATAAATAATGAATTCATTCATTCTTTAACACGCCGCCGCCCCTGAAGGCACTTCAGAAATAGGTAGTACCGTCAGTTTGGTAATAGGTCGCTTAAACAATCCGCCGTTGGTGCGAATTGAAGCTACTCGTACAAGACCATCTTTACCAGGATGTAACTCTTCGACTCGTCCCAAAGACCATTTTGAAGGAGGCGCATCTTTTTCCTTTACAACGACGATGTCGGCGATTTCAATATTTCGCTCTCTTTGTTGCCATTTGGGCCGTTGCTGTAGTGATGTTAAGTAGTCCTGATGCCAACTCTTCCAGAACCCTTGCAGCATGTTTTGTACCAGCTCCCACCTGCCCAATCGATTTGTAGGAACATCCAAGTAACTAGGTTCCGGTATTGCGGTGTACGGTCTACCTATGAGAAAGTGAGAGGGGGTTAATGGATTTAAATCAGAATCAGACATTAAACAGAGTGGTCTCGAATTCAATAGTGACTCAATTTGAGTGAGCAACGTATACATTTCTTCAAATGTAAGAATGTTATTTCCGACGATACGACGTAAATGTTGTTTGACGCATTTAATTCCCGCCTCCCAGATACCGCCGAAATGCGGACTATGAGGAGGTATAAACTCCCATTTTGTATTTTCTGCAGCCAATGAAGATGCGATCAACTCGTTATGTTCCTTGGACCTTAGAAGAGTATACATTTCGTTTAACACACGTGCAGCTCCACGAAAGTTGGTGCCGTTATCGGAATACATGACACTGCATCTTCCGCGCCTTGCAGTGAACCGCTTCATGGCTGCTAAACACGCTTCTGTTGAAAGGTCGCTGACTACTTCCAAGTGCAGCGCCTTCGTGACCATGCAAACAAATAAAGCAATGTATCCTTTGGTGAGTTTCGGTTTTCTTCCTTTCGATAGACGAAGAGTGATAGGCCCTGCATAATCGCATCCAGTATGGGTAAAAGGAAGTGATGGCGAAAGACGAGATGATGGTAGGTCGCCCATAAGCTGCGATGATGTGCCTTGTCGCAAGCGAAAACATTTGATGCAGCTGTGAACTATTTTCCGAATAAGGTTTCGACTTCCCATTATCCAATATTCCTGTCGAACTAGAGAAAACATTTCAGAAACACCTGGATGTAAAAATCTTATGTGCGCATCCTGTAGAATGAGATGTGTGATCCTATGATGCTTTGGCAAGATGATGGGATGTTTTATATGGAAAGGGACATTGGCGTTAAGGATTCTTCCCCCCACCCGCAAGAGCCCTACCTCATCAATAAAAGGTGATAAAGTGCATAATTTCGACCGTTTCGAGACTTGTTTTGATATATTAAGGTCCAAGTATTCGTTTTGAAACTCCTTTTGAGCCAATCGAAGACAAATTTCCTTCGATTTCTGGTATTCAGACAATAATATACAATTACGAGCAGAGCCTGTAGATGCATTCCTGCAATTTTGAATAAATCGACAAACGTACCCAACAATTCTTATTAGTCTTGGCCAAGCCGAGATTTTATTTGATAGGTCATCCAAAAAATGATCAGTAGGTTGTGATGTTAGCACTTTGGTCGCGCGTGATCTTTCTTCAGGTACCTTTATTGAAGCAGATTCCGACCTTAGATTCCAGTGTTCTAAATCTGCAGACATCCATTTGGGCCCTCTCCACCAGATTTCTAGCTGCACTAACTTTTCCGGGCTGACTCCTCTCGAAGCGCAGTCGGCAGGATTATCCTTTGAACACACATGATGCCAAGCAGAGCGAGGTAAAATGTCCAATATCTCAGCTGTACGATTGGCTACGAACGTATTCCATCTACGAGGTAAAGAGGAAAGCCAGGCTAAAACAATTTCCGAGTCCGTGAAAGCTATTATTCGATTGGGCCTTGTATCCAACGACGAGCAAATGAGTTTAACTAACCGACTCAAAAGCAGAGCTCCACACAATTCAAGCCGAGGAATCGAAATCTGCTTTATCGGGGCAACACGAGCCTTGGCCACTACGAGGTTAATCTCTACAGAACCTTCATCGGTTACGCTGCGTGCGTAGACTACCGCTGAGTAAGCCTTCTCAGAAGCATCTGAAAATCCAATCAAGTCAAAGCAACTAGAGTTCGCTGTATACCTGCGAGGAATCATTACCTTCTCAAACGCATGAATCTGTTGTCTGTACGCGTTCCATTTCTCTGCAACCTCTTCTGAGAGGGGATCATCCCAACCTGCACCATCATTCGCCATCCACAGCTCTTGGAAAATAATTTTCAGAAGTATGGTAGAAGGAGAAAGGAAGCCCATGGGATCAAAGATTTTCGATATTTCAGATAGCAAGCTGCGCTTAGTGCCTTCATGTTGATTCTTTAGTGATAGCTTAAAGGTGAAATGGTCATGATATGGATTCCAAACCAACCCTAACACCTTCTTCCAATTATTGAGACCTTTGAAGTTCAGCGATATGTCTGGCTCAGAATCGACGCTACACATAACCTCCCAACAATTCGATATCCATTTACCAAGCTCCAGACCACCGCATGCAAGAAGCCCAACTAACTGTTCCTTGAGTTCTAAAAGGTCCGAAATGGCATCACTACCGGCCGCGAAATCGTCGACATATGAATTGTTCAGAACCGCATACGAGGCTTTTGGGTACCTATGTCCATAGTCTTTGGCCAGTTGACGTAAAGTTCTTATGGCCAAGAAGGGTGCAGAAGATGTGCCATATGTAACTGTACAGAGTCGAAAGTGTTCAATTGGCTTCTCAGGGGAATCTCTCCATACAATGCGTTGAAAATCGCGATCCCCAGGATTAATCCAAATTTGGCGAAACATTTTTACGATGTCCGCACAAAAAACGTATTTGTATAAGCGAAATTGAAAATAAATATGCAAAAGATTTCGTTGAAGCGGAGGCCCAACATGCAACCTCTCATTTAAACTAACTCCATGTGAGTCCTTATGAGACCCGTCAAATACTACTCTCATCTTATTTGTAATAACGGCATGATGAGGTAAATAAAAAACCTTGCCAGTAGTAGGCTCTACTTCGTTGGAAGGAATGCGTTCCATATGGCCTAGCTGCTGATATAGTTTCATGAACTCACAGTAATCCGAGCGAAGATTTGCGCATCGCGAGAAACGACGTTCCAGCGCTGCTAATCGAGATAAGGCCCAAGAGAGAGTATTGCGAAACTGACATTCCTTTTGCTGAAACGGCAATTTGACGACGTACCTTTTATCGGCGGCACGAGAAAAGGTACTCACAAAGTGCTGATCTACAGCATCCTCATCCTGGGATTCCCCAGAGTGACCCGGTCCTTCCTCTATCTCCCAAAATGACTTTAATAAAACATCGATATCTACGCCAACGTGCAATGATATCATATTTTCTCTTGGTATACTGCCAGCGACGACCCACCCAAAAATAGTATTTTGGGCGAATAAATTTCCCTCGAGGTTAGAATGATGTCCATCACGCAAAATACTCCAAGCTTTATCCGATCCAAGTAATACATCAATGGCTCCAGGGATATTGAACTTAGGATCAGCTAAAGCACAATCCTTTTTAGCAAGGAAATTATCAAAGTCGATAGGCGAAGAGGGAGTAAATGAAGTGATAGTTGTCAAAATATAAGCATCGATTTCTACAATAGCCGACGAATCAAATCGAGAATGTAACTCAAGCGATACAGCGCCCTGAGTAATTCCAGCTTCCAAAGCGGAAATTCCTGAGATAGGCAAGCGAGCATGACGACGCTGAAGTCCTAATCTTTTAACTAGACGATTAGTTACAAAAGAGACTTGCGATCCAGTATCTAAAAGCACGCGACAACAATGAAAATGTCCAAAAACGTCCCTAATTTTCACCAGCATTGTTGGTAAAATACCCGACGAAGGACGCGCGGGAACGATATGATTACTGATAACCGGATCAGACGAATTTTCCGAAGGTGTACTATTTATTGGAGAGCTAGCGGTACGAATCTTTTGAGAAGGGCGCACCGAATTATCCAAATGAACTGATGTGTGATGACGCGATTGGCAACGAGAACATCGAGCGGCTACCCGGCAGCGCGACGACGAATGATGGGGCCCTAGGCAATTGTAACAAAGTCTTTGGTCTTTTACAAAACTGCGACGATCTATGATTGGCAATGCTAAAAACTGCGAGCACTGAAACAGTAAATGGTTGCCTTTGCATTTAGGACACTCCGATTTACATACCGCAAAACTTTTAACCTTCGAATTAGTGCTTGAAGGTGGTAGGATTTTACTACGGCCCTTAGGTTCACTTGTTTCTAAAGCACTACACCGGATTTCTAGGAATTCGAGCAATTGATACACTGTCGAGTCTTCAGAGTTCTTATTATGCAATGCCCACGCTTTACGCGATTCGGTATCGATCTTTTGGATAAGCAAGTAAATTAGCCATGGATCGCGGCTTTCTGATTTGATAGCTTTAAGCCCCCGAACAACCTCATCGGCACCGTCCACGAGTTTACGTAAATGTGAACTATCAACGAATGTAACAACAGGCAATTTTAAAAAGCTTTCAATATATGAATTGATAATATGCAAAGGTCTGTCGTATCTGCGTTCAAGTTTTTTCCACGCCTGTTCATAATTTGCGTCCGAGATGTCAATATGGTTCAACAGCTTCGCAGCATCATCCCGTAAAAACGATTTAAGATACCGTAACTTTTGCGCGCCCGATAAATTCTTTTTACAGTCTATACTACCTTGGAACATGTCCCGAAACCCCGGCCACTCGCGATAATCACCCGAAAACGGAGGTATTTTTATTGGCGGTAGCTCAACTTCATTTGACATTTTTGCTGAAGGAAAATATGTTGATTTTCCTAACTCTTCTAAAGACGATGCCTCCTGGTGAGCTAAATCCTGCGTAGATTTTCCCCGAATAGCGCTCAGAAGAGCACCTTTGGCAGCAATGTATTTATTTTCAACTGCCTCAAAATCTGTTTCGGGATCAGTGTACCCATCGACCGCGTGAAACTGATAAAACTCATTTTGATTGAGACGAAAGTCTTTCCATGCGTCCTCTAAACGTTCTAACCGAACTTCTAATACCTCAACGGCCGTGTCACCCGGAATATTCAAAGCGAAATTATAACCACGAGTAATCGCGCCCTTTAAATGTCCACGCGTTTGCTTTAGCACTTCCATTGGATTCACCTGCTATAACTTTAACGACGACCTTCAGCCTGCACCAACTCAGCAAACAGCAACAGTGACCTCACGATGCAGCAATCATAAGACATGCAACATATAATAAACTTAATATAAGCTTGTTACCTTTCCCAAAATGTTTTTTGTATACAAGTACAGCTGTGTTGTGAAAAATGTATTTTGTATGCAGGAACTGCCGTTTTATCAAGGCCAACGAATTTTTGCATGCAAATATAGCTGTCCAATCTGACCACTAAAGTCTAGCAACCACCGATCAAATGGAAAGGGCAATAATCCATCCGGCTCGAAGGACCACTTTGATTAAGATTAAAACCAAGTACTTAATTTTATGTGGACTGTATTTTACTCAAACAATTAATCTTATCAATCAATGACAATATTAGTTTTAAATGCCGGTCGCGACGCGAAGTACTTCACGGGATGGTTGCTAGAGAAGAAGTGACCTGGTGAATGTCCAACGATCCGTGCTTAGGTGTCCTCCGTAGTCCAGGTGTCCGCCGTAGCCCAGGTGTTCGCCGTAGCCCAGGTGTCAGCCGTAGTCCAGGTGTCCGCCGTAGCCCAGGTGTCCGCCGTAGCCCAGGTGTGCGCCGTAGCCCATAGCAATATGTAATATGTACATGGAACCACCACAAGTTCTTAGGTGCATGTACATATGTATGTATGTATAATAATAATAAGGTATATATGTATGTAGGATATAATTTTATAAATAATGAATTCATTCATTCTTTAACACTGGTCAA
The DNA here is from genome assembly GCA_951905685.1 of Eumerus sabulonum. Lineage (NCBI taxonomy): Eukaryota > Metazoa > Arthropoda > Insecta > Diptera > Syrphidae > Eumerus > Eumerus sabulonum. The sequence goes on from OX645061.1 coordinate 87,183,759, forward strand.
GCGAACAACCGAATCCGATATCTTTGAGTATGTGTTTGTTGAGATACCAATAAATCATAGATCATTTTTAGTGGGACTTATGTACATGGCCCCTAATGTTGCCAACTTAATTCATGTAAGAGACGTATTGGAAGAATAAGGATCTCTCTACTCTGAAATAGTCTTATGTGGAGACTTAAACTTGAAAATTTTGGAGAACCAGAATAGGCAATTCGTTGAAATTGTTAAGTCGTTTGGTCTGCATTTCGCTAACTCGACCAGTCCCACCCACTTCTTTCCCAACAAAACACCGTCTCTTATCGAGTGTGCCTTGTGTCGCAAAAATATCTTTTGTGCCACTACGATCAGATAACTGCTCCTGGTTTTAACCGAAAAACAATTAAGTATCGTAATTTTTCTCTAACAAATATGTCAGCCCTGTTTGAAGACTGTAACTCGCTGGACTGGTCTCCAATCTACTCAACTGCAGATGTAAATATCCAAGTTTCTGTACTAGAAAATTACATGAAAAATCTGATAAATAAACATGTGCCACTAAAAACCAAAGTAGTTGAAAGCACTTAGCACTTCCTGGTTTAACCAATCGATTAAAAAAATGATTGAAACTCGCGATCTTCTTTATCTCAGATGGAGAAGATATAAGTGTCCATTAATCTTTAAACAATATAAAAGCGCAGGAAATTCTGTCATATCTTTTATTCGCAGTAGTAAAAAAAAAGTGCTACCAAAACAAATTTAGAGTAAATAAATCCAGTTCAGAATTTTGGAAGGCTATTAAAGATGTTGGCATTTGCGGTAAAACGCCTAAAATAGCAGAAGATCAGGATGTGGATGAGCTTAATAAGAAGTTTATCGAGCTCGCACAACCTAAGACGCATGAAATCGATTTCGACTTTTTCCACCGTAGCACCCCAAATCCCCTAACATCTTTTTCTTTACATTGTGTTGATAATGTTTGTGTAGGCGAAACAATATTGTCAATCAAGTCTAAGGCAGTTGGATGTGATGACATTAACCCCAATTTTATAAAAATCATGTTGCCCGTCGCATGTAAGCACATAACACATATATTCAATACCATCATTACTACAGGGGACTTCCCACTTATGTAGATGGAAAATAGCTAACATAATTCCTCTTCCCAAACCCAACAGCTCCGACCATAGACCGATCGCGATTCTTCCTTATTCTTTCTTAGTAAAGTGTTTGAAAAAATAATAAGCAAGCAGATGAAAACGTTTCTGGAGAAACACAAACTTGTTACGGAACTATAATCAGGTTTTCGCACCAAGCATAACTGCATAACGGCACTTCTAAAAGTATCTGACGATATCCGTTCTGGTCTTGACAGCGATATGATGTCAGTGATCGTTTTCCTGGATTTCTCATGTCTTTGCGGAAGAACACAATATGTGGTATACGCGAACAAAAATTCCACGAGCATGCCAGTGGCTACGGGCGTACCCCAAAGATCTGTTCTGGGCCCACTTTTGTTCGTTTTGTTCATAAATGATATTTCCGAAAACATTAAAAATTGTGAACATCATATTTTTGCTGATGACGTACAACTTTACAAAACGTTTAAAATTTCGTCAGAGCAAAGTGCAATCAGTGATCTCAATAGGGACCTATTTGGTCACATAAGAATCATCTGTCACTAAGCCCTACTAAAACTAAGGCCATACGAATAACTAGAGGAAATCTAAGAAATCCACCTACAACACTACAAATCAATAATAGTAACATCGAGTACGTCAGCAAAATAAAAAATTTAGGAGTTTTCTTCAATCAGTCTCTCAGCTGGAATGATCACATAAATGAAACAGTTTGCAAAATTTATTGCATTCTACGTGGGCTAAGTCCAACAAAGCGTTATTTGCCAGTCGAAGTCAAAATGAAATTGATCAAGTCTTTCGTCCTCCCCCTCATTGTGTACGGTTGTGAATTTTTTTCAAACATGGACTATGAGTGTTCGTACAAACTAAACGTAGCTATCAACAGTTGCGCCAGATATATATTTAATTTAGATCGGTACGCTAATGTTTCAGATTTAACTATAAAGATTACTGGCTGCTCACTTAATCAATTTCTTAAATATCGTACAGTCCTTACATTGCACAAAATCATATACAGTAAGTCACCAGGATACTTATACTCAAAGAACTTTTAATCTAATACCACCTAGGCACAAATTTTTAAACACCGGAAGGGAATTTTTTGTTAACGCTATTCATTTATGGAACACACTCCCTACAGAAATTAAAAGAATAAATACAGGAAATCTCTTCGGAAAAAAAAGGTTCGAACACTATTCAGTGATTTAACTAGATAACACTGCAATGATTTAAAATATCTTCTTCTTGTCCATCTTTTTTTTCTTTTCTTGTTTCTTGACTTTCTTTTTTTCCCCTTCTTTCCTTTCCTTTCTCCATTTCCTTTATTCTTAGTTAAGTTTTTTCTTTGTTATATAAAAATTGTAAAACTTTCCTGTACAAGCTTATAAGTTCACATTTATGTATACAACTTAATTGTGCAGAGATATTTAATAAATAAATAGATGAAATGAAATAAATGAACACGTTTGCAGGTCAGTAATCGCTTTCACAAATACATGTGTTAGAAGCGATGGTCACCTTAGATTACTCCTAGAATAGTGCGCAGAGTTTCTGCGATTCTTTCGTTAGCTTTATGATTATTATTTCCTTGCCTGCGAGAGCTATCACGGAGTTATTGCACTTAAATCAATAAAACCTGTCAATAACGATGATCGTAATAATCACTAACTTCCTGTGGCTAACTCCCACTCTAAAGATTATTGCTATACATATGTATGTCAGTGTATAAAACGCCATAATTCATATCGAATTGATATGATTATCCCATTAATCTTGCAATCAAGTATAATGTTCAAAACCACTTTCGTGTAGCTGCCGTCTGAATTTCAACTTAACGATCGCAGCGGGAAGACGCATTCATAAATAGAAGTATGTAATGCATACAAGTGTGTTATCCCAGCCAATCGACAACATAACACAATCGCTAAAACTGTTTAATAAATCTCATAAGCTGTGCATAAGTAATTTTTTTTTCTTGTTGGCTTATAAATTTGTGTTCATTTCCAACCCTTAATAGTCGATCATTGCTACCGAAAACATGCGAGCCCCCAACTGATTTCAAGATCGAGCGTTCGATTCGAAATGGTGCGGAGGTGTCATAATTTGTTTCGACCTGACGTGGTGTTCACACATGCAATATGTACCTCCAATAGCGAGTTTGAATTGCGTAATACGATCTGCACCCAACTACTGACAGCCAAACATGACAAAAGGGGCAAAAACGAATAACCATTTTCGACACTTCTCAGCGAAACTAGATCGTTTATAAATTGGACACGAGAACAAGATATCGATTGCAGCAAACCACAATCTGTACGCCAGATGCACACGATGTGCAATGAAGAGCGCGAGGATCCGGATCGCCTCCTTGCTACCACTTACAGCTCTTCTACAGCAACATTTTCGTATTGAACTCTGGCTTGACCCCACAGGAGAAAAAGACACAAACGAATTCCTATCGCGGAGTCGGTCTTTTGGATACTTTTAAAAACGAAATTATGTTTTTGCCCGTAACATGCTAATAAACCATTTAGGTCTAAGTTGAAGAGAGCGAATGAATGTTTTTTTATCGTTTTTCATTGTAGTATGCTTGATGGTTTAGTAAATTAAGCTGAAGCTGGAGAGGAGCTATTAACAGCTATGGCTTAATGTCGACTGAAACTGGAGGTTCTACGTGTGAAATTTATTTATCATGTTCGCGGGTATCAGTTTTCCTTAACGATAAATCCACTTATCTTGTTCGAGAATTTTATTTCTTTGCTTTGTAGATACTACGATATAACGGATATATGTATATATGTACATGCACATGTACGAGTACGTAGAGAGCATGGGATGTGGACCGCAGACGATGATGAGGAAATGGACGGATGAAGTGCAATTGTTGTTTTGTCAGTTTCTGCGGTATGGTTTAAACGGGAATCCGCTGAAAGAAGTGAGAAAGAATGCCGACTCTTAGTGACGTCTCCTCGAGCCTGGGGAGTATTTGGCGATTAGTTGAAGTTCATATTGTTAGATACAGATTTGCTGCTATTGCTACTATTAAAGGTATATCTTATAACTATAAAGGTATATCTTTAACATATGCATTTGTCTATTAATTCTTAATCGAACAAGGTAAAAGGTTAATAAAAAAAAAACGGCCAAGTGCGAGTCGGACTCGCGCACGAAGGGTTCCGTACCATCTGTATATATAAATACGAAAGAGACTATGTATGTTGCCTCATCAGTCATCACATTAAATCATATTTTTTGTGTGATGATAGATCTTGGTTGCAGGCAGGTTATCGGCATATTACTTTGATAATCAAAATTCTTCATGATGTGATATGGTTGATCATCAAAGTGTCCATTGAATTCAAATCAATTATCTTACTTGACAGCAACGATGTGAAAGGGTGAATAACAATAATGGGAAATATGGGAAAAAGGTTTGCAGCTAGGTTAATTCATCATAGACACAAACGAGATCAAAACTGGGAAGTTTGCTACTGGTTGTGGGATATTGTCGACTAACCTTAGTTCAGTATGTGACCAAGGGGATTTTTTGGATGAAAATCACGTCTGTTCTATGGGAGCCCCCCTTAAATATCCATTTTGTTCTGTTTTTAGTATTAGTAGCGGCAACAGAAATACATCATCTGTGAAAATTTCAACTGCCTAACTATCACGGTTCATGAGATACAGCCTGGTGACAGACGGACGGACGGACAGCGAAGTCTTAGTAATAGGGCTCCGTTTTACCCTTGGGTACGGAACCCTAAACAATAAAAACAAACATTTTACAAACAAGAAAGGAAAAAGACTTCATATGCTAGGCGTCAAAAGAAAGTTTACACTATATGAGTTGTGATTTGCTGAACACGAAAACTACCATTACGTTCACTTCCCCGCTTTTCTTTGTTTATCTTGCATATCATTCTGATATGTATGTGGGCCTGTCGACGCACCTACGGTAAAACCTGGGGACTTAAACCTAAGGTAGTCCACTGGCTATATACCGCGATAGTAAGACCTATCGTCACCTACGGGTCCACCGTATGGTGGACAAAAGTTGAGCAAAAAACTACAATTTTAAGCTTCAACGCCTTCAGAGACTAGCGTGTCTCGCATCACAAGCGCTATGCCAACCTGAACCACGGCAGCCCAAGAAGCACTCATTGGACTCACTCCACTGCACCTTTTTATCAAAAAGGTGGCATTACGCAGTGCAATCAGAATTCTCTGCTCGGGAACAAATATGCCATGTAGACCAGCAGGCCACATGTCCATATTACAGCACCTTCCCGACCTAGATACGATTACTACAGTCTTGGACGCATTACCACACACCTTCACCTTTGACAAAAGATTTGAGATACTGATCCCAAACCGCTCAGTATGGGAAAACAGTGATCCCCTGCTAAATGTCAAAAGCCTTAGGTGGTACACGGATGGCTCCAAGATGGCTTCCAGCGTTGGCGCCGGCATCTTTGGACCAAAACGCAAGATCTCGAAGGCCCTGGGAATAAGCCCCAGCATCTTCCAAGCAGAGCTGCATGCCATCCTAACATGCGTCAATCTAAATCTAGAGACTGGCATCAGAGGAGTAACCATCAACATACTCTCTGATAACCAAGCAGCTCTTAAAGCGCTGGGTTCGTACAGCACGAACTCAAAAACCGTCAAGGAACACCATGACGCCCTACAAGACCTCGCCAAAAGAAAGAATGTTAAACTTTGGTGGGTGCCAGGCCATAATGGTATCAAGGGCAATGAAATCGCCGACCAACTTGCGAGGAAGGGTTCCAGTGACAAATATATAGGTAAGATAAATTACTTCTTAGAAAAGTGGGAAAAATTGCAACCTGTCCTTTTGGACCAGCGTTCGGGGACTCCGTCAATCTAAACGACTTATACGACCCCTGAACAAGCACCCTATTGACGTACTCAAACTCTATAGGATGGATATCAGAAGACTAGGCAGCTATCTAACGGGACACTGCGGTCTGAGATATCATTTAAACAAAATAAGCTTCTCATCTGAAACTGAGTGTCGGCTCTGTCTTGAGGACGAGGAGACGGCAGAACACATACAGTGTGAGTGTGCTCCTCTCTGCCATCTTAGGAAGCGTATCCTTCTCAGTGAAGTTATGACTCCTGAGGGGATCACCCGGGTTCCTACGAGAAGCATTCTCAACTTCATTATAGAAGTGGAGAGGCTACTCGGCAAGTAGGCACAATAGATCTGCAGAGGTCGCAGTGCTGTATTGCTAATGGTGGTACTAGCCCGATAAAAAAAACAGAAAAAAAAAATCATTCTGATAAAGGCAGTCTTTTAATTTCATTCCTTGAAATTGAAATAAGTTTTGTCAACATTGTACAATCAAAGTCTCATTAAAATGGGTAAACAAACGCCGATTGAAACCAGGAAACTCGTTTTAAAATTTGGTGCAGAAGGAAAATCTTTCAGAAAAATAGCTAAAATAATTGGCAGAAGCCACCAAGGTATTCAAGAAATTATTGATAAGTATAAACATTTTAAGCAAATTCAAGATCGTCCACGTACTGGTAGACCCAAGAACTCTCCCAATCTTAAGCAAGATCAATTGTGCGAGAAGTGAAAAAAAATTAATGTGTTAGTCCTGTGGAAATATCAGAAGACATTAAAAAAGCATCAGGTATTCCCATTAGTGCAAGTACTATTTGACGAGTACTTCACGATAATGGGCTACATGGCAGAGTACCGCAGAAAACCCGCTTATATCGTCAGCTAACCAAAAACGGCGACTTCAATTTGGGAAAAAGTACGAAGAAAAACGTATTTCATTTTGGAAAAAAGTGGTATTTAGTGACGAAAGTAAATTTAAAGTTTTTAAATCCAGAAAACCACCAAAAATTGGGAGAACAGAGGACATTGCCTCCACGGTTACGCATGGGGGAGGGTCGGTTATGGTTTGGGGATGCATGGCGGCTACAGATGTGGGAAATCATAATATTTTGAGAGGAAACTTACACCCTAGCCTTGCAAAATTGAGCTCGGATCAATTTTTTTGCATTTTAAATTCATTTTTATTGACATACTTATAACTATCTTACGTGCTACACAAAATGACTAAAACTACATAACTACATAAGATGTCTTACCGACCCTCTGCGGGCACTCTAAAACAAACACTTTCTATACACTTAACCTGTCTTTCAACTACTTAATATCTACAGTGATTATTTACTTATTATTATTATATTTTGCCAAGAAAAATGCTTACAAAAAAATTAGCGTACTATCGGGTTTTTGGGGTATATAAAACTTACGATCTAACTAGAACTAACTAACTCTATCTTAATCTATCTTAACTAAAATGTATATACTAATCTTATATACTATACGTTTATAACATGCATGTACATCTTTTTTTTGATTTTTAATTTTTTTTTTAGCAAAAAGCTTAAAAAAACGACCTTATTCTACCCTACCCGACCTACCCTATGCAAGTCCGCCATTGGTTACCGCCTTGATGAGGTTTTTTTAAAGACTCTACCACGGAGCCCGCTCCAGCCACCAAAAGCGTTGATGCTGTCGGACATCGCCTTCTCTATCTCGGCGAGAAACCGCCCTACTGAACCTGGGGCGCTCGGGCTCACAGAGACATCAGGCTCGTAGAGGAGTCGCCGCCCCACAGAATTACGGAACATATGGGAGATTAGCGGTACCGCCAATTTATCCTGGATCAGCCCACAATTATCAAAATAAAGGAATGCTTCTGGGGGAACAAAGTACGACCCCGTTGGGATAGTACTTTCTGTACTCAGACTCTGGTGTTCTGTGTAATCCAAGACAAGTCCTCAGGCATTGTCTCTCAAGCACCCGAATCCTTTCCATTAAACTTGCGCTCACATTAAACCAGACGGGACATCCATAGGCAATCATGGGCCTGATTAAGGCCATGTAGCAGATTACCTTCACCCAAGAATCAAGTTGACTGTAATGCAACAGCCATCTTGTTAGACCGAAAGCGCCCCGGGCTCTTTCCAGAGCAGCATCCACATTTTTGTTAAAATATAGATACTGATCTAGCCAGATCCCGACTTACCTGACTACACTTTCGCCAATGTTTTCTAGTGTCCCTAGAGGCCCTAGACAAAGGCATTCTGAATAAAATAGTCTCTGATTTCTGGAAGTTGATTTTCAACTTCTAGTCATCACAGAATTGCTGAATTTTGTCGAAGTCACGTTGCAATAAAATAGCAATGACATCGATCGTTGGACCTGATTTGTACACAACCAAGTCATCTGCGTACGCTATTGAGTGGTGGTACATCAAATCACTGATGTAAATGCTAAAAAGGATCGGCGAGTTGGCCGTATCCTGTTGCAATCCGTTTTTAATAACAAATGTTTGAGTAGAAGTTACGTTGGCAATTTTCACAACGAACTTTCTACTCGTTAACATATCATGAATTATTGTATATAGCAATGGTTTACTTATGCCCAACCGCTTGAGTTTGTAGTAGAGTCCTTCTAACCATACGTTGTCGAAGGCTTTTTCCAAGTCAACCAAGCAGGCACCCGTGCAATGGTTCTTGCATTTATTCCATTGGATATCCGAGACGAGTTTCGACGCGGCATGTATGGTATTATGCCCCGCCCTGAAACCAAATTGGTTATCCGGAATGATATTTTTGCCCTCAGCCCATTCGGACAGGGCTCTATGGATTACATTCTCGAAGACCTTGCTGATACTCGGAAGGAGATTTATCGACCAGAGATTTGCCGGATTATAGGAGTCTTTGCCCGTCTTAGGGATTGGTTGGACCACCGTTTTCAAATGCACCGGATAATATGCACTATTCAATGCATTGTTGAACAGGATGGTGTACCTCTCTATAGCTACTGGTGGAAGGTGCCTGAGCACAACATTGGGTATACCGTCAGTACCCGCGGATTTTTGTTTTTTTTTAGTGACATGAAGATCAACTGGAGATCATCCGTCAAAATGAACAGTGTGTTAGCACCTTCATTGGCTATGGCGCTAGTTGCCATAGAATCGTCATTGAACCTGGTGAAACCATGGTTCTCGGATCGCCAATGATCAATATCATATCGAAGGTAGAAGCAGGGCTCTTTCTTTCAGGTCGTGGTTCGGGCGAATGCTTTCATTCACCTTGTACACTTCCTGGAAGACAGCTCCCACTGTTGCCACTTTCTCCTGAGGATCGTCGATAACAAAGAAATCATCGTCCAGAACGCAGACGTTCGTTGTCGGACGTCTTCGGAAGCTTGACATCCTGAATGTCGTTCTGATTTTTTTTCCTAAATATTTTATTTATCTGCGGGAACATATTCGCGTTGCTGGATTTTGCAGCGTGAATTTTGTTGTTCCAGTGCAGACTTACAGATATTTTGCAAGTTTCCTTGATTAGTTGTTGGAGATTTTTAACCAGCGACTTCAGTGTCCTGACCTCCGAGTTTTGTCGGTCGGTAAACTGCCTATACAAGAGTTTGAGTCTTGACAGGAGTCTACTTTTCTGTCTGTGAAGTGCGTCTATTGTCGATATAGCGTGGTATCGTTCCATCCATCGTTTGTTTGATTATTTCGTCCATATGTTTTAGGTGCCTATCAATTTCGTCATTTGATAGGTTCCTATTATTCGGTGGGGATGAGGCACTCGAAGTGAGTGCTCTCGTCAGGCAGTTGGCAAAGCGTGGCCAGCGTGCCTTACTATAATCGTAGAGGTACGTGTGGACATACTCTGCCATTTCTGCGAATTCGTCCGGTATTTTAATTACGGCACTAAGTCCGCAATGGTCACTGTCATACTCTACGGTACGTAAACAGTTAGTAGACGCAATCGTTTGTGTCAGCCAGTCTCAGTCGTGAGTCAAGCAACATTAAATCCAGATATGCGCCGCTTCTTGGAAACGACGGACTATCCGTTGCGAGTAACTTTAGTCTATACTCAATATTATGCAGGATCCACCAATGGCTTAGTAGGCATCCTCTACGGTTGGGTACATTATTGCCCCAATCACCAAGCATGGGTGTTCCAGCAGGACAATGAACCTAAGCACCCGGCCAAAATTGTGAAGGAATAGTTACTCTATAGGATGCCGAAGCTTTTAGATCACCCTCCGTAATCCCCAGACCATAACCCCATCGAACATTTGTGGGAGTATCTCGACAGAAAAGTCAGAAAAAGGGTCATAACAAGCAATGACTCAGCACAGTTGCAAGGGTTCTTAAAGAACTCGACATACACAAATCCGCTGGTCCAGATGGTATTTCCCCAATAATTCTGAAGAGGTGTTCTTCTACGCTGGCAAAACCACTGCGTAAACTTTTTCACCTTTCTTACTCTTCTGGGCTCTACCCGAGTAGGTGGAAAACAGCATTTGTCCAGCCCATTCCCAAAAATGGCGATTCTTCTTCTCTCTCCAACTACCGACCTATTGCACTAACGTCCCTTCTTTCCAAGGTCATGGAAACGCTAATGAAATATCTCGAGTCGCAGAAACTCCTCAATGACCGGCAGTATGGTTTCCGCAGCAACAGATCCACTGGTGATTTGATGGTATATCTCACCGAGAAGTGGAATCGCTCGCTCCACCAGGCAGGTGAGAGCAAATTAGTTGCACTTGATATTTCGAAAGCATTTGACAGAGTTTGGCACGAAGCTCTTTTGTCGAAAATGCGTGCATTCGCGATCGACGTCTCTCTTCTTCTATGTATTAGAAGCTACCTTTCGAATCGTTCAATTCAAGTTGTCTTGGACGGATTCAAGTCTGATACTCACTTTGTAAATGCTGGTGTTCCCCAGGGCTCCGTTTTGTCTCCGACACTCTTTCTCATTTTTATAAATGATCTCATGTCTGTTACTTCTAATCCAATCCACTCCTTTGCTGACGACAGTGCCCTCAACTTTTAATTTTCGTTCACTTCTTTACGACCCTGCACTTCGGCTGTAAATAGTGAGCGGCAGCGTATGTTAAGCTCATTAAATTCCGTTATTGACAGCATCATTCAATGGGGTAAAAACAATAGAGTGGAATTGAATGCTCCCAAAACACAATGCTGTCTTCTGTCGCTAAAGCGTAACAATGACCCATTGCCATTATCCATGAATGGCACTTGTATCTCTGAAAGCGACAAGCTTTCCATCCTGGGTATGCGCATCAGTGACAACCTTTGTTGGAACGATCACATATTTAGTGTCGCCAAGAATGCCGCAAAATGCCTAGGCTTGCCTATACAGATGCAAGAAATTCTTCACACCCACTGATCTGGCTATAATTTATAAGGCGTTCATTCGTTCTAAATTAGAGTTCAACGTTCATGTCTGGTCTGGTGCATCTAAGACCTCACTGCACTTACTTGACATTATACAAAAGCGTGCGATAAAACTCATAGGAGATTCCAGCATCACAAACTCATTACACTCGCTGTGTCACCGTAGGAACGTCTCCTGTCTTTCATTGTTTTATCGTTATTTTCACCATAAATGCTCCGATGAAATAGCCAGTTGCATTCCGCCCCTTCAAAACTTCTCCCGCGATACACGTCTCTCCCGGAATGCGCATGAATTCACTCTGAAGCCCGTTTTCGGTCGTACTATCAAATACAGAGATTCTTTCGTCAACCGAACCACACGAATGTGGAACGCGTTACCTCGTTCGGTTTCCCCCCTCAATACAATATGCAGACATTTCACAAAAAACAAAAAAAAAAACTGTTTGTGTTCTGTGTTGAAGCACGAAAGGCACATTTGTGGCTGTCAAGGACAATCATTGCAGAACATATATACCATTTTTTAATGTTTTCTGGCTTCTTCACGATCTTGTTCTTGCTTTACTTTTGCATAGCAAATAGTACATTTTATCCGCAACTTTTTGCCATCCGGATTGGTTCTTTGGGAAAGGTGGTGTGTGTTTCCTAATGACCTGGGCCTGTTCCGTTGCGGGTGACCTGGTATACACAAGATATTTGCTACTAAGCACTCCCTAAATGCGCGTATGTGAATCTTCTTTTTTGTTATATGCTTGTACACAACCCATGCGTTAACAACTGAAATTCCTAAAAGAAGTTCTACACCAAGCTTCCTATACCATTTTCCACCTTTCCGCAGAGTAGTCGCGTATGAAGCCATCTGAGCAGACAGATCAATGCCAGCTTTACCTGCATTGTATGAAAGTACTGCTTGTGGTTTTGTGGTAACCTTTCGAAATGTACGTCCTTTAGATGTTGCCTGAGTTTGGCTGGTGGAAGGCTGGTCAGTGGTGGTGGCTGCTGACGACAATGGTTGGATCTTCTGATTTTTGCTCATAGATACTAATATTGGAGCACGTTTGGTCGACAGGATCCTCACGTCGCGGGTATCCTTCCATTTTAGGACTACAGTTCCATTTCTATCCTTTTTTGAGACCATTTCGCCTTGTTTAAGGACTTCTTTGGGGATATTTTTTTGTTTGCTCGCAAGGTACCAACAACATGGGTCCTGTTTTCCAACAGGTATTATGTTAATTCATAGCTTGTGTAAAAATTATCAACAAATAAGCACCTTCCTTCATTGAATAGGCCTTCAGTTAATTCGACGCAGATATTTTTTGCTATTCCGATTTCTCTTTCACCTGACGCTGATTTTCCAGAATAGGCTTTCATTGCCCAAGCGTAGCCATCGATGAGATTTATTTGGAATGTATTGCCGAAAAACCAAACGGCCTCTCCAGGGAACGAGTGTCTCATCGATGACTATATCTTCAGAGGGGTAAGACAATTCCTTGAACTTTTTCGCCAAAATGTCCATGAGAGGCTGAATCTTATTTAGGCAGTTGGAGTATTGTCAGTAAAATTTGAAAGCGATTTCGCGGCATAACAGATCGCGGTATATTCATTTTGTAAATGCCATGGGTCGACCAATAGTCTGTAAGATTGCCAAGTCTTACAAGACCCATCAACATCATTAACCCCAAGAATTTTTTTATTTCATCAGCATCTGTTTTCGTCCATTTATTTACGCTTGCATCTTCTGTTTGCCTGTCTTAGCCGAAACTTAGCCGAATTAACTCTCAAAAGATATTGAAGATAATATTGTAGCTATGACAATTAGTGGCTCCTCGACGCGAATGATAGCTAGGCGGCTTAATGTAGGCCAATCAGTGCACATCACACGTCAGAGGCCGTAAAAAAAATGAACTGAAGCGGACACACGATTAATGATGACACAGATGAGAAAAGACAAGTTTTTAACACCAACAGAAGCTTCTATAGCAATAAATAGGCCCGTTAGTCGATGGATTGCAAGTAGAGCTCTCAACGACATTGGCTTCATCTCAGCGGTCAAGAAACGAAAACCCATTGTCGGCAAAAAATGTTAAAGCTCGTTTGCAGTTCACCAGCGAACATAGAAATCGGACAGAAGATGACTGGAAGTGTGTAGTGTGGTCAGACGATTCCAAATTTAAACGGTTTCAGTCCGACGGTAAGGAATATTGCTAGCGCCGTCCTGGGGTGACCATCCAAGGGCATCACGTTCAAGAAACAGTGAAGCACGGTGGAGGGGATGTCATGGTGTGGGGTTTTTTTACATAGTGGCACGTTGGACTACTGCAAAAAAATCGATAGAATAATGAGAAAAGAAGATCATTTGCGCATCTTGCAGACTCATCTTCCCGACTTTGTAGATAGGAGCGCCTATCCTGAAAAGGAAGTCATATTTCAACATGATGGCGACCCAAAACACAGGTCCAAAATAGTGAAGGAATGGCTTACCAAACAAAATTTCCAATTGATGCAGCGGCCGGCTCAAAATCCCGACCTTAATCCGATTGAGAATTTGTGGTCAATCGTGAAAAGGCGGTTGGGACAATACCGATCAACCCCTACTAATCTGGAAGAGCTTTGGTAGCGTGTACAACGGGAATGGCAAATTATCTAAACTAATATTATAAATGTGAAAGTGTGTGTGTCGGTTTGTCCGTCTTTCACGGCAAAACGGAGCGACGAATTGACGTGATTTTTTAAGTGGAGATAGTTGAAGGGATGGAGAGTGACGTAGGCTACTTTTTGTTTCTTTCCAGCCCCCGTTAAGTTTGTATGCAGCAAAACAAAATCAGTAGGGGATGGAAATTTGTGTGAGACTCTCCGCAAAATTAGTATAGGTTCTATGATACAAACGAATAAAAAAATAATTTAATTAAAACAGCCATAAATCAATCAGCTTTTGAGAAAACAATCAACATTCGAAACATAAATAAGTGTTGAATGACGATAGATGGCGCTGATATGTTTCTGAAACGCGCTAACGTTGTGTGCTTTCTATCTGTACTTAAGTGCGGGCATCGGGCCGCGCTTCACACTATAGTGCATACGGTACCTATACTCTGATATTTGACTACTAAGCGTCCCACTAATGCTTATACGAAATTAAGATGCCCCGAGATTATATAATGGGACGATACCTCGTGTCACACAACTTGGCCGCAATATCATTAGCGCCACTATCTTAACCGGCGTAGGAAAGGGTGAAATTGTAATGATCCCACTAATCACAATAATTCCCACAGATCTCTCGTTCCAGTTTAAAAGTCTACAATTTCCTCTAAAGCTTAGTTTCGCTATGACCATTAACAAAGCGCAAGGTCAAACATTAAAGGTGGCTGGGGTGAACTTAGAAAAGCCGTGCTTTTCCCATGGACAATTGTATGTAGCATCTTCGCGTGTGTCATAATAGACAATGTATGCATTTGTCTATTAATTCTCAATCGTACAAGGTAAAAAGTTAATAAGAAAATAATAAAAACAAACATTTTACAAACAAGAAAGGAAAAACACTTCATATGCTAGGCGTCAAAAGAAAGTTTACACTATATGAGTTGTGATTTGCTGAACACGAAACCTACTAGGTGCCTGTCGACGCACCTACGGTAAAACATGGGACTTGAACCTAAGATAGTCCACTGGCTATATACCGCGATAGTAAGACGTATCGTCACCTACGGGACAAAAGTTGAGCAAAAAACTACAATTGTTAAGCTTCAACGCCTTCAGAGACTAGCGTGTCTCGGCATCACAGGCGCTATGCCAACCTGCCCCACGGCAGCCCAAGAAGCACTCATTGGACTCACTCCACTGCACCTTTTTATCTAGAAGATGGCATTACGGAGTGCAATCAGAATTCTCTGCTCGGCAACAAATATGCCATGTAGACCAGCAGGCTACATGTCCATATTACAACACCTTCCCGAGCTAGATATAATTACTACAGTCTTGGACGCATTGCCACACACCTTCACCTTTGACAAAAGATTTGAGATACTGATCCCAAACCGCTCAGCATGGGAAAACAGTGATCCCCTGCTAAATGTCAAAGGCCTTAAGTGGTACACGGTTGGCTCCAAGACGGCTTCCGGCGTTGGCGCCGGCATCTTTGGACCAAAACGCAAGATCTCGAAGGCCCCGGGAATAAGCCCCAGCATCCTCCAAGCAGAGCTGCATGCCATCCTAACATGCGTCAATCTAAATCTCGAGACTGGCATCAAAGGAGTAAACATCAACATATGTACATGGGTTCGTACAGCACGAGCTCAAAAACCGTCAAGGAATGCCATGGGAGCAGCTGCTTAACGAGCATGACCAAGAGAGAGTGGTAGGGACCGAGGAAATCCCAACTCCAGCCGCTGAAGTAGTCCTCCCACCCAGCATCGAAGAAGTCGGCACAGCAATTCAGAAGCTGAAGAACAACAAAGCCGCAGGCTCAGATGGCTTGCCAACAGGCTTTAGTATTTAAGGGGGGCTCCCAGACATGATTTTCATCCCAAAATCCCCTTGGTCACATACTGAACTAAGGTTAGTCGACTATATATGTATTTGTGTCTTTGATGAATTAATCCTAGCTGCAAACCTTTTCCCCATATTTATTGTTATTCACCTTTTCACATCGTTGCTGTCAAGTAAGATAATTGGTTTGAATTCAATGGTGATTATCAAAGCAATATGCCGATAACCTGCCTGCAACCAAGATCTGTCATCATACAAAAAATGTGATTTAATGTGATGACTGATGAGGTAACATACATACATAGTCTCTTTCATATTTATATGTATATACAGATGGTTCGGAACCCTTCGTGCGCGAGTCCGACTCGCACTTGGCTGGTTTTTTGTTTTCCATTCCGTTAATTGGCCATTTTACAAGTTACCTTTGAACATAATTATATCTAGAGACCTATTAGAGCACTGCTCGAGTACGTATAAAGTACTCGCCGAGTATAACAGCAAACGATGCGATTACGTACTCAGGAACGTTTCTGAATGCATCGCCGATTCCTTTTCCGGAATGATTATGAGAACTAATCGTTAAACCTGTATCGTAGCATCGCGCATAGTAGCGAGTAGATATCGTGAATAGTGATAATGTCCTTGAAAAACTGACAGTTAGGCAAGAGTGCACTTCAGGTCGGAACACAAAATGTTCAGACTATTGAAGAAATATGTATTAGAGAAGGCAAAGAAACTATCTGGGGCACGGCCGGCAGTGCCCTTGCCAAGTCGAGCAAAAAAGCGGCACGGCCGTACCATCCTTTTCTCGAACCATTTCAGGCCATTTACGGTCGAAAAACTGAGTTGCGAGTTGTTTTTTTTTTTTTACAAGTTTCCTTCTTTATGGCAAGTCCCCTTTTCCTACAGAAAGTACATCGCTTCTTTTCGCTTGTTTTAGGCAAACTTTTCGAAGATTTCTTTCCTCTCTTAGAGGCTACAACATAACATCTCTGGCCTACTCTAAGAGACCCTGAAATGTCTTGATAGCACTTCGGTTGACTTTTTCATGGATTTTCATGTGAATTTGACCGTATATCATGTTCATCTTTATCTCTTCTGAAAAGTTCCTGCATATAAACTCATCGATGCATTCATCGGCTCTTTGCTTATCTTCGAACAGCTCATTATAGATGCGCCATGCTGGTTTTGCTGGTGAAAATGCTCGGCGAAGTACCTTCATTGCGTTGTCAAGTGTTTTTAATTAGTTTTGCACTCCTTGCCACCATGTTGTTGCGAAGCCCTCTAGGAGCAGGGGCATGCCAATAAGTGCGTTATCATTGGTAACATTTTCCGCGTTTTTGCAAACAGTGATCGTAGCTATAATATCGTTTTCTTTAGAAGTTTCTCTAATTCCATCGAACGGAGCGGTACATGTGCTGAAACATGTGCCGTGGTTCTCCTTTTGATGTATACCGGAGATGATGCGTTGAAATTGAACGTCCGTTAGAGCCGTAACTGCTGCAGAATTCAGTTCTAATGACATGTTGTCTTCTTGTACAGGGCTTTCAGATTACGATGATGACAGGCCTGGTGTCCCACCAATGTTAGTTGGATGCGTATTTTAACATTCAGTGGTTTGATGTTTTGCCCTTGTGACGCTATACGTTCACTTTTTTTTGGCATCGACTTTCAACTTGTCTCAATTGCGGGCGTTCTACTGTTAATTCAAGTAGCCTCACGTTGGGCGCCGATTGTAACTACTTGTAGCCACTTGTAGCTACCAATTTGGTCGTCAGCTGTAGGCGGACAAAAACAGAAAACCCCAAAAGATTTAGAAGGCCAAATAACCATCCGAAGCTGTTCAATCTGTTCACTCGTCAAAACAAAGCAACAATCTTGCTAGCAGTGTAGCTCCAAAAAAGACTTTGTATGCTTATACTGTCCTCGCAAGTCTGCCGATCTACTCGATTTGGTTGCAAAGGTCAGCCCTTATTCTCATTTTAATTAAGTACAGTAAGAAACTACGCTGGTTGTATATAGTCTAAAGCCTCATACAGAGCCTAAGGTAATATTGAATCGATCGAATCTATACATGACTTACGTACACAAATACTGTCAAGCCATCTTCGTGTAGAAGTCGTTAGCGCTGGTGCAGTAAGAAGCATTTCATTTAATGTCCTTACTTTATATATAAAAAAGTCTTGAGAAATGACCTACTGCTTTTCATTATAATAGGGTAATTCCGAATTTAAATGGATGGCAAAGGACTAACAAAGGCCTCGTAGGGGTTGCATCTATCCGACGGATGCTGGCCTGCTAAAAAGCGAGAAGAGCCCCGCAGTCGAACATCTTGCGGCACTGTTAGTAAGTCCTATCCCCACCTCCTCGTGGTGCCATCTGGAGATTTCCTATGGAAATTGCAAACGGGGAAGGGCGAATGGCGAGCCTCCTGCGCCATAAAAACAGGATTAGTCGGTTGGGCTACGGCCTAGTAAGCCGTAACCGTAAAAAAAAAACACAAACCCCGAAACAACCACAAGCCTCGTATATAACGGACCGGATTTATGTTGACCACCCTTGCAAAAAACGAAAAAAGGACAATGATCTTCGGCTTTGTACGTGGAATGTTAGGACTAAGGCAAAAAGTCCTAAGCTTTCGGCATGTGAGCGAACGCCTCATAACAATAATTTTTTCAACGTCAGCTTGATCTGCGTCCACGCCCCTACAGAAGACAAGGATGACTCCGCCAAAGATGGGTTCTACGATCTCCTAGACAGAACGTATGCCCAATGTCCCAGCTATGACATCAAAATTGTACTAGGAGACTTCACTGCTAAGCTGGGTAAGGAAAGCATCTTTGAACGAGTCATCGGCTAACATAGCCCACACGACACCACCTCTGATAACGTACACAGGCTGATTGATCTTGCTACGGGCGAAATCTCCCTCTAGGCTGTATGCGCTTCCCGCACCTCGATATACACAAAGGCATCTGGCGGTGTTTTGATCAATCGCCCATCAACCAGAATGATCACATCGCGATCGACGTCAGACACTCCTCCACTATTCTTGATGTCCGAACCTTCCGAGGGGCTAACATCGACTCGGACCATTATCTTGTAGTAGCCAAGAGGCGCCTACGGGTAACGGATGACGTCGGAAAGCTACTAGTAACCGCTCGTGGCTTTACCGATCGCGTCTCCCTTAAGCTCTCAAATACACCTCAATCTTTCACGCTATCAGCAGAACAGCAGTGGAGCCTATGCAAACAAGCCCTGAAAAGCTCTGCCTCCGATATTTTGGGTTTCAAGGCCCCACCACAGATGACGAGTGCAGGAGGATTCACACAGCAAAGCAGGGTGCATATAAGGCCTTGCTGCATATAAGAACAAGAGCAGCTCGTGAGCTATACGAGTTAAAAAGAAGGGAGGAGCATAAACTTCTCAGAAGAAAGAAGAAGGAGTACGAGAAGCGCGCGATTGAGGATTTGGAGGGGCGTTACTGCAGGCATGACGTTCGAAAGTTTTATTTACAGATAAAGCGCACATGCCAAGGATATAAAGCCAGAATGGACCTGAAGGGATAAGAACGGACATCCCTGTAGTAGAATCGCAGTCGATGCTGAGAATATGAAAGAACCACTTCTGCAGACTGTATAACGGCGATATAAGTCAATATACTGCTGTCAGGGAGAATGATCCATTTCTAATCGACGAAGACCGTGGAGAATTCCGTCCCCATATCGAAACGCAAGTCAAATAAAGCTGCTGGCGCAGACGGCCTGTCTGCTGAGCTCATCAAGGCAGCTGGGGATGACCTGGTTAGGAGCGTGAACCAGGTCACCTGTAAGACATGGTCAGTGGAAAGCATGTCCGGTTCACAAGAAAGGAGACCCCTCTGATTGCGCCAACTACAGAGGAATAAGTCTCCTTAACATCGAATACAAAATTTTTGTGTGAACCCCTGAAGCCTTTTTTAAATAAGCTGATAGGTCCTTATCAGTGCGGATGTAGGCCAGGGATGTCCACCATCGAACAAATCTTCACACTACGGCAGATCCTGGAAAAAACCAATGAATTTCAAGTCGTCACTCACCACCTATTTGTCGACATCAAAGCCGCATGCGACAGCGTAATTAGAGACGAGCTATACAACGCTATATCTATCTTTGACATACCTGCTAAACTTATCAGTCTACGCAGGATGCCTTCACAATCTATTTCAAATTCTCGCAACTCCTTGCATACGCCGACGATATTGACATAATTGGTAGATCGCAGCGAGATGTCAATGAGGCGTTTGCGAGTATTGAGATGGAGGCGGCGAAAATTGGTCTGGCGGTAAACGAGGGCAAAACTAAATATATGCTGTCATCAAAAGAGGACGCTCACCGCCGACGTCTTGGCCAGAACGTACCTATTGGCAGCTATAAGTTCGAGGTAGTTAAGGACTTCGTCTACCTTGGCTCCGCAATGACCTGGAACAACGACATCAGTTCCGAAATCAAACGCAGAATCATTCTTGCTAATCGCTGTTTCTTGGGGCCCAGGAGGCAATTGAGTAATAGAGCCCTCTCCCGAACGACAAAGTTGATTCTATATAAGACCCTTATCATCTCGGTCCTGTTGTACGGCGCAGAGGCATGGCGCTACCAAAAGCGGATGAGGAAGCCCTTGGTCAGTTCGAGAGAAAGATTTTGCGCGTGATTTTTGGGCCTATAAACGCAGACGGGGGATGGAGGAGAAGATTCAACCACGAACTTTACGGGCTGTACAGCGACATGAGCCTAGTCAGGCGTCTAGGGATTCAACGCCTAAGATGGCTGGGCCATATAGAGCGAATGGACACCACAGCTCCAGCCCGGAGAGTCTTTGAATCCAACCCCGAGGGACGAAGAAGCAAAGGACGGCCGCACTTAAGATGGCGCACACAGGTGGAAGGGGACCTCAGCCAATTGGGTGGCTAGCGAAGGATCGTGCTAGATGGAGGGGCATGTTGGCTGAGGCCCAGGTTCACCTCGGACTGTAGTGCCCACTAAGAAGAAGAAGAAGAATTCCGAATTTAATGCACAGTTGTTATTCACTGTCATTTAGATATGATATTTGCGATCGTTTTTTCCTCTTTGGACTAACACGAAACAATTAATTGTAGAAATAGGAAAGAAATAACACAAATTATGCGAACGAGATAAGTTTGTCATTTATTTTGCGTCTGATGGGCACCAAATAAATACGAACCAATCTCTTACCTTAGCCCCAGACCGTCGAATTGTAGGCATACCGATATTCTATTTACATTCCGGTCTATTCGATTCAATTGGAGTCTCATCTACCATCTCCGGATAACCTTATCTCCTAACACATTTTCTCAGTCAGACAGAGCATAAATCTTCTATCGGTACGTACAACGACGAGTATCTCCACCCGTACAGCATGCAGAGAATGGAAATATGGATTTCATCTGTGCAATCGCGCGTGTTTAGGCCACACGAAGAAGTTATACTAAATCGTCTGCCAATCTGCTGCTGAACGAAACCTTCCTTTCTATTTGCTAGTTTTGAATTTAATTAAAGATAGGAATTGGCAGTTTTAATTAAAACGAGAACTCTGAACTCTAGTACAACTGCTCTGTGGTGGTCGTTTTTACTTGACGTGTGAGATTGTGATCCATTTTCTGCGATTGTTCGACTCAAAGAAGAATTTGAATGAAAAAAGCATTAATTGCAGAGGGCGTCAAGTTATGAGAAAAGAAATCAAGTTTTGAAAGCGACTGCATAGTACCATATCGCTCGATAAACAATCTGTGAATGAGTATCGAACACAACAACTCACATTTTGCAAATCGACAACAGCAGACCGATCGATGTGGTGATTGTTTGATGGGCAAATGAAAAGAACTGAAGAACAGAATTCATCGCATCGCACGGCTGCGCAGCATGCGCACCATCAAAACGAGCAAATCATTAGGGCTTGTTTGAGTGCGCTTACAAAGACAAGGGTCATTTATCACTTCAAGTTAAACTGGTCCTTTTTCGTGGTGGACTTCCCAGCTGCACTCAGTACCATAGACAACCGAGTCGGGGAGGCCGCAACACGGCACCAACAAGACACCTCAGTATTCCGTAGCACATCGTTTCAAAAACGAGGTTCAACGGGATTATCGCATATAAAATGCATATCGAGCGTATGTTAAAACCATGTACCTCTGGTCACAGTCGAACGACCGGACAGGCAGCTCTCTTCCTCTGCGCCATCGTCAATATGAGCATTTATGGTCGAGTCAATGGGATCCGTGATCTGTTATGGTGGTACGCGGTCCTAATAAATGGTCAAATTGACAAGTATATTGCGCTGTGGTTGGGTTGTGGGCTGTTTGTTATGTTGGGAAGTACAAGTACTATGGAAAACGGTGGCCGATATGCTAGATTCGGTAGCGGCCAGGCTGGTCAGCTCAGTGTCGTGGTTTGATAAAGTCAAGTCCAAATGTGGGTGGCCTGGACGGCAAGTATGCAAATCGCACATGCGGTGGTACCCGAAAGATTTGCTGACGATTACGTTTGCGTTAATGGCTGTGTGGACACCTTTTTTGGGGATCGACAATCGTCGCGAGTCATTCACACTACACTCTGTTTCTGTTGTAAATATTGTAAGCGGTTGATCCGATTAAGTCTGATTACATCTTAGAGTAGTGAAAAATTGCACCCACCCCTGTCGGTAAATCGAGGAACTAATTTCGAGGAGTTTCGTCAGGATATAAAGTAGGTAGGCTGTGAACTAGTTAAAATCTTCGATATTCCGCATGTTAGGTAGGTAGGTAGGTAGGGTCGTAGCCTTCCCAGAGTTGAGAAGAATTCACATAGTCCAGGGAGGCCCGTTGTGCAGCTACGAGGGGGTTTTACCCCCCTATTCGTGGAATCATTTTGTGCTTCTTAAGAAGCTAAGAAGACCAAGTATCCCTACTTTCTGAACATCTGTCAGATCGTTAAGGAAGTAAGAGCCTAGGTATCGTTTCCTGAAATTGCAGAGAGCTGGACAGGCGCAGAGAAGGTGGTGAATGGATTCAACCTCCTCCTCGTCCTGACAGCTTCTGCAGAAATCATATGGAACTATTCCAAGTTTTTGTGCGTGACTGCCAATGAGGCAGTGTCCTGTGATGACACCGATGACTTTGTAGATGTCAGTTCTTCTTAGGGAGATTATACTCCTTGTGCGTTGACTGTCCAGCCGAGGCCAGATTTGCCTGGTGATGACGCAGGTATGTCCCTGTGTCCTTCTCAGGTTCGTCTCGGCTCTGGCGAGATTGGTCAGATTATGTTTAATGGTTGTAAGGGGTAATCCCTCACAAGCCACGATTGATTGTAGCGTCGTTCCTAGTTTAGCGAGTGTGTCGGCTTTTTCATTACCTGTAATGTCGCTGTGTCCTGGTACCCAGATAAGTTGTATGTTGAACTGTTTTGCCATTTCGTTAAGAGATCTGCGACAGTCGAGACTAGATTTTGATGTGTACACATAGGACTCCAGCGACTTAAGGCTGCTTGACTGTCTGTGAGAATGCGAATATCCGTGGTGGATATTACGTTCCACTTCAGCCAAGACAAAGCCTCTTTTATTGCCAACAGTTGTTTGCAGAAAACTCCACTGCCCACCCCGTATTTGGTTTTAGACCCGTCAGTGTAGAAGTCCAAACAGTTTCTGCGCAGTTGAGTTTGGCGGGTCCAGTTCTTCCTGTCCGGATAAATCATCGTAAAGTTTTTGTCCAAGACTATGGTGGGTTCTGTGTGGTCTAGGTTTTCTGTCATAGTTATCCTGTTTTGCAGGATGGAGGAGTGGCCAGTGACATAGCTCACCCATTTCGAGTTGGCTTTTAGTCTTATGGCCATGTGTGTGGCAATTTGCTTACCGGAAATATCGAGTGGTGTAAGGTCTAGTATCATGTTAAGCGCAGCCGTTGGTGTGGACCTGAGGGCCCCGGTAATGCACATACATGCCATCCTTTGTACCTTCTCGAGTTGTTTGTGGTATGTTGTCTTGTCTAGTGCAGTCCACCAGACTATCACTCCATACATTAGTATGGGTCTAACGACCGTGATGTAGAGCCATAGGGTAATCTTGAGGTTGAATCCCCATTTTTTTCCCTAGGGCTTTCTTACATGTGTAGAGAGATATTAGAGGGCATGGGCTCGGACATGCAGGGTAAAGTTGTTGATCGCTCTCAACCTGGCGAGATGCCAGCAACGATCCCTGTTTAAATGCCCGGGTCAAGTTGACATACGGCCTCCTCGCGGCGCCCTCTGGATAGCCTCTTCAACAACCGTTGGGAGGTGAACAAACGTATGCAGCGAAAAAAAACCCGACCAGAATGGCGGTTGTGCGGCGGGCTAACAATCCGCCCACGTAAAAAAACCCAAAGTTTTGAATGAGCAAGATGCCTCGGATACACGGACGGATACTCGACGACGACAACGCACGAAAAAGGAACACGATTTGCGAGTATGCTCCTGGAATGTCAGAACCCTGTACACTCCCGGTGCTGCTCATAAACTAGAAGGAATCCTCACGCAGTACAAGGCGGATATTACTGCGGTCCAGGAAATACGCTCGATAGGAAACGGTATGATTAGGAAGAAAAATTGCGACATTTGTTACAGCTGTCACAAAAGGTTGCACTTACTGGGATGCGGATTCGTCGTGGGAAAGCGGTTAAGGTCGAAGGTCATCGACTTTAAGCCTATAAGTGATCGCCTGGCTGTGATCCGCATCAGAGGCAGATTTTATAACATCAGCCTTATATGTGCACACGCCCCTACCGACGAGGCTGAAGACCCTATCAAGGAGGACTTCTATGACCTCCTGGACAACGCCTACGGAGCTTGTCCGGAGTACGTTGTAAAAATCGTGCTCGGGGACTTCAACGCCAAAATCGGAAAGGAAAACACCCTTGGCGGAGTGATCGGAAAGCACAGCCTCCATCATACAACAACAGATAACGGCTTCCGACTCGCTGACTTTGCGACAGCTCGTAATGCGGTGATAAGTAGCACAAGATTCCCTCGCAAGCGAATCCACACAGCAACCTGGCGATCTCCGGACGGTCGAACCGCCAACCAAATCGACCATGTGCTCATTGGGGCAAGGCACGCGTCAAACATCCTGGATGTGCGAACATTCAGAGGGGCAAATGTCGACTCTGACCACTTCCTCGTAGCAGCAAGATTCAGAGCTCGACTGTCCAATGTCAGAAAGCTGCACCAGCCCATCAGGAGGAGGTTCGACATTGGGCGCCTGAGCACACCGGAGGTTGCCAGAGTCTACAGGAAGCAGCTGAGCGAAAGACTCTACGGTATGCCTACGTCGAACACAAATGCCAATAATATGTGGCTGCATTGCCGCTCAGCCATTCAGGAAGTAGCCGAAACCACCTTAGGATACCTACCACCCCCGACAAGAAACCCGTGGTATGACGGCGAGTGTGAGCAGAAAAAGGCAGCAACCGACGAGGCGTACCAAAAGGCGCTGAAGAGGAAAACCAGGGCAGCGCGAGAAGAGTACCGAGCCAGAAGAAGGGAGGAGAAGAAACTACTGCGACAAAGGAAAAGAATCTTCGCAGCCTCCCAGCTCAAGGATATCGAGGAGTCTAGGGATAGACATAAAATACGGGCCTTTTACAAGAAAGCCAAAGGCCTTGCAGGAGGCTTCAAAAAGGGCAGCCTGGCTCTTCGAAACTGCGAGGGTAATCTTGTCACCGACCTGCAGAGAATAGTGGATGTATTTAAGCAGCACTTCCAGCAGCTGCTAAACGAGCATGACCAAGAGAGAGTGGTAGGGACTGAGGAAAACCCAACTCCAGCCGCTGAAGTAGTCCTCCCACCCAGCATAGAAGAAGTCGGCACAGCTATTCAGAAGCTGAAGAACAACAAGGCCGCAGGCTCAGATGGCTTGCCATCAGAGCTCTTCAAGGCTGGCGGCGATGTTCCGGTAGGGAGCATGCACCAGATCATCTGCAAAATTTGGGAAGATGAGAGCATGCCCGACGACTGGAATACCAGCTCTATATGCCCCATCCACAAAAAAGGCGATGCTACCTCTTGTAAGAACTATAGAGGTATATCCCTGCTCAATGTCGCATACAAGATCCTGTCCAGCGTATTGTGTGAACGTCTAAAACCATTTTGCACCGCACTAATCGGCAGCTACCAGTGCGGCTTCCGGCCCGGCAAATCAACTATAGACCAAATTTTCACACTCCGACAAATCCTGGAAAAGACCAACGAGTTTCAAATCGGTACACACCATCTTTTCATCGATTTCAAAGCCGCATACGACAGCATTCATCGTGAAGCACTGTTTGGGGCGATGGCCGAATTCGGGATCCCGGTAAAACTGATCCAGTTGTGTCGCGCCACGCTAAAAAACACGCGATGCACCGTGCAACTCGGTTTTAGGACCTCGGAACCATTCGAAACATGCACCGGATTTCGGCAAAGAGATGCGCTGTCATGTGACTTCTTCAACCTGGTGCTGGAGCAGATAGTGCGACGGGCAGGCGTCAACAGGGAAGGCACTATCTTTTACAAGTCCATCCAGCTGCTAGGATACGCGGATGATATCGACATCATCGCGTGTTCTCGCCTTGGCATTGTGGAAGCATTCACGGCGATTGAAGAACAGGCGAAACAAGTTGGTCTTAAGGTCAATGACGACAAAACGAAGTACATGCTGTCAAGCGAAAACCAATCCGTCGCTCACCACCTGGGACAAAATATAACAATTGACAGCTACAATTTCGAGGTAGTTAAGGAGTTTGTTTACCTCGGGGCAAACGTAAATTCCACAAATGACACCACAGTGGAGATCCGGCATAGAATCGCCCTTGGCAACCGCTGCTACTTCGGCTTGTCCAAACAACTGGGGTCAAAACTCCTCACTCGAAAGACCTAAGTCATGCTTTACAAAACGCTCATTCTGCCAGTTTTGCTGTACGGAGCCGAAAGCTGGACGATAAGCAGGACAGCGGAGCTGATTTTGGGTTCTTTCGAAAGAAAAATTCTGCGCCAGATATTTGGTCCTGTCTGTGAGGAAGGTGAATGGAGAAGAAGACACAACCGCGAACTCTACGAGCTGTACCAAGATGTGGATGTAGTCCGGAAGGCAAGGAGCCGTCGACTACACTGGCTCGGCCACATCGAGCGCATGGACATCAACGCTCCAGCTAAGAGGGTCTTCGACTCCGAGCCTCCTGGTTCGAGAAGAAGAGGAAGACCGAACCTCCGGTATAAAGACCAAGTAATCGCGGATGTAAGACATCTTGGTCTTGACAACTGGAAGCAGCGTGCCCGGGACCGTCAAGGATGGAAGGTGCTGGAAGGAAGCTCAGGCTCAGATCCTCCATGGATCGCAGGCCTGATAAGTAAGTAAGTAAGTAAGTAGAGAGCTATTGTTGCTTTTTTTGCTCTTTCAGTTGTGTTGCTCTTCCAAGTTAATTACCTATCGAGTATAATGCCAAGGAATTTGGCACTGGGGGAGTAGGCTAATCTGGTATCGAGCAGAGTGATAGGGCAGTTTTCCGGGATTTTGTGCTTTTTGGTAAAAAGCACGGGCTCCGTTTTCTATGGGTTAATCCTGAGCCCGTTACTATGCGCCCATTTGCACAGAAGTGAGAATGCCGATTGCATGCGGTCATTCAGTGTAGATAGGTATTTACCTGAGATTGTGATGGCAACGTCATCGGCGTAGGAACAACGTCCAGACCTTCTTTCTCCAGTTATTCCGCATGTTACTACGACACTAATTTTGACGTTTATAAAAACACTCCTAACTAGTCTCGCTAGTAAACATATGCATTGTCGTGCTTTTTCCCTGCAGAGAAAGGTCCTAGAAAAACCTAACTCAACTTAAACTATTGACTTAAAAGAGAATGAGAAAGGAAGTATGCCGTCCTGTGTCAGCAGTGTGGGGTAAGTTGTGGGACACCCCTGTAACCTTTTGTGGAGTCCCGACTCCTAGAGCGTTTGGAATTGCTAGTCGACCTGTATTTTTGACCGACGAATTAATAGGAAATGAAAGAAAACAAAAAAACAGGGTGTGGGTCAAACCGTGGATAAGAAGATGAAACGAATTCTCAGCGGTTCATTTGCTGAAAGAGTTAAGCGAAGATTCGCCTGACGATTTCCGCAATTTCTTAAGAATGGATGAATCCACGTACGAAGAATTGTTAAAAAAGTAACTCCTCAAGTGAGAAGACAGGGCTCGAACTTAAGAGACGCATTAACACCTCACGAACGTTTGTCGGCAACCTTAAGATTTTTGGCCACTGGAAGAAGTTTCTCCGACCTAAAATTCAGCACCCGCATTGCAAGGTCAACGTTAAGTGGAATAATAAATGAAACCTGTAAAGTTTTAATCAAAACACTTCGAGAAATGATTTACGTAAGTAATATGTATCGGATGGTGAAGGTCTAGCCTCGTAGGGGTAGCATCTGCCGACGAATGCTGGCCCGACGAAATGCGAGTAAGAGCCCCTGCATCCGAACATCTTGCAGCTCTGCTAGTCAGGTCCTACTTCCAACTCCTCGTGGTGCCATCTGGAAATTTCCTGAAAAGGGAAACTACTGACGGAAGGGGCCGAATGGCGAGTATCCTGCGCCACCAAACAGGATTAGTGTCGGTTGGGCTGTGGTCTAGCAAAACAGCCTCGGATAATAAAACGGAACGGATCTATGTTGACGGCCCTATAAGAAAACAAAAAACAAACAAGGACATTCGGTTCTGTACGTGGAATGTCAGGTCCCTAAACAGACCACGTGCGTCCGAACAACTTGCGGACGACCTAGACCGCTATAAAGCGGACATAACCGCCATCCAGGAAATGCGATGGAATGGACCGGGTAAAGAGCGGATGAAAAACTACGACATTTACTACGGTGACTGCTATAGGGAGAGAGGACAGAGACTATTTGGATGCGGATTTGTTGTTAGAGGTGGACTAAGACATAAAGTCCTAAATTTCCAGTATGTCAGTGAACGCCTCATAACGATCCGCATCAAGGCAAATTTCTGTAACATCAGCCTCATATGCGTCCATGCCCCCACGGAAGACAAGGATGACTCCATCAAAGATGATTTCTTTGATCTCCTAGACAGAACATATACCAAATGCCCCAGCTATGATACCAAAATAATACTAGGAGATTTTAACGCTAAGCTGGGTAAAGAAAGCATCTTTGAGCGGGTCATCGGCAAAGACAGCCTACATGACACCACATCCGATAACGGACACAGGCTGATCGACCTTGCCACGGGGTGAAATCTTCTTGTAGCCAGCACACGATTTTCCCACCTCGATATACGTAAAGGCACCTGGCGGTCGCCAGATCAATCAGTCACCAACCAGATTGACCACATCGCGATTGACGTCAGACACTCCTCCACTATTCTTGATGTTAGCACTTTCCGAGGAGCGAACATCGACTCAGACCACTATCTTGTAGTAGCCAAGATACGTCAACACATAACACGAACACCGCGGAGTAGAGTAAGAGCACCAAGCTATGACGTCGGACAGCTACTATCGCCGGATATCGCCAGTGCCTTTGCCAACCGCGTCTCCCTTAAGCTCTCGAAGACTCTTCGGGCCGTAGCTGTGTTATCAATTCGCTCTACATGGCCTAGTCATCTTAGACGTTGGATCCGTTGACTTCGTACTAAGCTGATGTTGCTGTACCGCCCGTATAGTTCGTCGTTGTATCTTCTCCTACACTCCCCGGTTATACAAACGGGACTATAATCTGAACGCAGGAAAGGACCAACGTCTTTTTCATTCGCTTTCGTTAAAGTCAAGGCCTCAGCGCCATATAGGAGAACCGGGATGATTAAGGTTTTGTACAGCGCAACTTTGATCTTTCGAGTGAGGGTTCTACTTCTCAATTACCTCTTCAGCCAAAGAAGCAGCGGTTGGCAGGAGTAATTCTGCGTTTGATCTCAGCGCTGGTGACGAAGTTCTTGGCCACGTCGAAACTGTAGCTACCAATTGTGACGTCCTGGCTGAGATGTGGGTGTTGCGCGTCTTTTTTGGTTGACAGCATATATTTCGTTTTACCCTCGTTAACGGAAAGACCCCTTTTAGCCGCTTCAATGCTTTCGAGCACATCAATGACCTCCCGCTGTGTTCGCCCAAATACGCCAAGGTCATCCGCGTACGCAAGCGGTTGTGCAGACTTGAAATAGATCGTACCTCTGGTGTTGGCCAGTGAGTCTCGTATGATCTTTTCAAGCACGTTGTTGAAGAAATTACGTGAAAGTGTGTCACCTTGCCTAAACCCTTTTTTAACATTAAAGGTTTCCGTTAATTCGCTACCGACCTTAATAGACCAGCGAGAATTCTCCATTGTCATTTTGCACCATCTGACGAGTTTGGTAGAGATGTCAAAACTAGACATGGCGCTATATAGCTTGTCTTGATCCACACTGTCATGCGCGGCCTTGAAATCAACGAAGAGATGATGGGTGTCGATTTGGTATTTTTGGGTCTTCTTCAAGATCTGCCGCAGTGTGAATATTTGGTCTGTTGGTCTATCTATACAAGCCTATCAGATTTTCCGCAAAGGGTTTCAGGCGTCCACACAGTACGGCGGACGTGAGATTTGCTGAATAATATTCTAACAAAGATCAGATTTTCTTGGAATACTGTGATGTTTACCGACGAGTTAAAGTTCAATGTATTCCAGACAGACGGGCACCAGAAGGTATGGGGAAAACCTAGAACTAGCTTTTTTTTTTTTTTTTGTTCCCCTTTATTCAACACCTGTTTTGGATAACATTTAGTTGAAGTTTTTACAATTTAATTTTGGGTATACGTACAATGTAGGACCAATGTCCTTTACAATTGTGTTTTTACTCGTGTGTAGGAGAAGATGGCACAAGTGGGATTTAGTCCACTCGAAGCGTTGGGGGTTTTGTTCACACCGAGCGCCCCTTATCGCTCGTTGTTGTCGCCAGATGCTTTTGTTTTTTTTTTTTTTTTTACTTCGGTGATGTACCCAGCATTTACCCAAACCGTTCGATTAGGTCTGTTGGTCTGTATCGTTTAAGTCTCCGTATATGTGTTTGTTCGTCATTTGGGATATTGCGTATCTCGTCGTTTGTATGTTGTAAAATCTTACTTTGGTATTTGACGCAGTGTTTTTTTATTTCGTCTGCAACAGTTGTTATGTGAAGGTCTTTATGTATTTCCGTGTTTGGCACGTACCATTCTGCGTTGGTAATTGTTCTTAAGATTCTGTTTTGTGTACGTTGTATTATTTGAATGTTTGAGGTTTTGGAAGTGCCCCATAGTTGTAGCCCATATGACCATATAGGTTTAATCATAGCTTTGTATATCAGAAGTTTATTGTCTATAGTCAATCTAGAATTTTTACCAAGCATCCAGTAGCATTTTCGGAGTTTGTCTTTTATTTGTTTTTTCTTTTCTAGAATGTGCTGTTTCCATGTTAGTTTACTGTCAATAACCATGCCTAGATATTTGGCGTGATCGTTGGTTTTAATATTCTTATTGTTAATTGTTATAGGAGGTTGATTGTCAATTTTTCTGGTTGTTTGGATAACCTGGGTAGTCTTTTCTTCATTTATTTGTATACCCCACTTTGTGAACCACTCTATGGTATTATTTAAATGGCTTTGTAGTTTGAGGTTTGCGTCGTTTACGTCTTTGTCAGATTGGAGTATGATAGTGTCGTCTGCAAATGTTGCTAGCATGGAGTGTTGCGATGTTGGGGTGGGTATGTCTGCAGTGTATATTAAGTAAAGTAGTGGTCCCAGAACGCTGCCCTGGGGAACGCCAGCGTGAACTATGTGCAAATTAGAATATTCTTCCTTGTGTTTTACGTAGAAGTGTCGTTGGTCAAGATAGCTTTTAAGTAGCAAGTAAAAGTCTAATGGTAAGGCTTTATTAAGCTTGTAAAGTAGTCCCTTGTGCCAGACTTTGTCGAATGCTTTAGATACGTCAAGAAATACTGCTGAGCAGTACCTTTTATTGTCTAAGTCGTTTGATATTTTGTTTATTACCCTATGTGTCTGTTGTATTGTCGAGTGATGTTGTCTGAATCCGAATTGGTGATTCGGTACAACGTTGTTTTTGTCAAGTATTGGTTGTAGTCTTTTCTGTATAATTTTTTCCAGGAGTTTCGATAACACTGGTAAAAGGCAAATGGGTCGATAGCTACTAGCTTTTGTTACGTCTTTTCCTGGTTTGGGAATGGCGTGCACTTCAGCGACTTTCCATGGTTTTGGGAAGTATTTAGATCGAATTACAGCGTTAAATATATTTCTGATATAGATAATTGCGTGTTCGGGTAGTTCTTTTAAGATTTTCCCATTTATCATGTCGTAACCAGGGCACTTATTGGGCCTGAGACTATTCTTAATATGAAAACCAATTTCATTTTTAGTAGTCAATTTGATTGGAATTGGTTCATTCGTATTTTGGAGGTTTAAATATTGTGAATTGTTGTCCTTTTCATTTGTGAAGCAGTTGGCAAAGAAGTTCGCTAAAGTTGCGGCTTTTTCTACATTTGTCTTAGACCAGGATTTGTTTTCGTTTAATATTGGCGGTTGGTGTGAAGTTGTCTGTTTCAAGTTTCTTGTGGCTTTCCAGAGAGAGTAGTTCGTTTGGAAAGTCGGCGTCAAGTTTTTTAAGTAATTGTTGAGTTGTTTGTTTTTATGCTCTTGTAATATGTCCTTAAGTTCTTTTATGGTCTTATTTAGTTTGGTCTTTAGTTCAGGAGAGCGGTTTGTTTGCCATAATTTTCGAATATTGCGTTTGTGTCTAATTTTGTTTAGGATATATTGGGGAGTATATGAGTCACGTTCAGATGGGACTATCTGTGGCGTACAGATGCTCAAGGCATTTATTATGGTGTCGTTAAAGTAGATTATTGCGCTATCTATGTTGTCAGGGCAGCTTAGGGGGATTCTGAGTGGCAGATCTCTTGTTAGGATGTCCTTAAATGTTTGCCAGTCAGTTCTTTTGTTGTAAATCCTTGTATTTTGAATAAGCGTGGTAGCTTTGGTCTCGTAGGTGATTATGATTGGAGAATGGTCGGAAGAGAGGTCAAGGGAAGTTTTTGCGGTTAATCTTGTCCTGGGAATACTTCTGTATATACAGAAGTCAATGAGATCGGGTTTCTTATTCATATCTGAGGGCCAGTATGTTGGTTCCCCTGGGCTGAGAAAATGCACGTTAAGCGATTTTAGAACATTTAGAAGGATGCTTCCCTTTCTGTTTGTTAGTCTGGAGCCCCAGTCTGTGTTTTTTGCGTTGAAGTCGCCTCCTGCGATGAATCTTTTACCTAGTGTGTTAATGTAATTTTTGTATTGGTCTGTCGATATGATAAACTTAGGTGGACAGTAGAGTGCTGAAATTGTGAGTGGTCCATATGCATCTTCAATTTGTATGGTCGTTGCTTGGATATGCTCAGCTTTGTAACCTGCAAGGTCTATTGATTTGATTGTCTGTCTTATTATGATTGCTGTGCCACCATGAGCTTTGTTGTCAGGGTGATTTGTTTGATACATATTGTATTCGGGTATTTTGAAAAAGTTTTTGTCTGTGAAATGTGTTTCTGAGATCAATAGGATGTCTATGGAGTTGGTTCTGATAAATTGCTTTAATTCGTTGACATGCTGCTGCAGTCCGTTAGCATTCCAAATAACGATGTTTAGTCGGTCTAACTTCATATTTAATTACTCAGTTTGGTTATTAGTACTGTTAGTATGTTAATCATGTTAGCGATTTGTGTCACTAGTTGTTGTATCATTGTTTTTAATTCAGTAAGGTCATTTGAAGATTGTGCTTGCTGAGGTGTTGTTAATGTTATGGGAGTAGGTGGGTTAGTTGGGGGAGCGGGCTGTTTTTGTTTTGTGTGTGTTAGTGTTTGGGATTCAGACTTTGCAGCTTCTGCGTAAGTGGCAGTTGTATTGACGGCAGTAGTATTGTTTGTAGTAATAGTAGATGTAGGGGGAGTAGGAGTTGGCTTGGTTATTGGGATCTCTTTGCTTCTAAGAGGTGGAAATCTTTGTAGCTTCAGAGACCTATATATTTCACAACCTTTGTAGTTTGCTGTGTGGTTGCTTCCACAAAGAGCACAGCGTATGTCATTTGTTTTTTCTTTTATTGGACAGTCAATAATTTTGTGGTTTTTGGCGCATTTGACGCACACTGGGGAGGAGGTACAATAATTTCGTGTATGGCCGTATTTTTGGCAGTTGCTGCATTGGGGTATGTCTTTTCTTATGTGAGGTGGTTCAAAGGTTATTTGGCAGTGTAGTAGTGTATTTATGTTATATATGTCTTTGTTGTTCTTCTTGTTCTCTAGTTCTAGAGAGAATATTGGTAGAGGTTCTCTAGTGTGTTTTCTTGTTAGATTGTAAATGTTCGTTACGGTGTGTCCTTTTTCAGCGAGTTCATTTTTTATTGCTTCTTTGTCGGTGGAGGGGTGCATGTTTTTTAGGATGACTTTAAGGCCCCTTTGATCTTTAGGTTTGTACGTATAGTACCTCGTGTTCTTTTGTTGTAGTAATCTTAAGATCGATGTATAGTGCATCGAATCTGTTGGTTGGATCTTAACTTCTTCGTTTGGAAGGACCCGCATGAGGTAGTGGTTCTGCGCTACTTCGTTTAGGGCGTTTGTCAGTATACCTATTGTTTTGACTCCTTGGACAAATATTGGAGGGGGTTTGGTGACTTTTGGCGGCTTTTCTATAGCGGGCTTATTTGGGGTAGAGGGGAGGTTTCGGATGTCTTCATCGGGTGAAAGGATAGAGAATCTATTTTGTGTGTCATTGTTTGTGTCGTTTAACCAGTATGTCGTTAGTTTGGTTTGTGTCTCTGTTTTTTGTTTTTTGTTGTTGGTATTGTTGTTTGTTTGTACTGGGGAGTTTCGGTTTCTTTTTAGTTCATTAGGAATAGTCTCATACCTGATCGACGGTTTGGGTTTTATGCTGGTAAATACTAGGGTTGATGTTTCTGGTGTTGATGGGTGCATAGAAGTGCTGGTTGTGGTTGTTGTAGTGCCAGTGGTCGTTGTGGTTGTGGTTGTGAAGGTTGTTGTTGGTTTTGTTGTGGTTGTGGTGGTATTTGTTGTAGTTCTTGTTTTAGCCTCGTAGTGGTTTAACATGTTCTGTTGGGAAGGTATAAGTATGAGGTCACTATTTTGAGACGCTACTGTGTTTGATGGGAAGCTCGGGTTCATTGGAATTGGTTGGGAAACTGGCTTTGAGGTGATACAAGGTTGGTGTCTAGGAAGAGCTTTGGTTGGAAGGGAAGGGAAATCCGGCTCGAAATTTATTGAGTTGGTTGATTTAACATGAGTGGGAGAGGGAGTTAGGGAATTTTTGGATTTACGCTCGAGGGGAGGCGAGCGTAAAACGCTCATACTTCCTTTGTTTATTTTTTTTTTGTCCTTTGTTGAAATTTTTCCACTTTCAAGAAAAACAAAAGAAGAAAAATCACTGGATTTTAATTGGAGCTGAGCCAGAAGGGCTCTTTACTAAGAAATAGTGTCTCTGTCACTTGTAATTTCGGTGAGATATATTAAACACGGCACTCGATGTAAAAAACACGTCCGTCCGTTTCGTAATTCACTCAACGACTGAGAACTAGCTTAAATCAGGAAAATTTGGCATACACAGTAATTCACGGGGGTGGGTCGGTTATGGCTTTTCTGCTGTGGGACCCGGAAATCTGGTGTTTATTGACGGGATAATGGAAAGTGCAAAGTACATTAATATCCTGGAGAACAATTTTAATACCAGCGCAACCAAATTGAAAATTAGACATAGTTTTAAGTATTACCAGGACAACGACCCCAAACACAAGCCGCTACTGTGGTTGATCTACCATTGTCCTCGGATATTGGAAACAACCCCACAATCACCTAACATAAACCCCATAGAAAACTCATGGGCCCATTTGAAGAAATAAGTACAACAATGTGAAATTAAGAACACAAAGCAGCTTAGGGAGGTTCTAAAAAAGGGATTTCTATAAAACAGATACAAACAGACAGGAGTTTCTGGATGTAACTTTTGCATCGCAGGACATTGTCGACAAAGTCAGGGAATGGAAAGTCCTAATAGAGCACTCCCTCTCTGACCATCGCTACATTCAATTCAGCATAGTCAGCCACGTCAGTGCCCCAGCTCCCTTCGGGAACTATAAGAAAACTGTCTGGGAAAAATATAGAACCTGTGTTGAACCCCACCTTGGGACAAGACACCCTACCTATCCGCTACACTCCGCGGAATTAGACAGCTTAGTAAATGCGCTGACAGAAACCCTTAACAGAGCACGGTCTAAATCTTGTGCTGAAAGCACCCCCAGAGGCAAACCCAAACCCCCCTGATGGAATAAGAAGATGGTCTCCCTTAGGAAAGAGAGCAGAAAGCTCTTTAACAAAGCTAAATTTACCCTCTTGCAAGAGGATTGGGACCTCTACAAGGAGGCACTTAAATCTTTTAAAGCAGCGACCAGAAAGGCCAAAAGACAATCTTGGAGGAACTACTGCGACAATATCATGGCGGTCTCCGAAGCCTCAAGAATAAGGAAAATCTTGGCTTCGCTCTCGTATAATCCAAGCCATCTGATGCATAATGATGGTTCCTGGACGACCTCCAGAGAGGAAGCCCTGGAATTTCTTCTAAGTGCACACTTCCCAGACAGTAGTGACTCGGCTATGACACCTCCTCGTGTCTTTCAGCCGACGTCATCCCCTTTCGAGCGTGCTCCCAACCGGGTCAACTACAACAGTGTCCTCTGGGCAATAAAAATCTTTGAACCAACCAACTCGAGAGAAGATTTTAGACGCACACATTCGGTACAGCTGCATCTCAGGAAGGCTGTCAGATAACCAACATGCCTACAACAAAGGCAAATCGTTGGAAACAGCACTCCACTCACTGGTCAGTAAGATAGAAAGGTCACTAGAATGTAAGGAATATACTCTAGTCGCCTTTCTCGACATTGAGGGTGCCTTTAACAATGTTGAACCAGGGCAGGCACCAAAGCGCTGACTGATCTGGGTGTTACGGGATCAGTGATAGAACTGGTACGACAACTGCTAACACAAAGAGTTGTCAAAGCCAACTTCGCTGGTGCCGTCGCAACTAGAATGGTTAGCAGAGGTACACCACAGGGTGGAGTACTCTCCCCTGCTTGAACAGGAAGGGTACGCTGTGACCGCCTATGCAGATGATATTGCTATTGCCGCCACAGGTAAATTTCCCAACACTCTACATATGCTACCTTATGCCGGGTGCATTACATACAGTAGAAACCTGGACTCAGTACTGTGGACTTGCGATGTACCCTAAGAAGACCGATCTAGTTCTGTTTACTAACAAATACAAAATTCCGCCCCTCAGGAGGCTGAATTGGAAACCCAATATTCTTGATCGCGGCAAGAAAACAACTACTGCCCTCCACAGCTGTAAGAAAGTGGTGGGCAGGAAGTGGGGCCTCCAACCAAGCATTTTGCACTGGCTCTACACAGCAGTCATAAGGCCCATCCTCCTGTATGGCGTTATAGTCTGGTGGACTGCTCTGGACAAGACAGTCAATCGAAGCCTTCTGGGGAAGGTACAAAGATCGGCCAGCTTATACATAAGCGTAGCGATCAGATCAACCGAAATTCGCCGTTCGGAGCCGGCAATAAGTTGTAGGTCCCTTTCACCTATGGGAAAATGAAATCACACACAACATGGGTGATTGAGAGAAGCTCGGCTCAGGTCCTTCATGGACTGTAACGCCAACATACATACATACATACACTCAGCCTACCTACCCTCGGGAACATAGATACACCAATAAGTACGGTAAAGCACATGATAAAACTTCAAACCGTATGTAGAGGAGACCAAGCTCCAAACAATTGTGGCCTAAGTTAAGTCTAGAACGAACCAGAGACCTAGTGCCAACCAAAAGGGCAACTTTTAGTACTCTAGTGGGTGTCATTACAAGTCACTGCATCATCGGAAAACACGCCGCCATTGGGGCTACTCTCCAATGACTTCTGTCGCTGCTGTATGGACGAGGAGGAGGAGGAATCAATACACAACCTCCTCTGCTCATGTCCCTCTTTTGCGAATCGCAGGAGGATCTACCTCGGCGCGAATTATAATAGTTGGTTTGAAAACAAATAAAAGCAAGTGAAACGTTTTCATATTGTATCATTCTGCAAACAACCCTTGAGCAGCAAATCAACTCATTTTGGCTCACGAACGCGAGTGTGTGCATTTTTAGAAACTAACCCCATGTGCGCACTCCACATGTGTGTTAAACAGAACCGCCCCTACAGAGTGCACAAAAGTGTGCGTTGTCTTTCGAACATATGAAGTACGCACAGGGGTGAGTTTCCATAAATCCACACAACTCGTGTTCGTGAGCGAAAATAAAAATGCTCTCAGCCAATTACTCATGAGCGCGTTCGTTTAATAATTGTTCGTTGAGTAGTGCACACTCACGAGCAGCTTATGAGTCTGCGTTTTCTCACCAAACCACTACATTATCCGAGCAATCTCGTATGTATCGGTTGTCGTCCGATCACCGCAATCAACCAGCATCGGGTGCGGTCAGTACTTAGATGGTGGACCGCTTGGGAACACCGCGTGTCGTTAATTTTTTTTTTTTTTTTGCCTATTTTTTAGTTATTTAATTTCTAACAAAAAAACAGCTGCAACGATTTTGCTGAAAACCTACTCAGTTCTAAGTTGCATAATTACGCGCGGAAGAAATCCAATCTTATGTCAATACCATTTTTGGTTGTCGAGATAATCGAGCGGGAAATTCCGACACGAACGTACGCACATAGGTTCATACACACACACAGACATCTGTATAAAAACCTTGGATTTGGATTCTGGTGACCTTGAAACGTGGAGATATGTCAAAATTTGGTATTTGCAAATCCGGCCCCATTACAATAACTTCCTATTGGGAAGCTAAAAACGTCCTGACTGCTCTGTTTCTAGATTAATTGTGTTTCTTTATTTTCTTCTCTGGCTTTACTTACTTACTTATCAGGCCAGCGATCCATGGAGGCTCTGAGCCTGAGCTATAGCTGCCTTCCATCCTTGACGGTCTGACCAATATGTCTTACATCCGCGATTACTTGGTCTTTATACCGGAGGTTCAGTCTTCCTCTTCTTCTCGAACCAGGAGGCTCGGAGTCGAAGACCCTCTTAGCTGGAGCGTTGATGTCCATGCGCTCGATGTGGCCGAGCCAGTGTAGTCGACGGATCCTTGCCTTCCGGACTACATCCACATCTTGGTACAGCTCGTAGAGTTCGCGGTTGTGTCTTCTTCTCCATTCACCTTCCTCACAGACAGGACCAAATATCCGGCGCAGAATTTTTCTTTCGAAAGAACCCAAAATCAGCTCCGCTGTCCTGCTTATCGTCCAGCTTTCGGCTCCATACAGCAAGACTGGCAGAATGAGCGTTTTGTAAAGCATGACTTTGGTCTTTCGAGTGAGCAACTTTGACCCCAGTTGTTTGGACAAGCCGAAGTAGCCACGGTTGCCAAGGGCGATTCTATGCCGGATCTCCACTGTGGTGTCATTTGTGGAATTTACGTTTGCCCCGAGGTAGACAAACTCCTTAGTTACCTCGAAATTGTAGCGGTCAATTGTTATATTTTGTCCCAGGTGGTGAGCGACGGATTGGTTTTTGCTTGACAGCATGTATTTCGTTTTGTCCTCATTGATCTTAAGACCAACTCGTTTCGCCTGTTCTTCAATTGCCGTGAATGCTTCCTCCATGCCACTGGATGGACTTGTAAAAGATAGTGCCTTTCCTGTTGACGCCTGCCCGTCGCACTATCTCCTCCAGCACCAGGTTGAAGAAGTCACATGACAGCGCATCTCCTTGCCGAAATCCGGTGCATGTTTCGAATGGTTCCGAGGTCCTAGAACCGAGTTGCTCGGTGCATCGCGTGTTTTTTTGCGTGGCGCGACACAACTGGATCGCGCCATGATAGCTTTAGATCATGATGGCCTTAGACATTTGTTTTTGCACAGCAGATGCAAAGAAGACGCTTATTAGTCGGCTCTTTGGGTCGTCTATGCAAATTGTATTCTATGACTTTTATTGTGGGTCGTTGGTGCAATTGTGTTTAATTACTTACTTACTTACTTAGGCGGCGCTACAGTCCGTGGTGAACCTGGGCCTCAACCAACAAGCGTCTCCAGCTGGCACGGTCTTTGGCCAGCTGTTTCCAGCGCCGCACGCCCAGTTGGTTAAGGTCCCCTTCCACCTGCGTGCTCCACCAATGATGCGGCCGTCCTCTGCCGCGCCTTTCTTCGAAGACTCTTCGGGTCGGAGCTGTATTTTCCATGCGCTCTACATGGCCTAGCCACCTTAGACGCTGTATCAGTAGACGTCGTACCAGGCCGATATCGCTGTACAACCCGTACAGTTCTTCGTTATATCTTCTCCTTCATACACCGTTTGAACAAACGGGTCCGTAGATATTGCGCAGAATTTTCCTCTCGACACGACCAAGGGCATTTTCATCCGCTTTTGTTAAGGTCCAATCCTCTGCGCCGTAAAGGAGAACTGGGATGATTAAGGATGATTAAGGTTTTCCGAGAGAGGGCTCTACTTCTCTATTGCCTCTTGAGCCCAAAGAAACAGCGGTTGGCAAGAGTGATTCTGCGTTTCATCTCACCGCTGGTGTTGTTGTCGCTGGTTATCAGTGAGCCAAGGTGGACGAAATCGTTGACTACTTCAAAGTTATATCCGCCCATGGCGACGTTCTGGCCAATACGCCGGTGTTGTCCGTCTCTTTTAGATGAAAGCAGATATTTGGTTTACCCTCATTAACCTTGAGACCCATCTTAGCCGCTTCTACCTCAATGCGTGCAAAGGCCTCATTGACGTCTCGCTGTGTTCGTCCAATCATGTCAATGTCGTCGGCGTACGCAAGCAATTGCGTAGACTTGAAATAAATCGTACCTCTTGTGTTGGCCAGTGACTCTTGCACGATCTTTTCATGCACCATGTTGAAAAATTTGCATGACAGCGCGCCACCTTGCCTTAATCCTTTTTTAACATCAAATGTCTCGGTTTGCACATTACCGACCTTAATGGAGCAGCGAGAATTCTCCATTGTCATCCTGCACAGTCGGAGGAGTTTGGCAGGGATGTTAAAAGTAGACATGACATCTCTATACATGCTGTCATATGCAGCCTTGAAATCGACGAAGTGTCGATTTGGTATTCCTGGGTCATCTCCAAAATCTGCCGTAGCGTAAATGGTCTATTGGTCTATTTTGAACTTACATGGCCTGAAACCACACTGATAAGAGCCGACCGGGTTATCCACAAACGGTTTCAGGCGTTCACACAATACGGCAGAGAAGGTCTTATATGCGATGTTAAGGAGACTTATTCCCCTATAGTTGGAGCAGTTATATGAGTCTCCTTTCTTATGGACCGTGCAAACGATGCTGAGATTCCATTCGTCGGGCATGCTTTCCTCCGACCATACCTTGCAATTGAGATGGTGCAGGCACCTTACCAGCTCATCTCCAGCCGCCTTAAGAAGCTCAGCAGACAGGCGCGGGCGCAGGGCTTTATTAGACTTAAGTCTTGATATTGCTATTTTGACTTCGTCTAGGTCGGGTGGACTGAATTCTGTTTCATTGTCGTCCATTACGAATGGCTCGTTCGGCCTGACAGCGGTATCTTGTCTATCATCGCCGTTATACAGTCTGCAGAAGTTTTCTTTCCAAATCCTCAGCATCGACTGCGACTCTACTACCAATTCTCCATTTTCCTCCCTGCAGGCTCTGGCTTTGTAGCCATGGCATATTCGCTTTACCTTATTGTAAAACTTACGGGCGTCATTCCTGCGGAAGCCTCTCTCCATCTCCTCGATCTCACGCTTTCCGTGCTCTTTCTTCTTTCTTTTGAAAAGCGTGTGTTCCTCTCTTCTCTTCTGGTCATAGATTTCGCGTGCAGCTCTCGTCCGTCGTTGCAGCATGGCTTTATATGCCTCTTGTTTTGCTGCATGTGCTTGTTCGCATTGTTCATCGAACCAGGAGTAAAGTAATTGCTAAGGTATTCTACACCAAACCAATAAAAGAAAAAACACCTTTTTATTTATTTAATTTTCTTTTATTTTAATTTATTCTTTTTTTTTTTTCAATTTATTCTTTTTTTTTTTTCTTTTCCACTTTTTTCCTCACTGGCTTCTATTCCTGAAGTGCCAGTTTTGAACTACTTCACAGCCTTATATAATCTTAATCTACAACAATAACTAGAACAAACAACCAGATAACATTTAAGAGAGCGATACTAAAATGAGTGCCCAAATTGAGATCACACATACAAGTTAATATCTTAAAGCATTGGTTTGATCCGTAAGCAATGTAAACAAGCTGCGGTCAAATCATATGCAACATATATATATAATTATGGGGAAACCAATAGACGCGAACGATCATTGTTGACACAGCTGCGACTTAATGGCAAAATGCTTTTAGTCGAAGTCAAGTGGTTGCAGCTGCGTCAGCATATTCTTTGTGATCTATATTAGAAGTCCAAGGTCCAGCAAAAATAATTTATGATATAAGTTCAAAGTCCATCAAAGGGACGCTGTCAAAGAACAGCACATACTATATAAGGCACATATTGTTAATCTATAGTTGAGTTTTATTCCATCAGCGTCAGAGTGCTCACGAATAAGTTCTTCAGCGAGCAACATTCAGTGGTCATCAGCACCAGTCACCCGAGCAAGACAAGCAGTTCCTGATCAGCACCGTCACGGTTTCCTGACTAAATTCTCGGGCAACGCAGATGGAACTCCGCAACACAAATAATAGAATTAAGTTAAGCACATAATAAAGTTTGATTTTTTTTTAAAAATTAAAAAGTTGAACAAATAAATTAATTTACACTATAATTTGATTGGCTGCTGAACAAAGAGCATAAACAAATCCGGGAGAGCACTCGGCTTGTTTTTGATTGGCAACATGCACGGCTTGGGTAAACAGCACGAAAACAATAAGCGTGGCTGTACCAAAACCAATCTTTGTGGTAAACAGATTCCCGCTATTGGTTGGTTTGTACGTTTTGTACAATCTGTACCAAAATGTTATTGTCGGGTATTGTTATTGGTTTCCACATATAACTCAGGGGTTTCTAGGTGGTGGCGGTTTGAAACCCAGCAACTCTGAGGCAGCGTCTCTGACGGCTCTGGCAATGCGCCCATTCTATTGTTTGTACTGCTGTGGGCGGATTTTGAGAGAGCTTGGAGGAGTCAAACTTACGTTGTCCTACTCGACTCCTATGCATTCTTGATATCCTCATTCGTACCTTGGCTACAACAAGGTCGATGTTGGCTCCTCAGAAGGTTCGTACGTCGAGAATACAGGAGGAGTGTAGGCGTCGATCGCAATGTGATCAATCTGGTTGGTGGTCGATTGATCAAAAGACCGCCAGGTACCCTTGTGGATGTTGAGATGAGGGAATCGCGTGCTTGTTACAAGGAGGTTACGCCCCGCTAGGAAATCAATTAGCCTTAGTCCGTTGTCGGATGTGG
Organism: Eumerus sabulonum; assembly: GCA_951905685.1. Taxonomy (NCBI): domain Eukaryota; kingdom Metazoa; phylum Arthropoda; class Insecta; order Diptera; family Syrphidae; genus Eumerus; species Eumerus sabulonum. Next base: position 87,227,201 of record OX645061.1, read on the forward strand.
TGTTATGGAGGCTATGCTTTCCTATGATCGACTCAAATATGTCCTCTTTGCCCAGTTTTGCATTAACATCTCCTAGGACTATTTTTGTGTCGTAGCTGGGGCATTGGGCATATGTTCTGTCTAGGAGATCGTAGAATTCTTCTTTGAGTCGATCGTCCTTTCTTCCGTTGGAGCGTGAGCGCATATTAGGCTAATGTTTCCAAATTTAGCTTTGATGCGGATTGTTATGAGGCGTTCGCTTACATCCCGGAAGTTTAAGACTTTTTGTCGTAGTCTTCCTCGAATAACGAATCCACACCCGAATAGGCGCTGTTTGTTCTCCTTGTAGCAGTTCCCGTAGTAGATGTTGCAGTTTTTCATCCGTTTTTTGCCTGGTCCATCCCATCGCACTTCTTGGAGTGCGGTTATATCTGCTTTATAGCAGTTGAGGGTTGGCTCCAATTGATCGCCTGCACCCGGTCTGCAGGGACCTAACACTCCAGGTGCAGACTCTCAAGTCTGTTAGTCGTTTGCAGGGGTCGTCAGCATTGTATCCGTCCGTATCCGGGGCTTGTTGTTGTTTCGGAACAAGTAGGTTTTTACGTGATAGGGATGTTACCCCTAAGCACAACCCCCAATCTGGAGGGCCAGGTTCCTCTTTTCCCAGGAACAAGGGGTTGGGTCGCTGCACACATTGGTTCACTACCTGGCGGGTGCCAGGGTCGTTATCCAGGAGGAAGGGGGGAGGGGGGGGGGGGACGGAGCACGCGGAGGCTGTGTGTCAACTTGGATTGAGCAGGGACATGAGATCGAAGCATGTTAAACCCGATCAACTTCTTTGCTCTGTTTGCTCGCTCCCTCCCCCCCGAGGATATTTGTCAGCGGGATGATAATAATGTGAGAGGTAGGTATCGTAACTCGCGCCCTTCTTTGACAGTCTAAGTAAGCTAGCAAACCAAATGATAGCTCAACTCCATCGCTTCATTAGAAGCACCGGTTGGTTCTCGGGTAGCGGATCAGGGTAACTTGATTCATACATAATGTTCGATTACTTTAATAGAAGAAATGATACGAGCGCATATATGTACATATACCGGTTGTTTAATGTTACTTTGTTCTACCATCTAATATCAGTGTGCTGCGAGTACAATGAAAATACTTGGAGGTACTATCCCAGAAACCACTGTTCACTGTCGATCTCATTGGATAGTACGACATACATATGTATACCTTCCGGGCGGTCTGCAAGCGCCAAGTATTCAGATTTATCTTTCCTATAACAGACTGCAGATTTGCGGCCAACCGAACTCGACGTACCAAGACGCGTCCCGTCCCGGAGCTACCAGCACTCAACCAGTCGGCCACTCGGACATTTGTTCAATATTTCATTACAATTGTCTGCCCAACGCACGGAACGAGCCGAATATTTGGCCCTGTAAACAAAATCATGACGTCGACGCGTCGTTCATCTGTGTAAAAATCCCCAACGAATGAATTATTGTTAACACGTTTCCAAGGAAATTAATTTTCCTGCTGTGAGCATTATGGGCATTACACCTTTATATAGATTGTTCCGCCGCTGAGTGCAAAGGTGAGCAACTGAACCCTGGTAGGCTTCGACTGACACACGGTTACATCGCCGCTGCCGGTACGCATGAAGCTCTTTGTGTTCGCCAGATACCATGTACCCCACGCTTGACGGCCGGCGCACGGCTCTTGGTAGGTATTGTTATTTAGTATCAATAAAATTGAAATCGATACGACTCGAATTCAGTTCGGTGCAGTACTGTATCACACAATAAATCTTTTCGACAGCGCCTAAGTACAGGCGGAACGAAGTGAGCGCGAGCAACGTACCCGAATGGCCCCAGTGCGCAACCCACCGAAACGAGTCTATCACTGATTGTAATTTGAGATTGTCTCAATGAATCATGAGCCACATGGTGTAAAAAATGAAACGATTTTGGATTTGTGTGAAATCAATCATTCTACCCCGACGTGATATTGAAGATATCATTCGAAATGTGTAATCAATGCGGTTTGCTTCAACTGATCTGATGCGAAATTAATTGATACTCTTGGGTTGCTGGTGATGTCAGGGCATCAGCTGAAATATCATATGGTTGGTAGGGTATGAGTACGACGAAGTGTTTCATAATATACGAGTATTGTACTTGAGAAGCATACGCCCGTGTCGATGAATTTGCGAGATACATGTGACTAGTAATCCTGCATTTGAGCTGACTTTATAAGGTGCTGCATATGATTGGAATGCTCCTTGAATTTAGAATGGACACTAAATAGTTCTTACAATAAGGTACTTTTTGTACCTTAATTACTTACTTACTTATCAGGCCAGCGATCCATGGAGGATCTGAGCCTGATCTATAGCTGCCTTCCATCCTTGACGGTCCCGGGCACGCTGCTTCCAGTTGTTAAGACCAAGATGTCCTATATCCGCGATTACATGGTCTTTATACCGGAGGTTCGGTCTTCCTCTTCTTCTCGAACCAGGAGGCTCGGAGTCGAAGACCCTCTTAGCTGGAGCGTTGGTGTCCATGCGCTCGATGTGGCCGAGACAGTGAACTCGATGTATCTTTACCTTCCGGACTGCATCCACATCTTGGTACAGCTCGTAGAGTTCGCGGTTGTGTCTTCTTCTCCATTCACCTTCCTCACAGATAAAATCAAATATCCGGCGCAGAATTTTTCTTTCGAATGAACCCAAAATCAGCTCCGCCGTCCGTACAGCTTTCGGTTCCGTACAGCAAGACGCTCATACTGCCAGCGTTTTGTAAAGCATGACTTTGGTCTTTCGAGTGAGGAGTTTCGACCCCAGTTGTTTGGACAAACCGAAGTAGCAGTGGTTGCCAAGGGCGATTCTATGCCGGATCTCCACTGTGGTGTCATTTGTGGAATTTACGTTTGCCCCGAGGTAGAAAAACTCCTTAACTACCTCGAAATTGTAGCCGTCAATTGTTATATTTTGTCCCAGGTGGTGAGCGACGGATTGGTTTTTGGTTGACAGCATGTACTTCGTTTTATCCTCATTGACCTTAAGACCAACTCGTTTCGCTTGTTCTTCAATCGCCGTGAATGCTTTCACAATGCCACGGCAAGAACACGCGATGATGTCGATATTATCCGCGTATCCTAGCAGCTGGGCGGACTTGTCGAAGATAGTGCCTTCCCTGTTGGCGCCTGCCCGTTGCACTATCTCCTCCAGCACCAGGTTGAAGAAGTCACATGACAGAGCATCTCCATGCTGAAATCCGGTGCATGTTTCAAACGGTTCCCAAGTTTTAGAACCGAGTTGCATGGTGCAACGCGTATTTTTTAGCGTGGCGCGACACAACTGGATCAGTTTACCCGGGATCCCGAATTCGGCCATCGCACCAAACAGTCCTTCACGAATGAATGCTGTCGCATGCGGCTTTGAAATCGATGAAAAGATGGTGTGTATCGATTCGAAACTAGTTGGTCTTTTCCTGGATTTGTCGGAGTGTGAGAATTTGGTCTATAGTCGATTTTCCGGGCCGGAAACCGCGGTGGTAGCTGCCGATTAGTGCGGTGCAAAATGGCTTTAGACGGTCATACAATACGCTGGACAGGATCTTGTATGCGACATTAAGCAGGGATATACCTTGAGGTTCCTGCAAGAGGTAGGATCGCCTATTTTGTGGATGGGGCAAATAGAGCTGGTATTCCAGTCGTCGGGCATGCTTTCGTCTTCCCAAATTCTGCAGATGATCTGGTGCATGCTCCCTACCAGAACATCGTCGCCAGCCTTGAAGAGCTCTGATGGCAAGCCATCTGAGTATGCGGTCTTGTTATTCTTCAGCTTCTGAATAGCTGTGCCGACTTCTTCGATGCTGGGTGGGAGGACTATTTCAGCGGCTGGAGTTGGGGTTTCCTGGGTCCCTACCACTCTCTCTAGGTCATGCTCGATAAGCAGCTGCTGCAAATGCTGCTTAAATACATCCACTATTCCCTGCGGGTCGGTGACAAGATTACCCTCACAGTTTCGATGAGCCTGGGTGCCCTTTTTGAAGCCTCCTGTAAAGCCTTTGGCTTTCTTGTAAAAGCCTCGTGTTTTATGCTTATCTCTAGACTCCTCGATATCCTTGAGCTGGGAGGCTGGGAAGATCCTTTTCTTTTGTCGCAGTCGTTTTTTCTACTCCCTTCTTCTGGGTCGGTATTTTTCCTGTGCTGCCCTGGTTTTCCTCTGCGGTGCCTTTTGGTACGCCTCGTCGGTTGCTGCCTTTTTCTGACGTCGTCATACCACGGGTTTCTTGTCGGGGGTGGTAGGTACCCTAAGGCGGTTTCGGCTACTTCCTGAATGGCTGAGCGGCAATGCAGCCACATATTATTGGCACTTGTGTTCGACGTAGGCATACCGTAGAGACTTTCGCTAAGCTGCTTCCTGTAGACTCTGGTGACCTCCGGTGTGCTCCGGTGTGACCTGTCGACTTTGGCGTTGAAGTCCCCCAACACGATTTTAACATCGTACTCCGGACAAGCTCCGTATGCGTTGTCCAGGAGGTCATAGAAGTCCTCCTTGATTAAGTCCCTGCCTCGTCGGCAGGGGCATATGCACATACAAGCCTGATGTTATAAAATCTGCCTCTGATGCGGATCACAGCCAGGCGATCACTTATAGATTTTAAGTCGATGACCTTCTACCTTAACCGCTTTCCCACGACAAATCCGCATCTTTTGTGATAGCTGTAATAAATGTCGCATTTTTTTCTCCTCATCATACCGTTTCCTATCCAGCGTATTTCCTGGACCCCAGTAATATCCGCCTTCTACTGCGTGAGGATTCTTTCTAGTTTATGAGCAGCTCCGGGAGTGTACAAGGTTCTGACATTCCAGGAGCATACTCGCAAATCCTCTTCCTTTTTCGTGCGTTGTCGTCGTCGAGTATCCGTCCGTATATCCAAGGCATCTTGCTCATTTATAACTTTATTTTTTGCACGTTGGCGGATTGTTATCCCGCCGTACAACCGCCATTCAAAAAACACGCAGGACGTCTTAGGCGTTGAATCCGTAGACTGGTCGCTGTAAAGCCCGTAAAGCTCGTGGTTGAATCTTTTCATCCATTCCCCGTCTGCGTTAATAGGCCCGAAAATCACGCGCAAAATCTCTCTCTCGAACCGACCAAGGGCCTCATCATCCGCTTTTGATAGTGTCCATGCTTCTGCGTCGTACAACTGGACCGGGATGATAAGGGTCTGAAGTCAACTTTGTCGTTCGGGAGAGGGCTCTCTTACTCAGTCCTGAGCCGAAAGAAACAGCGATTGGCAAGAGTGATTCAGCGTTTGATTTCGGAACTGATGTCGTTGTTCCAGGTCACTTCGAAGCCAAGGTAGACGAAGTCCTCGAACTTATATCCGCCAATACAAACGTTCTGACCAAGACGTCGGTGGTGAGCGTCCTTTTTTGATGACAGCATATATTTAGTTTTGCCCCCGTTTACCGCCAAACCAATTTTCACCGCCTCCATCTCCGGCGTATGCATGGAGTTGCGAGGATTTGAAATAAATTGTGCCTCTTGTATTGGCCAGTGATTTTTGCACAATCATTTCTAATATGTTGAAGAAATCTCACGACAGCGCATCGCCCTGCCTAAATCCTTTTTTGACATCAAAACTATCGGTAAGGTGTTCACCGATTCGGATGGAGTAGCGAGCATTCTCCAAAGTCATTCTGCGTAGTCTGATGAGGTCAACGGTAGACATAGCGTTGTATAGCTCGTCTCTAATTACGCTGTCATATGCGGCTTTATGTATCGACTTGAGATTCCTTGGTTTTTTCCAGGATATGCCGTTGTGTGAAGATTTGGTCGATGGTGGACTTCCCTGGCCTGGATCCACACTGATAAGGACCTATCAGCTTATTTACAAAAGGCTTCAGGTGTTCACACAAAATGGCAGAGAAGATTTCGTAGGCGATGTTGAGGAGGCTTATTCCTCTGTAGTTGGCGCAATCAGAGGGGTCTCCTTTCGGGCATACGATGCTGAGACTCCATCCGACAGATGAGACCATATCCCATAGATGAGCTGGTACATGCTCCTAACCAGGTCATCCCCAGCGGCCTTGAAGAACTTCGTCGAGGTCAGGGGGCGGAGTTCTTTGCGGTTGGAAATGGATCATTCTGCCTGACAGCGGTATATTGACTAACATCGCCGTTATACAGTCTGCAGAAGTGGTTTTTCCATATTCTCAGCATCGACTGCGGTTCTACTACTAGGTGTCCGTTCTCATCCCTGCAGGCTTCCGTTCTGGCTTTATATCGTTTGCATGTTCGCTTTATCTGTTGATAAAACTTTCGAACGTCACGCCTGCAATAACACCTTTCCAAATGCTCAATCGCGTGCTTCTCGTGCTCTTTCTTCTTTCTTCTGAGAAGCTTATGCTCCTCCCTTCTTTTTAGCTCGTAGAGCTCACGAGCTGCTCTTGTTCTTTTATGCAAAGAGGCCTTATATGCATCCTGCTTCGCTGTGTGAATCTTCCTGCACTTGTCATCGAACCAGGTGTTTCTTCGTGGTGGAGCCTTGAAACCCAAAACTTCCGATGCAGAGCTTTTCTGGGCTTATTTGCAAAAGCTCCACTGCTATTCTATTGATAGCGTGGAGGATTGAGGTGTATTGGAGAACTTAAGGGAGACGCGATCGGTAAAAGCACGAGCGGTTTCTGGCGATAGTAGTTTTCCGACGTCATAACTTTGTATTCTTACTCTACTCCGCTGCGTTCGTGATATCCGTAAGCGCATCTTGGCTACTACAAGATAGTGGTCCGAGTCGATGTTAGCCCCTCGGAAAGTTCGAGCATCAAGAATAGTGGAGGAGTGTCTGACGTCGATCGCGATGTGACTGGTAGTCGAATGATCAAATGACCGCCAGGTGCCTTGGTGTATATCGAGGTGCAGGAAGCGCGTACTGGCTAGAAGGAGATTTCGCCCCGTAGCAAGATCAATCAGCCTGTGTCCGTTATCGGAGGTGGTGTCGTGTAGGCTATGCTTGCCAATGACTCGTTCAAAGATGCTTCCCTTACCCAGCTTAGCATTGAAGTCTCCTAGTACAATTTTGATGTCGTAGCTGGGACATTGGGCATACGTTCTGTCTAGGAGATCGTAGAATTCATCTTGGGAGGAGTCATCCTTATCTTCCGTGGGGGCGTGGACGCAGATCCGGCTGATGTCAAAAAATGTTGCCTTGATACGGATTGTTATGAGGCGTTCGCTCACATGCCCAAAGCTTAGGACTTTTTGCCTTAGTCCACCCCGAACAACAAATCCGTATCCAAACAATCGTTGCCCTCTCTCCCTATAGCAGTCTACTTACTTACTTAGGTGGCCCTACAGTCCGTGGTGAACCTGGGCCTCAACCAACAAGCGTCTCCAGCCGGCACGGCCTTTGGCCAGCTGTTTTCAGTGCCGCACGCCCAGTTGGTTGAGGTCCCCTTCCACCTGCGTGCGCCACCGCTGAGGCGGCCGTCCTCTGCCGCGCCTTCCTTCCGGAGTGGATTCGAAGACATTTTGGGTCGGAGCTGTATCTTCCATGCGCTCTACATGGCCTAGCCACCTTAGACGCTGTATTCGTAGACGTCGTACCAGGCCGATGTCGCTGTACAACCCGTACAGTTCTTCGTTATATCTTCTCCTCCATACACCGTTTGAACAAACGGGACCGTAGATAGTGCGCAGAATTTTCCTCTCGAAACGACCAAGGGCATCTTCATCCGCTTTTGTTAAGGTCTAAGCCTCTGCGCCGTAAAGGAGGACTGGGATGATCAAGGTCTTATATAGTGTCAACTTGGTTTTCCGAGAGAGAGCTCTACTTCCCAATTGCCTCTTGGGCCCAAAGAAAGAGCGGTTGGCAAGAGTGATTCTGCGTTTTATCTCAGCGCTGGTGTTGTTGTCGCTGGTCATCAGTGAGCCAAGGTAGACGAATTCCTTGACCACTTCAAAGTTATATCCGCCCATGGTGACGTTCTGGCCAATACGTCGGTGTTGTCCGTCTCTTTTAGATGAAAGCAGATATTTGTTTTTACCCTCATTAACCTTGAGACTCATATTAGCCGCTTCTACCTCAATGCTCACGAAAGCCTCATTGACGTCTTGCTGTTCTTGTCCAATTACGTCAATATCGTCGGCGTACGCAAGCAATTGTATACACTTGAAATAAATCGTATCTCTTGTGTTGGCCAGTGACTCTTGCACGATCTTTTCAAGCACGATGTTGAAAAAGTTGCACGACAGCGCGTCGCCCTGCCTAAATCCTTTTCTAACATCAAAGGTCTCGGTTTGCTCATTACCGACCTTAATGGAGCAGCGAGAATTCTCCATTGTCATCCTGCACAGTCGGACGAGTTTGACAGGGATGTTAAAACTAGACATGGCTTTGTACAGCTCGTCTCTATATACGCTGTCATACGCGGCCTTGAAATCGACGAAGAGGTGGTGAGTGTCGATTTGGTATTCCTGGGTCTTCTCTAAGATCTGCCGTAGCGTAAATATTTGGTCTATTGTGGATTTACCTGGCCTGAAACCACACTGATAAGAGCCGATCAGGTTATCCACAAACGGTTTCAGGCGTTCACACAATACGGCAGAGAAGATCTTATATGCGATGTTAAGGAGACTTATTCCCCTATAGTTGGCGCAGTTATAGGGGTCTCCTTTCTTATGGACCGGGCAAGCGACCGGGCAAACGATGCTGAGATTCCATTCGTCGGGTATGCATTCCTCCGACCATACCTTGCAAATGAGATGGTGCATGCACCTTACCAGCTCATCTTAGCCGCCTTAAAAAGCTCAGCAGACAGGCCGTCTGCGCCAGCGGCTTTAATAGACTTAAGTATAGATATCGCTGTTTTGACTTCGTCTAGGTCGGGTGGGAGAGCATCGTGGCGCAGTGGGTAGTGTGTTGGCCTCTGACGCCGATGACACGGGATCGAATCCCGACACAGCCATGTCATCGAACGTGTTTTTCACGGTGTTTCTCCTCAGCGGGGTTCTGACAAAACCCCCTGTAGTAAAATTGTCATGAAAAGCTTCTCGCAATTCGCCGTTCGGAGCCGGCAATAAACTGTAGGTCCCTTTCACCTATGGAAAAATGAAATCACACACAACATGGGTGATTGAGAGAAGCTCGGCTCAGGTTCTTCATGGACTGTAACGCCAACATACATACATACATACTAGGTCGGGTGGACTGAATTCTGTTTCATTGTCGTCCATTACGAATGGCTCGTTCTGCCTGACAGCGGTATCTTGTCTATCATCGCCGTTATACAGTCTGCAGAAGTGGTCTTTCCAAATCCTCAGCATCGACTGCGACTCTACTACCAGTTCTCCATTTTCATCCCTGCAGGCCGCCACTCTGGCTTTGTAGCCATGGCATTTTCGTTTTACCTTGTTGTAAAACTTACGGGCGTCATTCCTGCTGAAGCATCTCTCCATCTCCTCGATCTCACGCCTTCCGTGCTCTCTCTTCTTTCTTCTGAAAAGCGTGTGTTCCTCTCTTCTCTTCTACTCATAGATTTCGCGAGCAGCTCTCGTCCGTCGTTGCAGCATGGCATTATATGCCTCTTGTTTTGCTGCATGGGCTTGTTCGCATTGTTCATCGAACCAGGGGTTTCTAGGTGGTGGCTGTTTGAAACCCAGCACCTCTGAGGCAGCATCTCTGACGGCGCTCTGGCAATGAGCCCATTCCTGCTCTATTGTTTGTGCTGCTGTGGGCGGATTTTGAGAGTGCTTTGAGGAAACACTACGGCAGTCGCCTTAGTAAATATCGCAGTTTTTCATCCGCTTTTTACCCGGTCTATTCTATTGTATTTCTTGGATGGCGGTTATGTCCGCTTAATAGCGGTTTAGGGCATCCGCAAGTTGTTCGCCTGCACGTGGCCTGTTAGGGACCTAACATTCTACGTACAAAGCCGCAGATCATTGTCCTTTTTTCGTTTTTTGCAAGGGTCGTCAACATTGATCCGGTCCGTTGTATCCGAGGCTTGTGGTTGTTTCGGAGTTTGTGTTTTTTTTTTACGGTTACGGCTTACTAGGCCGTAGGCCAGCATCCGTCGGATAGATGCTACCCTTACGAAGCCTTTGTTAGTCCTTTGCTCATAAGCTTCATAATGAGTTGAATTTGATATACATATGTCGATGAGTTCTGTAGTATAAGTGATCAACGATCGCTGTACATTATGGTATATTGATACTTGAAAAACTGTGATGTTTTCTTGTCGGCTAATTAAATGAATAACAATTTTTACGTGAAAATAAGTGTGCTGCACTAGCTATTACATAAATTATAATTATCTGAAATAAGAGGATAAGCCGGTTATACTCATTCGTACAGCAAGAAAGTCAGAAACGTTTTATCTCTTTGAGCTTCAAATTTACGATATGAAGAACCAATATGCGGCGATCGCTTATCACAAGGCATTACCACGCATCTCAACAAAATCTAAATGTAAACAACTTCCTGTGTCCCTTCTCATTGTGCCACTTATTAAACGCGATTAACCCGCACCGGGAGCCAGCTACTGATGCAACTTATTTGTTAACATTTTTATGTGTATCTCTCCTTGGAGATCCTTGTCTTCAGGGTTAATTTCTACCATTTATTCAATTCGCTTCACCTCATAGGTGCATTCCCGCACCGTATCTCGCATTTTGAATTTATGCTTAGTTCACTCTATGCAAATAGGTGATATGATAACGGTCGCGGATAATGCAGCTGACTGCCCAACTACGACATGGCTATGCTGTTGGTAACAACCTCTTAGTGCGCTAATAACGTATAAATACATAGAATGTGTTGTACAGCGTGAAAGGCAGTGAAGGTATAGGGGAAGAGAACGATTGAAACGGAGGGAGGTAGAAGGTGGATCGATCCAGCGATGGGTGCAGCCACTGTTTGCGGAACAATCCTTGTACATGTGAGCTTGCGCGAGTGCTTGCTGCTTGCCGTTTAGAACTTGGCTAAATGCATTTTGTGTGCACGCTTTGATTTCATGCGCCCTCTTTGTTGTATCTTATTCTTCCTCTTTGCAAGGCCTCTGAGTCCTCTTCCCCAGAGACCACTGGCCACCGTTTATCGACGATATCTTAATTTTTATTATATTCAAATTAGTTTCAGTGTATACGGATAAATTTGCTTGTCCGTATGACTTTTTATAATCCGCTCGTTCCTGTCAGGAGATTTTAGCGCAAAGATCTCTGGTCACCGGCACCAGATCACTGCTGTTGCACGTCTCTGGCCGTCTTGTATCCGTATGTATGAGTTTATGTATCTTAGTTAATAACACTCTAGGGAGAAGTTCGAACGGGGTCGTGTTGGCATTTTTGATCAGATTGCCAAGAAATTTTCCGGAATCAAAGTTGAACGCCGTTGCGAACCGAGATCGCAGCATGAAACTATAGATCAACCACTGGACAATGTTTTCAGTGGAATTCGTCATCCTGAGAGGACGATGGCTTGGCTAACAGACAAATCACTTTATTACCATCTGTTCTGACGTACTTCTATTCCCTGGTTTTCAATACTAAGTGGGATATGCTCGCCTAGCGAGCACACCTTTGACGCTTTAACACTTTGAACACTGGCAAGGAGTGGTCACCGCAACGTTGTTGGGGACCTTTGTGCACTTACTAGTACTGGTAATACGCCAAATTGAATGGAATGCACTTAACACCTTACTGATGCTTGGTACAAATAGTATTTACTTCCACTGCGGACACTATCGAAATCGATCCGGTTAACGATCTCGTGAAGCTTGACAAGCTTCGCAGTGCGAGCGATTTGTACATATAAAAATGCATAATACGTCACCATCAACAGCACGGACCGACACCGGCACCGTAGCTGTTAGAATCTGTGTCGAATGTCATTTTGACATCGATATTCAAATTGCACAAGATAACTATCATTTGTCTGTTCGGTGCCAGGGTTTGTGCGCGCTGGTGGTAAACTGATTGTGAGCTAGCACTGTGGCTAGATGGAGATGGTGGTGTCGTAGATCGCGTTGATATTCGAGCAGATATCGTTGGATATGCACATAGATCGCTGAAAAGTGGTACGCACGTTTGCGAGTGTGACTTATTTGCGGTGCCGCTCGCTGTATGCTTCCAGACAAAGTAAGCAAAGTAGATGGGATTGGAGAAACAGTATCTAGCCGATTGGATTGGCATAGTAGGTGGTTAAATTGATATACCTGTTGTAAAATTTGATATGTTGCACCTGATGACATAGTAAAATTAGGCTTGACTGCAAACTAGATGTTCAGTTGATTGGGATTGAGATATTTATGCTTGATATGTCTGTCGATGGAAAATGATATGAATATTATTAAAAGTGGAACAGTTGGTAGGTGTAGATGTTGCTAGGAGAAACAGGTCCGACCCAATTATCCGCTATAGGAGACACTGTTAATGACCGAGTACAAGATGTTGTCATAGTTACTTGGTAAGGCTACTCTAAAGCAATAGCAAGTTAACTTTATGTACGTTACGCCAGACAGTTGTCAATTACCACTGTGCTCCGCATTAGTCATGTACTTAAAGGTGAATTTCTTACACTAAAAACTATTTTCCTTTTTGCGAACCAAACCTTTAGCAAATTGGTTTCTCAATCGAAGTTTAAAAGCGCAGATTGTTCTAGATTCCAATATTATCTTTTCCCGATAACATGACTATTTCAAATGCTAACGTAATCCTTTTGCTTAATGTAATGCTTTTACCAGCCTAGTTTTAGCTTTGTGGATATTGAACTAAGTCCATGGACATGCGATGCATGGCTTTGCTTGCTTGCTTGCCCATGGAGGGCCCAAGCCAAGCCTCTCTTAATCACGCATGTTGTGTGTGATTTATTTTTTACACAGGTGAAAGGGACCTACAGTTTAATGCCGATTCCGAACGGCGGGAATCAAGAAGCTTTTTCATGCCAAGTATACTACGGAGAGTTTTGCCAATACACCGCCGAGGAGGTCACAAAATCAACATTCGATGGCATTGGTGTTACACGATCCGAACTCGCTCATCGCGCGCCAGAGTCCAACACACTAACCACTGAGCCACGACGAAATTTTGGCATAACACGGTATTTGGCAACGCTGCGTCGTTCGTCAACATCTGTCCAGAAAGGGGGTCCCTTTTTTAAATTTTCGAAAATATGGATGAGCAAAGCGGTTCAAGAAGGACCGTGTATAAGTAGGAAAGGATCCACGTGAAAGAGCCCCCGTCACCTCTTGCACCCCGTCATCTTTCATCATGACATGGTTGGTACGTACCAACCACACATGACTGGACAATTCTAAATTGGTGTCCTGGAAAGGCTAGCTATACTGACACCCGCCAGGTAGTGAACCAATGTGTGCAGCGACCCGACCCTTGTTCCTGGGGAAAGAGGAACCTGGCCCTCCAGGTTGGGTGTTGCGCTTAGGGTTAACGTCCCTACCGCGTAAAACAAAAACCTGTTCAGATACAACCAATAGCCTCGGATACGGACGGATTACTTGTTGACGACCCCCGCAAACGTCAAAAAGGAAACGAACTTCGGATCTGCACCTGGAACGTTAGCTCCCTCAACAGACCAGGTGCAGCCGAACAACTGGTCAACTCTTTGGACTGCTATAAGGCAGACATTACCGCGCTCCAAGAAGTGCGATGGGATGGGCCAGGCAAAAAGCGGATGAAAAACTGTGATACATAGTACGGAAATTGCTACAGAGAAAATAAACAACGCTTATTCGGATGCGGATTTGTTGTTCGAGGCAGACTCAGGAAAAAAGTCTAAAGCTTCCAGTGTGTAAGCGAACGCCTCATAACTATCCGCATCAAGACCAGTCTCGGCAATATAAGTTTATTAGGGTCCACGCCCCCACAGAGGAGAAAGATGACCGACATAAAGACGACTTCTATGATCTCCTAGGCAGAACGTATGCGCAGTGCCCGCGAACGTTGACTACATCCACAGCTTGGTACAGCTCGTAGAGTTCGCGGTTGTGTCTTCTTCTCCATTCACCTTCCTCACAGACAGGACCAAATATCCGGCGCGGAATTTTTCTTTCGAAAGAACCCAAAATCAGCTCCGCTGTCCTGCTTATCGTCCAGCTTTCGGCTCCGTACAGCAAGACTGGCAGAATGAGCGTTTTGTAAAGCATGACTTTGGTCTTTCGAGTGGGAGTTTTGACCCCAGTTGTTTGGACAAGCCGAAGTAGCAGCGGTTGCCAAGGGCGATTCTACGCCGGATCTCCACTGTGGTGTCATTTGTGGAATTTACGTTTGCCCCGAGGTAGACAAACTCCTTAACTACCTCGAAATTGTAGCTGTCAATTGTTATGTTTTGTCCCAGGTGGTGAGCGACGGATTGGTTTTTGCTTGACAGCATGTATTTCGTTTTGTCCTCATTGATCTTAAGACCAATTCGTTTCGCCTGTTCTTCAATCGCCGTGAATGCTTCCACAATGCCACGGCGAGAACACGCGATGATGTCGATATCATCCGCGTATCCTAGCAGCTTGATGGACTTGTAAAAGATAGTGCCTTCCCTGTTGACGCCTGCCCGTCGCACTATCTGATCCAGCACCAGGTTGAAGAAGTCACATGAGAGCGCATCTCCTTGCCGAAATCCGGTGCATGTTTCGAATGGTTCCGAGGTCATAGAACCGAGTTGCACGGTGCATCGCGTGTTTTTTAGCGTGGCGCGACACAACTGGATCAGTTTTACCGGGATCCCGAATACGGCCATCGCCCCAAACAGTGCTTCACGATGAATGCTGTCGTATGCGGCTTTGAAATCGATGAAAAGATGGTGTGTATCGATTCGAAACTCGTTGGTTTTTTCCAGGATTTGTCGAAGTGTGAAAATTTGGTCTATAGTTGATTTGCCGGGCCGGAAGCCGCACTGGTAGCTGCCGATTAGTGCGGTGCAAAATGGTTTAAGACGTTCACACAATACGCTGGACAGGATCTTGTATGCGACATTGAGCAGGGATATACCTCTATAGTTCTTGCAAGAGGTAGGATCGCCTTTTTTGTGGATCCAGTTTTTTGTGTTTCCAGTCGTCGGGCATGCTCTCATCTTCCCAAATTCTGCAGATGATCTGGTGCATGCTCCCTACCAGAACATCGCCGCCAGCCTTGAAGAGCTCTGATGGCAAGCCATCTGAGTCTGCGGCCTTGTTGTTCTTCAGCTTCTGAATAGCTGTGCCGACTTCTTCTATGCTGGGTGGGAGGACTACTTTAGCGGCTGGAGTTGGAATTTCCTCGGTCCCTACCACTCTCTCTTGGTCATGCTCGTTAAGCAGCTGCTGGAAGTGCTGCTTAAATACATCCACTATTCCCTGCGGGTCGGTGACAAGATTACCCTCGCAGTTTCGAAGAGCCAGGGTCCCCTTTTTGAAGCCTCCTGCAAGGCCGTTGGCTTTCTTGTAAATGGCTCGTATTTTATGTTTATCACTAGACTCCTCGATATCCTTGAGCTGGTAGGCTGCGAAGATTCTTTTCTTTTGTCGCAGTAGTTTCTTCTCCTCCCTTCTTCTGGCTCGGTACTCTTCTCGCGCTGCCCTGGTTTTCCTCTGCAGCGCCTTTTGGTACGCCTCGTCGGTTGCTGCCTTTTTCTGCTCACACTCGCCGTCATACCACGGGTTTCTTGTCGGGGGTGGTAGGTATCCTAAGGTGGTTTCGGCTACTTCCTGAATGGCTGAGCGGCAATGCAGCCACATATTATTGGCATTTGTGTTCGACGTAGGCATACCGTAGAGTCTTTCGCTCAGCTGCTTCCTGTAGACTCTGGCAACCTCCGGTGTGCTCAGGCGCCCAATGTCGAACCTCCTCCTGATGGGCTGGTGCAGCTTTCTGACATTGGACAGTCGAGCTCTGAATCTTGCTGCTACGAGGAAGTGGTCAGAGTCGACATTTGCCCCTCTGAATGTTCGCACATCCAGGATGTTTGACGCGTGCCTTGCGTCAATGAGCACATGGTCGATTTGGTTGGCGGTTCGACCGTCCGGAGATCGCCAGGCTGCTGTGTGGATTCGCTTGCGAGGGAATCTTGTGCTACTTATCGCCACATTACGAGCTGTCGCAAAGTCAGCGAGTCGGAAGCCGTTATCTGTTGTTGTATCGTGGAGGCTGTGCTTTCCGATCACTCCGCCAAGGGTGTTTTCCTTTCCGATTTTGGCGTTGAAGTCCCCGAGCACGATTTTTACATCGTACTCCGGACAAGCTCCGTAGGCGTTGTCCAGGAGGTCATAGAAGTCCTCCTTGATAGGGTCTTCAGCCTCGTCGGTAGGGGCGTGTGCACATATAAGGCTGATGTTATAAAATCTGCCTCTGATGCGGATCACAGCCAGGCGATCACTTATAGGTTTAAAATCGATGACCTTCGACCTTAACCGCTTTCCCACGACAAATCCGCATCCCAGTAAGTGCAATCTTTTGTGACAGCTGTAATAAATGTCGCAATTTTTCTTCCTCATCATACCGTTTCCTATCCAGCGTATTTCCTGGACCGCAGTAATATCCGCCTTGTACTGCGTGAGGATTCTTTCTAGTTTATGAGCAGCTCCGGGAGTGTACAGGGTTCTGACATTCCAGGAACATACTCGCAAATCGGGTTCCTTTTTCGTGCGTTGTCGTCGTCGAGTATCCGTCCGTGTATCCGAGGCATCTTGCTCAATCATAACTTTAGGTTTTTTTTAAGTGGGCGGATTGTTAGCCCGCCACACAACCGCCATTCTGGTCGGGGTTTTTATCGCTGCATACGTTTGTTCACCTCCCAACGGTTGTTGAAGAGGCTATCCAGAGGGCGCCGCGAGGAGGCCGTATGTCAACTTGACCCGGGCATTTAAACAGGGATCGTTGCTGGCATCTCGCCAGGTTGAGAGCAATCAACAACTTTACCCTGTAAGTCCGAGCCCATGCCCTCCAAAGATTTTTACTACCTCTCTTTATAAAGATTTGGCAGTGTCCAGCTTCACACGAACTTATTTGAATACTTGACTTTAAATCTTGGTTTCTGCCCACGAGCTGTGAGGTACATGTGGGGTTATATACATCGGTATACTTGTACATAAAGACACTCTGAAGGATTGCAGGTGAAAAAAGGCAATCGGCGAGTGTTCCATAAGTAAAGAAGATATATATACCTACAACCATATAACTAAGAACTTCATTGCAAATTATTACACTGGACATAGAGGTCCCTTTGAACGTATTGTGCATGTGCATCTGCACATCTCAACAGACAACAGTCAACACTGACGATAACATCTCAACAGTGATTTGTTGTGACAACAGGAAACATGTTAAAGTTCGATAGAATGGGCAGCTAACTTGTACTCAGATTGATTTAAAATCGTTTTCTAAGCGTTTGAATGTCCGATTCCGAATCGTGAGCTGACCTTTTGGCGGCAGTTAGCTTTCATTCGTTTCGATTTGACTTGATTTATCATTTCGCTTATGTTTGATAGTTTTACCTCAACCATACATCGATCGAGGAAGACTGTATAAAAGTAAATAAATTTCTTTGTTGAACGTTGGTGGATACTAATAAAAGATGACCGTCTTCAGAGTGATTTAATATGTGAATTATTTAAAGGGGAATAAAAAAACGAATCATCATCATCATCAGCTTCAATTCCCCAGCTGGATGTATATAAAAGTGCACATACCACCGGCTTAACTGAATTTCATAAATCAAAAGGTGTTTCTTCTTGCGCCTCGTCTGAACGAAACCTGCTTCCGTGTGCCTCCGGGGAGTACCTTAATCCAAAGCATATCCGTCAGCCGGAAATAATGTGACTGTTCATGCCTAGATACTCATAGAACTTCAAATGATACAAGTTATAAATTGTACCCACCTGCGATGAAATGTGCGCAATTTTTACCAAGGGAATAACCGCCAAGAATTGGCTCAGAGATTGACATAAGATATCCTTGTTTAGAACAGAGATAATTATGTTGCACCATCGAATAAGATTTCAATTTCGATAACATTTTCCTCCGACGAACATCACCCAAAGCCGATGAGTTTCCTGCTCTGATTCTGTAATCATGCACTAGGTAATTTACGAGGGTGCTACAGCTCACCAAAGATCTGCCAAGATCGAGCGCGTACTGCAACGTACTGTAGTTCTGCACCAGACCGAGTTAATTCCCCTGCCAGATACACTGATGATTTTCATGTATCATACAATATAATTCACTGATTTCAATTATTGATAACATGTGTCCAAACATGAGCTCCCACATTGCTCTACCACAAATAGCAACAAGAAGTCGAGTTAATTGAAAGGCATGTTCTCGTACACGGATAATCAGATTCACCTCCTCACATGGACGCTGAATAGAATTCGCCGCACGGATCTAGATTTAGATGCGTCAGCTCCAAATTCTGATCGAGCAATCACACAGACAGGGGCTGACGGTGCAGCAAACGGTGGAGACTGCGCTAAGCGCACACTATAAACACATTATTTATTTTATGAGGATAGGCCTTATGCGAATTTCTATGCCAAAGCCACCTCAATGTCTGTCGCTTGTCGACAGTCGTGTAACGTCTGCCGTCTGTCGAACAGCATCTTCCAAATTGACCAATGATGCTGGACATATATGGTCTGACGGATAACAAACGAACATAGATAGACTGAGCGATCGATGCACCAACAGCCAGAAGTGAGCACATTACAGCTGGTTGTTACCTCGCACACGCAGAAGTCAATTGAATCGATTGCTAACGAACAAATGGCATTTGAAAGCGAAAAAAGCTGCTCAGAACAAAAAGAGTGACACATAGCTATAGAATAGGTTTAAAGAGCTAAGTTCCAGAATGTGATACGATTACCAATCTTTTGCTGCTACAACATGTCAGCTATGTGATGTACAATATCCGTAATCATATAAATCATGTACGAGGAACGATTCGTTAAAATGATCACAACATTCGCTTCCATTCGCTCACAGACGCTCCGCATTCGTACGCATGTCAAGTTTGTTCAACTTGCATTCAGTTTATTGGTGTATCACTGGTTTCGATGTGCTTTTACTGACACTCGACACCAGATACATGACAGTGAGTGTTTCTGTTAAGGATATTATGGGTACACTGGGTTTTTATGCCTACGACCAAGTGTGGAATGAATGAAAGACGACTTAAAGTTCACGGTCAGTGTCACCGATATGTTCAGTGACGACTACCACAACCATATTGGTGGATCACGAGGAACTCCCTTGATGACGGAAATCAAATAAAAACTTTGTGATTCAGATTCTTACATCTTGTTCATGCCGCAATGAACGTACTCCTGATGCTTGTCACCAGTCGACGTATTGGGAACAAAGCTTTGTTAGTTGCCTTGTTAACCGGAATCGTCTCTTCAGTTTTCTGTCTCAGATTCCAACTGTTGTTTCGAAAGGGAAACCACTTACAATTCTCGTGGTGAAGTTGATGGTACCGATTATGCAATTCAACATTTTTTTTGTATTGCGAGTAGAATTAATAAAACATTGTACAATGGTTCATTGGACCTGTCTGATCGCATTACAAGCAGCTTGATTGCTGGGAACCATACATGACAGTGATCTGGTTTTTTAGTTATCTACAGATAAAGGTCAGTTCGTTTCAGGTCTCTTTTTTTTAAATCCTCTCATGAGCTTCTATTGGCACTGGCGATTATATAATAAGTGTTAAGGACATATGACGGTGTTATTGTGGCCGTTTCGGGCTTAGTTTGCCTCGAAGCGTTTTGACTTTATTGTTCGTATGCTCGGAGAGCGTGGACTAGATGATTCTTTCGTAGATATTGTTTATGTATGTATGTATATGCTCGGAGAACACTTTGAGAGCTTTGTTATTTACGTGATTTATACATATATTGTTATTGCTATCCTATATACATATATGCTCGCAGAGCGAAGACTAGGGGTGTTCTGTCAGCTTAATAGTTTTTAAGCTGAATTAAAAAACTGAAGAGAATTGAGCAGGAATGTCTTTATTGTGCCAATGCCAAGAACAGAATAAAAGTGAGTTCGATAAGCTTTAGCTTTTAGATGCGATTAAGAAATACATACATACATATGTATAAACGGTAATTATGTAACATAAATAAATCTATACAAAGCTGTAAGGTGGCATGATCATCTGGCTGGCATATTATCATACATAGTGTATATTTGAGAATATATAGTAGCAATCAAGAGTATTCATACACTCAATAATAACAAAACATAGATGAAATGAAATGAAACAAAAATACTGAACATTCTCCCCGCGTTGAAAGCTTTAGTTTTCAAGACAGTTTCTTCAAGGTTATTTAGGTTGGTTTTTCTGCTCATCCGCAGTGTTGTTGCAGGGTAAAACGCAAATTTTGGTTATGGCTCTTTTTAAGATTCCGTGCTGAGTTTTAATATTCACTACGCGCACGAAACCATCAGACCCGGTGAATACTTCCACGATGCGCCCCAGAGGCATTTAAGCGGTGGTAAATGTTCATCCTTGATAATAACTAAGGACCCGACTTCAACATTTTTTTTAGTGTTCTTCCACTTTTTTCGCTGTTGCATGGTGTTGAGGGATTAAGTACTCCATCTCTTCCAAAATAGCTGCTGGAGATATTGCACTTGCTGCCAGCTTCCAAGTCGAAGAATATTTTGCTGAGCTAGGTCTACTTCCGGGATGGTGGACACAGGAGAACCGGTTAAGAAGTGTGCTAGAGTCAGAGCGTTTAAATCATTAGGATCATCTGAAACGGGACTCAAAGGGCGAGATTTAATAATTGTTTCAATTTGGCGAACTAGCGTATGAAGTTGTTCGTAGGTTAATGCGGCATAACCAACGACACGACGAAGATAATGTTTGACGGTTTTTATAGACGCTTCCCACAATCCTCTTAAATGCGGAGAACGGCTGGGGATGAACTTCCAACATATTCCCTCGTTGGCACATTCTCTTTGAATGAGTTCGCTTTCACTTTGATCCTCGTGGAATATGCGTTTGAGTTCCTTCAGCTGAGAGTTAGCACCCACAAAATTCGTAGCATTGTCCGACAGAACAGTTTGTGGTTTTCCACGCCTTGACATAAACCTGCGGAGTGCCCCCAGAAAAGCTGCTGTCGATAGGTCAGTTGCCAGCTCTAAGTGCACTGCCTTGGTGCATAAACAGACAAATAGGCAGATGTAGGTTTTTGTAGGAGCTTTACCACGGAACCCCGATTTGACGAAGAACGGTCCACAAAAGTCTATTCCTGCATGTAAGAATGGTCTGGAAGGCCTTATGCGTTCTTCTGGCAGATTTCCCATGATCTGGCTACATGTGAGGGGCCGAGCCCTAAAACATCGAACACATTTACTAACTACCTTGCGAATAATCTGTCTTGCTCCTAAGATCCAAAAACGCTCTCTTGTAAGAACCATGAGAGCCTGGCACCCAGCATGTAAATTTGTTATGTGATAGTGAATAATCAATGTTTCAGTAAACGGATGCGATCTGGGCAAGATAATTTGGTGCTTAGCATCGAAGCATAAATTCGCATTTTTTAATCTGCCTCCGACGCGTAGTAATCCAAAATCATCTATAAAAGGATTTAATCCAGAGAGCACACCTTTGGCATTTATACCAGTACCATTTCGAACTTCCTTGTAGTCTTGAGCGAAAACATGCATTTGGATGGTTCGAATAAGTAAACGAAGACCATAATCCAAGTCCGTTGGTGAAAGTTTTACGTTGTTTGTGTTCTCCTTAGGGGAAGTTAACTTCCTAATGAATCGCCATACGTAAGCGAAGGTTCTGCGAATACGATAGAAGTCATTCATGAATTTACATTTTAATGTAATATCCTGAGCCAATGATGCCACTAGAAATGCTTTAGAAACACGTTTTTCACTAATGTTCTGAAGTGAAGGAGTTTCCAATGAGGGCCATGAAACTGGAGGATCACAAAAAAATTGCGGACCGCAGAACCATAAGTTAGAATGACTTAAATTTTCTGGAGAACTTCCTCTTGAAAGAATATCTGCAGGATTTTCGTTTGTCCTTATATGTCTCCATTTAAAACCGTGTGAGAGATTCTGAATTTTTGTAATTCTGTTGGCAACAAAAGTGTTCTAACTGCAAGATGAAGATGAAACCCATGCCAATACAATGGTTGAGTCAGACCAACAAAATGTGTCTTCCGGAACGAGGGTAATAGCTTGACGAACACGGCTTATTAGCTCAACCAACAAAAGAGCAGCACATAACTCTAGTCGCGGAATAGATATAGTTTTAAGAGGAGCTACTCGAGATTTTGAGCAAAGTAGTCGCACCCTTACGGTGCCATTAGCGTTGGTCGTTCTAATGTAGACACAAGCCCCGAAGCCGTGTATGCTGGCATCGGCAAAGCCATGGATTTCAAATTTGCTGTGGGGCGTAAATGCATGTCGAGGAAAGCTAATTGTATTCATGCTCTTTAACTCATCAACAAAATGTAACCATGACGTGTGCAGTACAGTGGGAAGAGATTTATCCCAAGTTAAGCTTTCCTTCCACAAGGTTTGCATAAGAATTTTAGCCTTTAAAATGATCGGCCCTATTAATCCAAGGGAGTCGTAGAGTTGGGCAATTGTAGATAGGACTGTACGTTTGGTAACCTTATTTGAAATGTTCAATTTGTTATTTGAAAATAAAAAATCATCTGTCTCTGGGTTCCATATTAATCCTAAAGTCTTAGTTGCATTGCCATCATTAATTTGAAGATACACTTCCCTATCCGCCGGAGGGATGTCTGCTAAGGCCCCTTCCAAATTGGAACACCATTTTCGTAAATGGAATCCACCCTTTGAAAGTAGGTCAAATACCTCGTTTTTAGGGTTCCGTACCCAAAGGTAAAACGGAACCCTATTACTAAGACTTCGCTGTCCGACCGTCCGTCCATCCGTCTGTCACCAGGCTGTATCTCATGAACCGTGATAGTTAGACAGTTGAAATTTTCACAGATGATGTATTTCTGTTGCCGCTACCACGACAAATACTAAAAACAGAACAAAATTAATTATACATATACATAATTACAAACAACCAATAATAAATTGTTTCGAAAGGTTTTCGTTGCCATCTTTCGTTCAGTTCCCATTTGTGGGCGGCTCGTAGTCATCCATTTTGGTAAATGAAACTCACAGAAAGCGGGTAGCCCGAAGGTGCGATCAGCACTTGACACGCGAACGAGTGGAGTTCAGCCCGCAGAAGGTCAGCATTTTTGTTTTTTTTTTTGTTCCTAGTAGCACATGAGGGAGAGTGGGCGAAGAACTCGGGGAGAAATCTTCGGCGAAGTACTCGGAGAGTGATCTTCGGGGAAGAACTCCGGTACGGTTTTAAGCAGTTCCCGGTACGCGGCCGTACCGTGTGTCCTATTGCCTACGTTGGTCGCGGATATCACGTTCGTTGTATAAGGTATTGAAATCACATATTTGCGTGTCGCGATTGGTGATGTGGGCTAAGTCGTTGGTAAGAGGAGTTTCGGTACGACTGTTCGAATACTCAAGCTGCGGTTTATATACTTCTTTGGACAGTGAATTCGTTTTTTTTTTATTTTACATATATTTTTTTTATTTATTTCGACTTTTTTTATTGACATACGGTGTAGGGTAGTTTTAAGGAATAATTGTAAACCTAGATTAAGCTAGGTTAACGAATTTGAATTTGTGACATTTTGAATTGGAAACGATTACGGTGTTTTTTTTTTCTTTTGCGTGGGATATTTCGCGAGTCTCGTAGCAAATTCGCGATTCTTGCTGCGGGTAAGTCGGCGTGAGGGCAATCGCGTGGCGCCCATTTTACCATCCTAACTCACGACCAGTCCTCGCAGCTGGCCTAGCATCCCTTTCGCACGACGTCGCGGCAGGTGGAGAGGAGCAAGTGAGCAAGAGGAGCAAGCGATCTTGCACACATACGAACCGATACGTACATACGTGCAAACGCATCACATACGTGCCTACACTCGCACATCTGTACGCTATGTATAAGTATACATACATACATACATATGTACATTACGAAGTAGAGTTGGGTAGTTCCGGACATGTATAGTTCACGGAACTATGCCCTCTCTCGGACACATGTCCTCTCGCTCCGCAAATTGAACGAAAAGAGTTCCATAGTTCCATTCAACTCTTATTCATCAATCACGTATGTACAAAACGAAAAAAAAAAAAACATAAATGCAACGAACATGCTTCTCATACGGTATGAGTTATACCCCGTAGTTTTCAAGAAACCCAAAAGTATGGAGATGTGGCGATAAAGCTCGAACAGTTGGTGTACACTGTACAGCACACTTGAACTGAAATGAAGAAAAGAAATGAAAGAATATAATGCCCGCACCGCATTTCGTGAACGAATGTCATACATGTGTATATATGCATTCAGGTCCGGACATGGACATGGTTTGCTATTTGCTAGTTCCATATCGGTGCGAGTATACATTCAGTATTGTTGCGGAGATGCAAGCGGACCGTTAAGTTCGAAAACTCTCTGGAAGCGGGAATTGGAATGATGTCAACTTCCAATGGAATTGTCAGAGCGTTCTAGAGATTTCCAAAGGGGAACTTCCAACGGCGAACGTTCGAGACGGTGGACCGAGAGCTATATAAGCGCGAACACTCGCCCTTGACATTCAATTCAGTTTGTGGTATAAAACAGCGTGTGACAAGTCGGTGTGATCAACCAAGGTGAAAAGAAAAGCTTTCAATAAAGGTTTGTGTATTGTGTAATAAAGTTTAAAGTGGATAGTATTGGATAATAAAGTTTAAAGTGGATAGTATTGGATAATAAAGAAAAGTGGTGAAGCTACACAGATAATTGATCTGTGGTGAAAGAATTAAAAGTGTGTGTGTTTCAATTTAAATAAAAAGTACAATTGCAGTTTATCGCAATCCAGTGGTGCGAACCCTATTTGGTGTGGGGATAGAATAAATTTGTAACATTTGGTGTCAGAAGTGGGATTGCGAGTAAACGAGTGAAACTTTATTTGAGTTGTGAAGTGAATCATTGCAGAAGTGAGAAAATGGTAAAATTGGAAAAGTTGACAATTGAACAACTGAAAAAAGAGCTGGATGCTCGGAAGTAAAGCCAACCTGGTGGAGAGACTGCGATCAGCGTTGCAGGAAGAAGGTGTCGACTGGGAGATTTATGAATTCGGGGTGGAGAAGCCGTCGACATCCACTGAGCCAGCGTTCGATATGCAGCACATTCTCGTGGCTCTTAATGCCATGAGTCAAAAGATGGAGGAAAATTCCGTTGCCGTAAGTAGAAAGTTGGAGGAGAATTCAACTTCCATAGGTCAGAAACTAGAGAAACTAGAGACGTTGGAAGAGATGCTACAGAACAATCGAGAAAGCTTGAGAGACATCCAGCAAGCCGTCAACGATCGGTTCCAGGGCGTCGAAGAGAGAATCGATACACTGGACAAGAAGGTTCTAGATCTCGAAAATAATCAAGAAAACATAATCGAGACTATGGAATCGAGGTTCGACAAGAAGGTTCTGGAACTCGAGAAAACTGTCCAGAACGTTCTGCATCAAGGAATCGTTGTACCAACTGCAGCATCGAAATTCACAGCTCCCAACTTCGACGGCACGAGCGCTTTCAACATCTTTAAGCACCAGTTCGAGACAACAGCGGAACGGAATCAATGGGGAGAAGAAGATCGTGTGGCCGCTCTAGTAATTTCGCTTAAAGGCGAAGCAGCTGGTGTTTTACAGACCATCCCGGAGACCCAGAGAAGGAACTACACAGCCATATGGGATGCTCTCCATCGAAGATACGGCAGTGAGCACATGCAGGAGATGCACAAGCTGGAACTCAAGGGGCGCAAGCAGCGTTTAAACGAGACCATACAACAGTATGCTGCCGACATCGAGAGGCTATCCCATCTTGCCTACGCGGACGTTCCAGTTGATGTGGTGGAGAAACTTAAAACGGATTCTTTCATCCAAGGGCTAAGGGACCCCGATACGCAACGAAGCTTGATTCTCCTGCCGAAGACGTCTTTCAAGGAGACAGTTGCCAGCGCTCTCGCATGTGAAACATCGCTCTTGATATGCCGACCTTCCATCAAACTACGGCGCATATCTCAAGACCAGGATAGTTCGAGAACAACAACGGCGAGTAGGAGTGGTTCATTCCCGGGTAGATGCTACATCTGCGACCAGCAGGGGCACATTGTGAGGAACTCCCGCCTGCGAAGAAAGCGTTCGAGGTCTAGTTCGCCAAAAAGAGACCATGGGAGCGAACGCGACCGTGGAGGTGCAAAAGGTGCACCTAACAATCCGTTAAACTAAAACGAGTCAGTGCAGAGGGGCATGCGCTGGCTCCCACATTGGAGAGCCCCAGCATCCTCGTATCCCGAATCTGTAGGGGTGCAACCAGCTTGGTCATCGAGGGAACGATGGACGGGCGACGATATCTGCTAACGTTGGACACGGGAGCAACTCATTCAGTCATCCGAAGCGGATTGGTTTCCGACATCGAACCATTTTCCGAGGTAAAGCTTCGTACAGTAACTGGTGAGAAGGCGGAAGTTAAGGGAAAGGTCCAGAAAGTAATTACGATGGGTACCGTCGAGTTTCAGCATGATTTCATCGTTGCGGACATCACTGATGACATCATAATCGGCGTCGACTTCATGATTAGGCATGGCTTCACATTGGACCTCAACCAAAAAGTGATGAAGTATGGCAACTTGGAGCTCCCATTAACGATAGATGATGGACAGGGTAACAAGGTCAAGCGAATAGTCGTGCAAGCGCGCCAAACAGTTCCCCCGAATGCAGAAGCTGTGGTTTGGGCAAAGATAGAAGAGGATGCGGGGACAAGCCGAATGTGGGTGGTCGAACCCGACAAAAGAAATCGACCCAGCGATATAGTTGTTGGAAGGGCTCTCGTGGAACCCCGACAAGACCAATTGGTTCCAGTACGAGTCCTGAATCCTGCCAGTACACCTAGGACGATACACAAGGGAACAACGATCGCTCAATGCCAAGAAGCTGCCGCTATTATGAACTGCGAAGATCAGAAACACCGGGAAATCCAGTCCAACAAAGCCTTCTTAAAAACAATGGCCAGAGAGTGGACGCAACATCTAGTGGAGAAGCAGAAAAGTAAAGCACACTCCCTGCTCCGTAAATATTGGACAGTTTTTGCAAATGGTAAGAACTGTGGAAGAACATCAATTGTGAAGCACAGAATAGACACAGGGGACTCTAGACCGATCCGGCAACCACCGAGGAGGGTACCTTTGGCGAAAGAAGGCGAGGTGGTCAAACTAATCGACGAGATGGAAAAGGAGGGCGTGATCGAACCATCTGCAAGCCCATGGAGTTCGCCAGTAGTGCTTGTTAGGAAGAAGGATGGAAGCACCCGATTCTGCGTGGACTATAGGAAGCTGAACGACGTAACGAAGAAGGACAGCTATCCTTTACCGAGAATCGACGACACCTTGGACACACTATCTGGTGCAAAGTGGTTCTCGACGCTGGACTTGCAAAGTGGATACTGGCAAATAGAGCTTGACCAGCAAGACAAGGAAAAGACCGCGTTCACCGCCGGGGGAGAGTTGTGGCAATTCTCTGTGATGCCCTTCGGTCTTTGCAATGCGCCAGCCACCTTCGAAAGACTAATGAACCGGGTACTAAGAGGACTTCACTGGAGGACTTGCCTTGTCTATCTGGATGACATAATTGTCATGGGCAAGGATTTCGACGATCACCTTAAGAAGCTTGAAGAGGTACTGGAACGTATTCAAGCAGCCGGACTGAAATTGAACCCGAAGAAATGTTCGCTCTTCCAAAACGAGGTGAAGTACTTGGGACATGTAGTGACTGCAGAAGGAGTCCATACAGATGAAGAGAAAATCTCGGCGGTTAAAGAATGGCCGCGGCCGAAGAATCTTCATGAGTTAAGGTCATTCCTGGGACTTTGCTCGTATTACAGGCGATTCATCCCAGGATTTGCAAACGTTGCCAGCAGTTTGCACGAGCTCACCAAAAAGAATCGGCCATTAAAGTGGGAGAAGCCGCAGGAGGAAGCATTCGTTCACCTGAAGGAATTGCTCTGCAGTGCGAAGATTCTTGCATATCCTGTTCCGGGAGAAAAGTTCATTTTGGACACCGATGCGAGCGGACATGGAATCGGAGGAGTACTCTCTCAAATAATCGACGGGCGAGAACGGGTCATCGCTTACTACAGTAGGATCCTATCGAAGCCGGAGAGGAACTACTGTGTAACTAGGAGGGAGCTTTTAGCTGTGGTTGACTGCGTCAAGCATTTCCACAAATATCTCTATGGCCAAGCTTTTCATCTTAGGACGGACCACGCAGCGTTGAGGTGGTTGCTGCAGTTCAAAAACCCGGAAGGCCAGCTTGCTAGATGGATAGAGAGAATCCAGAGTTACGACTTCAGTATCGAACATCGGAAGGGAAGCAGTCATGGAAATGCGGATGCATTATCGAGGCGACCTTGCGATGTTGAATGCAAACATTGTGCGCGAGCCGAAACCAAGGAACAGGTCACCGACATCCGTCGTTTCCATGTGCTGCCAGAAGATTCCTGGACTGTCGAAAAGGTCGGAAGGAAGCAGCGAGAAGATGCCGATCTGGCAGTCATCATCGACTACCAAGAACGAGGTTTTCGACCAAGTTGGCAGCAAATATCCAGTGAAAGCCCAATCGTGAAAGCTTACTGGGCTCAATGGCAGAGTTTGAAGCTGAAGAACGGTTGCCTCTACCGCAGTTGGGAAAGTGAGGACGGGAACATTGTAAACGATCTGCTGGTAATTCCGAAAGGACAAATCGAAGAGGTCATCCGAGAATACCACGAGGGACCAAGCGGGGGTCATCTTGGTGTTAACAAGACTGTAGAAAAGATCAAGAGACGTTTCTACTGGGTAGGATGCCATGAGTCGGTTACGCGTTTCATTCGCAGGTGTGAACAGTGTGCGAAGGCAAAGGGGCCAGTTAGAAAAACTCGAGGAAATATGCAGCAGTACAATGTTGGAGCACCGTTCGAACGTATCGCAATGGACATTGCAGGCCCATTCCCAACGAGCAACACTGGAAACAAGTACGCGCTAGTGGTGATCGATTACTTCAGCAAGTGGCCTGAGGTGTTTTGCATCCCGAACCAGGAAGCCAAAACCATTTCGGATGCATTCGTGAATAACTGGGTTTCGCGTTATGGAGTACCAATGGAACTGCACTCAGACCAAGGGAGAAACTTCGAGTCGTCGGTGTTCAAAGAACTCTGTGACATGCTAGGTATCAGAAAGACGCGGACAACACCATTACACCCACAATCTGATGGCATGGTCGAAAGGTTCAACCGGACGATGGAGGAATACCTGAGAAAAGTCGTCGTCGGAGATCAGAAGTACTAGGATGAACATATTCCCCTTTTCTTAATGGCATACCGTTCGGCACAGCACAATTCAACGGCAACAACACCCGCCGAAGCCATTTTTGGAACTGATCTCCGACTTCCATCGGACTTGAAGTTCGGCGTGGTACTACCGACAACTAGCGGCAGGGAAGACTTCGTAACCGAAAAGAAAGAACAGCTGAACTCTATCCATCAGTTCATCCGGGAGTGACTGAACTTGGTCAGCGATAAAATGAAAGCGCGATACGACTTGAGGGCGAATATTTCTGGATTCGAGACCGGACAATTGGTATTGCTGTACAACCCACAACGGAAAAAAGGCTTGTGCCCCAAATTGCAATCAGCCTGGGATGGACCATATGAGGTCATCAAGAAACCTGGTATACCGTGACGTGGTATACCGGATACAGCAGATGGGAAACAGACGGGCGAAGTATAAAATTGTCCACGTAGAGAGGTTAGCACCATATTACGGAGAAGGATCCAATCGCTTGTTCGAGGACGAACAAGTTTAGGAGGAGGGCAGTGTTGCGGAGATGCAAGCGGACCGTTAAGTTCGAAAACTCTCTGGAAGCGGGAATTGGAATGATGTCAACTTCCAATGGAATTGTCAGAGCGTTCTAGAGATTTCCAAAGGGGAACTTCCAACGGCGAACGTTCGAGACGGTGGACCGAGAGCTATATAAGCGCGAACACTCGCCCTTGACATTCAATTCAGTTTGTGGTATAAAACAGCGTGTGACAAGTCGGTGTGATCAACCAAGGTGAAAAGAAAAGCTTTCAATAAAGGTTTGGGTATTGTGTAATAAAGTTTAAAGTGGATAGTATTGGATAATAAAGTTTAAAGTGGATAGTATTGGATAATAAAGAAAAGTGGTGAAGCTACACAGATAATTGATCTGTGGTGAAAGAATTAAAAGTGTGTGTGTTTCAATTTAAATAAAAAGGACAATTGCAGTTTATCGCAATCCAGTGGTGCGAACCCTATTTGGTGTGGGGATAGAATAAATTTGTAACAGTATTTTAAAACGGGTAGAGATTAAAGTGCATACTGAGATAGAATAATTATCTTATAACCCCATTTAGATAATGTTTCAAATATATTGAATGGTCTTTCCAACAAAGTTGTTGGTCCAATGTAACATCTAAATATTTTAAACTGTCCACGTGTTCAATCAAGAAGCAATTTTCAAACATTCTTGATTGTTGAATACTATATCTCCAAGAACAAATCGATTACACAATGGTGCATGATAATATAAGGAAAGGTCTCTGAAAACTGTACCATTGATATTAAATATCATGTACTTCGTTTTGTTGCTAATTATTAGTTTATGATAAATAAGACCATCTCCTTAACATATCTAGGTCATAGTTAACATCTGCAGAACTATCAATTAAGTTAGTGTTTGAGTGGAAAAGAGATGTTTCACCAGCAAAGGCAGTTATTTTGCCTTTAAAAGGTTGTAAGAAAAACGAATTAACATAAATTAGAAATAGGATTGGGCCCAATACTGCTCCTTGGGGAACACCCATATTTAAGAAGTCTATAGAACTGTAAACATTCCTAATTTTCACAACTTGATAACGGTTGAATAAATAAGAAGAAAACCATTTATAAATGGAGCCTCTGAAACCCGCTTTGTAAAGTTTATCGAGTAGCAAAGTATGATTAACCATATCAAAGACCTTACTGATATCAACAAATAATGTTGATGGTGTTTGAGAAGTGTTTAGACTATTATATATTTCACCAGTTAATTTCAATAAAGCAGTTTCAGTCGATTTGCCACGTCTAAACCCAAATTGGCAATCACTCAAAAAATGAGTATTTTCTAAAAATTACAACATTCTAGATTTTAACTATCCGAAAAGTGAGAATAAAATGTCACTGATTATGTATTTCTGTATATACTTAGACAGAATATAATAAATATATGTATAAATTGGGCTCCCATACAACAGACATGCTTTTTTTGCCGTTTTTATACATAATAGTACGGAACCCTTCGTGCGCGAGTCCGACTCGCACTTGGCCGGTTTTTTTTATATTCCTGTATTTCATTCATCAGAGTTTGAATTAGTTGAGTGTTTTTTGTGAGAGCGGAATTCAGCTCATCATATCTAGAGCTTGTAAATTCTATTGTTTGCGCGAATTCTTTCAGCATTTCCTTTATTTCCTTTATTTCCTCATGTGTTTTCTGGTTGTTATCGAGGGGTGGCGTTGAGGTGGAAGTGGCAGAGTCTTTATTTTTAGGGGAATCAGCTGGCCTGCATCGTTTGGCTTGTTGATTTTCTTTTTGTGCGAGAGCTAGAGCTTTTCCTTTTGCTCTGCAAATGGTGCATTCCCATGACTCTCTGTTGGCATATGACCACTTTCTCCAAGTGCTTTGTGAGACAGTGGAACATTCAAAATGGAAACACCCCTTGCACCTCCCGCACGTAATGAAATCCCCATCGCTGGGTAGTGGATCGTTGCACCGATAACAGTTTGCCATTATAAACTTAAAAGCAAATTCTTACAACAAAACAAACCAAAAGTAATAAAGATAAGGGACAAAATAATAAATGAAAATGTTTATAAATAGTTAAAAAGTTCAGCACTGATTGAATTATTTCGAAATAAACAATTTGGACTTTTAAATCGAGCTTTTAATGTCTGTTCTTTTTGAAGTTATTCGGAACCTCTATTGAACACAACTTATCACTTTTCTCTCTGTCGCTCTGGTAGCTGCTGATTAGTGCGGTGCAAAATGGTTTTAGACGTTCACACAATACGCTGGACAGGATCTTGTATGCGACATTGAGCAGGGATATACCTCTATAGTTCTTGCAAGAGGTAGGATCGCCTTTTTTGTGGATGGGGCATATAGAGCTGGTATTCCAGTCGTCGGGCATGCTTCATCTTCCCAAATTCTGCAGATGATCTGGTGCACGCTCCCTACCAGAACATCGCCGCCAGCCTTGAAGAGCTCTGATGGCAAGCCATCTGAGCCTGCGCCCTTGTTGTTCTTCAGCTTCTAATTAGCTGTGCCGACTTCTTCGATGCTGGGTGGGAGAACTACTTCAGCAGCTGGAGTTGGAATTTCCTCGGTCCCTACCACTCTCTTGGTCATGCTCGTTAAGCAGCTGCTGGAAATGCTGCTTAAATACATCCACTATTCCCTGCGAGTCAGTGACAAGATTACCCACGCAGTTTCGAAGAGCCTGGGTGCCCTTTTTGAAGCCTCCTGCAAGGCCTTTGGCTTTCTTGTAACAGGCTTGTGTTTTATGTTTATCCCTAGACTCCTCGATATCCTTGAGCTGGGAGGCTGCGATAATTCTTTTCTTTTGTCGCAGTAGTTTTTTTTCCTCCCTTCTTCTGGCTCGGTACTCTTCTTGCGCTGCTCTGGTTTTCCTTTGCAGCGCCTTTTGGTAGGCCTCGTCGGTTGCCACCTTTTTCTGCTCACACTCGCCATCATACCCCGGGTTTCTTGCCGGGGGTGGTAGGTATCCTAAGGTGGTTTCGGCTACTTCCTGAATGGCTGAGCGGCAATGCAGCCACATATTATTGGCATTTGCTTTCGACGTAGCCATACCGTAGAGTCTTTCGCTCAGCTGCTCCCTGTAGACCCTGGCAATCTCCGGTGTGCTCAGGCGCCCAATGTCGAACCTTCTCCTGATGGGCTGGTGCAGCTTTCTGACATTGGACAGTCGAGCTCTGAATCTTGCTGCTACGAGGAAGTGATCAGAGTCGACATTTGCCCCTCTGAATGTTCGCACATCCAGGATGTTTGACGAGTGCCTTGCGTCAATGAGCACATGGTCGATTTGGTTGGCGGTTCGACCGTCCGGAGATCGCCAGGTTGCTGTGTGGATTCGCTTGCGAGGGAATCTTGTGCTACTTATCACCGCACTACGAGCTGTCGCAAAGTCAGCTAGTCGGAAGCCGTTATCTGTTGTTGTATCGTGGAGGCTGTGCTTTCCGATCACTCCGCCAAGGGTGCTCTCCTTACCGATTTTGGCGTTGAAGTCCCCGAGCACGATTTTTACATCGTACTTCCGACAAGCTCCGTAGGCGTTGTCCAGGAGGTCGTAGAAGTCCTCCTTGATTGGGTCTTCAGCCTCGTCGGTAGGGGCGTGTGCACATATAAGGCTGATGTTATAAAATCTGCCTCTGATGCGGATCACAGCCAGGCGATCACTTATATGTTTAAAGTCGATGACCTTCGATCTTAACCGCTTTTCCACGACAAATCCGCATCCCAGTAAGTGCAACCTTTTGTGACAGCTGAAATAAATGTCGCAATTTTTCTTCCTAATCATACCGTTTCCTATCGAGCGTATTTCCTGGACCGCAGTAATATCCGCCGTGGCCCAGTGGGTAGTGTGTTGGCCTCTGACGCCGATGAGACGGGATCGAATCCCGACACAGCCATGTCATCGAACGTGTTTTTCACGGTGTTTCTCCTCAGCGGGGATCTGACAAACCCCCCTGTAGTATAATTGTCTTAAAAGCTTTTCGAAATTCGCCGTTCGGAACCGGCAATAAACTGTAGGTCCCTTTCACCTATCGGAAAAATGAAATCACACAACATGTGAAGCTCGGCTCAGGTTCTTCATGGACTGTAACGCCAACATACATACAGTAATATCCGCCTTATACTGCGTGAGGATTCCTTCTAGTTTATGAGCAGCTCCGTGTTCCTTTTTCGTGCGTTGGCGTCGTCGAGTATCCCTCCGTGTATCCGAGGCATCTTGCTCATTCATAACTTATCTTTTTTTACGTGGGCGGATTGTTAGCCCGCCGCACAAGCGCCAAGCTGCATACGTTTGTTCACCTCCCAACGGTTGTTGAAGAGGCTATCCAGAGGGCGCCGCGAGGAGGTCGGATGTCAACTTGACCCGAGCATTTAAACAGGGATCGTTGCTGGCATCTCGCCAGGTTGAGAGCGATCAACAACTTTACCCTGTATGTCCGAGCCCATGCCCTCTAATATTTATAAGTAGCAATCCATCAATCGACTTAATCGACCACAAATTCTTAGAACCCGGACATACCCATATGGAGTGCGACGGCGATCACGCATTAATTGAAAAAAAGAAGAAAAAAACAAATGTTCAAATCCATGTGCCAAGAGATTGGTATCAGTTTACTAACTCAATTGGACCTAAGATGGATGTAGTTGAAATGAAGAGCTCGGGTTCTTTCAACTTTAATGAGCTCGCAAAAACAAAATTTCGATTCAAAAGAGTTAATGAACGAATGAGATCTTCTTGAGTTGCAAACGTTCATAGATCCTGAGTTTCATTCATTTTATAACAACCTCCAATCCAAAGCCGATGAATTTGACACTCATCCAGACCTTACCGAGGTGGATGAAGAAGATTTTTTATTTTCTGAAAATTGCTTTTGTGTTTAGTTCTTAACACCATTTTTTGTTTTCGCATGGAGAAAAATTGAATTTGCTTGGTTTCGAAAATTAATGAAAAATCCTTTTGACTATGACAATAGGTACATTGTTATTATTCTATGCAAACAATATACTCTTTTAATTTCCAAATAATTTTTAAGACAAACTAGAAATATAAGAGCAACGTACAGATAGAATTTGCAATTACTTTGACCATAGTAGAGCAAAACAACCTAACTTGACCTCTGTTTGCGTAATTTGTATTTCTTTGTATGATATAACAAATTATCTCAACTTAGGTTTTTTCTTAGTACAAAGCAAAGCAAATCAAAGCAGTTTAAGTTTCTTATCTCTAATTTGCAATCAACTGCTTTAGGGAGGGAGGGAGCGAGCAAACAGAGCAAAGAAGTTGATCGCGTTTAACATGGCAAACGCCAGCTTCGATCTCTGTCCCTGTTCAATCCAAGTTGACACACAGCCTCCGCGTGGCCCCCCTGGA
This sequence comes from Eumerus sabulonum, assembly GCA_951905685.1. Taxonomy (NCBI): domain Eukaryota; kingdom Metazoa; phylum Arthropoda; class Insecta; order Diptera; family Syrphidae; genus Eumerus; species Eumerus sabulonum. Next base: position 87,262,489 of record OX645061.1, read on the forward strand.
TAGCTACCCTGGCACCCGCCAGGTAGTGAACCAATGTGTGCAGCGACCCAACCCTTGTTCCTGGGGAAAGAGGAACCTGGTCCTCCAGGTTGGGGGTTGTGCTTAGGGGTAACATCCCTATCACGTCAAAACCGAATTGTTCCGAAACGACAACAAGCCTCGGATACGGACGGATACAAAGCTGACGACCCCTGCAAACGACTAACGGACTTGAGATTCTGCACCTGAAATGTGAGATCCCTTAACAGACCGGGTGCAGGCGATCAACTGGAGCAAACCCTCAACTGCTATTAAGCAGACATAACCGCACTCCAAGAAGTGCGATGGGATGGACCAGGCAAAAAACGGATGAAAAACTGCGACATCTACTACGGGAACTGCTACAAGGAGAACAAACAGCGCCTATTCGGGTGCGGTTTCGTTATTAGAGGAAGACTCCGACAAAAAGTCTTAAGCTTCCGAGATGTAAGCGAACGCCTCATAACAATCCGCATCAAAGCTAAATTTGGAAACATTAGCTTAATATGCGCTCACGCCCCAACGGAAGAAAAGGACGATCGACTCAAAGAAGAATTCTACGATCTCCTAGACAGAACATATGCCCAATGTCCCAGCTACGACACAAAAATAGTCGTAGGAGATTTTAATGCAAAACTGGGCAAGGAGGACATATTTGAGTCGATCATAGGAAAGCATAGCCTCCATAACACCACATCCGACAACGGATTAAGGCTAATCGATTTCCTAGCGGGGCGTAACCTCCTTGTAGTAAGCACGCGATTCCCCCATCTCAACATCCACAAGGGCACCTGACGGTCTTGTGATCAATCGACCACCAACCAGATTGATCATATTGCGATCGACGCCAGACACTCCTCCTGTATTCTCGACGTACGAACCTTCCGAGGGGCCAACATCGACTCGGACCACTACCTTGTTGTAGCCAAGGTGCGAATGAGGATATCAAGAATGCTTAGGAGTCGAGCAGGACAACGTAAGTTTGACGTTGGAAAGCTACAATCGCAAGAGACTGCCAGAATCTTTGCCGATCGTGTCTCCTCAAAGCTCTCTCAAAATCCGCCCACAGCAGCACAAACAATAGAGCAGGAATGGGCTCATTGCCAGAGCGCCGTCAGAGATGCTGCCTCAGAGGTGCTGGGTTTCAAACAGCCACCACCTAGAAACCCCTGGTTCGATGAACAATGCGAACAAGCCCATGCAGCAAAACAAGAGGCATATAGGGCCATGCTGCAACGACGGACGAGAGCGGCTCGCGAAATCTATGAGCAGAAGAGAAGAGAGGAACACACGCTTTTCAGAAGAAAGAAGAGAGAGCACGGAAAGCGTGAGATCGAGGAGATGGAGAGATGCTTCCGCAGGAATGACGCCCGTAAGTTTTACAAAAAGGTAAAACGATCATGCCATGGCTACAAAGCCAGAGTGGCGGCCTGCAGGGATGAAAATGGAGAACTGGTAGTAGAGTCGCAGTCGATGCTGATGATCTGGAAAGACCACTTCTGCAGACTGTATAACGGCGATAATAGACAAGATACCTCTGTCAGGCAGAACGAGCCATTCGCAATGGACTACGAAGTAACAGAATTCGGTCCACCCGACCTAGACGAAGTCAAAATAGCAATATCAAGACTTAAGTCTAATAAAGCCGCTGGCGCAGACGGCCTGTCTGCTGAGCTTTTTAAGGCGGCTGGAGATGAGCTGGTAAGGTGCATGCACCATCTCATCTGTAAGATATGGTCGGAGGAAAGCATGCCCGACGAATGGAATCTCAGCATCGTTTGCCCGGTCCATAAGAAAGGAGACCCCTATAACTGCGCCAACTATAGGGGAATAAGTCTCCTTAACATCGCATATAAGATCTTCTCTGCCGTATTGTGTGAACGCCTGAAACCGTGTGTGGATAACCTGATCGGCTCTTATCAATGTGGTTTCAGGCCATGTAAATCCACAATAGACCAAATGTTTACGCTACGGCAGATCTTGGAGAAGACCCAGGAATACCAAATCGACACTCACCACCTTTTCGTCGATTTCAAGGCCGCGTACGACAGCGTATATAGAGACGAGCTGTACAAAGCCATGTCTAGTTTTAACATCCCTGTCAAACTCGTCCGACTGTGCAGGATGACAATGGAGAATTCTCGTTGCTCCATTAAGGTCGGTAATGAGCAAACCGAGACCTTTGATGTTAAAAAAGGATGTAGGCAGGGCGACGCGCTGTCGTGCAACTTTTTCAACATCGTGCTTGAAAAGATCGTGCAAGAATCACTGGCCAACACAAGAGCTACGATTTATTTCAAGTCTACGCGATTGCTTGCGTACGCCGACGATATTGACGTAATTGGACGAAAACAGCAATACGTCAATGAGGCCTTCGTGAGCAAATATCTGCTTTCATCTAAAAGAGACGGACAACACCGACGTATTGGCCAGAACGTCACCATGGGCGGATATAACTTTGAAGTGGTCAAGGAATTCGTCTACCTTGGCTCACTGATTACCAGCGCTGAGATAAAACGCAGAATCACTCTTGCCAACCGCTGTTTCTTTGGGCTCAAGAGGCAATTGAGAAGTAGAGCCCTTATAACCAACGCGAAATTTGGTCGGCTCTCGTCCTATCTGGGACAAGCCACCCCTGAGAGTAGTGAACGAACATCTCCGACAAAACCACTGCACTTCGTTCAGGTTGTGTGTGAGCCTGAGCGGAGCTCTCCCTCTCCCTGTTACCTCGCTCGCACAACGTTGAAATGTGATAAGGCCTTAGCCTTGAGTGCGGGTGTAACTATATAAAAAAAAAAAAAAACAAACTCCTCCCTTTTCCGCACTATTTCCCGCAACTTCTCCAGTTGTTGCTCTAGGGAATTTTCATCCGACTCCAAGTCAACAATGCTCTCCTCCTCTTCGATATCCCCAAGAAGACTTGTAGAAAAATATTCCTCCAATTGATTGCAATTCAGTGACGCAATACTGTCCTGTAGGCGAGTTTTAAGGGTCGCTTTAATCCAATTAGTGGCCAAACCCATTTCAGCCAACTTTTCTTTGAGCAATGGTGCAGTAGCACTTGAATACAATCCAACTTCTGAAAATTTGTAGGAGATGGAAAATGAAAAATAGAATGAGCAAATCGACAAATCAGGAATAAAAACAAATCGACATCAAAGCACGGATCAATCAGTGAAATTATGACTACTGAGGGGTGTTTAAGAATGAGCTGTTTCTTTTTCTTTATAAATATACGAGTAAGCAGCAGATTATGCCATGGAATTCTTCGTCCTCTTGCTGGGCCGTCCTCTTTTTCTGTTCTTATTCTTCTTTGTTCTTCAGTTTCTTCGTTTATTCTTCTTTGATTTCTTTGTCTATTTTTTTCTGTTCTAATTCTTCTCTGTTATTCAGTTTCTTCTTGTCTTCTTTCAATTATCTTCTGTCTTTTGTTCTGAATTTGTTCTTCTGTTCTATTCGCATACCATGACTGAGAGAGTATGAGAGAGACTGTGTGTGTGTGTGTGAGAGAGAGAGAGAGTATGAGCACATGTGCTTTTTGCTACAAACTCTAGCTTTAGATTGTACCGTTCTAGGTTAAGCGGCCTACACACACGCTACGGATCGAATGGATCTGTTTGAACTCATTTCGCCACACACTTGTGGATCAGTATACGCTCTTCATTTCACGCTGTTCGCCGTCGAGTAAGGATGGATCGCGGAGAAAAAATAATTTTGTTGTGTGGTGTTTATTTGTGTGGAAAAAGAAAAGAATGGATAATGAAAAGGAAACGTTCACTGTGGATGCAGGAGTGGTTTCTGATCCTAATAACTTATTCATATATAGATACATACATGCATTCACAAATACATATGTGAATGAGGTTCTCATAATTCTATTGCCTACTGCCTGCGAGTGTTTATTTTATGATTCGATGTTCACAGTTTTAAAACATACATTTGTGCACATATGAATCATAAATACAATCATAAACATATAAACAGACTGCATAGATGCACTCTAACAACTTCGGGTGGACGTTTCCTAGGCATCGTCAACCGCGCCACACACACGCTACTGTTCGCAAGAATATCAAACTCATATGATAACTTGCGATCTGTAGCAGACTGTGCCAAACACACGACGATCTGTTTGAATCGCAACATTTTCAACCGCGCCACACACACACTACCGAATGCAAGAATATCAAACTCATTTGAAAATTTGCGATCTGTAGCAAACTACCCCACACACACAACAGCGTGTGTGTAGGCCGCTTTAGTGTGCTGGGTTAGGATCACAAAGAAAAATGTCTTTAATAATATGTTATGATACATACGTATATACAATTATTTTTTATTGTAATAATTGTGATGTGACCAACTGTACATACATCCCACAAGCCCACTAACATGATACTCGCTCTTACGCAGAATATTTTACAGTGCGTAATGCACTTTACATTCGTTGGTACTCGCGTGATGTATGTATAATTGGAATCTGGTGACACGCACTGTTATCACCCAATTGCATTTTTTTGTTATCTCTCTGCCACTGTAAAATCTGCTGATGTCGGTTACCAACAGCCGATGTTAAGTCTGTGGTTCGATGGTTGCTGTTGAGTGGTAACAGCGTCAGTGGGAAGTAGACTGTACTGGTGTCGGGACAAAAACCATAAAATAAATAAAGTTGACAATTGAATATCGAGGTGTTTCCTTTTGCCTTTTTTCGTTTCTTTCGTCATAGCTCTCGTTTTTAATCGCATTCCTCAACAAGGGGATCATCTCAGCTTCTACGAGGCGCATTCTGAACCTTATGTAGAAAGTGGAGAAACTGAAACTCCTTGTCTGATCGGTAAGTAGGCACAATAGATCTACACAGCTCGCAGTGCCCCATGTTATATGTTATCACTAGGCTCCAAAACAAAAAAATAAAATTTCGAATTAGCAAAATCAAGGAATGTAGTGCGCTTTAAATAAATTTAGCAAACTTAAAAACAGTTTTTTTCATTCTTCTTTTTTGCTAATATAAAAGGTGTGGCAAGGTGTGTCCAGAAATTTGGTCATAACTCGAGGACTGCCAATATTGCGTCGCTCGTCAATTTCTATCAGTTTTCACCCGAAACTGAAGTCGACAGCACGTGTGTCGTGCGTATTCTTTCTTCTTCTGGTGGCGTTACAGCCCATGAAGGACCAGAGCCAAGTTTCTCTCAATCACCCATGTTGTGTAAGATTTATTTTCCACATAGGTGAAAGGGGCCTACAATTTAATGCCGATTCCGAACGGCGTGAGTTGAGAAGCTTTTTCATGGCAACTATATGTACTACGGGGGGTAATTCAGCCGCGAAATAAACAATCGATGGTGTTGGTGTTATCGGGATCCGAACTCGCTCACCGTGCATCAGAGTCCAACACACTAACCACTGCGCCCTCGTGCGTGTTATTCAAAAAAAAAAAAAAAAAAAACAACAATAGCGTCGTCGTGGCGTCGTAAAAATTAGTGATTCACCTTACAAGCAACATGTTGGGATTTAATTTTTAGTGAAATCGGGGGAAAAATCCTCCGAAAATTGCAGATGGTGTATAGAAACGTTTGCATATTGTTATACAAGTGTTATACAAGGCCATTTAGCATAGAGTTTCTTATCGCCGCACTTGACTCGTTTGCATAAAAAAACAAGTCAAGTTTGCGTTTATGATAAAGCGAATTGCCTTGCTCCATTTTTGGCGTCCTACACGCAAAAGTGGAGAACACTTCCTCTTTCTTTTGGCGTCACCCAACGTGTGAGGACTAGGAGTTCTTAAGCTAAGAGAATAAAATATTAATTTAACCTAAGGAGTCTTTTCGTTTTTTACTCCTCGTAGTAATTACCAAACTATATCGAAAATACGTATGTCTGATAAGACAAAGAGGTTCAAGAAGGGCAATGAAACAGTAGAAGACAATACTTGTAAAGGACCTCCCGTCCCTTCTCGTACCGGGGCATCGTTCACCGTTAAAATGTACCAAACCACCAGATAGTGACTGAGCAGTTCCACGTTGGCGTCCTAAAGGGCTGCGAGCACGTGTTTTCCGTCTGCGACTCGAAATCACCAAGGTTAGGTTAGGTTGACGTGGTAGGCATAAGCCACACTTAGGCCGAAACCGGCCCATTGTGATACCACCTGGATCAGGTTACCCTGATCCGCTACCTGGAAACCAACCGGTGCTTCTAATAAAGCGGTGGAGTTGAGCTATTTTTTGGTTTGCTAGCTCACTCAGATTGTCGAAGAAGGGCGCGCCGAGGTAAATCCTCCTGCGATTCGCAAAAGACGGACATGAGCCGAGGAGGTGGTGTATTGATTCCTCCTCCTCCTCGTCCATGCAGCCGCGACAGAAGTCATTGTAGGGTAGCCCCAGTCTGGCGGCGTGTTTTCCAATGGTGCAGTGACCTGTAATGACACCCACTAGAGTGCTTAAGGTTGTCCTAAGTTTAACTTAGGCCACAATCGTTTGCTGATAGAGCCGATATTACTCTCATTCCATTGGAGATTGGTCTCCTCTATGGTTTGAAGCTTTATCATGTGCTTTACCGTACTTATTGGTGTTTCTAGGTACCCGAGGGTAGGTAGGCTGAGTGTGCTTGACGCTAACTTTGCGAGTTCGTCGGCCGCGCAGTTTCCTGGAATATCCCTATGCCCGGGAACCCACAGTATTTTAATGTTGAACTGTTCAGTCATCTCTTCTAGAGATAGGCGACAGTTAATGGATGCTTTTGATTTGTGGGTTACCGCTGCCAGGGATTTTATCGCAGATTGGTTATCCGTGCAAACGATAATATCCTTTGTGGATATTACATTGATCCTGAGCCATGCCAGGGCCTCCGTTATCGCAGCTATTTCTGCCTGGAACACACTACAGTAATTTGGGAGTCTAAGTTATAGGTTGAGGTTAAGTTCCTTGGAGTAGACCCCACTGCCTACACCCGACTCCATCTTAGAGCCATCGGTATAGAGGGAGATCGAGTCCTTTGGTATGACTTTCCCTTCAGCCCATTCCTCCCTGGATGGAAAGACAACTTCGAAGTTCCTGGTGAACACATTCTGCGGGTTGATGTAGTCAGTGTCCATGGGTACTTTGAAGTGTTTTAGAATAGAGGTGTGGCCTTTGTGAGATGTGGGCCATTTTCTTATGCTCCACATCCTTAGGGCCGCGCATGCAGCAACTTGCTTGCTGAAAAGGTTTAATGGTGGAAGATGTAGTAGAACATTTAAGGCCTCCGTGGGGGTTGATCTGATCGCTCCGCTTATATATAAGCTGGCCGATCTTTGTACCTTCCCCAGAAGGTTTCGATTGACTGCTTTGTCCAGAGCAGTCCACCAGACTACGACGCCATACAGGAGGATAGGCCTGATGACTGCTGTGTAAAGCCAGTACATAATGCTTGGTTGGAGGCCCCACCTCCTGCCCACTACTTTCTTACAGCTGTAGAGGGCAACAGTTGCTATCTTGACCCGATCAAGAATGTTGGGTTTCCAATTCAGCCTCCTGTCAAGGACTAGGTCTAGGTATTTAGCCTGTTCTTTGATTGTTAGTTGAGCTCCACCCAGCCTCGGTGGGTTGAGGGGCGGAATATTATATTTGTCAGTGAACAGTACTAGATCGGTCTTCTTTGGGTTCACCCCAAGTCTACAATACCGTGTCCAGGTTTCTACTGTATGTAGTGCACTCTGCATACGGTCGCATAGAATGCTGGGAAATTTTCCTTCATCCGCATAGGCGATCACAGCGTACCCTTCCTGCTCCAGCATCAGCAGTAGTTCGTTGACCACCACGTTCCAGAGGAGAGGGGAGAGTACTCCACCCTGTGGTGTACCTTTGCTGACCATTCTGGTTGAGACGGCACCAGCGAAGTTGGCTTTGACAACTCTTTGTATTAGCAGCTGTCGTACCAGTTCTATCTCTGATCCCGTAACACCCAGATCAGACAGCGCCTTGATGACGGCCGATGGCTCAACATTGCGAAATCACGAATAAGAGTTGAATCTTTCACCACGACAATGTGCCCATTCCTCGTTGATAGTGCAAAAGTTTGTGGCGGAAAAAAAAAATATTCCAACGTTGCTCCGTGTAGCCGTATAGCTCCGATATTGCCCCTTGTAACTTTTTTTTTTTTTTTGATTGATTCCCGGAATTTAATTGCCACACCCCGTATGCTTGCTGCAAACATCGTAGTGAATACATATAAGCAGCGGCTCAACTCTGAAATAACAAAATTAACTAAAATACTTGTAACATCATTGCTTCGGGGCTCATCTAGCCCGACACAGTTTAATTCAATGCACGCTGAGAGCCATTATAGGCAACATTCTCATTATATTTAAGTGAATTCCTGTATAACCCACCAAGTAGATAGTGTAGTGTTTGCCATTTCTTAGAAAGGAATAATGAATAATGCTTAGTGCGTGTTACTGATGCTTTTTTTTTATTCGGGCAGTTGCTTAGACGCCTACCTCAACAAGCCGTAACAATATAACATGACAGTCTTGACCGGTCCTCGTTCAAAAAATACATTCTAAACCCTCAATGTCCCAAATAACAGGCATCTAGGCTACATTCTCCATAGCAATTATTAAGTAGCCTTTGTAAGCTCATTGTTCCGATCTTTCCCTTTCCTGTCAAGTTTGAATATTATTTTCTATAAGAACCCCCTTATTGCAATCCAAACCTAAAATGCAGTTCATTCTATGCAAATTAGGAGATTAGCTGAAGGCATGTTGCAATGCCCACGGGTGTTCCTAAAGCCACTCCTTAACTTTGACTGCCTCTTTCCGAATTCTCGACATGTCAAGTAAATTTCTATCCATTTATACGTTGGCAATAAAAACTTACCATTAGTCACCGCATTTAAGCTATTATAACCAACCCATGTATTTTGTTTGCCAATCATGTCATAGAACCTCATGTGGAGGATATCCATAAACGAATAACTCCTGCTGGGAATATCATTTATTGAATATCATGTGAGCAAGCCATATTATGGTCGCAGGTATAGTGTAACGAAATCGTTTATAAGTTGATATTGCCATTAAGCAACACCAAATGGATGAATTGACACAGTTATTAATCATGCCTGTCATGTAAAAATGGCTAAGTGTAATTGCATTTCAATTAACTATTAATTGAAGTCGTCAATTTAGCTGAAGTTATATTTTCCCAGGTATTTCAGGCGACTGCCATTGTTCTAGCTTCGTATGAATGTAAGTATGGTTGAAAGTTCCTTAAATAACACTTGAGCATCGACAATGACATCTGTAGGTAAAGCTTGCATAGATAGTCTTAGGTGTCAATTTTATGTAGGTATTTCTGATCTACAAAAAATGAAAGAAACTAAGTCGCAGCTTATTTGTGGCTTTACTTACATTTACTTACTTAGGTGGCGCTACAGTCCATTGTGAACATGGGCCTCAACCAACAAACTTCTCCTGCTGTTTCCAGCGACGCACTCTCAGTTGGTAAAATTCCCCTTCCATCCGTGTGCGCCACCTTAGATTCGGTCGTCCTCTGCTGCGTCGTCCCTGGAGGTTGAACTCGAAGACTCTTCGGGACGGTGTTACACATTCGCTCCATATAGCCTAGCCATCTTAGACGTTGGATCCACAGATGTCGTACTAGACCAATGTCGCTGTACAGCCCGTTTAGTTCGTCGTTGTTTCTTTTCCCCGTTTATACAAACTGGACCATAGATTGAACGACCAAGGGCCTCCTCACCCGCTTTCGTTAAAGTCCAGGCATCCGCGCCATAGAGGAGGACCGGGCTGATTAAGGTTTTGTACAGTGCAACTTTAGTCTTTCGAGACAGGCCTCTACTTCTCAATTGCCTTTTGAGCCCAAAGAAGCAGCGGTTGGCAAGAGTAATCTTGCGTTTGATCTCAGCCGGTGTTGTGCGTCTTTCTTGGTTGACAGCATATATTTCGATGCATCCTCGTTAACCTAGAGACCCGTTTAAGCGGCTTCTACTTCAATGCCCTCGAACGCTTCATTGACGTCGTCCTGTGTTTTTCCAATTACGTCAATGTCGTCCGCGTACGCAAGCAGTTGTGCAGACTTGAGATAGATCGTAGCTAATGTGTTATGGCAAAGGACTAACAAAGGCCTCGTAGGGGTAGCATCTATCGGACGGATGCTGGCCTGCTAAAAAGCGAGAAGAGCCACCGCAGTCGAACATCTTGCGGCACTGTTAGTTAGTCCTATCCCCACCTCCTCGTGGTGCCATCTGGAGATTTCCTATGGAAATTGCAGATGGGGAAGGGCGAATGGCGAGCCTCCTGCGCCAAAAAACAGGACTAGTCGGTTGGGCTACGGCCTAGTAAGCCGTAACCGTAAAAAAAACACAAACTCCGAAACAACCACAAGCCTCGGATATAACGGACCGGATTTATGTTGACGACCCTTGCAAAAACGAAAAAAGGACAATGATCTTCGGCTTTGAACGTGGAAGGTTAGGTCCCTAAACAGGCCACGTGCAGCCGAACAACTTGCGGACGCCCTAGACCGCTATAAAGCGGACATCACCGCCATCCCGGAAATGCGATGGAATGGACCGGGTATAAAGCGGATGAAAAACTGCGATATTTCCTACGGCGACTGCTATAGGGAGAGAGGGCAACGATTGTTTGGATGCGGATTTATTGTTCGAGGTGGACTAGGGCAAAAAGTCCTAAGCTTTCGGCATGTGAGCGAACGCCTCATAGCAATCCGTATCAAAGCTAAATTTTTTAACATCAGCCTGATCTGCGTCCACGCCCCCACGGAAAACAAGGATGACTCCGCCAAAGATGAGTTCTACTATCTCCTAGACAGAACGTATGCCCAATGTCCCAGCTATGACATCAAAATTGTACTAGGAGACTTCAATGCCAAGCTGGGTAGGGAAAGCATCTTTGAACGAGTCATCGGCAAACATAGCCTACACGACACCACCTCCGATAACGGACACAGGCTGATTGATCTTGCTACGGGGCGAAATCTCCTTCTAGCCAGTACGCGCTTCCCGCACCTCGATATACACAAAGGCACCTGGCGGTCTTTTGATCAATCGACTACCAACCAGATTGATCACATCGCGATCGACGTTAGACACCCTCCACTATTCTTGATGTTCGAACTTTCCGAGGGCTAACATCGACCACTATCTTGTAGTAGCCAAGATGCGCTTACGGATATCACGAACGCAACGGAGTAGAGTAAGGATTCAGAGTTATGACGTCGGAAAGCTACTATCGCCAGAAACCGCTCGTGTTTTACCGATCGCGTCTCCCTTAAGCTCTCTAATACACCTGAATCCTCCACACTATCAAAAGAACAGCAGTGGAGCCTTTGCAAACAAGCCCTGAAAAGCTCTGCATCCGAAGTTTTGGGTTTCAAGGCTCCACCACGAAGAGACACCTGGTTCGATGGCGAGTGCAGGAGGGTTCATACAGCGAAGCAGGATGCATATAAGGCCTCGCTGCATAAAAGAACAAGAGCAGCTCGTGAGCTCTACGAGTTAAAAAGAAGGGAAGAGCATAAGCTTCTCAGAAGTAAGAAGAAAGAGCACGAGAAGAGTGCGATTGAGGATTTGGAGAAATGTTACTGCAGGCGTGACGTTCGAAAGTTTATCAACTGATAAAGCAAACATGCAAAGGATATAAGGCCAGAACGGAAGCCTGCAGGGATGAGAACGGACACCTAGTAGTAGAACCGCAGTCGATACTGAGAAGATGGAAAAACCACTTCTGCTGACTGTATAACGGCGATGTTAGTCAATATACCGCTGTCAGGCAGATTGGTCCATTTCTAATCGAAGAAGACCGCAGAGAATTCTGTCCCCCTGACCTCGACGAAGTTGAGATTGCCATATCGAAACCCAAGTCGAATAAGGCTGCTCGCGCAGACGGACTGTCTGCTGAGCTCTTTAAGGCAGCTGGGGATGATCTGGTTGGGAGCACGCACCAGCTCATCCGTAAGATATGGTTAGAGGAAAGCATGCCCGAGGAATGGAGTCTCAGCATCGGATGCCCGATCCACAAGAAAGGAGACCCCTCTGATTGCGCCAACTATAGAGGAATAAGTCTCCTTAACATCGCCTACAAAATCTTCTCTGCCGTTTTGTATGAACGCCTGAAGCCTTTTGTAAATAAGCTGATAGGTCCTTATCAGTGCGGATTCAGGCCAGGGGAGTCCACCATCGACCAAATCTTCACACTACGGCAGATCCTGGAAAAAAACAATGAATTTCAAGTCGACACTCACCATCTATTTGTCGACTTCAAAGCCGCGTACGACATCGTAATTTGAGACGAGCTATACAACGCTATGTCTACCTTTGACATACTTGCTAAACTCGTCAGACTATGTAGGATGACTTTGGAGAATGCTCGCTGCTTCATTCGAATCGGTGAACACCTTACCGATAGTTTTGATGACAAAAAAGGATTTAGGCAGGGTGATGCGCTGTCGTGTGATTTCTTCAACACACGATCTACCTATTATGTCAATATCGTCGGCGTATGCTAGGAGTTGCGGGTATTTAAAATAGATTGTGCCTCTTGTATTGGCCAGTGATTTTGGCACAATCATTTCCAATATGATGTTGAAGAAATCACACGACAGCGCATAGCCCTGTCTAAATCCTTTTTTGACTTCGAAGCTATCGGTCAGTTCTGCATCGAATTGGATAGAGTAGCGAGCATTTTCCAGAGTCATCCTGCATAGTCTGACGAGCTTAGCAGGGATGTCAAAAGTAAACATGGCGTTACATAGCTCTTCTCTAATTAAGCTGTCGTATGCGGCCTTGAAGTCGACGAATAGACGGTGAGTGTCGACTTGAAATTCATTGGTTTTCTCGAGGATCTGCCGTAGTGTGAAGACTTGATCGATGGTGGACTTCCCTGGCCTGAAGCCACACTGATAAGGACCTATCAGCTTATTTACGAATGGCTGCAGGCGTTCACACAAAACGGCAGCGAAGATCTTGTATGCGACATTAAGGAGACGCAGTCCACCTTGCACAACGACATCAGTTCCGAAATCAAACGCTGTTTCTTTGGATTCAGGAGGCAACTGAGTAATAGAGCCCTCTCCCGAACGACAAAGTTGACTCTATATAAGACCCTTATCATCCCGGTACTGTTGTACGGCGCAGAAGCATGGACACTATCAAAAGCGGATGAAGAGGCCCTTGGTCGGTTCGAGAGAAAGATTTTGCGCGTGATTTTTGGGCCTTTAAACGCAGACGGGGCATGGAGGAGAAGATTCAACCACGAACTTTACGGGCTGTACAGCGACATGAGCCTAGTTAGGCGTCTACGCATTCAACGCCTAAGATGGCTGGGCCATGAAGAGCGAATGGATACCACAGCCCCAGCCCGAAGAGTCTTTGAATCCAACCCCGAGGGACGAAGAAGCAGAGGACGGCCGCACTTAAGATGGCGCACACAGGTGGAAGGGGACATCAGCCAACTGGGTGTGCGGCAATGGAAAATGCCAGCATAAGATCGTGCTAGATGGAGGGGCATGTTGGTTGAGGCCCAGATTCACCCCGAACTGTAGCGCCCACTAAGAAGAAGAAGAAGAAGAGTTTAAGGGGTCTTCTTTTTCGTGGATCGGGCAAACAATGCTGAGACTCCCTTCCTCGGGCATGCTTTCCTCTCACCATATCTTACAGATGAGCCGGTGCATGCTCCTAACCAGCTCACCCCCAGCCGCTTTGAAGAGCTCAGCAAACAGTCCTTCTGCGCCAGCAGCTTTATTTGACTTGAGTTCGACAATTTCGTCGAGGTCAGGGAGACGGAATTCGTCGATTAGAAATTGATCATTCTGCCTGACAGCGGTATATTGACTAACATCGCCGTTATACAGTCTGCAGTAGTGGTTTTTCCCAATTTGCAGCATCGACTGCGATTCTACTACTAGGTGTCCGTTCTCATCCTTACAGGCCTCCGTTCGGGCTTTATAGCCTTGAGACATTCATTTTATCCGTTGACAAAATCTTCGAACGTCGTGCCTGCAATAGCACCTCTCCAAGTTTTCAATCGCCCGCTTCTCGTGCTCTTTCTTTTTTCTCTTGAGAAGCTTATGTTCCTCCCTTCTTTTAAGGTCGTGGAGCTCACGAGCCGCTATTGTTTTTTGTTTTTTGTTTTTTTGTAGTGAGGCTTTGTATGACTCCTGCATTTCCGCATGAATACTTCTACACTCGTCCTAAAATCAAGCATTTAAATTATTAGTGAATATTTTGGCCAGCCTTTCCCATATGGCTAAAGTATTTTACTAAAGACGGCATTTCACTTAAAGCTTATTCAATTACGAGCTTCATAACTATGATATGACAGAAAGTCGGACGAATCTGTTCATTATTTCAAAAACAAGTTCGTTCTACAACATGTATGTATGTACAAACAGAAAAGAAGGACGACATGCCAATAATCCGCATCATTAGCACACAAAAGAAACTGATTTATAGCCTGCGGCAATCCAACTGGCAGCCCATTCACGCGCTTTTTGTCACCGCAGTCTAACGAATTATATATAATATATACATATGTATGTATGTATATACGGACATAGATACGTAAGTACATCTCAGTATCACAGATGCCCGTCAGTCGACATCAGGCTTGCACTTACCCTACAACACTTCGCTGAAAGGAAGTTACGGCGAAACCGAACGAACATACCACTTCAAAAAGTTAACAGACAGCCGTAGGGAACAAACTGCCTTCGAAGATAGTGTCTCCAAATTGGATTGATCACTAGAAGATTGATCGTAGCAATTGAACAGGATTTTATCGATGTGTCTCAATGGCGTGCGGAGGACAGTCGCCCAAACAAAAGACGACAACGCTGCCAGATAACTGCTATTCAATCTACTGCTTTAAGAGCATGAAGTGAACGCGATTCTCTGCGATCAGTAGTGATTGCACTGTACCACTAGAAACACGACCGGCGTGTTTCCTTGTGCGGATGACTGTTACAAATGAGCGCATGCAGGAGTGACGGCTTTTCCCAGATATCTATTTACGCTGTTGGGTTAATCTTGTCAACCATATCCTGTCATATCCAACGCTTGTCTGTACGCACATACGATCGGTCACACTAAAACGAAGAGTCAACGATTGTAGCTCCTGTATCGCAAACTTCGTTACAAATGCCCAGAGGCATTATACCGAAGATGACTATCTGACAGATGGCCTTAGTATTTCGATTGTCCAGGTCCAAGTTGTCCTGTACCCACTCTTCTTTTCTGTTAGATTTTAAGGACGTGTGGTGTAGGAATAGTGGGCTAGTGAGATTGAAAAGACGATTTAGAATATGGCATGGCCGTCGCGTTTTTATCTGTTATCCGAGCAACAAGTTACTATTGTCAACGTCGCATTGTCTTCCTTCGATATGCATACAATGTCTCCTGAATATGTCTCTGTTGCTATAGTAGCTAAACCAGACTATGCTCTTTAGATCATACTCGGCAAAACATAGAAAACACTCTCTCTCTACGAAACCCGTGGAGAAAGCTTTGCGGGCATACCGGCGAGTAGTAAATTCTGCCACGGGCGGGCGGACAAGCGCAAGTCTGGTACCATCGAACGACAACGAGGAGGTGCCTCCTAATGAACAAGTCACGATCTGCATTTATAATTTATTTCGGTGAAAAGATACTCCCGCCACATTGACTGTACGCTGGGTGTGGGTCTAATTGCATTTTACCGTTTTTATAAGCCTGTTACCTAACTGACCACTTTATACGATTAGTGGCAGTTTATCATTGCAGGTTGTTCACGTGGCCGATGAATGTGCTGTTCAGTTGATACCATTTGCCATGGCAAACCATTTTTTGGGCTCCACCACTATCACGGGATAGGGGCCGTGTGCACTTAAAACACTCACTTGGAGCACGAATGATTTTTTTAACACCGTCTTCGATGAATTTGTCCCCAGACGAAGGCGGTGTCGGGCGGCAATGCAGCGTACTTTGTCGCAAACATTGTTGGACTTTTTTTTGGTGGAAAATGTCTTGGCGTATGAGAGTGTACGAACATTGAATAGTAACGTACGAACGTACTGTTGTATCTGCAGCAGGATGGTGTTCTTATTTGAAAATATTTTTCAGCTGAATTAGCTCATAATTTACCATTGGGGATACAAGTGGTAGCGAGCTCCTCCTACGCCTTGCCGAACAAACCTTGTCGCAAGAAAACGTGTCTCTTGTGTGTGTGCATGCAATAGTGCACGCGTCTCATGAAGCAAGTTCTCTTGAGGGGATTCGCAGCTTGCCGCGCTCCTTGGAATTCACGATAGAAATTAATTATGCCGCTTAGGGAAAACACTTGACTTAAAATGTGGACTAGCGTTAAATCACTTTGACGTTGTACCTGTGTTCGCCATGTAGAGCAAGATTCAATTTTTGAAAACTGCGCCCCGGCAGAACGTGTATACACACTAACCACGAAGGATTAGAGGTGCAGGTGGTGAGACGTATTTTTTTTTTTTTTTTGGTTAGGTGAATATTCAATTTGGAGGTGCCGCCACTTGCTGGTTCGTTGTTAGAAGAAGAATTATGAAAGTGAATTTCGTTGGATACATGAACGAAGGCGTGGAATGCTGGACCCTTGTTCAATTTGCAATAAATTCGTTTGATTAAGTTAACAGATAATTGCGTTTTTTTCGGCTTGCTTCGTGGCCTTTCTGATTTGATTATAGAGGAAAACATTTTATTTATGCGGTATCGAGTGATTTATAGGTTTAGATTCTAAGTAAAGGCGACAACAGACTAAAATATGGTCCTCGAAGGCACGTATTGTGTCCCTCGGTGCGCTTAGAGGCGTAAGTGCTAAGGTGTTAAAATAGCAGCTTAAGTTAGTGTGGTTTTGTTTTGAACATATATGACACACATGCATGATTGTGTCAGTTTCGTGATGTGCGTAATCAGTGTGGGAATTGTACCGTTCGCAGTTGAATAACAACTAGGTGGGAATACATTTCCCAAAACCGTACAGTTCCTGGTTGAATCTCCTCCTCCACTCTCCGTTTACACAAACGGGACCAAAGATTGCATGCAGAATTTTCCCCTCGAAACGATAAAGAGCCTCTCCATCCGCTTTTGATAACGTCCAAGCCCCAACGCCGTAGAGGAGGACCGGGATGATTAAGGTTTTGTAGAGGGATACCTTAGTTTTTCGAAAGAGGGCTCTACTACTCAATTGCCTCTTGAGCCCGAAGAAACAGCGGTTAGCAAGAGTTATTCTGCGATTTATCTCAGCGCTGGTGTCGTTGCTGTTTGTCACTATCGAGCCAAGGTAGACGAAGTCCTTGGCTATTTTAAAAATATAGCTGCCGAAGGTGACGTTCTGACCAAGACGTCGGTGTTGCGCGTTTTTCTTTGATGACAGCATATATTTGGTCTTGTCCCCATTTACCCTTAGACCCACTTTCGCCGCTTCTGCTTCAACGCTGCCGAACGCCTCATTGACGTCTCGCTTTATCCGTCCAATAACGTCAACGTCATCTGCGTAGGCAAGCAATTGTGTGGACTTGAAGTAGATCGTACCTCTTGTATTGGCCGCAGAGTCCCGCACGACCTTTTCAAGAATAATGTCAAAGAAATCACATGACAGTGCGCCACCCTGTCTAAAACCTTTTTTAACATCAAAGAGGTCGGTTAGTTCATCACCGACCTTAATGAAGCAGCGAGAGTTCTTCAATGTCATCCTGCACCGTCTGACGAGTTTGGCAGGAATGTTAAAACATGACATGGCTCTGTATAGCTCGTCTCTATAAATATTTGGTCTATAGTGGATTTTCCTGGCCTGAAACCGCACTGGTAGGAACCTATCAGATCGTCCACGAACGGTTCCAGGCACTTACAGGATCTTGTACGCGATGTTCAGGAGGCTTATCCCTCTGTAATTGGCGCAGTCATAGTTTCTCCTTTCTTATGGACCGGCCAAACGATGGTGATATTCCATTCATCGGGCATGCGTTCTTCCGACCATATCTTGCAGATGAGTTGGTGCATGTTCCTGACCAGCTCATCGCCAGCTGCTTTAAACCGTTCCGCGGGGAGTCCGCCTGCCCCAGCAGCTTTATAAGACTTAAGTTTCGATATCGCTATCTTAACATCGTCTAGGTCGGGTGGACGGGATTCTCCTTCATCTTCGTCCATTGTGAATGGACTATCATCGCCGTTATAAGATCTGCAGAAGTGGTCCTTCCACAATCTCAGCATCAGGTTCTTCATGGACTGTAACGCCAACATACATACATGCATACCTTGGCTGCAACAAGGTAATGATCCGAGTCGGTGTTGGCTCCTCGAAAGGTGCAGACGTCTAGGATGCTGGAGGAGTGTCTGTCGTCGATCGCAATGTGATCAATTTGGTTGGTTGTCGACTGATCGAAAGACCGTCAGGTCCCCTTATGGATGTTGAGGTGAGGGAATCGTGTACTTGCTACTACCAGATTATGTCCCGCCATAAAGTCCACTAGCCTAAGTCCGTTTTCTAACGTGGTGTTGTGTAGGCCTTGCTTTCCAATGGCCCGTTCAAAGATAGCTTCGTTACCCAGCTTCGCATTGAAATTTCCTAGAACGATTTTGGTGTCATAGTTGGGACATTGGGCATATGTTCTGTTTAGGAGATCATAGAAAACTTCTTTATGTAGGTCGTCGTTCTCCTCTGTGGGGGCGTGGAAACATGTTAAGCTTATATTGCCGAGAATGGCCTTAATGCGGATAGTTACGTGGCGTTCGCTTACATACTGGAAGCTTAAGACTTTTTTCATGAGTCTGCCTCGAATAACAAATCCGCATCCAAAAAAGCGTTGTTTATTTTCTCTGTAGCAGTTTCCGTAGTAGATATCACAGTTTTTTATCCGCTTTTTGCCTGGCCCATCCCATCGCATTTCCTGGAGCGCGGTAATGGGTAATGCCTGCCTTGCAGCAGTCCAAAGAGTTGACCAGTTGTTCAGCTGCACCTGGCCTTTTTTTTTGTTTTTTTTGAGAGACTCGCGCAGGTTCAAGAGTTTTTATATTCTCTTATGATGTGTTGACACACACAACCTGAACGGAGTGCAGTGGTTCAGTTTTTTTTTTTCAGTTTAAAAAATCATTTTTTATTAATATTAAACTTATAGCTATCTTACGCTAGACAAAATGACTTAAACTAGCTTAATTAACTTAATACGTTATATTAAAAATACCTTACTGGCCCCATGCGGACGCTCTAAGATAACCTATATTTATTTTTTTGTTTTTTTTAAATGTCTTTCGACTTAGTATCATATTTTTTTGTACATTTAATTTTAAATATTTATTAAAAACCTAAGAAATTTTAAAAAAACTTAGCATACTATCAAATTTTTTTGTTTATTTTTGTCTTATTCTATCTTATTCTAATATAACTAAACTTAGCCTATTCTTTTTTTTTTTTTTTTTTTTTTTTTTTTTTTTTTTTTTTTTGTGTCTATACTTATTCTACCTTAGTCTACCCTAACCTACCCTACCCTATGTATGCCATTGGTGTTGGCGATTGTTGCCTTGAAGAGGCTTACTTAACCTAGCGGAGTCATCTCCAGCCACCAAAAGCGCTGCTGCTGCCTCACAACGTCTCTCCGATCGCGGTCTGAAACCGCCCTGCTGAACCTGAGGCGCTCCGGCTCACAGAGCTCGACCTCAGCTCCGTAGAGGAATCGCCGTTCCACGTACTTTCGTGCCACATGGAAGATTAGCGGTACCGCCAATCTATCCTGGATTAGTCCACAGTGATCTAGATAGAGGAATGCTTCCGGAGGGACAAAGCCGCTAAGTCGCACACGCTCATGGTACATACTGTTGGGGTAGTAAGCCCCAGAGATCAAGTTATTGACCGAAGTCATTGCCCTCGCAATGTGACCTCGAATCAGCTTTATCAGAAAATTGTCTATCCGTAAAATTCTTGCCCTATTGTATAGGACCTCGTTGGGAACGGAGTGCAGTGGCTGGGGTCGTTGATGTTCGTTCACTACTCTCAGGGGTGGTTGTCCTAGACCTAGATAGGACGAGAGCCGACCAAATTCCGCGTTGGTTATAGTCCGTAGTAATTCGTTCCAGCACTTTGGTATTGCATGCGCAGAGGATGAATTTCGGTTGACCATATACTGTGAGTGTTATGCCTGCAGCAGTACGCCTGGTCACTTTACATTCACAACTGCGTTGCATACTTTTTGTCCGTATAGGAATTACTTTTTCTTGGCTATGAAGCGAATTTGAACCATAAACCTTCCGCTCGGCGGTCGATGATGTTAACCACTGCACCACGGCCACCAGACCCCACGGTCTGTTGCGGGACCTAACGTTCCAGGTGCAGATCAGAAATTCGTTTCTTTTTTGATGTTTGCGGTTGTAGTCAACATGTAATCCGTTCGTATCCGAGGCTATTGGTTGTTTCTGAACAAGTTTTTGTTTTACGCGATAGGGATGTTAACCCTAAGCGCAACCACCACCCTGGAGGGCCATGCTCCTCTTTCCCCAAGAACAAGGGGTCGGGTCACTGCACACATTGGTTCACTACCTGGCGGGTGCAAGGATAACTAGTTTCAGACTTGACCATAATGCAGATTAGAGCTTTGTTTGGTATAGAGTTCTCGACTCTGTTTTCTGACGGACCGTGAATAATGTCAATGACTGTGCCCATCGAGCCATTGCACAGTCCGCAAGAGGTCCACAGGTTGTGGTGTAACATCACTTTAACGCCTACGCAGAGTAACAGTTCTACGCTCAATCCTTGAGCTTCGTCATCTGACGCTTGAGCGGCTGTTGCATTATTGTTTGAGGCATTTATTCGAGTCACTGCGCATCCAAGCGATAGTAAAGCGTTCTTGTTATAAGCTTTGATGTTTTTGTTGGTCGCCATTAATCGTGTCGCGTCCTTGAAATCTCGGGTCGATCCTGGATTATTGTCGATAAAGGGTTGTGACCAGAATTCATAGTGCGAGCGGTTGTTCTCGCCTAGGGCTAAAGCATGAAGTGCTTCTCGAAATTGTTTCTGTTCATCGCCAGTCTGTCGCATGACCTGCTTATGAATAAACGTCTTCCGTATCTGCTAATAAGCTGCTTTGCCTCGCAGGAAAAACTCATCCGACTCTTTAGGTACGCCATACAGAGGCTTGTCCAAAACTGGCTGTAGTTGATTGAAGTCGCATAAGAATACAACAACAAATCCTCCACAACATTCGTGCTGCTTCTCAGGGTTAGCTTCTCTAAGCCGGTCATCTATCTTGCCCAGCACACGCAACGCAATCATGCTGAATTCGTCTATCAATATCACCTTGATGTTACTGAAATGCTCCTGAAACTCTCTTTGGGTCTTTCCAGTTAGGGGCGTAACTCTGGCTGATGTGGCAATGTGCACTCCGGAATGCAGAGTTTGGCCACCGATATTGTTTGTAGCCACGCCGGGTGGAGCCATTAGCTTTACGTGCTCCAAGCCGATTCCTTTAACACGTTCGTTGATGACTAACGACTTGCCGGTTCCAGCAGCTTCCACGACTATTGCCATTTTGTCCGTCGTTTCTCCATTTGTCGCTCTTGTGATGACGTCTATCACGGCATGTTGCTCGATGTTCAATGTAAAGCAGCTTGCTGCCGCCTCAACTTCTGGTATTTCGTAGAATGCCATTGCCGCATCAATAAACTTGAGCTCGTTTTCTACTCCTGGATATTTGCTGAAAGACAAATACCAGTCATGCTGCCGATCGACATCTCGGAATCCAAGTTCGACGTCTGAAGGTGTTTGATTCGGAAGCGCAGCAGCAGAAGCCATCCAATCGTGTGGCTCATATATGGGAGTTTCTGGCTCGTCATTCTATGTTTATGTTGTCTATGTTTAACGTCTAAACAGCGACGCCATGTGCCTTGCATGAAGTAGTGAAGAGAAGTACCAGTTGTTGTTTGTAGTAGATTTCGTCGGTTTCATGGGATTTACCTTTAACGACTTTAGGAACGACTTGAACAACTCTTTCTTTTCTAGCAAGATGGGTCTTGTAAACGGGAACTGCCATCACTGGGTGTGCAGCGGCCCTCGACGTGGACGGAAGGTTCGCCGATTGAAAACTTGGTTTTCCAGTAGCAACAGTGTATTTTCGGGCAAAGTCCATGAGTGTCAAGTCGTTCAAATTTGCTGCTCTGTACGCATATGCTTGAATTATTTATTCGCGGAGCATCAGAACTTCCGTTTTCATCATCTTTCATGCCTCGTCTCTTTATCAAAACACTTTCCTGCGTAGAGATGCACAGCTTCACAAACTGACGAGTGGCTTTCATCAAAGGTTCTGCAAGCAGAAGCCTGGACACCTCACACCCAGATATATCGCTGCTGCCAATAATCTTCATGAGGAACTTCGTCACAGTTCTTTGTCTTGACTCAGTACCGACACTACTCTCTAGAAGGGCCCTCAGCGTTTGTTTGAAATTTTCAGACTTTGGTTCACCTTTTGAGGCGTACTTAGTGATGTAAGATGTCACTGCATATTCAAAAGCGTGTTTGCTCGCCATGTGAATGAATCAAACTTGTTGAATGGATTGAGTAGTCCATCGTTTCGAGCAGGTGTATAACAGAAAACTCCTCGTTCGGCTTTCGCAAGCTTCGATTCAATGAGTAGTGGTTTTGGAATTCCAAACCGGCATTGCTCATGTCCATTGAGTGTTCGCAGACAGTACGACTTCGAGCAAACCGTGTGTCTTTGAAATGTGTTTACACCTTTGGCTATGTTTTTGTCAGTGAGTTCGAGATCTGTTGCTCTCATTCTACTGGGGTGCAGGTCTGATATTGCCGAATGATCGGGGTTGATCGCTGACACCAGGTTGTCGTAATAATGTTTGGCATTTGTCAGCTCTTCAATATTCATTGACTCAAAGTTTCTAACGTCAGGAGCTCCAGACAGCCAAAATACGCCATGAGCATATAGGTTTCTATTATGATACTCGAAACGGTACCAATATTCTATGATCGGATACTTCTTCTCCAATACTTCCACAAACAGTTCCACTCTCTTACCAAAGTAACTGTCTGCAACTGACGGGTTTTTTGAGAGCAATGATTGCATGTCCCTTGCAACCTGAGCTTCAGACTTCCCAGTTGTATCGTATACGAAATCGTTAGGCATGGCCACCAGAGATCTGCCGCGCTTAACGTCAAGAAAAATGTCGGAACACCAAGTTGGCTGACCATACTTGCAAGTTCTAAACGCTTCTGATACCAGTAAGACATTGTGCCTCTGATATTTGAAGAAAAGTAGAGAAAACGGTTAATAAGCGCCGGATTCTATCTGGCTTGTTGTTGTAAATACTCTGGGGATCCATTTAAATTTGTCATGTTGGCGTAGATTAAGCCTTTGCTAATTGCGTCGCGGCGTTGCATCGTGTTGAGGCAGAAGAATGGAAACCTCGGGTCTTGCGCAAATCTCTTGTCATGGTAACTCATCAATTACCGAGCCCATTCCTGAAATGTGGGTCTATTTTCTCTAGAACGTGTATTATCATTGAAGTCAGCAGCACCAGAAGGAAACAGATGAGGAAAAGCTTTGACGATGCATCCAACAGTCGTGAATTCATTGACCGGATTTACTGAAGCTGCAGGCCAATCGATTACATCACGAACAACCTCGGTTTGTCCCACACCACTTAACACGGCAAGCGCATTAATAACCACATCGTCACTGTATTCAGCAGTGAGGATTAATACACACAACTGTACATGGAGGAACTGTCCAGGGTGCAGGATGACTAAGCGCGTATGCCCTGATGTCTGCAACAAATCTGCAGCATTCCTCCTGTCTTTAATTAGAGTCGACTGCAGAAGGTGAGAGTTATCACGGGCCATTACACTTTTGCCAAGTATCTCTACGTGCTCGGCATCAGTGAGACGCCTACCTGTGCTGCATGTGGCGAAGAGGAGGATGATACTGCAGAGCATTTCCTCACCTTTGCTCGCGTACGGTGGCGCATCCTTGGTGTGTGCCGAATCCCTTAGTTCTAATGTAAGGTGTCTGTCTGGAGTACAATGGACCAGTGTTTGCGTCTGAGTGCTCCAGCGAATAGCACAAGCCTTCAACAAAAAAAAAGTCTTCAGCAACTTCGGGCATTGAGTCGTTGGCTCGGGCATTGACATATCCGTCGACATGTCAAGGTTGATCTTGAACGCTTCCGTCTTCTGGTAGTGCCACCAAGGCGGACATATTGATTTGCAAGTCAGCATAGGAGCGATTCTGTTGCTTTAGAAACACCAGAAGATCGTGTCCACCTGTCGTCTTTGTAACTGAAGTCTTTGTAACTTTGGGCTTCCTGCTTCCTATCCAGCAAGATGTTGACTTTATTAGGAACTCTAGGCAACTCGTTTTCAGTCGGTTGGAGATCTTGCTCGACGTTCAGCACGTTTCCTTTGTAACGGAATTAACCATTGACACCTTGACTGCGGAGCTGATAGACGCTGAGAACGGGTTGAATCCGTGCTACCAACATCTGCTTGACGACTGAAAATGTCTTCATAAGCTCTGGAACATCTCCTGGATCCATATTGTTTTGAGCAGTGTACTTGACAGGGTTTTTAGTGCAGTAATGGCAGATGACTTCATGGTGGCTGAGTTGTAGCCATGAGTCCGAACACGTACTTGTCGAGATTCTGGGTGAATGTTCTGATAAATTCAGTGTCGCCAAAATGTGTCGATTCTATGTTTAAGTTCGAAGAGGGTCGTCAATAATGTTTTGCCGAACGTTCTTCGTTCTGGCTGTGTCTCTGGTCGATCGTGCTAAGTTCCGGGATCGTTTAGGAGGAGGTGGCATATTGTCCAAACTGTTTTTTTGTAGACTTCAGTTGATTTATGAGATTTATTGTTGGTTTTTGTTATTTTCTTTTTTTTCAGTGGTTTTGCTTCACGTGTATTCAGTTTTGATGATGAATATGGCCTTATTCTTCTTCTTCTTTGATGGCGTTACAGCCCATGAAGGACCAGAGCCAAGCTTCTCTCAATCACCCATGTTGTGTGAGATTTATTTTAACCATAGGTGAAAGGGGCCTACAGCTTATAGCCAGTTCCCAACGGCGAATTTCGAGAAGCTTTTCATGACAATTTTACTACAGGGGGTTTTGTCAGAACCCCGCTGAGGAGAAACACCATGAAAACACGTTCGATGACATGGCTGTGTCGGGATTCGATCCCTTGTTCATATCTCTAAAATGTCAGGAAGTGGTCCAAAACGCGAACAACGTTTTGAGTCCAAGTCAGCACAAAGAAAGCTCACCTTCGGTTTGCTTTGATGAGATGCCTCATACCAAAACCAATAAACGAAAGTTTAAAAGAATTGTTCGAAAACGCAACCAACGAATAAATTCACACCTTTCGTTCAGCCACGAAAAGAAGATCTGTAAACCTTCTCATTGGCACTTTTGAACCCTAAAACTACGACTGAACACGATTAAGTAACCCAGAAAAATTGGGATGAAAGCAACAAAAAGGTCTAAATCATCACAGTAAAAAAAGACGTAGAAAACTATAATCCTGGAGATGGGGACCTAGAGGGTTAGACTGTGCGAACATATGAATGCACAAGCGCTGACACACCAGCCTCTGTCTGCCAACTCCTATTCTCACCTCCACGAGGTGGCTCCTGGATGCCTAGTACCTCCACTATAGAGGTACCTACATCCCTTTGTAAGGTCGTTAGGAGCAGCAAACCAGAAAGGGGGGAGTCTGAGTTGCCACCAGGGCTCAGCTCCTTCTTTGGGACGGCGGCGGAACAATTCCCAAGATGGAGTCAAAGGCGGCGCCCACGGTTCGAGTGAGAAGAACTACCTGGTGATTACCTCATTTCGGGCTTCTACAATATATTTGGAGCTCAGGCCGTTCTTTTGTTCTTTGGGTATATAAGAACCTGGTCCTCCAGGTTGGGGGTTGCGCTTAGGGTTAACATCCCTATCGCGTAAAACAAACATTTGCTCAGAAGCAACCAATAGCCTCGGATACGGACGGATTACATCAATACCCACGCAAACGTCTAAAAGGAAGAGAATTTTGGATCTGCACCTGGAACGTTAGGTCCCTCAACAGACCAGGTACCGCCGGACAACTGGTCAACTCTTTAGACTGCTATAAGGAAGACACTACCGCGCTCCAAGAAGTGCGAAGTAAAAGGCCAGGCAAAAAGCGAATGAAAAACTGTAATATCCACTACGGAAACCGCTACAGAGAAAATAAACAACGCTTATTCGGATGCGAATTTGTTATTCGAGGCAGACAAAGGAATAAAGTCTTAGGCTTCCAGTATGTAAGCGAACGCCTAACAACTATCCGCATTAAGGCCAATCCACGCCCCAACACAGGAGAACGACGACCGACATAAAGACGACGTTCTCCTAGACAGAACTTTTGCCCAATGTCCCAGCTATGATACCAAAATCGTTCTAGGAGATTTCAATGCGAAGCTGGGTAAGGATGAGTCATAGGAAAGCACAGCCTACACAACACCACGTCAAAAAACGGACTAAGGCTAGTGGACTCTATGGCAGGACATAACCTCGTAGTAGCAAGTACACGATGCCCACACCTTAACATCCATAAGGGGACATGGCGGTGCCTCGATCAAGCCTCGATCCACAGCAGACACCCCTCCAGCATCCCAGATGTTCGACCCTATCGATGAGCCAACATCGAAACGGATTATTACCTTGTTGCAGCCAAGGTACGGAGGCGAATTTCTTGGAATCAACGGAGTTGAGTAAGAACAACAAACTTTAACGCCGGAAAGCTGCAATCGCAAGAGACGGCCAGGACATTCGCCGACCAAGTCTCTCTCAAGCTCTCAAGTCCCGATGCAAACTATAGAACAGCAATGTAGTCGTTGTCAGAACGCCATCAGAGAGGCCGCCCCGGATGTACTCGCTTTCAAGCCACCACTTTCGAGAAACTCTTGGTTTGATGACGAGTGCAGACAGGCCCATGTAGAGAAACAGAATGCATACATGGCTACATTGCATCGACGGGCGAGAGCTGCCCGCGACCCCTATGAACAGAAAAGAAGGGAGGAGCATGCGCTTCTGAAAAGGAAAAAGAAGGCGCACGGGAGGCGCGAGATCGAGGAGATGGAGAGATGCTATTGCAGGAACTACGTTCGAAAGTTCTACCAAAAAGTAAAACGAACATGTCAAGGCTATAAAGCCAGAGCCTGCAGGGATGAGTACGAACAACTAATAGTGAAGTCACAGTCGATGCTGAGATTGTGGAAGGACTAATTCTGCAGACTGTATAAGGGCGATGATAGTCAGAATGCCGCCGTCAAGCAGAACGAATCATTCACAATAGACGAAGACGAAAGACAATCCCGTCTACCCGACCTAGACGATGTTAAGATAACGATATCGACACTTTAACCTTTTAAGGCTGCTGGAGTAGACGGACTTCCCGCTGATCTATTTAAAGAAGCTGGCGATGAGATGGTCAGGAACATGCAACAGCTCATCTGTAAGATATGGTCGGAAGATTGCATGCCCGATGAATGGAATCTCACCATCGTTTGGCCGGTCCATAAGAAAGGAGACACTGTGACTACGCCCTTTACAGAGGGATAACTCTCCTGAACATTGCGTACAAGATCCTCTCTGCCGTACTGTGTAAGCACCTGAAACCGTTCGTGGACATTCTGGTGGGTTCCTACCAGTATGGTTTCTTACTTACTTACTTAACGGGCGCTACAGTTCGGGGTGAACCTGGGCCTCAACCAACATGCCTCTCCACCTAGCACGATCTTTCGCTAGTCTTTTCCAATGCCGCACGCCCAGTTGGTTGATGTCCCCTTCCACCTGTGCGCGCCACCTTAGGTGCGGCCGTCCTCTATTTCTTCGTCCCTCGGGGTTGGATTCAAAGACTCTACGGGCTGGAGCTGTGGTGTCCATTCGCTCTACATGGCCTAGCCATCTTAGACGTTGGATCCGTAGACGCCTGACCAGACTCATGTCGCTGTACAACCCGTACAGTTCGTGATTGAATCTTCTCCTCCAACCCTCCTCTGTGTTTATGGGACCGAAAATCGAACGCAGAATCTTTCTCTCGAAACGACCAAGGATTTCCTCATCCGCTTTAGATAAAGTCCATGTTTCTGCGCCGTATAACAGGACCGGGATAATTAAGGTCTTATATAAGGTCAACTTGGTCGTACGAGAGAGGGCTCTACTTCTCAGTTGCCTCTTGAGCCCAAAGAAGCAGCGGTTGGCAAGAGTAATTCTGCGCTTGATTCCGAAACTGGTGTCGTTGTATGGTTTCAGGCCAGGCAAATCCACGATAGACCAAAACTTGTCAGACTGTGCAGGATGACTATGGAGAATTCTAGCTGTTCCATTAAGGTCGGAGGTGAACTAACTGAGACCTCCGATGTTAAAAAAGGTTTAGACTTAGGTTAGCACAATCTACTTCAAGTCCACACAACTGCTTGCTTACGCAGATGACATTGACGTTATTGGACGGACAAAGCGAGACGTAAATGAGGCGTTCGTAAGCATTCGACTGAAGTGGGTCTAAGGGTAAGTGGGGACAAGACGAAATATATGCTGTCATCAAAAAAAAACGCGCAACACCGACGTCTTGGTCAGAACGTCACCTTTGGCAGCTATATTTTTGAAGTAGTCAAGGACTTCGTCTACCTTGGCTCGATAGTGACAAGCAGCAACGACACCAGCGCTGAAATAAAACGCAGAATAACTCTTGCCAACCGCTGCTTCTTTGGGCTCAACAGGCAACTGAGTAGTAGAGCCCTCTTTCGGAAAACCAAGGTATCCCTCTACAAAGCCTTAATCATCCCGGTCCTCCTCTATGGAGGCTATCAAAAGCGGATGATGGGGCACTTAGGCGTTTCGAAAGGAAAATCCTGGATGCAATCTTTGGTTCCGTTTATGTAAACGGAAAGTGGAGGAGAAGATTTAACTGTACGGGTAGTACAGCAACATCGGCCTAGTTAGAAGTCTTCGGATCTAACGTCTAAGATGGCTGGGTCGTGTAGAGCGAACGGACATCACCGCTCTGGCCCGGAAGAGTCTTCGACTCCAACCTCGAGGGACGACGCAGCAGAAGACGACCGCATCTTAGGTGGCGCGCACAGGTGGAAATGGGCTTCAACCAACTGGGCGTGCGGCACTGGATGCAGCTGGCCACTAGGTGGCTTGACTACTTTCACACTGTATGCCGACTGATCACTAAGAATTCCGAAATCTGAATGCGAGGGCGAGCGTTCGCGCTTATATATCCCTCGGTCAACTTCCTCGAATGTTCGCCGTCAGACGTTCCCCTTCGGAAGTCTCTAGATTGCTCTGGCATTCAGCAGTATGCCGCTGAAAATTACCTTCATTTTCCTTTCAGATTCACTAGAGCATTCGAACTTCGACAGCGAAATTCGAACGTAACCGTCGGTTCGTGCGCGTAACACTGCCCTCCTCCTAATATTGTGCGCCCTCAAACAACCCTTCTAAGTGGACAATCTTATACTTCGCTCGACTGTTTCCGATTGGCTGTATTCGATATACCACATCGTTAAGTTTCTTGATGACCTCATTTTAATTTATTACTGGCCAAGTTCAGTCGCTGCCATATGAACTGATAGATAGAATCCAGCTGCTCCTTCTTTTCGGTTACGAAGTCCACCTTGCCGCTAGTTGTCGGTAGGACCACACCGAACTTCAGATCCGATGGAAGTCGGAGGTCAGTTCCAAAAATGGCTTCAGCTGATGTTATCGTCGTTGAATTATACTGCGCTGATCGATACGCCATTAAGAAAAGCGGGAGATGTTCGTCCCAATCTTTCTGATCTCCGACGACGACTTTTCTCAAGTATTCCTCCATCGTCCGGTTGAACTTTTCGACCATGCCATCAGATTGTGGATGTAATGATGTTGTCCGCGTTTTTCTGATACCTAGCCTGTCGCAGAGTTCTTTGAACACCGATGACTTGAAGTTCCTTCCTTGGTCTGAGTGCGGTTCCAGTGATACTCGATAACGCGCAACCCAGTTACTCACGAATGCATCCGAAATGGTTTTGGCTTCTTGGTTCGGAATGCAATACATTTCAGGTCACTTGCTGAAGTATTCAGTCACCACCAGCGCGTATTGGTTTCTAGCGTTGCTCGTTGGGAATGGGCCTACAATATCCATGGCAATACGTTCGAACACTGCTCCAAGATTGCACTGCTGCATATTTCCACGCGTTTTCCTCAGCGGTTCCTTAGCCTTCGCACACTGTTCATACCTGCAACTGAAATTTGTGACCGATTCATGGCATCCTACCCAGTAGAAACGTCTCTTGATCTTTTCTAAGGTCTTGTTAACACCAAGATGCCCCCACTTGGTCCCTCGTGGTATTCTCGGAAGACCTCGTCGACTTGTCCCTTTGGAATTAGGAATTACCCGCAGATCGTTTACAATGTCCCCGTTCTCACTTTTCCAACTGCGATAGAGGCAACTGATCTTAAGCTTCAAACTCTGTCATTGAGCACAGTAAGCTTTTACGATTAGGCTTTTGTCGGATATTTGTTGCCACGTTGGTCGAAAGCCTCGTTCTTGGTAGTCGATGATAACTGCCAGATCGGCATCTTCTCGCTGCTTCCTACCGACTTTCTCGGCAGTCCAGGAATCTGCTGGTAGCACATGGAAACGACGGATGCCGCTGGCGTGTTCCTTGGTTTCCGCACGTGAACAATGTTTGTATTCAACGTCGCAAGGTCGCCTCGACAAAGCAGCCGCGTTTCCATGACTGCTTCCCATCCGGTGTTCGCATGCACATACTTGGTCTCATTTCGGCGAACTAGACATCGAACGCTTTATTCGCAGACGGCAGTCTCTCGCAACGTGCCCCTGCTGGTCCCAGATGTAGCATCTACTAGGAAATGGGCCACTCCTACTCGCCCTTGTTGTTCTGAAACTACACCGAAATTTGATGGAGGAAGGCTTTCTTCGCACACGGCAGTTTCTCGCAATGTGCCCCTGCTGGTCGCAAATCATCTACCCGGAAATGATCCACTCCTACTCACCGTTGTTGTTCTGTGACTATCCCGGTCCTCAGAAATACGCCGCAATTTGATAGAGGGTCGACATATCAAGAGCGATGTTTCATATGCGAGAGCGCTGGCAACTGCACTGCCTCCTTGAAAGAAGTCTTCGGCAGAGAATCAAGCTTCGTTGCATTTCGGGGTCCCTTAGCCCTTGGATGAAAGAATCCGTTTTAAGTTTTTCCACCACATCAATTGGAACATCAGCGTAGGCTAGATGACACAGCCTCTCAATGTCGGCAGCATAACGCTAGATGATCTTGTTTCCACGCTGCTTGTTGCGTCCTTTAAGCTCCTGCATGTGCTCACTGTCGTATCTTCGATGAAGAGCTTCCCAAATGGATGTGTAGTTCCTCTAGGTCTCCGGGGTGGTCTGTAGTACATCAGCTGCTCCATCTTTAGGGGAAATTACTAGGGAGGCCACACGGTCGTTCCCCATTGATTCCGTTAGGTTTGCGTGCGTAATAAAGTGTAAAGTGTTCAAAAGGTTGTAACAATAAATAAAAGTGTTGAAGTGCTCAGATAGATCTGAGGCGGAATAAATAAAAGTGTGTGTGTGTGTGTGTGTTGCATTCGAATAAAAAATAGTCAATTGTAGTTTACCGCAATCCAGTGATACGAACCCTATTCGAAGTGGGATTCATTTTCGTAACAATTCATCCGACTCATACAAGGCGCATTTGTTGGGAACTTCTACGAATTTTTTAGTTTATTTTTGAGTTAAGACTTTTTATGTTTATTTTGCGAAAACAAATAATGCCACTCCTTAAATTGCACAGGCGACGCCACTGCACAGGCGACGCCACTGGTGTGTATGTCTGGTAATTGTTTTTTGCACATGTTGTTGCTGCAGGCCGCAGGGTATTTGGTTTGCTGCGAGACACATTTTTACAGACGCACGTTAGCATCATGTATCAGGGGCGGAATCGGCTAAGGTGATAGGTGATAGTCACTTTGGTGACAGTCATATGTGACTATCATCATCTGTTGGTATCGGGTAAGATTGTCACAAAAAAAGTTTAGAAAAGGAGCAACACTTGCTTTTTCGGAGTTACTGATAGATAAAGGTAGCCCTAAACGGCGAACATGTTCGCCGAATCCGTTCGTTTGCGTTACTCTCTACACGACGAACACATTTGGAGAACATTCATTTCGTGCTGATTCTTCAAAGGGGTAAACATGTACGATAAATAAACACAAGTGGTTGCGCTTATGGTTATTTATTTATGTTTACTCGGCGACATCCACAGCAAATTCACGAACAAAATCGGCAAACATGTTCGCCGTGTAGGGCTGCCTTAAGACAGCTGTTAGATAGGTAAAAATAAATTTTGAAATTAAAATCAGGGCCGTTGTCACCGATTGTTTTGCACAAATACTGGGAAAAGTAAATAATATACATATTAGAAGTGCTATTATTGCATTCAATTCATTTATTGGCCAATTATACATTTTGTCGGCGTACAGGGAAAGGAAACCGATTTCTCGAATTCTTCCTCAGAATTCTAACTTCCATCAATGTCTCATTGAGCTCTTCATCTACGCTTAAGAATAGTTCCAAGCACGGAAACACATATTTTCTATTTTATAAAACACACAAAAGCACAAAGCCATATCAAACGCACAGAACATATGAAAGTGATAGCTAAATAGCTATCACCAGAAAACTGTCACAAAAATGTGACAATCACAGTGACTATCACCTTACACGATACCGAAACCGTGAATGTGACTGTCGCTTGTCACAAATCACCTTAGCCGATTCCACCCCAGGACAAACCGATGGTTTGAGTTCATGATATGACTTATTCAGCCAATAGGTTTGTGTCGATAATGTTGAAACATTCTTGCAGCTGAGACGCTCACCACGCGCACAGTGGGACCCAAAAGGTACGAAGGTGAGATATTATACAAAAAAGACAATTAAAAACAGGAATAACCTTCTTATCGCATTTGACTTTCTGTACTTGTATGCGACGGAGTGGTTTTACTAAGCTTTCCATCATGTGAAAAGACACCATGTAGACACCTTCCATTTTTGAGTGAAATAGAAGGTTGTATTTACTGTGCACAGATAAGCCAGGAAACGCATGCAGGCCTCGAGAAATACTGTGTCAGAAGGGAGGAAAATGAGACGCGATTAGAGCCTTTGTAAAGAAGCGGGCTTCAAAAACGGCACCCAGGCTCTTCGAAATTGCGAGAACAATCTTGTTACTGACCCGCAGGGAATAGTGGATGTTTTCGAGCAACATTTCCAGCGGCTGCTTAACGAGCATAGAGAAAAGAGAGTTGTAGTGGACAAAGAGATTCCGACTTAAGCCGACGAAGTGATCCTCCCTCCCAGTATTGAAGCAGTACCTATTAAGAAGCTAAAGAACAACAAGGCCGTAGGCTCGGATGGATTACCTTCAGAGCCCTTCAAACTGCAGGCAATGTTCTGGTAGAGAGCAGACACCAGATCATCTGTAGAAATTGGGAGGACGAATGCATGTCCGACGACTGGAATACCAACCCTATATCACCCATTCACAAAAAAACACGATCCTACCTCTTGCGAAAATTGCGGGGGTACGTCTTTGAACAAGTCGCTTACAAGTTCCTATCCAGTGTATTGTGCGGTCGTCTAAAAACGTTTTGCACTGCACTAATCGGCACATCGCCGCGCGGATTCCGGCTCGGCAAATCGAACATATATCAAATCTTCATGCTGCGACAAATCATGGACAAGAGCAGCGAGTTGCAAATAGATACCCACCACATAGCCAAGCCATAAATGATAGCAGTCATCGCAAAGCCTTACTTAACGCGATGGCTGAATTCGGGATTCCAGGAAAACTGATCCGGATGTGTCGAACCACGCTAACAAAGACTCGATGCACTATGCAGTTCGGCTCCAGAATCTCCAGAACCATTTGAAACCTGCATCGGATTTTAACAAGGAGACGCGCTGCCATGTGACTTTTTAAATCTCGTGCTGGAACAAATAGTGCGGTCCAATTGCTGAGCTAGGCAGGCGTTGCTGATATTTTCGCAAGATCCCTCATTCTGGAAGCGTTCACGGCAATCGAAAATCAGGCGAAAAGAGCTGGTCTTCACATCAATGAGAAGAAGACGAAATATATACTGTCAACAAAAAAACAGTCGTCATCCACCATTTAGGACAAAATATAAAGATCGGCAGCTATAGTTTCGAGGTGATGAAGGAGTTCACATACTTAGGGGCAAACATAAGCTCCACGAACGGCATCATAGTGGAGAACTACCCACGGCAACCGCTGCTAATTCGGCTTGTCAAAACAGCTAGGGTTCAAACTCCTGTCCCGAAGAACCAAGGTTATACCTTACAGGATTCTTATCCTGCCAGTCCTGCAATATGGAGCACAAAGCTGGACGATAAGCAGGACAGCAGAGCTGATTCAATGATATTCGGTTCTATCTGAGAGGAAGAAGGGAGGAGAAGGGTGCGAACAAACAGAGCAAAGAAGTTGATCGCGTTTAACTTGGCAAACGCCAGCTTCGATCTCTGTCCCTGCTCAATCCAGGTTGACACACAGCATCCGCGTGGCCTCCCCTGGATAGCTATACTGGCACCCGCCAGGTAGTGAACCAATGTATGCAGCGACCCGACCCCTTGTTCCTGGGGAAAGAGGAACCTGGCCCTCCAGGTTGGGGGTTGCGTTTAGGGCTAACTTCCCTATCGCTTAAAACAAAAATTTTGTCCAGAGACAACCAATAGCCTCGGATACGGACGGATTACATATTGACGACCCCCGCAAACGTCAAAAAGGAAACGAATTTCGGTTCTGCACCTGGAACGTTAGGTCCCTCAACAGACTAGTTGCAGCCGAACAACTGGTCAACTCTTTGGACTGCTATAAGGCAGACATTACCGCGCTCCAAGAGTGCGATGGGATGGGCCAGGCAAAAAGCGGATGAAAAACTGTGATATATACTACGAAAACTGCTACAGAGAAAATAAACAACGCTTATTCGGATGCGAATTTGTTATTCGAGTCAGACTCAGGAAAAAAGTCTTAGGCTACCAGTATGTAAGCAAACGCCTCATAACTATCCGCATCAAGGCCAATCTCGGCAATATAAGCTTACTATGTGTCCACGCCCCCACAGAGGAGAAAGATGACCAACATAAAGACGACTTCTATGATCTCCTAGTCAGAACGTATGCGCAATGTCCCAGCTATGACACCAAAATCGCTCTAGGAGATTTCAATGCGAAGCTGGGTAAGGAAGTTATCTTTGAATGGTTCATTGGAAAGCACAGCCTACACATCACCATGTCAGAAAACGGACTAAGGCCAGTGGACCTTATGGCGGGACATAACCTGGTAGTAGCAAGTAAACGATTCCCACACCTCAACATCCATAAGGGGACCTGGCGGTCTTTCGATCAATCGACAACCAACCAAATTGATCATATTGCGATCGACGACAGACACTCCTCCAGCATCCTAGATGTCCGAACCTTTCGAGGAGCCAACATCGGCTCGGATCATTACCATGTTGCAGCCAAGGTACGGATGAGAATTTCTCGGAACCAACGGAGTCGAGTAAGAACACCAACATTTAACGTCGGAAAGCTGCAATCGCCGGAGCCCGCCAAGACCTTCGCCGATCAAGTCTCCCTCAAGCTCTCTCAGGTCCCGATGCAATCTGCAGAAACCATAAAACAGCAATGGAGTCGTTGTCTGAAAGCCATTAGAGAGGCCGACTCAGATATACTCGGTTTCGAGCCATCATCGTCGAGAAACCCTTGGTTTGATGATGAGTGCAGACAGGCCCATGTAGAGAAACAGAATGCATACATGGCCACATTGCATCGACAGACGAGACCTGCCCGCGAGGTCTATGAATAGAAAAGGAGGGAGGAGCATACGCTTCTGAGAAGGAAAAAGAAGGAGCACGAGAAGCGCGAGATCGAGGAGATGGAGAGGTGTTACTGCAGGAACGACGTTCGAAAATTTTACCAGAAAGTTATACGAACATGTCAAGGCTATAAAGCCAGAGCAGAAGCCTGCAGGGATGGGCACGGACAACTAGTAGTGGAGTCACAATTTATGCTGAGATTGTGGAAGGACCACTTCTGCAGACTGTATAACGGCGATGATAGTCAAAATGCCGCCGTCAGGCAGAGCAAACCATTCACAATGGACGAAGACGAAGGAGAATCCCGTCCACCCGACCTAGACGATGTTAAGATAGCGATACCGAAACTTAAGTCTTCTAAAGCTGCTGGAGCACACGGACTCCCCGCGGAGCTGCTTAAAGCAGCTGATGATGAGCTGGTAAGGAACACGCACCAATTCATCTGCAAGACATGGTCGGAAGAACGCATGTCCGATGAATGGAATCTCAGTATCGTTTGCCCGGTTCATAAGATAGGAGACCCCTATGACTGCGCCAATAACAGAGAGATAAGCCTCCTGAACATCGCGTACAAGATCCTCTCTGCCATACTGTCTAAGTACCTGAAACCGTTCGTGGACAATCGGATAGGTTCCTACCAGTGTGGTAGGCCACAAAATCCACCAGGAAAAATCCACTATAGACCAAATATTTACACTACGGCAGATCTTGGAGAAGACCCATGAATACCAGGTCGACACGTACCATCTTTTCG
Source organism: Eumerus sabulonum (assembly GCA_951905685.1). Taxonomy (NCBI): domain Eukaryota; kingdom Metazoa; phylum Arthropoda; class Insecta; order Diptera; family Syrphidae; genus Eumerus; species Eumerus sabulonum. The sequence goes on from OX645061.1 coordinate 87,299,199, forward strand.
TCGACTTTAAAGCCGCGTATGACAGTGTTTATAGAGAACCATGTCATGTTTTAACATTCCTGCCAAACTCGTCAGACTGTGCAAGATGGCTATGGAGAACTCTCGCTGATCCATTAAGGTCGGAGGTGAACTAACCGACCCCTTTGATGTTAAAAAAGGTTTTAGACAGGGTGGCGCACTGTCATGTGATTTCTTCAACATTATTCTTGAAAATATCGTGCGGGACTCTGCGGCCAATACAAGAGGTACGATCTACTTCAAGTCCACACAATTGCTTCCCTACGCTGATGACATTGACGTTATTGGACGAACAAAGCGAGACGTCAATGAGGCGTTCGCAAGCATTGAAACAGAAGCGGCGAAAGTGGGTCTAAGGGTAAATGGGGACAAGACCAAAAATATGCTGTCATTCAAGAAAGACGCACAACACCGATGTCTTAGTCAGAACGTCACCTTCGGCAGCTATATTTTTGAAGTAGTCAAGGACCTCGTCTACCTTGGCTCGATAGTGACAAGCAGCAACGACACCAGCGCTGAGATAAAACGCAGAATAACTCTTGCCAACCGCTGCTTCTTCGGGCTCAAGAGGCAATTGAGTAGTAGAGCCCTCTCTCGAAAACTAAGGTTTCCCTCTACAAAACCTTAATCATCCCGGTCCTCCTCTATGGCGCTGAGGCTTGGACGTTATCAAAAGCGGATGAAGAGGCTCTTGGACGTTTCGAGAGGAAAATTCTGCGTGCAATCATTGGTCCCGTTTGTGTAAACGGAGAGTGGAGGTGGAGATTCAACCAAGAACTGTACGGGCTGTACAGTGACATCGAGATGGCTAGGCCATGTGGAGCGAATGGACATCAACGCTCCGGCCCGAAGAGTCTTCGACTCCAACCCCGAGGGACGACGCAGCAGAGGACGACCTTATTTAAGATGGCGCGCACAGGTGGAAGGGGACCTCAACCAACTGGGCGTGCGGCACTGGAAGCGGCTGGCCAAAGATCGGGCCGGCTGGAGAGGCTGGTTGGTTGAGGCCCTGGTTCACCCCGAACTGTAGCGCCATCAAAGAAGAAGAAGAAGATCTGCGAGGAAGGCAAATGGTGGAGAAGACATAATCGCAAACATTATGAGCTGTACAAAGATGTGGATATAATCCGGAAAGCAAAAATCCGTCAACTACAATGGCTCGGCCAATTCGAGCGCATGGACACCAACGCTCCAAGTAAAAGGGCCTTCAAATCCGAGCCTGCTGGTTGGTGAAGAAAGTGGAGACTGAACCTGAGTTATAGACGCCAAGTGATTGTGGACGCAAGACAACTTGTTATTTCCAAGGATAGAAAGCTATATTAGCTCAGACCCTCCCTGGGTTGCTGGCTTGAAAAGTAAGTATGTTCTGTGATCCACTATGCCTCTTTCATAGAAACCCTCGTCCTTATTGAACAAAAACTGGTACAGTTGTTTGTCGCAAGCCGCAAATACGTTCTATTTACGTTTTTGACCGGCTGTCTTGCGTAATTGCCTTTATAGAAGAAAAGCTGTATACGTAAAATGTCATAAAATTATCAAAGAAATTGTTCGAACCAAGTTTCATCTTTCTTACGGAATTTAGTGTACGTCCGATAGGATGCACACAACGCGAGGTACAGAGTGTTAGCCATTTGTTAGAAAAGTAGATAATGGATTTTTTACGACTCCTATTATGTTTGGCGTGCACGGATAGGTAGGTAGGTAAGTAGGCAGGATCGTGACCTTCCCAGAAATGAGAAGAGCACACGTAGGCCAGGGAGGCCCGTTGTGCAGCTACGAGGAGGTTTAGCCCCCTATTCGTGGAACCATTTTGTGCTTCTTATGAAGTTAAGAAGATCAGGTATCCCTACTTGCTGAACCTCTGTCAGTTCGTTAAGGAAGTAAGAGCCTAGGCATCGTTTCCTGATTGTGCAGAATGCCGGGCAAGTGTAGAGAGGGTGGTGAATGGATTTGACCTAGACAGCTTCTGTTTTTTTTGTTTTTTTAGAGACTCGCGCAGGTTCAAGAGTTTTTATATTCTCGTATGATGTGTTGACACACACTACCAGAACGGAGTGCAGTGGTTGGGGTCGCTGATGTTCGTTCACTACTCTCAGGGGTGGTTGTCCTAGACCTAGATAGGACGAGAGCCGACCAAATTCCGCGTTGGTTATAGTCCGTAGTAATTCATTCAAGCACTTTAGTATTGCATACGTATAGGATGAATTTCCGTTGTCCATATACTGTGAGTGTTATGCCTGCAGCACTACCTGCACTTTTCATTCATAACTGCGTTCCATACTTTTTGTCCATATAGGAAATGTTTTTTCATAGCCAAGAAACGAATTTGAACCATAAAACGCTCGGCGGTCGATGATGTTAACCACAGCACCACGGCCACCACGGCTTCTGCAGAAATCAATCGGAACTATACCTAGTTTTTGCACGTGACTGCCGATAAGGTAGTGTCCGGTGATGACACCTATAACTTTGTAGATGTCAGTTCTTTTTAGGGAGATAATACTCCTTATCCGTTGACTGTCGAGCCGGGGCCAGATTTGCCTGTTGATGACGCATATACGTATGTCCCTGAGTCCATCTCTGGTTCGTCTCGGCGTTGGCGAGATTAGTAAGATTAAGTTTAATGGTTGCAAGGGGTATTCCATCACAAGCCGCGATTGATTGTAGCGTCGTTCCCTGTTTGGCGATTGTGTCGGCTCTTTCATTCCCTGGAATCTCGCTGTGTCCTGGTACCCAGATAAGTTGTATGTTGAATTGTTCGGCCATCTCGTTAAGAGATAGACGCCAGTCGAGACTAGTCTTTGATGTGTACGCATAGGACTCCAACGACTTTAAGGCTGCTTGGCTATCCGTGAGAATGTGGATATTCGTAGTGGATATCACGTTTCACTTCAGCCAGGACAAGGCCTCTTTTATTGCCAACAGTTCCGCCTGACAGAGAAGCCTGCAGGGATGAGAACGGATACCTAGTTGTCGAACCGCAGTCGATGCTGAGAATATGGAAAAACCACTTTTGCAGACTGTATAACGACGATGTTGGTCAATATACCGCTGTCAGGCAGAATGATCAATTTCTAATCGACGGAGACCCCAGAGAATTCTATCCCCCTGACCTGGACGAAGTTAAGATTGCCATATCGAAGCTCAAGTCGAATAAAGCTGCTGGCGCAGACGGACTGTCTGCTGAGCTCTTCAAGGCAGCTGGGAATGACCTGGTTGGGAGCATGCACCAGCTCATTCGCAAGATATCGTTAGAGGAAAGAATGCCCGAGGAATGGAGTCTCAGCATCGTATGCCCGATCCACAAGAAAGGAGACCCCTCTGATTGCGCCAACTATAGAGGAATAAGTCTCCTTAACATCGCCTACAAAATCTTCTCTGCCGTTGTGTGTGAACGCCTGAAGCCTTTTGTAAATAAGCTGATAGGTCCTTATCAGTGCGGATTCAGGCCAGGGGAGTCCACCATCGACCAAATCTTCACACTACGGCAGATCCTGGAAAAAACCAATGAATTTCAAGTCGACACTCACCACCTATTTGTCGACATCAAAGCCGCATACGACAGCGTAATTAGAGACGAGCTATACAACGCTATGTCTACCTTTGACATACCTGTTAAACTCGTCAGACTATGCAGGATGACTTTGGATAATGCTCGCTGCTCCATCCGAATCGGTGCACACCTTACCCATAGTTTTGATGTCAAAAAAGGATTTAGGCAGGGCGATGCGCTGTAGTTTGATTTCTTCAACATCATATTGGAAATGTGCAAAAATCACTGGCCAATACAAGAGGCACAATCTATTTCAAATCCTCGCAACTCCTTGCATACGCCGACCATATTGACATGATAGGTAGATCACAGCGAGATGTCAATGAGGCGTTTGCGAGTATTGAGATGGAGGCGGCGAAAATTGGTTTGACGGTAAACGAGGGCAAAACTAAATATGTGCTGTCATCAAAAAAGGACGCTCACCACCGACGTCTTGGCCAGAACGTTTGTATTGGCAAATATAAGTTCGAGGTAGTTAAGGGCTTCGTCTACCTTGGCTCCGCAGTGACCTGGAACAACGACATCAGTTCCGAAATCAAACGCAGAATCACTCTTGCCAATCGCTGTTTCTTCGGGCTCAGGAGGCAACTGAGTAATAGAGCCCGAACGACAAAGTTGACTCTATATAAGACCCTTATCAGCCCGGTCCTGTTGTACGGTGCAGAAGCATGGACACTTTCAAAAGCGGATGAGGAGGCCCTTGGGCGGTTCGAGAGAAAGATTTTGCCTATTAACGTGATTTTTGGGCCTATAAACGCAGACGGGGGATGGAGGAGAAGATTCCACGAACTTTACGGGTTGTACAGCGACGTGAGCCTTGTCAGGCGTCTACGGATTTAACGACTTAGATGGCTGGGCCATGTAGAGCGAATGGACACCATAGCTCCAGCCCGGAGAGTCTTTGAATCCAACCCCGAGGGACGAAGAAGCAGAGGACGGCCGCATTTAAGATGGCGCACAGAGGTGGAAGGGACCTCAGCCAACTGGGTGTGCGGCAATGGAAAAGGCTAGCAAAGGATCGTGCTAGATGGAGGGGCATGTTGGTTGAGGCCCAGGTTCACCCCGAACTGTAGCGCCCACTAAGAAGAAGAAGAGTTCCGCCTGGAAATCGCTGCAGTGATTTGGTAATTTTAGACCTTTGTTGAGCTTACGTTGTTTGCAGAGGACTCCACTACCCACCCCGTCCTTGGTTTTAAATCCGTCAGTGTAAGAGTCTACGCAGTATCTGCGGGGTTGAGTATGGCGGATCCAGTTTTGTCTGTCCGGGTAAATCGTCGCGAAGTTTTTTTCCAAGACAGTGGTGGGTTCTGTGGGGTCTAAGTTTACTGCCATGGTTGTCCTGTTGTTCAGGATGGAGGAATGGCCAGTGACATAGCTTTCGAGTTGGCGTTTAGTCTAATGGCCGTGTGTGTGGCAATTTGCTTGCCGAAAATATCGAGTGGTGTAAGTTCGAGTATCGTGTTAAGCGCAGCCGTTGAGGTGGACCTGAGGACCCCGGTAATGCACATACACGCCAACCTTTGTACCTTCTCGAGTTGTTTGTGGTATGTTGTCTTGCCCCGTGCAGTGCACCAGACTACCACTCCATACATTAGTATGGGTCTAACGACCGTGATGTAGAGCCATAGGGTGATCTTGGGGTTGAATCCCCATTTTTTCCCTATGGCTTTCTTGCATGTGTAGAGAGTTATTGGTGCTTTTTTAGCTCTTTCGATTGTGTTGGTCTTCCAGGTTAATTTCCTGTCTAGTATATTGCCAAGGAACTTGGCATTGGAGGAATATTTTAATCTGGCACCAAGCAAGGTGATAGGGCAGTGTTCCGGGATTTTATGTTTTTTGGCGAATAGCACGAGCTCCGTTTTCTGAGCCCGTTGCTATGCGCCCATTTGCAAAGGATTGAGCATGCCATTTGCATACGGTCATTCAATGTGGACAGGTATTTACTTGAGATTGAAATGGCAACGTAATCAGCGTAGGCAATAACGTTCAGGCCTTCTTTCTCCAGTTTAATTAGTAGTTCGTTTATAACTACATTCCGGAGAAGGGGTGAGAGAACCCCTGCTTGCGGGGTTCCCCTGGTAACCGCTCTGGTGGTTACTTGGCTTCCCCATTTGGGGACAATCTTGCGTGTTAATAATAACTTGCTGATCAGCTCTATCAGAGTCCTCTCCACCTTTAGCTTTTCTAGCCCTTCTATTATTGCTTTCGGAGTGACGTTATTAAAGGTGCCCTCTATGTCAAGGAAGGATGTTATAGTGTATTCCTTTAGATGGATTGACCTTTCGATTTTCCTCACTAGTGTATGCAAGGCTGTTTCGACAGATCTACCCTTACAGTAGGTGTGCTGTGCCTTAGAAATTAGGGACGGATCCAAGTTGTGGCGTATGTTTAAGTCTTTCAGCCTTTCCAAAGTTTTTAGTGCAAAGGATGATAGACAAATAGGCCTTAGATTCTTGGGGGAAGTTTGAGAATTCCTGCCGGCCTTGGGGATGAATAGCACCTTTGCGCACTTCCATTTTTTTGGAATGTGACTCCAAGCTAGGCATCCTTTAAAGATAATCTCTAGCCATGATATAGTTTGTGTGAGTTCGATAGGGTAAATTCCATCTGGACCTGGCGATTTGTAGGGCTTGAAGCTTTTTAACGCCCATACAATTTTCTCTGTGGAGATGATATGATCGTACTTTTCCACTGTCGCGGAGGAGATGTGGGTTCCTCGCGAATGCACTGAGTCTTGCGATTCATAGTAGCCTGGGAAGTGCGCGTTAAGGAGAAGATTTATAATATTTATACTATATCCTTTTGCTTCATAGAAGACAATCCCCTTTCGCTTGTTTGAGGTTTTCTTTTGGTTTACGATGAAACGTTCGATATGCCTAACTTGAGCCGATGCCTTTGTTTTTAAGCCACTAATCCATCCAGACTACTTGCCATGTGGCTGTGTTCTTAATTTCGTTTAAATTAACTGAGTTCTCTATTTTTATTTAAATTGACTGTTTACATCCTCCATTTCGTAATTAATTAACATATAGATCTCCCCTTTCCTTTAAAGAATAAAGTTTTGAAACTTGGTTAGCTAACTTTGATACGAAAAGTGGTGTTGGCGTCCGAAGCACCGTGCCTTTCGATGAAAAACAATCCGGTTCCATTCCTTCTCTGGTGTAATTAATTAATTGAAAAGGCACACATAGGTTTATTTATACACAGTAAACACCTGCCCAATTCTAGCATATCTTCTAGGTAGAGAGAGTCTGTTCAAGTCACAGAAAACTTTCCCCGTCCTCATGCCTCATGCAAGTACTCGCTCTACAAACACCTGTCAGTGCGCATTTCAATTTCGTATTCAGACGTTATCATGTAATTCCAAGTCCTAAACTTAATGGAGACTTTATTGTTAAATTTAAAAGATTACATTTAAAACGAGTCTTTTTGCGCCTTTTCAGTCCGCCCGTGCTTCCACTACACAGTTGAAAAGAAATCTGCAAATGGAAATTTAAGTCTGTCCATTAAACGCGAAAGGGAATGGCATCGGCGAAAAGAAATTTCTCGCTGTATGCTCAGCTGAATGTACTCGCATTAATCTTACAAGTAAATTACATGACCATTACAAGAAAATCTCTTCCTCATCTTTATCGTTTAATTTTTTTTGTATTGCTTCCATTTTTGTTTTCTTGCTTTCATACCTATCCACCAACTGGGTCTGCTGCTTCTGTTCCAACGCTAGTTGCAGCTCCTCGTCCACCCGCCTAGTGTTTATGTACGAGTATGTCGTAGTTAAGCGCTAACTGCTTTTTCATTTTCGCCTGTTTTAACAGTCGTACTCGTTCGTCCTTTTTGTTCGTTTGCATTAGAAATGTTTATCATGTTTCCTGATTCACTTTATTTACCGTTTTTTTTACATATTATATAATGCTTGGTAGCACAGCAATGGCAATGGCAGAGGAGCAGCAAGACACACTTGTGTCCGGGTTCAAGGATCCGGCTTTCTGCGCTGGCCTGCAAATAAATTAGAAATGGACCTAGGTTGATATAAAGGAGTCGTTAATTGAGTTTTATGGATTGTGAAAATTACAAAGCATAAGTAAGTCGAGTGTAGGAAGAGGAGAAGGCTGGCGAAAAGGTGCTTTCAGGACGAGGGCAACAAAGTGATTTCACTGACACATTAAACGTTCCTAAAATGGGACATCTTAAGTGGACGCATTAAAGAATAGCTCTTTCCTTGATATGACAATTCTTTTCTGGCCCCACTTTAATTACAAATATAAAACGTGGGTGCAGATGATCAAATGGACTGATATAAAGACGGTATGCTTGAGTAATTACTGGCAATTTAATTTCAAATAGCCGCACTGCTAAAGCTAAACTTGTACATAGTGAAGGATGCTAAGCTACTCGAGGGGATAGGGTACACGAATGCATGACACGAATTATAGTATCATACATGTCCAACTTCATGGTAGGTCATCTCCTACCTTCTTATATTTAGTTCTTACATATTGTCAACCCGAAATTCTATTAAACTGAATTTTATTAAACTGAGGGCGACGTGGCGCAGTGGTTAGTGTGTTGGACTCTGGCGCACGATGAGTGAGTTCGGATCCCGATAACACCAACCCCATCGAATGTTTATTTCGCGAAATTCCTCCTCGGCGGGGTACTGGCAAAACCCCCCGTAGTAGACTTGCCATGAAAAAGCTTCTCGACTCGCGCCGTTCGGAATCGGCATTAAACTGTAGGTCTCTTTCACCTGTATGGAAAATAAATAACACACGACATGGGTGATTGAGAGAAGCTTGGCTCTGGTCCTTCATGGGCTGTAACGCCACCAAAGAAGAAATAATTCTTATATACAATTATCCATGTTGCTTATAAAGGATTTTCCAATAGCGAATTGACAACTTTGAATTCAAGTTTTTAACACACCCTTTCAGTAATCATCGAACTGTTATTGCCGATTTATTCAGTAAACTCAACATTTTCATCATGGTAAGGTACACGAACAGAGGGCATGGGCTCGGACATAGAGGGTAAAGTTGTTAATCGCTCTCAACCTGGGGAGATGCCAGCAACCATCCCTGTTTAATTGCCCGGATCAAGTTGACATACGCCCTCCTCGCAGCGCCCTCTGGATAGCCTCTTCAACAACAAACGTACGCAGCGTCAAAACCCCGAACAGTATGGCGGTTGTGCGGCGGGCTAAAAATCCGCCCACGTAAAAAAAACAAAAGTTATGAATGAGTAAGATGCCATTCACGGATACACGGACGCATACTCGACGACGACAACGCACGAAAAAGGAACACCATGTGCGAGTATGCCCCTGGAATGTCAGAACCCTGTACACTCCCGAAGCTGCTCATAAACTAGAAAGAATCCTCACCCAGTACAAGGCGGATATTACTGCGGTACAGGAAATACGCTGGATAGGAAACCGTATGATGAGGAAGAAAAATTGCGACTTTTGTTACAGCTGTCACAAAAGACCGCACTTACTGGGATGCAGATATGTCGTGGAAAAGCGGTTAAGTTCGAAGGTCATCGGCTTTAAACCTATAAGTGATCGCCTGGCTGTGATCCGCATCAGAGGCAGATTTTATAACATCAGCCTTATATGTGCACACGCCCCTACCGACCAGGCTGAAGACCAAATCAAGGAGGACTTGGATGACCTCCTGGATAGCGCCTACGGAGCTTGTCCGGAATACGATGTTAAAATATTGCTCGGGGACTTCAACGCCAAAATCGGTAAGGAGAACAGCCTTAGCGGAGTGATCGGAAAGCACAGCCTCCACGATACAACAACAGATAACGGCTTCCGACTCACGGACTTTGCGATAGCACAAGATTCCCTCGTAAGCGAATCCACACAGCAACCCGGCGATCTCCGGACGCTCGAACCGCCAACCAAATCGACCATGAGGTCATTGACGCAAGGCACTCGTCAAACATCCTGGATGTGCGAACATTCAGAGGGGCAAATGTCGATTCTGACCATTTCCTCGTAGCAGCAAGATTCAGAGCTCGACCGTCCACTGTCGGAAAGCTGCACCAGTCCATCAGGAGGAGGTTCGACATTGGGCGCCTGAGCACACCGGAGGTTGCCAGAGTCTACCAGGCGTTCCAGGCGTATCAGGGCAGCGCAAGAAGAGTACCGAGCCAGAAGAAGGGAGGAGGAAAAACGACTGCGACAAAAGAAAATGATCTTCGCAGCCTCCCAGCTTAAGGATATCGAGGGTTACCTAAGCATAAAACACGAGCCATTTACAAGAAAGCCAAAGGCCTTGCAGGAGGCTTCAAAAAGGGCACCCAGGCTCTTCGAAACTGCGAGGGTAATCTTGTCACCTACCCGCAGCGAATAGTGGATGTATTTAAGCAGCATTTCCAGCAGCTGCTTAACACAGCTATACAGAAACTGAAGAATAGCAAGGCCGCAGGCTCAGATGGCTTGCCATCAGAGCTCTTCAAGGCTGGCGGCGATGTTCTGGTGGCGAGCATGCACCAGATCATCTGCAGAATTTGGAAAGACGAAAGCATGCCCGACGACTGGCCCCATCCACAAAAAAGGTGATTCTACCTCTTGCAAGAACTATAGAGGTATATCCCTGCTCAATGTCGCATACAGGATCCTGTCTTGCGTATTGTATGATCGTCTAAAGTCATTTTGTACTGCACCAATCGGCAGCAGTGCGGCTTCCGACCCGGCAAATCGACTATAGACCAAATTTTCACACTTCGACGAATCCTGGAAAAGACCAACGAGTTTCGAATCGATACACACCATCTTTTCAAGGCACTACCTTCTACAAGTCCGTCCAGCTGCTAGGATACGCGGATGATATCGACATCTTCGCGTGTTCTCGCAGTGGCATTGTGAATGCATTCACGGCGATTGAAGAACAGGCGAAACGAGTTGGTCTTAAGGTCAATGAGGACAAGACGAAGTACATGCTGTCAAGCAAAAACCAATCCGTCGCTCACCACCCGAGACAAAATATAACAATTGACAGCTACAATTTCGAGGTGGTTATGGTTTGCCCCGGGGCAAACGTAAATTCCACACCACACCAGAGTGGAGATCTGGCATAGAAACGGCCTTGGCAACCGCTGTTGCTTCGGCTTGTCCAAACAACTGTGGTCAAAAGTCCTCACTCGAAAGACCAAAGTCATGCCTTACTAAACGCTCATACTGCCAGTCTTGCTGTACGGAGCCGAAGGCTGGACGATAAGCAAGACAGCGGAGCTGATTTTGGGTTCTTTCGAAAGAAAAATTCTGCACCGGATATTTGGTCCTTACTGTGAGGAAGGTGAATAGGGAAGAAGACACAACCGCGAACTCTACGAGCTGTACAGAGATGTGGATGTAGTCCAGAAGGCAAAAATCCGTCGACTACACTGGCTCGGCCACATCGAGGGCACGGACGTCAACGCTCCAGCTAAGAGGGTCTTCGACTCCGAGCCTCCTGGTTCGAGAAGAAGAGGAAGACCGAACCACTGGTATAAAGACCAAGTAATCGTGGATGTAAGACATCTTGGTCTTGATAACTGGAGCTATAGCTAGAGGATCTGAGCCAGCTATAGCTCAGGCTCAGATCCTCAATGGATCGCTGGCCTGATAAGTGAGTAAGTAAGTATAACGGTATACCACACTGTGGATTTACTTGAACGATCGAATATAAAAGAGTGCAAAGCAGTTTCTACTCCGTACCAAAGTGGGATGGTTTGGCAAAAGTGTGTTGGATATAAGCAATATCAGACTTTAATTGGTGGCTTTACTTACTTGGAAATTATTTCTCGACCGGATTTGCACATACAGTGCCAAAGTTAGCACAATTTCTGCGGATCAGATAACACTCTTCGTCGGTCATATAGCGGGTATGCCTTATTTATGAGTGGTGTACCTATTCGTGGGGATCCAGAAAGCAACATATAGTTTCGCTTAGCTCCACGGCCGCGGAATACATTGCACTGTGTGCAAGCAATTTCATTCCATCGCAACTTACTTAAGGACATCGGGTTTGAGGAATACTTGAAGCAACCTACGTCAGTTTTTTGCGATAACCAAGGTGCTCAGTTTGCAGTAAAGAATCCAACAGTGCACCAAAGGAGCAAACACATTGACATCCAATACCATTATGTTCGCCAGAAGTTCATGGACAAGGAAATCGATATCAAATACTTTCTTTCACCCGAGCATGCAGCCCACATCCTACTAAAATGTTTAGACCCTAAAGAAACGTAAAATGCGGTAGCATGCTAAAGATTACTTTCTCATAAAATTTGAACCATTCTTTATGTCTTTTTTTTCTCGTTTTTAATTACTAATTTTGGGTTGAGGCAGAGTTTGTAATCTTATAGTTCTCACATATTGCCCACCCAACATTCTATTACACTGAATTCTTATACAGGGTGATTCGCATATAGTGTGACTTTCGTCTGCATGTGTTTTTGAACGCTACGTCCGTACATGGTGATTTGGCATAACAGACTGAATAAACGACCAGCAGTCCAAGTCGTGGATAGAAGCCAGGGTTTCAGCACCATCCCCTTTTTGGGAGAGATGATTGATCATAAGAGATTCATGTAATTACCACAAACTACATAAAGCTGCGTGAAGAATACAAGATCCGCTCGTATGATACCTTAGTCAGAAGATAAAAAATAAGGATAAGAAAACAGATATAATAGGCAGATGATCAGATGATCGAGAAATGCTGGTGGACAAAATGCCAGAATAGAAATCGGCGGAAAAGCTGTAGATATGAAAATTCCACTTTCGCATATTTTACAATCACATTACGTACAAAATTCTTATTCTTAATGGGCGCTACAGTTCGGGGTGAACCTGTGCCTTGACCAACAAGCCCCTCCAACTAGCACGATCTTTTGCTAACCTTTTCCATTGCCCAGTTGGCTGAGGTCCGCTTCCACCTGTGTGCGGCCGTCCTCTGTTTCTTCGTCCCTCGGGGTTGGATTCAAAGACTCTCCGAGCTGGAGCTTTAGTGTCTATTCGCTCTACATGGCCAAGCCATCTTAGGCGTTGAATCTGTAGACGCCCGTCTGCGTTTGTAGGACCGAAAATTACGCGCCAAATCTTTCTCTCGAACCAACCAACTTCATCCGCTTTTGATAGTGTCCATGCTTCTGCGCCGTACAACAGGACCGGCATGATAAGGGTCTTAAATAGAGTCAACTCTGTCGTTCGGGAGAGGGCTGTATTACTCAGTTGCCTCCTGAGCCCAAAGAAACAGCGAATGGCAAGAGTGATTCTGCGTTTGATTTCGGAACTGATGTCGTTATTCCAGGTCACTGCGGAGCCAAGGCAGACGAAATCCTTAACTACCTCGAACTTATATATGCCAATACAAACGTTCTGGCCTAGACGCCGGCGGAGAGCGTTCTTTTTTGATGACAGCATATAATTAGTTTTGCCCTCATTTATCGCCAAACCAATTTTCGCCGCCTCCATCTCAGTACTCGCAATCGCCTCATTGACATCTCGCTGTGATCTACCTATTGTGTCAATATCGTCGGCGTATGCAAGGAGTTGCGGGGATTTGAAATAGATTGTGCCAGTGGTTTTTGCACAATCATTTCTAATATAATGTTGAAGAAATCACACGACAGCGCATCGCCCAGCCTAAATCCTTCTTTGACATCAAAACTGTCGGTAAGGTGTTCACCGATTCGGATGGAGCAAAGAGCATTCTCCAAAGTCATCCTGCATAGTCTGACGAGAATAGCAGGTATGTTAAAGGTAGACATAGCGTTGTATAGCTCGTCTCTAATTACGCTTTGAAGTCGACAATAGGTGGTGAGTGTCGACTTGAAATTTATTGGTTTTTTCCAGGATCTGCGTAGTGTGAAGATTTGGCCGATGGTGGACTTCCCTGGCCTGAATCCGCACTGATAAGGAGCTATTAGCTTATTTACAAAAGGTTTCAGGCGTTCGCACAAAACGGCAGAGAAAATTTTGCAGGCGACGTTAAGGAGGCTTATTCCTCTGTAGTTGGCGCAATCAGAGGGGTCTCCTTTCTTGTGGATCGGGCATACGATGCTGAGACTCCATTCCTCGGGCATGCTTTCCTCAACATATATTACGTATGAGCTGCTGCATGCTCCCAACCAGGTCATCCCCAGCTGCCTTGAAGAGCTCAGCAGACAGTCCGTCTGCGCCAGCAGCTTTATTCGACTTGAGTTTCGATATGGCAATCATAACTTCGTCGAGGTCAGGGGGACAGAATTCTCTGCGGTCTTCTTCGATTAGAAATGGATCAATCTGCCTGACGGCGGTATATTGACTAACATCGCCCTTACACACTCTGCAGAAGTGGTTTTTCCATATTCTCAGCATCGATCGCTATTCTACTACTAGGTGTCCGTTCTCATCCCTGCAGGCTTCCGTTCTGGCTTTATAACCTTGGCATGTTCGCTTTATCTGTTGATAACACTTTCGAACGTCACGCCTGCAGTAACACCTCTCCAAATCCTTAATCGCGCGCTTCTCGTGCTCTTTCTTCTTTCTTCGGAGAAGCTTATGCTCCTACCTTCTTTTTAACTCGTAGAGCTCACGAGCTGCTCTTGTTCTTTTATGCAGCGAGGCCTTATATGCATCCGGCTTCGCTGTGTGAATCCTCCTGCACTCGTCATCGAACCAGGTGTTTCTTCGTGGTGGAGCCTTGAAACCCAAAATTTCGGATGCAGAGCTTTTCAGGGCTTACTTGCAAAGGCTCCACTGCTGTTCTATTGATGGCGTGGAGGATAGTGGTGTATTGGAGAGCTTAAGAGAGACGCGATCGGTAAAAGCACGAGCGGTTTCTGGCGATAGTAGCTTTCCGCATCCGCACAATCGTTGCCCTCTCTCACTATAGCAGTCGCCGTAGTAAATATCGCAGTTTTTCATCCGCTTTATACCCGGTCCATTCCATCGCATTTACTGGATGGCGGTTATATCCGCTTTATAGCGGTCTAGGATGTCCGCAAGTTGTTCGGCTGCACGTAGCCTGTTTAGGGACCTAACATTCCACGTACAAAGCCGAAGATCATTGTCCTTTTTTCGTTTTCTGCAAGGGTTGTCAACATAAATCCGGTCCGTTATATCCGAGGCTTGTTGTTGTTTCGGAGTTTGTAGTTTTTTTACGGTTATGGCTTACTAGGCCGTAGCCCAACCGACTAATCTTGTTTTTTGGCGCAGGAGGCTCGCCATTCGCCCTTCTCCTTCTGCAATTTCCATAGGAAATCTGCAGATGGCACCACGAGGAGATCCCCACCTCCCCACGGTAAGGAACTTACTAACCGTGCCGCAAGATGTTCGACTGCGGTGGCTCTTTTCGCTTTTTTTCAGGCCAGCATCCGTCGGATAGATGCTACCCCTGCGAGGCCTTTGTTAGTCCTTTACATCCAAAATCATTATTATTATACATACATACAAAATTATTTTTTTATATTCAGTAATAAACTCATCGTGAGTGTGAGCAGAAAAAGGCAGCAACCGACGAGGCGTACCAAAAGACGCTGCAGAGGAAAACCAGGGTAGCGCGAGAAGAGTACCGAGCCAGAAGAAGGGAGGAGAAGAAACTACTGCGACAAAAGAAAAGAATCTTCGCAGCCTCCCAGCTCAAGGATATCGAGGAGTCTAGGGATAGACATAAAATACGAGCCTTTTACAAGAAAGCCAAAGGCCTTGCAGGAGGCTTCAAAAAGGGCACCCTGGCTCTTCGAAACTGCGAGGGTAATCTTGTCACCGACCCGCAGGGAATAGTGGATGTATTTAAGCAGCACTTCCAGCAGCTGCTTAACGAGCATGACCAAGAGAGAGTGGTAGGGACTGAGGAAATCCCAACTCCAGCCGCTGAAGTAGTCCTCCCACCCAGCATAGAAGAAGTCGGCACAGCTATTCAGAAGCTGAAGAACAACAAGGCCGCAGGCTCAGAGCTCTTCAAGGCTGGCGGCGATGTTCTGGTAGGGAGCATGGACCAGATCATCTGCAGAATTTGGGAAGATGAAAGCATGCCCGACGACTGGAATACCAGCTCTATATGCCCCATCCACAAAAAAGGCGATCCTACCTCTTGTAAGAACTATAGAGGTATATCCCTGCTCAATGTCGTATACAAGATCCTGTCCAGCGTATTGTGTGAACGTCTAAAACCATTTTGCACCGCACTAATCGGCAGCTACCAGTGCGGCTCCCGGCCCGGCAAATCAACTATAGACCAAATTTTCACACTTCGACAAATCCTGGAAAAGACCAACGAGTTTCAAATCGATACACACCATCTTTTCATCGATTTCAAAGCCGCATACGACAGCATTCATCGTGAAGCACTGTTTGGAGCGATGTTTGAAGCAAGGACCCGTCGACTACACTGGCTCGGCCACATCGAGCGCATGGACATCAACGCTCCAGCTAAGAGGGTCTTCGACTCCGAGCCTCCTGGTTCGAGAAGAAGAGGAAGACCGAACCTCCGGTATAAAGACCAAGTAATCGCGGATGTAAGACATCTTGGTCTTGACAATTGGAAGCAGCGTGCCCGGGACCGTTAAGGATGGAAGGCAGCTATAGCTCAGGCTCAGATCCTCCATGGATCGCAGGCCTGATAAGTAAGTAAGTAAGTAAGTAAGTAAGTAATAAACTCATCGTATACAATAATGACAGAGTATTGATTTCTCCTACTTAGATGAAGTCAAGGTGACAGTACCCACTTTAAAATCGAACAAAGCCGCTGATTTGGAAGAACATATACACCATGCTACTATGGGATATGTCAAATGAACTGGGATCTTAATATCATCTTAATATCAAATTTGCTTAAGCCCGTGAACTGTGCATAATTTGGATAATCCATTACTTGAAGAAATACTCAATCAAGCCCATTAGGGAACTTTGCAAACTCTCATTATGCACTTGTGTCCATTATAAAGTCGAATGGAAATTTAAACAAAGGAAACATCCGCCTTAATCAATCGCTCACTAACGACCTTAACTTATCGGAAATAACATCCAAACAAATACAAATGTAGTTGCGAATACCAACTTGGATTTGGCCTTCAGTAGCATTTATAAAAGAAAAATGCCGGTTTCGTCTCGACATTATACCATTTTATCCTACAGGAAGTCAGTATCGTACCTCCGCGGGACGAAATGAATCGCTTTACGCTTGAACAACGTTGGGAAAAATTTACAACTTATTTCGAAAGTGAGTGCTGTGTAGCCCAAACAGTGAGTTTTTTGAAAAGAAGTGTTGGCCGAAATGAAGCATCCACCGCGACTGCTATACGCAAGTTTGTGCAAAAAGTTCGTGAGACTGGTATGCTAGTGGACAACACTCATGATCACCGTCGTCGTATGGTGCGCAAATGTGTCTGCTGTGGCTTACAGTGTGAGACTCAATTCATGAACATCAACTCGCTCTCGATCTCAACATTTCACGCACCAGCCTGAGGAGAATTCTGCCCACAGATTTCGGATCATTCGCTTTCAAGGTCCAATTGACTCTCAGCAATTGAAGGCGCGCGACCATCCGCTTCGTTATCGCTTCGCAGTTTGGACCTTAGAGAAGCTTAAATTGGACAATGATTTTGGGCGAAAAATCATCTCTTTGCGCACCAAATTCCCAAATCGTATTATCGTTTTGGCGATGTCAATTGGCCGCCTCGGAGCTGCGATTTGACTCCTATGGACTTTTTATGTGGGAAACCGTGAAAGACTGATGTTATGCCAACAATCCGGAAACGATTCAAGCACTTAACGTCAATATCATCTAAAAAATCCGTGAGCGACAGCCCGAAACCATCAATCAGGTCTTGGAAAATTGGGGTGACAGAATGCGCTACTGCGCAACCAGCTGAGACAGCCACTTGAACGACGTTGTACATATGTATATCGTAATTAATGGGAATGTTTGTTCTTGGTAATGAAGCTGTAACGCCGTAAAATAACTAGTGCGGTGGACGGAGCTGGTTATCTGCTCCTACACCAAAATATTGAGGCGAAGCGTACAAGAAATCTCTCTAACTACTCGACATTTCTTTAAATCGTTTATGAAACTCACTCATTGCTCTGCTGAGCTGCTAGAACTCATTTGCCTTTCGTGGGATTGAAACGCACGAAAAAGGAACACGATTTGCGAGTATGCTCCTGGAATGTCAGAACCCTGTACACTCCCGGAGCTGCTCATAAACTAGAAGGAATCCTCACGCAGTACAAGGCGGATATTACTGCGGTCCAGGAAATACGCTGGATAGGAAACGGTATTATTAGGAAGAAAAAAGGTTGCACTTACTGGGATGCGGATTTGTCGTGGGAAAGCGGTTAAGGTCGAAGGTCATCGACTTTAAACCTATAAGTGATCGCCTGGCTATGATCCGCATCAGAGGCAGATTCTATAACATCAGTCTTATACATACATATGTGCACACGCCCCTACCGACGAGGCTGAAGACCCTATCAAGGAGGACTTCTATGACCTCCTGGACAACGCCTACGGAGCTTGTCTGGAGTACGATGTCAAAATCGTGCTCGGGGACTTCAACGCCAAAATCGGTAAGGAAAACACCCTTGGCGGAGTGATCGGAAAGCACAGCCTCCACGATACAACAACAGATAACGGCTTCCGACTCGCTGACTTTGCGACAGCTCGTAATGCGGTGATAAGTAGCACAAGATTCCCTCGCAAGCGAATCCACACAGCAACCTGGCGATCTCCGGACGGTCGAACCGCCAACCAAATCGACCATGTGCTCATTGACGCAAGGCACTCGTCAAACATCCTGGATGTGCGAACACTCAGAGGGTCAAATGTCGACTCTGACCCCTTCCTCGTAGCAGCAAGATTCAGATCTCGACTGTCCAATGTCAGAAAGCTGCACCAGCCCATCAGGAGGAGGTTCGACATTGGGCGCCTGAGCACACCGGAGGTTGCCAGAGTCTACAGGGAGCAGCTGAGCGAAAGACTCTACGGTATGTCTACGTCGAACACAAATGCCAATAATATGTGGCTGCATTGCCGCTCAGCCATTCAGGAAGTAGGCGAAACCACCTTATGATACCTACCACCCCCGACAAGAAACCCGTGGTATGATGGCGAGTGTGAGCAGAAAAAGGCAGCAACCGACGAGGCGTACCAAAAGGCGCTGCAGAGGAAAACAAGGGCAGCGCAGGAAGAGTACCGAGCCCGAAGAAGGGAGGAGAACAAACTACTGCGACAAAAGAAAATAATCTTCGCAGCCTCCCAGCTCAAGGATATCGAGGAGTCTAGGGATAAACATAAAATACGAGCCTTTTACAAGAAAGCCAAAGGCCTTGCAGGAGGCTTCAAATTGGGCACCCTGGCTCTTCGAAACTGCGAGGGTAATCTTGTCACCGACCCGCAGGGAATAGTGGACGTGTTTAAGCAGCACTTCCAGCAGCTGCTTAACGAGCATGACCCAGAGAGAGTGGTAGGGACCGAGGAAATCCCAACACCAGCCGCTGAAGTAGTCCTCCCACCCAGCATCGAAGAAGTCGCCACAGCTATTCAGAAGCTGAAGAACAACAAGGCCGCAGACTCAGATGGCTTGCCATCAGAGCTCTTCAAGGCTGGCGGCGATGTTCTGGTAGGGAGCATGCACCAGATCATCTGCAGAATTTGGGAAGATGAAAGCATTCCCGACGACTGGAATACCAGCTCTATATGCCCCATCCACAAAAAAGGCGATCCTACCTCTTGCAAGAACTATAGAGGTATAGCCCTGCTCAATGTCGCATACAAGATCCTGTCCAGCGTATTGTGTGAACGTCTAAAACCATTTTGCACCGCATTAATCGGCAGCTACCATAACGGCTTCCGGCACGGCAAATCAACTATAGACAAATCCTGGAAAAGACCAACGAGTTTCGAATCGATACACACCATCTTTTCATCGATTTCAAAGCCGCATATGACAGCATTCATCGTGAAGATGGGGCGATGGCCGAATTCGGGATCCCGGTAAAACTGATCCAGTTGTGTCGCGCTACGCTAAAAAACACGCGATGCACCGTGCAACTCGGTTCTAGGACCTCGGAACCATTCGAAACATGCACCGGATTTCGGCAAGGAGATGCGCTGTCATGTGACTTCTTCAACCTGGTCCTGGAACAGATAGTGCGACGGGCAGGCGTCAACAGGGAAGGCACTATCTTCTACAAGTCCGCCCTGCTGCTAGGATACACGGATGATATCGACATCATCGCGTGTTCTCGCCGTGGCATTGTGGAAGCATTCACGGCGATTGAAGAACAGGCGAAACGAGTTGGTCTTAAGGTCAATGAGGACAAGACGAAGTACATGCTGTCAAGCAAAAACCAATCCGTCGCTCACCACCTGGGACAAAATATAACAATTGACAGCTACAATTTCGAGGTAGTTAAGGAATTTGTCTACCTCGGGCAAACGTAAATTTCACAAATGACACCACAGCAGGGATCCGGCATAGAATCGCCCTTGGCAACCGTTGCTACTTCGGCTTGTCCAAACAACTGGGGTCAAAACTCCTCACTCGAAAGACCAAAGTCATTCTTTACAAAACGTCATACTGCCAGTCTTGCTGTACGGAGCCGAAAGCTGGACAATAAGCAGGACGGGGGAGCTGATCTTGGATATTTGGTCCTGTCTGTGAGGAAGGTGAATCAACCGCGAACTCTACGAGCTGTACCAAGATGTGGATGTAGTCCGGAAGGCAAGGATCCGTCGACTACACTGGCTCGGCCACATCGAGCGCATGGACATCAACGTTCCAGCTAAGAGGGTCTTCGACTCCGAGCCTCCTGGTTCGAGACGAAGAGGAAGACCGAACCTCCGGTATAAAGACCAAGTAATCGCGGATGTAAGACATCTTGGTCTTGACAACTGGAAGCAGCGTGTCCGGGACCGTCAAGGATGGAAGGCAGCTATAGCTCAGGCTCAGATCCTCCATGGATCGCAGGCCTGATAAGTAAGTAAGTAAGTAAGTGGGATTGAAAACGACGTTACGGAAAGCTTCATTTTCTCAAATAATTTCATCGCTTCTGTCGGTGAGACGCCGGTAAGGACGATAGTGGGCGGCGGCAGTGAGCGTTGCCTTTCAGTAAACTTTGACGCTTTTGCACGACGACATTAGCTGACGGTTGTCGGCCGATCATCGCGAGAAGTGATGCGTCTGTGTTGTAATACTGTTGAGTCGTATCGATCAGAGGAGGTAATGACGGACGCTGAGTGTCAAGTTTGTTGGCCGCATCGTCGGTAGGCGTAAACGGATCGATGTAGAGGTTATTCTTCTTGCGGAAAGTTTCGAGCGCATCGCGCGGTTTTGGGCAGCGTTTTTCAACCACGAGAATGAAGTTGTACTGGCCGTTACTTATGGTCTTTTCGGAGCCTTCGTAAGGTTGCGCGAAAGATGGTGATTCTGTAGCTTGGCGACGTGGACCTTGGCTTCTCCTTTGTGCTGCATCTTGACTTTTAATGCATTGTCGATCCTTTTATTGCTGGTCTTAGCCATCATACGCCGGACTTCGCGGTCCATTTCGCGCTTTTCTCGCGCAGTCTTAGTCACGGGTTTCTTCAGCCTAGGCAGCTTCAGCAGGATAATATCCGACATATTTCAAAGTACCAATGTCGATCACAGCGTTGTCCAATATGATGCCTTGGCTACGATGCACTGTGATTGCGTGCGCCAAGAGAAGAGGGAACTGCTTTCTCGTGCACATTTGACCATTATGCAAGAACGACGTCACTTGCGGCATAATCGGAACTCAGCCTCTTGCACAAGTTGGACCAGTGTAGGATGGGAATTTTACCAAATGAGTATGGCATATGCGAGTAATACGTGTCTGCTTTGATGGTGCATACACAATGTCTGCAACTACTCCAACTGTTCCGTTGCAAAGTCCTTGCTCGGTCCAGAGGTTTTTCCGCAATACGACAAGTGATCCTGGCGCCAGTCGAAGTTCTACAGGGTACAATGCAGTTTGTTGTGTGTGGCGCGAATTAGTGCTACTGGTTTGTTTGACTCTTGCAGACGTTCGTAGTTATATCGTGCTACATCTTCGTTCCTGGCCATAATACGAACAGCACTTTCAAATCCAGGCTCAGAGTTGTTGCTTGTCACCCGTGAGCGAAAAAGGGCGCAGTCTACTAACGTAGATTCACCACGAGACAGACGATGTAGTGCCTCGCGAAAATCTTTTTGTTCAGGTCTACATTGTCGCATGACTTGCGTAAGTACAAAGCACTTGCCAATCTGATGGGCTTTGCAGCCACAGATTCAGCCTGATGTATCTTCCTTTTTAACTAGTTTTAATGAACACATGACGCTATAACCACATTTTGATGATAATTTCCCGGAGAAACTAAATCGGTGCCTCTAAGCTTTCCGCGCCACTATTTCTCGAAACTAATTAAAATAACCACGAAAATGTAGGCATGTCACTAATCATCGCAACAGCTGGAAATCAAAATTTAAACAACAAACGCAAGAAGAGAACACCTTCCAAATAGGATTAATCAATTCAGTTTACCTTTATTTGGTTTTCAGATTGATTGAACCCAACCACCGGCAGTCACAACCATCGTTGTTAGTACGTACTCGTAGAATGAAAGTTCAATAGATGAATCCATTTACTTCCTCAACTCGTTTGAAAATGCAAATAACACCACCACAACGAACCAATGAGCAACGTAGTGTTTCTAAATAAAGCGCCTTTCATATGGATATGAACAATAGACACTCTACGTTTTATGCAGAACGTTGAATGCCGCTAACGCAGGATAGACGATGGATGGTGGACGATTTACAACGAATGCAGATCAAGTCTTGGATCCAAGACCAATTGTGTTTGCATTGCAGCGGGCATTGGTTTGTCAATACAAAAGCGAAATGGAGTGATAATTGGCTCTCGTAAAATTTGTATTGTTTTGTGTTTTTTTTTTTTTTTTTTTGTTGTGCCAATTTGTTTTGGAACTTTTAAGTGACAAGGGTATGTGACCCTAATGATAGTCAATCGTTGCTGTATCTTTACTTGTACTCACTTTGTAGATTTATATTGTAGCTGCCTTCCATCCTTGACGGCTCCAGGCACGCTGCTTCCAGTTGTCAAGACCAAGATGTCTTACATCCGCGATTACTTGGTCTTTATACCGGAGGTTCGGTCTTCCTCTTCTTCTCGAACCAGGAGGATCGGAGTCGATGACCCTCTTAACTGGAGCGTTAATGTCTATGCGCTCGATGTGGCCGAGCCAGTGTAGTGGACGAACCTTTGTCTTCCGGACTACATCCACATCTTTGTACAGCTCGTAGAGTTCGCGGTTGTGTCCTCTTCCCCATTCACCTTCCTCACAGACAGCACCAAATATCCTGCGCAGAATTTTTCTTTCGAAAGAATCCAAAATCAGCTCCGCTGTCATGCTTATCGTCCAGCTTTCGGCTCCGTACAGCAAGACTGGCAGTATGACGTTTTGTAAAGAATGACTTTGGTCTTTCGAGTGAGGAGTTTTGACCCCAGTTGTTTGGACAAGCCGAAGTAGCAACGGTTGCCAAGGGCGATTCTATGCCGGATCCCTACTGTGGTGTCATTTGTGGAATTTACGTTTGCCCGAGGTAGACAAACTCCTTAACTACCTCGAAATTGTAGCTGTCAATTGTTATATTTTGTCCCAGGTGGTGAGCGACTGATTGGTTTTTGCTTGACTGCATGTACTTCGCTTTGTCCTCATTGACCTTAAGACCAACTCGTTTCGCCTGTTGTTCAATCGCCGTGAATGCTTTCACAATGCCACGGCGATGATATCGATATCATCCGCGTATACTAGCAGCTGGACGGACTTGTAGAAGATAGTGCCTTCCCTGTTGACGCCTGCCCGTCACACTATCTGTTCCAGAACCAGGTTGAAGAAGTCACATGACAGCGCATCTCCTTGCCGAAATCCGGCGCATGTTTCAAAGGGTTCCGAAGTCCTAGAACCGAGTTGCACGGTGTATCGCGAATTTTTGTTGCGGGGCGCAACACAACTGATCAATTTTCACTGTATCCCGAATTCGGCCATTGCATTTGGTGCGCATCCTGTCGTATGAGGCTTTGAAATCGATGAAAAGATGGTGTGTATCGATTCGAAACTCGTTGGTCTTTTCCAGGATTTATCGAAGTGTGAAAATTTGGTCTATAGTCGATTTGCCGGGCCGGAAGCCGCACTGGCAGCTGCCGATTAGTGCGGTGCAAAATGGTTTTAGACGTTCACACAATACGCTGGACAGGATCTTGTATACGACATTGAGCAGGGATATACTTCTATAGTTCTTGCAAGAGGTAGGATCGCCTTTTTTGTGGATGGGGCAGATAGAGCTGGTATTCCAGTCATCGGGCATGCTTTCGCCTTCCCAAATTCTGCAGATGATCGGGTGCATGCTTCCTACAAGAACATCGCCGCCAGCCATGAAGAGCTCTGATGGCAAGCCATCAGCCTTGTTATTCTCCAGCTTCTGAAGAGCTGTGCCGACTTTTTCAACGCTTTGTGGGAAGACTACTTCAGCGCCTGGAGTTGGGATTTCCTTGGTCCCTACCACTCTCTCTTGGTCATGCTCGTCCAGCAGCTGTTGGAAATGCTGCTTAAATATATCCACTATTCCCTGCGGGTCGCTAACAAGATTACCCTGGCAGTTTCGAAGAGCCTGGGTGCCCTTTTTGAAGCCTCCTGCAAGGCCTTTGGCTTTCTTGTAAAAGGCCCGAGTCTTATGCTTATCCCTAGACTCCTCGATATCCTTAAGCTGGGAGGCTGCGAAGATTCTTTTCTTTTGTCGTAGTAGTTTTTTCTCCTCCCTTCTTCTGGCTCGGTACTCGCACCGCCTTTTGGTAAGCCTCGTCGTTTGCTGCCTTTTCTGCTCACACTCGCCATCATACAACCGGTTTCTTTTCGGGGGTGGTAGGTACCCTAATGTGTTCTCGGCTGCTTCCTGAATGGCTGAGCGGCAATGCAGCCACATATTATTGGCGTTTGTATTCGACGTAGGCATACCGTAGAATCTTTCGCTCAGCTGCTCCCTGTAGACTCTGGCACCCTCCGGTGTGCTCAGGCGCCCAATATCGAACCTCCTACCGATGGGCTGGTGCAGCTTTCTGATATTGGACAGTCGAGCTCTGAATCTTACTCCTACGAGGAAGTGGTCAGAGTCGACTGTCTGAATGTTCGCACATCCAGGATGTTTGACGAGCGCCTTGCGTCAATGAGCACATGGTCGATTTGGTTGGCGGTTCGACCGTCCGGAGATCGCCGGATTGTTGTGTGGATTCGCTTACGAGGGAATCCTGTGCTACTTATCACCGCATTACGAGCTGTCGCAAAGTCCGTGAGTCGGAAGCCATTATCTGTTGTTTTTTTCGTGGAGGCTGTGCTTTCCGATCACTCCCCCAAGGGTGTTCTCCTTACGGAATTTGGCGTTGAAGTCCCCGAGCACGATTTTAACATCGTACTCCTGACAGGCTCTGTAGGCGTTGTCCAGGAGGTCATAAAAGCCCTCATTGATAGGGTCCTCAGCCTCGTCGGTAGGGGCGTGTGCACATATAAGGCTGATGTTATAAAATCTACCTCTGATGCGGATCACAGCTATCATACCGTTTCCTACCCAGCTTATTTTCTGGACCGCAGTTATATCCGCCTTGTACTGCGTGAGGATTCCTTCTAGTTTATGAGCAGCTCCGGGAGTGTACAGGGTTCTGACATTCCAGGAGCATACTCGCAAATGGTGTTCCTATTTCGTGCGTTGTCGTCGTCGAGTACGCGTCCGTGTATCCGAGCATCTTGCGCATTCATAACTTTTGTTTTTTTTTTTACGTGGGCGGATAGTTAGCCCGCCGCACAACGCCTTTCATCACTCAGCATTTTAATCTACTTTCAGGTTTTAGTTTCCAGCTTAACAGCTACATAGGCTTCAAGCTTCTGATGTCTGATTCCTGATTTCTAATTTCCGATCTGACTGGTTTGGGCTTATAAATGAATTTGCCTAAAGGTCACGATATTTCTGCAATAAACGGTCCTTTTATCTAATGAGCCGAAAACCTTTGCGAGAGGGTGAACTTCTAACGGTCAATTAGGTCGAATCACCTCCATTCATAAACCTTTTGCTATGTGGTTCTACGACCTCCATAAGGATTGCACACTAAGGAAATTATATTCAAGCATTCGTCCGTTTACATTGTTTCGAAATTAATTAGTGCAATTATAGCGATACCATGAAACAACGCTGTGATAAGTGGTTTTTGGGTTTGGATTTGCGGGCGACGTGTACAGACGTTCGGACGTCGAAAACAGCAGAACCAATAAACCAGCAAACCGGCAAACCCCAGCAACTACAAGTTGGTTTTCGGTACCCGATAAATACCCAAAAATGAGCTTTAAGTGCTCTAATTATTTAGCTTCAACTGCCGTCCACTTCTTCGCCCATTCTGCCTTCAGAGCGAGTATTAAACGACATCAAATGAAATCGAATGCCAGTGGTATCGATCTTATATTGGCATGGAAGAGTACATATATGAATGTAAATGAATGAGGCGGAGGGGTCGGGTTCTTTTCGTATAAACTATAAACGATATAAATGTCTACCATTTGTTGGCATGCATTGATTTCCGCAACTCAACACTCAATGTCCAAGTAGAAATATACGGCGTTGTATTCATCTTAATTGAAATCATATTTTGATAGAAGGACTGGATGCTATGTGTTTTGTTACAAATGGGATGGTTACGGGAAAGTGTTCGTTCGTTGCGTTGGTATGTATGTATGTATGTATGTCGGCGTTACAGTCCATGAAGAACCTGAGCCGAGCTTCTCTCAATCACCCATGTTGTGTGTGATTTCATTTTCACATAGGTGAAAGGGACCTACAGTTTTATTGCCGGTTCCGAACGGCGAATTTCGAGAAGCTTTTCATGACAATTTTACTACAGGGGGATTTGTCAGAACCCCGCTGAGGAGAAACACCATGAAAAACACGTTCGATGACATGGCTGTGTCGGGATTCGATCCCGAGTCATCGGCGTCAGAGGCCGATACACTACCCACTGCGCCACGGTGCTCTGTTGCGTTGGTACACAAGCAAAAAAAAACTACAAATAAACGGAATGTATTTTATTGTAAATACGTATACTTATTCCATCATATCACGCCAGATCTATTTTCACTATATACAGGGTGCCCCACGAGCAGTGTGCCAAAACGCTAAAGCGTGTAGGTCAAGACAAGAAAAAAATCGTTTGGAAGGGGGTTGGGTTGGGGGGGGGGGTACCCCCCGTTTAGCCGGGAGGGTCAATTTTCTAAAAAAAAATCGACTTAATTTGGAAAAAAAAAATATTGAAAAATCAACGGTTACATCCACAATGCGCCGTGATATACTTTTTTGTAAAGCCAGAGACTTCTTCTTTCCTCTTCTTTTTAGACGAAGCTATTTTAAGGAACAGTTTTTGAAAAATAAATTTTCAAACTTATAAATTTGAAAAAAAAAAAAAAAATTCGAACTAATTTCGGTTTTAACGCGGCTGGACTTGTAGGCAAGTTAATGTATGAAACATTGACCTCTTTTTTATTATTTTTAAAAAAATTAGGAGTTTTATGAGAATACAATAAAGTGACACAGTATTGGAGTAGTCCTGGATTAATCCTTTTTTTCATTGAAAACTGACCTGTGTAATTTCGTCTGGGTCCGTCCGCCGAGGATGGGTTCCACCCGCTAGGACCTTAAGACAATAAAACCGCAATTTTGCTTTGTTGAAAAACAAAATATTTGCAACCCAAATGTAAATAAAAGGCATCGCATTTTTAATAAAAAAAAAAAAAAAACATTTCCAAATTGGATGTTAAGTCATCAACACATTACGATGTCAAACTCATATTCTCGAAGAGAATTAACGGACATGCACTTCTGCTACGGTTTAGCTAATGGTCGAGATCGTGAAGCCGAAAGACTCTACGCTGAAAGATATCCCTGTTGTGTCACTGGCTCTCCAACGCATGTCCGATCACCAGGGAGGCTGGATAACAATTCCATGCATGATCCCTTCATGATCGCGCATGCGCTCGAGACAGTGGATGGAATAAACATGTTGCTTATTGATCGTGCACTTGTTCGTCGTGTACTTGTTTGCATGCGCAACATCTGTTTGCATACACTACAATCCCAATCGAAGGTGTCCCAGTCGTAGCATGTTCTCAAGAATCCACCGACGTCTGCGGGAGCACGGAATGCTAGAGCATCGAAGAAGCGAAAGATCATTACAGATTTTGGATTTGGTCCGACGTAATCCCTCTCTTAGTACAAGGTGGATAGCTATTATGCTTGACGTTCCCAAATCTAGAGTATGGAGAGTGCTTCATACCCAAAACTTACACCCGTACCATTTTACGCCAGTTCAGGAACTCACCTCAAACGACAAGTTTTTGAGAGTAGAATTTTGTCGATCATTACTGCTTCGAGATGAAACTTAACGAAACTATTTTGCAAGTTCAGTTCGATTACTTATGTGCTGGCTATACGCACATGACCTAGTTTTAAGTCCAGGTATTACTTCACAACCACAACAAACCATCATGCTGACGCCACCATAACAATCGGAATATTCAATGGGTCAAGCCAACGGCCTATTATGCCGACGCTGCATTACCGCCAATTGCTCTAGTTTTAAGTACATTATGTAAATGATTAGGATAAGCAATATTTATGTATAAAAGACGGAAAACAATAAAGAACAAATGTCAGTATTGACTTACAGTGTTACGAATTGTATTTCATTGGACTGACTGGTGAACAAGTTTAAGTGCTTGCGTCACACACACTATTGGTGAACAAGTTTAAGTGCTTGCGTCACACACCAGTTAAAATATCAAGTCTATGCGCTTGATATTATAACCTAACTTCAGAAAAACGCTTCTGAACATTTTGGTGACCCCGACGTGATTCGTCACGTATCAGATCAAGATAAACCACAAGGCCTTCTTCTGCAATAAAGGGAAGGCAAACAAGGCTGACCAACATACACGGGCGTCAATTTCTCCGAAATCAAGATGACAACATTTGAAGAACTCATTGTGGAACAGTTGGCAACCGGCCAAGAAATCCAACGCATCATAACTAACTTCAAAAAGGACTCCTTAGACAGGAAAAGGTCAAGGAGCTACTTTGAGGAACGACTTCAGCGTCTACAAGAGCACTGGAGTACGTTCAAACACACAGATTCGAAGATAAATTCATTGCCGAACGTTCCTGTCGAGCATGATTACTTCGTCAATCGATACTTCTCCAAAATCTCAGCATTAGCTGAAGAATATAAGGGTCGTTTCCAAGACGGA
Source organism: Eumerus sabulonum (assembly GCA_951905685.1). NCBI lineage: Eukaryota > Metazoa > Arthropoda > Insecta > Diptera > Syrphidae > Eumerus > Eumerus sabulonum. Next base: position 87,328,098 of record OX645061.1, read on the forward strand.
ATACGGACGACATCGGACATCGAAGAACAATCAACCACATCAAGGATTGAACCACTGAAGGCATCGACTGAAACAGTGGAACAAAATCCACCAAAAATCATTGGTGCGATACGAAGACAAAGGGCAATCATGTGCTCCCTCAGAAGACTAATCGAGGAATTATCTTCGAGGCAAAACGAACCCATGCAGTATTACGAATTGAAACGTAAAACAATCGAACAGTTCTGGCAACAGATAGAATGCCTGAACTACACAATCTGGGAGTTGACTGATGACCCTGCCGCTGTTGGGTACAGTCAATCAGAATTCATTGCCATAGAGGCAATAGTAGAAGAAAACCTTATTAGTTTAGCAATAAGGCTACAAACACAAAAAATTGGAGATACCGAAGATAGCCCATCCACTGGCATGACAATTCAAAATTCGTTAACCCTACCAAAGGTAACAATTACAAAATTTGATGGCGATTATTTGAAGTGGAGACAATTTTTTGACATGTTCTCACAAATGGTCGACAAGCAACCAATACCAAGCATACAAAAAATGTGGTATCTCAAAACTCATCTTAGTGGAGAAGCCGAGAACCTCATCCGTCATTTAGCGCTCACGGAGAACAATTACCGAACCGCATGGACTATCCTTCAAGATCGATACAACAACATAAGGGTTCTTACGTCAACCCTTGTACAAAAAATACTTGGACAACCAAGGCAAATGCAAGCTCAACCATCAGCACTAGCCATTAAAACCCTTCACGATACGACGCAAGAATGTTTGATGGCACTATGCAACATCGGTGTGGACACCTCAACATGGGACCCCCTACTACTTCATTTGCTAGTAAATAAATTAGACCAAGGAACAAGGATCCTGTATGAGCAATCTCTCAAGAAGCCGAAGGAATTGCAGTCAATCAAGGAATTCCTAACGTTTCTTGAGAACCAATTCCAATCACTGGAATCTATTGGACAAAGGAAAAAAGAGACTTCACCTCGATCTTGTGCATCGTTAACTTCCAATCAAAATAATAAGGCCCGTTGCAAGGTTTGCGAAACCGGAACACATCCGTTGTTTGCCTGCAACCAGTTCATACAACTACAGCCAGTAGAGCGCATACGAGTTGTGCAAAGGCATAAGCTGTGCCTCAACTGTTTAAGAAGTGGCCATGGGGCAAACAAGTGTGTTTCAAGAAGTTGCTCAAGGTGCGATAAAAAACACAACACACTGCTACATATTGAGAGCAACACCAACGGGTCGGCTAGCAATAAACATCAAAATGACACAGCAAACAACAGTAACAATCCTCAAGGTGGAACACGACCATCAATGACACTAGCCGCATCCAAAAGCCCAGAAGGGCATCACTACGTCCTCCTCAGCACAGCCATCATTGAACTGGTGGCAACCAATGGACAGAAGACGACATGTAGAGCTATTTTGGATTCCGGCTCTCAAGTGAACCTGATTACCACACGCCTAGTGAAGAGATTAGGCCTTCATACAAGAAATACTTTAATGAATATCCAAGGCATTGGCAATGGCAAGAAAGAAGCCCACCAACGTGTAAATGTTCAAATACAATCAAGAACAACTGCCTTCACTACTCGTCTAGAAGCCTTTGTCCTACCACATATCATAGCAGCACAGCCTTCGCAACATTTTAACATCTCGTCATGGCCAATACCGAAAAATATACCATTGGCAGATCCCAAATTCAATCATCCAGACAAAATCGATGTACTTCTCGGTGCAGAGTTTTATCATCAACTACTCTCCATCGGACAAATACGGCTAGCAGACGATCTACCGATGCTCCAAAACACAGTTTTTGGCTGGATATTGGCTGGTAAAATAGCTAAACCCAGATCAATTACAGCAACATGCGGAATTGCTACTTATGATGACAACGACCTACACCAGATGATTGAACGTTTGTGGAGTCTCGACGAAGTTGAACCAGCACGTAGTAATCTATCAAAAACCGAAAACTTGTGCGAAGCTCATTTCGCTCAAAACACACGTAAGGGTGCTGATGGACGCTTCTTTGTCAAACTACCATTTCATGAAGGTCCGGAAGCTCTAGGCAACTCCAGGGAAATAGCAGTCAACAGGTTCCTGGCCCTGGAGCGACGTTTGGAGAAAAACCAGGAAATAAGGGAACAGTACATTCAATTTATGAAGGAATACGAAGAATTGGGTCACATGACCGAAATCGACTTCAATGACATGGTTGAACCAAACTACGTGATTCCTCATCATTGCGTGTTTAAGCCCGACAGCAGCACCACTAAACTACGAGTAGTTTTCGATGCTTCGTGCAAGACATCATCCGGAAAATCGTTAAACGACATTATGTATACTGGCCCCACTGTACAGGGTGAATTATTTTCGTTACTACTCCGATTCCGGTTACCACGATATGTCTTTTGCACAGATATTCAAAAAATGTATCGGCAAATAATCATTCATCCAGACGATAGACGATACCAAACAGTCGTGTGGAGAGCAGATGCAAGGAGACCCTTACGCTACTACCAGCTAAATACGGTAACCTACGGCACCAGAGCAGCACCATATTTAGCCACGAAGTGCTTACAGCAACTAGCAAGGGAAAACAGCGAAAGGTTGGCATTAGGCGCTCATGCTCTCCACAACGATTTTTATGTCGATGACTGCCTAACTGGAAATGACAATTTATCGACCGCATTAGAAACACAAATTCAACTCACAACCATCTTAAAGAGTGCAGGATTTAAGCTTCGAAAATGGTGCGCAAACCATCCCCACTTACTACAAGGTATCGCAGCAGAGGATAAGGAAATCGATCTCGATTTCAGCAACGAAAACAATGCGTCAATCAAGGCACTGGGACTGACATGGCAACCGAAAACTGATACATTTTGTGTTAAAACTAACTTAAGCGCAACAAATAGAGTAACAAAACGAATTGTCACTTCAGACCTTGCCAGATTATTCGATCCATTAGGCGTGATGGCCCCAGTAGTTGTTACAGCAAAAATATTCGTCCAAGAGTTATGGCTATTGCAGCTATCGTGGGATGAAGCACTACCAGTCGAGCTACATACAAGATGGATAACATTTCGAAATAACTTAAGGGAACTTAACAATTTTCAATTTCAACGCCACATGTTTAACAATAGTGTTCCAACAGCATATCAAGTCCACGCATTCTGCGATGCATCCGAAAGGGCCTATGGGGCAGTTATATACCTAAGGACAATTATGAAGGATGGAAGAATAGTCGTAAGATTGCTATGTTCCAAATCGAGAGTTGCCCCACTAAAGAAACAAACCCTGCCAAGATTGGAATTGTGCGCTGCAGTCCTAGGCGCTCAGCTAGCAGCCAGAATTAAAACTGACCTGAGACTCACGGATACACCCACATTCCTTTGGACTGATTCTGAAATCGTCCTTGCCTGGATTAACTCCCCTTCTTCATCATTCCAAACGTTTGTGGCCAATCGAGTCGCGGTCATACAGGGACTTACACTTCCCGAGCAATGGCGACATGTATCATCAAAACACAATCCAGCGGACGTATTATCAAGGGGCCTTCAACCAGCTAAGTTACCATCTTGCACACTTTGGTTTTATGGCCCGGTTTTCTTATCTGGTCATCAAGATATGTGGCCATCAAAGTATATTAAGGAGCTCTCAATCCCAGAAGATACAGAGAGAAAGCGAAAATTACCAACTGTAGCAACAGCTACTTGTAGTCCCAATCAAGACATGATTTACAAGATTAACCACCACAATTCGTTTAAAACTCTTCAAAGAATAACTGGATATGTGCTACGCTTTTGTAATCATTCAAGATGCATCAAGGTCCAACGACAAAATAGTGTACTATTGACACCAAGGGAGCTAGAAGATGCACTCATCATCATAGTTCGAGCAATGCAGGCTTTTGACTTTATGGATGAAATCAGTGACCTGCAGACCTACAAGGAACTAAGACAGAACAGCCACTTCAGCAGCCTCGCTCCATTCCTGGATGATAAGGGAATTATTCGAGTTGGAGGCCGATTAGAGGCTGGAATACTGCCATTTGACGCAAAGCATCCAATGCTTCTTCCATACAATAATCCTCTTGTAAAATTATTGATGCAAGAAATCCACGAGAAGCATAGCCACTGTGGCCCCCAAACATTACTGGCACATATGAGACAACGATTTTGGCCAATCAAGGGCAAGATAATGGCACGATCAATAGTACACCACTGCGTGAAATGCAGCAGAGCCAAACCTCAGTTACTTCAACAAGTTATGGGGAACCTACCGCCATCAAGAATCACGCCAACAAGGCCGTTCATAAACACAGGAGTTGATTACTGCGGACCATTTTGGATACATTACAAAATTCGCGGTAAACGACCTCAAAAGGCTTATGTAGCAATCTTCTGCTGCTTCGCCACAAAGGCAGTACATATAGAGCTTGTAAGCGACTTATCTACCGAATCATTTATTGGAGCGCTGAAACGATTCATCGGCCGTCGAGGACATTGCCAGCAGTTATACTGCGACAACGCAACAAATTTTGTAGGAGCAAATAATCAGCTGTCTGAATTGGAAAACGTTATTTACTCAGAAAAGGCGCGTACTGCGATAATAAAGGAATGCAGTAGTAATGCGATACACTTCAACTTCATTCCTCCAAGGGCGCCACATTTTGGAGGTCTCTGGGAAGCAGCAGTGAAATCAGCAAAACACTTGTTAAGAAGGAGTGTATCCACAGCATCATTAACGTATGAAGAGTTGGAAACGGTACTAGTTGGTATCGAAGCTATCTTAAACTCCAGACCACTCACGCCACTTTCAAATGACCCTAACGATCTAACAGCATTGACACCGGGACACTTTCTGATCGGAGAACCCCTTACTGCTCAAATTGACACACACGCAGTTCCGATGAAACAAACTCTTCTGACTAGATGGAACTTGGTTTCACATCTCAAATACGAATTTTGGAAGAGATGGTCCCAGGAATACCTTACCGAACTTCAATACCGCCACAAATGGAAGAAATCATCCAAGAATATCAACCCGGGGGACATGGTCATTATAAAGGAAGACAATGTTCCGGCACTTCAATGGCCGTTCGGTAGAATTATTAAAACTTATAAGGGTGATGATGGTGCTGTTCGAGTAGTCGATGTTAAGACAACGTCCGGGATCTGGAAACGTCCAATTCACAAATTAGCACCACTACCCATTGAGAATGAAATCAACAATGAAACCTCATCTGTGAATATAAATGGACAATCAATGCATAGCACTCAAGCACCAGAACTAGTACATACAACACCAGCCAAAAGGCGAAGAACATGTGGCACCAGTGGAATTGCGTCACTAGTAACACTCTGTCTAATCCTGCCGATGGTAATTAGTAAAAATATCAAAATCAGCAAATTCCAACCCAAGCTCGGAATCTACTTTGAAGACATTGGCTCAGCAAAAATAGCGACAAGCGAATGGAACTTCATTGTACATTATAATCTTATTCCGTTAATAGAAGAATATAACGCATTATTCAATGGAACATTAACGCTCAATCATTTATGTCAAGAGATTCAGCAGGGAAGCTCCTGCACAAACACACTAAATCAATTTCAACATATACTAACCGAACTACAGTCTGAAAATATGTTTTTACCAAGCAACCGAACTAAAAGAGGAGCCATTGACATAGTTGGAAAAATTGCTAATTCTCTATTTGGAGTATTAGATTCGGAATATGCAGTACAAATGACAAGCACAATAGAGCAAATCAGCACAAACGAAAATCACATGTTAAGGCTACTTAAAAATCAAACCTCAGTTATCGACTCAACAATAAACATAGTTAAACAAGACCAAACAGTTATCAAAAAAAGATTTGATCAGATCAACAAGCAATTAAGTGAAATAAGAGCAAGGATACGTGATAACGGTGAGGAAAGCTATCAAGTCAAAATGTCTCAGATCATCACATCCCTCTCATCCCAACTTATTTTAATGATAATTAACATTCAAAGAATGCAATCATCGCTTATTGATGTACTCACGGACACTCATCACGGCAAAATCAGTTCACTGTTGTTGTCAACGCAGCAACTAAAAATGGAGCTGAAAATCATCAACACTCACTTACCACCATTTCTAAAGATACCGGCAGATGACGAAGATCTTTTAAAGCTATACAGACTGATGACAGTAAAGGGAGGCATAACGGACAATCGAGCCATATTTCGGATCACTCTTCCATTGGTAGACCAAGAACACTACGAGCTGTTTAGGATGACAACTATACCAACCTTCATAAACAACACCATGATATCAATCACCCCCTGTGCACCAATACTGGCTCTGAACGCGCATCGCGACCAATACTTTCCAATTCAGTCCACCACGTTAGAAGGCTGCATCAATTTAAGCGATGGACAATATCTATGTCTCAACGTACAATCAAGGTACAGCGAAGGAGCAGAGGTCTGCTCTTGCGAAGTAGGTCTGTTCAACAACGAAACAAAACCTACGTGTGTACTACACAAATCTAAAAAAAATTCAACTTGGGTTCAACTTGAGCACAAAAACCAATGGTTGTATGCTACAAACACCCCTTCACGACTTACTGCGATCTGCGGAAGGGAAAATGTACAAATGCTCTTAGAAGGTTCTGGAATACTAACGTTGCAGCCAGGATGTCTAGTGAGGCAAAAATTCATCACCATCCAGGGTCATAACACCTTCTCCACCAAATTGGAAGGGTCCTACACAAGACTTGGAACCATATCAGAAGTTTCACTACCAGAGCACCAAAGGCTATTGTTCCAAGAATTCAATGCTACGCACTATGATACCCAACTTAAAAATCTAACAGACCTACAAGAGATTATCTTACAACAGAAAGTTCTTGACTTACCCCATAAGCTTCAAGTTAGCAGTCATCACAACTTCGCAATTGGATACCTGGCTCTCACATTGTCAATTATATTAATCATCTACATAATCCGGAAACACAAAATAACAAGATCGGCAGTTATCACGAAGACACCACAGCCAACACTTCAATCAACACAATCAAATTCGGATTTCGTTGTCACCATTGCCTAGTTCGTTGAATAGCCATTCAACGCGGGGGAGAATGTTCAGTTCGATTACTTATGTGCTGGCTATACGCACATGACCTAGTTTTAAGTCCAGGTATTACTTCACAACCACAACAAACCATCATGCTGACGCCACCATAACAATCGGAATATTCAATGGGTCAAGCCAACGGCCTATTATGCCGACGCTGCATTACCGCCAATTGCTCTAGTTTTAAGTACATTATGTAAATGATTAGGATAAGCAATATTTATGTATAAAAGACGGAAAACAATAAAGAACAAATGTCAGTATTGACTTACAGTGTTACGAATTGTATTTCATTGGACTGACTGGTGAACAAGTTTAAGTGCTTGCGTCACACACACTATTGGTGAACAAGTTTAAGTGCTTGCGTCACACACCAGTTAAAATATCAAGTCTATGCGCTTGATATTATAACCTAACTTCAGAAAAACGCTTCTGAACAGACAACATCTTAATGTAAGGAGGGTTGGAGAGTTTTCTATTTTTTTATCGTTTTCTACAAGTTGACCTGTTTTTACAAAATAGCTAATGAAGGTTTTGAATTGATTTTGACGTGTCCGCCATTAATTGTATCCAAAAATATTCATAAAATTCGATTAAAATCTATTTTACCCCATTGAGAATTGCAGCTCTGAAGTTACAGTTTTCACTCACTAAATCGGACCCAGGTTAGGTTAGGTTAGGTTTACGTGGTAGGCATAAGCCACACGTAGGCCGAAGTCGGCCCATTGTGATACCACCTAGATCAAGTTACCCTGATCCGCTTCCTGAGAACCAACCGGTGCTTCTAATGAAGCGATGAAGTTGAGCTATCTTTTGGTTTGCTAGCTCACTTAAATTGTCAATGAAGGGCGCGCCGAGGTAGGTCCTTCTGCGATTCGCAAAAGAGGGGCATGAGCAGAGGAGGTGGTGTATTGATTACTCCTCCTCCTCGTCCATGCAGCCGCGACAGAAATTATGGAAGGTAGCGCTAATCTGGTGGCGTGTTTTTCAATGATGCAGTGACCTGTAATTACACCCACTAGAGTACTTAAAGTTGCCCTTTTGGTTGCCACTAGGTCCCTGGTTCGTCCTAGGCTTAACTTACGCCACAATTGTTTGGTAATAAAACCGATATTGCTCTCATTCCATTGGAGGTTGGTCTCCCCTATGGTTTGAAGTTTTATCATGTGCTTTACCGTACTTATTGGTGTATCCTTAGCGGATATTACATTGATCCTGAGCCATGCAAGGGCCTCTGTTATCGCTGTTATTTCTGCATGATACACACTGCAGTGATTTGGGAGTCTGATAGATAGATTGAGGTTAAGTTCCTTGGAGAAGACCCCATTACCTACACCCGACTCCATCTTATAGCCATCGGTATAGAGGGAGATCGAGTCCTTTGGTATTACTTTCCCTTCAGCCCATTCCTCCCTGGATGGAAAAACAACTTCGAAGTTGTGAACACATTCTGCGGGTTAATATAGTCCATGTCCATGGGTACTTTGAAGTGGTTTAATATGGTAGTATGGCTTTTTTGAAATGTGGGCCATTTTCTTGAGCTCCTTGTCCTTAGGGCCGCACAGGCAGCAACTTGTTTGCTGAAAAGGTTCAATGGCGGACCCATTAATACAATTTATTTTTTTTATAATAAGCTGATACCAGCTTCATAATGTAAAACTAAAACAGGGAATTACTTTTATACAGTTCAGTTCAGTTAGGTGGCGCTACAGTCCTTGGTGAACCTGGGCCTCAACCAACATTCGTCTCCAGCTGGCACGTTCTTGGCCAGCTGTTTCCAGCGCCGCACGCCCAGTTGGTTAAGGTCCCCTTCCACCTGCGTTCGCCACCGTTGATGCAGCCGTCCTCTGCCGCGCCTTCCTTCCGGGGTGGATTAGAAAACTTTTCGGGTAGGAGCTGTATTTTCCATTCGCTCTACATGGCCTAGTCACCTTAGCCGCTGTATCCGTATTCGTCGTACCAGGCCGATATCGCTGTACAACCCGTACAGTTCCTCGTTATATCTTCTTCTCCATACACCGTTTGAACAAACGGGACCGTAAGTAGTGCGCAGAATTTTCCTCTCGAAACGGCCACAGGCATCTTCATCCGCTTTTTTTAAGGTCCAAGCCTCTGCGCCGTAAAGGACGACTGTGATGATCAAGGTCTTATATAGTGTCACCTTGGTTTTCCGAGAGAGTGCTCTACTTCTCAATTGCCTCTTGAGCCCAAAGAAACAGCTGTACGCAAGAGTGATTCCGCGTTTTATCTCAGCGCTGGTGTTACTGTCGCTGGTTATCAGTGAGCTAAGGTAGACGAATTCCTTGATCACTTCAAAGTTATATCCGCCCATGGTGACGTTCTGGCCCATGCGTCGGTGTTGTCTGTCTCTTTTAGATGAAAGCAGATATTTGGTCTTACCCTCATTGACCTTGAGACCCATCTTAGCCGCTTCTACCGCTGTGTCCCGTCCAATCAGGTCAATGTCGTCGGCGTACGCAAGCAATTGCGTAGACTTGAAATAAATCGTACCTCTTGTGTTGGCCAGTGACTCTTGCACGATCTTTTCAAGCACGATGTTGAAAAAGTTGCATGATAGCGCGTCGCCTTGCCTAGATCCTTTTTTAATATCAAAGGTCTCGGTTTGCTCATTACCGACTTTAATGGAGCAGCGAGAATTCCCCATTGTCATCCTGCACAGTCTGACGAGTTTGGCAGGTATGTCAAAACTAGACATGGCTTTGTACAGCTCATTTCTATACACGCTGTCATATGCCGCCTTGAAATCGACGAAGATGTGGTGAGTGTCGATTTGGTATTCCTGGGTCTTCTCCATGATCTGCCGTAGCGTAAATATTTGGTCTATTGTGGATTTACCTGGTCTGAAACCACACTGCTCAGAGCCCATGAGGTTATCCAGGTTAATACGGCAGAAAATAACTTATATGCGAAGTTAAGGAGACTTATTCGCCTATCAGTTGTAGGGGTCTCCTTTCTTATGGGACATGCTTTCCACCGACCATACCTTGCAAATGAGATGGTGCATGCACCTTGACAGCTCATCTCCAGCCGCCTTAAGAAGCTCAGCAGACAGATCGTCTGCGCCCGCGGCTTTATTAGACTTAAATCTTGATATCGATATTTTGAGTTAGGTTAGGTATATGGGCGCCCTATTGACGTAAAGTCAAGGCTCACACAGACTACGTTGAGTCCATTGTGCCCACCTGTTTTGTTTAACCCGTTGATACCTATTCATTTACCGTCGAGCTGAACCAACCAGACGAGGATAAAAATTCCAGTATTCTGTTCAGCCCGATATTACCTACCTCTTCTAGTCCCGAAAGGAAGTATCTTCCCAGGAAAATATTCCTTTTTTGGGCTAGCGCCGGGCATTCGCACAGCAGGTGACGAACGGACTCAATTTCCTCTTCGTCCCTGCAGCTTCTACAGAAGTCATTGTGGGGCTGGCCTAGTCGAGCTGCATGATAGGATAGCATGCAGTGCCCGGTGAGGGCACCGACTGCCAGTCGAATGTTCCCACGATTGAACTTCAGCAGATTTTTCGTTCTTTTCTTATCATAGACGGGCCAAGTCAATTTCGCCGTTGCGCATGCTTATTGGCTTTCACCAATAGCTCCGTCTGTATCTCCCTGTAGAGCGCACTGAGTGGTGCCTTGGCCTCAGCTGAGATCTGCGCAATGTTAGCACCTGATCCCACCCTAGCCAACTCGTCCGCCCTCTCGTTTCCGGAGATATTCATGTGACCAGGTACCCAGCAAAGGGTCACCTCATTTACATCGGATATCTCTTCTAACTTCTCCTTACAGAGTTTGACGAGTTTGGATCTTATCCATGCTGCCTGCAGAGCCTTAATGGCTGCCTGGCTGTCAACATAGATGCTGATCCTTTTTCCTGTAATATTCTCTTTGCTGACACTGCATCCATCATCGAGCCTGTAGGAGCGATGCATATCCCGAGACTCAAAGTAGACTCCGGCACCTGTGCCAACATCCATTTTGGATCCGTCGGTGTAGAGTGCCAGTTCACTTTCCGTGCGTACCAGAGACCCGATTCCTGTAATCTTAGCGCAGTTCTGGTTGCGGCGCTCTCGCAGTACAAGTCCAGGGGTGGGAGGTTCAGCATGACTTCAAGGGCCGCCGTAGGTGTGGACTTCATAGATCCCGTCACCGCCAGACAGCCAGCCCTTTGAACCTTTGACACACTCTGAAGATGACACTTTTTCTCAAGCGCCTTCCACCAGACAACCGAGCCATAGACTAGGATAGGTCTCACTACCGCAGTGTACAACCAATGTACTAACCTGGGTTTGAGGCCCCATGTCTTTCCAAAGGCTACCTTGCACGAGTATAGTGCCACATAGGCCTTTTTGATTCTTTCCTCAATATTTTCTCTCCAACTAAGTTTGGAGTCCAGGATTATGCCCAGATATTTCGCAGATTTTCCAGGGATCAGATCTATACCATTCATACGGGGGTAGGTGTATCTTGGTACAGATCTTTTCTTTGTAAAGAGTACTACCTCTGTTTTCGCCGGATTTACTCCCAGACCTCGCCCCTTGACACAGCTATCCACTAACGTCAGTGCATAGCTTAGTCTATCGCTGAGGACCTGTGTAAATTTTCCAGAGACCAAAATGGCAATGTCATCGGCGTAGGCCGTAACATTAAAACCCTCCGTCTCCAGAATCTTGGCCATTCCGTCGACCACAAGGAGCCATAGGAGGGGTGACAGAATGCCACCTTGTGGTGTACCTTTATTTACCCTCACCCTTCGGCATGCTCTCCCTATCGTCGAATTTACTATACGAGTACCCAGCATTTGCCCAATCCAACTGCATACACCCGGGTTTATTTGGGCCATATGAAGGCTGGACACTATTGCCTCGGTACTAACGTTATTAAAGGCACCCTCAATGTCCAGGAAGGCACCTAGAGTGAATTCCTTGATACTGAGCGATTTTTCTATCGTAGAAACTACCCTATGCAGAGCAGTATCCACCGATTTTCCCCTTATGTACGCATTATGTGATTGTGACAGATAACCGTCCCCAATCTCTTCCCTTACGTACAAATCTATTATTCGTTCCAGCGCTTTCATCAGGAAGGACGACAGACTGATAGGCCTGAAGTCCTTTGCAGTAGTATGGTTGACCTTAACCGACTTGGGTATGAAAACCACCCTAACTTCCCTCCACGCTTGAGGAACATAACCCATCCTGAGGCACCAGGAGTAGATGCGCTTCAGCCATGGAAGAATGACTTCGCATGACTCCTGCAACATGATCGGAAAGATCCCATCCATTCCCGATGCCTTGTAGGGGTCAAAAGACTTGATTGCCCACAGGATCTTGTTCTCCGTAACAATCTTATCGACTGTCTCATGTTCAATACATTCCCCTGGCAACGCGTCCGCCGAATTGAAGATTCCTGCATCCTCGCAGCCAGGAAAATTACATTTCAGTAGTGAATCAAGCACGCTCTCGTTTGAGTCTGTCCAGCTACCATCAGATCTCTTTATAGAAGACATCTGTGTGGGAGCTTTTGCAAGGACCTTCCTCAGACGAGCTGCACCCGTACATGATTCAATAGAGCCACAGAAGCTTCTCCAAGAGTCCTTCTTGGCGAATCTAATTTCTTTTTTGAGTCGCTTAACACTATCTCTATAGGTTGACCATTCAATGGCCCCCTCTTTTGCCAGGTTCCAACTGAGCCTAGAGATACGAAGCCGCTCCGCTATTTTAGCATTCCACCATGGTGGGTGGTTTCTTTTACTGGATCGTCTGTTAGGACATGCCTTCTCAAATGACCGATTTAGCTTGCTGGTAATGTTTAGTACCATCTCATCGATGTCTTCCGTGGAGTCGGGGTTCCCATCCGGAGGTCGGTTAAGGGTCCCACCCAGCTCCGCGTGAAACCTCTGCCAGTTCGCCTTCCGGGGATTCCGGAATACTTTTCTATCCAGCCTACGGACATTCAAATCGAAGAGGATCCAACAGTGATCAGACAGTGATGCTTTGTCAGATACTCTCCAGTTTGAGATCTCCGCAGTACCGTCATTTATAAGCGTTATGTCTAAGACTTCCCTTCTGTTACTAGTAATAAATGTTGGTGAATCACCCCGATTACATATAACTAGGTTAGTACTAAGGACAAAACTGAACAAAGCCTCACCCCTACTATTGGTATTAGAGCTACCCCAAGTAGTGTGATGGGCGTTAGCATCACACCCTACGACTAAGTTCTTCTTACCCTGTTCGGCCATTGCGATCAATGACCTTGTTTCCCTAGAGGGGACGTCCGTGCCTTCGTCGTACGGTATGTAAACCGAAGCCATCGTTAGTGCACCCTCCTTTCCCGTATCCTCCACCACCGTCTGGTCACCCGAGCTGAAATTAGTTAACATTAGTACGTGGAGATCTTTGCTAGCAACGATACAAGTTCTAACCTTGCCTTCGCTACTGTTATAAAAGAGGCTGTATTTCGATGACCCTAATCCCTTAACCCGATTATGGAGGATCCATGGTTCTTGGATCAGGGCCACATCAAGCTGCTCCTTGTTCATAAGCAGCATGAGGTTGGCTGATGCGGCCTTACTGTGATGCAGGTTTATTTGCACTACTTTCATTTTCAGTAGTACTGTCCTTCACCACAGCTGCCGTACCGCCAGGCTGCGCCTTCTTCATGAGTCTCACAGGAAACTCACTAGCCCCGAAGAATAGGCGCATATGCCTCTCTTTTTTCATCGTTTCCGGCGGATCCTCGATAACGAAGATTATGCTCTTTGTGCCATCTTAGTTGCTCTCAATTGCGACTACTTCCCAGTCATCCATAGGGACCGCTGGGTTTTGTGCTTTTAGAAAGCCGAGGATCTCGCTTTTCTCGAATTCCATTTCCGGTACGCTCATTTTGGCTTTGGGCCTCTCTGATACCTCGTCCAAGGGGACTGCCTTTAGTGCAGCCCCCTCCCACAACTTGAAGGTGGGTACGACCTTCTTCGCAAAGTCATGCGATAGCTGGTCCTTGCAGTCCAGCCTACTCACACCTCGCCTCCAGTAAGTGAGACCAAACGTCGGCGCAATTTTCCCAGCATTCCCTCGAATGTGATCGAAGATCGCTCTAGCCAAGGCTTTCTCGATCATCTTCCCCTGTTCGAAGGTATACTGGCCACTCGGCCTGCCGGAATCTATCACAGCTAGCTGTAAAGCATTCCGAGCAGCCCCTCCGAACTGCACTGCCGTGTTAATCTTCACTCTTTTTGATGGATTTCCGGCTTCCTCTTGGGATCTTACCCTCTTCGCCTTGAAATCCTCTCTTCTCTTAGGAGCTGGCACGGTTTCTGGTTTGCCTTTACCAGTCTTATCGACCGCGTTAGGGGCTACCTTAGTAGAACCTGCCTTAGCGGCTACAGTCCTTCCCGTGCCCTTGGTTTTCAGGTTCTCACCTTCGCCTAGGGTCTGGGTGCAGCTAGAACCCGCCTTATCGGCTTCGGTTCCATCCGGCCCAGCCCTCCGCTCCCTTTTCTTGGGGGGATTTTTGGTCTTTTTTTCCCCCTTGCCTTCTCTGGCTTTTTTGCTGGATGTGCCCTTGTCAGCCCTTGGTCTTGTTAGGACATCCTTGGCAATCACCTCTCCTGCCCAAGCGAGCTTCTCCTTCTCCATATCGGAGAGCAGGGGTATGCCCTTTTCCTCAAGCAAGCGCTTAAGGTGTACAGCTTTTTTGTACTCCTTAAGCCTCAGCTTCCCTTGAGTTAGTTTCTTGGGTTTCTTGGCATCCTTTTTCCGTGTTAAACTTTCTTGGGCTGTCTCTTCAGAATCAGCGAGTAATTCCTCCTCTAATTCCTTGGAGATGACCTCGTCTAACACGCTGGATCCCCTTGGTTTGGCTTCTTCCTCTCTGCCACTGGCCACGGCAAGTAGTGTGTCTGCCACCGACTCGAGAGAGAGCTCTTCCTCTTTGCTTCCTTTTTTTGGTTTATTAATATTATTGTTTGAAATTTTGTACCCACGAGTACGGCCGGAAATATGGGTCCACTCCGACAGAGCCGCCGAATATCGGAGTAAGGCATTTGAATACCTTAGGCCTCGCCTGTGCACCTAAGGGAGCTCGTTAGCGGTTGGACATAAACCCTCCAACCTTTCATCCCTCGGCACGGTTTTAAAAAGCTCACACCACCACTGGAATAGGGTTGACTATCTCTTGGTTCCCGGCCCGGAGACCATGTCGTTGACAAAGCTTCCCTGGCCAGTGTAAGCCCCAGCACCACGGCAAGGTGGATAGTCCCGCTGGGGATATTTTGAGTTCGTCTAGACTGAATTCTGGTACATCGTCGTCCATTACGAATGGCTCGTTCTGCTTGACAGCGATATCTTGTCTATCGTCGCCGTTATACAGTCTGCAGAAGTGGTCTTTCCAAATCCTCAGCATTGACTGCGACTCTACTACCAGTTCCCCATTTTCATCCCTGCAGGCCGCCGCTCTGACTTTGTAGCGTTTTACCTTATTGTAAAACTTACGGGCGTCATTCCTGCGGAAGCATCTCTCCATCTCCACGCTCTCCCGCTTTCCGTGCTCTCTCTTCTTTCTTCTCTTCTCTTCTGATCATAGATTTCCAGAGCAGCTATCGTCCGTTGTTGTAGCATGGCTTTATGTGCCTCATGTTTTGCTGCATGGGCTTGTTCGCATTGTTCATCTAACCAGGGGTTTCTAGGTGGCGGCGTTTTGAAACCCAGCACCTCTGAGGTAGCGTCTCTGACAGCGCTCTTGCAATGCGGCCATTCCTGCTCTATTGTTTGTGCTGCTGTGGGCGTGGGCCGATTTTGAGAGAGCTTGGAGGAGACACGATCGGCAAACTGTCGCAATTTTTCATCCGTCTTTTGCCTGGTCCATCCCATCGCACTTCTTGGAGTGCGGTTATATCTACTTTATAGCAGTTGAGGGTTTGCTCCAATTGATCGTCTGCACCCGGTCTGTTAAGGGACCACACATTCCAGGTGCAAACTCTCAAGTCCGTTAGTCGTTTGCAGGGGTCGTCAACTTTGTATCCGTCCGTATCCGAGGCTTGTTGTCGTTTCGGAACAAGTAGGTTTTTACGTGATAGGGATGTTAACCCTAAGTACAACCCCTAACCTGGAGGGCCAGATTCCTGTTTCCCCAGGAACAAGGGGTTGGATCGCTGCACACATTGGTTCACTACTTGGCCAGAGAGACAGAGATCGAAGCTGGCGTTTGCCAGTGATCAACTCCTTTGCTCTGTTTGCTCGCTCCCTCCCCCCTTTTATTTTATACAAAAAAATAAACTTTTGGTTTATTACTTTAGCTTAGTTTATACATCTGAACTCAACGATGGTCGTCAAAAGAAGAGGGAGATGAACTCTACTTCAACTTGAAGGAAATCGAAGTTGACTCGAGGCCAGCTAGGCAAATTATAGATTACCAAAAATGCGGGCGATTGCGGCGAAAAATCTATCCATTGATAGGTGGTCTTCTAAGCATTGTATAACACCCCCCTTACAATATTTTTGGTCCCTGAGTATTTTTATTATACAACGTAGTTATAAGGTCTTAACATTGAAAAATAAATAGTTATCATTCAAATTCTACTAATTTACAATACAAAACTCAAAATGTTACAAAAATTAGATTAATTGCTTACTGAGGTAGCTATGTACATATTTCTTGTCAATAGCTATTCATATTTATGTACTTAATTTTAGCTTAAGATAGTGATATTAAAGTAATAAGTTTCAGATGTGTTACATCGGAATGCGAGCACTTTATAAGCTGACTGCGCAGACTGCAAAGTGTTTTTTTTCTTTTCTTTTTCTTTTGTCATCGGTGGTTCAGTCGCCACTCCACTCGGTCGTACTCACATGCACAGACGCACTTAACCGATGTAACAATTACCAATTCGTTAGTTTCACCATAAGTTTTAACAAAATAACATACATGCATACATATGTTTTCAATGGCCCGCATTTTCCCCAAAAAGAGTCGCGGGGGTAATGCGCGGACGCGGGACCTCCAGGCCACTCGATCCTCCGTCATCGACTCTAACTCATCAGGAGCTATGCCCAAGCGCACCCAGGCGAGCTTTTGGACTTGGTCCAACCACTTCGTCCTGGGTCTGCCAAGCGGTCGCCTGACTGATGGTATTGCATCCAAGGCACGCTTCGGAAGTCGTAATGATGGCGACATTCGTCTCACGTGATCAAACATAGAAGCATAGCCCTTTCCGTTGGGAAAAGCAGCTGCTCAGCATTGAGCTACCCGCGCACTGCTGTGTTTCTCACCCTATCCCGGCGAGTAACATCCACAACAGCATGAAGAAATCTCATTTCGGCAGCTTGTATTCGCGATCTTATTCTTTCGGTCAATACCCAAATTTCATGACCATAGGTGAGAGTTGGAACAAATACTGAGTTAAAAACCGCTAACTTGGCTTTGACACCAAGCTCGGTCTTCCTGATTACAGATCTTCCAAGCTGTTTCAAAATTGACCCAGCTTGGCCAATCCTGCAGGAAAGCTCAGTATTACTCCTCCCATCACTCGTGAGGAAGACCCCGAGATACTTAAACTTCTCCACCTGCTTGAATGGGACTCCGCTAACATGTAGAGCGCATTGAGCAGTTGTTCTGGATATAACCATAACCTCAGATTTGTCCACGTTAACCCTCGTTCCAGCATCAGAACATACGGTTACAAACCTATCTAGCGCGCGCTGAAATTCCATCTGGCAGGATGTGAGGACAACTAAGTCATATGCAAAAAGTAGATGGCTTATCCTCAACTCTCCCAATGTAAAATACTCTTCGCCCCGACTGCGCTGCAACATCCAGTCCATATATATGTATAATGAAAAGGAGAGGTGGCAAGACGCACCCTTGGCAAAGTCCAACGCCCATGGTGAAATGTTTTGATTTACTACCGTTAACCCGAAAGCAGCTGCTACAGTTTGTGTATAGAGACTGAATGGCCCTCAACAGTGCATACTCCTGCAGAACACTCCAGAGTTTACCACGAGGAATTCGGTCAAAGCCTTTTCCAAATCTACGAAGCAGCTGTAGACTTGTTTGGCGTACTCCCAAGCCATCTCGAGTGCCATTATTAGAGTGAAAAGCTGGTCGGTTGTACTTCTGCCGTGACGAGCCCCGCACTGTTCATCCCCTATCCTGGATTCGACCATAGCTCTAGGACGCGCCTCCAACACCTTAGCGTAGACTTTACCGGGGACACTTAAAAGAGATATGCCCTTATAGTTGGAGCACTCTTTTTTATCCCCCTTTTTGAAAAGAGGAACAATTAACCCAGTTTGCCAATTGTTATGTGTCTCACCGCATTCCCAGGCCACCTTAGTGACACGAGAAAGCCATAATTCTCCCTCTTTACCCATTGCCTTAAGCATTTCTGTCCGAACTTCATCCACACCGGCGGATTTGCCAACTTTTAGCGATTCAATTGTTTGCCAGAACACATTTTTCGCAGATCTATGGTTGCCTTCCAACTTCTCGCCGAACTCCTTCCAGGACAGCTCATTAGTTGCTCGCACAGCAAATTTGCAAGTTCTTCGTGCAACAGTGTATCGGTCACGAGAAGCAGAGTCCCCCAAGAGAATCCAGTCTCGGTAGGCCTTCTTCTTCTCTCTGATGGCTTCTTGAAACATCAGCCGCCACACCAAGCCGCTTCTCTCCCCAAACATCACGTGCAGAGGTAATGACAGCTGTTGAAAATAGTCGCCATTCTTCCTCTACATGAGATGGAACAGTTGGAGTTTGCTCAAACATTTCGGATATGTTTCGTGCGAAGTGTTGCCGCACCTCACTGCTCTGTAGTTTCTCCCACCGTATGCACGTAACCACTCTTGGTTTCCGCCTTGGCAGACGAGGTACTCTATCAGCAAGATACAGCTTACACAACACCAGGTGATGTTCAGTTGACAGTTCAGCCCCTCTCAACACATGAACGTCACAAACCCTCCGTTTCACACACGATGGTACCACAAAGAAATCTATCAAAGATTTCTGTTGAAAACTACGACGATACCACGTATATTTATGAATGGCTTTGTGTGGAAAGAAGGTGTTCATAATGGACATGCTATTTGCACAGCAAAAATCCAACAACCTTTCTCCGTTCGCGTTTTGATGGGGATCACCATTCCTTCCAATTACACTCCCCCGTGTCGTAACATCCACACCCACGTGGACATTGAGGTCACCCATCAGGAGATAGGAATCCATCTCAACCATCCTATCAGGGGCCGCATCAATTTCATCCAGGAAAGTCGCATACTCAGACTCTAGATTCGGTGCATACACCTGCACCAGAGCCAGAGTTGATCTTTCAAACTTGAGTTTTAAGATCGCGACTCTCCCTCCTAATGGTATCCACTCCAATATCCTGTCTGCCAGCCTGGGACGTATGAGTATCCCCACTCCCACCTGTGCAGACATTTGAGGTGCAACTTCCGACAGGAAGATTTTCCACCCGCCCGAAAGGTCCACAGTTTTATATCCTCTTTGCTTTGTCTAAGAGATACCTACGATATCTAACCGATACCTGGCAGCTTCCTCAACCAGCTCGTGATACATCTTAAGTCTATGCCGTTGTCTGTTGCCCTTTACTCCCCGCATGCATGGCGTGATACCCCCCCCCCCCCACACACACACACTTCCGTAATGGCTCACGAGGCCACTGCCGGGTTGCTGGTGGCTTCTTCAGGCCTGGCTCAGAATGGGGCCCTGGCACACCAGGGTAGGCAATTTCCGAGGCTGCTCTTCTTTTCGCCATACTGGGGGTTTGCGCTTCGTTAGCCAGGTTTGGTCCGTACGAAAATTAATTCGCACACCCCAAACCTGTTGCCTGCCCCCACCACGAGGAGGTCAGCCGCCGGGGAGGGGGGGGGGGTATTTATTTTGTACTGTTCCTTTTATTTTGTGTTTCATTATTGTGATGTGATTCTCAAGGCCGGCGCCTTTTGGTAAGTATATTTTCGTTTGAGTTGAGCATTATAAAATCTGGTGTGTCGTTTTATTGAAGTATCTATTACATCTTTCACCGACTAGTTATTTAGTTTTTTATGTTTATGAGCCTGAGCTATAGCTGCCTTCCATCCTTGACGGTCCCGGGCACGCTGCTTCCAGTTGTCAAGACCAAGATGTCTTAATCGGCGATTACTTGGTCTTTATACCGGAGGTTCGGTCTTCCTCTTCTTCTCGAACCAGGAGGCTCGGAGTCTCTTAGCTGGAGCGTTTATGTCCATGCGCTCGATGTGGCCGAGCCAGTGTAGTCGACGGACCATTGCCTTCCGGACTACATCCATATCTTGGTACAGCTCGTAGAGTTCGCGGTTGTCTCTTCTTCTCCATTCACCTTCCTCACAGACAGGACCAAATATCCGGCGCAGAATTTTTCTTTCGAAAGAACCTAAAATCAGCTCCGCTGTCCTGCTTATCGTCCAGCCTTCGGCTCCGTACAGCAAGACTGGCAGTATGAGCGTTTTGTAAAGCATGACTTTGGTCTTTCGAGTGAGATGTTTTGACCCCAGTTGTTTGGACAAGCCGAAGTAACAACGGTTGCCAAGGGCGATTCTATGCCTGATCTCCACTGTGGTGTCATTTGTGGAATTTACGTTTTCCCCGAGGTAGACAAACTCCTTAACTACCTCGAAATTGTAGCTGTCAATTGTTATATTTTGTCCTAGGTGGTGAGCGACGGATTGGTTTTCGCTAGACAGCATGTGTTTCGTTTTGTCCTCATTGATCTCAAGACCAGCTCGTTTCGCCTGTTCTTCAATTGCCGTGAATGCTTCCACAATGCCACGCCGAGAACACGCGATGATGTCGATATCATCCGCGTATCCTAGCAGCTGGACGGACTTGTAGAAGATAGTGCCTTGAAAAAATGGTGTGTATCGATTCGAAACTCGTTGGTCTTTTCCAGAATTTGTCGAAGTGTGAAAATTTGGTCTATAGTTGATTTGCCGGGCCGGAAGCCGCACTGGTAGCTGCCGATTAGTGCGGTGCAAAATGGTTTTAGATGTTCACACAATACGCTGGGCAGGATCTTGTATGCGACATTGAGCAGGGATATACCTCTATAGTTCTTGCAAGAGGTAGGATCGCCTTTTTTGTGGATGGGGCATATAGAGCTGGTATTCCAGTCGCCGGGCATGCTTTCATCTTCCCAAATTCTGCAGATGATCTGGTGCATGCTCCCTACCAGAATATCGCCGCCAGCCTTGAAGAGCTCTGATGGCAAGCCATCTGAGCCTGTGGCCTTGTTGTTCTTCAGCTTCTGAATAGCTGTGCCGACTTCTTCGATGCTGGGTGGGAGGACTACTTCGCCGGCTGGAGTTGGGATTTCCTCGGTCCCTACCACCCTCTCTTGGTCATGCTCGTTAAGCAGCTACTGGGAATGCTGCTGGCTTGGTACTCTTCTAGCGCTGCCCTGGTTTTCCTCTACAGCGCCTTTTGGTACGCCTCGTCGGTTGCTGCCTTTTTCTGCTCACACTCGCCATCATACTACGGGTTTCTTGTCGGGGGTGGTAGGTATCCTAATGTGGTTTCGGCTACTTCCTGAATGGCTGAGCGGCAATGCAGCCACATATTATTGGCATTTGTGTCCGACGTAGGCATACCGTTGATTCTTTCGCTCAGCTGCTCCCTGTAGACTCTGGCAACCTCCGGTGTGCTCAGGCACCCAATGTCGAACCTCCTCCTGATGGGCTGGTGCAGCTTTCTGACATTGGACAGTCGAGCTCTGAATCTTGCTGCTACGAGGAAGTGGTCAGAGTCGACATTTGCCCCTCTGAATGTTTGCACAACCAGGATGTTTGACGATTGCCTTGCGTCAATGAGCACGTGGTCGATTTGGTTGGCGGTTCGACCGTCCGGAGATCGCCAGGTTGCTCTGTGGATTCCCTTACGAGGGAATCTTGTGCTACTTAGCACCGCAATACGAGCTGTCGCAAGGTCTGTAAGTCGGAAGCCGTTACCTGTGTTGTATCGTGGAGGCTGTGCTTTCCGATCACTCCGCCAAGGGTGTTCTCCTTACCGAATTTGGCGTTAAAGTCCCCGAGCACGATTTTAACATCGTACTCCTGACAGCCTCTGTAGGCGTTGTCCAGCAGTTCATAAAAGTCCTCCTTGATATAAGGCTGATGTTATAAGATCTACCTCTGATGCGGATCACAGCTATCATACCGTTTCCTATCCAGCGTATTTCCTGGACCGCAGTAATATCCGCCTTGTACTGCGTGAGGATTCTTTCTAGTTTATGAGCAGCTCCGGGAGCGTACAGGGTTCTGACATTCCAGGAGCATACTCGCAAATCGTGTTCCTTTTTCGTGCGGTGTCGTCGTCGAGTATCCGTCCGTATATCCGAGGCATCTTGCTCACTCATAACTTATCTGTTTTTACGTGGGAGGATTGTTAGCCCGCCGCACAACCGCTATTTTGGTCGGGGTTTTGTCGCGGCATACGTTTGTTCACCTCCCAATGGTTGTTGAAGAGGCTATCCAGAGGGCGCCGCGAGGAGACCGTATGTCAACTTGACCCGGGCATTTAAACAGGGATCGTCGCTGGCATCTCTCCAGGTTGAGAGCGATCACCAACTTTACCCTGTATGTCCGAGCCCATTCCCTCCTGTCATGTTTTAACATGCCTGCCAAACTCGTCAAACTGTGCAGGATGACCATGGAGAACTCTCGCTGCTCCACTAAGGTCGGAGGTGAACTAACCGACCCCTTGGTGTTAAAAAAGTCTTGGACAGAGTGACGCACTGTCATGTGATTTCTTTAACATGATTCTTGAAAATATCGTGCGGGACTCTGCGGCCAATATAAAAGGTACGATATGTTTCAAGTCCACACAAGTGCTTGCCTACGCTGATGACATTGAAGTTATTGGACGGACAAAGCGAGACGTCAATGAGGCGTTCGCAAGCATTGAAGCAGAAGCGGCTAAAGCGGGTCTAAGGGTAAATGGGGACAAGACCAAATATATGCTGTCATCCAAGAAAGACGCGCAACACCGACGGCAGCTATATTTTTCAAGTAGTCAAGGACTTCGTCTACCTTGGCTCGATAGTGACAAGCAGCAACAACACCAGCGCTGTGATAAAACGCAGAATAACTCTTGCCAGCCGCTGCCTTTCGGACTCAAGAGGCAATTTAGTAGTAGAGCCCTCTCTCGGAAAACTAAGGTATCCCTCTACAAAACCTCAATCATCCCGGTCCTCCTTTACGGCGCTGACGCTTGGACGTTATCAAAAAGAGGATGATGAGGCTCTTGGGCCTTTCGAGAGGAAAATTCTGCGTGCAATCTTCAACCAAGAACTGACGGGCTGTACAGCGACATCGGCCTGGTTAAACGTCTTCGGATCCAAGATGGCTAGGCCATGTAGAGCGAATGGACATCAACTCTCCGGCCCGAAGAGTCTTCGTCTCCAACCCCGAGGGACGACGCAGCAGTGGACGACCGCATTTAAGGTGGCGCGCACAGGTGGAAAGGGACCTCAACCAACTGGGCGTGCGGCACTGGAAGCGGCTGGCCAAAGATCGGGCCGGCTGGAAAGGCTTGTTGGTTGAGGCCCTGGTTCATCCCGAACTGTAAAGCTGAAGCGGCCTGATAATTGATCTGAGGTGGAATAATGGTGTGTGTGTATTGAAACTGTAAACGGTTGCAGTTTATCGTAATCTAGTGATCGATCGATTTATCTTCGTCACAGTATTGTACTTGTTTTCCAAAACTCCCTCGAGAGTAAATAGTAGGGAAGTGAAATGGGTTAAAAGGCACATATTTATGTAAATAAAATGTATACCGCTATTTACAAGCAAGAAAACCTGCTGAAAACCGATGGGAGTTGCATTGAAATGGCTATGGTAACGTCTACAAAATATACTAAGTTTTTGTCAACTCTTTACTTTTTCGAAGAACTTCATAAATGTACATATACGAACATTTCGTCGGATCCTTTCATTAGAATTTGTATCCATGAGTTTACAACAACCAAACGTAAATGTAAAAAGAGAAATTAAAACTGAAAAGAGATCGGCAAAACGGAAAGGAACAAATGAAATGAAAATAAACGGACAGGATTGTACCGAGCTTCCGTTTGCCATCAATTGACAAAGTATAAGAATAATAAAAAAATACTTTCAGTCCGTTGCGAAAAATGTATCTTTTGTTCGTTGCAAAAAACCAATTGCATTGCAGTCAGAAACACTAATGAAATTGTGCAATCGGTTGCGTTCAGTGCAAAGGGTTTGTTTACGAGCATTGAACAAAGTGAATGTAAAAGAAGGACATTTCAACAAATTATTCAAAAGGTACCCTGAAAGACGTCGATTTTTTCCAGTATTTTTTTTTTATCCTTATAATTCCTTCAGGCACGAATGATTTCCAAGAAACGTTTTTTTTTTAATAAAACTTACACAATGTAGGAGAAAAAAGAAACGTGCAAAATGTTGTACAATATTTCCAATCCAATATCCATTCATATTTATTTTTTCACGAAGAAAAAAGTAAAATGTTCTCTCTTGCATAAGGTTGTCTGGTAGGTATTACCGTCTGGAAGGTATGAAAGTACCTGTCGCAGTATGGCAGGTAAATAACTTTGAAGTGTGAATGCTGAAACCTGAATATCCTTGTTATGGCCATAGAAATTGAGATTGTGTGGTAATGGCATGCGATTATGAGGAATGTGCGAGGTATAAAGACGAACATATCTGGTTCTCATTGTAGTTATTATCAACAAAGAGTTTCACCGATAAAGCATCTTATATGGAGAAGGGTGAAATGGAAAAGCTTTTGGGTATATTTGTCTGCTGAAGGGTGTCTCAACTTTGTCCATAAAGTCAAATGCCATTTTTTTGGGAAGAGCGTTGTTTTGTTTGCAATATTGTGGTAGATTAGGTCCAATATTATTCAGATGCCAATTTCGTTTTCTAGGTAAGGTCTAGAGCTTTATTTTACAGTTGTTAATGTTTTAGAAATAAACTACACTTTCATAGAGAGGTTGGTACCAGTTTGTTATATCCTGTGATATACATGTACATATGTATAATAAGTTGCAAAATCCAAATTCAAACACTGTTAATGTACTTACTCTGTCCTATTTTATTTCGACCTATGACTTTTGGATCAAAGGACTAACAAAGGCCTCGCAGGGGTAGCATCTTTCCGACGGATGCTGGCCCGCTAAAAAGCGAGAAGAGCCCCCGCAGTCGAACATCTTGCGGCACTGTTAGTTAGTCCCATCCCCACCTCCTCGTGGTGCCATCTGGAGATTTCCTATGGAAATTGCAGACGGGGAAGGGCGAATGGCGAGCCTCCTGCGCCAAAAAAAAAAAAAAACAGGAATAGTCGGTTGAGCTACGGCCTAGTAAGCCGTAACTGTAAAACAACACAAACTCCGAAGCAACCACAAGCCTCGGATATAACGGACTGGATTTATGTTGACGACCCTTGCAAAAACCAAAAAAAGGACAATGATCTTCGGCATTGTACGTGGAATGTTAGGTCCCTAAACAGGCCACGTGCAGCCGAACAACTTGCGGACGCCCTAGACCGCTATAAAGCGGGCATAACCGCCATCCAGGAAATCCCATGGAACGGACCGGGTATAAAGCGGATGAAAAACTGCGATATTTATTGCGGCGACTGCTATAGGGAGAGAGGGCAACGATTGTTTAGATGCGGATTTGTTGTTCGAGGTGGACTAAGGCAAAAAGTCCTAAGGTTCTTAACATCAGCCTGATCTGCGTCCACGCCTACACGGAAGACAAGGATGGCTCCGCCAAAGAGGAGTTCTACGATCTCCTAGACAGAACGTATGCCCAATATCCCAGCTATGACATCAAAATTGTACTAGGAGACTTCAATGCTAAGCTGGATAAGAAAAGCATCTTTGAACGAGTCATCGGCAAGTATAGCCTACACGACACCACATCCGACAGCCGACACAGGTTGATTGATCTTGCTACGGGGCGAAATCTCCTTCTAGCCAGTACGCGCTTCCCGCACCTCGATATACACAAAGGCACCTGGCGGCCTTTTGATCAATCGACTACCAACCAGATTGATCACATCGCGATCGAAGTCAGACACTCCTCCACTATTCTTGATGTTCGAACTTTCCGAGGGGCTAACATCGACTCGGACCAGTATCTTGTAGTAGCCAAGATGCGCTTACGAATATCACGAATACAGGAATACAAAGTTATGACGTCGGAAAGCTACTATCGCCAGAATCCGCTCGTGCTTTTACCGATCGCGTCTCCCTTAAGCTCTCCAATACACCTCAATCCTCCACGCTATCAATAGGACAGCAGTGGAGCCCTTGCAAACAAGCTCTGAAAAGCTCTGCATCCGAAGTTTTGAGTCTCAAGGCTCCACCACGAACAAACACCTGGTTCGATGACGAGTGCAGGAAGATTCACACAGCGAGGCAGGTTGCATATAAGGCCTCGCTGCATAAAAGAACAAGAGCAGCTCGTGAGCTCTACGAGTTAAATAGAAGGGAAGAGCATAAGCTTCTCAGGAGAAAGAAGAAAGAGCACGAGAAGCGCGCGATTGAGGATTTCAAGAGGTGTTACTGCAGGCGTGACGTTCGAAAGTTTTATCAACAGATAAAGCGATCATGCGAAGGTTATAAGGCCAGAACGAAAGCCTGCAGGGATGAAAATGGACCCCTAGTAGTGGAATCGCAGTCGATGCTGAGAATATGGAAAAACCACTTTTGCAGACTGTATAACGGCGATGTTAGTCAATTAACCGCTGTCAGGCAGAATGATCCATTTCCAATCGACGAAGACCGCAGAGAACTCCGTCACCCTGACCTCGACGAAGTTAAGATTGCCATATCGAAGCTCAAGTCGAATAAGGCTGCTGGCGCAGACGGACTGTCTGCTGAGCTCATCAAGGCAGATGTGGATGACCTGGTTGGGAGCATGCACCAGCTCATCAGGGGAAATCATGCCCGATGAATGGAGTTTCAACATCGTATGCCCGATCCACAAGAAAGGAGACCCCTCTGATTGCGTCAACTACAGAGGGATAAGTCCCCTTAACATCGCCTACAAAATCTTCTCTGCCGTTTTGTGTGAACACCTGAAGCCTTTTGTAAATAAGCTGATAGGTCCTTATCAGTGCGGATTCAGGCCAGGGAAGTCCACCATCGACCAAATCTCACACTAAGGCAGATCCTGGAAAAACCCAATGAATTTCAAGTCGACGCTCACCTATTGTCCGACTTCAAAGCCGCATAAGACAGCGTAATTAGAGACGAGTTATACAACGCTACAACGCTATGTTTACCATTGACATACCTGCTAAACTCATCAGATTATGCAGATGACTTTGGAGAATGCTCGCTGCTCCATCAGAATCGGTGATCACCTTACAGATAGTTTTAATGTCAAAAAAGGATCTAGACAGGGTGATGCGCTGTCGTCCGATTTCTTCAACATCATATTAGAAATGATTGTGCAAAATTCACAAGCCAATACAAGAGGCACAATCTATTTCAAATCCTCGCAACTCCTTGCATACGCCGACGATATTGACATAATAGGTGGATCACAGCGAGATGTCAATGAGGCGTTTGCGAGTATTGAGATAGAGGCGGCGAAAGTTGGTCTGGCGGTAAACGAGGGCAAAACTAAATATATGCTGTCATCAAAAAAGGACGCTTAACATCGACGTCTTGGCGAGAACGTTTGTTTTGGCAGATGTAAGTTCGAGGTAGTTAAGGACTTCGTCTACCTTGGCTCCGCAGTGACCTGGAACAACGACATCATTTCCGAAATCAAACGCAGAATCACTCTTGCCAATCGATGTTTCATTGGTCTCAGAAGGCAATTGAGTAATAGGGCCCTCTCCCGAACGACAAAGTTGACTCTATATAAGACCCTTATCATCTCGGTCATGTTGTACGACGCAGAAGCATGGACACTATCAAAAGCGGATGAGGAGGCCATTGGTCGGTTCGAGAGAAAGATTTTGAACGTGATTTTCGGGGCTATACACGCAGACGGGGGATGGAGGAGAAGATTCAACCACGGACTTAACGGGCTGTACAGCGACATGAGCCTAGTCAGGTGTCTACGGATTCAACGCCTAAGATGGCTGGGCCATGTAGAGCGAATGGACACCACAGCTCCAGCCCGTAGAGTCTTTGAATCCAACCCCGAGAGACGAAGAAGCAGAGGACAGCCGCACTTAAGATGGCGCACACAGGTGGAAGGGGATCTCAGCCAACTGAGTGTGCGGCAATGGAAAAGGCTAGCAAAAGATCGTGCTAGATGGAGGGGCATGTCGGTTGAGGCCCAAGTTCACCCCGAACTGTAGCGCCCGTTAAGAAGAAGAAGAAGATGACCCAGCCAAAGGTTGATGGATCAGGGTGGGCTGAAGGAGGAGTTACTCAAACGGCTGCTGGATGCGACAGCTTCTGCGACGGACGGCCAGAAAATTGTCAGAAGTGCTGATAGTGAGGGGACTAAGCTCGAAGAGCTGCGTAGGGAGATTGCGCGAATGACAGGAATTTGATGCAATTCGCAAGTCCGTGGCGGAGCGTTCAGTTACGATACACCAGGAAACACTGGGAGCTTCGCCATCTGCCTCAAATGCACAGTTGCCGATCGAGACGAGAGAAGTTGAGAACGCCTGTAGGAGTCACTTCATGGTGCGGGACATTACGGAGATGATTCAGGAATTCAACCCAAGGAGCAGGTCAGGCATTTCGTCATCGGCGTGGATCAGAAGAGTGAGGGACCTCCGCCGAATTTATCAGCTGGATGACAAACCCTTGCTAATGGCTGCTACAACTTGGCTTGCTGGAGCTGCTAAGTTATGGAGTGAGGGGTCACTGCAGTTCCTCGATGACCTCTCCGTGAACTTTCTTACGAATGATGATGCTGTGGATATTCACAACATGCTTCGTGAGAGACGAAAAAACCTCAGGAAGACATCCAAGAATACATATTTGAGATGAACAGAATCGCGTCACGAGGCCACCTGGAAGAGTCAGCCATTCTCAAATACATCGTACTCGGCATGGAGGAAGGAGAGCACCTGGAAGCGTGTCGAGCAACACCCCTTAGGACAATCCATGACCTTGTCTGTGCTTAGTTTGTTGACATCGTAAACACTTTACCTCGGTCGCTGGTGTTGTTCGATCCTGACTGTGAACATGAGGTACACACTGACGCTTCATCTGTGGGATTGGCCGGAATCCTATTTCAGCGAGGGAAAGAAGACTCGGTCCTGCGTCCCGTGATGTTCTACAGCCGCAAACTTTCAGACGAAGAGAGGTAGTACCATTCCTACGAGGTTGAGGTGTTGGCCATCGTAGACACTCTCGATCGATTCCGGGTCTTTCTATTAGGCAGAGAATTTAAGGTAGTCACCGACTGTGAGGAGATTGTAGCTACGAAGAACAAGCCGAAGATCATCCCATGGGTGGGCAGGTGGTGGCTCAGGCTACAAGAGTTCTCATTCGAGACGGTGCATCAACCTGGTAGGAAGGCAGCTTATGTAGACGCGCTAAGTCGACAACTCGTGGAAGAACCGAAGGAGGTGGATGAGGCGTCGCTGTATGTTCTTAACCTACACTGGCTGGCAACCATGCAATGGCAGGACGAAAAGCTGCGTACAATCACCAAAGAGCTAAAGGCTACCGAACCAGCGTCTATAAAGAAACAGCTGCAGAAAGACTTCGAGCTTAAGGGAATGCGACTATTCCGACTGGTGGAAGGTGCTGAGAAGTGGGTGGTACCACATTCAATTCGGTGGAGGATCCTGAAATTAGGTCATGGGGGGAGGGGGGGGGGGGGGGGGGGGTGTTCAACGCATTGATGGACATATTGGGTTATTTCAGCGTTTACTGCAAAGGCATTCGAGCAGTACTGTGAAGACCATGGAATGCAGCATATCAAAACCGCTGTGACCACACTGAGACCGAATGGCCAGGTGGAACGAACCAATAGAACGATTCTAGCGGCCTTGAAGTGTGCGCACTCGGCGAAAAGGGACTGGACTGGCTATCTAAGGACCATTCAATGGGAGCTTAATACCGAAAGGAGTTCGACGACGAAAGCAAGTCCACCCGAGCTATTGTCTATGTACACGCCTAGAGACATCCTGGGAAACAAATTGCTGTTGGAGTTGGGAAGGATTGAATCGGTCAGGCCAGGAGATATGGACCAATGGAGTGAGAGGGCGCTACGGAACATCGAGAGGGGTCAGGCTAGCCAGAAACGACGGTATCATTTAAGACACCGCAAGCCATCTGAATACAAGGTGGATGATCTGGTCTTAATCGAACGGGAACCAGCCGCTACTAGTGAATCCCGGAAGCTGGAGCCGCTTTACAGAGGACCGTATGTCAAAACCAAAAGGTTGCTAACGGATCGCTATGTTGTTGAGGATATCCCAGGCATGCAGAGAAATCAACGACGGTTTAGCACTGTGATGAGCTCGGACAATCTCAAGCCGTGGCGTAAGTTACCATACGAGGGACTCATTGGAGCGGACGACGATGCGGCGAATAAGGAAGCTGACTCGGAAACCATTTCTCTGGACATGGCTGAAGATGAAGGTGGTGCGGAGAGCGCTAGCGAGGATCAAATCGTGGGGACACGATTAGTTTAGGATGGCCGAACTGTTAGGGATTCGCGTGCTGACCGTCGAAGGAAACACATCGGTTACTGTTGAGCAGAGCAAATAAAGCATATAAAAAAAATCCCGGAGTTTTATTTTCTTTAACCCAACACATGTATGTATGTATATGTATAGTCACTTCAAATTTATACTCTGTGCGTGCAGTTCTAGGTTAACAACATAATGGCATGGAACTATTGCTGAGAACTACAGCCATAGTGACAATTCAGTCGAGTTCCTTTCGAATCCTATCTAGGACAACCACCCCTGGAGAGAAGTGAATTAACATCTACGACCTAAACTATCTGCTGTTCTCGATTTCAGAGTGGTTAATGTTAATTTCTTCGGTGGATGGTAAAGGACTAGCAAAGGCCTCGTAGGGGTAGCATCTGCCACCGTATGCTGGACCGACAAAAAGCGAGTAAGAGCCTCTGCAGCCGAACATCTTGCAGCTCTGGAAATTTCCATGCAAGGGGAATTACTGACGGAAGAGGCCGAATGGCCGAATGGCGAGTCTATGGGCTATGGTCTAGCAAACCATGACCGTAAAACCACTGATTGCTTAGAAGCAAAAAGCAGCCTAAAATAAAACAAAAAACAAACAAGGACCCTCGGTTCTGTACGTGGAATGTTAGGTCCCAAACAGACCACGTGCTGCCGAACAACTTGCGGACGCCCTAGGCCGCTATAAAGCGGACATAACCGCCATCCAGGAAATGCGAAGGAATGGACCGGGTGAAAAGCGGATGAAAAACTGCGACATTTACTACGGTGACTGCTATAGAGAGAGAGGACGGAGACTATATGCGGATTTGTTGATAGAGGTGGACTAAGACATAAAGTCATAAAGTATGTGAGTGAACGCCTCATAACGATCCGCATCAAGACAAATTTCTGTAACATCAGCCTCATATGCGTCCATGCCCTCACGGAAGACAATTATGACTTCATCAAAGATGATTTCTATAATCTCCTAGACAGAACATACTCCAAATGCCCAAGCTAGGAGATTATGGCGCTTAGCTGGGTAAAGAAAACATCTTTGAACGGGTCATCGGCAAACACAGCCAACATGACACCATATCCGATAACGGACACAGGCTGGTTGACCTTGCCACAGTGCGAAATCTTCTTTTAGCCAGCACACGATTTCCCCACCTCGATATACACAAAGGCACCTGGCGGTCGCCAGATCAATCAGTCACCAACCAGATTGATCACATCGCGATTGACGTCAGACTTTCCTCCACTATTCTTGATGTTCGCACTTTCCGAGGAGCGATCATCGACTCAGACCACTATCTTGCATTAGCCAAGATACGTTAACGCATAACATGAACACCGCGGAGTAGAGTTAGAACACCAAGCTATGACGTCGGAAAGCTACTATCGCCGGAGATCGCCAGTGCCTTTGCCAACCGCGTCTTCCTTAAGCTTTCCGATACACATCAATCCCCCACTCAGTCAGTAGAGGAACAATGGAGCCTGTGCAAACAAGCCCTGAAGAGCACAGCAACGGAAGTGAGGGCCTCGAAGCTCCACCATGACGAAACATCAGGTTCGATGACGAGTGTAGAAGGATTCATGCAGAAAAGCAGGAGGCATACAAAGCCTCCCTACACAAAAAAAAAAAAAACAGAAACCGGCCCGTTAGCTCTATGAGCTTAAAAGAAGAGAGGAACATAAGCTTCTCAAGAAAAAAAGGAAAGAGCACGAGAAGCGGGCGATTGAAAACTTGGAGAACGGAGGCCCATAATTATGAGAACAGACACATAGTAGTAGAATCGCAGTCGATGCTGAGAATTTGGAAAAGCCAATTCTGCAGACTGAATAACCAACATACCGCCGTCAGGAAGAATAATCCATTTCTTAACGACGAAGATTGCAGAGAATTCTGTCTCCCTGACCTCCAAGAAGTAGAGATTGCTATGTCGAAACTCAAGTCGAATAAAGCTGCTGGAGCAGATGGACTGTCTGCTAAGCTCTTCAAAGCGGCTATGGGTGAGCTGGTTAGGAGCATGCACCGGCTCATCTGTGCGATATGGTCAGAGGCAAGCATGCCCGAGGAATAGAGTCTCAGCATTGTTCGCCCGATCCACAAAAGAGGAGACCCCTTGGACTGCGCCAACTACAGAGGAATAAGCCTCCTTAATGTCGCATACAAGATCTTCGCAGCCTTTTTATGTGAATGCCTGAAGCCATTCGTAAATAAGCTGAAAGGTCTTTATCACTGTGGCTTTAGGCCAGGGAAGTCCACCATCGATCAAGTCTTCACACTACGGCAGATCCTGGAGAAAACCAATGAATTTCAAGTCGACACTCACCATCTATTTCTTCGACTTCAAGGCCGCATACGACAGCGTAATTAGAGACGGGCTATATAACGCCATGTCTCCTTTTGACATCCCTGCTAAGCTCGTCAGACTGTGCAGGATGACTCTGGAAAATGCTTGCTGCTTCATCCGAATCGGTGCAGAACTGACCGATAGTTTCGAAGTCAACATCATATTAGAAATGATTGTGCAAAAATCACAGGCCAATACAAGAGGCACAATCTATTTCAAATCCTCACAACTGCTCGGTAGATCGCAGCGAGATGTCTATGAGGCGTTTGCGAGTATTGAGACGGAGGCGGCAAAAATCGGTTTGGTAGTTAATGAGGGCAAGACTAAATATCTGGGGGTGGCCGTGGTGCAGTGGTTAACATCATCGAGCGCCTAGCGGATGGTCTATAGTTCAATTCGCTTCATAGCCAAGGAAAAGAAATTCCTATACGGACAAAAATTATGCAACGCAGTTGTGAATGGAAAGTGACCAGATGTACTGCTGCAGGCATAACACTCACAGTATATGGTCAGCTGAAATTCATCCTCTGCGTATGCAATATTAAAAAAGTGCTTTAACGAATTAGTACGGACTATAACCAACGCGGAGATCGGTCGGCTCTCGTCCTATCTAGGACAACCACCCCTGAGAGTTAACGAAAATCAACGACCCAAACCACTGCACTCCGTTCAGGTTGTGTGTATATAACACATTATAAGAGAATATAGAAACTCTTGAAACTGCGCGAGTTTCTAAAAAAAAAAAATCTGCTGTCATCGAAAAAGGACATTTACCACCGACGTCTGGGACAGAACGTTCATATTGGCAGATATAAGTTTGAGGTAGTTATCGATTTCATATACCTCGGCTCCGTAGTGACTTGGAACAACGACACCAGTTTCGAAATCAAGCGCAGAATTACTCTTGCCAACCGGTTCTATAAACACAGGAGGAGGAGAAGATTCAATCACGAACTGTACGGGTCGTACAGCGACATGAGTCTAGTCAGGCGTTTACGGATCCAACGCCCAAGATGGCTAGGCCATGTAGAGCGAATGGACACCACAGCTCCAGCCCGTAGAGTCTTTGAATCCTACCCCGAGGGACGAAGAAATAGAGGACGGCCGCACCTAAGGTGGCGCACAGCTGGAAAGAGACCTCAACCAACTGGGCGTGCGGCATTGGAAAAGACTAGCGAAAGATCGTGCTAGGTATAGAGGCATGTTGGTTGATGCCCAGGTTCACTCCGAATTGTAGCGCCCATTAAGTAAGTAAGTAATTCCTCGGTGTGTGGCAATACGTTGCGCTCGCTCTTTGAAAGAATAAGAATAAGAATCAAAGGACTTAGAGTGCGGGGTCACTGTATTTACTGTAATATGCTCTCACAGCGCCTGAGATTTACAACTGTCGAAGCAAACCTTGTTCTTCGACGCATCGCGTTATGTCAAAATTATCTTGGTCGTATTATGTATATCGATAGTGCTTCAATAAAAAAGGAAATGTAAAGTTCCTCATAAGATAGATAGATTTATTTCGTTTTAAAAAATGTGTTTACATTGAAATGGTTATCGTACAATACATACTTCTGCTATCATCAATCATGTTTTTCCAATTTATAAAAAAGCTGTACAGTGTCTTTAGCATTTCACTCCAATTTGGGCCATAAGTTGAAATAATACAATTAGATATTCGATACAATGTTTGCTAATTCAAGTAAAGAAAACCATAATCCTCAAAGGATTTTTTGAAAGTCTTTAGTGTAAAGTTTGCCCGCGTTCGAAACTAATTAAGAGCAAATCTAACCGGATTGTTTGAGACACTCATAGCGGAATAAAGAAATTGACGAATCCATTAAATCCAGTAATTGATTGATATTATTTCATAAAATCTGCTTTTGGTCTTGTTCCCGAGGCACACTGAATTCTATTTGGCATTTTAGAAAGTGACTTCCAGACTTCTTAATTAAATTATTTCGAAAAGGATATCTTTGCTGATTAATATCTTGTCTATCCCTTATTTATTTGAAACAAAGATTGTAGGACAAATAATGCTTTCATTTCCCTAGGGTGCCTTTAGGTAACGAACAAGAACAACAATTAAGCTTATGTCCTTAGGGGAAGGGATTTTAGAATACTCGTAATTGTATTGCTTGGTAAAAGTCGTATCTGGTGCGGAGGAGTTATATTCGTATTTGCATATTGAATTTGTCAACCCTCTGCTTTGATAAGATTATGGGATTTGTGAGACACAAGCAGAAAGGGGTTGCCCTGACGTAAAATAATAATATTTCCGTTTCGGCTAAAAGATTTCAAAACTTGTTTTGAGTCTAATTGTGAATGATTTAAGCCCAAATTGAATTGTAAACAGATTTGTTTGTCCTCTAACAATACCGAATGTAGAAGTATGTAAGTATATGCTTAAGGATGTGGTCTTAACAGAAAAATGTAGGAGCTATCAATTTTGAGTCAATGCCGGCTTAAGTGATACTCATTTCCATTGAGAATTAAACAAAACTGTTCAGTTTATTGTCCATCAGATAGGCAGAAGAATGTCGTTACCAAGTGGGTGATAATGGAATTCCGACTAAAAGTTTAACTTTAATTCAAACAGATGACTACTAGGTTGTCGGCAAACTAAACAGAAAATGGAATCGGGAACAAAGAGCAGTAGGAACTTTTCTGTTCGCTGTTGTTTATAGAGGGCAAACTCTGAACTTGTATTGATTCCTGGATTTAATTTGTTTTTGGGATTGACCCTAATTCTGTAAGTTTAGAATTCCGCAACTCTCTCCATTGATACATGTAAATATATGTACATATTTAGCCGCGGCTATACCGTGGTGATCAGAGAATTAGAAACGGCTGCTTTTGCCTTTAGTGTTTTTGATTATCTTTCTCTTTTCAAGGGCGCCTTAAAAAGTAACTTTATATTTTAAAGTAAATATATGTACGCACTTACTTACTTATCAGGCCAGCGATCCATGGAGGATCTGAGCCTGAGCTATAGCTGCCTTCCATCCTTGACGGTCCCGGGCACGCTGCTTCCAGTTGACAAGACCAAGATGTCTTACATCCGCGATTACTTGGTCTTTATACCGGAGGTTCGGTCTTCCTCTTCTTCTCGAACCAGGAGGCTCGGAGTCGAAGACCCTCTTAGCTGGAGCGTTGATGTCCATGCGCTCGATGTGGCCGAGCCAGTGTAGTTGACGGATCCTTGCCTTCTGGAATACATCCACATCTTGGTACAGCTCGTAGAGTTCGCGGTTGTGTCTTCTTCTCCATTCACCTGCCTCACAGACAGGACCAAATATCCGGCGCGGAATTTTTCTCTGGAGTCAACCCGAAATCAGCTCCGCCGTCCTGCTTATCGTCCAGCTTTCGGCTCCGTACAGCAAGACTGGCAGAATGAGCGTTTTGTAAAGCATGACTTTGGTCTTTCGAGTGAGGAGTTTTGACCCCAGTTGTTTGGACAAGCCGAAGTAGCAACAGTTGCCAAGGGCGATTCTATGCCGGATCTCCACTGTGGTGTCATTTGTGGAATTTGCGTTTGCCCCGAGGTAGACAAACTCCTTAACTACCTTGAAATTGTAGCTGTCAATTGTTATATTTTGTCCCAGGTGGTGAGCGACGGATTGGTTTTCGTTTGACAGCATGTATTTCGTTTTGTCCTCATTGATCTTAAGACCAACTCGTTTCGCCTGTTCTTCAATCGCCGTGAATGCTTCCACAATGCCACGGCGAGAACACGCGATGATGTCGATATCATCCGCGTATCCTAGCAGCTGGATGGACTTGTAAAAGATAGTGCCTTCCCTGTTGACGCCTGCCCGTCGCACTATCTGCTCCAGCACCAGGTTGAAGAAGTCACATGACAGCGCATCTTCTTGCCGAAGTCCGGTGCATGTTTCGAATGGTTCCGAGGTCCTAGAACCGAGTTGCACGGTGCATCGCGTGTTTTTTAGCGTGGCGCGACACAACTGGATCAGTTTTACCGGGATCCCGAATTCGGCCATCACCCCAAACAGTTCTTCACGATGAATGCTGTCGTATGCGGCTTTAAAATCGATGAAAAGATGGTGTGTATCGATTCGAAACTCGTTGGTCTTTTCCAGGATTTGTCGAAGTATGAAAATTTGGTTTATAGTTGATTTGCCGGGCCGGAAGCCGCACTGGTAGCTGCCGATTAGTGCGGTGCAAAATGGTTTTAGACGTTCACACAATACGCTGGACAGGATCTTGTACGCGACATTGAGCAGGGATATACCTCTATAGTTCTTGCAAGAGGTAGGATCGTCTTTTTTGTGGATGGTGCATATAGAGCTGGTATTCCAGTCGTCGGGCATGCTGTCATCTTCCCAAATTCTGCAGATGATCTGGTGCATGCTCCCTACCAGAACATCGCCGCCAGCTTTGAAGAGCTCTGATGGCAAGCCATCTGCGCCTGCGGCCTTGTTGTTCTTCAGCTTCTGAATAGCTGTGCCGAATTCTTCGATGCTGGGTAGGAGGATTACCTCAGCGGCTGGAGTTGGGATTTCCTCGGTTCCTACCACTTTCCCTTGGTCATGCTCGTTAACCAGCTGCTGGAAATGGTGCTTAAATACATCCACTATTCTCTGCGGGTCGGTGACAAGATTACCCTCGCAGTTTCGAAGAGCCAGGGTGCCCTTTTTGAAACCTCCTGAAAGGCCTTTGGCTTTCTTGTAAAAGGCTCGTGTTTTATGTTTATCCCTAGACTCCTCGATATCCTTGAGCTGGGAGGCTGCGAAGATTATTTTCTTTTGTCGCAGTAGTTTTTTGTCCTCCCTTCTTCTGGCTCGGTACTCTTCTTGCGCTGCCCTGATTTTCCTCAGCAGCGCCATTTGGTACGCCTCGTCGGTTGCTGCCTTTTTCTGCTCACACTCGCCAAAATACCACGGGTTTCTTGTCGGGGGTGGTAGGTATCCTAAGGTGGTTTCGGCTACTTCCTGAATGGCTGAGCGACAATGCAGCCACATATTATTGGCATTTGTGTTCGACGTAGGCATACCGTAGAGTCTTTCGCTCAGCTGCTCCCTGTAGACTCTGGTAGCCTCCGTTGTGCTCAGGCGCCCAATGTCGAACCTCCTCCTGGTGGGCTGGTGCAGCTTTCTGACACTGGACAGTCGAGCTCTGAATCTTGCTGCTACGAGGAAGTGGTCGACCCTCTGAATGTTAGCACATCCAGGATGTCCCGAGGTCGCCAGGTTGCTGTGCGGATTCGCTTACGAGGGAATCTTGTGCTACTTAGCACCGCATGATGAGCTGTCGCAAAGTCCGTAGGACGGAAGCCGTTATCTGTTTTTGTATCGTGAACACTGTGCTTTCCGATCACTCCGTCCAGGGTATTCTCCTTACCGATTTTGGCGTTGAAGTCCCCAAGCACGATTTTAACACCATACTCCGGACAAGCTCCGTAGGCGTTGTCCAAGAGGTCATTGAAGTCCTCCTTGATAGGGTCTTCAGCCTCGTCGGTAGGGACGTGTGCACATATAAGGCTGATGTTATAAAATCTGCGTCTGATGCGGATCACAGCCAGGCGATCACTTATAGGTTTAAAGTCGATGACCTTCGACCTTAACCGCTTTCCCACGACAAATCCGCATCCCAGTAAGTGCCATCTTTTGTGACAGCTGTCAAAAATGTCGCAATTTTTCTTCTTCATCATACCGTTTCCTATCCAGCGTATTTCCTGGCCCGCAGTAATATCCGCCTTGTACTGCGTGAGGATTCTTTCTAGTTTATGAGCAGCTACGAGAGTGAACAGGGTTCTGAGCATACTCGCAAATTGTGTTCCTTTTCCGTGCGTTGTTGTCGTCGAGTATCCGTCCGTGTATCCGAGGCATCTTGCTCATTCATAACTTTAGGTTTTTTTTACGTGGGCGGATTGTTAGCCCGCCGCACAACCGCCATTCTGGTCGAGGTTTTGTCGCTGCATACGTTTGTTCACCTCCCAACGGTAGTTGAGGAGGCTATCCAGAGAGCGCCGCGAGGAGGCCGTATGTCCACTTGAACCGGGCATTTAAACAGGGATCGTTGCTGGCATCTCGCCAGATTGAGAGCGATCAACAACTTTACCCGGTATGTACGAGCCCATGCTTGTTCAACTATGATCAGTGATGTGATAATTGTATATATACCCCATTGTGCACATCTGTGCATATAGAGCTGATAAGCGGTGAACAGTACTTGACCCTTAGAGTGACCTTCAAAAAGGCCAATCGTGTATTTTTCTCATCAGTTCTAATTCTTTGTCCACCACGTTATAACGTAGTAGAATGTTTGATAAGTTGATATTCTTGCTGGTGGGGAATCGGAACCATCTAACTGTGTCAAGGTAACACTTTCTCAGCGCATGACTTGACTCAACACCTGCCTGGAAAGAAGCCCCTTTCTTCCAGTTTTTACTCAAGGCTGAAGTCGCCAGTACATACGTCGAATTTATTTCACACTACAAGCAACTTATTGTAATTCAAATTTTAGTGAAATGTTGAAAAAACCCCATGGAAATCCTCCGCAAATTGCAGTTGGCTTACGAAGACGAATGTATGTCGAAAACGCGTTCGTCGTGACCAAATAGTGACTGAACAGTTCTACATCTGTTGGCTTCCTAAAAAGGCTGCGAGCACATGTTTTTCGTTTACGAACCGAACTCCTCAAGAATGGCTGGATCTTGCACTACGACAATGCAACGGCCCATTCCTCGATGATCAACATTTCCTGCAGTTGCGACTTTGACATGCCTGTTTTCGTTGACCGCTCCCTGCCTTTGTCTACGGGTGTCGACGATTTTGGGAGGATTTCCTAGGGTCCTGCCAGTTGCCGAGTTATGGTTGAATTCCCGGAACTTAATTGCCACACCTCCTAAGTACCGATAAAGTGTATAGATTTGTTGTTTACAAATGGTACCGGTTTTGAGGAAGGAAAAAAGAATTAATTTGAATTGCCAACTGATTTGTGTTGCTTCTGCTGTCTAAGTCCCGGTTATATTTTGACGAACTATCCACAATTGGGAGTATAGACTGTGTCATATGTAAAGCTATATGTTTCATTTACACCGTTTATAAAATGTTTGGTCACGCCATGGAGAAGGCATGGAGATACCAGAATTTCGTTATGACAATCATACATATGTCCAAACATACAAATTCATAAACCAGTACACTTAATGCCATTGCTGTATTCATGTTTCCGTCGAACTCGCAAGTTCACTGATGTACCTCAAACCATGCGTAGTTAACGTTACACGAATTCGTTTTAAGAGTCCTTGCGTTAAGCCCAGCAAAGGCGATAAACAAGCCATTGTAGCCATTATAGCAGAAACTCACTTACCAAACTTTTAACGCAAAAACGTTAAGTAATTCTTGTGGATTTGGAAAAAATGCTGAAGTGTTCGGAATCTTTTGGCGGACAGTTATTTCTTTACATTAAAACTGAACTGACCGGAACGGAACGTGTTTTCAGTGACCCGCATGTTCCACTAAAAGGGTCGCGGGGGTGATGCGCACGCGCGAGATCTCCAAGCCACTCGATCCTCCGCCATCGACTCTAACCTTTTAGGAACTATGCCCAAGCGCTCTCAAACGAGTTTTTGGACTTGGTCCAACCACCCCGTCCTGGGTCTACCACGCGGTCGCCTGCCTGATGGTATTGCGTCCAAGACACGCTTCGGGAGTCGTGATGATGACGACATTCGTCTCACGTGATCAAACCATCGAAACATAGCCCTTTCCGTTCGGAGAAGAAGCTGCACAACATTAAGTTCCCCGCACACTGACGTGTTTCTCACCCTATCGCGGCGAGTATCACCCACAACAGTACGAAGAAATCTCATTTCCGCAGCTTGTATTCGCAATCTTATTCTTTCGGCCAGTACCCAAATTTCAGGACCATGGGTCAAGCTCGGTCTTCCTGATTACAGATCTTCCAAGCTGTTTCAAAGCTGACCCAGCTTGGCCAATCCTGCAGAAAAGCTTAGTATTACTCCTCCCATCACTCGTGAGGAAAACCCCGAGATACTAAAACTTCTCCACCTGCTTCAATGGGACTTCACTAACATGTAGAGTGCATTGGACAGGTGTTCTGGAAATAACCATAACCTCGGATTTGTCCACGTTAACCCTCATTCCAGCATCAGCACATACGGCCACAAACCTATCTGGCGCGCACTGGAGTTCCGTTGTGAGGAAAACTAAGTCATCTGCAAAAGAAAATGGCTTACCCACAACTCTCCCAATGTGAAACACTCGGCACCACGACTGCGCTGCAACATCCAGTCCATATATATAATGAAAAGGAGAGGTGACAAGACGCACCCTTGGCAAAGTCCAACGCCCACGGGGAAAGGTGTTGATTTATTACCATTAAACCGAACGCAGCTGCTACAGTTTGTATATAGAGACTGAATGGCCCTCAACAGAGGACCATCAATCCCATACTCCTGCGGAACACTCCAGAGTTTACCTCGAGGAACTCGGTCATACGCCTTTTCCAAATCTACAAAGCAATCTGACAATCGCTAGGTGTCTCACCGCATTCCCAGGCCACCTTAGTGACACGAGAGGGCCATAATACTCCCTCTGTACTCACTGCCTTAAGCATTTTTGGCCGAACTTCATTCACACCGGCGGATTTGCCAACTTTTAGCAACTCAATCGCTAAAATGACTTCCTCCACCGTTGGACTCTTCTCCGCCCCACTTAAGACCATAGGTCTGTCCCCCCCATCACCCTGTT
Organism: Eumerus sabulonum; assembly: GCA_951905685.1. Taxonomy (NCBI): domain Eukaryota; kingdom Metazoa; phylum Arthropoda; class Insecta; order Diptera; family Syrphidae; genus Eumerus; species Eumerus sabulonum. The sequence goes on from OX645061.1 coordinate 87,369,969, forward strand.
CGGGATTGAGCAGCTCCGAAATGTGCTCGCTCTATCTGCGTATGCTGTCCATCTCATTGGAAAGCAACACACCATCTTTGGATGTAACTCCTTCGATTATATTGAATTTCCTTCCTGTGAATCGGCGAATGGTTTGCCAGAACACCTTTTTCGCAGATCTATGGTCACCATCCAACTTCTCGCCGAACTCACCACGCTGCTTGTGATTTATTTTTTACACAGGTGAAGGGGACCTACAGTTTAATGTCGATTCCGAACGGCTTGAGTCCAGAAGCTTTTTCATGGCAAGTATACTACGGGGGGTTTTGCCCCGTAGTATACATGGCGCTCCTTTGCTCAATCAAAATTAGTAGCTTCTCCGCGTCAACTTCTATCTTCGCTTCACAAACTCGCAATGCATCGATCTTGTCGCAGAAAGGCAAAATACCGGCGAACAGATTTCGACATTTGGATGGCAAAGGACTAACAAAGGCCTTGTAGGGGTAGCATCTATCCGACGGATGCTGGCCTGCTAAAAAGCGAGAAGAGCCACCGCAGTCGAACATCTTGCGGCACTGTTAGTAAGTCCTATCCCCACCTCCTCGTGGTGCCATCTGGAGATTTCCTATGGAAATTGCAGACGGGGAAGGGCGAATGGCGAGCCTCCTGTGCCAAAAAAAAAAAAACAGGATTAGTCGGTTGGGCTACGGCGTAGTAAGCCGTAACCGTAAAAAAAAAACACAAACTCCGAAACAACCACAAGCCTCGGATATAACGGACCGGATTTATGTTGACGACCCTTGCAAAAACCAAAAAAAGGACAATGATCTTCGGCTTTGTACGTGGAACGTTAGGTCCCTAAACAGGCCACGTGCAGCCGAACAACTTGCGGACGCCCTAGACCGCTACAAAGCGGACATCACCGCCATCCAGGAAATGCGATGGAATGGGCCGGGCATAAAGAGGATGAAAAACTGCGATATTTACTACGGCGACTGCTATAGGGAGAGAGGGCAACGATTGTTTGGATGCGGATTTGTTGTTCGAGGTGGACTAAGGCAAAAAGTCCTAAGCTTTCGGCATGTGAGTGAACGCCTCATAACAATCCGTATCAAGGCTGAATTTTTTAACATCAGCCTGATCTGCGTTCACGCCCCCACGGAGGACAGGGATGATTCCGCCAAAGATGAGTTCTACGATCTCCTAGACACAACGTACGCCCAATGTACGCCAGTACGCGCTTCCCGCACCTCGATTTACACAAAGGAACCTGGCGGTCTTTGGATCAATCGACTACCAACCAGATTGATCACATCGCGATCGACTTCAGACACTCCTCCACTATTCTAGATGTTCGAACTTTCCTAGGAGCTAACATCGACTCGGACCACTATCTTGTTGTAGCCAAGATGCGCTTACGGATATCACGGACGCAACGGGGTAGAGTAAGAATACAAAGTTGTGACGTCGGAAAGCTACTATCGCCAGTAACCGCTCGTGCTTTTACCGATCGCGTCTCCCTTAAGCTCTCCAGTACACCTCAATCCTCCACGCTATCAATAGAACAGCAGTGGAGCCTTTGCAAACAAGCCCTGAAAAGCTCTGCATCCGAAGTTTTGGGTTTCAAGGCTCCACCACGAAGAAACACCTGGTTCGATGACGAGTGCAGCAGGATTCATACAGCGAAGCAGGATGCATATAAGGCTCGCTGCATAAAAGAACAAGAGCAGCTCGTGAGCTCTACGAGTTAAAAAGAAGGGAGGAGCATAAGTTTCTTAGAAGAAAGAAGAAAGAGCACGAGAAGCGCGCGATTGAGGATTTGGAGAGGTGTTACTGCAGGCGTGACGTTCGAAAGTTTTATCAACAGATAAAGCGAACATGCCAAGGTTATAAAGCCAGAATGGAAGCCTGCAGGAATGAGAACGGACACCTAGTAGTAGAACCGCAGTCGATGCTGAGAATATGGAAAAACCACTTCTGCAGACTGTATAACGGCGATGTTAGTCAATATACCGCTGTCAGGCAGAATGATCCATTTCTAATCGACGGAGACCGCAGAGAATTCTGTCCCCCTGACCTCGACGAAGTTAAGATTGCCATATCGAAGCTCAAGTCGAATAAAGCTGCTGGCGCAGACGGACTGTCTACTCAGCTGTTCAAGGCAGCTGGGGATGACCTGGTTGGGAGCATGCACCAGCTCATCCGTAAGATATGGTTAGAGGAAAGCATGCCCGAGGAATGGAGTCTCAGCATCGTATGCCCGATCCACAAGAAAGGAGACCCCTCTGATTGCGCCAACTATAGAGGAATAAGTCTCCTTAACATCGCCTACAAAATCTTCTCTGCCGTTTTGTGTGAACGCCTGAAGCCTTTTGTAAATAAGCTGATAGGTCCTTATCAGTGCGGATTCAGGCCAGGGAAGTCCACCATCGACCAAATCTTCACACTACCGCAGATACTGGAAAAAAACAATGAATTTCAAGTCGACACTCACCACCTATTTGTCGACTTCAAAGCCACGTACGACAGCGTAATTAGAGACGAGCTATACAACGCTATGTCTACCTTTGACATACTTGCTAAACTCGTCAGACTATGCAGGATGACTTTGGAGAATGCTCGCTGCTCCATCCGAATCGGTGAACACCTTACCGATAGTTTTGATGTCAAAAAAGGATTTAGGCAGGGCGATGCGCTGTCGTGTGATTTCTTCAACATCATATTGGAAATGATTGTGCAAAAATCACTGGTCAATTCAAGAGGCACAATCTATTTCAAATCCTCGCAACTCCTTGCAAACGCCGACGATATTGACTTAATAGGTGGATCCCAGCGAGATGTCAATGAGGCGTTTGCTAGTATTGAGATTGGTTTGGCGGTAAACGAGGGCAAAACTAAATATATGCTGTCATCAAAAAAGGACGCTCAACACCGACGTCTCGGCCAGAACGTTTGTATAGGCAGATATAAGTTCGAGGTAGTTAAGAACTTCGTCTAGCTTGGCTCCGCAGTGACCTGGAACAACGACATCAGTTCCGAAATCAAACGCAGGATCACTCATACCAATCGCTGTTTCTTTGGGCTCAGAAGGCAACTGAGTAATAGAGCCCTCTCCCGAACAACGAAGTTGACTCTATATAAGGCCCTTATCATCCCGGTCCTGTTGTACGGCGCAGAAGCATCAAAAGCGGATGAGGAGGCCCTTGGTCGGTTCGAGAGAAAGATTTTGAACGTGATTTGCGGGCCTATAAACGCAGACGGGGGATGGAGGAGAAGATTCAACCACGAACTTTACTGGCTGTACAGCGACATGAGCCTAGTCAGGCGTCTACGGATTCAACGGCTAAATGGCTGGGCCATGTAGAGCGAATGGACACCACATCTCCAGCCCGGAGAGTCTTTGAATCCAACCCCGAGGGACGAAGAAGCAGAGGACGGCCGCCCTTAAGATGGCGCACACGGGTGGAAGGGGACCTCAGCCAACTGGGTGTGCGGCAATGGAAAAGGCTAGCGAAAGATCGTGCTAGATGGAGGCGCATGTTGGTTGAGGTCCAGGTTCACCCCGAACTGTAGCGCCCACTAAGAAGAAGAAGAAGATTTCGACATGTTTCTTTGCTTTGTCGTGTTGTGCTCTGTTTATTTCGTCCGGTGTGTGTTGACCGCTAAGGTAGTGTGTACTTTTCGGCAACGACACGTGATCGCAACACGTTTATTGCGTACGGTGTGGGTTGGCTGTATGCAATGCTATATAAAATGGACATCGGAGCAACGAGCGCGGCCGAACAAAATGTTCCGTCGTGTTGCGTCCCATTTGGTGTGTGTTGACTCATAAGATGCAATGTATTCTTGTCGTACACGACAAGGAAAAACGTTTTGTCGGCAAAAACAGGATGGCTTACCCTCAACTCTCCCTGTCCCCCTTCCCCCCTCGTGTCATTGTGTTCGCACTTAGCACACACACTGACTGAGTGCTAACGTAACTGACGCGTAGCGGGTCGTGTGTGTTGTTCTTTGCTGGTGGAGCAAATCTTACTGTCGTAAGGGCATAACACCACGGTAGTTTGTTTTTGAAAATCTGACTATAGAACTTCACTTACACTTACACCACTGTTTTGTAGTTTGTATTGATGGGGGATTTCTGTGTGCGGTTGTGCAATATTCGTGAATTACGGTAGAATTTCTTGTGAAACAAAGGTCGATGAAAAGTCTGATCCTTCGGATTTTAGTCTGCCTGGATATAACTTAGTGCCAATATTCATTTCTCACCGCGGTCTCGCCATCTATGTCCGTGGTGACTTTGCTTACCAGCTACTTCCACAGTATAGCCAACATCCACCTCGGAATTTAATTTCATATGGCTTAAATTCACATTCCGTAAGCACTCCATTCACTACTGTTTCCTTTATAGAAGCCCCAGTCTAGACAGGAATGCAACATTTGATGCATTCGACGCACTGTCTGATTCCATCCAAAGAATTGTTTCCCTGTTCCCTCGCACTGAAATCATTTTAGCGGGCGATTTCATTGTACACCATTCTCAGTGGCTCCGACATTCTGGACAGACAACACCCGAAGGAAGGTATTTTGAAATTTTTGCTGAGTTAAATCGATTAACTCAACTTTTGAATGAGCCATCGCGTATCCCCGATGTTGCTTGTCATACCGCCAACACACTGGACTTGTTTCTTACCTCTCAGCCTAACAAATACGCGATCGATGTATTGTCGCCCCTAGGCTCGTCTGACCACTACGGGATATCAGCAAAATTCTCGAACTCCCAGCATCTAGTTAAAGAATTAGACTGGAGAACACTATGGCTATGGGAGAAAGCCAACTGGTGCGGTCTTAACAACTTCTTCCGGATCTCTAACTGGTCGTTTTGTTTCCTCGACAACGACGTGGCCGCCGCAACTGATATTATCGCAAATATTTTCCGAATCGGCATGGCAAATTTTATTCCCAGCAAGATTAAAAGCACCAGGCCTAAGGATAATACGTGGTTTGACTTGAGCTGCAAAGAGGCTATTAGGCTCAGGGATCTAAGTTTTCGGGCCTACAAGACAAACAGATCTGAGGAAAACCAAAAAAAGTACATACGAGCCAGAAATGACTGCAACACCCACATTCGACGGATTAAATTCCAATCCGACCAAAAATTAAGGCGTAAAATCCTTCAATGTCCCAAAGGTAGCAAAAGTTTCTGGTCGTTTGTAAAAAACGTAAAAAACTTAACTAAGTCGTCTATACCGACGCTCATCCACAATGACATTTTAGCTGTCACCCCTTTAGACAAAGCTAACCTACTTGCTGCCCATTTCGCAACCAGTTCTCAGCTGCCAGCCTGTACTTTGTCTCCGCCTGTACGGTCGAGGTTCTTAAAGACCTCGACATACACAAATCCGCTGGTCCAGATGGTATTGCCCCAATAGTTCTGAAGAGGTGTTCTTCTACGCTGGCAAAACCACTGCGTAATATCTTGAATCACGGAAACTCCTCAATGACCGTCAGTGCGGTTTCCGCAGCAACAGATCCACTGGTGATTTGATGGCATATCTCACCCAAAAGTGGAATCACTCGCTTCACCAAGCAGGTGAAACCAAAATTGACGCACTGGATGTTTCGAAAGCATTTGACAGGGTTTGGCATGAAGCTCTTTTGTCGAAAATGCGTGCTTTTGGGATCGATGAGTCTCTTCTTCAATGGATTAGAAGCTACCTTTCGAATCGTTCAATTCAAACTGTTATGGACGGATTCAAGTCTGATACCCACTTTGTAATTGCTGGTGTTCCCCATGGCTCCGTTTGTCTCCGACACTCTTTCTTATTTTTATAAATGATCTCTTGTCTGTTACTTCTAATCCAATTCACTCCTTCGCTGACGACAGTACCCTCAGCTTCTCATATTCGTTCACTAGTTCACGACCCTGCACTTCGGTTGTAGATAGTGTAGCGTATGTTGAACTTATTAAATTCCGATATCGACAGCATTATCCAATGGGGTAAAAACAATAGAGTAGAATTTAATGCATCCAAAACACAATGCTGTCTCTTGTCGTTAAAGCGTATAACTAACCCGCAGCCATTATCCATGAATGGCACTTGCATCAGAAACCGAAAAGCTTTCCATCCTGGGTATGAGTGTTGCTCACAACCTTAATTGGAACGACCATATATTCAGTGTCGCCAAGTATGCTGCGAAATGCCTAGGTTTCTTATACAGATGCAAGAAATTTTTCTCACCCTTAGATCTGGCTAAAATCTATAAGCCGTTCATTCGCTCCTAATTCGAGTTTAACGCTGATGTCTGGTCCGGTGCTTCCAAGACCTCATTGCACCTACTTGACAGAATACAAAAACGCGCGATAAATCTGATAGGTGACTCCAGCATTACCAAAATATTTGACTCGCTGGAACAACTCAGGAATGTTACCTGCCTCTCCCTGTTTTATAGTTACTTCCACCAAAAATGCTCTGATGAAATAGCCAGTTGCATTCCGCCCCTTCAACATTTCTACCGCAATACACGTCTCTCTAGGAATGCTCACCAATATACCCTGAAGCCCGCTTTCGAACGTTCCGTCAAATATAGAGAATCTTTCATTAACCGAACCACGCGAATTTGGAACTCCCTGCCGGCTTCGGTTTTCCCCCCTCAATGTAACATGCAAGCATTTAAGATCAATGTCCATCGGCATCTCCTCTACCCCTCTTCCTTTCTACCTTCTGCCCGCACTGTGCCGTCGACATAATAAAGTTATTAGACCTTGAGTGCGCGGAAATTATTGAAAAGAGGGACAATTACCCCAGTCTGCCAATCGCTAGGTGTCTCACGGCATTTCCAGGCCACGTTTATGACACGAGAGAGCCATAATACTCCCTTTTTACCCATTGCCTTAAGCATTTCTGGCCGAAATTCATCCACACCGGCGGATTTGCCATTCAATCGCTAAAATTACTTTCTCAACAGTTGGAATTTTCTCCGCCCCACTTAAGACTATAGGTCTGTCTCCTCAGCGCCTTGTTCGGGATTGAGCAGCTTCGAAAAGTGCTTGCTACATCTGCGTAAGATATCCATCCCATTGGAAAGCAACCCACCATCTTTGGATTTAACTCCTTCGGCCACAGTGTACCGGTGTATCCAGTCCCTGAAGGCCTTCTTCTTCTCTCTGATGGCTTCTTGAACTCCGCGTGTTTTAAACCACGCAGTGCTTTTCTCACAACCAGCCGCCACACCAACCCGCTTCTCTCCACAAACAACACGTGCAGAGGCAATGAGAGCTGTTGAAAATAGTCGCCATTCTTCCTCTACATGCGATAGAAGAGTTGAAATTTTCTCAAATCTTTCGGATATGTGTCGTACGAAGTGTTGCCGCACCTCACTGCTCTGTAGTTTCACCCACCGTATTAGGGTTGCTCAAAAAACATCGATGCATTGAAAACATCGATGTTTACTATTCGATGTATCGAATCAATCCGATGTATCGAACACTTTCGATGTTTAACGATGTATCGATGTATTTCATTCAATGCATCGAATGAAGCAAGCATTCATTTTCATATGCTCTCTTCTCTTCTTCTCTCAGCTAAGATCACGATGTGCAAACGCTGTCAAGTTATATAGGAGGAAGTAGAAGTTATGTAGATGTTGGTTTAGCAGCCGACCCAAGGAAGGATTAATGAGAGTCTAGCTCACATCTGTTCTTTGTGTCTACTGTGCAAACCCCAAAATTCAACCAGTATAAAAAGAAATGTAAAAAAGAATAAAGATGTACTGTTGTTCGCAAAATTTAAAAGTAAAGACGAGTTTTTTTTATCCTCGTTCCGCTCACGCAGTTAGCACTACATCGTTGTAGTTTTTATGTTGCTTTTGATTTCAAATAAATTGAATACTAGGTTTTGTTTTAAAGTTCTTCTATTATGGCACCAAAGAAAAAAAGCGAGGCTTGGAAATATTTTGAAAAAATTGATGATAAAACAGCTGAGGGTAAAATATGCCAGAAAACTTTGCGAACTGCAGGAAACACTACCAATTTAATAGGACACATAAAAACATCCACAAATCTCTTAATTTAGAACTAACTACAAATAAAAATATGCAAAAAATGTATTCCGGTTTGTCATGTCCAAGTTCATCAATAAGAGAAATCGACAACGAAGGCGAAGTGGAAGTCATTGGAGTTGAAAGCACGAGCAGCGTCAATCAAGGGCCATCCATATCCTATGCCCCCCAAGAGCCACCAACGGATCTGAATATCAACAATGATTGTAATTGTGACTCAGGTTTACCTTTAAAAGGTCTTAAAGTTCAGCAGAGGTCAATTAAGAAAACTTTTGAAGAAATGAACTCATCCACTTCTTCTGGTGACAGAGCGAGAAAAATTAACAATGCTATTTTGTATCTTATATGCAAGGACAACCAGCCTTTTTCCGTGGTAGAAAATTAAGGTTTCAAATATTTGCTTGAAGTTACTTCTCCTCATTATAAAATACCTAGCAGAGCTACTGTGACAAGGTGGCTGGATGATAAGTAGGATGTTTTGTCAACATTATTGAAATCGCAACTAACCAGTGTTTTACACCTCACTTTAACTAGTGATATTTGGTCAGACATGCAAATGCGCAGTTTTTTAGGCGTCACAGCTCATTTTGGGCTAGGCACGGAGTTTCAATCAGTGACATTAGGAGTATATCAGCTTGATGAAAGACATACATCGGAATATATAGCACAAATGCTTATCAAAACCTGCTGCGATTGGGGATTTGGAACAAGCAAAGTCTCGGCAGTTGTAACTGATAATGCTGCGAATATGGTTAAAGCTGTTGAAATTGCATTTGGAAAAAAGAAGCACATCCCATGTTTCGCCCATACATTAAATCTTGTTGCTCAAAATATCCTGCAAATTCCTGAATTGCAAGATATACTATCAAAAATTAAATTCATCGTTACCTTCTTCAAGCAAGCGATGAATTGTGGAAGTCAGTAAGTGCTGAAACAAAATTAATACAAGATGTATCAACGCGCTGGAATAGTACATATTACATGGTTCAGAGGTTTTTAGAGCTCAAAAGTGCTGTGAGCGATATACTCATCTCCCACAAAACTGCACCTCCCATGTTGACTAGACTGGGATTGAACATTTCGTCATCGCTACTTAACATTTTACGTCCACTTGAAGCTGCAACAAAGGAAATATCTGGGAGCAAATATTGCACTAGTAGCAAGGTAATTCCGTTAGTTCACTGTATGCTTTCAAAACTTAAAGCCCTTGTGATCGATGAGCCTATTGTTTTACAAGTACACAACCTAATCCTCTTAGAAATCAGGAAACGATGGGCAATATTGAACAAGTTTCTTCATTAGCTATCGCCACCTTGTTGAATCCGCGGTTCAAAAAACTGCATTTTGAAGATATGATGACGGAGGACCTGCTAAACGAAAAGCAAATTAAATCTGATTCAGGTGGTTCTGACAAAATATCAGATGACTTCAGCTTTTGGAGTGACCATCACAAGCTAGTTCACCGGAACTGAAAGTCAAGCAAAAATGAAGAAAATGTCTGTGATGAGCTTTCCGTGTACTTGAGGACACCTGTTGGTCGTCTCGGTGAAAATCCTTTGGAAATATGATCCGATTATAAACAACAATTCCCAAAACTTTACAAAATTGCATACAAATATTTGACTTTGGTAACCAGTTCAGTTCCATCAGAAAGGCTTTTTTCAAAAGCCTCACAAGTTTTAAATCAACATCGCATAGGATTCAAGGAAAGCGCGTTAATAAAATTTTATTCATGCAAAGCTTAGAAAAAAAGTATTGGGACTTATAATTTCTTATCTTTCTAATCCTAATTTGATAAAAATTCAATTATATTAAAAACAGTTTTTTTTTTTTTTTTTTTTTCATTTTTCATTCGATGCATCGAAAACATCGATGTTTTAATTCGATGCATCGATGAACATCGATGTAAGGTTTCGATGTAATACATCGAATAAAACATCGATGTATTTTTTGAATGAGCATCCCTACACCGTATGCGTGTAACCACTCTTGGATTCCGCTTTGGCAGACGAGGTAGTCTATCAGTAAGATACAGTTTACACAACACCAGGTGATGACCAGTTGACCGTTCAGTCCCTCTCAACACACGAACATCACAAAACATCCGTTTCACACACGATAGTATGTATGTATGTATGGCGTTACACCCATGTTGTGTGTGATTTCATTTTTCCATAGGTGAAGGGGACCTACAGTTTATTGCCGGTTCCGAACTTATAGATCTAATTGGCTGCATGTGAAGCTTTTCCAATTATAATCGGTCCTTGTTGCCCATTGGTCGAGGGTGGACTTCCCTGGCCTGAAGCCAGACTGTTAAGGACCTATCAGCTTATTTACGAACGGCTTCAGGCGTTTTTGTATGCGACATTAAGGAGACTTATTCCTCTGTAGTTGGCGCAGTCAAAAGGGTCTCCATCGACCAAATCTTCATACTACGGCAGATCCTGGAGAAAACCAATGAATTTCAAGTCGACACCCACCATCTATTCGTCGACTTCAAGGCCGCATACGACAGCGTAGTTAGAGACGAACTATATAACGCCATGTTCACTTTGACATCCCTGCTAAGCTCGTCAGGCTATGCAGGATGACTCTAGAGAACGCTCGCTGCTCCATCCGAATCGGCACAGAACTGACCGATAGTTTCGAAATCAAGAAAGGATTCAGACAGGGCGATACGATGTCGTGTGATTTTTTTAACATCATATTAGAAATGATCGCGCAAAAATCACAGGCCAACACAAGAGGTACAATCTATTTCAAATCCTCGCAACTCCTTGCATACGCCGACGATATTGACATAATAGGTACAGGCGGCGAAAATTGGATTGGCGGTAGGTAGGTAGGTAGGTAGGGTCGTAGCCTTCCCGTAATTGAGAAGAACGCACTTAGGCCAAGGAGGCCCGTTGTGCAGCTACGAGGGGGTTTTATCCCCCTATTCGTGGAACCATCTAGTGCTTCTTAAGAAGTTAAGAAGATTAAGTATCCCTACTTTCTGAACATCTGTCAGATCGTTAAGGAAGTAAGAGCCTAGGTAACGCTTCCTTATATTGCAAAAAGCTGGACAGGCGCATAGAAGGTGGTGAATGGATTCAACCTCCTCCTCGTCCTGACAGCTTCTGCAGAAGTCATTTGAAACTATACCTAGTCTTTGTGCGTGACTGCCAATGAGGCAGTGACCTGTGATGACACCGATGACTTTGTAGATGTCAGTTCTTTTTAGGGAGATTATACTCCTTGTGCGCTGACTGTCAAGCCGAGGCCAGATTTGCCTGGTGATGACGCAGGTGTGTCCCTGGGTCCATCTCAGGTTCGTCTCGGCCCTGGCGAGATTCGTCAGATTATGTTTAATGGTTGTAAGGGGTACTCCCTCACAAGCCACGATTGATTGTAGCGTCGTTCCTTGTTTGGCGAGTATGTCGGCTTTCTCATTACCTGTAATGCCGCTGTGTCCTGGTACCCAGATAAGCTGTATATTGAACTGTTCTGCCATCTCGTTGAGAGATCTGCGACAGTCGAGACTAGATTTTGATGAGTACACATAGGACTCCAGCGACTTTAAGGCAGCTTGACTATCTGTAAGGATGCGAATATCTGTGGTGGATATTACGTTCCACTTCAGCCAAGATAAAGCCTCTTTTATTGCCGACAGTTCCGCCTGGAAAACGCTGCAGTGGTTTGGTAATTTTAGAGCTTTATATAGCTTGAGTTGTTTGCAGAAAACTCCACAGCCCACCCCGTCCTTGGTTTTAGACCCGTCGGTGTAAAAATCCACACAGTTTCTGCGGGGTTGTGTTTGGCGAGTCCAGTTTTTCCTGTCCGGGTAAATCGTCGTGAATTTTTTGTCCAAGATTATGGTGGGTTCTGTGTGGTCCAGGTTTTCTGCCAGACTTGTCCTGTTTTGCAGGATGGATGAGTGGCCGGTGACATAGCTCGCCCATTTCGAGTTGGCTTTTAGTCTTATGGCCGTATGTGTGGCAATTTGCTTGCCGAAAATATCGAGTGGTGTGAGGTCTAGTATCATGTTAAGCGCAGCCGTTGGTGTGGACCTGAGGGCCCCGGTAATGCACATACATGCCATCCTTTGTACCTTCTCGAGTTGTTTATGGTATGTTGTCTTGTCTAGTGCAGTCCACCAGACTATCACTCCATACAGTAGTATGGGTCTGACGACCGTAATGTAGAGCCATAGGGTGATTTTGGGGTTAAATCCCCATTTTTTTCCTAGAGCTTTCTTACATGTGTAGAGAGCAATTGTTGCTTTTTTTGCTCTTTCAGTTGTATTACTCTTCCAAGTTAATTTCCTATCGAGTATAATGCCTAGGAATTTGGCACTAGGGGAATAGGTTAACCTGGTATCGAGCAGAGTGATAGGGCAGTATTCCGGGACTTTGTGCTTTTTGGTGAATAGCACGAGCTCCGTTTTCTGGGGATTAATCCTGAGCCCGCTACTATGCGCCCATTTGCACAGGAATGAGAATGCCGTTTGCATACGGTCATTCAGTGTGGATAGGTATTTACCTGAGATTGAGATGGCAACGTCATCGGCGTAGGCAGCAACGTCCAGGCCTTCTTTCTCCAGTTTGATCAGTAGTTCGTTAACAACTACATTCCAGAGAAGAGGTGAGAGGACTCCACCTTGCGGGGTACCCTTGGTAGCTACTCTGGTAGTCTCTAGGCTTCCCCACTTAGAGTGAATCTTGCGTGTTAATAGCAACTCGCTGATCAGCCCTATCAGAGTCCTCTCCACCTTTAGCTTTTCCAGCCCTTCTATTATTGCTTTCGGAGTGACGTTGTTAAAGGCGCCCTCTATGTCTAGGAAGGCTGTTAGCGTATATTCTTTCAGATGGATTGATCTTTCGATTTTCCTCACTAATGAGTGAAGAGCTGTTTCGACCGATCTACCTTTACAGTAGGCGTGTTGTGCCTTAGACATTAGGGAGGGATCCAAGCTGTGCCGTATGTGTAGGTCTATCAGCCTTTCTAAGGTTTTTAGAGCGAAGGATGATAGACAGATCGGCCTTAGATCCTTAGGGGAAGTGTGAGAATTCCTACCGGCCTTGGGGATGAAGATTACCTTTGCGCACTTCCACTTTTCTGGAATATGACTCCAAGCTAGGCATCCTTTAAAGATTATCTCTAGCCATGGTATAGTCCATTCCATAGTTTGTGTTAGTTCGATTGGGTAGATTTCATCTGGACCTGGCGATTTATAGGGCTTGAAACTTTTTAATGCCCATACAATTTTCTCTCTGGAGATAATATGTTCGTACTGCCCTACTTCGGCAGAGGAGTTCTGAGTTCCTCGCGAGTGCACTGAGTCTTGCGATTCAGAGCAGCCAGGGAAGTGCGTGTTGAGGAGAAGATTTAAAGTTTCTTCCTCGGATGTTGTCCAAACTCCGTTTGCTATGAGGCAGTTGGGAGATTGTGGAACTTTCGAGAGTATTTTCCTCAGTCTATAGGCGTCTGAGATTTTCTCCATATTGTTGCAGAAGATCTTCCAAGACAGCCTTTGTGCTTTCCTCAGGTTTTGTTTGTACACCTTGAGTGAATTTTTGTATAGGCTCCAGTCACTGTCGTTACTTGTGTTCTTTGCTTTATTAAAGAGCTTACGACAGGCTTTGCGGAGCTTGCTTAGATCTGCGTTCCACCAGGGAGGGTAAGATTTTTTTCCTGATTTGTGGGTTGCGCAGCTGTTGGCCCTTGCGTTGCCCAATGTGGTTGTTAGAGTATCGACCATAAGGTCTATATCTAACGTGGTCCGCGGGGTGTCAGGGGTCCTACTTATTATAGAGTTGCCAATGAAGGCTCTATAACGCTCCCAATCGATTCTTCTTGGGTTACAGGATGAGTCAATTGGGGTTGGGACCATGTAGGCTAGGTTGAAAACCAGATAACGATGATCTGAGAAGGAGTGCTCTTCAGAAACCTTCCATTCTCTTATATTATCAATGATGGGGGGGGATGCTAGAGTTAGGTCTAGTACCTCCCTACGATTTTTCGTAATAAAAGTGGGTGTATGACCCTTGTTACAGATAAGAAGGTTAGCGGTTAAGATGAATTCAATAAGCCACTCACCTCTTTCGTTTGTGTCGCTGCTGCCCCAAATCGTGTGATGCGCATTCGCATCCGCACCGATAAGGAGCCCAGCTTGGTGATTCGACGAGTCCTTGACCAGTCTTTTTATTTCGTCCGATGGGATGGACTCTTCTTGCGCCATGTATGTGGACGCTATCCATAGTTTGAGCCCGGGTGATTGGATTGCAATCACTGTTGTGTCTGGGCAACTGTAATTTGGAAGAAGGTAAGCATTTAAAGATTTCTTTGCAAGTATGCAAGTGCGGGGCTTACCTTCTTTTTGTGAAACAAATAGGTTGTAGGCTGGAGTTCTTAGTCCACGAACCCTGTGTTCATGCACCCAAGGTTCCTGGATTAAGGCTATGTCTTCTTCTCCTTTGGCCAGCCTGAGAAGAAGGTTTGCGGATGCCGCTTTGGAATGGTGGAGGTTAATCTGAATCAATTTCAGCATCATGGCTGCTATTAATACGATCTGCCTCCACCATGGTGGCGTTGAGGTCTTCTAGATCTGAGTCTAGAAGATCGTCTTCCATCGGCGAGCTAGTGGAATAGTCCTCGCTTCCGGAGTCGAGCAATGACTCCTGATCTTTAATGACCAGGGATGTTGCTGGGGTTTCAGTTTCTACCGGCGCAGGGCCCTTGCTCCCTGAGGGGGTTGGGGGTTCCTGCACCGTAGAGCTACTGTTACTGACCTCGGTGTTAACCGTGTCTGTGTTGCCGGATGGTGGCATTTCCTCATCCTTTTTGTAGATGTTTAGTTTGACTTTTTTGAAGCCAAACCTGATGTGGTAGTCGCATAGGGCCAGAGGTTCCAAGGATTCACAATTCAGAACAAGGATTGCCTGTCTTGATCGACCTTTCGGTTCCTCCAGCTTCGCGACTCTCCAATCTCCTGTTGGGAGATTGGGATTGCAATAGTTGATTGTCTCAACTATTTCTAGAGGGTTGTCTGGTGCAAGCGGGAGCCAGCATCTAGCTCGCGGTCGTTTAGGGATTTGGTCCTTAGTGATGACCTTGAGCCTAGCTCCCTCCCAAATTTCCCCTATTTCGGCAACTGTTGCCTTCAGAAGATCAACGGATCTTTCGTCAGCACAGCTTATTAATTTGACCCTGCCTTGGTACCATCCAGCGTCGTCGCAGATGGGCGGTGGTCCAGGGTTCTTTCTTGCGACTTTGAGGAAGTTTGTCGATAACGCTTGGTCGACATCCTTCCATTGTTCGGTCGTCATTTTGCCGTCCGGGTCGCTATCATCTATGATTGCGACCGTTAGCAACTCCCTCGCAACCTCACCGAAGGGCTTTGATAGCTTGGCCAGTGTTCCCAGCCTAGCTTTCTTAGCCTCCCGCTTTGGTTCCTCGGGGGACGATCTGGGCCTCTTGGCCTGTTCTTTCTCCTGGGCTAAGATTCCTGTCGCCCAGGTTACCGACTCTTTGTCTTTTTCAGACAAGTCGGTTTTATGGCCCCATCGTTTAATGATTCTCAAGGCCGCTTTGTGATCTTTGTAGGCCTTGGTCGATGGGTTGTTTTTCCTGTCGGAGCGGTTTGAAGGTTCTCCGATCGGAGTCTTTACCGCTTTGGATGTGGAGGGAATATCATCCCCTTCCGGTTTTTTACGAGGTCCGGACTCGTTATTTGTTTGTTGTTTGCTTTGTTTGTTCATGTCCCACGAGTTGCGGAGAAATAAATGTCCACCTGGGCAGAGATCCGCAATACCCAGGTAAGGCTGGCTGATCCGGAGGGCGCCAGGTATCCGGATACACCGTTTGCGACTGAGCTATTTTTGGTCTGGGCTCTCAGCCTGGTCGACATCTCGGCACGGTACGGTTAACACCTTATGTCCAGCCCAGGGGATGGGGAGTGGATAGGTAGGATGGGAGTGTGATGGGATAGGTGGATTGGGATATGATTTGGGTTTGTGAAGGGAGTGACGGGGATGATTATCCTTTGGTGAGAAGCCCCCACACCACGGCAAGGTAGATAATCAGGTGGGGGTGGATTGGCGGTAAACGAGGGCAAAACTAAATATATGCTGTCATCAAAAAAGGACGCTCACCACCGACATCTTGGCCAGAACGTTTGTATTGGCAGATATAAGTTCGAGGTAGTTAAGGACTTCGTCTACCTTGGCTCCGCAGTGACCTGGAATAACGACATCATTTCCGAAATCAAACGCAGAATCACTTTTGCCAATCGCTGTTTCTTTGGGCTCAGGAGGCAACTGAGTAATAGAGCCCTCTCCCGAACGACAAAGTTGGCTCTATATAAGACCCTTATCATCCCGGTCCTGTTGTACGGCGCAGAAGCATCAAAAGCGGATGAGGACGCCCTTGGTCGGTTCGAGAGAAAGATTTTACGCTTGATTTTTGGGCCTATAAACGCCGACGGGGGATGGAGGAGAAGATTCAACCACGAACTTTACGGGCTGTACAGTGACAAGAGCCTGGTCAGGCGTCTACGGATTCAACGCCTGAGATGGCTGTGCCATGTAGAGCGAATGGACACCACAGCTCCAGCCCGTAGAGTCTTTAATTCCAACCCCGAGGGACGAAGAAATAGAGGACGGCCGCATCTAAAGTGGCGCGTACAGGTTGAAGGGGACCTCAGCCAACTGGGTGTGCGGCAATGAAAAAGGCTAGCAAAAGATCCTGCTAATTGGAGGGACATGTTGGTTGAGGCCCAGGTTCACCCCGAACTGTAGCGCCCATTAAGAAGAAGAAGAAGTTAATGAGAGCAAGACCAAATATCTGTTGTCATCGAAAAATTACATTTACCACCGACGTCTTGGACTGAACGTGCATATTGGCAGAAATAAGTTTAAGGTAGTTAAGGACTTCATTTACCTCGGCTCCGCAGTGACCTGGAATAACGACATCAGTTTCGAAATCAAGCACAGAATTACTCTTGCCAACCGCTGCTTCTTTGGGCTCAAGAGGCAATTGAGAAGTAGAGCCATCTCTCTCGTACGACCAAGTTGACCTTTTATAAGACCTTAATTATCCCGGCCCTGCTATACGGCGCAGAAACATGGACTTTATCTAAAGCGGATGAGAAAATCCTTGGCCGTTTCGAGACAATGATTCTGCGTGCGATTTTCGGTCCCATAAACACAGAGGTTGGAGGAGAAGATACAGTCACGAACTGTACGGGTTGTACAGCGTCTAGTCAGGAGTCTACGGATCCAACGCGTAAGTTGGCTAGGCGATGTAGAGTGATTGAACACCACAGCTCCAGCCCGTAGAGTATTTGAATCCAACCCCGAGGGACGAAGAAATAGAGGACGGCCGCATCTAAGCTGGCGCGCACAGGCGGAAAGGGACCTCAACCAAAGATCGTGCTAGGTAGAGAGGCGTGTTGGTCGAGGCCCAGGTTCACCCAGAACTGTAACGCCTGCTAAGTAAGTAAGTATATGTTGCCCATTAGGAGATCCTTGTCTTGTTCTTGTTGATTCAACTTAAAACCAGAACCTGATAGGGTTGGCCTTTGAATAAGGAACGTTAAAAATGTTTATAAATGACTCCTTACTCAGGGGATTTCGTTTAGTAGAAACTCGTTTAAAATCCATAAAAAATCCAAAACCGGATAAAGGACTACTCGTAGAAATAAAACCAAATTCACAATTATGAAAAAAAAAATATTCTCACACTTCCACAGGGTTTTTAACAATTACAACAACGACAACAACAACAACTACAACAACGACAATAAGTAATAGAAATCTTGTTTACTGTTTCCCGGGGGAGAAGGATTATTTTGGAACTAAATTAAGAGAGTGCTTTTGCGATTAAGTATTTATTCTGCTGAAAATCTAATTATTTTGGGTTTTGCTACTTTCCCTTTAGTGCCATTGTGCTCCTATGATCCAGCAGTGGTAGCCGATGCTGCCATTCCCTTCTTACCAGGACTGTGTTTGCGGCTTTTTTGTTTCCCCGTACCAGCCACAGCTGCACCAGACTTCTTCCTGCTTTTTCTGATGATACTTTTTCCTCTATTGATGGCATTGTTTGGCGGTGGCTTCGGTTTTGGTGGTTTTAACTCAACTCGCACAAACAAATCATAATTGAAATCTGTGCATGTTCGTCCTGTGGAAAACAAAGACACCAAAAAAGTTGAACGTGGGAATAGATAGACAAAGGGAAGCAATGGATAAAACATTGAAATTTAGAACAGCACACAAAAATGAAAACTGGAATTCATATGCATTCCATCATTACCATAGCATAGTTCTTCGCCACATTCGGTGCATGTCAGCATTCTAGTTTCGACGACCCCCGATTTGTTTTTTACTTTCCTTATGCCAGTGTTGAGAGTGTACTCCCGCTTGTCACGTGCTTCCGTTTTCAACTGCAGTTTCCCCATCTCAACCATTCGGCTGAAGTATTCCTCCTCCAGTTTGGACTTTGGCCGCAGTGTGGTTAGCATTTTCCAATCAATGGGAACGGCACAAAGTTCCGACAGGTCGATGTCGCGCATTTCGTATGGGATCGGATCAGCATACACGTACAGAGGTTCACGTTCGCCTTTGTGTTTCAGCAATTTTCGCATCTCCTTGCGTGGGGTTTTAAAAGAAAAGTCCTTATCTTTGATTTTAATTTCCTCGGAACGGACCTTTATCGGTCGCATTTTATAGTCAGGGACCTTTTCCATTAGGCGTTTGAATTCCTCTTTCGATTGAATGATATTCTTGCTTAGGTCGAGAACGGGCACAACCGTTTTCTTCTTCACCAGCATGTCTTCCAATTTATTCATTTTATTTATTTTTGTTTTGATAAGATTAACTTGAAATATCGGCGAACAGATAAATTAGTGGCCAGGCAGTCGGGCTATTGATTTAATACAACTGAAGACGTTGCTATGTGAATTGGGAAAATTGAACGCGTCCTCTGCGCAAGTAAACGATGTAGGGGTTAACCAGAGGCGTTATTGATGTTGTCCGAAAAAGAAAATATCTTTGATGAAATAAATGTTACGTAAATGGTAGAGTAATTCTCCCAACGGCATGCGACGCATCCATGTCAAGAAGACCAACAAATACACGCTACCCACCAGTTTACTGGTGGAATGAGGATATTGCGCTGCTACGCGCTGAATGTCACCGCACAAGGAGAAAGTACCAGCGCAGCAGAGGAAGGGACAGCACCACCGAACTTTACCATCGATACAAAGCAGCGCGAAAAGAGTTGAAAATGGCAATTGTCATGAGTAAACGTCGAAGCTTCGCCGAGCTATGCAACGAGTTGGATGAAGATCCCTGAGGGAGAGCGTACCAAGTGGTAATGAAAAAACTGAAAGTTTTTCGAGCACCATCTCCCACACGTACAGATGTGTTGGAACAAATAGTCGAATGTCTATTCCCACGGCAGCCGGAAATTCCATTGGATGACGAGTCGTCGACAGCAGCCCAGCAAGTTCCTAGGAAACTCCACAAGAGATCCTTGAGGCATGTAAAAGGCTCGGAAACAAAAAAGCGCCCGGACCAGATGGGATCCCCAATATCGCCCTGAAAGCAGCGATTAAAACCAGAATGGATCTATTTGTTGACATCTACAATGCCTGCCTGGGTGAGGGAGTTTTTCCTGAACAGTGGAAGAAACAGAAGCTCGTGCTGCTACCCAAGTGGGTAAACCCGCGGTCGATCCGTCAACTTACCGCCCGCTTTGTATGTTCAGCAACAGATTGGAAGCTGCGATTGAAGAAGCAGGCGGACTATCAGGCGGGCTTCCGGAAAGCACGCTCGACGGTGGACGCCATTAGGGAAGTAGTCGACACTGCGAAAAGGGCCATAGAAGGAAGACGATGGAGGAGAGGCGCAAAGCAGTACGCGTTCAACACGGCGAGTTGGAAGCATATACTTGAAACACTCCGAAATATGAGGGTACCAACTTACGTCAATGGAATTTTAAGAAACTACTTCCGGCATAGGGTGTTGCTTTATGAAACAGACGATGGTGTGAAGGAATATGCAGTAACTGGAGGAATCCCCCAGGGCTCAGTTCTGGGTCCGATACTGTGGAACCCGATGTACGACGGCGTACTCCGAATCGAAATACCAGCTGGGGCTAAAATTGTCGGATTTGCGGACGACATCGCAATAGTGGTCACTGCAAAATTACTGGAAGAAGTTGTTCAAATCAGCAACGAAGCCATTTTGACTGTACGACAGTGGCTAACGTCAGTCGGCCTTACGCTAGCTGAACAAAAAACCGAAGCGGTCCTCGTCACTAGCAGAAAGAAACGAGAGACGGTCACGTTCACAGTGAGTGGGCATGAAATAACATCTAAGCCGGATATCAAATATCTTGGCGTTATGATAGACTCAAGACTTACATTTAAAGAGCACCTGGAGTATGTAAGCAACAAATCAGCTCGTGTGAGTACCTCCATTGCTTGAATCATGCCGAACTTAGGGGGGCCAAGATACAGCCGTAGACTACTTTTAGCCAATGTAGTCACATCCGCTGTGCTTTATGCATGGCCAGTTTGGGCCGGAGCTATGAAGGTGACTTCATACAAAACAAGGAATTCAGCAGTAAGCCGACTATGTGCGCTAAGAGTAAGCAGCGCTTATCGCACAACCTCGGAACACGCGGCCTGCGTCATAGCGGATATGTTACCTATTGATATACTCGCGAAGGAACTGCAGGAAAAGTTTGTAGCGAATAGACAGGAGGAACGGCTAACCCATGCTGAAGCAAACACAAGAGGAAGAAGTAGAAGCCTAGCTGAGTGGCAACTACGCTCGAACCTCTCAACTAAGGGCCGTTGGACTTATCGCCTTATACCGAGTATAGAGGCTTGGATGAACCGCAGACATGGTGAAGTAAACTTCTACCTCACCCAACTGCTTACGGGACATGGTTGCTTCAAGTCATACCTGTACAAGTGCAGAAAGGTCGACTCCCCCACGTGCCCAATGTGCAGACATATTCCCGAAGACGCGTAGCACGTATACTTCCACTGCCCACGTTTCCATTTACAAAGGGAAGCATTACAAGGAGTACTAGGTGAAACACCAACCCCAGAGAACTTAGTACACCATATGCTAGAAACGGAAAGCAAGTGGAACGCAGCGAGCACATATGCCAAAGACATATGCCAGGAGTTAGGCAGACTAGAGCGAGAAAGAAGAGCAAGGGAAGAAAACGCCAACAGAGTGGAAACGAACGACTACGCAGCTGTACAGCAAAATGTACCGACGCAAATGAACAGACAGGCAGTCATACGCAGATACATGCATCCACAAGGGCAAGTAAGCATATAACGTACACTTGACACGCGGACGAACATAACGAATTCAACGACACAGACATAAACTAATAACGCCACGCAAATGCGTGGAGAGAAGACGAGGGCTACGGCTGAAGTCCCCCCCCCCCCCCCCCCCCCATGACGAAATGCTTACGGCGGTACCGTGTTGGAAAGGGGACTAGAAGCAGGAGGTGGTTTTAGTGGGTTAAAGTCTCACACATTGGCTTTCGATGCCCGGTCTGTTAAGGGACCTCACATTCCAGGTGCAAACTCTCAAGTCCGTCATTTGCAGGGCTCGTCAGTTTTATATCCGTCCGTATCCGAGGCTTGTGGTTTCTTCTGAACAAGCAGGGTTTAGGGATGTTACCCCTAAGCACAACCCCCAACCTGGAGGGCCAGGGGGGGGGGGGGGGGGGGCGTTTGCCATATTAAACGCGATCAACTTCTTTGCTCTGTTTGCTCGCTCCCTCCCCCCTATATTGTTCGAGAAGCTGAAAAAAAAACCATTCGTTAGCCTATTAAATACCTAAACCGAACAACTCTGCATGGAAGACTAAGCTAACCTGGTATTATAGGTGTCATTGAACAAACTCTGTTTTTTCTAACCTGGAAAAGTTTTGGTTTTAACAAACAGCTCCATAAAACGAACATTCCCGTTCGGAGATAGTGCACTAAACGCACAAATATTTGAGTTCATAATACAGAATCAAATACCAATTCTCATAAAATGTTAATGGTACGCACCTACTATGTATATGATCATATGGGTTCATGAACATTTCATCGGAACAGTATCTAAATAAGCTGTGTAAATACGATATTATTATATTTAGCTGCTTTTTCGAATAAATGCCCGACTCGAAAGGAGGAACCATCAACTCAGGGAAGTTAATATTGATTCATAGATTCATGAATGATTTGTGAATAAATTGTTCTTTTTTTCCTATTCTATGATATACTCAGTTTTTTGCTATAAGATACTTGCTACTATTATCCGGACGTAATGGAAAATATTCCTTTTTTGTTTGCAGACAATATTTGTTTCCAGAATGATTTTACGGACTTATGGACATTTACTCATTCATGTGATTGTGTGTTTTGAATATCTGATGGGACGGAAAATGGAAATGATTATGTCTGTGTGGTCAATTGTTCAAGAGGTTGAGAGGATAGTTACCACAGAGCTTAAGAGTCAATACATCTCTAATATGAATTATGTCAGAATGTGAGTGGACAGAAATTATAATTCAATCGAATACGTCATGCATTCTAAACAAAAATACTTACTTTCTTACTTATCAGGCCAGCGATCCATGGAGGATCTGAGCCTGAGCTATAGCTGCCTTCCATCCTTGACGTTCCCGGGCACTCTGCTTCCAGTTATCAAGACCAAGATGTCTTACATACGCGATTACTTAGTCTTTATACCGGAGGTTCGGTCTTCCTCTTCTTATCGAACCAGGGGGTTCGGAGTCGAAGACCCTCTTAGCTGGAGTGTTGATGTCCATGCGCTCGATGTGGCCGAGCCAGTGTAGTCGACGGATCCTTGCCATCCGGACTACATTCACATCTTGGTACAGCTCGTAGAGTTCTCGGTTGTGTCTTCTTCTCCATTCACCATCCTCACAGACAGGACCAAATATCCGGCGCAGAATTTTACTTTCGAAAGAACCCAAAATCAGCTCCGCTGTCCTGTTTATCGTCCAGCTTTCGGCTCCGTACAGCAAGACTGGCAGAATGAGCGTTTTGTAAAGCATGACTTTGGTCTTTCGAGTGAGGAGTTTTGACCCCAGTTGTTTGGACAAGCCGAAGTAGCAGCGGTTGCCAAGGGCGATTCTATGCCGGATCTCCACTGTGGTGTCATTTGTGGAATTTACGTCTGCCCCGAGGTAGACAAACTCCTTAACTACCTCGAAATTGTAGCTGTCAATTGTTATATTTTATCCGAGGTGGTGAGCGATGGATTGGTATTAGCTTGACAGCATGTACTTCGTTTTGTCCTCATTGACCTTAAGACCAACTCGTTTCGCCTGTTCTTCAATCGCGGTGAATGCTTCCACAATGCCACGGCGAGAACATGCGATGATGTCGATATCATCCGCGTATCCTAGCAGCTGGACGGACTTGCAGAAGATAGTGCCTTCCCTGTTGACGCCTGCCCGTCACACTATTTGCTCCAGCACCAGGTTGAAGAAGTCACATGACAGCGCATATCCTTGCCGAAATCCGGTGCATGTTTCAAACGGTTCCGAAGTCCTACAACCGATTTGCACGGTGCATCGCGTATTTTTTAGCGTGGCGCGACACAACTGGATCAGTTTTCCCGGGATCCCGAATTCGGCCATTGCACCAAACAGTCCTTCACGATGAATTCTGTCGTATGCGACTTTGAAATCGTGAAAGGTCTGTATGAATTCGAAACTCGTTGGTCTTTTCCAGGGTGTGTCGAAGTGTGAAAATTTGGTCTATAGTCGATTTGCCGGGCCGGAAGCCGCACTGGTAGCTGCCGATTAGTGCGGTGCAAAATGGCTTTAGACGTTCACAAAATACGCTGGACAGGATCTTGTATGCCACATTGAGCAGCGAATACCTCTATAGTTCTTGCACGAGGTGATCTTCTTTTTTGTGGATGGGGCAGATAGAGCTGGTATTCCAGTCATCGGGCATGCTTTCATCTTCCCAAATTCTGCAGATGATCTGGTGCATGCTCCCTACCAGCCCTTAAGAGCTCTGATGGCAAGCCATCTGAACCTGCGGCCTTCTTATTCTTCAGCTTCTGAATAGCGGTGCCGTCTTCTTCGATGCTGCCTTTGCTGCCTTTTTCTGCTCACACTCGCCATCATACCACGGGTTTCTTGTCGGGGGTGGTAGGTATCCTAAGGTGGTTTCGGCTACTTCCAGCCACATATTATTGGCATTTGTGTTCAACGTAGGCATTCCGTAGAGTCTTTCGCTCAGCTGCTCTCTGTAGACTCTGGTAACCTCCGGTGTGCTCAGGCGCCCAATGTCGAACCTCCTCCTGGTGGGCTGGCATTGGACAGTCGAGCTCTGAATCTTGCTGCTACGATCAAAACCACACATTATGGAACTATGCTTACTTCAGAATATGTAGCACACTATCTAGTTTTCATTTAAAATGTTTTCCCACATTCGTTGTCGACTACAATTCAAAAGCGATGTATTTCAAACATAAGGCACTAGTTCTAAAATTATGACAAGAATCCCAAATTTTGACATATCTCGACGTTTCAAGGTCACCAGAATCGAAATCCAAGGTTTTTATAGAGATGCCTGTGTGTCTGTATGTACGTATGTATGTGCTTTCGGAATTACTTGCATTGTTCGCCTCAATTATCTCGAGCACCAAAGATGTTACTGACGCGTAATAACGTAACTTAGAACTGCCGTTTTCTGTAAGAAATTAAATAAGTGGGCTGTTGTCAATATCATTTTTTAGTTACATACTTGCAAGTGAATGAATGTCAATTCAGCATTCTTAGATGGTTTCTTGATAGCTTGAATTAGAAAATGTTAGGTGAGGTTAGGTCAACGTGGTAGGCCGAAGTCGGCCTGTTGTGATACCACCTGGATCAAGTTACCCTGAACCGGTGCTTCTAATGAAGCGATGGAGTAGAGCTATCTTTTGGTGTGCTAGCTCACTTAGATTGTCAAAGAAGGGCGCGCCGAAGTAGATCCTCCAGCGATTCGCAAAAGAGGGACATGAGCAGAGGAGGTGGTGTATTGATTCCTTCTCCTCCTCGTCCATGCAGCCGCAACAGAAGTCATTGGAGGGTAGCTCTAATCTGGCGGCGTGTTTTCCGATGATGCAGTGAACCGTAAAGACACCCACTAGGTCCCTGGTTCGTCCTAGGCTTAACTTAGGCCACAATTGTTTGGGGATAAAGCCAATATTGCTCTCATTCCATTGGAGGTTGGTCTCCTCTATGGTTTAAAGGTTTATCATGTGCTTTATCGTACTTATTGGTGTATCTATGTAGCCGAGGATAGGTAGGCTGAGTGTGCTTGACCCTAACTTTGCGAGTTCGTCGGCCGCGAAGCTTCCTCGAATATCCCTATGACCGGGAACCCACAGTATTTTAATATTGAACTGTTCAGCCATCTCATCTAGAGATAGGCGACAGTTAAGAGATGTCTTTGATTTGTGGGTTACCGCTGCCAGGGACTTTATCGGAAATGTTACTATTCATCAAATATTGTAGCGCGCGAGATGGTCCGATGAGAATATTGAGGCTGTACGGGCCTCAATTATTTTTTTTTTTTTTAGAAAATCGCGCAGGTTATATTCTGTTATGATGTGTTATATACACACAACCTGAACGAAGTGCAGTGGTTTGGTTCGTTGTTGTTCGTTAACTCTCAGGGGTGATTGTCCTAGATAGGACGAGAGCCGACCGAATTCCGCGTTGGTTATTGTTTTTTTTTTTTGTTGAAGGCTTCTGTTATCCGCAGGAGCACTCAGACGCAATCACTGGTACATTGTACTCCAGACCGCGTTGGTTATAGTCCGTAGTAATTCGTTCAAGTACTTTAATATTGCATACGCAGTGGATGAATTTCAGTTGACCATATACTGTGAGTGTTATGCCTGCAGCAGTACATCTGGTCACTTTCCATTCACAACTGCGTTGCATACTTTTTGTCCGTTTAGGAATTTCTTTTTCTTGGCTATGAAGCGAATTGAACTGTAGACCTTCCGCCACGACCACACCACGAACATCGAGTCGCCGCCGTCCCGCTCAGTTGGGCATCAGTCGCAGCTCACTGCACCGCATATTTCGGTATGATTTGAAGTTATTTTTGTACAAAATTCAAATTCTCTATCGATTATTGCCAAACGATGAGTCACGTCGCTTGGATTATGCGAAATTCGTTGTGAACTTGACTCAAACCTATACTGATTATTGGGAAAAAATTATCATGAACGATGAGCTTAATTTTTCGTTAAATGGAACGGTCGGCAAACAAAACTGTCGGTTTTACACTGCTGAAAATCCTCAATTAATCCACGAAGAATCTGTTCACGACAAACGCGTGAATGTTTGTGCCGGAATTTGTGCTGATAGGGTCTTCTTTTTTGAAGACGACAAGGGGATGGGATGCCCACCACCGTTAATTGTGATCGTTTTCGGGGGATGAAAACGGACTCTTTGTTGTCATGGCGCCACAGCCCACACAGCTTAGGCCACCATCGCGCCATAAGTCCCATCGTCTAATTTCCAAAAAGGACTATTTCTTGTGGGGTTTCTTAAACATAAAAAATCTATGTCAACAAGCCACGGACTGTGGAAGAGCTCAAGGTCAATAATCGACGCGAAACAGCCGCTTCTTTAGAGCTTGCAACACTTCACAAAGTGATGGAAAATGCCCAAAAACAAGCTCATTGCGCCATCCGCTGTAAAGGCGACCGTTTAGATGATGTTATCTTCAAGAAGTGCTTAAGGTCCAAAATAAAGGACAAACCACTTAACAGCAAATAAATGTGTATTTTTTTGAGTTATTTATAAACACAATGTTAACACTTTAATTGACCTCCCTGTATATGTACCTTCCAAACCATTGAGTTACTGTGTCCACTGTTAGGAGTTACAAAAACCTTTACGTGAAAAAATTGGACATTCACAACGTGTTTCATGGTCCCAGGAAAATTATGATTTAACTAGTACGAGCCAAAACTGTATTTTGTATGGGAAATTCAAAAGCTTAGATAGATAGATAGATAGGGGGGGGTGGGACAGAGTCGCCTGATCACTGCGGCCACGATTGGGCCTATTGTGATGTCCCCCACTTACAGTTCACTCAGAAAACCTGAGTTCGTAATAAAGTTTAGTATGCTTTTGAGTGAACTGGCAGCAATTTCATCTGCTTCAAGATAATGCTTGCCTAGGTGACGAAGACGTGTACTGACCAGGCAGTTACAGTGGCATAGTATGTGCTCTGCTGTTTCTTCGTCTTCATTACACATACGGCAAGTGTCATCTTGTATGATGCCCATTGTTTTGAGGTGTTTATTAACTGGGCAGTGTCCAGTAAGGAAACCTGTGATTAAACGAATCTGACTCCTCGAAAGCATGAGAAGTTGTTTCGTTCTTTTGAGGGATGTAGTTGGGAGGAACAGCTTGGCTTGTCTGCTACCTTTCGTTTGTGACCAGTAGTGATCCGTCGTGTTCCTTAACCAATTTTTTATGCAGCATTTGGTGGTGCTAGTAGGTATGCCGCAGAAAGGCCGTGGCATCATAAATGGTGATGCAGAGCCTTTCCTTGCTAGTAGGTCCGCCTTTTCGTTGCCTGTATGGCCGCTGTGTCCAGGTATCCAAATGAGATGAACTCTGTTTGTACTGGCCAGCTGATGAAGTAGCTGTAGGCAGTCCCATACCAGCTTGGAGGTTATTTCAAAGCTCTTTAGGGCTTGAAGTGCAGCTTTGCTGTCAGAGAGAATATAAATGTTTTTGTTAAGTATATTTCTGTTTATATTTTCTCTGAGGCAGAGTTCTATAGCAAATATCTCTGCTTGAAAAACGGAGTTATAACTGTCCATGCTGACGTAAATGCATGTGCCTGTATTTGCTCCGTATACTCCAGCCCCAACGCCTTCGTCCGTTTTGGAGCCATCTGTGTACCACACGTAGGATCCACGGTTGAAGGAGGGTCTATCCTGTTCCCAGTTTTGTCGGTTAGGGAATGTGACCTTGTAGTTTTGGCTGAAGTTATATCTGGGGAGACAGTTGTCTGTAAGAGATATCTTTAGGATTTCATGCCTGTTTATTTCTGTAAGGATGTCAGGGTGAAAGAGCCTACGGTTAGAGTCATCCTCCATGATCATCCTGTGGGCGAAGACCATTG
Organism: Eumerus sabulonum; assembly: GCA_951905685.1. NCBI lineage: Eukaryota > Metazoa > Arthropoda > Insecta > Diptera > Syrphidae > Eumerus > Eumerus sabulonum. The sequence continues at coordinate 87,398,191 of OX645061.1, forward strand.
CTTCTTTCTTCAGTTGGAGATGAAGAGGTGGCAGGTCTGTGATGACTTCTAGTGCTGCTGTGGGGGTTGTTCTCATGGCCCCAGTGATACAGATGCAAGCTAGTCTTTGCAATTTGTTGAGCTTGGCTTGCACTGATACTTGTTTTGTTTTGTGCCACCAGACGGGCGCAGCATATGTAAGGATTGGTCTGGTGATTGCTGTATATAGCCAGCGGGACATTTTGGGGTTTGTGCCCCAGTATTTGCCAGTGAGACTTTTGCTGGTCCATAAGGAGATCCTGGCTTTCTCAATGGTTTTTGTAATGTGAGAGTTCCAAGTGAGCTTTTCGTCTAGAGTTATCCCTAGATATTTGACTTCTTTTGAGAACTCTATCTCTTCACCAAAGAGGGTAGGCTTAGTAAGTTTGTGCCTGTTCCTTCTTTTGGTGAAGGCGACTATGGTGCTTTTTCTAGGATTTACATTTAGTGCAACCTTTATGCACCAGTTAGCAACAAGGTTTAGTGCCCGTTGGAGGAGTTCCGAGACTGTGTCTTCGAATTTGCCTCTGATCAGGATCACTATGTCGTCAGCGTAGCCTTGGACAAAGAAGCCATTGTTGCTGAGTATGCTTATCAGTTCGTTGACCACGATGGACCACAGGAGTGGTGAGAGAACCCCGCCTTGAGGGCATCCTTTCGCGGCGTTAACGCTGATTTTGTCATTGCCTAGCGAGGTGTTTATTTTCCTGTTGCTAAGCATATGTTGGATCCAATTGCATGTGGTGTTGTCCACCCCTGTGCTGAGGATGCAACGTTTTATTTGGGTGTATTCGGTGTTATCGAAGGCACCCTCAATATCGAGAAAGCAACCTATCGCAATTTCTTTGTCGCTCAGGGATTATTAATCCGGGCCGTTAGTTCCTGAAGAGCATGCGTGGTCGATTTCCCAGGCTGGTAGGCATATTGGTTTTTGTGAAGTGGTGATCTTCTCAGTGCACCGTCCCTGATATGCCTGTCCAAGATTTTTTCCATTGTTTTTAGGAAGAAAGAGGTAAGGCTTATCGGTCTGTAGGACTTAGGCAGGTCTGTGGGTCTACGGCCTACTTTGGGAATGAATTTTACCTTTACCTCTGTCCAGCTTGTTGGTATGTGTCCCCATGCATAGCTGGTTCTAAAGATGTTAATGAGCATGGGGCTAATTTGCGCACTCCCCTTCTGAAGAAGTGCTGGGAAGATGCCATCCTCCCCCGGGGATTTGTATGGGTCAAAAGAATTGATGGCCCATTTTATGCTTCCCTCGTGAAATATCGTTCGTGCTCTCTTCCAATCCTCCCTGTTTGGTCTAGCTGCCCTGATCTGCGGAGGTATGTTAGAGAGATCAGAGGGAATGATGTTAGAGTCCGGGAAGTGCGTACTGGTCAGAATTTTGAGTACTTCCGTACCCTTTTCAGGTGCCATCTGCTCTCCTCAACAAACCAATTTGGTTAGTGTGCTCTTTAGCGAGAACTCTGTGGATGCGAGCGCTGCTCTGAATGTCTGAAAGACTGCTGCAGAACTTTTTCCATGAGTCTCTTTTGGCTCTTCTAATCTCTTGGTTGTAGTTGGTGAGTGAGGCACGATACTGCGTCCAGTCCCCAGTCCGTTTAGCCCTGTTGAACAGTTTTCTGGTCAGTGCTCTTAGCTTGGCCAGATTGTTGTTCCACCACGGAGTGGTACGGTTGCCTGGCTTAACTTTCTCCGGGCAAGCGTTGTGAAAAGCAGATAAGATGGTAGCATTGAGACTGTCGCAGCAGAGTTCGAGGCTGTCTATGTCTCTGATGCTGTTTGGACAGTTTCCGATCGTTTGTGCGATTTCTAGGCTATAAGTGTCCCAGTCTGTCGCTCTCGGTTGTCTATATGTTCTAGTAATTCTATCTCCCGCTTTTATGTCAAAACAGATCTGTCGATGGTCTGACATCGATGTTTCTGTTGAGACATGCCAGTTTTGAATCGAATTACCTATGAACGGGGTAGTTAGGGTGAGGTCTAATACCTCTTCTCTAATTCTATTCATAAAGGTGGGATTATTTCCACGGTTTATGATATTGAGGTTGTTCCTAAATATGAATTCAAATAGGTACTCACCTCTTTTGTTGATGTCCGAGCTTCCCCATGCTGTGTGGTGTGCGTTTGCGTCACAGCATATGATGGTGTGTGAGCCTCTTCTTCCAAAGTGGTCGAGAAGATCCTGCAGTGGTGTGAAGCCCAGGTCCGTGGAGTCGCCCGCAAGGTAGGCTGAGCAGATTACAGCTTCTGACCTACCTTCCGCAGTGGATAGCTGGATGATGGCAGCTGCCATGTCCTTATTCGTGAATTCTGGAATGGGAATGGCTTTAATATTGTTATTGAACATTAAGCAGGCTCTAGGTCGTCCTTCATTTGTGGAGTCGTAGAGCAGCTCACCTGATAGTCCTTTGATCTGGTCTTTAATGGTGTACGGTTCCTGGATAAAGGCTATATCGAGGTTCTCCTTGTTAAATCTATGGCTCAGTACCGCGGACGCGGCCTTTGCATGCTGTAGATTTACTTGGATGCACCTTAATCCCGACATGATGGATTCAGTGAGGTACTGGCAGGGCTGCCAGTGTTAGTAATTGTCCCAACCATAGGACTGACCCCTGAAGTCTTGGCTGCCCGAGTAGTTTCTTCAGGTAGCCCTGACGTTTGGGGTACTTTCGTTGTTTCTATGGTTGGTGCACCAACGCCAGATGCAATGGTTGTTGCTCTCTGGTTTGGCTTATGCGCGCCGAGTTCCTCACTCGCTTTCTTAGGCATGGCCGGTATACCTTGGGCATCGCACTTCGGATGGGCTAGTGCCCTGTCCTTAGTTTTGTTGTCCGCAGTTACCTTTGCCTGCTTGGGAACTCCCTTGATCCTAATAAGGATCTGGGAGAAGTTGAGGAATAGTTTAAACCTTTGCTTCACAATGGCGTCTTTAGAAGCCTCATCGATGGCAAAGGTTACTTGATCCCCACCGCTTTTTTCCTTAGCAATCCTGAGGACTCTCCATCCTTTTGTGCTAATGTTCGCATTCTGCCTCATTATGCGCATAAGGAAGGTGTCCTTGGTAAGGTCATCGGCTTCGGGGACGAATGTTACGCAGGTGTATAACTTGGGTATGTCATTGCCCTGAGTTGCACACAAATCTGCGTTCTTCCATGGCTTGATCTTCTCTATCGACGACATGAGCCAATTTTTTGTTTCTATGTCGTGACAGGTGATGGAAAGCCATCCATTTCTGGCTGAGGTGGCCTCGAATCGGAGTGCAGGACAATCTTTGTCTGCCTTGTCCATTTCCACTAACAGGCTCTTCCTCACTAACTTCATCTGTTCGTCCGTTAGGGTCTCTTGCGGGTGTTGCGAGTGCATGATGGCGACTTTGCACCGAGCAATGGCATCCCGGTAGGATGGCTCGGGTGCATCCGTGCGCTCTCGTGCACCTCCACTATTTCCCTTAGTGGGTTTTATTTTATTTTCGCACCCAGGACGATCATTTTTATTACCAGCACATGAGCTACTAGGTGCTTCTGTGTGTGGTCGACTCTTCTTGCGGATATTCTCCACAATGGAGTTGTCGTTAGATCGGCTGCGTTTGGGATTTGATGCATCGGTATTTTTTTGAGCTTCCCTTTCCGCTAGCACGAGAGCATATCTTGCTCTTTCTTTTTGTTTCGCCTCTTCGGGCTCCATCCCGTCCCGGATTAGAGCGGCGATTCGTCGCCTTTGTGCCCCGGTGAAATGCTCTTGTTTCTGCCGAGGTTTTCTGGCGTCGTTAACCACTACAACCTCGGCGCTTGGACCTTTAGGTACCTGAGCGTTTTGGTTGTCCATCTTGTTGGACGGGAATGTGGTTGCAGAGTTTGGAGATGGTTCTGTGACTTCTGTCTCCATTTCATGTACTGGTGAGCGGAGGAGAGATTCTTCCTCCGACTCTGTTGGTGTTTTGTTTTTGTTTTTTTTGTGTTTGTTGTTCATATGTTGATCCCACGAGTATGGCGAGAATTGATGGTCAACCATCTACAGAGCTCCCATGTAGATGTAAGGCTAGTTACTATGTGAGGGCGCCCGGTATCACATAGGGACCGTACGTTTGCGATGCACATTTTTGTATTCCCTGCATCATTCAGTCCTCGGCACGTATTCCAACCACCTTGACTTGGGAATGTAAGTGCTCTTGGTCCGCGGGGGTGCAGTGACCCCTACCACATTACGTGGCCTTCCCCTATCCGCCACCTGGGGACGCGCCGGGTTGCCTGAGAAGCTCGAGTTTACCTGGTCTTCAAAAGCTTATATGTTTGAAACTAGGAAAGTCCGACCTAAAATATACAGTCAAAAATATCAGGACAAGGCCTATTGGTGATAAGGTCCTTTTTCCAAATAACTACCGATATGTTAATTCAGCACTCTTAGTCGATGAATGGTATTGATGAGATATCTCTAAATTAATGGTTTCTTGATAGCTTGAAGAAGAAAAGTTCACTATTCATCAAATATTGTAGTAATTGTAGAAGCAAGTGCTTATATGTAGGCCATTGGTGTTCGGGATTGAGCTTCGTTAAACCCTTCCGTATATGTAAAGATCCTGATTGAGCGTAAGACTTATAAAACCGGCCAAATGCTTAAGACTCGCGCACGAAGGGTTCCATACCATCTGTATATAAAAATATGAAAGAGACGTGATCACATTAAAAAGGCTAATCCGTTTGAAATGATTTTTTGCATGATGACAGATCTTGGTTGCAGGCAGGTTATAGACATACTACTTTAATAACCAAAAATCTCCATGATGAGATAGTTGATCATCAAAGTGTCCATTGAATTCAAATCAATTATCTTACTTGACAGCAAGTAGGTGAATAAGTGAATAACAATAATTACGGGAAAAAGGTTTGCAGCTAGGATTAATATATCAAGGACACAATAGGGATCAATGCTTGGAAGTGTTTTATTGGTTGTGGGATATGATCGAAAGTTTACCTATTAGGATGGATAGGATAGCAATTGTACGAAGAGTATTTATTATTGGTTGTTCGTGATTATAGAAAAGGGGTTGCAGCTAGGATTAATACATCAAAGACACAAAAGAGATCAAAGCTGGAAAGTTTGCTACATAGTTGTGGGATATTGTCGACTATTTTAGTATTTGTTGCTATAGCGGCAACAGAAATACATTATCGGTGAAAATTTCAACAGTCTAACTATCACGGTGCATGAGATACAGCCGGGTGACAGACGGGCGGACGGACGGACAGCGAAGTCTTAGTAATAGGGTCCCGTTTTACCCCTTGGGTATGCATGCATGTTGGCGTTACAGTCCATGAAGAACCTGAGCCGAGCTTCTCTCAATCACCCATGTTGGGTGTGATTTCATTTTCACATAGGTGAAAGGGACCTACAGTTTATTGCCATGACAATTACTTCATATACCTCGGCTCCGCGGTGACTTGGAACAACGACACCAGTTTCGAAATCAAGCGTAGAATTACTCTTGCCAACCGCTGCTTCTTTGGGCTCAAGAGGCAACTGAGAAGTAGAGCCCTCTCTCGTACGACCAAGTTGACCTTATATAAGACCTTAATTATCCCGGTCCTGTTATACGGCGCAGAAACATGGACTTTATCTAAAGCGGATGAGGAAATCCTTGGTCGTTTCGAGAGAAAGATTCTGCGTTCGATTTTCGGTCCCATAAACACAGAGGAGGGTTGGAGGAGAAGATTCAATCACGAACTGTACGGGTTGTACAGCGACATGAGTCTGGTCAGGCGTCTACGGATCCAACGCCTAAGATGGCTAGGCCATGTAGAGCGAATGGACACCACAGCTCCAGCCCGTAGAGTCTTTGAATCCAACCCCGAGGGACGAAGAAATGGAGGACGGCCGCACCTGAGGTGGCGCGCACAGGTGGAAGGGGACCTCAACCAACTGGGCGTGCGGCATTGGAAAAGACTGGCGAAAGATCGTGCTAGGTGGTTGAGGCCCAGGTTCACCCCGAACTGTAGCGCCCGTTAAGTAAGTAAGTAAGTTTCATGACAATCTTACTACAGGGGGTTTTGTCAGAACCCCGCTGAGGAGAAACACCGTGAAAAACACGTTCGATGACATGGCTGTGTCGGGATTCGATCCCGAGTCATCGGCGTCATAGGCCAACACACTACCCACTGCGCCACGGTGCTCTGCACCCCTTGGGTACGGAACCCTAAAAAATTAAAAAACATGAAATTAAATGGGTGTTTTCATTTTTCACAATGGGAAGTTAGTCTTGTGGGCCTTGCGAAACGCACCTAGACCATATGGGCAGAAGAGCTTTAGACGGGGGAAAAGGGGAGGAACCAATGAATACTAATTTTACACTTCTGCGGGTTGCAATGGTTGAAAAGTACAGAGTAATATACTCTACTCTCTACTCTATCCTCTCTTTGTTTAACTATACGTCCGAAGACAGGCTGATGTGCATTCCGAGTTTGGCGGCTATTGCGGGTAAAGATGGAATGCAACAGACTAATTCGCTAGAGTACTTTAAACATATGCATATTGTATGAATTCTATGCCATCCATTGTGAGTGGCTGGGTCACATAATTTTGCTTTAAAAACAGAAGATAGCATTGTGTTTGGGAAGAATTAAAATCCACACGACTAAGATTACCCCATATAACTAGGCTGTCAAGGTCGGAATTTAAAAAAGCTTAATGTACATATGAGTGCAACTGCTCTAGTTCCACGACCGAAGAGCAGAGAGCCGTGAATCTAGGACCGAATATGAAAAGCTAAGAGTATTGTCATCGGCGAAGGAATGAATTATATAAGAAGTAAGGGACAAGGCACAAGAGACCGTCGATAAATATTAAGAAAGGGTCTGAAACAAACCGAGCCTTGGGGTATACCGATCTTAGTTTTATGGAAGCAAAGGTAGTTTCTAATCTATTAAAGAAGAGACTCCCGATCCCGGAGGCACATACCAAACTCTGTCAAATGCCCTTGAAGTGTCCAGTGCAACGATTTTGCTTTCACCAGAATTATGTAGAGACTGATTCCACTTTTCGGTGAGGCATGCCATCGAATACCAGTCAGCCTGTTGCTACGAAAATCATGCTGCCAGTCATTAAGACTGTCTGTTTCGAGATATTTCAAAAACTGACTTCATAAAGAAGGAACGTAAATACTCTGAGTCGTTGCTGCAACGACGGACGGACGAGAGCTGCTCGCGAAATCTATGAGCAGAAGAGAAGAGAGGAACACTCGCTTTTCAGAAGAAAGAAAAGAGAGCACACAAAGCGTGAGATCGTGGAGATGGAGAGATGCTAAGGTAAAACAAACATGCCATGGCTACAAAGCCAGAGCGGCGGCCTGCAGGGATGAAAATTGAGAACTGGTAGTAGAGTCGCAGTAGATGCTGAGGATTTTGGAAAGACCACTTCTACAGACTGTATAACGGCGATGATAGACAAGATACCGCTGTCAGGCACAACGAGCCACTCGTAATGGATGACTATGTAGGAGAATTCCATCCACCCGACCTAGACGAAATCAAAACGGTGATATCAAGACTTAAGTCTAATAAAGCCGAGGGCGCAGACGGCCTGTCTGCTGAGCTTCTTAGGGCAGCTGGAGATGGGCTGGTAAGGTGCATGCACCATCTCATTTGCAAGGTATGGTCGGTGGAAAGCGTGCCCGGCGAATGGAATCTAAGCATCGTTTGCCCGGTCCATAAGAAAGGAGACCCCTATAACTGCGCCAACTATAATAGGGGAATAAGTCTCCTTAACATCGCATATAAGATCTTCACTGCCGTATTGTGTGAACGCCTGAAACCGTTTGTGGATAACCTGATCGGCTCTTATTAGTGTGGTTTCAGGCGAGGTAAATCCACAATAGACCACATATTTACACTACGGCAGATCTTGGAGAAGACCTCTTCGTCGATTTCAAGGCTGCATATGACAGCGTGTATAGGGATGAGCTTTACAAAACCATGTCTAGTTTTAGCATCCCTGCCAAACTCGTCCGACTGTGCAGGATAACAATGGAGAATTCCCGCTGCTCCATTAAGGTCGGTAATGAGCAAACCGAGACCTTGGTGTTAAAAACGGATTTAGGCAAGGTGGCGCGCTGCCATGGAACTTTTTCAACATCGTGCTTGAAAAGATCGTGCAAGATTCACTGGCCAACACAAGAGGTACGATTTATTTCAATTCTACGCAATGGCTTGCGTACGCCGACGACATTGACGTGATTGGTCGGACACAGCGAGACGTCAAGGAAGCCTTTGTAAGTATTGAGGTAGAAGCGGCTAAGATGGGTCTCAAAGTTAATGAGGGTAAAACCAAATATCTGCTTTCATCTAAAAGAGACGGGCAGCCCGTATTGGCCAGAACGTCACCATGGGCGGATACATATAACTTCGAAGTGGTCAAGGAATTCGTCTACCATGGCTCACTGATGACCGGCGACAACAACACCAGCGCTGAGATAAAAGGCAGAATAACACTTGCCGACCGCTGTTTCTTTGGGCTCAAGTGGCAATTGAGAAGTAGAGCTCTCTCACGGAAAACCAAGGTGACTATATAGGGCTATATAAGACCTTAATCATCCCAGTCCTCCTTTACGGCGCAGAGGCTTGGACCTTAACAAAAGCGGATGAAAATGCCCTTGGTCGTTTTGAGAGGAAAACGCTGCTTCTAATAAAGCGGTGGAGTTGAGCTATTTTTTGGTTTGCTAGCTCACTCAGATTGTCGAAGAAGGTCGCGCCGAGGTAAATCCTCCTGCGATTCGCAAAAGAGGGACATGAGCAGAGGAGGTGGTGTATTGATTCCTCCTCCTCCTCGTCCATGCAGCCGCGACAGAAGTCATTGTAGGGTAGCCCCACTATGGCGGCGTGTTTTCCAATGGTGCAGTGACCTGTAATGACACCCACTAGGGTGCTTAAGGTTGCCCTTTTGGTTGCCACCAGGTCCCTGGTTCGTCCTAAGTTTAACTTAGGCCACAATTGTTTGGTGATAAAGCCGATATTGCTCTCATTCCATTGGAGATTGGTCTCCTCTATGGTTTGAAGCTTCATCATGTGCTTTGCCGTACTTATTGGTGTTTCTAGGTACCCGGGGGTAGGTAGGCTGAGTGTGCTTGACCCTAACCTTGCGAGTTCGTCGGCCGCGCAGTTTCCTGGAATATCCCTATGCCCGGAAACCCACAGTATTTTAATGTTGAACTGCTCAGCCATCTCATCTAGAGATAGGCGACGGTTAATGGATGTTTTTGATTTGTGGGTTACCGCTGCGAGGGATTTTATCGCAGATTGGCTATCCGTGCAAATGATAACATCCTTTGTGGATATTACATTGATCCTGAGCCATGCCAGGGCCTCCGTTATCGCAGTTATTTCTGCCTGAAACACACTACAGTAATTTGGGAGTCTAAATGATAGGTCGAGGTTAAGTTCCTTGGAGTAGACCCCACTGCCTACACCCGACTCCATCTTAGAGCCATCGGTATAGAGGGAGATCGAGTCCTTTGGTATGACTTTCCCTTCATCCCATTCCTCCCTGGATCGAAAGACAACTTCGAAGTTCCTGGTGAACACATTCTGCGGGTTGATGTAGTCAGTGTCCATGGGTACTTTGAAGTGTTTTAGAATAGAGGTGTGGCCTTTTTGAGATGTGGGCCATTATTATGCTCCTTATCCTTAGGGCCGCGCATGCAGCAACTTGCTTGCTGAAAAGGATTAATGGTGGAAGATGTAGTAGAACATTTAAGGCCTCCGTGAGGGTTGATCTGATCGCTCCGCGTATATATAAGCTGGCCGATCTTTGTACCTTCCCCAGAAGGTTTCGATTGACTGCTTTGTCTAGAGCAGTCCACCAGACTACGTCGCCATACAGGAGGATAGGCCTTATGACTGCTGTGTAATGCTTGGTTGGAGACCCCACCTCCTGCCCACTACTTTCTTACAGCTGTAGAGGGCAACAATTGCTTTCTTGACCCGATCATGAATGTTGGGTTCCCAATTCAGCCTCCTGTCAAGGACTAGGCCTAGATATTTAGCCTGTTCCTTGATTGTTAGTTGAGTTCCACCCAGCCTCATTGGGTTGAGGGGCGGAATTTTATATTTGTTAGCGAACAGTACTAGATCGGTCTTCTTTGGGTTAACCCCAAGTCCACAATACCGTGCCCAGGTTTCTACTGTATGTAGTGCACTCTGCATAAGGTCGCATAGAGTGCTGGGAAATTTTCCTGTGACGGCAATAGCAATATCATCTGCATAGACGATCACAGCGTACCCTTCCTGCTCCAGCAACAGCAGTAGTTCGTTGACCACCACGTTCCAGAGGAGAAGGGAGAGTACTCCACCCTGCGGTGTACCTCTGCTGACCATTCTGGTTGAGACGGCATCAGCGAAGTTGGCTTTGACAAGTCTTTGTATTAGCAGCTGTCGTACCAGTTCTATTACTGATCCCGTAACACCCAGATCAGACAGCGCCTTGATGACGGCCCATGGTTCAACATTGTTAAAGGCGCCCTCAATGTCGAGAAAGGCGACTAGAGTGTATTGTTTACTTTCCAGAGACCTTTCTATTTTACTGACCAATGAGTGGAGTGCTGTTTCCACCGATTTGCCTTTGTTGTAGGCATGTTGGTTATCCGACAGCCTTCCTGAGATGCAGCTGTACCGGATGTGTACGTCCAAATCTTCTCTAGAGTTTTTAATAGAAAAGAAGTGAGACTAATAGGCCTTAGGTCATTTACATACGTGTGGGAGCTTTTGCCTGCCTTGGGTATGAAAATTACTTTGGCTACCTTCCACTTGCTGGGGATGTAGGAAAGGGAGAGGCAACTATTTTATATAACCACAAGCCAGGGGAGGATGATATCTGCTACCTGCTGGAGCTCAGCTGGTACGATCCCTTCCGGTCCCGGAGACTTGTAGGGTTCAAAGCTCTTTATGGCCCAAAGGACGTTGTTGTAGTTGACCAGGTCAGGATCACGCTCGAGGGAGGGTGTCGTTGGCTGATTGACCCGAGGGGGTGTCATATCCGAGTCACTACTGCCTGGGAAGTGTGCGCTTAGGAGAGGTGCCAGGGCTTCCTCTCAGGAGGTTGTCCAGGAGCCGTCATTACGCATCAGGTGGCTAGGATTATACGGAACCGAGGCCAGAATCTTCCTTATTCTTGAGGCGTCGGAAACCGTCCTTATATTATCGCAGTAGTCCCTCCAGGATTGTCTCTTTGCCTTCCTGGTCGCTGCTTTGAAAGACTTTAGTGCCTTCTTGTAGAGGTCCCAATCCTCTTACAAGCGGGTATATTTAGCTTTGTTGAAGAGCTTTCTGCTCTCTTTCCTTAGGGAGACTATCTCTTTGCTCCACCAGGGGGGTTTGAGTTTGCCTCTGTGGGTGCTAACTGCACCAGCTTGAGACAGTGCTCTAATGAGGGTTTCTGTCAGCTCATTTACTAAGCTGTCTAATTCCGCTGAGTTTAGCGGATAGGTGGGGTGTCTTGCCCCTAGGTGGGGTTCAACATAGGTTCTATATTTTTGCCAGTCAGTTTTCTTGTAGTTCCTGAAAGGAGCTCGGGCACTGACGTGGTTGACTATGCTGAATTGAATGTAACGATGGTCAGAGAGGGAGTGTTCTTTTAGGACTTTCCAATCTCTGACTTTGTCGACAATGTCCTGCGATGCAAAAGTTACATCCAGAACTTCCTGTCTGGTTTTTGTAATAAAAGTTGGTTCACAGCCGGTATTGCAAACGGTGAGGTTAGAGTGTAATACATAGTTATACAAAGACTCACCTCGCTCGTTTATGTCGCTGCTTCCCCAAATCGTATGGTGTGAATTCGCATCACATCCTATGATCAGTCCGGCATTTGTTTGCTCCGCATCCTTGACCAGGTTTACCAAGTTGGCCGGAGGGTGAGGACTTGGGTGGTCATGGGCTAAATAGGCCGAGGCAATCCAGATCTTGAGGGAACTGCCCTCGACACTAATAGCCGTGATATCCTGGTCGCTGTAGGATGGGAGTAGAAGGGTTTTTATATGTGATTTGGTTAGGATACAAGCTCTTGGCTTACCTGCATCGCGCACGTGGGTGAGCTTATACTCGGATTTTCCGAGTCCACGTACCGTGTTATTTACTATCCATGGTTCCTGGATCAGAACGACGTCTTCTCCGCTTCTGGTGAGGCGGAGCATTAGGGCGGCCGAGGCTGCGATAGAATGATGGAGATTAATTTGAAGAATACGCAGCATGATGGCCGCAGTCTTTAACCTCCACCGCTGTGACGTTGGCAGACTCTTCGTCAGACTCCAGCTCGAAATCTCGCCAAGGTTTACCTCGGAAAGGTCCAGGTCGGACAGTAGATTACTGGCTTCCCCGGTAATCTCGTTCACTACATTGGAGGGGGTCCCAGTCAAGAGAGTCTCCTCAGTGATCATCGGCTCCATGGTAGGGAGTTGCTCTGGGTTCGTCGATACCATGGAGTCGGCTGATGCAGCACAGGGGGCTCTCTTAGATGAGTCCCCCCGTCTTTTTTGTATATTCTGAACTTCGCAGAGTCAAAGCCCAGAGAGATCATGTTGTTGACCAGAGCTAGAGGTGGCAGGGAATCCTGATTGATTACGATGGTAATCAATCTTGAAGGTCCCTTAACATCCTCTAGCTTGACTACTTTCCAATCCTTGGTGGGGATTAGCGGATTGCAATTCTGCAGGATTGCCAAAATCTCCTTAGGGTCCTCGGGATAGGCCGGTATAATGGCTCTTGCCCTAGGTCTATTCGGGATTTGGTTTAAGGGTACAGCCTCAAGCTGAGTTCCCTCCCATACCTGGCCGACTCTGCTGAGTGCGAGCTTAAAGAGGTCCATAGACCCTTGGTCTTCGAAAGAGATCAGCTCTGTCTTGATAGTACCCTGCATGATGGGTAATAGGGAAGGGTCCACGATCGACGTTATAAGGCCTTAGCCCTGAGTGCGGGTGTGAATATGTATTTAGGTTTTATTAAATAACTTATTGCAATTGTTTTCGTAATTTTCACTAGTATATAAAAAAAAAAAAAACTGAAGATATCTCTTCCACAAAATAATGCACGAATTAATTGCTTCCCAGATTAGTGACTATGCATGAATAAATACGCAATTATGTGATTAATTTCGCAAAATTCGTAATCAGTTTAAGCCACCTAAACTCAAAGTACACCTCATGAAATTTTTATTAGATAGACATAGAAGAAAAACTTCAAAATACAAACATAATATACAGAAAATCGACAACATGCTGTGCGCTGGTATTCGATATCACTGAAAACAAATTAAAATGATTCGCACAAGTGCATTTTTATAAAATGAACTGCACGCAGATATCAATGACAATCAATCATTCATATGAGAGGATGGAATTTTTAATCGCAAATGCTGGCATACTCGTCCGGTCGTCAGCTGTAATTCGTTTAAGTCTATAGCGGTTGATTTGTAAATCGGTATGCGAAAACACAAAATTGAATTATAATTGTGCATCTGACAGATAGGCCAGTAACTGATGTACAAAATCTAAAATATGCAGTAACGACGTTAACCTCAAACGATGTCACTCGAAATTATAATCGAATTTTTGTGTGTTTTGGACCGTTTTACACATTAATAAATAAACAATACGAGATGTAAATGGTTCTATCATGTCTACAACGAACCTGTGCTAAATATTGTCGTTAATTTAATAAAAAAAAAAACAATTTTTCCGTTTTAAAAACTTCGAGCTTTTCGTCCCCCCAGAAAAACTACATTTTCGCGATACATCAGACGCCGCACATTCCGAAATATTTTTTTCCCTCCTTAATGTTTAAAAAAAAAAAAATAGAAATATGTAAGGTGGATGTAAGGTAGGGGAGAAGGGAGCGAGCAAACAGAGCAAAGAAGTTGATCGCGTTTAACTTGGCAAACGCCAGCTTCGATCTCTGTCCCTGCTCAATCCAAGTTGACACGCAGCCTCCGCGTGGCCTCCCCTGGATAGCTATACTGGCACCCGCCAGGTAGTGAACCAAGTGCGCAGCGACCCGACCCCTTGTTCCTTTGGAAAGAGGAACCTGGCCCTCCAGGTTGGGGGTTGCGCTTAGGGTTAACATCCCTATTGCGTAAAACAAAAACTTGTTCAGAAACAAACAACAGCTTCGGATACGGACGGATTAAATGTTGACGACCCCCGCAAACGTCTAAAAGGAAACGAATTTCGGATTTGCACCTGGAACCTTAGGTCCCTCAACAGACCAGGTGCAGCCGAACAACTGGTCAACTCTTTGGACTGCTATAAGGCAGACATTACCGCGCTCCAAGAAGTGCGATGGGATGGGCTAGGCAAAAAGCGGATGTGACGTATACTACGGAAACTGCTACAGAGAAAATAAACAACGCTTATTCGGATGCGGATTTGTTGATCGAGGCAGACTCAGGAAAAAAGTCTTAAGCTTCCAGTATGTAAGCGAACGCCTCATAACTATCCGCATCAAAACCAATCTCGGCAATATAAGTTTATTGTGTGTCCATGCCCCCACAGAGGAGAAAGATGACCGACATAAAGACGAATTCACCGCCTCAGAAAACGGACTTGGGCTAGTGGACTTTGGTCCACTAGCCCAAGTAGTAGCTAGTGGTAGTAGCAAGTACGCGACTCCCACACCTCAACATCCATAAGGGGTCCTGGCGGTCTTTCGATCAATCGACAACCAACCCAATTGATCATATTGCGATCGACGGCAGACACTCTTCCAGCATCCTAGATGTCCGAACCTTTCGAGGAGCCAACATCGACTCGGATCATTACCTTGTTGCAGCCAAGGTACGGATGCGAATTTCTCGGCATCAATGGAGTCGAGTAAGAACACCAACATTTAATGTCGGAAAACTGCAATCGCAGGAGACCGCCAGGACCTTCGCCGATCAAGTCTCCCTCAAGCTCTCTCAAATCCCGATGCAATCTGCAGAAACCATAGAACAACAATGGAGTCGTTGTCAGAACGCCATTATGTACTCGGTTTCGAGCCACCACCGTCGAGAAACCCCAGGTTTGATGATGAGTGCAGACAGGCCCATGTAGAGAAACAGAATGCATACATAGCCACATTGCATCGACGGACGAGAGCTGCCCGCGAGGTTATGAACAGAAAAGAAGGGAGGAGCATGCGCTTCTGAGAAGGAAAAAGAAGGAGCACGAGAAGCGCGAGATCAAGGAGATGGAGAGATGTTACCGCAAGAATGACGTTCAAAAATTTTACCATAAAGCAAAACGAACATGCCAGGGCTATAAAGCCAGAGCAGAAGCCTGTGATTTCTTTAACATTATTCTTGTAAAGATCGTGCGGGACTATGCGGCCAATACAAGAGGTACGATCTACTTCAGGTCCACATAATTGCTTACCTACGCAGATGACATTGACGTTATTGGACGGACAAAGCGAAACATCAGCGAGGCGTTCGCAAGCGTTGAAGCAGAAGCAGCTAAAGTGGGTCTAAGGGTAAATGGAGACAAGACCAAATATATGCTTTCATCCAAGAAAGACGCCCAACACCGACGTCTTGGTCAGGACGTCACCTTCGTCACAAACTGTGGGCAGTCTTCCTTCGTACTCAGTCCACCTATGACTTTTCCAACTATATTGGTACTTATCTACTATTTGCCGAGCTTCATAACTCTCTCTACGAACACCACTTAATCAAAACACAAGCCAATCTTTTCAACAATCCTAAGTCCTTCTTACAATTTGTCAACTACAAAAGGAAATCTGATGGCTACCCAACCTCACTCTCTTTCAATGGCGAAACCTCGAATGATCCCAACACTGTCGCCAACTTTTTTGCCAACCTTTGCAAACAATCTTTCGCCGATGACTCCTTTGTGCCGGACACTTCCTATTTCGACTACCTACCAAAATTTCTCCCTCGGTCCATTTCTTCCACGTTCAGTTGAACCCCATATCATTGAAATTAAACTGAATCAACTTAATGATGAGTTCACTCCTAGACCCGATGGTGTCCCCGCCATATTATTAAAAAAATGTTCCTTCACTCTCTTCGTCCCGCTCTCAAAATTATTCAACTTATCCCTGTCCCTTGGAGAATCTCCCCAGATATGGAGAACCGCTTTCATAACTCTTATTCACAAAAAAAGTCTAAAGAGTGATGTTAACAACTACTGCCCCATCGCAAAACTCTCACATATACCCAAACTTTTCAAAAGCATCTTGTATGACACTCTAAGTTTCCATTGCAAATCTCTAATCTCATCAAATCAACATGGATTCCTCAAATCCAGGTCTACAACAACAAACCTTGTCGAATTCGTGTCCTTCACCCTCTTAGCATTAGAGAAAGGGAACGAAGTCGACGTTATTACAACTGACTTCAGTAAAGCCTTCGACAAAATATCTCACAATCTAATACTCTTCAAACTGTCTTCCCTAGGCTTTGAACCCACTGCGCTGAAGTGGATATCTTCATATTTAAAAAACCGTCACTACAGTGTTCGCTTTAGATCTGCCTTTTCTAATCATTTCTTAGCCTCTTCCGGCTTTCCCCAAGGTAGCCACCTAGGTCCACTTCTTTTCATTCTTACCATAAACGATATTGAGATAATCATCCAACATTCCCATCGCTCACTGTACGCCGACGACACCAAGTTCTCTAAGACCATTTCCTCGCTACAAGACTCTTCCCTTATTCAATCCGATCTCAGTAGCTTTTCTACCTGGTGTTCCAAAAATTGCTTGGAGCATAACATTGTAGGCATTTTTTGTACACTACTGTAAGTGTTCTCGTATAACACATACTTAAGATTGTTAGAAGTAAATATTAACCGAAAGTAAGAAACTATTGTCATATCGTACGATGCTCGCACTATCTCATTTCTTTTACTCGTACATAAGCGTACCGCTTCATATGAAAGTATAAATACAACCCGTCATGTCAATTTTCTTCCTTCTCAATAAACTGTCGTAAGTAGCACATCTCCTCTCAAGTTGTTTCATTTGACTCGCGAACCTATCCTACAAAATTCAGAAGTGGGATACCGTTTAACTTTATCTGAGACCAATTATTTTTTTAGTGTTTCAAAATGTCAGAATTGTTTAAACAATTAGTTGATAAAGCGACGGTACCCATCCTAAAAAATATTTTACAATCGTTGGGTTTGAAAACTGATGGAACTAAAGCGGTGTTAAAACTACGGGTCGAGAAAGCAGTTGAGCCCTATACGGACGAGAATCTGGAAAAACTCGCGCAGGATTTTATGGCCGATGGTGAGCAAGATAACGCCGATTCATCCACCGAACACGAGTCAGAGGAAGAAACGCTGGACGAATCACCTGTCCATGCACTACGCAACGACGTTGATGAGGAGCTTAATAAGCTACGAGAAGCATGCAGAAAGAGGGAGGAAATCATTTTACTGAAGCGACGACTGAAAGAGCTGCAAATGGAGGATAATGAAGAAAATCACAGTCAGAGATCATATGTTTCGCAAAACTTCAAGGATATGGAAGACTTATTGTGTCCATTTACTGGGGATGACAACTTTCCCATTGTTCATTGGGTAGAACAGTTCGAGGAGAACGCCGAAAGCCTTCAACTCAACGATCGAACCAAGTTCATTTTCGGAAAGAGGCTCCTTGGTGGAACAGCAAGGCTTTTCATAAGATCTTTGAAAATACGAAACTGGACACATCTCAGAGATGCACTTTTGGGTGAGTTCAAGCGCACTGTTACGAAAGCGGATATTTTTAGTGAGCTAAGTGCAAGGAAAAGACGGCGTGAGGAGACATTGCAGCAATATGTGCTCAGCATGCAGGAAATCGCATCCCATAACCCCATAGAAGAAGAAGATTTGATTCAATTTATAATCAAGGGCATTCCAGATTCCGAACTCAATAAGAGCATGCTGTATAACGCAAACAACATCGATCAGCTAAAAATAGCACTAAGAAAATACGAAAAGTACAAACTCAACAGTCGCGATCATTTCCCGCTTAAATCAAGCACATCCCAGTTTCACAACAGCAGCCGAAATAATCAAAAGAATAATGCACTCAAGAAAAAAGAATACACCAGTAATGCACCCGCCAATGTGTCATGTGCAAAAAAAGAGTTCACGTGTTTTAAATGTGGTGTTCGTGGGCACATAGCCAAAAATTGCTCCAGCAATAAACCAGTTTTGATTGTCAGTGAAAGTAACAACAACAGTCATCACCCACAGCTAAGCAGCGCTGATAACAACGAAGACGTTTTAAATGTAGACAACATCCATGCAGAAAACATCACCAACGTGTCTAAGTGCAGTACCGGTCGCATCATGCCAAAGTGTAGCCCAATTTCTAATGACTTTGAAAAAGAAATTTCATACATATTCACCGATGGACATTTCGAATGTGCGTGTACTTTGACGTCGCTCTTGGACTCAGGGAGTCCGATAAGCTTTGTGCAAGAAAAGTTCCTGCCGCAGACTATGATTTCACCATTGGATAAAGACAGTCATACATACTGTGGAGTAAACAACAGCCCGCTTCAAGTGTTGGGAAGTGTCAATTCACGTATATTTTTTGATAACAATAAAACTAATTTATGTTTACTTGTAGTGAAAAATCAGTCAATGAATTATCCAATCGTTTTGGGGAGAAATTTCATCGACAGGATTGGTATGGTTTTAAAGAAAGCAGACAAGAGTGATGAAAAACAAGATCGTATTTTGCCAGTGACAAGCAGCGACAGGTGTAATCGTTCTTCAAGTTCATTGTTGCCGTCATCAAGTAGTTCTGCAGAAACGCTTGCAAATGGAAAGGATTTGTCGTCATCATCTTTAAGTCAGTGTCGCAGTTCGCAAGTTGGTTATGTAAGTACGTCTTGTGAAGAATCTTTGTTTGTAGAACAAATTTTGAACATTAATGTCTATGAAAACAACGATTGTGATATAAAAGTAAATCCAAACATTCCAATAAGTATTCAAGACAGTGTGAAAAGAATAGTCAAACCAGCTTTTTGTGAATCTGTTAGAAAAAATATTCCTGTAGAGAGTCAGTTCAAAATGAAGATAGTGTTGTGTAGGGATGCTCCATTTCATAGTTCACCGCGAAGGTTGCCGTATTCGCATAAAATCGAGTTAGAGAAGATTCTTAATGATTTATTAAGCCAAGGTATAATACGTGAGTCTAATTCAGAATATGCTTCACCTATTGTTCTCGTCGAGAAGAAAAATAGGGAGCTTAGGCTATGCGTAGACTTTAGGGAGCTTAACAAAATTACTCTTCGCGATAACTATCCCCTGCCTTTAATCGAGGATAACATAGACCGGTTAAAAGATAAGAAATATTACACCACGTTGGATTTAAAAAACGGTTTTTACCATGTGCCCCTTGAGGAAGAGTCAATGAAATTCACGTCGTTCATTACACCGATCGGACAGTATGAATTTACCAAAATGCCGTTTGGGCTTAAGAACGCTCCGTCTGTTTTCGAGCGTTATATAAAGCACATATTTGGTAAATTGATATTGCAATCGAAGATCTTGACTTATTTAGATGACCTTCTTATAGCGACGGAAACTTTAGAAGAACACCTAGATATTCTTAAGGAAGTAATTAGTATCGTCATTAGCAAAGGCTTAAACCTTCGATTAGACAAGTGTGTTTTTTTACAAAGTGAGATCACGTACTTGGGCTATAAAATAAACGAAGCCGGTATTAGTCCGAATGAGGTTAATCTTTCGGCTATTAAGAACTTTCCGCTACCTACTTCGACTAAGGACATCCATAGCTTCCTTGGACTTTGCTCCTACTTTAGGAAGTTTATACACCAATTTGCTAACATCGCAAAGCCTCTGTATGATTTATTGAGGAAAGACACTCCGTTCACATTTGGTCTTAAGGAAATAGAAGTCTTTAATTTGTTGAAAACCAAATTGATTTCAGCACCTGTTCTATCAATTTATAGCCCTAATAATCCAACAGAACTCCACTGCGATGCTAGCTCGCATGGATTTGGTGCAGTCCTACTGCAGAAACAGAGCAATGCCAAATTTCATCCGGTGTTTTATTTCTCGAAGCGAGCTAGTGAAGCTGAAAGTAAATTCCATAGCTATGAACTTGAGACCTTATCCATAGTCTATGCTTTGAGGCGGTTTCGTATATATTTGCTAGGTATTCCATTTAAGATCGTCACGGATTGCCAAGCTCTTGTCCTGACGCTTAACAAAAAAACATTGAATCCGCGAATATCGAGATGGGCGTTGGAGTTACAATCCTATGATTATTCAGTTGAGCACAGGAAAAGCGATCGGATGTCACACGTTGATTCTTTAAGTCGATCTTTCAACATTTTGTATGTGGAGGACGAATCGTTTGAATTTGTTCTAGCCGCCGCACAAAAACATGATCCAAAGATAGTTGCAATTGCGGAGGGGTTGAGTAATTCCGAAAGTCCACACTATGAAATGGTTGATGGACTAATTTATCGAAAAGTTAAAGACAAGATTGTTTTTTATGTCCCATTTAATATGGAAGAGCAGGTTGTTAGAACTCATCATGAGTCACTTTGTCATCTGGGTGTAGACAAATGCTTTGAACATTTATCCGGGACTTACTGGTTTCCAAACATGAAGGAGAAGATTAGAAAAGTTATTAAAGGCTGTCTTAAATGCATTTATTTTTCGCCGGACTCTGGTAAATCAGAAGGAATCTTACATCCAATTCCAAAAGGAAAGATCCCATTCGATACGCTTCATGTCGACCATCTAGGCCCTTTTCCTTCATCTCATTGCAACAAAAAGCACATTTTAGTGATTGTAGATGGTTTCACCAAATTTTCCAAGCTGTATCCAACTAAAACCACTTCGAGTAAGGAAGCTATAGAATGTTTGAAAACCTATTTCGCAAATTACTCTAGACCTAACCGAATAGTTTCTGACCGTGGATCTTGTTACACATCAAACGAGTTTGCAGAGTTTTTAAAGGACAACAACGTACAGCACGTCAAGGTAGCAACACACTCACCGCAGTCTAATGGTCAAGTTGAGCGGCTGAATAGAGTGATAACACCAATGCTTGCAAAACAATGCGAGTCGTTTACCACAAGTAATTGGGACAAAAACTTAATAAAGATTGAGTTTGCTATAAACAATAGTGTGAATCGTAGCACAGGTTTTACACCCAGTAGTTTGCTATTTGGTAGGGATCAGAAGGGAAAATTCTGCGACAAGGTGAAAGAGTTTTTAGCGAACAACGTTGATTCTGAAGAAGTTAGTCTAGATAAAATTAGGGAAGAAGCTCAGGGAAAAATTGAGAAAGAGCAACTAAAGAATAAAAGATATTATGACAGCCGTCATAAAAATCCAACAGCTTATAAACCAGGAGACTATGTCATGATCAAAAACGTAGATACGACACCAGGCGTAGGCAAAAAACTTTTGGCTAAGTTTCGTGGGCCATACGAGGTGAAAAAGGTCTTGAGGAATGACAGGTATATTATAGGTGATATTGACGGTTTGCAATTAACAAGATTGCCATACAAAGGTGTATGTTCTCCGAACAACATGAGGTTATATGCGATGCCAGAAGCTGATTTAAAGACTGGTGAAAACGACAAAGGGATTAATAATACTTATAGAACTGGCGACAACAATCATATTTGAATAACGATCACCTGAAAGAACAGCTGTTTAATTTAAAAAATATATGTTTGTTTGTACCTACCAAAATGTCGATGGATATTTCTTTCAATGTTTGAGACGATATAATTAATAATGTATCTTAACTTTATTTGTTTTGTATTTCAAAGATATTCGACTTAAAATTTCTAAATTTCAAAAAAACTCATGAGATGACAAATTCAGTAAGAACGATTAATTGTTTTCCATGTAATAGTTATATAACTTTTCATATGTATCAACAATCATTTGTAATATTAAAAAATATTAACTAAATGTTTATCTTTAAAATTTCAATAAGAAATTACTTTTAGGTAAAGAAGATTATTGTAAAATATGTCTATTGAATAGTGTTCTGACAAATACGTACTATACAAAATGTAATGTATCTTAGAAAAAAAAATTATGAAAATTATGTATAGAAAAGATGTTGTAATCGGGTCGATTATGCGGTCAGAATGGCCGAGTTGTAGGCATTTTTTGTACACTACTGTAAGTGTTCTCGTATAACACATACTTAAGATTGTTAGAAGTAAATATTAACCGAAAGTAAGAAACTATTGTCATATCGTACGATGCTCGCACTATCTCATTTCTTTTACTCGTACATAAGCGTACCGCTTCATATGAAAGTATAGATACAACCCGTCATGTCAATTTTCTTCCTTCTCAATAAACTGTCGTAAGTAGCACATCTCCTCTCAAGTTGTTTCATTTGACTCGCGAACCTATCCTACAACATTTCCAAATGCCAATCTATCATCTTCTCACGTAAACGTGTCCAATCCTCTCCTCGCCTCTACTTTCTCCACAACCAACCCATTTCTACCGTTTAGGTTATCCGCGATCTTGGCATACTATGTTAACAAGAGCTCAATTTTCGCGCACATATTGATGATATAATTCTTAAAGCAAATTCTGCACTCGGTTTCGTGAAGCGCTGGTCAAGCATGGTCCCCTTATCAACAAAATCAACACTGGCAAAATCCTTTGTTCTTACCGCCCTATCAAGACCGACCCAAACTAATAAATTTGAGTACGTTGGAGGAAAGAAGAAGGGTAGCTGACATCCTCTTCATTCATAAACTCCTAACAGGTACCATTGACTGCGCCAACTTCTACAACTCTATATCCCTTAACACTAACCCTCGTAATACTCGCAATCCTCGTCTCTTCTATCTATCCACAAAGTTTTGTACTATTGGCAGCAAGAGATACTTTCCTTTCGTAAGTAATAATAATGGGGGAATGGTCAGATGAAAGGTCAAGGCATGTTTTGGCTGTTCAGTTTTTCCTAGGTATATTTTCAAAAATGCAAAAATCAATTAGGCCGGATCTTTTGGTCATGTCTGTGGGCCAGTATTCACATTAAGCGAATTTAGCACCCCTAGTAGTGTGGAGCCCTTTTTGCTTGTGATTCTAAATACTTTAATAATGCATACACAGAGGAAAAATTTAAGTTGACCATATACTGTGAGCGTTATGCCTGTAGCAGTACGTCTGGTCACTTTCCAATCACAACTGCGTTGCATACTTTTTGTCCGTATAGGAATTACTTTTTCTTGCCTATGAAGCGAATTTGAACTATTAACCTTCCGCTCGGCGGTCGATGATGTTAACCACTGCACCACGGCCACCCTTCGAAACTTCTCCCGCGATACAGGTCTCCACGGAATGCTCATGAATTCACATTGAAGTCCGTTTTCGGTCGTACTGTCAAATATAGATATTCTTTCTTCAACCAAACCACACGAATGTGGAACGCGCTACCTCGCTCGGTCTTCCTCCCTCAATTCAATATGCTGATATTTAAGACCAATGTCAAAAGCCACCTCCTCTCCCTCTCCCTGTTAACTTCTGACGTTATTAGCCAGCCTTGAGTGCACGTGTGACTATAGAAAAAAGAAAAAACGCAATAAGATCCGAAAAACCGTTCAGAACTTTAATATTGACTTAACCCCATTGCAAGCCTATACTTGAATTGTCGGGGAAAACACTTTACTTTGACAATAGTGTACAATTGGATCGATACAAATTTTTGTTCATCCGGAATATTCCAGGCGGATTTCTACCAAAAACAGCTTCAGGTATTCCCTTTAAATAACTTTCGAACACCCATGGGTGTAATTTATTAAACTCGAAATGCACCAGCGGATTCATTTCAGGGAGTGTGGAAAAAACTAGTACCCGAATGGCTGTGGTTGTCTTCCTTCCTGACGTAAAAGCATTTTATGGATACGGAAATAAATTACATGCATTTTTTCATCCTCCTAAGAACGCTGTACTCTCTTGTTTTCTAAAATGTATTTTACTTTCACGAACTTTAATGGATTATACTGGTCTTTGGTCGGGGAGTAAGAAAGAGTAATCGAGTGTGTGGTGAACTTTTCCATCCCCTAAGTCTCCAAATGAACCACAGGGATGGGAAATATTGTGCAACCAAGATATTTGACGGCATTGGTCTGTGCACTCGCATTTTGAAAGTGAACGAAGAAGAGTCCTTCACTTAATCATGCGGCAAACCAAAAACCACTGAAGTTGTCTGCCAAATAAATCAAGATACAGGTGGAACGTCAAAACTTTCATTTAATTACCGCAAGTCCCAGGCGGAGAAGTGCACTTTTTACGAGTGGAAGGGTGGTATAAAGGATGGTTCTATGAAGTGTTGAATAAATTGGATAAGGATGGACGGGCGACTGACAGTTTTTTTTTTTTTTTTTTTGCGTTACATTTAATTAGTGCAAAATTCAAAGTTGAAATAAATTTGAAGCTTAGAATGAAAAACAAGTTATAAAACCATGTGAGCACATGGTTAATTTACTTTTCTCTTTTGTTATCAATGTTTTTTATTGCCAGGTTTTGTGTGCAACCAAGGAGAAGAAATTCTCACAAAGTTTTCAACAAACAATCCCTCTTCGGTAAAGTCTTCAAATAACCAAAGGAGAATGCTTTTCTCCGAGGATTTCCTCAACTTCCAGGTGGTTGTATGTAGCTGCTTACTATCGATAGTTCACGGGCAATGTCTTGTTCCTTGTATTGTGTTATGTATTTTCGCTGATTTTACACAGTATTGAACATTCCAACGAATTTGTACACACCTAGGTATAGTGATTTGGTTTTTGTTTTTTCTTTACAAACTTGCAACTTTATGAAAATGTTTTAAAACGTAGTGGTAAGTTCATCTTTTCTATGCACTTGATAGTAAACTTTTCGTAACACTGAACTTTTTGTAACCTTACCGAACCGAGCGATATTATACGGGAATTATAACTCTTGAACTCAAAATCCTTTCGTTACTTGAGTCTCGTTACGAATATTTCCAGCAACTCTTTAAGTAATGCAGTTCATACTACTTGCCTCCGAGCTCCAATTAGAGGACAGCACTTTGAAACCGTGTTGCATTGAACGCAGTCACTTAAATTAATTCCTTCTACCACTTCATTTAAATAACAGGCATCTCTCCTTAGCGCTGTTGGAATCTTCTACCTGATGCAGGACGAACTGGATAGTAGTTGCCTGTCCATATTGTCTTATTCGCTTCTTAAATTTGAAATTTTCATAGATAAAGTATTTCAAGAAAACAACATGAAAGGGACGAAAGGAAACAAAAAGGACGGTGCTTTAAGATTCATCCTTCCAACAAGGAGAAATGAGAACTAGAAAAAAAAATGAATGAAATTGTCACCCATTTTGCACTGCGATTTACTGTCGCAAGCACAAGGAGATCGCCTGAAGGATTAAAAAGGTGATCAGAGAGATTTCGTTTGATATATTTTGTGTTGAGTGTTAAGCAAAAAAAGAAAAACTTCATAGTGTCCTCCGAATACGCTATTCTAACGACTTAGAGAAATCATTGGTTGAAGTCAACAATGTTGATGTTCGTTAGGTCACTGAGATTGTTTCAGAAAATTGCACCAAGTTATGCTAATCAATTCGATGGGCCTTTTGCTGGGCTATATATTTGCGCGCAAATAACGTCAAATATAACGAGTAGTTCGACAGGCGGGCATACGGGGTGGGCCAAATACAAGTTTCTTTTTAAAAATGCAATAGAATGAACGAAATTGTATTATGGCATTCCCATTAATTACGGAATACAACGTCGTTCAAGTGGCTGCCTCGGCTGGCCTCGCAGTAGCGCATTGCGTCACCCCAATTTTCCAAGACCTTGTTGATGGCAAACAGAGCAAAGAAGTTGATCGCGTTTAACATGGCAAACGCCAGTCTCGATCTTTTTCCCTGCTCAATCCAAGTTGACACACAGTCTCCGCGACTAACGGACTTGAGAGTCTGCACCTGGAATGTGAGGTCCCTTAACAGACCGGGTGCAGGAGATCAATCACAGCAAACTCTTAACTACTGTAAAGCAGATATAACTGCGCTTCAAGAAGTGCGATGGGATGGACCAGGCAAAAGACGGATGAAAAACTCTTACATCTACTACGGGAACTGCTACAAGGAGAACAAACAGCGCGTATTTGGATGCGGATACGTTATTAGAGGGAGACTTCGACAAAACGTCTTAAGCTTCCGAGATATAAGCGAACGCCTCATAACAACCCGCATCAAAGCTAAATTTGAAAACATTAGCTTAATATGCGCTCATGCCCCAACAGAAGAAAAGGACGATCGACTCAAAGAAGAATTCTACGATCTCCTAGACAGAACATATGCCCAATGCCCCAGCTACGACACAAAAATAGTCCTAGGAGGTTTCAATGCAAAACTGGGCAAAGAGGTCAAATTTGAGTCGATCATAGGAAAGCAAAGCCTCCATAGCACCACATTCGACAACGGACTTAGGCTAATCGATTTCCTAGTGGGGCGTAACTTCCTTGTAGCAAGCAGACGATTCCCCTATCTCAACATCCACAAGGGTACCAGCGGTCTTTTGATCAATCGACCACCAACCAGATTGATCACATTGCGATCGGCGCCAGACACTTCTCCTGTGTTCTCGACGTACGAACCTACGAGGATTTTAAGAATGCTTAGGAGTCGAGTAGGACTACGTAAGTTTGATGTCGGAAAGCTACAATCGCAAGATCCGCCCACAGCAGCACAAACAATATAGCAGGAATAGGCGCATTGCGAGTGCACCGTCAGAGACGCTGCCTTAGAGGTACAGGGTTTCAAACTGCCACCACCTAGAAACCCCTGGTTCGATGAACAATGCGAACAAGCCCATGAGGCAAAACAAGAGGCATATAAAGCCATGCTGCAACGACGGCCGTGAGCTGCTCGCGAAATCTTAGAGCAGAGGAGAAGAGAGGAACTCACGCTTTTCAGAGAAGAGAGAGCACGGAAAGCGTGTTTTACAATAAGGTAAAACGAACATGCCATGGCTACAAAGCAAGAGCGGCAGCCTTCAGGGATGAAAATGGAGAACTGGTAGTAGAGTCGCAATCGATGTTGAGTATTTGGAAAGACCACTTCTGCAGACTATATAACGGCGATGACAGACAAGATACCGCTGTCAGGCAAAACGAGTCATTCGTAATGGACGACGATGTAACAGAATTCCGTCCACCCGACCTAGACGAAGTCAAAATAACGATATCAAGACTTAAGTCTAATAAATCCGCGGGGGCAGATGGCCTGTCTGCTGAGCTTCTTAAGGCGGCTAGAGATGAGCTGGTAAGGTACATGCACCATCTTATTTGCAAGGTATAGTCGGAGGAAAGCATGCCCGACGAATGGAATCTCAGCATCGTTTGCCTGGTCCATATGAAAGGAGACCCCTATAACTGCGCCAACAATAGGGGAATAAGTTTCCTTAACATCGCATACAAGATCTTCTCTGCCGTAGTGTGTAAACGCCTGAAACCGTTTGTGGATAACCGGATCGGTTCTTATCAGTGTGGTGTCAGGTTAATCCACAATAGACCAAATATTTACGCTACGGCAGATCTTGGAGATGACTCTCACCACCTTTTCGTCAATTTCAAGGCTGCGTATGACAGCGTGTATAGAGATGAGCTATACAAAGCCATGTCTAGTTTTAACATCCCTGCCAAACTCGTCCGACTGTGCAGGATGACAGTGGAGAATTCCCGCTGCTCCATTAAGGTCGGTAGTGAGCAAACAGAGATCTTTGATGTTAAAAAAGGATTTAGGCAAGGTGACGCGCTGTCATGCAACTTTTTCAACATCGTGCTTAAAAAGGTCGTGCAAGAGTCACTGGCCAACACAAGAGGTACGATTTATTTCAAGTCTTCGCAATTGCTTGCGTACGCCGACGACTTTGACGTGACTGGACGGACACAGAGGGACGTCAAGGAGGCCTTTGTAAGCATTGAGGTAGAAGCGGCTAAGATGGGCCTCAGATTTAATGAGGGTAAAACCAAATATCTGCTTTCATCTAAAAGAGAACACGTATTGGCCAGAACGTCACCATGGGCGGATACATATAACTTCGAAGTGGTCAAGGAATTCGACTACCTTGGCTCACTGATGACCGGCGACAACAACACCAGTGCTGAGATAAAACGCAAAATCACTCTTGCCAACCGCTGTTTCTTTGGGCTCAAGGGAGAAGCAGAGCCCTCTCTCGGAAAACCAAGGTGACGCTATATAAGACCTTGATCATCCCAGTCCTCCTTTACGGCGCAGAGGCTTGGACCTTAATAAAAGCGGATGAAGATGGCCTTGGAAAATTCTGCGCACTATCTACCGTCCCGTTTGTTCAAACGGTGTACAGCGACATCAGCCTGGTACGACGTCTACGGATACAGCGTCTAAGGTGGCTAGGCCATGAAGAGCACAGCTCCAACCCGACGAGTTTTTGAATCCACCCCGGAAGGAAGGCGCGGCAGAGGACGGTAGCATCAACGGTGGTGCACGCAGGTAGAAGGGGACCTTAACCAACTAGGCGTGCGGCGCTGGAAACAGCTGGCCAAAGACCGTGCCAGCTGAAGAGGCTTGTTGGTTGAGGCCCATGTTCACCACGGACTGTAGCGCCACCTAAGTAAGTAGTAAGAAGTTAGATTCAGTTGATGTGACATCTGATGATGAATACAATGCCTTTTAGTTGTGGGATGTAAAGCTGGTGGGTGAAGTAGTGTATGAATGATGACGGCCGCTACATTCGATACATGTGCAGGGGCTGTTATACTTGTTAATTTGGTGATTATAGGCCAAACAATTAAAACGATACTTGAGTCTATTAATTATTATCTTTTCTCTGTCGACGGCAGACATGGATAATAATTTTACACAATGACGGATGACATGACTTCCATCACAAATCTGGCATTTGACATTGGTAGAGGATTGCTTCTGTTGGCGTGGTTTAATGATGTAGAAAGCCTTGGCATTTTTATTAATGGTCAGAGGTGATGCGAATGAGGATTTTCCTTTTGATTGTAATTTGGATTTGGAAGTGGGATTGAACCTCCGAATGCTGATAGATCCGTTGTAATTTCTTCTATTTCGTCTATCTCTTTAAAGGTAGGTATACTCGTGCCTCTTGCTGCGGATTGTATCCAAAAACTCACGAGTCACTTGAGGTAACTTCTCGCCAATGTAGAAAACAGGGATGACTTCAAAATGTTTGAGTTCAAAGCCTAATGACACATACACATGAACACAGACGCACTCTTTGCACACTTTAAGCAGATGAGTTAAGCTTGCGGCATCTTCAGTCATGAATTTAGGATTCGACGAAAAAGACTGCATATGCTTGTGGAACATGAATCGGTTATTGTCATATCATTCGCACAACAAGCGAAATGCCTCGCTATAATTATCCGCTGTCAGTGCCACTTCAGCGATAACTCTAAGCGCATCCGCATTCCGTTCAGCGAACTTCACAAATAATAAATTTTCTGCATGTTGTTTAGCGCTCTGTCTTCATGTATCATGGATCGATATAAACTGATAAAAGATGACCACATCTTGTACGTACCATCGAATGTTGGGATGTTGATTCGTGGTAAGTTGATATGTACGTTATTTGATGACATGGAAACAGAGGAACGTTGAGACTGATCAATATCAAATGATACATGTCAGCTACGATCTCGCTACACACATCTAAATAGAGCTCTTCGTACCTGGTCATCTGTTCTTGTTCGATATATGTATGTATGCATATCCTCGAGGCTTCATCGTTTTATGGATAGAATGTGGTAATATCCTTTGATAACATCTAATCGCCTTTTGTAGTGCATTACTGTTCGCCGTTCTTGTGATGACTTTTGGTGATTGATGCGGCCATTTTACTTCCACTCGGAAGGTCCACACAAAAAAGGAAAAGAAACCTCTTGTCCCGGCTTTCGCTACCAAAATGTTCGTGTTTTAGGTGACTGATAAGACTTATCTTGTTTAATGAAATACGTGGTTTCACAATTCACTCAAATCATTTATTTCTATAATGTATGGATAAGAGTCCTTTAATTGATTTATGAGGTTCTAGAAGATCATCAGGACAAAAAAAGGTGTTCAACGCATTAGTGTTGAATAGCGAATGAAATAGTTGCCTCCGACAATATTGCCGCCTACTTCGATGAAAATTTCGTTTAAATATCTTCATCAAACGATTGGGATTGTTTCATTTGCAACAACGGTTCCCAAAAAAAAAAAAAGTTCCAAAGGGGTCGAATCGCAGCTCCGGGGCAGCCAATTGACATCGTTAAGGCGGCTGATTACACGATTTGGGAATTATGTGTGCAAAATATTGATTGTGGCACGGGCTGCGTAGCATGCGCGCCATCATGCAGGAACCATAGGTTGTCCAAATCCACGTCTTCAATTTCAGTAAAAAAAACGTCGGTTGACATGACTCTGCAACGCCTATTTTTGACCGAAACTTTGGTCTCAGCCTGATTTTCGATGAAAAATGGTCCAATGATAACACCACTCCACGATGCATTGGCTTCTCGACAATAACGTGCGATTTTTCCGAGCCCCAGATGCGGCAGTTTTGTTTGTTAACGTAGCCGCCGAGCCGCACATGTCTTAGTTTGCCTGTGAAAAATAATAGGGGCGGTTTTAGAATAAGACTTACACTGCAATTCGTTGGGCCTTAAAAAAATAAAACTGAATGCATTCTAAAACCTCTACTAATATTTAGTTGAGCAGGTTAGGTTCGGTACATGGGTGCCCTATTGACGAAAAGTCAAGGCTCACGTAGACTATGTTGCGTCCATTGTGCCCAATTGTTTTATTTAACCCGTTGATACCTAGACATTTTCCGACGAGCTGAACCAACCAGACGAGGATAAGAATCCCAGTATTCTGTTAAGCCCAATATTACCTACCTCTTCGAGTCCCGAAAGGAAGTATCTTCCTAGGAATATATTCCCTTTTTGGGCTAGCGCCGGACATTCGCATAGCAGGTGACGAATGTATTCAATTTCCTCCTCGTCCCTGCAGCCTCTGCAGAAGTCATTGTAGGGCTGGCGTAGTCGAGCTGCATGGTAGGCTGCCTTAATGATTCTGATCCTTTTTCCTGAGATATTCTCTTTGCTGATCAGGTCCGTCGCCTGCTTGATAGCGAAGACCCCAGCTTGGAAGACATCGCATCCATCATCGAGCCTATAGCAGCGATGCATATACCGAGACTTTAAGTAGACTCCTGTCTCCTATGGCCCGAAGGGCCATATGAAGGCTGGACTATGCGGAGCAGTATCTACCGATTTTCCCCTTATGTACGCGTTGTGTGATTGTGACAGATAACCGTCACTAATCTCTTCCCTTACGTACAAGTCTATTATTCGAAGTAGATGCGTTTCAGCCACGGAAGAATGACCTCACATGGCTCCTGCAACATGATCGGAAAGATCCCATCCATTCCCGGCGCCTTGTAGGGGTCAAAAGAGTTGATTGCCCATGGGATATTTTTCTCCGTAACAATCTTATCGACTGTCTCATGCTCAATACATTCCCTTGGCATCGTGAGCGCCGAATTGAAGATTCCAACATCCTCGCAGCCAGGGAAATGACACTCCAGTAAAAAATCAAGCACGCTCTCGTTTGAGTCAGTCCAGCTACCATCAGATCTCTTTATAGAGGACATCTGTGTGGCAACTTTTGCTAAGACCTTCCTCAGATGAGCTGCACCCGTACATGATTCAATAGAGCCACAGAAGGGCTCTTGGCGAATCTGATTTCTTTTTTGAGCCGCTTAGCACTATTTCTATAGGTTAACCATTCAATGGCCCCCTCTTTTGCCAGATTCCAACTAAGTCTAGAGCATTCCGCTCCGCTCCGCTATTTTAGCATTCCACCATGGTGGGTGGTTTCTTTTACTGGGTCGTCTGGTAGGACATGCCTTCTCAAATTACCGGTTTAGCTTGCTGGTAAGGTTTAATACTATCTCATCGATGTCTTCCGTGGAGCCGGGGTTCCCTTCCGGAGGTCGGTTAAGGGTCCCACCCAGCTCCGCATTAAATTGAGCGCGCGCTCAAGGTATACCACTTTATTATGCCCACATCGCAGTGCGATTCGATCAAATCATCCGATTTCACGACGCCAAGCGCAGAACGAGGTTGAATCCCACTCCTAACTTTTTGAAGCGTCCACTTCGGTATTGAAGCTGTCAGTCGAAGTGTAGGAAGGGGCGCTGCCAACACCGAGAGCAGCACAGCAGCAACAAAAACAACAGCAATCTGATGCCCCCGCTGAAGTGGGCTTTGCCTAGCTCTCTGCTGGTAAGGAGGTTCGCTACAGGTGTAAGAATAATTCCTTTGCTTTCTTCTCTGGAGATGAAGAAGGAACGCCTTCGGACAAGGGGGTGGGGTGGGCGTGGTGCAGTGGTTAACATCATCGACCGCCGAGCGGAAGGTTTATGGTTCAAATTCGCTTCATAGCCAAGAAAAAGTAATTCCTATACGGACAAAAAGTATGCAACGCAGTTGTGAATGGAAAGTGGCCAGATGTACTGCTTGCAGGCATAACACTCACAGTATATGGTCAACCGAAATTCATCCTCTGCGTATGCAATACTAAAAGTGCTTGAACGAATTACTTCGGACTATAACCAACGTGGAATTTGGTCGGCTCTCGTCCTATCTAAAGTGGCCTACACACGCGCTACGGATCGAATGGATCGGTTGCGATTCAAACAGATCGTCCTGTGTGTGGGCTAGTTTGCTACAGATCGCAAGTTTTCAAATGAGTTTGATATTCTTGCATTCGGTAGTGTGTGTGTGGCGCGGTTGAAAATGTTGCGATTCAAACAGATCGTCCTGTGTGTGGGCTAGTTTGCTACAGATCGCAAGTTTTCAAATGAGTTTGATATTCCTGCGATCGGTAGCGTGTGTGTGGCGCGGTTGACGATGTCTAGGAAACGTCCACCCGAAGTTGTTAGAGTGCATCTATGCAGTCTGTTTATGATTGTATTTATAATTCGTATGTGCACAAATGTATGTTATAAAACTGTGAACATCGAATCATAAAATGAAAACAGGCCATAAAATGAAACAAGCAATAAACACTCGCAGGCAATAGGCAATAGAATTATGAGACCCTCATTCACATATTTGTGAATGCATGTATCTATATATGAATAAGTTATTAGGATCAGAAACCACTCCTGCATCCACAGTGAACGTTTCTCTTTCATTATCCTTTCTTTCCTTTTTGCACACAATATATACACCACACAACAAAATTATTTTTTCTCCGCGATCCATCCTTACTCGACGGCGAACAGCGTGAAATGAAGAACGCATACCGATCCACAAGTGTGTGGCGAAATGACTTCAAACCGATCCATTCGATCCGCAGCGCGTGTGTAGGCCACTTAAGTCTAGGACAACCACCCCTGAGAGTAGTGAACGAACATCAACGATCCCAACCACTGCACTCCGTTCAGGTTGTGTGTGTCAACACATCATAAGAGAATATAAAAAAAAACTCTTGAACCTGCGCGAGTCTCTAAAAAAAAAAAAAAAAAAAAAAAATTGTCCGAAGCAGCATAAGTTGCACCACCAGCAAAAACAAAAGCAGAAGACAACCAAAAGACCAAATGAGCAACAATAGAAGCTGCCTGAGCAAAAGCAGCCGCAAAGACAGCAGCAACAACAGCTCCGACGGCAGAAGCAGCAACGACAACAGCATCGGGCGTGCCACCATTTACGCACATACCTTAGATGTCGATATGTGTAAGTACGCTATTGGTCTTGAGAATTTTAAAGTAGAGTGTTTAGGAGGACGCAATGTCATCCAGTGTAAAACACTGGATAAATAAACGTAGATGAGGTCCTTGTTAAAAAAACCACTACGGAGTTCTACACGTTCACTCCAAAAGCCGAGAGGCTGCAGACAATGCTTCTCAAAGACGTGGAGTCCATAACTGACCCCGATGAATTGCTCCCAGAGCTCAAAAATTTCGAGAGCGATGACCTCAAGTTCGTGGGAGAGGCGGTCATTACACTTCTTACAGGTCCACTTGACACCCAACCCCAGTGGTTTGCTCGCCATTGAAGGGCCGATTGGCCAGTTCCAACAGCAAGATCTACTCGTTTCTGCCAAACTTAGTGCCTCTATGGTCGTAACGGGTACGCCGGTAGAGAGTTTCTTAGATCCTGGCTGTGAATGTGATAACAGTAATTAGGATCGAGCGACGCGCCGCTCTTTTTAGCCTGTTGCAGAAAGAATGCCCTGATGTGTTTCTGGCTAGCGAAACTAAGCTAAACCAGAGTTTGTGCCTCGGCGCGATTCCTAAATACTCTTTCTTAGAATCGACAGAAAACTTTTATGTTTTGGTCGGAGATCTAAAAGCCAAACACAGTGATTGGGGCAATAATGTACCCAACACTAGAGGGAGCCAACTAAGCCATGGTGGGCCGTCGTTTCTCACCTATCTGAATCTAATGTTGCTTGACTCGCGACTGAGACTGGCCGACGCGAGCGAATGGTCTACTAACTATTTACGTACCGTTGAGTTTGACAGCTCCGTTCTTGCGCTCCGTGTTGAAGACCTGTCACACTGACTGAGTGAAAACATATCAGGCACGTAGCCGGTCGTGAGGGTTGTTTTTGTTGGTGGAACAAATCACAAATCGTAAGGGCATAACACCTACGGTAGCCAGTGTTTATGCGAAGATAACGACTGACCTTCACTCCCGGGCTCTGAATCGCCACCGATTGTCAATGCCAATACTTCTCAGTGTTTGTACGTGTTGTTCAAACCCTTTGCCCAGTGGTGTTTCCTTTCTTTCTCTATCTTTACCTTCTGCCCGCTATAAGGGCATATAAGGGTATAAGTAACCCCTTGTGCGCTCACAAATTTAAAAAACAAAAACAAAAGAAGTGACCATTTCGGACTTCGTGTCATAGACGATCTAGGCCTCGAAAATCCAAAAAAATAAATGGCCAGCCAAAAGAACGCAGTACTGGTGGCACCCGCAAGGGGAAATCCACCCGAGATCCTTTTGACCGCGACTGGGGCAAGGATTCTGGAGGCCCTACTATTCATTTCGAACCCTCTCCGGCAGCCCAGTACGACACCGACTCCTGCGGTTCACTGTCTGACCACTGGGTCGTAAGGTAGTGAACGAATATGTGTAGCTGAGGGTACTGTCGTCAACGAAGGAATGGATTGGAATAGAAGTGACTAGTGGTCTAGGTGCGACCCGCAAGACCCACACGACTAACTTCCCGACGCAAAAAGAGGGGTGTTATAAGTTTGAGGTACCTGTGTATCTGTATGTCTGCCTGCGGCATCGTAACTCCTGAACGAATGGACCGATTATGATGCTTTTCGTGATCGAGATGGTTCTTAGCTACAATTTATGAAGATCTGTTCAGATGTTTCGAGGTCATCAGCTCCTTTTGTTAGCTGCGGTAGGCTTCTTAGACGAATAATGGGTAATGTATCGGTTCTCTTCCGATCACCGCAATCAACCAGCGGCGGGCGCAGTCAGTACTTAGATGGATGACTGCTTGGTAACACCGCGTGTTGTTGGCATCAATCTGCCTTTTTGCTGTCGCTCCCTGCAACACAACACTGTCCGAGCAATCTCATATGTATCAGTTCTCGTCCACCCACCGCAACAATCAGCGTCGGGCGCGGTCAGTACTTAGATATGGGAGCGCTTGGGAACACCGCGAAAAACGGCTGCACCGATTTTGCTGAAAACTCCATCAGTTCAAAGGTACGTAATTACGCGTCGAACGAATCTGTCCTATATCAATATCATCTTTGGTTCTCAAGATAATCGAGACCAAAATTCTGAACACACATACACATACACAGACATCTCTATAAAAACCTTGGATTTGGTTTCTGGTGATCTTGAAACGTGAAGATATGTCAACATTTGGAATTCGCTAAATCTGCCCCATTACAATAACTCCCACTGGGAAGTTGAAAGGAGTGTAGGAGACAGGACGGAGCCATGCCAGACTTGAATCCGTCCAAAACAAATTGAATTGAATGATTCAAAAGGCAGTTCCTATTGCATTGAAGCAGAGACTCGTCGATACCGAAAGAACATATTTTCGCCAAAAGGACTTCGTGCCAAACCTTGTTAAATGTCTGTGAAATATCTAGGGAGCGATTCCTCAAATCGACCGGTCGATTGTGGGAGAGAGAAGGTGATTCGTCTGTTTTAGAGATGGGTTGGAAAATGCTGTCTTCCAGCCCATTAGTCCAAGCGGGAGAGCGAGAGCGCCGTAATCTAGAGGATAGTGTGTGGGCCCCCTGTACTACAACTGTCGGGAAAAGCTTCTCAAAATCGCCGTTCAGAACCGGCAATATACTGTAGGTCTCTTTTACCTATGGCAAAATGAAATCGCACACATCATGGATGATTGAGAGAAACTCGGCTTTGGTCCTTCATAGGCTGTAATGCCAACATATGTGAATACATACATACAGTACAATCGGGCAGAAAGTGCAAGCTGGAAGCTGCGAGTTGACTGCGATGTGGGCAGCAATAAGGTTAGCTTTGTCGTTGTGAATAAGTGTTGGCATAGACGACGAGGACGAGTTTTTAAAATGATGATGATGCGATGATGTCGATATCATCCGCGTATCCTAGCAGCTGGATGGACTTGTAAAATATAGTGCCTTCCCTGTTGACGCCTGCCCGTCGCACTATCTGCTCCAGCACCAGGTTGAAGAGGTCACATGACAGTGCATCTCCTTGCCGAAATCCGGTGCATGTTTCGAATAGTTTCGAGGTCCTAGAACCGAATTGCACGGTGCGTCGCGTATTTTTTAGCGTGGCGCGACATAACTGGATCAGTTTTACCGGGATCCCGAATTCGGCCATCGCCCCAAACCGTTCTTCACGATGAATGCTGTCGTATGCGGCTTTGAAATCGATGATAAGATGGTGTGTATCGATTCGAAACTCGTTGGTCTTTTCCAGGATTTGTCGAAGTGTGATAATTTGGTCTATAGTTGATTTGCCGGGCCGGAAGCCGCACTGGTAGCTGTCGATTAGTGCGGTGCAAAATGGTTTTAGACGTTCACACAATACGCTGGACAGGATCTTGTATGTGACATTGAGCAGGATGGAGGAAGGATCGCCTTCTTTGTGGATGGGGCATATAGAGCTGGTATTCCAGTCGTCGGACATGCTTTCATCTTCCCAAATTCTAAAGATGATCTGGTGCATGCTCCCTACCAGAACATCGCCGCCAGCCTTGAAGAGCTCTGATGGTAAGCCATCTGAGCCTGCGGCCTTGGTGTTCTTCAGCTTCTGAATAGCTGTGCCGACTTCTTCGATGCTGGGTGGGAGGACTACTTCAGCGGCTGGAGTTGGGATTTACTCGGTCCCTACCACTCTCTCTTGGTCATGCTCGTTAAGCAGCTGCTGGAAGTGCTGCTTAAATACATCCACTATTCCCTGCGGGTCGGTGAAAAGATTACCCTCGCAGTTTCGAAGAGCCAGGGTGCCCTTTTTGAAGCCTTCTGCAAGGCCTTTGGCTTTCTTGTAAAAGGCTCTTGTATTATGTTTATCGCTAGACTCCTCGATATCCTTGAGCTGGGAGGCTGCGATAATTCTTTTCTTTTGTCGCAGTAGTTTTTTCTCCTCCCTTCTTCTGGCTCGGTACTCTTCTTTCGCTGCCCTGGTTTTCCTCTGCAGCGCCTTTTGGTACGCCTCGTCGGTTGCTGCCTTTTTCTGCTCACACTCGCCATCATACCACGGGTTTCTTGTCGGGGGTGGTAGGTGTCCTAAGGTGGTTTCGGCTACTTCCTAAATGGCAGAGCGGCAATGCAGCCACATATTACTGGCATTTGTGTTGGACGTAGGCATACCGTAGAGTCTTTCGCTCAGCTGCTCCCTGTAGACTCTGGCAACCTCCGGTGTGCCCAGGCGCCCAATGTCGAACCTCCTCCTGATGGGCTGGTGCAGCTTTCTGACATACGACAGTCGAGCTCTGAATCTTGCTGCTACGAGAAAGTGGTCAGAGTCGACATTTGCCCCTCTGAATGTTCGCACATCCAGGATGTTTGCCTTGCGTCAATGAGCACATGGTCGATTTGGTTGGCGGTTCGACCGTCCGGAGATCGCCAGGTTGTTCTGTGGATTCCCTTACGAGGGAATCTTGTGCTACTTATCACCGCATTACTAGCTGTCGCAAAGTCCGTGAGTCGGAAGCCGTTATCTGTCGTTGTATCGTGGATGCTGTGCTTTCCGATCACTCCGCCAAGGGTGTTCTCCTTACCGATTTTGGCGTTGAAGTCCCCGAGCAAGATTTTAACATCGTATTCCGGACAAGCTCCGTAGGCGTTGTCCAGGAGGTCATAGGAGGCCTCGTCGGTAGGGGCGTGTGCACATATAAGGCTGATGTTATAAAATCTGCCTCTGATGCGGATCACAGCCAGGCGATCACTTATAGGTTTAAAGTCGATGACCTTCGACCTTAACCGCTTTCCCACGACAAATCCGCATCCCAGTAAGTGCAACCTTTTGTGACGGCTGTAATAAATGTCGCAATTTTTCTTCCTAATCATACCGTTTCCTATCCAGCGTATTATTAGAGCTTTATTACAAGAAATGGAAAATAAAGCTTAACGCCGAAAAGATTCAAGCTATCTTTTTTACTCGAAAAAGAAAGTCTTGTTTCCTTCCATCTAATCAACTCAACATCTTACGTAATTCAGTACCATGGCAAACATCCGTGAGGTATCTCGGTATATATCTGGATCAAAAATTAATATTTAATGAGCACCATGCTAAGACCCTTGAAAAAATAAATGTTGCAATTAGAATGTTATACCCATTTATTAACCGAAAATCTATGCTCTCAAATGCAAACAAAATTGTTTTACACAAAACCATTTTTCAAGCAATTTTTCTGTATGGATGCCAAGTTTGGGGTGACTGTGCCAAGTGTTACATAAAGAAGTTACAAATATCGCAAAATAAAATATTAAAAATGATGCTTAAGCTGCCTTGGTTTCATTCTACTTTGGATTTGCATCGCAAAACCAATGTTGAAATGATCTCTTGCAGGATACGTAAACTATCTGAAACATTTAGAATCAGATGCGATATCCCTGACAACGCTTTGTTAAACGAGTTAAGCCAATACCATGATACATGATTTCGATACCCTTGCGAAGTCATCTGTATTTTTCTTTTTTTTTTTGTGTTTTCTACCTACAACTTTGTTAATCTATTTTTATATTTAATTCTTTATTTATTAACTTATATATTTATTTATTTATTTATTTATTTATAATCTGTTAATTTCTTTATTTATTTATATTTATACTTCCATTTATTTATAGATTTATGTACTTATTTTGATTTGTATATTTGTGTATTTATTGTTAATTTATTTATTTTTTTATATTTCCATTTATTTATACATTTATATATTTATTTTTATTTCTATTATTATTTATTTTTTGTTAATTTATTTATTTATATTCTTATTATTTATTTATTTATATAATTGTATTTATTTATTTATAAATTTATTTACCTACTTATATATTTATTTATTTATATGTTATTCTATTTATTTAAATTTTTAGTTTTTGTTTTTTTTTTGTATTGGGTTTTTTCTTGTTGTTTTCCCAGAATGCTTGCTTCATATAAATTTTATATTAATGACTGTATAAAATATTTCTCAGTAGTAAGATTTCTCATGTAAATCATATCTCTGATCAAATTATGTAAATTGTGCGATAACCAATGTAACTTTTAAATGATTCGCAATAAAAATTCAAAATTCAAAATTCTATCCAGCGTATTTCCTTGACCGCAGTAATATCCGCCTTGTACTGCGTGAGGATTCCTTCTAGTTTATGAGCAGCTCCGGGAGTGTACAGGGTTCTGACATTCCAGGACCATACTCGCAAATCGTGTTCCTTTTTCGTGCGTTGTCGTCGTCGAGTATCTGTCCGTGTTTCCGAGGCATCTTGCTCATTCATAACTTATCTTTTTTTACGTGGGCGGATTGTTAGCCCGCCCACGGGGTCGGGGTTTTATACCGGAGGTATTTAAGTCATTAACTACCTGTAGCTGTCAATTGTTATATTTTGTCCCAGGTGGTGAGCTACTGATTGGTTTTTGCTTGACAGCATGTACTTCGGCTTGTCCTCATTGACCTTAAGACCAGCTCGTTTCGCCTGTTCTTCAATCTCGGCGATTTTTTTTCTTTTTTTAAATAATTTGCGCGAACTCAAGGTCTAATAAACTTATTATGTCACCGACACAGTGCGGGCAGAAAGTAGAAAAGAAGAGGAATAGAGGAGATGCCGATGGACATTGATCTTAAATGCTTCCATGTTACATAGAGGGGGGAAAACCGAAGCCGGCAGGGAGTTCCAGATTCGTGTGGTTCGGTTAATGAAAGATTCTCTATATTTGACGGTACGTCCGAAAGCGGGCCTCAGGGTATATTGGTGAGCATTCCTAGAGAGACATGTATTGCAGGAAATGTTGAAGGGGCGGAATGCAACTGGCTATTTCATCAGAGCATTTTTGGTGGAAGTAACGATAAAAGAGGGAGAGACAGGTAACATTCCTGAGTTGTTCCAGCGAGTCTAATGTTTTGGTAGTGCTGGAGTCACCTATCAGTTTTATCGTGCGTTTTTGTATTCTCTCAGGTAGGTGCAATGAGGTCTTGGAAGCACCGGACCAGACATCAGCGTTAAACTCGAATTTGGATCGAATGAACGGCTTATAGATTTTAGCCAGATCTAAGGGTGAGAAAAATTTCTTGCATCTGTATAGGAAGCCTAGGCATTTCGCAGCGTTCTTGGCGACATTGAATATGTGGTCGCTCCAATTAAGACTGTGAGCAACACACATACCCAGGATGGAAAGCTTTTCGGTTTCTGAAATGCAAGTCCCATTCATGGATAATGGCTGCGGGTTAGTTATACGCTTTAACGACAAGAGACAGCATTTTGTTTTGGATGCATTAAATTCCACTCTATTCCTTTTACCTCATTGGATGGTGCTGTCGATATCGGAACTTAATGAGCTCAACATACGGTACCGACCACTATCTACAACCGAAGTGCAGGGTCGTAAACTAGTGAAGGAATATGAGAAGCTGAGGGTACTGTCGTCAGCGAAGGAGTGAATTGGATTAGAGGTAACAGACAACAGATAAATTATAAGAATAAGAAAGAGTGTCGGAGAAAAAACGTAGCCTTGGGGAACACCAGCATTTATAAAGTGAGTATCAGACTTGAATCCGTCTTAAACTTGAATTTAACGATTCGAAAGGTAGCTTCTAATCCATTGAAGAAGAGACTCATCTATCTCAAAAGCACGCATTTTCGACAAACCCTGTCAATTGCTTTCGAAATATCTAGTGCAACAATTTTGCTTTCACCTGCTTGGTGAAGCGAGTGATTCCACTTTTCGGCGAGATATGCCATCAAATTACCAGTGGAGACAAAGTACAAGCTGGGAGCTGCGAACTGGTTGCGAAATGGGCAGCAAGTAGGTAAGCTTTGTCTAAGGGGGTGACAGCCGGAATGTCACTGTGGATGAGCGTCGGTATAGACGACGTAGTTGAGTTTTTTACGTTTTTTACAAATGACCAGAAACTTTTGCTACCTATGGGACATTGGAGGATTTTACGCCTTTTGGTCGGATTGGAATTTAACCAGTCGAATGTGGGTGTTGCAGTCATTTCTGGCTCGTATGTACTTTTATTGGTTTTCCTCAGATTTGTTTGTCTTGTAGGCCCGAAAACTTAGCTCCCTTACCCTAATAGCCTCTTTGCAGCTCAAGTCAAACCACGTATTATCATTACCTTAGGCCTTGTGCT
This sequence comes from Eumerus sabulonum, assembly GCA_951905685.1. Taxonomy (NCBI): domain Eukaryota; kingdom Metazoa; phylum Arthropoda; class Insecta; order Diptera; family Syrphidae; genus Eumerus; species Eumerus sabulonum. The sequence continues at coordinate 87,440,069 of OX645061.1, forward strand.
TTTAATCTTGCTGGGAATTTTTTCTTTTTTTTTTTTTAGAGACTCGCGCAGGTTCAAGAGTTTTTATATTCTCTTATGATGTGTTCTTAGACGCACAACCTGAACGGAGTGCAGTGGTTTGGGTCGTCGATGTTCGTTCACTACTCTCAGGGGTGGTTGTCCTAGATAGGACGAGAGCCGACCATTTCCGGGTTGGCTATAGTCCGTAGTAATTCGTTCGAGCACTTTAGTATTGCATACGCAGAGGATGAACTTCAGTTGACCATATACTGCGATTGTTATGACTGCAGCAGTACGTCTGGTCACTTGCCATTCACAACTGCATTGCATACTTTTTGTCCGTATAGGAATTACTTTTTCTTGGCTACGAAGCGAATTTGAACTATAGACTTTCCGCTCGGCGGTCGATGATGTTAACCACTGCACCACAGCCACAGAATTAAATTTGCCATGCCGATTCGGATAATATTTGCGATAATATCAGTTGCGGCGTCCACGTCGTTGTCGAGGAAGCTCAAGGACCAGTTAAATGTCCGAGAGAAGTTGTTAAGGCTGCACTAGTTGGCTTTCTCGTATAGCCATAGTGTCCTCTTAGGAGCTTTTTCTTTAACTGGATGGTGGGAGTTCGAGAATGTTGCTGATATCACGCAGTGGTCAGACGAGCCTAGGGGCGACAATACATCGATCGTGTATTAGTCAGGCTGAGAGGTAAGAAACAAGTCCAGTGTGTTGGCGGTATGACCAGCAACATCGGGGATACGTGATTTGTGGCCCTCTATACATTTTTTATTAAGTCAGACTGCTAAGCTATAAGATTTCGAATAATGAACTCAATACCATCTTCACTTACATATCCATCTAACGGTTCGTCTAGATTTAATGTCCTGAACGCACGAATCGTGCTTGTCACCAAGGAATCTGTATTTACATATATCATCCAACTTTTGTGTAATACTATGGTTAATTCTCAAGTATGTCATTCATTTCGTCTATTTTAAAATACAGGTATAGTTGGCATTAAATATATTATCCGTTGTTTATAGCGAAGTAACTTAATTGCCGAAAAAGTGATAACATAAGTTGAAGTAAACGACTTCAAAGTCTCTTCAACATCATGGCTATACGTGAGAACGTGTCATAGCATAACGCCGTGGACACAGTTTCCGCATGCGAGCATCCTGTCACTGACGTCAAAAAGCCTTTCTCAAGTACATGTACATATGTATGTATGTATGTATGTATATGCACGTAGAAAAAGTTGACCGCCCGCTGCCGGATTATGAAAATTATTTCCGTAAGTCTCCAAAGCTGGGTTGACTGGCTTTGTAGGAGACGCATTATCATCGAACTTAATAAAGTTTTCAATTTTACTGAACATACAAACTTTTCCATTTACCCGGCTTAAGTGGGAAAAAAGATAAGAAAAAAGATGAACGAGAAATTAAACCAAATCTCTGGTGTGCCACTGGTGGGTGTTTACAGAAGAAAAGCGGAACGGTCGACAGAATCCGGCGGGCGTTTAGTATTCCGCCAGTTATAAGTTTATATCTGAACATTGATTTTTGCTCGTAATATGACGGCTCCGTGGCTTTCCTTTCAATTTGCCTTATCCTTTTGAGGACAATTACAATCCGCTTGGTATCTATTGCGTTTAAGGCGTGATTTTTGCGGTTATCTGCGCTGAATCGGATGTCGACGGATAAGGGTTTCTGTTTGTTATTCAAAGTATTGGTGCAAAGATTTATTATCCTTGAATTCGGGAAGCTTCTGAGTAGAAAATTAAATTTATTTTAAAAAGGATTCCCAACAAAGATGCTCAGTGTTCACACGCACACACGTATAGGCGCATTGTTGGCTGAGGGATTTCCCTCGCCAAAGTGTTTGGAAATGTAAATCTCTTGTAAACTTGGGAGTAGTCCAACTACTGTAGCACAGGGAAGTTACTTGATGATGTTAATTTCAGAAGTTAATTAAAAACTTTAAGCAAAAGGAAATTAGATTTCAATTTAGGAATAAGTGTCATTTTAATTTTTGTCTTTGCATTTTCCAAGCTGTCGACGGGGCTGAATGAAATGAAATGCCATCCAAAGGAATTGAATTATTAAGTTTCCGTTGTTTCTCAGCTTCGAAATTGAAAATATCGAACATATCGGAAAACTCAGGAATATACGTATTGTGAACAAGAAAGTGAGAAAGCCAGTTTTGAATCAACTCAACTCAAAATTGTTCATTTTAGACAAAATGAATAAAACTAGCTTAATTAACTTAATTACAATACTTACTTACTTACTTAGCGGGCGCTACAGTTCGGCGTGAATCTGGGCCTCAACCAATATGCCTCTCCACCTAGCACGATCCTTCGCTAGTCTTTCCCAGTGCCGCACGCCTAGTTGGTTGAGGTCCCTTTCCAAATGTGCGCGCCACCTTAGATGCGGCCGTCCTCTATTTCTTCGTCCCTCGGGGTTGGATTCAAAGACTCTACGGGCTAGAGATGTGTTGTCCATACGCTCTACATGGCCTAGCCATCTTAGGCGTCGGATCCGTAGACGCCTGAATAGACTGATGTCGCTGTTCAACCCGTACAGTTCGTGATTGAATATTCTCCTCCAACCCAGAGGGGGGTTGGTTATAGGACCGAAAAGCGCACGCAGAATCTAGGATTTCCTAATCCTCTTTAGATAAAGTCCATGTTTCTGCGCCGTATAACAGGACCGGGATAATTAAGGTCTTATATAAGGTCAACTTGGTCGTACGAGAGAGGGCTCTACTTCTCAATTGCCTCTTGAGCTCAAAGAAGCAGCGGTTGGTAATTCTGCGCTTGATTTTGAAACTGGTGTCGTTGTTGAGGGCATGGGCTCGGACATACAGGGTAAAGTTGTTGATTGCTCTCAACCTGGCGAGATGCCAGCAACGATCCCTGTTTAAATGCCCGGGTCAAGTTGACATACGGCCTCCTCGCGGCGCCCTCTGGATAGCCTCTTCAACAACCGTTGGGAGGTGAACAAACGTATGCAGCGAGAAAACCCGACCAGAATGGCGGTTTTGCGGCGGGCTAACAATCCGCCCACGTAAAAAAACATAAAGTTATGAATGAGCAAGATGCCTCGGATACACGGACGGATACTCGACGACGACAACGCACGAAAAAGGAACACGATTTGCGAGTATGCTCCTGGAATGTCAGAACCCTGTACACTCCCGGAGCTGCTCATAAACTAGAAGGAATCCTCACGCAGTACAAGGCGGATATTACTGCGGTCCAGGAAATACGCTGGATAGGAAACGGTATGATTAGGAAGAAAAATTGCGACATTTATTACAGCTGTCACAAAAGGTTGCACTTACTGGGATGCGGATTTGTCGTGGGAAAGCGGTTAAGGTCGAAGGTCATCGACCTTAAACCTATAAGTGATCGCCTGGCTGTGATCCGCATCAGAGGCAGATTTTATAACATCAGCCTTATATGTGCACACGCCCCTACCGACGAGGCTGAAGACCCTATCAAGGAGGACTTCTATGACCTCCTGGACAACGCCTACGGAGCTTGTCCGGAGTACGATGTAAAAATCGTGCTCGGGGACTTCAACGCCAAAATCGGAAAGGAAAACACCCTTGGCGGAGTGATCGGAAAGCACAGCCTCCACGATACAACAACAGATAACGGCTTCCGACTCGCTGACTTTGCGACAGCTCGTAATGCGGTGATAAGTAGCACAAGATTCCCTTGCAAGCGGATCCACACAGCAACCTGGCGATCTCCGGACGGTCGAACCGCCAACCAAATCGACCATGTGCTCATTGACGCAAGGCACGCGTCAAACATCCTGGATGTGCGAACATTCAGAGGGGCAAATGTCGACTCTGACCACTTCCTCGTAGCAGCAAGATTCAGAGCTCGACTGTCCAATGTCAGAAAGCTGCACCAGCCCATCAGGAGGAGGTTCGACATTGGGCGCCTGAGCACACCGGAGGTTGCCAGAGTCTACAGGGAGCAGCTGAGCGAAAGACTCTACGGTATGCCTACGTCGAACACAAATGCCAATAATATGTGGCTGCATTGCCGCTCAGCCATTCAGGAAGTAGCCGAAACCACCTTAGGATACCTACCACCCCCGACAAGAAACCCGTGGTATGATGGCGAGTGTGAGCAGAAAAAGGCAGCAACCGACGAGGCGTACCAAAAGGCGCTGCAGAGGAAAACCAGGGCAGCGCGAGAAGAGTACCGAGCCAGAAGAAGGGAGGAGAAGAAACTACTGCGACAAAAGAAAAGAATCTTCGCAGCCTCCCAGCTCAAGGATATCGAGGAGTCTAGGGATAGACATAAAATACGAGCCTTTTACAAGAAAGCCAAAGGCCTTGCAGGAGGCTTCAAAAAGGGCACCCTGGCTCTTCGAAACTGCGAGGGTAATCTTGTCACCGACCCGCAGGGAATAGTGGATGTATTTAAGCAGCACTTCCAGCAGCTGCTTAACGAGCATGACCAAGAGAGAGTGGTAGGGACTGAGGAAATCCCAACTCCAGCCGCTGAAGTAGTCCTCCCACCCAGCATAGAAGAAGTCGGCACAGCTATTCAGAAGCTGAAGAACAACAAGGCCGCAGGCACAGATGGCTTGCCATCAGAGCTCTTCAAGGCTGGCGGCGATGCTCTGGTAGGGAGCGTGCACCAGATCATCTGCAGAATTTGGGAGGATGAGAGCATGCCCGACGACTGGAATACCAGCTCTATATGCCCCATCCACAAAAAAGGCGATCCTTCCTCTTGCAAGAACTATAGAGGTATATCCCTGCTCAATGTCGCATACAAGATCCTGTCCAGCGTATTGTGTGAACGTCTAAAACCATTTTGCACCGCACTAATCGGCAGCTACCAGTGCGGCTTCCGGCCCGTCAAATCAACTATAGACCAAATTTTCACACTACGCCAAATCCTGGAAAAGACCAACGAGTTTCAAATCGATACACACCATCTTTTCATCGATTTCAAAGCCGCATACGACAGCATTCATCGTGAAGCACTGTTTGGGGCGATGGCCGAATTCGGGATCCCGGTAAAACTGATCCAGTTGTGTCGCGCCACGCTAAAAAACACGCGATGCACCGTGCAACTCGGTTCTAGGACCTCGGAACCATTCGAAACATGCACCGGATTTCGGCAAGGAGATGCGCTGTCATGTGACTTCTTCAACCTGGTGCTGGAGCAGATAGTGCGACGGGCAGGCGTCAACAGGGAAGGCACTATCTTTTACAAGTCCATCCAGCTGCTAGGATACGCGGATGATATCGACATCATCGCGTGTTCTCGCCGTGGCATTGTGGAAGCATTCACGGCGATTGAAGAACAGGCGAAACGAATTGGTCTTAAGGTCAATGAGGACAAAACGAAATACATGCCGTCAAGCAAAAACCAATCCGTCGCTCACCACCTGGGACAAAACATAACAATTGACAGCTACAATTTCGAGGTAGTTAAGGAGTTTGTCTACCTCGGGGCAAACGTAAACTCCACAAATGACACCACAGTGGAGATCCGGCGTAGAATCGCCCTTGGCAACCGCTGCTAATTCGGCTTGTCCAAACAACTGGGGTCAAAACTCCTCACTCGAAAGACCAAAGTCATGCTTTACAAAACGCTCATTCTGCCAGTCTTGCTGTACGGAGCCGAAAGCTGGACGATAAGCAGGACAGCGGAGCTGATTTTGGGTTCTTTCGAAAGAAAAATTCTGCGCCGGATATTTGGTCCTGTCTGTGAGGAAGGTGAATGGAGAAGAAGACACAACCGCGAACTCTACGAGCTGTACCAAGATGTGGATGTAGTCCGGAAGGCAAGGACCCGTCGACTACACTGGCTCGGCCACATCGAGCGCATGGACATCAACGCTCCAGCTAAGAGGGTCTTCGACTCCGAGCCTCGTGGTTCGAGAAGAAGAGGAAGACCGAACCTCCGGTATAAAGACCAAGTAATCGCGGATGTAAGACATCTTGGTCTTGACAACTGGAAGCAGCGTGCCCGGGACCGTCAAGGATGGAAGGCAGCTATAGCTCAGGCTCAGATCCTCCATGGATCGCAGGCCTGATAAGTAGAAGTAGTAGTCGTTGTTGTTTCGTCGGTGGTAAAACCAAACCAATTTTTGCCGCCTCCGTCTCAATACTCGCAAACGCCTCATTGACATCTCGCTGTGATCTATCTACCTATTATGTCAATGTCGTCGGCGTATGCAAGAAGTTGTGAGGTTTGAAATAGATTGTGCCTCTTGTATTGGCCAGTGAATTTTGCACAATCATTTCTATTACGATGTTAAAAAAAAATCACATGACAGCGCATCGCCCTGTCTAAATCCTTTATTGACTTCGAAAGTATCGGTCAGCTCTGCACCGATTCGGATGGATCAGCGAGCGTTCTCCAGAGTCATCCTGCAAAGTCTGACGAGCTTAGCAGGAATATCAAAAGTAAACATGGCGTTATATAGCTCGTCTCTAATTACGCTGTCATATGCGGCCTTGAAGTCGACGAATAGATGGTGGGTGTCGACTTGAAATTCATTGGTTTTCTCCAGGATCTGCCGTAGGGTGAAGATTTGGTCGATGGTGGTCGTCCATGGCCCGAAGCCACACTGATAAGGACCTATCAGCTTATTTACGAACGGTTTCAGGCGTTCTCACAAGATGGCAGCGAAGATCTTGTACGCGATATTAAGGAGACTTATTTCTCTGTAGTTGGCGCAGTCAGAGGGGTCTTCTTTCTTGTGGATCGGGCAAAAAATGCTGAGACTCCATTCCCTGGGCAGGCTTTCCTCTGGCCACATCTTACAGATGAGCCAGTGCGTACTCCTAACCAGCTCACCCCCAGCTGCTTTGAAGAGCTCAGCAGGCAATCCATCTGCGCCAGCAGCTTTATTCGACTCGAGTTTCGACTTCGTCGAGATCAGGGGGACGGAATTCTCTGCGATCTTCGTCATTGAGAAATGGGTCATTCTGCCTGACGGCGATATTTTTTATTTTTTTTTTTATTTATTAAAAATATGAAATATGGGGAGTACATTAAGAATTAGATTCTTTTAATTTGTACCTATACATAGGAGACTAAAAAAAATTAATTTATATTTTAACAAACAAAAAAAAAGGAAAAAAGTTTTAAGATGTATACACAATATTTGATTAACATTTCAGTTAAATAAGTTATTCATTTGTTTACTTTTAACATATAATAATAGCACTTTTTTGAACTTTATGCTTGAAATTACTAAACGAATTGACAAAGGTAGGGAATTCCACAATCTTATAGCGTGAACACAGAAGAGTCGTTGGCTATTTAAGTAATTAAAGCGAGGAAGAATTATATATGGTGTTCGAACAGAGTTGGCGAAGATTATTTTTTCAAACAGGTAAGCGGGCTGGTGACTTTGAATTATTTTGTGAAGGAATATGCAGTTTCGTATGTTAATGTGTTGTCTAAGAGTACATCCAGTTATATTGGAAGAGTATCTCGAAATGTGGTCAAATTTGCGAAGTCCGTATATGAAACGTATTGAAGAGTTAAAGGCCAGTTCTAACTTTCGAAAGGAAGCTGTATCAGGATTACAGTAAGCGACTGAGAATTAATTAATAACGGGTAAAAAAAGAGCTCTCACCAATTTTAATTTAGTGATGACCGGAATAACGTTAGAAGAAATGTGAAGTTGACGCAGTCCACCAAAGATTCGTTTAACAACCATGTTTATATGACTTTCGCAGGAAAGTTTACAATGAATGATAATCCCAAGGTTATTTACTTCCTCTACATATGGTACAGTATTATTATTTAAAAAGATGGCTGGTATGCTAGATGTGTCGATTCGATTCCTAGAAATAATTATACCCTTGGATTTGAGTGGATTCAGTTTTAACTTATTAACACAAGCCCAGTGATTGATTCGCTCCAAGTCTTCATTTATTCTCGCAACGCAGTCTTCGATAAGACCAATAGGTCTTGAGAATTTAATCTGAGCATCATCAGCGTAAAGATGCATTGTGATGCGTTTTGGCAGACGACAGGTAGGTCATTAATGAAGAGGGAAAACAGTAGTGGGCCTAGTATGGACCCTTGAGGAACTCCACTTCTGAAAGTCAGAAATGAGGAGACACCAGAATCAGTGCAAACCTGTTGAAACCTTTCACCTAGGTAGCTGGCAATTAGAAGTAGAGAGGTTTTCCTAAAGAAGAAGTTGTCTTTGAGCTTATTGATAAGAATTTTGTGATCAACGCTGTCAAGTGCCTTTGAAAAATCAAGCAAGCACAAAACTGAAATATTGTTATTATCGAATTCGTATCTTAATTCTTCCAATATGTTCACAATGGCTGTTGAACAGCTATGGTTTTTACGAAAACCCGACTGACATGAGGTGAGTAAATTGTTCTGGTTAATATGGTCGCCAATTTGATCCCGCATTAAAATTTCAAAAACTTTTGACAGACAGGGTAAAATACTTATAGGTCTATAGTCCTCAGGAATACTTCTGTTAGAGTTTTTTTGGTATCGGAATCACTTTAGCATATTTCCAAACTGCTGGAAATTCTGATCTCATTATACAGCAATTTATAATGTGAGTAAAAGTATAATAAATGTGGGGCAAAATCATTTTGATAAATTTTAATGATATGCCATCACAACCTAATGCATTGGATTTCATACGTTTTATTACCATTAATACTTCAAATTCAGAAACGCAATGAAATTCAAAGGAATTGGGATGAACACCACCATCATCTAAATAGTTAACCTTATTCCAGTTTGGTTCACTAGTGCTTTCAGTGTTACTAACATTATTGTTAAGAAAATAATTATTTAGGTCATCTGGATTCAGATCACATTTAAATGACGTTTTTTCAATAACTCTCAATGATTTGAGATTCTTCCAAATCATGGAACTACATTGGTTGGATTTTCGTTTTGTTGAGAAATATATGGCTTTCGCCCTTTTTACCTCGGCAGTTACTTTGTTTCTCAAGTTTGTGTATATTTTCCAATTGATTCTACTATGACTTCGGCGCCATCTAATGTACTGTTTATCTCTTATTTTTATAAGATCCGCTAATTGTTTGGAAAACCATGGTACTCTAGAATCTTTAATTCTTTTAGTTCTTAAAGGAACATGCCGATTAAATAAACCCTGAATCATGGATTGGAAAATTTCAATTTTATCGTTGACTGCAGCAAGGTTCCAGCAAAAAGACCATGGAATACTTCCAGCATCTCGAGCGAGTTCATTCTGATTAATTCGATTAAAATCCCGATAAATAAATTCAGATGGAGAGGGTGGCAAATTAAATGAAATATCAAAAGAGACGAATAACAAATCATGGTAGGATGGGATACCAGGGATACAAATCTGATCGAAAAATTTTACTTGGTTCAGGTCTGATGTAAGCACAAGATCAAGAAGACTTGGTGTGCAACCAGGGCGAAAGTGGGTTGGGACGTTAACATTTAAAATATCAAGACCTACCATAGAACAGTGGTTTTTGAAAGATTGAGAAATGGAATTATCAATTAAAATGTTGACATTAAAATCACCGCAAATTATTATATTAGTGTAGCTGAGAGAGTAAACACTGAGGGAATCAAAAAAGTACTGCAAACAATTTTCTTTATGTGGATTGTAAACGCAACCAACTAAACAGCTTCTTCCAACTTCAAACACTTCTATTAATATATATTCTACTTCAGAGCCAGTTGAACGATCAATTACTTTACTTTTTAAGTTTAATTTGCAATACACAGCAACTCCACCAGCACGTTTGGAAACTCTATCATTACGTACGATATAATAACCTGGCAAATCGACTATGAAATCCGAAATTTCTGCCTTTAACCAACTTTCAGATATACAAATTATATCCACTGAACCATTTGAAAAAATAATTCGCAATTCATCTATGTGAGCTGATATACTTTGTGCATTTAGATGGCAAACATTAAAACCATTGGCTTTCTTTGAAAAAAGATCAAGCATAACGCGACTAGTGCTTATATTGTTCACACCACAAAGATTCATGTAAGATCAATACTCTAAACGTAATGGGTATCGCATGCTCAAAAAAAAAGTAAATAAATAAAAACAAAATCCATATATGGAAAAAAAAGGAAAGAAGATAAAAAAAAAATAATAATAAATAAATATATAATAAAGTGGGGACACTGCTTCAATGATGCTACTTCAGGAAAGCTCCAGAGAACTTGTAATTCGTTGCTCTTTATCGTCTTTCCCTTTTTTAACGTGGACAAAGCCATTACACGTTCTCACTGCAAAAAGCTGGCCTCCTCTTCGTAGCTTTAAAGCCTCGCGCAAAATTGCATTGTTCTTAGCTGATAGGCTCTCGTTTACATATACTGCATTTTCGTTATCTTTTTCAGCACTGAAACCAATAATTTGGGAAAGCTTTAGGCCTTGTTGTTGTCGAAAGGCAGTTAAGAAAGCTCGCTGTTCTGCTTGGCCTGACAATCGCACGACGATAGGTGTAGATTTAGGCTGTGAACCCAATTTTAGTTTTGGCCTGAATGATTCAATGTGAGGTGTGAGTTGGTGTTCAATTACAGCAGCAATGTTTTTAACAATCGAGTGTGTGTTCTCATTTTGCTTGAATGGTATTCCTCTGATCACGATATCACTAAGCCTCTGTGTACGCTGATGGTCATTAAGTTGCTCTTTTAATTCTTGATTACTAGATTTAAGAGCAGCAATTTCATTCTCAGCAAATTCCAATCTCTTTGATAGGCTCTTAAACAAGTCCTCCGTCTTCAAAGTTAATCTTACCTCCGTTTCTATTAGAAGTGCTTTTATTTTTTCGTATATGTTCGTCTCCATTGGTGACGATGCGACGAGTTTTTGGGCACCTAGTCGCGGGGTATTTGGCGCATTGCAATTGCTAAGTCCACTTAAATCTATTTGACTCCCATGTCCCCTATTTTGAGTTGGGGGGTTGATATTTCTTCTTGGGGGCATTGTGTGAAATTGGAGAAGAGAGCACAAGAAATCAAGAGAAAGAAGAGGAGCAACAACTGTAACACAGATTAACTTGCACTCGCAAAAAAAATTTAGATTTAATTGATATTTAATTGTTTTTAAAACAGTTTTTTCGAAAAGTGTTGCCGATAAAAACTTGATTCGAAATAATCACTTTTATAAACTTTCCTTTCCCTATATTTTGAGTGATAATTTAATATGCGGAAAATTTTTAAGAGCAGCAGCACAAAGTACGTCTATTCGCAAGTAGACATCTATCACCACGATATGTTGGCTGTCATCGCCGTTATACAGTCTGCAGAAGTAGTTTTTCCAAATTCTCTGCATCGACTGCGATCCTACTACTAGGTGTCCCTTCTCATCCTTACACGCCTCCGTTCGGGCTTTATAGCCTTGAGACATTCGTTTTATCCGTTGATAGCACATCTCCAAGTTTTCAATCGCCCGGTACCCGTCCTCTTTCTTTTTTCTCATGAGAAACTTATGTTCCTCCCTTCTTTTAAGCTCGTAGAGCTCACGAGCCGCTCTTGTTTTTTTTTGTGTAGTGAGGCTTTGTATGCCTCCTGCTTTTCTGCATGTATCCTTCTACACTCGTCATCGAACCAGGTGTTTCGTCGTAGTGGAGCTTTAAGGCCCAACACTTCCGTTGCTGTGCTCTTTAGGGCTTGTTTGCTCAGGCTCCATTGCTGCTGTACTGACTGAGTGGAGGATTGAGGTGTATCGGAGAACATGAGGGAGACGCGGTTGGCAAAGGCACTGGAGATCTCCGGCGGTAGTAGCTTTCCGATGTGATAGCTTGGTGTTCTTACTCTACTCCGCGGTGTTCGTGCTATCCGTTGACGTATCTGGGCTACTACAAGATAGTGGTCTGAGTCGATGTTCGCTCCTCGAAAAGTACGAACATCAAGAATAGTGGAGGAGTGTCTGACGTCGATCGCGATGTAATCAATCTGGTTGGTGGTCGATTGATCAAAAGACCGCCAGGTGCCTTTGTGTAGGTGCGGAAAGCGTGTGCTAGCTAAAACAAGATTTCTCCCCATGACGAAGTCGATCAGCCTGTGTCCGTTATCGGATGTGGTGTCATGTAGGCTGTGTTTGCCGATGACCCGTTCAAAGATGCTTCCTTTACCCAGCTTAGCGTTTAAGTCTCCTAGTATGATTTTGGTATCATAGTTGGGACATTTGGCGTATGTTCTGTCTAGGAGATCAGAGAAATCATCTTTGATGGAGTCATCCTTGTCTTCCGTGGGGGCATGGGCACATATGAGGCTGATGTTACAAAATATTTAATTACAATAGAAATACCTTTATGATTCCACATTTAAAAAAAAATAGATACTGATCCAGCTAGATCCCAAGGTATCTGACTACACTCCAAGGATTGATAAGATTCGCCAGTGCTTTCTAGTGTCCTTGGAGGCCCTAGACAGCGGCATTCTGAATAACATAGTCTCTGATATTTGGAAGTTGATTTTTTACTTCCACTCATCACGTCAGCAATGACGTCAATCGTTGGACCTGATCTGTACGCAATTGAGTCGTCTGCGTACGCCAACGATTCGCGAAGGGAAATTATCAGATTTTACTTACTTACCTAGGTGGCGCTACAGTTCGTGGTGACCCTGGACTTCAAATAACAAGCGTCTTCACCTGGCACGGTCTTTGGCCAGCTGTTTCCAGCTGTTAAGGTCCCCTTCCACCTGCGTGCGCCGCTGGTTATGCGGCCGTCCTCTGGCGCGCCTTCCTTTCGGGGTGGATTCAAAGAGTCTTCGGGTTGTAGCTGTATTTTCCATGCGCTCTACATGGCCTAGCCACCTTAGACGCTGTACCCGTAGACGTCGTACCAGGCCGATGCCGCTGTACACCGTTTAAACAAACGGGACAGTCGATAGTGCGCAGAATATTCCAAGGGCATCTTCATCCGCTTTTGTTAAGGTCCAAGCCTCTGCGCCGTAAAGGAGGACTGGGATGATCAAGGGCTTATATAGTGTCACCTTGGTTTTCCGAGAGAGGGCTCTACTTCTCAATTGCCTCTTGAGCCCAAGGAAACAGCGGTTGGCAAAAGTGATTCTGCGTTTTACCTCAGCGCTGGTGTTGTTGTCGCCGGTCATCAGTGAGCCAAGGTAGACGAATTCCTTGACCACTTCAATGTTATATCCGCCCATGGTGACGTTCTGGCCAATACGTCGGTGTTGCCCGTCTCTTTTAGATGAAAGCAGATAATTGGTTTTACCCTCATTAACCTTGAGACCCATCTTAGTCGCTTCTACCTCAATGCTTACAAAGGCCTCCCTGACCTCTCGCTGTGTCTGTCCAATCACGTCAATGTCGTCGGCATACGCAAGCAATTGCGCAGACTTGAAATAAATCGTGCCTCTGGTGTTGGCCAGTGACTCTTGCACGATCTTTTCAAGCACGATGATGAAAAAGTTGCATGACAGCGCGTCACCTTGCCTAAATTCTTTTTTAACATCAAAGGTTTCGGTTTGGTCATTACCGACCTTAATGGAGCAGCGAGAATTCTCCATTGTCATCCTGCACAGTCGGACGAGTTTGGCAGGGATGTTAAAACTAGAAATGGCTTTGTATAGCTCATCTCTATGAGCTGTCATATGCAGCCTTGAAATCGACGATTTGGTATTCCTGGGTGTTGTCCAAGATCTGCCGTAGCGTAAATATTTGGTTTATTGTGGATTGACTTGGCCTTAAATCACACTGATAAGAGCCGATCCGGTTATCCACAAACGGTTTCAGGCGTTTACACAATACGGCAGAGAAGATCTTATATGCGATGTTAAGGAGACTTATTCCCCTATACCTGGTGCAGTTATAGGGGTCTCCTTTCTTATGGACCGGGCAAACGATGCTGAGATTCCGTTCGTCGGGCATGCTTTCCTCCGACTATACCTTGCAAATGAGATGGTGCATGCACCTTACCGGCTCATCTCCAGCCGCCTTAAGAAGCTCAGCAGACAGGCCGTAAGCGGCTGCGGCTTTATTAGACCTAAGCCTTGATATCGCTATTTTGACTTTGTCTAGGTCGGGTGGACTGAATTCTGTTGCATCGTCGTCCATTACGAATGGCTCGGTCTGCCTGACAGCGGTATCTTGTCTGCCATCACCGTTATACAGTCTGCAGGAGTGGTTTTTCCAAATCCTCAGTATCGACTGCGACTCTACTACCGGTTCTTCATTTTCATCCCTGCAGGCCGCCGATCTGGCTTTGTACCCATAGCATGTTCGATTTACCTTATTGTAAAACTCACGGGCGCCATTCCTGCGGAAGCATCTCTCTTCGAACCGACTGAATAAATCGCACTAAATAATTTAATTTAATATAATGTGTATTACTTGTGATATATATTGTGTTTTCATGCGATGGCCAGGTCAATCTACTTACTTAAAACAGAAGGTCCCCTAAGTAGGGACTGAATAAATTAACTGACTTGGTAATACATGGATCTTACAACTTTTTACGGTAGAAGATCTGAGTTGCGAGACTTAGTTTTTTACAAGTTATGTTTTTCATGGCATTTAATATACTTAACTTCATTAAAAAAATTATTTTTATTTTTTAGCTGTGATGGGCAGAGCTTTCCCTCACACTTGGAAATAAAGACTGAATGGCTATTTTTCTATGACTATCATAAATACTAAAAAAATGCGTAGTCAGCTGCAGCAGCCGATGTTGGAATCGGTGGGTGTGTATATCACGATATCCGGCTGGTGCCGGGCAGCGCGATGTTTACTCTGGATTTCGCAGGAACCGCTTCGGCAATGTTTATTGTGTCGCCGGATGTGGATCTCGCTATTTCGCAGGAACTGCCTCTTCGATTTTTGCTGTGTCATCTGAATGTGTGTTTATTGTGTTAACTTATATGAGAAATTCAAAAGCTTATGCCTTTGAAACTATGAAAGTCCGACCTAAAATACATATATGTACATATGTATATATCCAAATTGCCAAAACAAAGCCATTGGTGTTCGGGATTGAGTTTCATTCAACCTATCCGTGTGTTTAAAATTCTTGTTTGAAGATAAAGCTAGTATGTTTATAAAAATGGAAAAAATATGAAATTAAATGGGTGTTTTAATTTCTCCCACTGGGAAGTTAGTCGTGTAGGCCTTGCGGGTCGCACCAAGATCTTTTGTTTTTTTTTTTTTTTTTTGTTGGAGGCTTCTGCTATCCGCTGGAGCACTCAGACGCCAACACAGGTCCATTGTACTCCAGACAGACACCTTACATTACTGTATTGTTCCCGTTTTCCGGAGAAAAATTCGGCACACATGCAGCACAGGTAAGCGTCTCACTGATGCCGAGCACGTAGAGATGCTTGGCAAAAGTGTAATGGCCCGTGATAACTCCCACAAGCCTTCTGCAGTCGACTCTCCCTAAAGACAGGAGGAATGCTGCAGGTTTTTTGCAGACATCAGGGCATACGCGCCCCTCCATCTACGTTTGTGTGTATTAAATACACAATCGTTAATGTAGGAATTTACCGTCGACGCAGGTAGACCTAGAGCGGGTTCAGGACCTGAGAAGCTCTCTTCTGAACCCATTCTGGCGAGTTTATCGGAGATCTCATTCCCTGGGATCCCAGAGTGGCCTGGAACCCATACAAGCCTTAATGAATTTAGTCTGCCGACTTTGTTCAGGAAGGACTTGAGTTCAAGCACTACTTTGGAGCTAGTTAAGGGGTTACACACAGCCATTGTCCATTGTACTCCAGACAGACACCTTACATTACTGTATTGTTCCTGCTTTCCGGAGAAAAATTCGGCACACATGCAGCACAGGTAAGCGTCTCACTGATGCCGAGCACGTAGAGATGCTTGGCAAAAGTGTAATGGCCCGTGATAACTCCCACAAGCCTTCTGCAGTCGACTCTCCCTAAAGACAGGAGGAATGCTGCAGGTTTTTTGCAGACATCAGGGCATACGCGCCCCTCCATCTACGTTTGTGTGTATTAAATACACAATCGTTAATGTAGGAATTTACCGTCGACGCAGGTAGACCTAGAGTGGGTTCAGGACCTGAGAAGCTCTCTTCTGAACCCATTCTGGCGAGTTTATCGGAGATCTCATTCCCTGGGATCCCAGAGTGGCCTGGAACCCATACAAGCCTTAATGAATTTAGTCTGCCGACTTTGTTCAGGAAGGACTTGAGTTCAAGCACTACTTTGGAGCTAGTTAAGGGGTTACACACAGCTTTTAGTGCAGCTTGGCTGTCACTACAGACGCATATGCTTTCCCCCTTCCACCTGTGCTTCACAACATAGTGCATGGCCATTAGGATTGCGATATCTCTGATTGGAAGACAGACGCATATTTTCCTAAGGAGACGTGCAGTCGGGTGTTTTCGCGCTCAAAGAAGACCCCAGCACCGGACCGCCGCCCAGACCTGGAGCCATCCGTGAAAATGCGAAGACTATCCTTTTCAGGTTCAGTATCCAGCCATAGCCAATCCTGACCCCATGGAAACTCGACTGGGAAATTACGGCGCAGTAGAATAACGGGCATCAGTACGTCAGAAGGCATGTCCATGAGACAGGGGTCGCAGGACAATTCTTGCGCAAGCACGCCGTTATTCCTTCAGACGAGACATGGCTTTCAGAGCACACCCTCTGATAAATATGTATATCAAAAGGTGGAAGGCTCATCATAGCATCTAGAGCAGCACCCGGCGTGCTGGGGAAGGCCCCCGTGCAATGAGACAAACCGGTCTTTGGGGTTTGGTGAAGGAGGCCACGGCGTGTTTGGGTTTTAGTCTGCTCCACCAGACAACCGATGCATATGAGATTATATGTCTTATCATTGCAGTGTAGATCCAGAAGACCTTTGCCGATAATAAGCCCCATGTTTTCCCAAAAGCTCCTTTGCATTGCCAGAAAGCTGACAACGCTTTGGTGGTTTTTGACTCAACATGCTTTGACCTAGACCCTTACTTTAAAAACATGCATCCACTAGGGAGTTGATAATATGGGTGTATCAGCCGAACGTATTCCGGTTTCTTCTAAACAAACCTTGCAGTTCGTTAGAGAGTTTCTAAAATCTTTCCGGAACCTACCCTCAAGACTCATGGAAAGTCCTTAAATATCCTAACTCTACACTCTGCACTCCATGAAAAAAAGTGTTTAACCAACTCATCATCCTCATTGCATTATTAATAGAAAGCCATTAATGACTTGCGGCGCAAACTTTAATTTGCGCACTAACTATGTACATATGTATGTATATAACAACCTCAAAGTCAAGACCACGATAACAGTTTGCATTTTTTTCTCCTCTTATCCTTCTCCAACTGTTTGTACGTCGGCTGAATTGAAACCACTGCCGCCGTCACCGCCACAGCCGCTGAATCTGTCAAATAAAAAACCACTATTATTTGCACAACAAGAAGTCCACTTCTCGTCCTTCTTCACATAATTGCTAGAAATCCAAGCTCCCATTCAGTTAGCTAAACGCTGCTGCGGTAAATACAATAATCTCAGATACACACTTCCCATTCCCGTTCGGTGCGTTGAGTTGCATTGGATTCGCAATTGGTCTGCCGCACTATACTCCAAGTTACGGCAAATCCTGAAATGGTTCGCAAATAAAAAAAAAGCAGAAAAACATGTAAAAAACAAATGCGGTGCAGCATAAACCCATCCACTTGCCGAAGCGCCATGTTCAAGGGCCCCTAGAAAGAAAGAGGAAAACCCTTGAAATGCACTTCCGTCAGTGTTTATATTGAACGAATTTTTAATTATACTACGAACAGAAAACAAAAAGAAAATAAAATGGAAAAATCGCTGTCTGTATCTTCTGCCGACAACCAGCCTCTGTATTACTATCTCTTTTCCCACTCCACATGCATCCCAACATCGACACCATAAAAGTTTAGGATGATTTTCGCAGACAACTCGATTCTACTACTATTCGTAGTCGGATATGCTGGCTGGCTGGTTGGTTGGCTGGCCGAGGCTGACGGTGGCTGGTGGAAGTGATTAAAACCCCGAAAAATCCACTTTTATTGATGTTTCGTGGTGGTGAGGGATATTACGAGTATTTCGGTCCCAGTAGACCCAGGTTGTGAAAAGCAAAGATCGTAGTTGTTTATTACTCCAGCATAAGCGTAAAGGAAAATATCAGTACACTCATGGGTACTTGTGGGTGTACAAGGACCATGTTTGCATTGAAGTTTCGTCCATTGTGCCGAAACACGAAAGTTGAGTTGCTCGTCCTTTCCTTCTTCGGTTTGTTGTTTTTGCCAACATGCCAGTGGCTGCATGTGCTATACGTATATTGTAGGTTGGTGGGGAGCTTTGCATTTTGATTCCGAAAACTAATATGTGAACTCTCAAGTAGTGAGCGAATTTCCTGAAAAGTACGCATCACACATTCAATTAAGGAACCCAAGTTTTAGTAGCGACCATGGACATGAAGATCTTTACAATGCGGGGGAAAGCTTTCCGGTGTGGTTGCCTTGCAAGGTTATGCGGGGTCAATGTGAGTTGTGTTGGAAAGTTTTATAATGACTTGTGGAAGATAAAGTGGAGGCATGAGACTGAAATTGTTTGCATAAGTGTTCATCGTTTTCATTGTTGTTATGAGAGCAGCCGGTAGACTTGAGGCGGTAAGTCAGTAGACCAATTAGCGAGTGCTTTAGTGGGCGGTTAAGGTAATGAGCTGCTTCCTCTTGCTTGTGGCGTCCTTGAAATTTTTCATGCGACAATTAGTATGTGTTTAGATTTCTTAATACGTTACTATGTCTCGAAAGCTTGAAAATGTTTAAGTACGTCAACTAGTACACCAAGATAAAGAATTCATAACTTTCACATACGTCCAATCAACGTGTTATTTGACACTATGTACGAGAGCACCGTGGCGCAGTGGGTAGTGTGTTGGCCTCTGACGCCGATGACACGGGATCGAGTCCCGACACAGCCATGTCATCGAACGTGTTTTCACGGTGTTTCTCCTCAGCGGGGTTCTGACAAAACCCCCTGTAGTAAAATTGTCAAGAAAAGCTTCTCGAAATTCGCCGTTCGGAACCGGCAATAAACTGTAGGTCCCTTTCACCTATGGAAAAATTAAATCACACACAACATGGGTGATTGAGAGAAGCTCGGCTCAGGTCCTTCATGGACTGTAACGCCAACATACATACATACATATGTACATGTACGAGTATGTTAAATTTGATGTTTGTTATTTTACAATGTGGATTGTTTAACATTTGCTGATCGTATTGAAATCGATAAAACTTACTACCGACACACCCGATAACGGACACAGGCTGATCGACCTTGCCCCGGGGCGAAATCTTCTTTTAGCCAGCATACGATTTCCCCACCTCGATATACACAAAGGCACCTGGCGGTCGCCAGATCAATCAGTCACCAACCAGATTGATCACATCGTGATTGACGTCAGACGCTCCTCCACTATTCTTGATGTTCGCACTTTCCGAGGAGCGAACATCGACTCAGACTACTATCTTGTAGTAGCCAAGATACGTCAACGCATAACACGAACACGGAGTAGAGTTAGACGTCGGCGATAGACGTCGGAAAGCTACTATCGCCGGAGATCGCCAGTGCCTTTGCCAACCGCGTCTCCGTTAAGCTCTCCGATACACCTCAATCCTCCACTCAGTCAGTAGTGCAACTATGGAGCCTGTACAAACAAGCCCTGAAGAGCACAGCAACGGAAGTACTGGGAATTAAAGCTCCACCACGACGAAACACCTGGTTCATAACGAGTGTAGGAGGATTCATGTGGAAAAGCAGAAGGCATACAAAGCCTCACTACACAAAAAAACAAGAGCGGCTCGTGAGCTCTACGAGCTCAAAGGAAGGGAGGAACGTAAGCTTCTGAAGAGAAAAAAGAAAGTGCACGAGAAGCGGGCGATTGAAAACTTGGAGAGGTGCTATTGCAGGCACGACGTTCGAAGATTTTATCAACGGATAAAACGAATGTCTCAAGGCTATAAAGCCCGAACGGAGGCCTGTAAGGATGAGAACGGACACCTAGTAGAAGAATCGCAGTCGATGCTGAGAATTTGGAAAAACTGTGTAACGGCGATGATAGCCAACATACCGCCGTCAGGCAGAATGATCCATTTCCTAACGACGAAGATCACAGAGAATTCCGTCTCCCTGACCTTGACGAAGTTGAGATTGCCATGTCGAAACTCAAGTCGAATAAAGCTGCTGGCGCATATGGACTGTCTGCTGAGCTCTTCAAAGCGGCTGGGGGTGAGCTGGTTAGGAGCATGCACCGGCTCATCTGTAAGATATGGTCAGAGGAAAGCATGCCCGAGGGATGGAGTCTCAGCATTGTGTGCCCGATCCACAAAAAAGAAGACCCCTTGGACTGCGCCAACTACAGAGGAATAAGTCTCCTTAATGTCGCATACAAGATCTTCGCTGCAGTTTTGTGTGAACGGCTGAAGCCATTCGTAAATAAGCTGATAGGTCCTGATTAAAAAGACGGGTTTTTAAGCATGGAGTGCTGAGGTTGAAGTCGAAGTAAGGAGTTGAGTTAACACTTCCCAGCATACGAGAAATGGGTTCATTGGTGCCATAGGCGGTGAGGGAGGTGGGTAGATAGAAGAGACGGGGATTTCGTACATTGCGAGGGTTAGTGTTGATAGAGACAGAATCATAGAGGGTCGCGCAATCAATGGTACCTGAAAGGAGTCGATGGATGAAGAGAATGTCAGATACAGTTCTTCTTTCCTCCAACGTGTTCATGTTGATTAATTTTAGGCGGTCATGGTAGGGTGGTAGGAGCAAAGGATTATTCCAGGGGAGACCTCGAAGTGCAAAACGTAGGAACCGGCGTTGTATGCTCTCGATTCTAGATATGTGGGTTTGTTGGTAAGGAGACCACACCTGAGAGGCGTATTCAAGAAAGGGCCGGACAAGGGTTGTGTAGAGAGATCGGGTAACGTAGGGGTTGCAGAATTCTTTAGACCGTCGTCTCACGAAGCCGAGTGCTGAATTAGCTTTAGGGATTATCTCGTCGATATGTGTCCGAAAATTTAACTCCTGGTCACATAATATGCCAAGATCCCGGATAGCCTGAACGGTGGCTATGGGCTGATTATTTAGATAGTAGAGACGGGGAGGGGGTTTGATTCGCTTATGTGAAACGGTAATGGATTGGCATTTGGGAATGTTGAGTTCCAAGCAGTTTTCGGAACACCAGGTGGAAAAACGGTTGAGATCTAGTTGGATTAGGGAAGGAGGAAATACTCCTGAAGAACTTGGTATCATCGGGATATAGTGAGATGTGGGAATGTCTGATCACCATTTCAATATCGTTAATGGTAAGAAGGAAAAGAAGTGGACCTAAGTGGCTGCCTTGGGGGACAGCGGAGGAAGCTAGAAAAGGTTTAGAAAAGGCAAATCTGAAGCGAACACTATAATAGCGGTTGTTCAAGTAAGAAGATATCCACTTCACGGACATGGGATCGAAACCAAGGGAAGACATTTTGAAGAGTATTAGTCTGTGGAAAATGTTGTCAAAAGCTTTACTGAAATCGGTAGAAATAACGTCGACTTCATTGCCATTCTCTAAGGCCGAGAGGGTAACGGACACAATCTCAACAAGATTTGTGCTTGCAGATCTGCATTTGAGGAAACCGTGTAGTCTAGGGGAGATTAAAGACTTGCAGCGAAAACTTAAGATTTCGTACAAAATGCTCTCGAAGAGTTTGGGTATATGTGACAGTTTGGTAATGGGACGATAATTGTTGATTAGCCCTTTTTTGTGTATCTTCTTCTTTTTGGTGGCGTTACAGCCTATGAAGGACCAGCGCCAAGCTTTTCTCAATCACCCATATTGTGGGTGATTTATTTTTCACACAGGTGAAAGGGACCTACAGTTTTATGCCGATTCCGAACGGCGTGAGTCGAGAAGCTTTTTCATAGCAAGTTTTCTACAGGGGATTTTGCCAGTACCCCACCGAGGAGGAACGTCGCGAAATAACCATTCGATGGCGTTGGTGTTATCGGGATTCGAACTCGCCCATTGAGCGCCAGAGTCCAACACACTAACCACTGCGCCACGGCGCCCTTTTTTGTGTATAGGGGTTATATATGAGGTTGTTCATAACTAGGGGAATTCGCTCAAACATAGTGATACAGTGAAGATTTTCGAGAGAGGGAAAGAGAAGGTTGAGGAGCATTTTTTTAGGAATATAGCAGGGAGACCGTCGGGTCCAGGAGTGAATTCATCTGGATGGAAGTTGTGGATGGTAGAAAGGGAAAGTGGACAAAGAGAGACAGAAGAATTGAAGGGATCGGTTGTGTATATGAGGTTTAGTTGCCTGCCCATGCAGTTTGAGATGCCACTAACTTGGCTAAGGTTTGAATCTGCAAGGCGATCTAAGAAGAGACATTCTTTGGCAGTAGTGGGGTTGGTGGCAATATAAAACGATTCTTCGTCTGATTGAGACCATTTAAGAAGAGGAAGGTTGAAATCGCCGAAGAGAAGGATTTCATCCTGAGGGTCTCTTAAATAAATTATTTGGTCAATTGTGTTGATGCCGAGTTGATAAGATTCTATGGGTTGTGAGGGCAAGATGTAGAAACAAGTGATGTAAAGTGTCTTCTGGTGTAGCACAATCTTAATTGAAATAAAGTCGAGATGTGGGGAGGATGATACTGCAATGAGGGAAGAGTCAATTGAATTAAGGACGGCTAGAAGGACGTCCCGACAGGGGCAACCCTCAATGAATCGGCCGAGTTCGTCATTGCGATAAACATTGAAATTTGATGGAAACAGTTCGGAGATATTTATGCCGTGGATCAGGTTCGTTTCTGTCAGAGTACATTTATCCCTTCTTGTAGCTTGTCTAGTGTAGTAAAAAAAATCACTGAATTCACGACTTCCACATATAGAGAACGCATAAATGCATACGAAAGTTGGAAGTAAATACATGTACTCGTATATATATGTGTATATGGATGTACACAGACGTATGTACACATCTCTGTATCTGCTTTTGAGCCCATTTATTTTTATGTACATAACCACGTTGTACGCACATTTATCATTCAAACGTTGCTCTAATATTCAACGCAAATCCCAAATGACCAGATGTCGAATGTATGACCTTTTCCAATGAAGCATAGCCAGCAGCTATGTAGATATGTCAATGTGTATGTACATACATACACACGTCCCAAGGTGAGCACGGAATCTTGGTCAGAATAAGAAATTGAGGTTAGAATTTTTATCCGCACCCTGAATTCAGAAAATTTAAACTACGAGTATGCTTATCCTCTAGGGTAAATACTTTTTTGCTGGAAAATCGATTTTCACCACCATTAGCTATACGCTAATGAAGACATACAATTTTTTTCGTACATGGCGATTACACGCGCGAACACTTGCTCGCGCCCTTAATTTTTTATTCGAGTTACTCGTAAACTTATTTATAATGATTTTTGCGGCAGCATTCCTGGAGGGCGAGTTATTTCCAGATTGCGTGTTGGTCCGGTATTTACTGCCGCGTGCTGGTAGAAAATGCTAAAAGTAATTTGTTGTGGGCGCTTTGTTTAAGTGGCTTTGAAAGTGACGTGATTGGGGGAAGGGGTCAGAGCCGGTATTTTAACGCCAAATTAAAGAATTTCGAATATAATTCTTAATTTTAACATTCCAATGGAGGTTATTGCAATTGAGACAGCCTCCTTAGAGGGATGGCTGTGTGTGCATGTATGCAGATGTGTGTTGCGCCAAAGGATATGCAATCTTCAATCTTGGTGGTGGCCGTGGTGCAGTGGTTAACATCATCGGCCGTCGAGCGGAAGGTCCATAGTTCAAATTCGTTTCATAGCCAAGAAAAAGCAATTCCTATACGGAAAAAAGTATGCAACACAGTTGTGAATGGAAGGTGACCAAACGTCCTGCTGCAGGCATAACACTCACAGTATGTGGCCAATTGAAATTCATCCTCTGCGTATGCAAACTAACACCAAAAGTGCATGAACGAACTACTGAGAATTATAACCAACGCGAAATTTGTTCGGCTCTCGTCCTATGTAGGACAAACCATCCCTGAGAGTAGTCAACAAACATCTACGACCCAAAAAACACTGCACTCCATTCAGGCTGTGTGTCAAAAAATCAACCTGCGCGAAACTTTTCCCCACCCTGTTACCTTCGCTCGCACAACGTTCAATACGTCATAAGGCCTTAGCCTTGAGTGCGCGTGTGACTGTAAAACAACAAAAAAAAAAGTCTTCATAGATACCAGTAGCCCGGGCTACAGGCATACACAATTCGCAGGGTTTCAGGAATGCACCTACGTGCTAAATCACACCCTGCACACTTCCAACTACTCTCGCCGCGGAACTGCCGTTAGATACTACTTCGCGGGGCCGGTAAGCCTTCTGGCATAGTCTGGCTTAAAGCACTGGTGCTTGAGCTATTCTCTTTACGTTGACGCTCTAGGCGCCTAAGGTCGCTCATTATGCGTACCGCCACATTACCTACGATGTTCCAGTTTTCGTCGTTCTGAAGCATGTAACTTATAATATTCTCAGGAGTGGCCCTCTCCCCAAACTGTTCTTGCAAAACGGTCCTCTCACTTGTATATCGTGGCTAATAAAAAAACATATGTTCCACGTTTTCTAGAACGTGTTCCCACTGTGAGCGGTAAGGGGCAACTTCGTGTTTGCGCTTAAAGAGGTATTCTCTGAAATATCCGTGTTCCGTCAGAAACTGAGAATTTGTTCCACCGTGGTCACGTTTTACCCATACCTCGAATTCTGGTATTATGGTATAAGGCGATGTCTCCATCTTCCCTTTACGGATTCGTTCCACTGTTGTTGCCAGATTGCGATACTGCGATCCCTTTCATACTTTTTTTTATCGTCGTTTACCCGGCCGTTTCGAACTCGTTCACTTCGATGTCTTTTCATCTCATCACCTAGCAAGTCGATAGGAAGCATTGAGGATACGACAAGAATAGTATCGTTTGAAACCGTTCGAAATGCACTGGCGACCCTAAGTGCGCTGAGTCGGAGGACGGATTTAGCTCCACGCGCGAGGGACTTAACTTTCGCGGCGCTTGCCCATATTTTTGCTGCGTTCATATTTATTGAATTGGCAGCTCTTGCAAGTGCATTAATAGCTTTCGACGATTTTTTGGATGCATATTCGAGGTGGAGTTTGGAACTCAGCCGCGCGTCGATAATCACCCCTAGGTAATTAATGTAGGGTTGTGCGACTACTTCGTGCCGCCCGACTCTAATCAATATCGTTTCACGGACTTTCCTGCTTGTAACGAGCACTGCTTTGGTTTTGTGTCCGGCAAGTCGCAGACCAGCGTCATTTAGCCAACGACGTTCCATTTCTATTGTTTCATTACAGTGGAGTACAACTTCTTCTGTAGTTTTTGCTACCACCATCACCGCAATGTCATCCGCAAAACCAATGATGGATGCTTCGCTCTAAGTCGGTAGGCGTAGAATTCCATCGTACATAACGTTCTACAGCAAGGGGCCTAAGACCGATCCTTGCGGGACTCCACCAGTTACTCCGTAGGTCTTAGTTCTGAAAGATATTATTTGAAAAATGTTCATGAATAGCAACCCGGTTTTCGCAACTGCGTATATATTTGACAGCTGCTACTTATTTTATGTATGTTGCATTGAAATTTCCTTCCAATAAATTAGTCTTGTTTCTGCATTATTAGCCGTCGGTTGTTTTATTTCATCAGGTTATGAGCCCAGTATACGTGAGACATTAAAAGATAAAAAAGATAGGTCAAACAGTATAAGTATACGTACTCGTAATTGCTAAAAAAAAAATCCATATACAATATTCACGTAATTTTTTTTCTCTTACGAAAAATAAAAGAAAAATGGACGATTATTACAAAATCGATAAGTTGGAAAATTCCGAGCATTATTCAGTCTGGAAGTTCCAAGTGAAAATTCTTTTAAATGCGTCTGGATTGTACGATTACGTGGATATGGGAGTACCATTTCCGATCAAGGAGCAAGGTGAAGCGGATACGGTATACCAGGGTCGTGCGGCGGCTTGGAGAAAGGCAGACAGTAAGGCTCAGAGGATTATTGCTACAAGTGTAGGGCATACACCTTTACGACACATTGTGAATTGCACAACGGCACTGGAAATGTGGAATAAACTAAAGGCTGTCTACGAACATACATCAAGGACTAATGTCCACATGATTTTGCAGCGATTCTACAGTTTTGAAAAAAATCCAGAGGACGACGTAGCAACACATATCTCTAGACTAGAAAACATTGTCAGACAACTAAGAGACATTGGTGAAACAGTATCTGAAAGTATGGTTATGACAAAGATACTCATGACTCTTCCAGAAACATTTAAACATTTTTTTTGTGCATGGGAATCGACGTCAAAAGAAGAGCAAACACTAGAAAATTTGACGTCACGCTTGGTTATGGAAGAGACACGTATAGCATCTTCACACACTAATGCAGTTGAAAATACAACGGCATTAATAGCTAGGCAAAAAGTGCGTGGGCCGGTCCAACAACAAAACAAAAAAGGTTCCAAAATAGGAAAATGTTTTTCATGCAATGAGTACGGACACTGTAAAAGAGATTGTCCAAAGAAGAAAGTAGGAGGTAGCTGGAGGAAAAACGGCAACACTTGGGATCTGAAAAGGGGAGATGCACTAATTTGCAATGCCTTTGTGATAACGGAAGGCCAAACCGTGAAAGATAACGCTTGGTATTTAGATTCCGGTGCAAGCGATCACATGACGTTCAACAAAGAGTTGTTTATTCGTTATCGAGAATTTGATCAGCCTCTAGATATTCGCATTGGAAATGGGGATAAAATTGTCGCATTGGGCGTTGGCGACATTAATATCCTGGCTTCAAATGGGGAGATGTGGGTGAGGAAATATCTTTCTGAAGTGTTGTATGTACCCCAGATTTCTGTAAATTTATTTTCACAAAATCGTGCTTTGGACAAAGGTATGCAATTCCTATCCGATAATGTGTGCTGTAAATTTGTGAAAATGGATGACCAAAGTACAGTGGTAGTGGGAGAACGTCAAGGCCAGTTGTTTAAGATGTGTTTTTTGGTCCAGAGCGGTGATTGCGGAGTAGCTAACCTAGCAAGCAAACAGATTTTACCCCTGTCTGTGTGGCATGAGAGAATGGGTCACCAAAATGCTGTTCATGTGCGCAAACAACTAAAGAGGCAATGTATTAAATTTGAGGACGTCGATCAATTGACTTGTGATGCATGTAGTTTTGGCAAACTGCATAGGTTACCATTCCCAAAGAGCACATTTAAGGCACAACATCCAGGTGAACTTGTGCACGCAGACGTTTGTGGTCCCATGGAAGAAACATCAATCGGTGGCTCTATATATTTTGTTGTTTTTAAAGACCACTTTTCTCATTACAGACTAGTATATTTTATGAAGCAAAAATCCGAAGTGTGCTCTGTTCTGAAAAAGTTTATCGATCAAGCGAAGTTGGAAAGTGGGAATCCTGTGAAGATGTTTCGTTCAGACAACGGCTTGGAGTTTGTTAACGAAGGGGTAAAGGTGCTCTTTGAGAAGCACTCCATTCGTCATCAAACTACGGTTCCTTACACTCCGGAGCAAAATGGTAGTGCTGAAAGGGAGAACCGAACAATCGTTGAAGCAGCTCGGACGATGTTGTGTGCAGCAGAATTGCCTAAGAAATTTTGGGCTGAGGCTGTAAATACTGCTGTGCACGTGCTGAATATGACTGGTACAAGTTCAGTCAAAGGCAAAAATCCATGTGAGCTATGGTGTGGAAAGGATCCCAGGATTAACGACTTGAAGATTTTTGGTGTGGAGGTTTTTGTTCATGTGCCTAAACAGAAGCGTAGAAAATGGGATCGGAAAGCAGTTAATGGTGTTTTCGTGGGATATCCGGACAATACAAAGGGCTACAAAATATGGATACCTTCATCTAGAAAAATGGAGATATCAAGGGATGTTGAATTCAGAGAATTGTCGATTCCTAAGAAAAAAAGTTATCTACAGAACTGCGATCAGAGCAAATCCGCAGACTCAATTGTTTTGCCAGATACAAACAGGGACGATGAATGTGAGGTTTTCCCGGCACCAGATGTAAATGCAGAAGTGGACCACGAAGTAGTAGGCGAGTTGTTTCAGTCAGCATATAAGGAATCTTATGGGGATAGTCGGAATGGGAGACCACCTATTGGAAATGAATTTTCCGAAATTCCATTAAGAAATCGATTGCGAAGCGCTAAAAACAAAAATGAATCAGGTACTTCTTATTCCGAACAAAAACATGCTTTTCTTGTGCAGGGCGAGCCGGGCAGCTACAAAGAGGCGATACATTGTACTTATGCGGCTCACTGGAAAAGAGCCATGGAAGATGAAATGGAAAGTCTACTTAAAAATCGTACGTGGGATATTGTGCCATCTCCTGTGAATCGGAAGATAATCGACAACAAATGGGTCTACAAACTGAAGGACTTGGATACAAACGGACATCAAAAATACAAAGCCAGGTTAGTCGTTCGTGGTTTCTCCCAAGAGTATGGTACAGATTATAAGGAAACGTTTAGCCCCGTGGCGAAATTCAGCTCCATACGATTCTCTTTGGTTTGTTTCAGTGATGCTGATTATGCTGGCGATACAACGACTCGGCGGTCCACGACAGGCTACGTTTTCATGCTGGGAGATGGACCAGTTTCTTGGGCATCACAAAGGCAGAGATGTGTATCACTATCCACTACGGAGTCTGAATACGTGGCAGCTTCACAGTCAGTGAAGGAAATGGTTTGGATGAAGAGGCTTTTGTCTGAAATGCGCCCAGAAGGTTTTGATGCTGCAACACTGAACATGGACAACCAAGGTGCAATACGGCTAATAAAGAACCTGGAGTTTCATAAAAGGACAAAGCACATTGATGTACGCTACCATTTTATTAGAGAGAGGTACGAGTCCGGAGATTTTGAAATTCTTTACGTTCCATCTGAATCCCAAATTGCAGATATCTTTACTAAAGCTTTAAGTAAAGATAAGTTTGAAAAGCTTAGATACTTGATTGGAGTTTTTTGATCTAGGGATTATTGAATTCATTGTATTTAACGAAATATCTATACTTTATAGTTCGCTTAACAGGGTTCAATTTAAATAATTTAAGTTGCATACTTGAACTGAAATATGCAAAATATAATTTAACGTACATTTTCCAAAAGTGGGAGTGAAAGATATTATTTGAAAAATGTTCATGAATAGCAACCCGGTTTTCGCAACTGCGTATATATTTGACAGCTGCTACTTATTTTATGTATGTTGCATTGAAATTTCCTTCCAATAAATTAGTCTTGTTTCTGCATTATTAGCCGTCGGTTGTTTTATTTCATCAAGTTCCTTCGTCAGAGTCATAAAAGAGGACTCTGTCTTCAAAGTAGCTCCTAATTATTTTGCAGAGATAGTCCGGTATTTCGATCCGATAGAGACTTCTCATAATGCATTCTCAGCTCGCCGAATTAAATGCGTTTTTCACATCGAGGGTTATAATAGCGCAGTATTATTTTGTACCACCCTTCCAGCGTCTGCCTTCTATCGCGGCTTGGGCTCTCGATATTTCCGCATTTATTGCATCTATCGTAGAGCGTGACTTGCAGAGGTGTTATACAGTCTGCAGAGGTGGTTTATCCATATTCTCCGTATCGACTGCGATTCTACTACTTAGTGTCCGTTCTCATCCCTGCAGGCTTTCGTTCTGGCTTTTTATCCTTAGCATGTTTGCTTTGTCTTTTGATAAAACCATCGAACGTCAATCCTGCAGTACTACCTCTCTAAATCCTCAATCGCGCGTTTCTCGTGCTCTTTCTTCTTTCTTCTGAGAAGCTTATGCTCCTCCCTCCTTTTTAACTCGTAGAGCTCACAAGCTGCTCTTGTTCTTTTACGCAGCGAGGCCTTATATGCATCCTGCTTCGTCATCGAACCAGGTGTTTCTTCGTGGTGGGGCCTTGAAGCCCAAAACCTCGGATGCAGATCTTTTCAGGGCTTGTTTGCAAAGGCTCCACTGATGTTCTATTGATAGCGTGGAAGACTGAGGTGTATTGGAGAGCTTAGGAGAGACGCGATCGGTAAAGGCACGAGCGGTTTCTGGCGATAGTAGCTTTCCGTCGTCATAACTTTGTATTTTTACTCTACTCCGCTGCATTCGTGATATCCGTAAGCGCATCTTGGCTACTACACGATAGTGGTCCGAGTCGATGTTAGCCTCTCGGAAAGTTCGAACATCAAGAATAGTGGAGGAGTATCTGACGTCGATCGCAATGTTTGTATGTATGTTTGCCGATGACTCGTTCAAATATGCTCTCCTTACCCAGCTTAGCATTGAAGTCTCCTAGTACAATTTTGATGTCATAGCTGGGACATTGGGCATACGTTCTGTCTAGGAGATCGTAGAACTCATCTTTGGCGGAGTCATCCTTTTCTTAGGTGGGGGCGTGGACGCAGATCAGTCTGATGTTAAAAAATTTAGCCTTGATACGGATTCTTATTAGGCGTTCGCTCACATGCCGAAAGCTTAGGACTTTTTGCCTTAGTCCACCTCGAACAACAAATCCGCATCCAAACAATCGTTGCCCTCTCTCCCTACAGCAGTCGCCGTTGTAAATATTGCAGTTTTTTATCCGCTTTATACCCGGTCGATTCCATCGCATTTCCTGGATGGCGGTTATGTCCGCTTTATAGCGGTCTAGGGCGTCCGCAAGTTGTTCGGCTGCACGTGGCCTGTTTAGGGACCTAACATTCCACGTAGAAAGCCCATGATCATTGTCCTTTTTTTTTTTTTTGCAAGGGTCGTCAACATAAATCGGTCCGTTGTATCCGAGGCTTGTGGTTGTTTCGGAGTTTTTTGGTATTTTTTACGGTTACGGCTTACTAGGACGTAGCCCAACCGACTAATCCTGATTTTTGGCTGGTGATTTAATATTAAATTTTTTAAATTGTTATTTAGTTTTCTTTCGACAAAATTGCAGGTTGGTGATATTGGTTCATCGAATTTTATCTTGAGATCACGTGTTTTATGATTATTTTGGGAGATATTTTGCTGTCGCTTGTGAACATTGTTTGACTCGTGTGTCACTTTATTGTGTTTTTCAAGTAAAATCGAGCGAGAAAGCAGTGAGGTGATATTATGGCCAGTTTGATTCGTAAACTAAATGCACTAAATTAGAATCGGGAAGAACGAGAGCGACTTGAGACGCAAATTGGATACATTTAAGTCCCGGAATTCGACCCATTTGAATCCGGTTAGGGTTTGGACGATGAAGACTACGTGACAGAAGAAGATGAAAATGTGGATGAGGCGTCCGATATTGAACAGGAGATTGAGTTCTAGATCGATTTGGATGATAACGATGAAGATTATGTGAAGGAGTTGTACAAAAAAGCACCAACCGCAATTCCATCATCCAGTGCTGTTGCACCAGACTACGTGGCTGCTCCTGTTCAGGAAGAGGCTTACCGTTCGAAATATCGCAAAATATGGAATACGAATCCATCGCCTTTTGGAAGGGCACGTTCGCATAACGTGCCCATAAAAGGACATTACGAGGAAGATTGCCGCATCACCGAGCCATCCTCAAATCGTTGTTGTCCTCCGAAATCGTGAATTTTATCGTGCAGGAAACTAATTGAAGACCCTCCGAATGCTTTTGACTATGGAACGAAGGTTATTCTAATAAACAGAAAGTTTAGACGACGAACAAACAAGAGCGAAATATCTGGCTTCTTTGGGATGTTGCTGGTGTGTTGCACGCCAATTCGCAGCTAGCAAAAGAATTTTGGGTGAGTGACAATATGCCAATCACCATGTCCTTCAACCGGTTCAAGCACTTGGTCTCATAAGTCCGCTTCGACAATAGTAACACTCGTGCAGAGAGGCTTTAACAAAGCAAATCTGCGGCCATAGACGATGTATGGCTCATGCCGATGTCCATATCTCGGACGAACTGGGTTTACTAGTAAACCCGCGAAATACGAAATAAAGGTTCGGTGGATTTGCGATCCCGTTTCAAATTATCCCCTGAAAGGAATACGGGAATACGGGAAAACCACCAGATAGCCAACAAGATGTGAACCAAAGCGAGCGGGTTGTCATGAAATTGATGAAGAAATATATGGCCAGCGGACGTTGATAACCTCTTTTCGTCACATAATTTGGCAGAGATGGATCGAAATGTGGCGTAAATGGGCACAAGGCCTTCATCCCTCCCCAATTGCTGAACCCAAAATGTGCAGGAAATAGCACCATATTTTATTTTCACATTAATAATGTCGGTATGTGTTCCTATATGTATAGGAAAGGCAAAGAAGCTAGTAGTCATATTGTCCACCGTTCATTAACGTCGTGACACCGATCCATTGAAAGCATCAAAGCTGGATCAAATATTGGACTACGATCAATTCAAAACAAGCGTGGATACAATGGATCAGAAATTGACTGTATATTTTTCCAAGCGTTCGACGAATCGGTGGTCGTTGATAATGTTTCTTACTTCTCAGCCTGACAAATACACGATCGATATATTGGAACCCCTAGGCTTGTCTGACCACTGCATGACATCAGCAAAATTCTCGAACTCCCACCATCCAGTTAAAGAAAAAGCTCCTAAAAGAACACTATGGCTATACGATAAAGCCAACTGGTGCGGCCTTAACAACTTCTTTCGGATCTTCCTTCTTTCGGTGCTTCCTCGACAACGACGTGGACGCCGCAACTGATATTATCGTAAACATTATCCGAATCGGCATGGTAAATTTTGTTCCCAGCAAGATTAAAAGCACCAGGCCTAAGGATAATACGTGGTTTGACTCGAGCTGCAAAGGGGCTATTAGGCTCAGGGAGCTAAGTTTTCGGGCCTACAAGGCAAACAGTTCTGAGGAAAACCGAAAAAAGTACATACGAGCCAGAAATGACTGCAACACCCACATTCGACGGATTAAATTCCATTCCGACCAAAAATTAAAGCGTAAAATCCTTCAATGTCCCAAAGGTAGCAAAAGTTTCTGGTCGTTTCTGGCTTTTACGTCTTAAAAAACTCAACTAAGTCGTCTATACCGACGCTCATCCACAATGACATTACAGCTGTCACCCCCTTAGACAAAGCTAACCTACTTGCTGCCCTTTCGCAACCAGTTCTCAGCTTCCAGCTTGTACTTTGTCTCCGCCTGTACTAGA
Organism: Eumerus sabulonum; assembly: GCA_951905685.1. Lineage (NCBI taxonomy): Eukaryota > Metazoa > Arthropoda > Insecta > Diptera > Syrphidae > Eumerus > Eumerus sabulonum. The sequence continues at coordinate 87,473,286 of OX645061.1, forward strand.
GTGCGTCAATTCCACCATGGGACTAATCCACTTCCGCACTCGTACAGTCGCAAGGGTTCTTAAAGACCTCGACATACACAAATCCGCTAGTCCAGATGGTATTGCCCCAATAGTTCTGAAGAGGTGTTCTTCTACGCTGGCAAAACCACTGCGTAAGCTTTTTCACCTTTCCTACACCTCTGGGCTCTTTCCAAGTAGGTGGAAAACAGCGTTTGTCCAGCCTATACCCAAAAAAGGCGAATCATCTTCTCCCTCCAACTACCGACCCATTGCACTAACGTCCCTTCTTTCCAAGGTCATGGAAACGCTGATTAACCGTCAACTTATGAAATATCTTGAATCACGGAAACTCCTCAATGACCGCCAATACGGTTTCCGCAGCAACAGATCCACTGGTGATATGATGGCATAACTCGCTGAAAAGTGGAATCACTCGCTTCACCAAGCAGGTGAAAGCAAAATTGTTGCACTGAATATTTCGAAAGCATTTGACAGGGTTTGGCACGAAGGCTTTTTGTCGAAAATGCGTGCTTTTGGGATCGATGAGTCTCTTTTTCAATGGATTAGAAGCTACATTTCGAATCGTTCAATTCAAGTTGTTTTGGACGGATTCAAGTCTGATACTTACTTTGTGAATGCCGGTGTTCCCCAGGGCTCCGTTTTGTCTCCGACACTCTTTCTTATGTTTATAAATGATCTCTTATCTGTTACTTCTAATCCAATCCACTCCTTCGCTGACGACAGTACCCTCAGCTTCTCATATTCGTTCACCAGTTTACGACCCTGCACTTCGGTTGTAGATAATGAGCGGCAGCGTTTGTTAAGCTCATTAAATTCCGATATCGACAGTATTATCCAATGGGGTAAAAACAATAGAGTGGAATTTAATGCATCCAAAACACAATGCTGTCTCTTGCCGTTAAAGCGTATAAATAACCCGCAGCCATTATCCATGAATGGCACTTGCATCTCAGAAACTGAAAAGCTTTCTATCCTGGGTATAAGTGTTGCTCACAATCTTAATTGGAGCGACCATATATTCAGTGTCGCCAAGAATGCTGCGAAATGCCTAGGATTCTTATACAGATGCAAGAAATATTTCTCACCCTTAGATCTGGCTACAATCTATAAGGCGTTCATTCGCCCCAAATTAGAGTTTAGCGCTCATGTCTGGTCCGGTGCTTCCAAGACCTCACTGCACCTACTAGACAGAATACAAAAAGGAGCCATAAAACTGATAGGTGACTCCAGCATTACCAAAACATTAGACACGCTGGAACACCGCAGGAATGTTACCTGCCTCTCCCTGTTTTATCGTTACTACCACCAAAAATGCTCTGATGAAATAGCCAGTTGCATTCCGCCCCTTCAACATTTCTCCCGCAATACACGTCTCTCTAGGAATGCTCACCAATATACTCTGAAGCCCGCTTTCGGACGTACTGTCAAATATAGAGAATCTTTCATTAACCGAACCACACGAATCTGGAACTCCCTGCCGGATTCGGTTTTCCCCCCTCAATGCAACATGCAAGCATTTAAGATCAATGTCCATCGGCATCTCCTCTATTGCTCTTCCTCTCTTCCTTCTGCCCGCACTGTGTCGCCGATATAATAAGGTTATTAGACCTGGAGTGCGCGAGTTATGAATAGTCCGAAGACTATCCAATAAAAACAATAAAAAGACACAAAACATAGTTTGATATATTTATTAGAATACAATACATACTACGACCTAAACAACACGAGACTTAAACAATGACTGACCTTTGACTGACTTTGCTACTTGGTAATTCGCTCCAGCTTTATCTTCTTTCGAAGATAGAGTTGGAGAGTGAAACCGTAGCAAAGATCAACAATACACTTGTTGGTTTGCTGAACAAAACACCAAGTGTGGGGAAAGTAGGGTGTATGGTTGTTACAGCATGTAACTCGCGCAAATTATTAAAAAGAAAATGTTTTACAACATGCTTGATGTCGCTGGCTTAGCCTCATTCATCATCTATGACGTGTTGAATCCAGCAAAACACAGTGACTAATGCCATTCACTTGTCATTGAATTGGTGTCGTAGCTGATAATGCCACCTATGACGAATCGGGCGACCAAGCCATTGATTCGTAGGTGTGTTCACATCAAGCAAACAATGAATCTTTTCAATGTCGTTGTAAGAATACTCGTTTTGCGATATTTAAATATTTAGAACACATACTAACCGTGTGTTCAAGCCTTTCCGAGAAAGATTCAAAACGTTACACAAACATAAACAGGGAAAAACTTTCAAGAAATCCCATCTAGGGAAGTTGTCAAATTTTTGACGGCAGCTCTAAAATGGGTCAATAGGGGGTCAATATGTAGACCTGGTGTCCTTATGGGAAACTCTCCGTGGCTTAAATTCAATTCAATCATATTTTCACACACCAAAACACACATACATACATAGTAGCCACGTATATTAACACACAACCACACATTTAGGAAATCTCTGGCTATCTTCCGTTCCCTGTCCAGAAACATGTAACATGTATGGGTCTGGACAGATCCTTTATGCTCCATTTACCGCCTAATATTCCACCGCTTATCGGAGGGTTAATCGTTTGACCATTTGGAGGTACCTCAGAACGCACCTGGAAGCACCCCTGGACAGTTCCCTTTCACACACGCAGCAGCAACTACGTCGCTGACTTCACAAACTCTTGTATCGATTTAACATTTCCTTATACTCAAATAAGTATAGCTTTTCTGTCGCATTTATTTCTGTGTTGTGTCTGTCATATTTTAATTTTTATTCATTGATTTTGTACGTTTGAAGCCCAAAGAAGCATTCATCCACGAACCGACAACGATTGAAAGACAATATTTTCCCTCAAGACGTTTTCTGTCGTTTTCAAAACTTCTTAAACTTATGTAAATGAGATTTTTCAGATTTTTAAAAAAAGTTCTAAGCTCTTAAAATTCTCGCAGCCATAACAAACTCCTGATGAATCTTTAATAATAAATTATATGCAAATTGCTTTAGCACAAAAAGACGCAAACTTTGAGACCATCACTTTACACGCTCACCTTATCGCGCTCATAAATAACACAAGTGTTCCGATTTGCATATCAGCCCAATCGTAGATACAGTAGCCGGGTATATTCGTACAGAGGACGAGGGAGGAAATGAATATTTTTCCACCTCGTACTTAAAACTTGCAACTGCAAATGTTTAAAGTCAAAAGAATCCCGAAGGAAGATTGTATGGCATTCCTTTTTCCGCCCAGAACTATAATGTGACATGAACTTGGTGTCGCCATACAGCCACAGAAGACTGCTTTGAGTCTGCTGTTTCGCGTACGACAAAGTTTCGAGAAAAGTTTTCTTTATAGGTATGTCGTGTGGTCCTCATCTCTTACCCTCTTACACGAACATCTTAATCAAAAGTGAGATCTTATTTATAATGGTTGGAAAACAACTCGCTCTCGTTGTTTCTACATGGAAAGCACACTATTTGTGGCGTTAGGTTGAGGTAGATGCAAAACAAATGTAACGGGAATGTGTTCTCATAAAAATAACAACAAGATCATTTTGAGGTACTTGAACATTTAAAAAGTTGCCACGACAATAGTACGACTTTGAAAATATTATTTTTCCTTTTAAAAATTGAATAAAATTGGATTGAGGCTACAGGCGTCCGAAAGACCTATAAGCAATTGGTTTACTTTTAACAAATCTTTATAGACCAATAGTAGAAGAAGTTAGAAGACAGACTGCGGAGGGATACAGCTGACCTTTGCAAGTAGCCGAAAAAAAAGAGAGATAATCTGAATCACAGTATGCAGTTGCAACATTTATTCAGAAGTATCGTTACGATATTGAATCCCACTTGGAATAGGGTTCGCACCACTGGATTGCGATAAACTACATTATCTACTTGTTATTCGAATTAAAACACACACTGTTTTTACTTCGCCTCAGATCACCTATCCGAGTACTTCACCACTTTTATTTATATATCAGAACCTACTGAACACTTTACACGTTAATACACATGCAAACCTTTACTGAAAGCTTCTATTTTCACAGTGGTCTATCGACCGAACACACTGTATACCGACTTGTCACACGTTATTCACTTCCGTAAACTGGATGACTCCGAGGGCGAGCGTTCGCGCTTATATAGCTGCCGGTCCTCTTTCTCGAATGTTCGCCGTCGGAAGTTTCCCTTTGGAAATCTTTAAAATGCTCTGGCATTCAGCAGTATGCCTCTGAAAGTTACGATAATTTCCATTTTCCGCTTCAACAGAACATTCGAACTTCGACAGCGAAATTCGAACATAGAGGTCGGTTCGTGTCTCCGTAACACTGCCCTCCTCCTAAACTTGTTCGTCCTCCAACAAGTTTCTGTAGTACGGCGCTAACCTCTCTACGTGGACAATCTTATACTTCGCCCGTCTGTTTCCCATCTGCTGTATCCGGTATACCACGTCATTGAGTTTCTTTATGACCTCATATGGTCCGTCCCCGGCTGATTGCAATTTGGCGCACAAGCCTTTTTTTCGTTGTGGGTTGTACAGCAATACCAATTGTCCTGTCTCAAATCCAAGACAAGATCGTAGAACTCATCTTTGGCAGAGTCATCCTTATCTTACGTGGGGGCGTGGACGCAGATCAGGCTGATGTTAAAAAATTTAGCCTTCATACGGATTGTCATGAGGCGTTCGCTCACATGCCGAAAGCTTATGACTTTTTGCCTTAGTCTACCTCGAACAACAAATCCGCATCCGAACAATCGTTGTCCTCTCTCCCTATAGCAGTCGCCGTAGTAAATATTGCATTCTTATACCGCTTTACACCCGGTCCATTCGATCGCATTTCCGAAATGGCAGTTATGTCCGCTTTATAGCGGTCTAGGGCGTCCGCGAGTTGTTCGGCTGCACGTGGCGTGTTTAGGGACCTAACATTCCACGTACGGAGCCGAAGGTCATTGTCCTTTTTTCGTTTTTTGCAAAGGTCGTCAACATAAATCCGGTCCGTTATATCCGAGGCTTGTCGTTGTTTCGGAGTTTGTGTTTTTTTTACGGTAACGGCTTACTAGCCCGTAGCCCAACCGATTAATCCTGTTTTATGGCGCAGGAGGCTCTCCATTCGCCCTTCCCTGTCTGCAATTTCCATAGGAAATCTCCAGATGGCTCCACGAGGAGGTGGGGATAGGACTTACTAAGAGTACCGCAAGACGTTCGACTGCGGTGGCTCTTCTCGCTTTTTAGTAGGCCAGCATCCGTCGGATATTTGCTACCCCTACGAGGCCTTTGTTAGTTCTTTGCCATCCATATAAGTGTTTTAAGTTAAAAGACTCAATATAGTGCCTATCTGAGTTTGAGTTTTTTCTTAAGCCGTTCGTCAACGGAAGAGCTACTTTTGAATAGCCTTTGATGAATTTTCTATAAAAGCCGGTAATACTAAGAAAAGATTTCGAGCGTGCTCCCAACCCAACCTGGTCAACTACAACAATGTCCTTTGGGCACTAAAAAGCTTTGAAACATACAAGTCCCCAGGACCAGATGGGATCATACCAGCTGAGCTCCAGCAGGTGGCAGATATCATCCTCCCCTGGCTTGTGGTAATTTACTATAGCTGCCTCTCCCTATCCTACATCCCCAGCAAGTGGAAGGTAACCAAAGTCATTTTCATACACAAGGCAGGCAAAAGCTCGCACACGTATGCAAATGACTTGAGGTCTATTAGTCTGTACCGGTACAGCTGCATCTCAGGAAGGCTGTCGGATAATCAACATGCCTACAACAAAGGCAAATCGGTGGAAACAGCACTCCACTCACTGGGCAGTAAAATAGAAAGGTCACTAGAACGCAAGGAATATACTCTAGTCGCCTTTCTCGTCATTGAGGGCGACTTTAACAATGTTGAACCATGGGCCGTCATCAAAGCGCTGTCTGTTCTGGGTGTTACGAGATCAGTGATAGAACTGGAACAACAACTGCTAACACAAAGAGTCGTCAAAGCTAACTTCGCTTGTGCTGTCTCAACCAGAATGGTCAGCAGAGGTACACCACAGTGTGGAGTACTCTCCCCTCGCCTCTGGAACGTAGTGGTCAACGAACTACTGCGGATGCTTGAACAGGAAGGATACGCTGTGACCGCCTATGCAGATGACATTGCTACTGCTGTCTCGGGTAAATTTCCCAACACTCTATGCGACCTTATGCAGGTCGCATTGCGTACAGATCTAAGAAAACCGATCTAGTACTGTTTACTAACAAATATGAAATTCTGCCCCTCCACCCACCGAGGCTGGGTGGAACCCAACTAATAATCAATGAGCAGGCTAAATATCCAGGCCTAGTCCTTGACAGGAGGCTGAATTGGAAATCCAACATTCTTGATCGCAAGAAAGCAAGTACAAGCAGTCATTATGCACTGGCTCTACTCCGCAGTCATAAGACTCATCCTCCTGTATGGCGTTGTAGTCTGGTGGACTGCTTGGGACAAGGCAGGTAATCGAAGCCTTCTGGGGAAGGCACAAAGATCGGCCAGCTTATACATAAGCGGGGCGATCAGATCAACACCCACGGAGGCCCTAAACATTTTTTTACATCTTCCACCACTGAACCTTTTCAGCAAACAAGTTTCTGCATGAGCGGCCCTAGGGATGAGGAGCTTAAGAAAATGGCCCACATCTCAAAAAGGCCATACTACCATTCTGAACTACTTCAAAGTACCCATGGACACGGACTACATCATTCCACAGAATGTGTTTACTAGGAACTTCGAAGTTGTCTTTTCGTCCAGGGAGGAATGGGCTCAAGGGAAAGCAGTACCAAAGGACTCGACCTCCCTCTATACCGATGGCTCTAAGATGGAGTCGGGTGTAGGTAGTCCAAGTAACTTGACCTCAACCTTTCTTTCAGGCACCCAAAACACTGCAGTGTGTATCATATTATCATATTATTATTACCTGGCAGCGGTAACCCACAAATCAAAGACATCTCTTGACTGTCGCCTATCTCTAGATGAGATGGCTGAACAGTTCAATATTATAATACTGTGGGTTCCCGGACATAGGGATATTCCAGGAAACTGCGCGGCCGACGAACTCGCAAAGTTAGGGTCAAGCACACCCAGCCTATCTACCCTCGGCTACATAGATACACCAATAAGTACGGTAAAGCACATGATAAAAAAACTTCAAACTATAGAGGAAACCAACCTCCAATGGAATGAGAGCAATATTGGCTTTATCACCAAACAATTGTGGCCTAAGTTAGGCCTAGGACGAACCAGGGACCTAGTGGCAGCCAAAAGGGTAACTTTAAGTACTCTAGTGGGTTTCATTACAGGTCACTGCATCATTGGAAAACACGCCGCCAGATTAGGGCTACCCTCCAATGACTTCTATCGCGGCTGCATGGACGAGGGGGAAGAGGAATCAATACACCACTTATTCTGCTTGTCCCTCCTTTGCGAATCGCAGGAGGATCTATGTACCTCGGCGCGCTCTTCTTTGACAATCTATGTAAGTGAGCTAGCAAACCAAAAGATAGTTCAACTCCATCGCTTCATTAGAAGCACCGGTTGGTTCTCAGGTAGCGGATCAGGGTAACTTGATCCATGTGGTACCGACTTCGGCCTATGTGTAGCTTATGCCTACCACGTTAACCTAACCTACTGGTACATACATATGTATAAGTAATTCTTCAAGCAATCGATTCCTATGATATGGTTATCACCGGTAAACATTTTTTATCAACGTGCTTTTCTGAAAAGGATAATACATTATTAGCTCAATTTCCTCATTAGTATAAGTACTAAAAATCATTGTATGTTCTTGAGTTAAATAAAAAGTTTAAATTTAATAATCCTTTAATATCCCCTTGTACACGAATGAACAGCACAAGACTACGTACAGACTTTGTGGAAGTGAAATAGTGAAGTATTCCAAAACCGTATGTTCGACTACATTCTTCGCTTCAAGAAGATATAAATTAAATCGTTAAGATTGCATCTCAATCCTTTCAAGTGCGCCGTAAACATCTCCGAAGAATTTCTCAAATTCGAATGTTCGAAACATAAAACAATATTCAATCCCAGCAACAGACTGAGTAACAATTTCTTCTGCAATACATACCGAAGGTACATTGAAAACTTTTCATGAATAATATGGATAGTAAATGTGCTCCTTCCTGTTCTCCTCCATCTAAGTATTTCCGTTCGCACTCCGTCTATTGCGAGAATCGTGAACAAATAAATTATTTATAGCTTCGTACAAACCTAAGCTCGGGCAGACTACTATGTATGTAGCACTGCTCTCTTTTCCCCAGAAATGCATACATATACTATGTATATATGTACATACTTCGATTTGAATTAGTTGAATTACCCGAAAGATCAAATACAAAATAATGTGGTCTTTAAACACACAATGGAAAAGGTACGTGGAAAGGACTAATTCCGTGAATGTTGTGCGAGGGATTATGTCTAAGGTGGCCCTTACACGATCATTCAGTCGACATCATGCATCGTGTCTATGTGGATTGACTCTACCCCTTACACAGCTCAATCGATTAAAGCAAATTTCTAGTGAAATTTAGTGAATTTAGGTCGTCTACGGACGTGCGATGAGTGATTCGGACAAATGTCGTGGCGTACGTTGTTCTGGCACTTTGTGTAAAGAAGAAGAAGAATAGAATGGCAAAAAAAGAAGAGAATTTGGATGAAACAATGGTTAAAAAAAGGAATCAATTCACTCATGAAAATCTTTGAAGTGAATTAAAAATATCTGCATCTTTCGTTCATCATCCTCTTTCAATTTAAATGTTCCGCTCCCGACAGACATACATTCCACGCTCGCGACACCACATCTGCACGACACCCAATAAGCTTATTTGGTAAATCCAACCCTTACACACGTCAATCAGCATGATAATGGTCATGCAATATCAAAAATGTTTTGATTTTTGTCAATCAGTCACCAACGAATGTGTGTGACGCACACAGACGCATTTTCACAAACACACGTAAATGTCTGATGTCATTCGATTGATCGTGTAAGGGCACCTTAAGAAAAAAACAGCCAAGTGCAGTACCATCTGTATATAAAAATATGAAAGATACGTTGTATGTTACCTCATCAGTTATCACATTAAAACGGCCAATCCGTTTGAAATGATTTTTTGCATGATGACAGATCTTGGTTGCCGGCAGGTTAAGGGCATATTACTTTGATGATCAAAATTCTCCATGATGAGATAGTTGATCATCAAAGTGTCCATTGAATTCAAATCAATTATCTTACTTGACCGCAAGTAGATGAAAAAGTGGATAACAATAATTATGGGAAAAAGGTTTGCAGCTAGGATTAATATGTACATCAAGGCCATAATAGGGATCAATGCTTGGAAGTGTTTTATTGGTTGTGGGATATGATCGAAAGTTAATTTCACAACAATTGAATTTATTGCAACATTTGATATCTTAACCTATCAGGATGGAAAAGGAGGAGAATAGCAATTGTACGAAAGGGTTTGCAGCAATGATTTACTTAGTAGTGACACAATAGGGATCATCAAAGCTTAAAGGGTATATATTATTGAAAAAAGGGTTGCAGCGAGGATTCGATTTTTTAACATTAGCCTGATCTGCGTACACGCCCCCACGGAAGACAAGGATGACTCCACCAAAGATGAGTTCTACGATCTCCTAGACAGAACGTACGCCCAATGTCCCAGCTATGACATCAAAATTGTACTAGGAGGCTTCAATGCTAAGCTGGGTAAGGAAAGCATATTTGAACGAGTCATCGGCAAACATAGCCTAGACGACACCACATCCGATAACGGACACAGGCTAATTGATCTTGCTACGCGGCAAAATCTCCTTCTAGCCAGTACGCGCTTCCCGCACCACGATATACACAAAGGCACCTGGCGGTCTTTTGATCAATCGACTACCAACCATATTGATCTCATCGCGATTAACGTCACTCGACACTCCTCCAATATTCTTGATGTTCGATCCTTCCGAGGGGCTAACATCGACTGGGACCACTATCTTGTAGTAGCCAAGATGCGCTAACGGATATCACGAACGCAGCGGAGTAGAGTAAGAATAAAAAGTTATGACGTCGGAAAGCTCCTATCGCCAGAAACCGATCGTGCTTTTACGGATCGCTTCTCCCTTAAGCTCTCCAATACAACTCAATCCTCCACGCTATCAATAGAACAGCAGTGGAGCCTTTGCAAACAAGCCCTGAAAAGCTCTGTATCCGAAGTTTTGGGTTTCAAGACTCCACTACGAAGCAACACCTGGTTCGATGACGAGTGCAGGAGGATTCACACAGCGAAGCAGAATGCATATAAGGCCTCGCTGCATAAAAGAACAAGAGCAGCTCGTGAGCTCTACGAGTTAAAAAGAAGGGAGGAGCATAAGCTTCTCAGAAAAAAGAAGAAAGAGCACGAGAAGCGCGCGATTGAGGATTTGGAGAGGAGTTACTGCAGGCGTGACATGCAAAACGTTTATCAACAGATAAAACGAACATGCCAAGGTTTTAAAGCCAAAAAGTAGGCCTGCAGGGATGAGAACGCACACCTAGTAGTAGAATTGCAGTCGATGCTGATAATATGGAAAAACCACTTCTGCAGACTGTATAACGGCGATGTTAGTCAATATACCGCTGTCAGGCAGAATGATCCATTTCTAATCGACGAAGACCGCAGAGAACTCCGTCCCCCTGACCTCGACGAAGTTAAGATTACCATATCGAAACTCAAGTCGAAAAAAGCTGCTGGCGCAGATGGACTGTCTGCTGAGCACTTCAAGGCAGCTAGGGATGACCTGGTTAGGAGCGTGTACCAGCTCATCAGTAAGGTATGGTCAGAGGAAAGCATACCCGAGGAATGGAGTCTCAGCATCGTATGCCCGATTTACAAGAATGGAAACCCCCCTGATTGCGCCAACTACAGAGGAATAAGCGTCTTTAATATCGCCTACAAAATCTTCTCTGCCGATTTGTGTGAACACCTGAAGCCTTTGGAAATAAGCTGATAGGTCTTTATCAGTGCGGATTCAGGCCAGGGAAGTCCACCATCGACCAAATCTTCACACTACGTAGTTCCTGGAAAAAACCAATGAATTTCAAGTCGACACTCACCACCTATTTGTCGACTTCAAAGCCGCATACGACAGTGTAACGAGCTATACAACGCTATGTCCACCTTCGCATCAGGCTATGCAGGATGACTTTGGAGAATACTCGCTGCTCCATCCGAATCGGTGAACATCTTACCGATAGTTTTGATGTCATAAAAGGATTTAGGCAAGGCGATGCGCTGTCGTGTGATTTCTTCAACATCATATTGGAAATTGTGTGATTGTGCAAAAATCACTGGCCAATATATATTTCAAATCCTCGAAACTCCTTGCAGACGCCAACGATATTGACATAATAGGTAGATCACAGCGAGATGTCAATGGGGCGCTTGCGAGTATTAAGTTCGAGACGGCGAAAGTTGGCCTGGCGGTAAACGAGGGCAAAACTTAATACATATATGCTGTCATCAAAAAAGGACGCTCACCACCGACGTCTTGGCCAGAACGTTTGTATTGGCAGATATAAGCTCGAGGTAGTTAAGGACTTCGTCCATCTTGGCTGCGCAGTAACCTGGAACAACGACATCAGTTCCGAAATCAAACGCAGAACCACTCTCGCCAATCGCTGTTTCTTTGGGCTCAGGATGCAATTGAGTAATAGAGCCTTCTCCCAAGCGACATAGTTGACACTATCAAAAGCGGATGAGGAGGCCCGTGGTCGGTTCGAGAGAAAGATTTTGCGCGTGATTTTCGGGCCTATAAACGCAGACGGGGGATGAAGGAAAAGATTCAACCACGAACTTTACGGGCTGTACAGCGACATGAGTCTAGTCAGGTGTCTACGTTTTCAACTCCTAAGATGGCTGGGCCATGTGGAGCGAATGGACACCACAGCTCCAGCCCAGAGAGCCTTTGAATCCGACCCCGAGGACGAAGAAGCAGAGGGCGGCCGCACTTAAGATGGTGCACACAGATGGAAGGGGACCTAAGCCAACTGTGTGTGCGGCAATGGAAAGGGCTAGCAAAAGATCGTGCTAGATGGAGGGGCATGTTGGTTGAGGTCCAGGTTCATCCCGAACTGTAGCGCCCGCTAAGAAGAAGAAGCTAGGATTAATACATCAAAGAAACAAAAGAGCCGTGGCCGTGGTGCTGTGGTTAACATCATCGACCGGCGAACGGAAGGTCTATAGTTCAAATTCGTTCATAGGCAAGTAAAAGTAATTCATATACGGGCAAAAAGTATGCAAAGAGGTGAATGGAAAGTAACCAGACGTACTGCTGCAGGCATAACACTCACAGTATATGGTCAACTGAAAATTCATCCTCTGCGTATGCAATACTAAAGTGCTCGAACGAATTACTACAGACTATAACCAACGCGGAAATTGGTCGGCTCTCATTCTATCTAGGACAACCACCTCTGAGAGTGTTGAACGAACATCAACGACCCAAACCACTGCACTCCGTTCAGGTTGTGTGTGTATCATAAGAGATAATAAAAAAAAAAATAAAAAATCTCTTGAACTCTTGACAAACCATAGGTATGTGACCAAGGGGATTTTTTGGATGAAGATCATGTCTGTTGTATGGGGGAGCCCCGCTTAAACATTCATTTTATTCTGTTTTTAGTATTTGTCGTTATAGCGGCAACAGAAATACATCATCTGTGAACGTTTCAATTGTCTTACTATCACGGTTCATGAGATACAGCCTGGTGACAGACGGACGGACGGACAGCGAAGTTTTAGTAATAGGGTCCTATTTTATCTTTGGGTACGGAACCCTAAAAAATGAAAGGGTAGTCGTTAAAACACCGAAAGGCTGTTTAGGTTTCGGAATTTCGACATCATTACACTTTTTAATTGTTCATTACTGGTAATCTGTGTGCAAGGAAAAGCGACTGTACCTAAGGATATATTTTTCAATCTGTTTCCGAGAAGCACACCTCCAGTCCATTCATAAGGGTGGACTTAAAATGAACTAATGTGGTACATAATACATTGCACACTTTAATGTTTATACATTGAATAGCTTCTAGTGGTACAAGTCCTTCGGAGTATTAAGCAGTTGTACCAAGTTCTTCATCAAGCATACACACACTTAATACTTGTACACGCAATCGAGAGTATTCGAAAACGGCCAAACCACAGTGACCCAATTCTGGGTACAATACGAACCTCAATCCAACCAACCAAAGTAACTAGTCAAACATTCAAAGTAATTACCTTATCCGTTCAATTCTAGTAGATCCACATTTGCAGTCATTGCTAACCGCCGAATCCCAAAGGGATTCTTCCTTCGCATTTCCAATTCCATTCGTTGAGCTTCTCTGTGATAATTTGCCGCCTCTAGGCCTGGTTCCTTGTTTTCTCTGGAAGGCAATATTTTTGTATATGTATGTACATATGTATGTATATACGAGACCGGGCAGTTGCAACGAACTGGTATTCTGTGGTGGATTTCAGATAGATCCGGTTCCTGTCTGTTTTGGACTCACTTCTTTTGTTTTTTTTATTTTTTCCTTCTCCTCAAGCCTTCTCCTCACCAGTTCAAGTCCTATTAATCTTGTCATTGTGCTTCTTGTTTTCCTGACCGAAAAATCGTTCTCTGCTTAGCAGGGTTGTGATTTAAGCAATAATCTGCCCCCGTGGTACTATGATGACTGTGAACTGTGGCTCGCTGCGGAGAGTACGAGCACAAGTATTGTAGAAACCAAATCATGTTTAGAGCAAATGCACTCGAAAAAGGAGTAATGAAACTCTTGTGGTTTTATCGTTCCATTGTTGAGCATAAACATGTCCCTGCTGCAGCTTAGATGAAATTTGGAAATCAAACTGAAATTCAGCGATACGTGGTTTCGTTTATTACGAATTCTCGAATGTGAAATTGTGTTTTGTCTGTAGCTTGTGCTCTTCATGGTTGGTTTAAGTGCATGTGAGTAAGGAACTTCTAAATACTAATACGTATGTATATTCGTTATTCAGTCTTGCGTATGTATGTATGTTGGCGTTACAGTCCATGAAGAACCTGAGCCGAGCTTCTCTCAGTCACCCATGTTGTGTGTGATTTCATTTTCCCATAGGTGAAAGGGACCTACAGTTTATTGCCGGTTCCCTACGGCGAACTTCGAGAAGCTTTTCATGACAATTTTACTACAGGGGGTTTTGTCAGAACCCCGCTGAGGAGAAGCACCGTGAAAACACGTTTGATGACATGGCTGTGTCGGGATTCAATCCCGTGTCATCGGCGTCAGAGGCCAACACACTACCCGCTGCGCCACGGTGCTCTCGAGTAGACAGAATAAATTCGAAATTGATGAGTGCCATTAAGCAGAACTATACATCCTTGTATAGTATAATGTATAATTTTGAGATTAATATAATATAATTAATGTACAAATACCTCCTCTAGTCCTCAAACCAGTATTTTAAAACAACGTTTGTATAGGGAGATCATTCAGTGTGTTGTTCAAAAAATCTCTAACTTTCACAGCATGTGTACATAGATCTTAAGATTTTTTTAATCAAAATTGCAACCGTTGTGATCAATACACTTTCGCCAACGGAAAGGACGTTTATTTACCCCTTCAGCATAAAACTCTAGAGGTCTGGAGGGTATGAACTTGTGGAAGGCAGTTTTGGCGTCGTCGAGTTTTTCGTGCATTTCATCGATTTGTTGACAATATTTTTCAGCCGTGATGGTTTCACCAGGATTCAGAAAGCTGTGGGGGATCAAACTAGCTGCAGACCACCAAACAGTCACCGTTATTTTCTTTTGATGCAATGCTGGCCTTGGAAAGTGTCGTGGTGCTTCATATTTATCCAACCATTGCGCTGAGTGACGCTATCGTACTGGATCCATTTTTCATCGCACGTCACAATCCGAGCGAGAAAAGGATAATTGCTTTTGTGCGAAATTATCGGAGACGCCCATTTAAAACGAACACTTCTTTTTGGGCCTGGTTCGATTCATGCGGAATCCATTTGTCGAGCTTCTTTGATTTCCCAAAAACTCGGGTGTATAGAAACCGTTCTAACTGCCAAGACTAGTTCTCCTGTAAGTTCTCTTATTGTTGTACGTAGATTTGCTTAGAGGAAGACTCCAAAAAAAAGTCTTGAGCTTCAGAGATATAAGCCAACGCCTCATAACAATCCGCATCAAAGCTAAATACGGAAACATTAGCTTCATATGCGCTCACACCTCAACGGAAGAAAAGGACGATCGACTCATAGAAGAATTCTACGATCTCCTAGACAGAACATATGCCCAATGCCCCAGCTACGACACAAAAATAGAATCTTTGCCGATCGTATCTCCTCCAAGCTCTCTCAAAATCCGCCCACAGCAGCACAAACAATAGAGCAGGAATGGCCGCATTGCCATAATGCCGTCAGATACGCTGCCTCAAAGGTGCTGGTTTTTAAACCGCCACCATCTAGAAACCTCTGGTTCGACGAACAATGCGAACAAGCCCATGCAGCAAAATAAGAGGCATTTAGGGCCATGCTGCAAGGACGGACGAGAGCGGCTCGCGAAATCTATGAGCAGAAGAGAAGAGAGGAACACACGCTTTTCAGAAGAAAGAAGAGAGAGCACGGAAAGCGTGAGATCGAGGAGATGGAGAGATGCTTCCGGAATGACGGAATGACGCCCGTAAGTTTTACTATAGGGCAAAGCGAACATGCCATGGCTACAAAGCAAGAGCCGCGGTCTGCAGGGATGAAAAGGGAGAATCGGTAGTAGAGTCGCAGTCGATGCGGAGGATTTGGAAAGGCCACTTCTGCGGACTGTATAACGGCGATGATAGACAAGATGCCGCTGCCAGGCAGAACGGGCCATTCGTAGTGGACGACGATGTAACAGAATTCCGTACACCCGACCTAGACGAATTCAAAATAGCGATATCAAGACTTAAGTCTAGTAAAGCCGCGGGCGCAGACGGCTTGTCAGCTGAGATTCTTAAGGCAGCTGGAGATAAGCAGGTAAGGTGCATGCACCATCTCATTTGCAAGGTATGGTCGGAGGAACGCATGCCCGACGAATGGAATCTCAGCATCGTTTGCCCGGTCCATAAGAAAGGAGACCCGTTTAACTGCGCCAACTATAGGGGAATAAGTCTCCTTATCATCGCATATAAAATCTTCTCTGCCGTATTGTCTGAACGCCTGATACCATTTTCGGATAAGCTGATCGGCTCTTATCAGTGTGGTTTCTGGCCAGATATGTAAATCCACAATAGACCAAATATTTACGCTACGGCAGATCTTGGAGAAGAGCCAGGAATACCAAATCGACACTCACCACCTCTTCGTCGATTTCAATGCTGCATATGACAACGTGTATAGAGATGAGCTATACAAAGCCATGTCTAGTTTTTACATCCCTGCCAAGCTCGTCCGACTGTGCAGGATGACAATGGAGAATTCTCGCTGCTCTATAAAGTCGGTAATGAGCAAACCGAGACCTTTGATGTTAAAAAAGGATTTAGGCAAGGTGACGCGCTGTCATGCAACTTTATCAACATCGTGCTTGTCCGTTGTCCCTTTGCCGATCTTTAGCTTTGTCAGGGTATCTTTGGCAATGGTTTCCTCAGCCCATCTGAGCTCGCCCTCCTCCAAATCGGAGAGCAGGGTAATGCCGTTTTCTCCGTAAGCATAAGCATACCCCCTTTTTTGGAGACTTGCCTTCTTCCATGCTCTCGTGAACTGTCTCTTGGGGATCGACGAGTAATTTCTCCTCCAATTCACTCGAGATGTCGTCATCGTGTCGTGATGTTAGTGGCTAATCATTTAGGGCGTCTGCCACTAACTCAAGAGAGACCTCGAGTTCGGACGGAAACATAAGGTCCACTTCGACAAAGCCGCCGGTCATCGGAGTAAGGCATTTAGTACCTTAGGCCCCCCCTGGGCACCTAAGGAGGATCGTTAGCGGTTGGAAATAAACCCTCCAACCTTTCATCCTTGGGCACGGTTTCAAGAAGCTCAGACCACCACTGGAATAAGGTTGACTACCTCTTGGTTACTGGCATGGAGACCATGTTGTTTAATATGGTAGCCTAGGCTGGGCTAGTCACGCTGGGGTCCGAAGACAGTCCTACTTAAAAATAAAAGCATTTCCCCAATGCGCCTTATTTTTGGACAAAGTGCTAGTAGTATGCTTGTAGATTTTGTGCCTCCTTCCATGAATTTAATTGCAGTCTTTTGCGACGTGTCATTTTATAAATCAACTACTATGTTATATTCGTAAATTGTCTTAAAGGATTCCCCGTCATGCCTTTGATTCAGCGCACATGCTCTCGTAAATATTTAAAACTTACCTAGCTCAAGGTAATTGGCCATGCACGACCAATTAGGCTATATGTAGATGAATTTTCTGCCTCCTTAAGTAAAACTCTTCTCTTCTCTTCATCATATGTACGCAGGCAGATGCAAAACAACACATATACGAGAAGGGACGTTAAAAAATGCATATGTGTATACGTACTAACACTAGCATATGGTCCGTCGTTAGCTGCACATTGTGTGTAAATAAGGAACCTGTACTTTTAAGCTAGCTCATGCTTAAAAGTACAGGTTCCTTCTTTTTTTGGCCGGATTCATGGAACTTCATTATGAACTCGGTATGACAAGAACCGACGAAGTAGAAATACAAAGGATGTTCAAACGAAAGCAGCTTATGGGGAATTGATGCTGACTACGAAGTCTGTTCTAATCCGATATCCGATCGAAGAAGGCTAAATTTAAGGAGTAGGAGAGCAACGAACACAAAAAGAAATCTGACATCTTGCCTTAGCCTAGGAAACGCTTCACCCACGATGAGTACATACACACATATGTATATGTACTTATATGTATCCACATGTGTTTGATGTAATAAAAGAGGATAAAAGGAGCATAGTTTCTCCAACTCAGTGTCCCCCTCTCTGTTCCTTTTTTTTTTTTTTTTTTTTTTGATAAGTTGAAAGGGAACAGGCTTCCGGTTAAGAAGCTTCCTGTGTAAAATTACCCAGTACCACGTGAGAGTAGTTGGTTAGGCTGAAACTAGGCATTATAAGTGCTTTCACCTACTTTTGCATTGTAGATAGCTCGGTCGGGGTTTTCCATTAATAACCTATTGCCTCCGATACCTGTAGAAATTAGTTTAATAACACGCATTTGAATAGCTGATGAACGACAAGGACGATGATCATTATGGGGGTTGTTGGTTCATATTATGGTAAATGTTGACGGGGGGGATTTAAATTAAATATAAGTTTATGAATTGCCCGAAGACATAGCTGATGTTGTACGACATGCGGTAAAGGATAACAAATGTGATATTTGATGTCGAATATGACAATTAATTTAATGTTATAGCAAAGGTTGCTTTAGGTTTAAGTAGCATGAGTTGATTACAGGTTCGGAACTCTTAGCCGGTGGACGTAATGGAATTATGGTTAGTTAAATACAACTGTAGAGAGAAGATGTTGTTTTGTGGCATGGTAAACTGAATTAGGGTCGATTCCCGGAAACGCCCTGAGGGATGTTACAAATGTAAATAGTGTAGTATGTTACGAGATATGCATGTCAATGCTTCAAGTACAGTGGGCATATTGTTTTGATGGGAGTACTTAGCGGAATTTTTACGCCATGGGTTATTAGTTAAAGGAATATGAATTCAAGCACACATTTTTTTTTTTTTTTTTTTTTAGAGACTCGCGCAGGTTCAAGAGTTTTTCATATTCTCTTATGATGTGTTGACACACACAGATTCCGTTTTGTATTTTACGTGGACACCTGCCTTGTCGGCTTAATTCCACGGTGGGCCATCCCACATGGGGTGAATATAATGCGTCCACCAACGCCCCTTAGATGACATAGTGCCACCACCAGTTCCAATTCGAAGTCATGTGTAGGGGACATGAACTTCCCCCTTGGCGAGGAGCGAGGCCTATCTAAAACCTCTTCCGATCTAAGGGTCACGGCACCCTGTTGCAAGCAACGAAATTCCCGCGATTTGGGACAACCACAACCACCACGATACTCCCACTAGGGGGCCAACCGCATAGACAGGCCCAGGACATTTGACTGTCCTGGGGGGCTCCTGTCTCCCGTGGTACCAGAATTAGGCCTCCGGTCGAGCCTCGCAACCGTAAAGGTTACTGACAGTTGGGGTGCCCTACACCCTGGACTGCTAGCCATTTTAGAAGGAAGAAGAAAGAAGGAAAGAAAGAATTAGAAAATAGAGGATAGGAGGTAGAGGATAGAAGATGTATAGAGGAAGAAATGGAAAAATGGAAGATAGTAACAGGAGGTAGAAAATAGAGAGTAGAATAGAAGTTGGTAGAAGGTGGACAGAAGGTACACTTAGTCCCTCCAAGCCCGCCTCCTAGCGAAAGCCTCATTTGCGAAAAGACGCATCCTATCAATGTGTGATGGAGCAGCGAAGACACCACTCACATCACATACCCCGTCCTCGAACCTAACACCCATAGCTCCTAAATCCCTAAGGTCTGAATATAATGGGCACACGCACAGAACATGTACCCAATCCTCGAAGGGAGAACCACACCTACAACCAGCCTCCTGACTGAGACGCATCCTATGAAAGAATGCATTCATGGATCCGTGGCCTGTCAGGAGGAATCCGAAGCTGAGGCCAAAACTTAGTTCCGGGTTTCTGCTCATGAAGGAGACATCTTCCAGGAAGCGGTAAGTAACTCTACCCGTTAGGGCATCATTCCATCTTCTCTGCCACTCAGATAGAACGTAGCCATTAAGCAGAGTCTTACGCTCCCTGGTCGATAGCCCTTCCAAAGATCTGCCAAATACCCAGTCGCCACTGGTCAACTGCAAGCCCCTTTTAACCTTGAAGGCAATTCCTCTCTTAATGATCTCGAGATCGAGAGGAGGGACTCCCAGGAGGACCTGTAATGCGGCAGTAGAAACTGTCCGACACACAGGCAAACAGGCTAGCAGTGCCTTCCTCTGGCATTGTAGTACCCGGCCTCGGCCTGATACAGTCATAACTGCATCGTACCACACCGACGCTCCGAAAGTTATACACGCAACCAGGAGACCGGAGTATATGGTGCGGACAGCACGCCTACTCAGGCCCCAGTCCGTTCTTATGACTCGCCTAATTTGCTCAACCACGCCACACATACGGTCACCCATATTCACAAGATGAGGCATGAACCTCATCCTTTCACCCACTGTGATACCAAGGTATTTGACTTCCGTCACATACCTGATACTCACCCCATTCATTCGCACCGTTGGATGTCGCCTGCTCGACAAGTTGCCCTTAAGCAACATTGTAACAGTCTTTTCCTCAGACACACTCACACCAACACTCATGCCCCAATCTTGAACGATTGGAAGAACCTGTTCAGCCTTTCTTTCAAGCTCAGCTCTAGACTGGGCCTCAAGAAGGATAAGCAGGTCGTCAGCATACGCACAACACTTAGAGTGTGTGCTCAGTGATTGTAGCAGGGGATCCATCATGAGATTCCATATAAATGGTCCGCAAATGGATCCCTGCGGACACCCACGCTCGACATTCACACTAACTGACTCATTCACACCAGAAACAAAGGCTCTCCTACCGGAGAAGTAGCTCTTCCAGAGACTAATTTCCCGGCAGCCCAGCTCCTGTAGCCTAGCTAGCACCCTATCCCAACTCAAGTAATCAAAAGCGCCTTTGAAATCAATGAAGACACCCAAGATATATTTGGCCCTATTGTCTGCATTGTTAACATGGGACTTTACAAAAGCCCATGCGTCCTCAACGCACTTACCTTTCCGGAAGCCGAATTGGAATGGGGACATATGGTCAGCCACGATGTTCTGAAGTCTTTCCACCATAGTCGTTTCCAGCACTTTTCCAAGTACCGGAGGCAGACTGATGCCACGATAAGACCTCGGATTGCTCCTCGGTTTCTCGGGGGACTTCAGAAGAATGACGACCCTAGCCTCCTTCCAGATCGACGGGAAATAGCCCTCTCTAACGCATCCTCCCTACAGGGAGACCAGGTATTCGGGGCACACTTTCCAGATGGTCTTGACCATCTCTCCAGTGATTCCATCACGACCAGGAGATCTCTTTGATCGAAGAAGCGAGACAGCGGTGCTAAGTTCATCCGGATTAACCTGTGGAGGTGCTGGGCGTTCCTCAGCCGAGGAGAGCGCAGCATCATCCGACCTAGGAAAGAATTCCCCTAGCAAGACCCTGACACAATCTGCCCAACCGTACACTAGAGAGTCACCACTGCGGAGACAGTCTATGCTAGAATCCCTGTCGGAGTTCCTACATATTCTGTAAACCTGACCCCAGGGATCATCCCTATGTCTAGTAACAAATCTCTTCCACTCACTCTCCTTACACAGAACAATCATGCGTTTATACTCAGCCAGGCACCGCCTGTAGGCCATACCAAGCTGAGGCAGGTTTTCAGCATTTGACCTTCGGCTATTCTGGAATTTTTTCCTTAGCTTCCGAAGCGCCCTTCGCTTTAACCCTAACTCGCGTGTCCACCATTTCACTCCTTTCCGATTCATCTTTCGACTCCTCTCAAAGAGCTCATCGTTGACACTCCACACACACTCAGTCAGGTGAGCAATTTTCTGATCGGAACTGAAGCGCTCATACTCCTGAGGCGACACAGAAGTGATAGCCGCATTAATATGGGCACCGTAAGAGTTCCAATCAGCACCTCGCGTGCACCATCTCGTAACATTCAAACTAGAGGTGGGGCTACGCTCACTCTGGACCACAACCTCAATGAGATTATGATCGCTGACCCCAGCCTCAATACCCCATGTAAAATTGAACGCCCTAACTGCCGCTTCATTAGCAAGAGTAACGTCAATGTCACTCCTGCCACCTCCGATGACCTCGAAGGTGAAAACTTCGCTTGGCTCGTTAAGGATGAACATGCCTTTGGCAGTCACCCATTCGCTCAGCAGTTCTCCTCGCAGTCGGTTGCGATGCTCCGAAGTGAGTCCGGTCATCTTACTAAACCACGCAGAAGAGACCGCATTAGCGTCGATACCAAGGAACAGGGGGCTGTTACCAGCAAGCAAAGTAACCCTATCCATGTATTCGATGAAGGGCTCCATGTCCTGGCTAAACTTGCAGTAGACGCTGGCAAAGAAGATCTTGCCCAACGCGCCTTCGACACACACACAGACTCCGCAATCACTGGAGTCAACCATCATACATTCAACATTCACATCATTCACAACAACTGCAGCGTTGCATCTGGTATCCAAGAACACCCGCATGGCAGCAGGCAAACCCCTTATGCGCCCCCGTGTGGTGTATGGTTCCTGGACCAGGGCAACGCTGCACCCTGAGCTACTGATTCTGACGCCTAAATCTACCATCACCGAGTAAGCACCCTGACAATTTAATTGGAGAAATTTCATCATAAATATTGATGAAGAACCTAATGCCTGGCCGAAGCCCGGGCAACCGCCGCTGCATATACTGGACAGTCCATGCTAAGCATGTAGTGTCCAGCTGGAGCACCTTTGAAGTCGCAGTCAGCGGCAGTGGATTGCATTACAACAATCCTTCTTCGAATGGCCAGATTGACCACAGCACCAACAAACTATTTCCGTTTGCTTGCATCTGGAGGCAAAATGGTCCAGTCCGAGACAGCGTCCGCACCACTCCACCGGAGGCTTCTCCTTGACAATGAATGAGAAGTGCTTGATATAGCACCTTCCCTGCGTGAGCAACTGTTCAGCAATCCTGGGAGAGCACTCGAGGACGACGTTAGTTTGTCCATCGCTCACCGTCCAGGGATTCGAGAGTCGAACTTCGCCCTTGAAGTCCAGGTTAGTGACCTGATTCAGGTTTAGCTTGTTGAGATCAGCCAGGAAGTCCTCAGGAGATATCCTTTTCTCGACCCGTGTGATCAGGACTTTCTTTCTTTCCGATTCGGCCATCAGGCCGACTTCCTCAAGTTTCTTGTGCATAGCCAAGGCATCCCTCTCAGCAGCTGAGGGCATGCGGATGAGCACACTTCCTTGTTTGCGGGGTTGCACAGTGTGCACCCTAATGCCGACAGCCGGAACAAGCTCCTCAACTACCCGTTTCTTAATTTCGCTAGTTGTTTCCTGTCGCTTACCACGCACGACTATGGACCATGTTTCTTCAAGCCTCTCTGTATTTCCAGGGACACCTAACGGGGCAGCAACCCTATTGACCGGGCCGGATACTGCCGCAGTGGAGTTAGCCACTTGGGCATAAGAGGGTCTCCCGGTGGCAGGAACACCAAGGGGATCACCCAGGGACTTAGGTGAGCTATTGGACGGGCTAGTGGACGTATTCGTCTCACCGAAAACTGCATTGGTGGCACCTCCAGCAACATTGACGCTTGATTCGAGACGCCCACGCAGGCGCTCATTTGTTCCGGACAGAACCAAGACTAGTGCTTCATAGCGCCCAGCCAGCTCGGCAATGCGACTGCCAAACTCAGGGCAGTCTGCAATAAGCCCAACAGCGGCCAACTTAATGTCGGCACATCTCTTCATCACAGACCCTAGGCTTAGCCCATCATCAGTCCGTGTATCTGCCTTGGGCGCAGACGGTTTCTGCGCCGAACTTTCTGCGACCGGGCTGGACGGCAACACTTTTGCCGAAGCCGCCGGTGTAGGCTTACTTGCCTTTTCCTTCGATAAGGCAGGCCTCATGCGAGGCAGAGGTTTGGGAGCGGGCACGATCGCCGACTCATTGGCCACTAAATCCCGCAGGCTGCTCACAGGCAGGGGAAGCATAATTGACTGGGATGGAGGACCCATCACGGGCTTGGGATCAACATTCGGCAGAGTATCACGACCTTCTCTCGGCAGAGTATCACGACCTTCATTCGGCAGAGTATCACGACCTTCTTTCGGCAGAGTATCACGACCTTCTTTCGGCAGAGTATCACGACCTTCTTTCGGCAGAGTATCACGACCTTCTTTCGGCAGAGTATCACGAGCTTCTTTCCGTTGCGAATCAGAGCCTGAGGACAAATGTTTCCTTCCGGCTTTCTTCCTCTCAATCAGAGCATACCCCTCATCCACTTCCGTGTCCATGGCGGAGTCCTCCACCGTCGGGGCGGAAGCATCTACAACAGGGGACCCACTTTTGACCTTCTTCTTTTTCTTTTTCTTGACCTCTTGAATATGAGCCGTTTCTTCAGTTCTCCTCTTTAAGTATTTGGACCTTTCCGAAGGGACGCGATTTTCTTGGGTAGCCTCCAAAACCTCCGATGCCTCACTCTCAAATTCAGAAGTGAGGCCAGTCATGGCTTCATGCAGAAGTTCTGACATTATTCAGCCCGAACCCACAAACAAGTCGTTGATAATATCGAACACACAATATGCACCAATATTAATTTCAATATAAAATTCTTAACTATCAATACCAATACCAATACCAATATAGTTTCAATATAAAAATTATTAAACATTCAATATTATATATTCAAAACCAAAGTATTTAGCACAGAACTTACCAACCTGTTAAAAGAAATCCAGGAAATCCAGAATTTACAACAATTAGTATTGCCAAGATTCAGCCAATGCCGAAGCACCAAAATGAGTTGACACACACAACCTGAACGGAGTGCAGTGGTTGGGGTCGTTGATGTTCGTTCACTACTCTCAGGGGTGGTTGTCCTAGGCCTAGATAGGACGAGAGCCGACCAAATTCCGCGTTGGTTATAGTCCGTAGTAATTCGTTCAAGCACTTTAGTATTGCATACGCAGAGGATGAATTTCGGATACATACGAGGACTCAACGAAGTATAAAAAATAGGCCAGTTTTTATCGGTCTAATTGTGCTTTCGTCATATTGCCTACGCTTCGCGAATATTTTAAGATATTTCCGATCGTTGCATTCTTACTTTTTGAAGGCTATTCTGTCAGTGCTTACACACTGTATAAGCTGTATCTTACTGATAGAGTACCTCGTCTGTCTAGGCGGAAACCAAGAGTGGTTACACGCATACGGTGGGAGAAACTACAGAGGTGCGGCAACACTTCGCACGACACATATCCGAAAGATTTGAGCAAATTCCAACTGTTCCATCGCATGTAGAGGAAGAATGGCGACTATTTTCAACAGCTGCCATTGCCTCTGCACGTGATGTTTGTGGAGAGAAGCGGCTTGGTGTGGCGGCTGATGGTGAGAAAAGAACTGCGTGGTTTAAAACACCCGGAGTTCAAGAAGCCATCAGGGAAGGGAGAAGAAGAAGGCCTACAAAGACTGCACTCTCTTGGGGGACTCTGCTTCTCGTGACCGATACACTCACTGAGGCGCGAAGAACTTGCAAATTTGCTGTGCAAGCAGCTAAAGAGCAATCCTGGAAAAAGGTCGGCGAGAAGTTGGAAGGCGACCATAGATCTGCGAAAAAGATGTTCTGGCAAATCATTCGCCGGCTCAGAGGAAGGAAATTCAACATAACCGAAGGAGTTAAGTCCAAAGATGGTGTGTTGCTTTCTCCAATGAGACGGACATCTTACGCAGATGGAGCGAGCACTTTTCGGAGCTGTTCAATCCCGAACAGGGCACTGAGGGGAAGAGTCATTTTAGGGATTAAATCGCTAAAGTTGGCAAATCCGCCGGTGTGGATGAAGTTCGGCCAGAAATGCTTAAGGCAATAGGTAAGGAGGGAGTGTTATGGCTCTCTCGTGTCATTAAGATATCCTGTGAATGCGGGGAGCCACCTAGCGATTGGCAAACTATTATGATTGTTCCTCCTTTCAAAAAGGGGGATAAGGAAGAGTGCTCCAACTATAGGGGCATATCTCTTTTAAGTGTCCCCGGTAAAGTCTACGCTAAGGTGTTAGAGGCGCGTTCTAGAGCTATGGTAAAATCCAGGATAGAGGATGAACAGTGCGGGTTTCGTCACAGCAGAAGAACAACCGACCAGCTTTTCACTCAGAGAATGGTACTCGAGAAGGCTTGGGAATTCGCCAAACCAATCTACAGCTGCTTTATAGATTTGGAAAAAGGCGTATGACCGAATTCCTCGAGGTAAACTCTAGAGTGTTCTGCAGGAGTATGGGATTGATTGTCCTCTGTTGAGGGCCGTTCAGTCTCTATACACAAACTGTAGCAGATATGTTCGGGTTAACGGTAGCAAATCAACACCTTTCATCGTGGGCGTTGGACTTCGCCAAGGGTGCGTCTTGTCACCTCTCATTTTCCTTATATATGTATATGGACTGGATGTTGCAGCGCAGTCGAGGCGGAGAGTGTTTTACATTGGAAGAGTTGAGGATAAGCCATCTTTTTTTTGCAGATGACTTAGTTGTCCTCACAACTTCCCAGATGAAACTTTAGCGCGTGCTAGATAGGTTTGTGGCCGTACGTGCCAAGGTTATGGTTATTTCTAGAACACCTGTCCAATGCACTCTACATGTTAGGGGAGTCCCATTGAAGCAGGTGGAGAACTTTAAGTATGATGGGAGGAGTAATACTGAGCTTTCCTGCAGGATTGGCCAAGCTGGGTCAAATTTTAAACAGCTTGGAAGATCTATAATCAGGAAGACCGAGCTTGATGTCAAAGCCAAGTTAGCGGCTTTTAACTCAGTATTTGTTTCAACTCTCACCTATGATTCTGAAATTTGGGTACTGACCGAAAGAACAAGATCGCGAATACAAGCTGCCGAAATGGGATTTCTCCGTGCTGTTGTGGGAGATACTCGCCGGGATAGGGTGAGAAACACGGTAGTGCGCGGGGAGCTCAATGCTGAGCAGCTGCTTCTCCGAACGGCAAGGACGAATGTCGCCATCAACACGACTTCCGAAGCGTGCCTTGGATGCAATACCATCAGGCAGGCGACCGCTTGGCAGACCCAGGACGAGGTGGTTGGACCAAGTCCAAAAACTCGCCCGGGTGCGCTTGAGCAAAGCTCCTGATGAGTTAGAGTCGATGACGGAGGATCGAGTGGCCTGGAGATCCCGCGTGCGCGCATTAGCCCTGCGACTCTTTTAGTGGAACATGCGGGCCACTGAAAATGTGTGTATGTATATATGCATACTGTCAGTGCTGTGAGGTGTCAGCCTTTGGGTATGATTTTTTAACAAAATGTGTTTCCTTTATCTTTGAAATAAAACGATTACTTCAACTTTTATGAATGCCCTCTTATATGAGTTTGGTTGTTAACTTTCTCAGCATTTTACTAAACCATTGTGCGCACTGATTAAACTCGAAAAAAAAAAAAAAAAAACGGCCAAGTGCGAGTTGGACTCGCGCACGAAAGGTTCCGTGCCATCTTCTGTCTATATAAAAGTGAAAGAGACGTTGTATTGACATTAAAACGGCTAATCCGTTTGAGATAATTTTTTGCGTGATGATAGATCTTGGTTGCATGCAGGTTATAGGCGTACTTTGGTGATTAAATATCTCCATGATGAGATAGTTGGTCATGAAAGTGTCCATTAAATTTAAATCTATTATCTTACTTAACAGCAAGCAGGTGAAAAGGTTAATAACAATAATACAGGAAAAGGGTTCGCAGCTAACATTAATTAAACAAAGACACAATAGGGATCAAGGCTCGGAAGTTTGCTAATGGTTGTGGGATTTTGTCGACTAACCTTAGGTCAGTATGTGACCAAAAGAATTTTTTGAATTTGAGAATCATGTCTGTTATATGGGAGCCCCCCTTAAATATTTATTTTATTCTGTTTTCAGTATTTGTTGTTATAGCGGCATCACATCATCTGCGAAAATTTCAACTGTCTAACTATCACGGTTCAGGAGATACAGCCTGGTGACCGACAGGGACAGCGAAGTCCCCCACCTGATTATCAACCTTGACGTGGGATTCACTCCCCATCCGTTGGGCTGGACATAAGGTGTCAACCGTACCGTGCCGAGATGTCGACCAGGCTGAGAGCCCAGATCAAAAATAGCTCAGTCGCAAACGGTGTAACCGGATACCTGGCGCTCTGCGGATCAGCTAGCCTTACCTGTGTATAGTGGATCTCTG
Organism: Eumerus sabulonum; assembly: GCA_951905685.1. Classification (NCBI taxonomy): domain Eukaryota; kingdom Metazoa; phylum Arthropoda; class Insecta; order Diptera; family Syrphidae; genus Eumerus; species Eumerus sabulonum. The sequence continues at coordinate 87,501,345 of OX645061.1, forward strand.
CACAGGCGGACATTCTCTGCATCTCGTGGGAACCAAATGCAAAACCCAAACAATAAAAACCATAATGAGTCCGGATCTCATAAAAAACCGGAAGGGGATGAAATCCTCTCTACTTCAAAGGCGGCAAGAACTCAAGCAGGAGTATCAAAAAGCCGCTCTAAAAAGTTGCCAGAAGATAGAACTGACAACCAGAGGCACAACCCGGATTGCAAAATGACGACCGAAAAATGGAAGGATGTCGATCAAGCACTATCGGCAAACTTACTAAAAATAGCAAGAAAGAACCCTGGACCACCGCCCATCTGCGACGACGCTGGATGGTACCAAGGCAGGGTAAAACTGCAAAGCTGTGCCGAAGAAAGATCCCTCTATCTTTTAAACTCCGCAGTGGCAGAAATAAGGGAAATATGGAAGGGAGCTAGGCTCAAAATCGCAAGTAAGGGCCAGATCCCGAAACGGCACCAGACAGCCCCCTCGAAATAGTTGAAACAATCAACTACTACAACCCCAATCTCCCAACAGGAGATTGGAGAGGCGTGAAGCTGGAGGAACCAAAAGGCAGACCGAGACAGGCAATTATTGTCCTGAACTGTGAAGCCCTGAAACCTCTGGCCTAATGCGACTACCAAATTAGGTTTGGTCATACAAAGTCTCAAACTTAACATCTATAAAAAGGTTGAGGAAGTGCCACCATCCGGCAAAGAAGGCTCGGCTAACACCGAGGCTAAAAATTAAAGCTCGACGAAGCAGGAAACCCCAGCAATAACCCTGGTCGATAAAGACCAGGAGTCACTGCTCGACTCCGGAAGCGAGGATTATTCAACTAGCTCGCAAATGGAAGACGATCATCTAGACCTGGATCTGGAAGATCTCAATATCACCGCTGTGGAGGCTAATAGAATTGATAGCAGCTCTGATACTGAGATTTATTCAAATTAAACTCGAAAGCGGCAACCGCACATCTTCTTCTTAGGCTGGCTAAAGGAGAAGAAGACATAGTCCTAATCCAAGAACCTTGGGTACACAAGGTTCGCGGACTAAAAACTCCAGCCTATAACCTCGTATTTGCATATTTGCAAAGAAATCTCTAAACGCTTACCTTCTTCCAAATTACAGCTGCCCTGACACCACGGTGATTGCAGTACAATCACCCCGGGATAAACTATGGATAGCCTCAACATACATGGTGCAGGAAGAGACCATTCCATCAGACGAGGTCAGAAGACTAGTGGAGGATGCGTCAAGACATCAAGCTGCAAATGCGCATCACACGATTTAGGGCAGCAGCGCTATAAACGAAAGAGGTAGAATTCATTCTAGCCTCTAATCTATATATTTGCAATAAGTGAAACAAGCACACTCATTATCAAAAATCGTAGGGAGGTACTAGACTTAACCCTAGCATCTCCCTCTCTCATTTGTAGAACAAGAGAGTGGAGGGTCTCTGAGAAACACTCCTTCTCAGATCATCGCTATCTGATTTACAACCTAGATTTCAAGGTCCTAACCCCAACCGACTCTTTTTACAACCCAAGGATAATTGATTGGGAACACCATAGAGCCTTCATTGGCAGTTCTATAGTAAAAAGGACACCTGACACCCCGCGGTCGATATCATAACAAATACACTGGGCAACGTACGGGCCAACAGCTGCGTAATCCACAAATCAAGAAAAAACTCATACCCATATTGGTTGGAGACTGGAGCCCATATAAAGAATCACTCAGGGTGTACAAACAAACCCTAAGGAAAGAACAAAGGAAGTCTTGGAAACTCTTCTGCAACAATGTGGAGAAAATGTCAGAGCCCTACAGACTGAGGAATATACTCTCAAAAGATCCACTAACTCCGAGTTGCTTCATAACAAACGGAGTTTGGACAACGTCTGAAGAAGAAACACTAAATCTTCTCCTCAACACACACTTCCCAGGCTACTCTGAATTGCAAGACTCAGTGCAAGCGAGGAACTCACCTCTCCTCCGCGATAGAGGGACAGTACGATCATATAATCTCTAGAGAGAACACACAGAACACCTACTGTAAGAGTAGATCTATTGAAACAGCCTTACATACACTAGTGAGGAAAATCGAGAGACCAATCCATCTTAAAGAATATACCTTAGCAGCCTTCCTTCAACAACGTCACTCCGAAAGCAATAATAGAAGGGCTAGAAGAGCTAAAGGTGGAGAGGACTCTCATGGAGTTGATTTGCGAGTTACTCTTAACACGTAAAATCCACTCTAATTGGGGGAGCAGGAACACCTGAGTGGTTACCAGGGGAACCCCACAAGGGGGGGTCCACTCACCACTGCTACTAATCAAACTGAAGAAAGAAGGCCTGGACGTTATTGTCCACACTGAATGACCGTATGCAAACGGCATTCCCCATTCTTTGCAAATAGGCGCAAAGCAATGGGCTCAGGGTAAATTCCCAAAAGACGGAGCTTGTGCTATTCACCAGACACTTTGCTTAGCACCAGGTTAACCTATCCCTCCAGTGCTAAATACCTTGGCATTGTACTAGACAGCAAATTATCCTGGAAGATCAACATTACCGAGAGAACAAAAAAGCAACTTTAGCTTTAGGAAAAAAATGGGGATTCAACCCCATATGGCTCTAAATTACGGCCGTTAGACCCATACTAATGTATGGAGTGATGGTCTGGTGGACTGCGCTGGACAAGTCAACATACCACTCGAGAAGGTACGAAGGATCCATGAAGGATCTGAGCCTGAGCTATAGCTGCCTTCCATCCTTGACGGTCCCGGGCACGCTGCTTCCAGTTATGAAGACCAAGATGTCTTACATCCGCGATTACTGGGTCTTTATACCGGATGTTCGGTCTTCCTCTTCTTCTCGAACCAGGAGGCTCGGAGTCGAAGACCCTCTTAGCTGGAGCGTTGATGTCCATGCGCTCGATGTGGCCGAGCCAGTGTAGTCGACAGATCCTTGCCCTCCGGACTACGTCCACATCTTTGTACAGCTCGTAGAGTTCGCGGTTGTGTCTTCTTCTCCATTCACCTTCCTCACAGACAGGACCAAATATCCGGCGCAGAATTTTTCTTTCGAAAGAACCCAAAATCAGTTCCGCTGTCCTGCTTATCGTCCAGCTTTCGGCTCCGTACAGCATGACTGGCAGCATGAGCGTTTTGTAAAGCATGACTTTGGTCTTTCGAATAAGGAGTTTTGACCCAAGTTGTTTGGACAAGCCGAAGTAGCAGCGGTTGCCAAGGGCGATTCTATGCCGGATCTCCACTGTGGTGTCATTTGTGAAATTTACGGTTGCCCCGAGGTAGACAAACTCCTTAACTACCTCGAAATTGTAGCTGCCAATTGTTATATTTTGTCCCAGGTGGTGAGCGACGGATTGGTTTTTGCTTGGCAGCATGTACCTCGTCTTGTCCTCATTGAGCTTAAGACCAACTCGTTTCGCCTGTTCTTCCAAACGGTGTGAATGCTTCCAAAATGCCACGGCGAGAACACGCGATGATATCGATATCATCCGCGTATCTTAGCAGCTGGACGGACTTGTAGAAGATAGTGCCTTCCCTGTTGACGCCTGCCCGTCGCACTATCTGCTCCAGCACCAGGTTGAAGAAGTCACATGACAGCGCATCTCCTTGCCGAAATCCGGTGCATGTTTCAAACCGTTCCGAAGTCCTGGAACCGAGTTGCACGGTGCATTGCGTATTTTTTAGCGTGGCGCAACACAACTGGATCAGTTTTCCCGGGATCCCGAATTCGGCCATCGCACCAAACAGCCCTTCACAATGAATGCTGTCGTATGCGGCTTTGAAATCGATGAAAAGGTGGTGTGTACCGATTCGAAACTCGTTGGTCTTATCCAGGATTTGCGGATTTGCCGGGCCGTAAGCCGCACTGGTAGCTGCCGATTAGTGCGGTGCAAAATGGCTTTAGACGTTCACACAATACGCTAGACAGGTTCTTGTATGCGACATACAAGACTAAGACTAAAAGCCAACTCAAAATGGACGAGCGATGACAGTGGGCACTCCTCCATCCTGAATAACAGGGTAAATCTGGTAGAAAATTTGGACCACATAGAACCCCCCACAGTCTTGGAGACGAGCTTTACGACAATTTACCCGAACAGACAAAGCTGGACCCGTCAAACGCAACCCCGCAGAAACCAAAGACGAGGTGGGTATTGGAGTATTCTGCAAACAACTAAAGCTGAACAAAGCTCCAAAATTACCAAATCACTGCAGTGTCTTCCAGGCGGAGCTGTTGGCAATAAAGGAGGCCTTGTCTTGGCTGAAGTGTAACGTGGATATCCGTATTTTCACGGATAGTCAAGCAGCCTTAAAGTCGCTCGAGTCCTATGTGTACACCTTAAAAACTAGTCTCGACTACCGCTTATCTCTTAACGAGATGGCCGAACATTTTAACATACAACTTCTCTGGGTACCAGGACACAGCGAGATCCCAGGAAACGAGAGAGCCGACACACACGCCAGACAAGGAGTGACGCAACAATCAATCGTGGCATGTGAGGGAATTCCCCTTTCAACCATTAAACATAATCCCACACATTTCGCCAGGGCGAAATGAGATGAACCTGAAATGGACCCAGGAACACATCTTCCTCATCACCCGGCAAATTTGCCCCTCGACAGTCAATGGACTAGAAGTATAATCTCCCTAAAAATCACTGGTGTCATCACAGGTCACTGCCTTATTGGCAGTCACGCGGATTAAACTAGGAATAGTTCCGAACGAGTTCTGCACAAGCTGCCTAGTGGAAGAGGAGGTCGAATCAATTCACCACATTCTCTACACCTGTCCGGCATTCTGCGCAATCAGGAAACGGTACCAAGGATCTTACTTGCTTAACGACCTGACAGATGTTCAGCAAGTAGGGATATCTGACCTTCTTAACTTCTTAAGAAGCACTAGGTGTTTCCTTGAATAGGGAAATAAGCCACCCTCGGAGCTGTCAACGGGTCTCTCTAGCCTATGTGTATTCATCTCTATTCTGGGAAGGCTACGAACCTAACTACCTACCTACCTAGTAATAGGGTTCCGTCTCACCCTTTGGGTACGGAACCCTAAAAATGAAGAAGAACCGATAAGGGCTGTCGATATTTGTATGATTTGCTTTTGGAAATGTAATTGTATGCAAATTAACGTAACTAGTACATAGCGATTTCTTTCTCCAACATGTCATTTATCCTTAACCTCATTCTCTCGTTCCCTTTTTTTAAATTCTAATGATTCGATGAGAAAGGATACGTTCCACAGTCGCCTAGTGGCGGAAAGCATCGCATTAGGGGAAGAATCAAACCACAAATGCGGGACTTACAAGAGTGCTTGAGTCCTCTAGAATATCAAACATCTCCAATCCTCCTCCGGACAACCCTCGTCACTATTATGGTCGTCCTGGTCATCCATTGTTACCAAGTTGATGGACACTGGTAAGGGGGTTCATTACTTATGGAATACAAATAGAATGCGTGGAGATTTATTTCCCTGAGGTATAATTAAATGAGTTTATAGAACGAAGGCATGACAGGAAGGAACTGCGTATCCTTTCCGACCAGTCCTTGTACGGACAATGTATCTAAATAACTTCATTTGGATATATGTATCAATTGCATATGTACATCTCAAAATCAGGTACAAATGAAATGCATTTGGTCGTGATGATGCGCTAGAAGAGGAAGCATACTCAATATGAAGGAGAGGTCAAAGTAAAACTGAGCAGAGTGTTACAAAACAAATTTCCCTTCAGGACCTCAATTGCTGTTTCGATTTCAAAATTCCTGCGCACGGAGAGTGTTGAGTCTACTGCAGTTCTAGAAACGCACTCTCCGAAAATATTGAGTAATGAACCAGTTACTGACATTTTTCTCTCTTGGAGCAAGCACATCAATTCGATTTCCCATCTTCATTTCTCTTATGATGATTGTAGTACACTCCAATGAAATGCCATCTTCATGTTATATGATATATAGAGATGAACTGGACAGATATAGTCGCTCTGTACTCGTATATGTATGTAAAGTCGATTGGACAAACCATGTCTGTTTTAATTCTAATAGATTTTATGGCAAAAGATAGTTACTACTATCTGTAACTAAGTCGAGTAGAGTTCAACGGTTTTGTTGCCGACATTTGAGTCAGGAATAAATTGTATTCCACCACTGAAGGACAATAAAATATAATACAGCGTGACTGTGGGAACATTGTACCAGAAATATCTTCTTCTTAATGGGCGCTACTGTTCGGGGTGAACCTGGGCCTCAACCAACACGCCCCTCCAACTAGCACGATCTTTTGCTAGCCTTTTCCATTGCCGCATACCCAGTTGGCTGAGGTCCCCTTCCACCTGTGTGCGCCATCTTAAGTGCGGCCGTCCTCTGCTTCTTCGTCCCTCGGGGTTGGATTCAAAGACTCTCCGGGCTAGAGCTGTGGTGTCCATTCGCTCTACATGGCCCAGGAATCTAAGGCGTTGAATCCTTAGACGCTTGACTAGACTCATCGCAGTACAGCCCATAAAGTTCGTGGTTGAATCTTTTCCTCCATTCCCCGTCTGCGTTTATGGGCTCGAAAATCACGCGCAAAGTCTTTCTCTCGAACCGATCAAGGGCCTTCTCATCCGCTTTGGTGCTTCTGCGCCGTACAACAGGACCGGGATGATAAGGGTCTCATATAGAGTCAACTTTGTCGTTCGGGAGAGGGCTCAATTACTCAGTTGCCTCCTGAGCCCAAAGAAACAGCGATTGGCAAGAGTGATTCTGCGTTTGATTTCGGAACTGATGTCGTTGCTCCAGGTCACTGCGGAGCCAAGGTAGATAAAACCTTAACTACCTCGAACTTATACCTGCCAATACAAACGTTCTGGCCAAGACGTCGGTGGTGAGCGTCCTTTTCTGATGACAGCATATATTTAGTTTTGCCCTCGTTTACCGCCAGACCAATTTTCTCCGCCTCCATCTCAGTACTCGCAAACGCCTCATTGACATCTCGCTGTGATCTACCTATTATGTCAATATCGTCGGCGTATGCAAGGAGTTGCGAGGATTTGTAATAGGTTGTGCCTCTTGCATTGGCCAGTGATTTTTGCACAATAATTTCCAATAAGATGTGGAAGAAATCACACGACAGCGCATCGCCCTGCCTAAATCCTTTTTTGAGATCAAAACTGATTCGGATGGAGCAACGAGTCATCCTGCATAGTCTGACGAGTTTAGCAGGCATGTCATAGTAGGCATAGCGTTGTATAGCTCGTCTCTAATTACGCTGTCGTATGCGGCTTTGAAGTCGACAAATAGGTGGTGAGTGTCGACCTGAAATTTATTGGTTTTTTCCAGGATATGCCGTAGTGTGAAGATTTGGCCGATGGAGGACTTCCCTGGCCTGAATCCGCACTGATAAGGACCTATCAGCTTGTTTACAAAAGGCTTCAGGCGTTCACACAAAACGGCAGAGAAGATTTTGTAGGCGATGTTAAGGACTCTTATTCCTCTATAATTGGCGCAATCATAAGGGTCTCCTTTCTTGTGGATCGGGCATACGATGCTGAGACTCCATTCCTCGGGCATGCTTTCCTCTAACCATATCTTACGGATGAGCTCATGAGGTCATCCCCAGCTGCCTTGAAGAGCTCAGTAGACAGTCCGTCTGCGCCAGCAGCTTTATTCGACTTGAGCTTCGATATGGCAATCTTAACTTCGTCGAGGTCAGGAGGACAGAATTCCCTGCGGTCTCCGTCGATTAGAAATGGATCATTCTGCCTGACAGCGGTATATTGACTAACATCGCCGTTATACAGTCTGCAGAAGTGGTTTTTCCATATTCTCAGCATCGACTGCGGTTATATTACTGGGTGTCCGTTCTCATCCCTGCAGGCTTCCGTTCTGGCTTTATAACCTTGGCATTTTCGCTTTATCTGTTGATAAAACTTTCGAACGTCACGCCTGCAGTAACAGCTCTCCAAATCCTCAATCGCGCGCTTCTCGTGCTTTTTCTTCTTTCTTCTGAGAAGTTTCTGCTCCTCCCTTCTTTTTAACTCGTAGAGCTCACCAGCTGCTCTTGTTCTTTTATGCAGCGAGGCCTTATATGCATCCTGCTTCGTTGTATGAATCCTCCTGCACTCGTCATCGAACCAGGTATTTCTTCGTGGTGGAGCTTTGAAGCCCAAAACTTTGGGTGCAGAGCTTTTCAGGGTTTGCTTGCAAATTAACCACTGCTGTTCTATTGATAGCGTGGAGGATTGAGATGTATTGGAGAGCTTCAGGGAGACGCGATCGGTAAAAGCACGAGCGGCTTCTGGCGATAGTAGCTTTCCGATTTCATAACATTGTATTCGTACTCTACTCCGTTACGTTCGTGATATCCGTAAGCGCATCTTGGCTACTACAAGATAGTGGTCCGAGTCGATGTTAGCTCCTCGGAAGTTCGAACATCAAGAATAGTGGAGGATAGGCTGACGTCGATCGCGATGTGATCAATCTGGTTGGTAGTCGATTGATCAAAAGACCGCCAGGTGCCCTTGTGTATATCGAGGTGCGTGAAGCGCGTACTGGCAAGAAGGAGATTTCGCCCCGTAGCAAGATCAATCAGCCTATGTCCGTTATCGGATGTGGTGTCGTGTAGGCTATGTATGCCGAAGACTCGTTCGAAGATGCTTACCTTACCCCGCTTAGCATTGAAATCTCCTAGTACAATTTTGATGTCATAGCTGGGACATTGGGCATACGTTCTGTCTAGGAGATCGTAGACCTCATCTTGGGCGGAGTCATCCTTGTCTTCCGTGGGGGCGTGGATGCAGATCAGGCTGATGTTAAAAAATTTAGCTTTGATACGGATTGTTATGAGGCGTTCGCTCACATGCCGAAAGCTTAGGACTTTTTGCCCTAGTCCACCTTGAACAATAAATCCGCATCCAAACAATCGTTGCCCTCTCTCCCGATAGCAGTCGCCGTAGGAAATATCGCAGTTTTTCATCCGCTTTAAGCCCGGTCTATTCCATCGCATTTCCTGGATGGCGGTTATGTCCGCTTTATAGCGGTCTAGGGCGTCCGCAAGTTGTTCGGCTGCACGTGGCCTGTTTAGGGACCTAACATTTCACGTACAGAGCCGAAGATCATCGTCCTTTTTTCGTTTTTTGCAAGGGTCGTCAATCTCCGGTCCGTTGTATACGAGGCTTGTGGTTGTTTCGGAGTTTGAGGTTTTTTTACGGTTACGAGTTACTAGGCCGTAGCCCAACCTACTAATCCTGTATATATTATACAGGATATATACTTTGATAATCAATAATCTCCATGATGGCTTGGCTTGGGTTTTTCCGTTAGATGCATAGTAGCGTCGCTTGCGGCCTGATAAATGGCTTGGCTTCTCATCTGACCACGGTTGGTTGCATGCATGTAACTCACGGTGCTCTCAATGCCAGACAACAGTTTTTTTTCTTTTTTTTTTGTTGAAGGCGTCTGCTATCCGCTGGAGTACTCAGACGAAAACACCGGTCCGTTGTACTCCAGACAGACACCTTACATTACTGCATTTTCTCCGTTTTCCGGAGAAAAATTTGAAGGAGCTTGAGTGATGTAGAGCTAAGGGATAAGGCACACACCACGTCGGTAAAGGCAGGACAGTCACAGAGGAAATGCTCTGCAGTGTCACCCTCCTCTTCGCCACATGCGGCACAGGTAGGCGTCTCACTGATGTCGAGCACGTAGAGATACTTGGCAAAAGTGTAATGGCCCGTGATAACTCTCACAAGCCTTCTGCAGTCGTCTCTCCTTAAAGACAGGAGGAATGCTGCAGATTTTTTGCAAGCATCAGGGCATACGCGCTTCTGCAACCTGGACGATTCCTCCATCTACGGTTGGGTGTATTAAATACACAATCGTTAATGCAGGAATTTACCGTGGACACAGGTAGATTTTCGGTCCCATAAACACAGAGGAGGGTTGGAGGAGAAGATTCAATCACGAACTGTACGGGTTGTACAGCGACATGAGTCTGGTCAGGCGTCTACGGATCCAACGCCTAAGATGGCTAGGCCATGTAGAGCGAATGGACACCACAGCTCCAGCCCGTAGAGTCTTTGAATCCAACCCCGAGGGACGAAGAAATAGAGGACGGCCGCACCTAAGGTGGCGCGCACAGGTGGAAGGGGACCTCAACCAACTGGGCGTGCGGCATTGGAAAAGACTAGCGAAAGATCGTGCTAGGTGGAGAGGCATGTTGGTTGAGGCCCAGGTTCACCCCGAACTGTAGCGCCCGTTAAGTAAGTAAGTACAGGTAGACTTAGAGCGGGTTCAGGTCCTGAGAAGCTCTCCTTTGAACCCATTCTGGCGAGTTCATCAGAGATCTCATTTCCTGGGATCCCTGAGTGGCCTGGAACCCATACAAGCCTTAATGAATTTAGTCTGCCGACTTTGCTCAGGAAGGACTTGAGTTCAAGCACTAATTTGGAGCTAGTTAAGGGTTTACACGCAGCTTTTAGTGCAGTCACTAAAGATGCATATGGTTTCCCCCTTCCACCTGTGCTTCACAACGTAGTGCATGGCCATTAGGATTGCGTATATCTCTGATTAGAAGACAGATGCATATTTTCCTAAGGAGGAATGTTTTCGCGCTCAAAGAAGACCCCAGCACCGGACAGAGGTGGAAGGCTCATCATAGCATCCAGAGCAGCGCCCGGCGTGCTGGGGAAGGCCCCCGTGCAGCTGAGGCAAACCGTTATTTGGAGTTTGGTGGAAGAGGCTACGACATGTTGGCGTTTTAGTCTGTTCAACCAGACAACCGATGCATATGAGATTATAGGTCTTATCATTTCCGTGTAGATCCAGAGGACCTTTGCCGGTAATAAATCCCCATGTTTTTCCAAAAGCTCCTTTGCATTGCCAGAAAGCTGACAACGCTTTGGTGTTTTTTGACCCAACATGCTTTGACCAGAGAAGCTTGCTATCTAAGATGATTCCTAGATACTTAGCCTCCTTGGATATCGGGATGGAAGCGCCTTTTAGTACCAGCTGAGTCATGTCAGTATTTTTCCTCCTTCTAGTAAGGAGAACGACATCGGTCTTAAGAGGATTGACTGACAGCCCATTTCTGGTACACCAATCATTGATCACATTTAGCGCCGCCTGTGCCTTGAGACGGACAGTCGCTAAACATGAGCCGACAGAAAGAATGGCGACATCATCCGCATAGGCATTGGCACAGATTCCAGAGGCATTGAGAGCATCAAGCAGAGAGTCAACCACCATGCACCATATCAGCGGGGACAGGACGCCACCTTGCGGGCAGCCCCTGGTTACGACGGATTCGACATACTGGTCGAGGCCTGCATCAGCTGTCAATGTCCTGTGCATGAGCATAGCCTTGATCCAATGGACCAGTGCTTCATCTACGCCATGATGCCTGGCAGCGTTATACATGCTGTCAAAAGTTGCGCTATCAAAAGCTCCCTCAATATCGACGAAAATGGCCAGCGTATACTCTTGCCTTTCGAGCGCGCATTCAATTCTCCCAACAAGGTTCTGAAGCGCAGTCTCGCAGGATATTCCACGCTGGTAGGCATGTTGCATATCCGAAAGGGGCTGAATTCGAAGGGCAACTTTGCGGACGTGCAACTCTACCAGTCTCTCCATGCTTTTCAGCAGGAAGGATGTTAGGAAGAAGCTCTTGGCAAGTGAGTAGTCCTCTTTTCCTATTTTGGGAATGAAGACCACTTTCACTGTGCGCCAAGGAATGGGTATGTGAGCAAGTGCTAGACTAGCAGTGAAAATTCTTTCCAGAGTAGGAAGCAGCTGCCTGATAACAGGATATATCCCGTCGGTGCTCGACGATTTGAAGCCATCGAAGGATACCACAGCAAAATCAATAACTTCAGTCGTAACCACCCGCGACGCAATATACCAGCTACGCCGAGTTGTTTTCCTCGTTTGAGTTGCAGTTTCCCTTGAAGGAGTGTGCAACGAGCCGATGTCGATCTGATTTCCCGGGAAATGAGTCTCAAACAGTAAACTAAGAGTTTCTGCTTTAGACTCAGAAAGGTACCACCAGATTTTTTGAGTGCATCCAGCTTTGTCGGTTTTCCTCATTTGAGGACTTTAACCAACTCGCTAGTCGCACTCAGAGACTTGATCTCTTTTTTTTTTTGTTTTAGTTTAGGTTTTAGTTCGTTCTTCGATTTAGGAATGAGTTTCTTATATTCTTTCTGTGTATTCGTTCGTTCGTACATATTTTAAAACTGAATGCATGTTATCAGAATCGAATTTAATCCGTCTGTCGGAATAATCGCAAACAACGTAATTACTGTACACCACCAAGTGAAGTGGGTAAATTGCATATATCACCTAAAGCTGCAAAGAAGATTATATACACATGTATGTATATGTATGTAAAATTGCATTGCAGATCAATTTCTCACTTCATAAAACTAAACCGAAATTGCATTTCACCCATTTTTTTAGGGAAACTACGAAATCGGCTTAGCGGTAATCCTCTCAGTTACACTCGCCTGCAGCAAAGAAAGCCGAGTGCAAAATCTGGCACTTTCGAAAAGATACAAAACAAATGCATACTATTCAAAACACGTACTCTACTGGAATTCGTGTATGAATCCGTACATATCCTTCGGCGAGTATAAGTCCTACATTCCAATTCTCCTTGATAAATTCTTCAATAGAACGCCAAGGATTACTACAGGATATTCACCTATTATTTGCGAAATGCAGTCAAGTACTTGAACTAAAATCGGGGTTTAAGCACTTAGATGTAGTTTATGTGAACGTATCTGTTTTGATGCACTTAAAAAATACATCTCAGCTTTTCGTCTTCGCTTCCTAGAAAAAAAAAGTAATATTATTTGAATATGATATGTGTGATTTCCTTCGTTTGGACCGCGATAGTAATCTTAACCTTCCGTCCTCACACATATTTTTTCTTACGCGGTCCTCACACTGGGGTGTGACATACCCCAAACATAAAAAATTAAAATAAATTGTTTTTAATAAATTAAAATTTTTATTAATATTTATTTTTCGTAGTACACCGCCGTGGCGCAGTGGTTAGTGTGTTGGACTCTGGCGCACGATGAGCGAGTTCGGATCCCGATAACACCAACGCCATCGAATGTTTATTTCGCGACGTTCCTCCTCGGCGGGGTACTGGCAAAACACCTCGTAGTAAACTTGCCATGAAAAAGCTTCTCGACTGACGCCGTTCGGAATCGGCATTAAACTGTAGGTCCCTTTCACCTGTGTGAAAAATAAATCACACACAACTTGGGTGATTGAGAGAAGCTTGGCTCTGGTCCTTCATGGGCTGTAACGCCACCAAAGAAGAAGTACACTAATATAGTGTTTAAGCCCCGGTGCACACATGAGGTTTTTTGACGCACGGTGACGCAATTGGTCAGTGCACACATGCGGAATTTTCCCGCAGCTCTCAATCTGCAGTTTGCGTTCAGCTTGCAGCAATGGAGGTTTACAAAAAGAAACTAGTAATTTTCTCATACCTAGTGCATAAAAACTATGATTTTAAAAAGAAATGACGTTATTGGGTACATCCTTTTGTTGACCATCCGCTAACAAAAGGATTATTTTATAGAGAAAATTCTGAACATTTTTTTTTAACTATTTTCGAATGAGTTTAAATTCTTTTGATGAGTTAGCAGTTAAAGTTTTACCAAAAATCAAGTCTGAGGATACACATATGAGATTGTCCATACCTATCTCCTCTTTGTCTTATTTGGGTTAATCGATAAACCCTCTCTGCCCCACCAGTCAGAGATAAACTGAAGCGCGAGCTGCATGCGCTCACAGGCAGCAGTTTCGCACTTGCCCGTAGCAATGACCTCTAGGTCATCAGTGGTTAGCTTGCATAGTAGGCCATCCAGGACTATTGACCAGAGAAGAGGTGAAAGGACTCCTCCTTGTGGACGCCCTGAGACCTCTCCGCATGCTGCTGATATAATACGGCTATTTAGCATCGCCCTAATCCAGTGATTAGTGGGATGGTATACTCTCCTGCACGATAATGCAGTGCTGGTCGAATCATAGCCAGTATTATTAATGGCTCTCTCAATATCGGGGATGGCACAAATTGCGATCTCCTTGTGTGTGAAAGTATTTTCAACGCGCGTCACGAGGTGGTGTAGCGCATTCTCAGTAGATCGTTCTTTGCGATATGCAAACTGATTGGGATGCAGTGGTATCTGATTCTCCAGGATACCTCTAATATGGAGCTCTATTAGTTTTTTACTTTTACTTTTAGAAGAACCGATATAAAACTGATGGGGCGATAGGATTTAGGTTGTTCATTTGGCTTTCTAATCCTGGGGATGAAGACATGATTGACCTCCCTCCAGATTTGGGGATGTATCCCATGTTAAATGTATGTATGTATGTTGGCGTTACAGTCCATGAAGAACCTGAGCCGAGCTTCTCCATGTTGTGTGTGATTTCATTTTCACATAGGTGAAAGGGACCTACAGTTTTATTGCCGGTTCCGAACGGCGAATTTCGAGAAGCTTTTCATGACAATTTTACTACAGGGGGTTTTGTCAGAACCCCGCTGAGGAGAAACACCGTGAAAAACACGTTCGATGACATGGCTGTGTCGGGATTCGATCCCGAGTCATCGGTGTCAGAGGTCAACACACTACCCACTGCGCCATGGTGCTCTCATCCCATGTAAAAACATGACCTAAAAAAATTATCAGTGATGATAAAATAATTTTTTATCTCCTCGATAAATAATTCTACATCAAATTCTTCCATATTTTACTTTTTTTTATTAAACTGAAATTAATACGCGGTAAAATGACGCATGTGTGCACTGCACAATACAAAACAATGTACTGGAAAATGCAAGTGCGTTTGCGGAGACGCTGCGGTCCCGCAGAAATTTGCGAGTTTTTTTGCCCGCAAGAATAACGCACGGTGACGCAGCGTCGCCGCAAGTGAGTGTGCACCACTCGATTTATTTGTGAGTACTGTAAGACACAAATGCGGTGCCGCGGCGTTACCGTGCGTCAAAAAACCGCATGTGTGCACCGGGCCTAAGAGTCCCTTTACTTATACCAAAAAAAAAAAAAAAATACTTATAAGAAAAAAAAATGTTTTTACAAATTAAATTAATAAAAATGTTGCTGTTAAATTAAATTCGAATTACTTAAAAATTAAAAAAAAAACAAAAGGTCAAAACCAAAAATCCTTTTTGAAATGACATTCAGACCCTTTAAAACAATTTCAAGGAAATTTCGTTGAAAACTGTTGCGCAATATTAAAATTCAATTTTTAATTACTATTACTGCATTCAACACAATCTAGTGAGCGATGCTTGGGGTTTTTCTGTCTTTTTTCCTGTCACAGAAAGTACACGGAACATAGTTTTCTAAATTTATTGGTTGTATTGCTTCAAAACTTGAAGTGGTTTCAACTGGAAATTCGTTTTTCACTATTCCTTCGATAATTTTTTTCAAACCCTTCAAACCCCGTCTTAGTGTCGGTACTATTATCCTTCTTTGTAAAAGTGGCTCAACAAGGCTGTACGAGAGTTCGTGCAGAAACAATTTTCTTGGAATTTTTCTATTTGGCTGTGAGAGTGCGTGAAGTACCATTGCATTTATGCTACCTTGATCCAACATTCGAAAGAAAACCCTCATAGGCCAGCGATGCGTAGCTCTGGACGTTGTATGTATAGGTATGACACAATTTATCAAACGTATCGGTTCCGCCTTTGGAACCGAAGTAGTGAACCAATGTGTGCAGCGACCCAACTCCTTGTTCCTGGGGAAAGAGGAACCTGGCCCTCCAGGTTGGGGGTTGTGCTTAGGGGTAACATCCCTATCACGTAAAAACCTATTGGTTCCGAAACAACAACATGCCTCGGATACAAAGCTGACGACCCCGGCAAACGACTAACGGACTTGAGAGTCTGCACCTGGAATGTTAGGTCCCTTAACAAACCGGGTGCAGGCGATCAATCGGAGCAAGCCCTCAACTGCTATAAAGCAGATATAACCGCACTCCAAGAAGTGCGATGGGATTGACCAGGCAAAAAAATGGATGAAAAACTGCGACATCTACTACGGGAACAGCTAAAAGGAGAGCAAACAGCGCCTAACCGGGTGCGGATTCGTTATTCGAAGAAGACTCCGACAAAAAGTCTTAAGCTTCCGAGACATAAGCGAACGCCTCATAACAATCCGTACCGAAACTAAATTTGGAAACAATAGGACGATCGACTCAAAGAAGAATTCTACGATCTCCTAGACAGAACATATGCCCAATGCCCCAGCTACGACACAAAAATAGTCCTAGGAGATGTTAATGCAAAACTTGGCAAAGAGGACATATTTAAGTCGATCATAGGAAAGCATGAGAGCACCGTGGCGCAGTGGGTAGTGTGTTGGCCTCTGACGCCGATGACACGGGATCGAATCCCGACACAGCCATGTCATCGTGCAACGTGTTTTTCACGGTGTTTCTCCTCAGCGGGGTTCTGACAAAACCCCCTGTAGTAAAATTGTCATGAAAAAGCTTCTCGAAATTCGCCGTTCGGAACCGGCAATAAACTGTAGGTCCCTTTCACCTATGGGAAAATGAAATCGCACACAACATGGGTGATTGAGAGAAGCTCGGCTCAGGTTCTTCATGGACTGTAACGCCAACATACATACATACATAGGAAAGCATAGCCTCCATAACACCACATCCGACAACGGACTAATCTAGCGATTTCCTAGCGGGGCGTAACCTCCTTGTAGCAAGCACGCGATTCCCCCATCTCAACATCCACAAGTGTATCTGGCGGTCTTTTGATCAATCGACCATCAACTAGATTGATCACATTGCGATCGACGCCAGACACTCCTCGTGTATTCTCGACGTACGAACCATCCGAGGGGCCAACATCGACTCGGACCACTACCTTGTTCTAGCCAAGGTACTAATGAGGATATCAAGAATGCTTAGGAGTCGAGTAGCACAAATAAAAGTTTGACGTCGGAAAGCTACAATCGCAAGAGACTGCCAGAACCTTTGCCGATCGTGTCTCCCCCAAACTCTCTCAAAACCCGCCCACAGCAGCACAATCAAGAGAGCAGGAATGGGCGCAATGCCAAAGCGCCGTCAGAGACGCTGCCTCAGAGGTGCTGGGTTTCAAACCACCACCACCTAGAAACCCCTGGTTCGATGAACAATGCGAACCAGCCCATGCAGCAAAACAAGACGCATATAAGGCCATGCTGCAACGAAGGACGAGAGCTGCTCGCGAAATCTATGAGCAGAAGAGAAGAGAGGAACACACGCTTTTCAGAAGAAAGAAGAGAGAGCACGGAAAGCGTGAGATCGAGGAGAGGAAAGATGCTTCCGCAGGATTAACGTCCGTAAGTTTCACAATAAGGTAAAACGAACATGCCATGGCTACAAAGTCAGAGCGGCGGCCTGCAGGGATGAAAATGGAGAACTGGTAGTAGAGTCGCAGTCGATGCTGAGGATTTGGAAAGACCACTTCTGCAGACTGTATAACGGCGATGATAGACAAGATACCGCTATCAGGCAGAACGAGCCATTCGTAATGGACGACAATGAAACAGAATTCAGTCCACCCGACCTAGACGAAGTCAAAATACCGATATCAAGACTTAAGTCCAATAAAGCCGCGGGCGCAGACGGCCTGTCTGCCGAGCTTCTTAAGGCGGCTGGAGATGGGCTGGTAAGGTGCATGCACCATCTCATTTGCAAGTAATGGTCGGAGGAAAGCATGCCCGACGAATGGAATCTCAGCATCGTTTACCCGGTCCATAAGAAAGGAGACCCCTATAACTATGCCAACTATAGGGGAATAAGTCTCCTTAACATCGCATATAAAATGTTCTCTGCCATATTGTGTGAACGCCTGAAACCGTTTGTGGATAACCTGATCGGCTCTTATCAGTGTGGTTTCAGGCCAGGTAAATCCACATTAGACCAAATATTTACGTTACGGCAGATCTTGGAGAAGACCCAGGATTAACAAATCGACACTTACCACCTCTTCGTCGATTTCAAGGCTGCATATGGCAGCGTGTATAGAGATGAGCTATACAAAGCTATGTATAGTTTTAGCATCCCTGCCAAACTCGTCCGACTGTGTAGGATGACAATGGAGAATCCTCGATGCTCCATTAAGGTCGGTAATGAGCAAACCGAGACCATTGATGTTAAAAAAGGATTTAGGCAATGTGACGCGCTGTCATGCAACTTTTCCAACATCATGCTTGAAAAGATCGTGCAAGAGTCACTGGCCAACACAAGAGGTACGACTTATTTCAAGTCTACGCAATTGCTTGCGTAAGTCGACGACATTGACATGATTGGACGGACACAGCGAGACGTCAATGAGGCCTTTGTAAGCATTGAGCTAGAAGCGGCTAAGATGGGTCTCAAGGTTATTGAGGGTAAAACCAAATATCTGCTTTCGTCTATAGGAGACGGACAACACCGACGTATTGGGATTTTTTGTTTTTTTTTTTTGCATTTTAAATTCATTTTATTTCAGAAAAATCTTATAATTATCTTACATGCTAGACAAAATGAGTAAAACTAGCTTAGATTATAACTAACATTAATGTCTTACTGACCCTAAGCGGGCACTCTAAAACAAACAATATACAACTTATTCTATGTCTTTCGACAACTTAATATTAACAGAAAAATTATGAACTTTTGTTAATTGTACGCTAAGAAAATTAAGAAAAACTTAGCGTAATATCGGGTATAGCCAGAGCGTCACCTTGGGCGGATACATATAACCTTGAAGTGGTCAAGGAATACGTCTACCTTGGCTCACTGATGACCAGCGACAACACCAGCGCTGAGATAAAACGCAGAATCACTATTGCCAACCGCTGTTTCTTTGGGCTCAAGAGGCAATTGAGAAGTGGAGCCCTCTCTCGGAAAACCAAGGTGACACTATATAAGACCCTACCCATTCCAGTCCTCCTTTACGGCGCATAGGCTTGGACCTTAACAAAAGCGGATGAAGATGCCCTTGGTCGTTTCGAGAGGAAAATTCTGCGCACTATCTACGGTCCCGTTTGTTCAAACCGTGTATGGAGGAGAAGATATACCGAAGAACTGTACGGGTTGTACAGCGACATCGGCCTGGTACGACGTCTACGGATACAGGAAATAAGGCTCCGACCCGAAAAGTCTTCGAATCCACCTCGGAAGGAAGACGCGGCAGGTGGAAACGGCTGGCCAATGACGGTGCCAGCTGAAGACGCTTGTTGGTTGAAGCCCAGGTTCATCACGGACTGTAGCGCCACCTAACTATGTAAGTATCCATATTATGTTTGAAACACTAGATCGATTGGTCTTCTTCGTTTGAGTCTTCTTCTTCTTCCCAGTGGGAAGTTATTGTAATAGGGTCGATTATGCGAATTCCAAATGTTGACATACCTCCACGTTTTAAAGTCACCACAATCCAATTCCAAGGTTTTTATAGAAATTTCTGTGTGTATGTACGTATGTGCGTTCGGAATCTCGAGAACCTCGAGAACCAATGATGGTATTGGCATGGGACTGATTTCATTCGACGTGTAATTGCTGGTGAAGCCTTCGGCAGAATCGGTCCAGACGATTTATGTTAGAAATGAAATAACTAAAAAAAAGTCAAAAAAATTTAAGAACACGCGGCGCTGCCACCATTTAAGTACTAACCGCGCCCGACGTTGGTTGATTGCGGTGATCGAGCGAGAATCGCTACATTACCCGTTATGTGTGTGTGTGTGTGTGCGTATTGGCGCGTCGATTATCTCGAGAACAAAAAATGATATTGGCATGATTTCATTCGACACACAATTACGTGAAGTAGAACTGACGACATTTTCAGCAAAATTGGTTAGAAATAAAACAACTAAAAAAAGGGCGAACAAGTTACGCAACCCAGCTGTTGTGAATGAGACTGTATCAAGCATACTGATGAAGGCATAACACTCACAGTATATGGTCAATTTAAAATCATCAAATTTGTGTGTAATTCTAATATAGAATCATAAGTGCGTGGAATAGTTGCGGGGAACTACAACCAAGATGAAAATTCAGTCTTTTCCTTTGAACTGACATCTACGACCCAAACCATCCGACCCTCAAAACTGCACAAATTATGCAAAAAAAAAAAAAAAACGAAAGAAACATACGTGTAAATGCATCTACTAAACCATTGAAAACCGCATACCTACTGTTAGAAGTCACAAAAAATGTACGTGAATTTGATTATTTAAAATTTGTTTCAGAGTTCCGACAAAACTATGATTGAACTAAAACAAGCCAAATCCGTATTTCGTATGGGTCCGACCTAAAATATATGTATATATCAAAATTGTCAGGACAGAGCCTATTTCAGCCTAGGGGGCTCTTTCCAAATAATTACCGATATGTTAAATAAGCATTCTTGGTTACGAATGGTATTGATGCGGTGCGTCCAAAAGCAAAACTTTGGTATTAAAGAAGAAAACGTCACTAGTCGTTAAATATTGTAGTAATTGTAGAAGGAAGGGTTTAAATGTAGGCCAATGGCGTTCGGAGTTGAGCTTCATTAAACCTTACCGTGTGTGTAAAAATCTTGATTATATATAAGACATATGTACATATAAAAATTAAAAAACAGCTATACCGATTTTGCTTAAAACTTACTCAGTACTTCTTCTTTGATGGCGTTACAGCCCATGAAGGACCAGAGCCAAGCTTCTCTCAATCACCCATGTTGTGTGTGATTTATTTTTCACATGGGGGAAAGGGACCTACTGTTTAATGCCGATTCCGAACGGCATGAGTCGAGAAGTCTTTGGCTTTTCTTTTATAAATTATTTAAAATTCAAAGCATTGTGCTGCATTCATCAAGTCATGCGAACGGGCCAACCAGACTATCTCTATTGGAAATTTGACTTTCCAGTTTCGCAGCGATCCTATGCTCTTATTCAGCCAAGATTCTCTTGCACGACCCCAGAGCGTACTTTCTTTGTTTACATCACCCGTCAGTGGAATTCTCTACCTATCGAAATAAGAAGAATTGCAAATCACCGCACTTTTAAAACTTCCCTCCTGAAATACCTGTCATCACCCTAATCTCCCTACAAACATTGTCCTTTAAATTCAAATCTAAAAAAGCTTTAATTTGTATTTATATACAGTTTTATTCTTGCCTTCTGCATCATCTGTATATCTTGTTTTTCTTAATTTCTTATTTTTATTTTCTTTAAGCCTTACACTATCTTACAAGATCTAAATCTTTTTGTGTAAATGTTGTTTTAAATAAATGAAATGAAAATGAAAAAATGTAATGAAGCTTTTTCGGACGCCGTGGCGCAGTGGTTAGTGTGTTAGACTCTGACGCACGATGAGCGAGTTCGGATCCCGATAACACCGACGCCATCGAATGTTTATTTCGCGGCGTTCCTCCTCGGCGGGGTACTGGCAAAACCCCCCGTAGTATACTTGCCGTGAAAAAGCTTATTCAGTACTAAGTTGCGTAATTAGGCGTGGAATGAACCCGATCTTATGTCAATACCATTTTTGGTTCTCGAGATAATTGAGCGGGAAATTCCGAAACGCACATGCGCACTTACCACTGGGAAGGCTAAAATATGAAACAAAATGGGTGACTTAATTTCTCCCACTGGGAAGAAGTCGCGTGGGCCTTGCGAGTCGCACCTCGACCACGTTTTTTTTTTGTTTTATAGTTCGCGTAGGTTCAAGCGTCATACACTTGTTATCTTTGTCACACAACCTGAACGGAGTACAGATGGTTTGCGTCGTAGATGTTCGCTCACTACCCTCCAGGGGTTATTGTCCTAGATGGGATTCGAGGAGTACTCGACTGAATTTTCACGTTTGTTGTAGTTCCCAGTAAGTGTTCCATTCCATCAAGGTGTTATATTAGAGTATTAATTTGAAGGGACCATATAAGAGTGCTATGCCTTCTTTAGTATTTTGATCACTACCCATTCTCAACAGCTGTATTGCACAATTTTTTCCGTATAGGAATTGCCTTTCTTGGCTATGGACATTTTTCAATCGCTGCTGTACCGCGTAACAAAGTTAATTTTAGAAACCGCTAAATTACGAAATCTCAAACACAAGTTATTGTTGGAAACTATAATCGACTTGGTGAAAAACCTGACAAGATGAACAAACCACAGCTATTCATTTTCCCAACCAACCCCACAAAATACAAACGAAAAGATAGATTAATTGAGCAAAAACATCACTCAAAGTGAATAATATATGCTTTCACAGGTTGTGCTCGTGGAATCCATATTTATGAAAAGCGACATTGTATCGCAGCCCTCATGTTTCCAATAGCTTGTTGATTAAGCATCTCTGTATGAAATTTCGCCCTTCCCTCTGTCTAATTAAAATACGTTCATTAATTAAAATCAAATGCCAAAAGTACATAAGCCACCAGACAAGCATATTTGCCTTGTCGTAAGCTTACGCAGAGTACGACTCTGAAATCATGTATATGTAGTATGTACATCCCATTTGTGTATTTGTTGAGTAAACACTTAGTGCTGCATGCCAAACGCCAAATTAGATGCTCCAAATATTGACTTTACACAAGTTTGCTCGCAACTCCTTGTACAACTACATCGTATCCACAACAATTTATCCAATGTCTGATTAGCCGTCGAGTAACGAATTGAAATACGTATATGATATAATGCATCCACTTGAACTCTCTTTGATTCAGCTTTTATTTTATTGAATTGTTTTTAGAAAAATGTTCGCTTTGGTCTATTTACTCAAACTATCTTGTATCTTGATACAAAGTGGTTTACTGACGCCGGATGAAAAAATATAATATTTATAATAGCCAGGTTCGGTCGCCGTGATAACCATTCAGTAGAGTCACCTTATGAATGAGCAAGATGCCTCGGATAAACGGACGGATTCTCGAAGACTACATGGCGCGAAAGAGGAACACGATTTGCGAGTATGCTCCTGGAATATCAGAACTCTGTACGCTCTTGGAGCTGCTCATAAACTGGAAAGAACCCTCACGCACTTCAAGGCGGATGTTACTGCGATCCAGGAAATACGCTGGATAGGAAACGGTATGATGAGGAAGAAAGATTACGACATCTATTACAGCTGTCACCAAAGATTGCACATGTTAGGGTGCGGATTTGTCGTGGGAAAGCGGGTAAAGTCGAAGGTCATCTACTTAAAGCCCATAAGTGATAGTGTGGCTGTGATCTGCATTAAAGGCCAAAGTGGCTGAAGATCCCTTTAAAGAGGAATTCTTAGATCTCTTGGACAAGGCCTAAGGAGCTTATCTGAAGTACGGTGTTAAAATCGTAACCGGGAGCTTTAATTCCAAAATCGAAAGCACAGCCTCAACGATACAACAATACGTAACGGTTTCCGACTCACGGACTTTACGACGGCTTGTAATGTGGTGATAAGTAGCACAACATTTCCCCGCAAGCGAATCCACACAGCAACCTGGCGATCTCGGGATAGTCGAACCGCTAACCAAATCGACCCTGTGCTCATTGACACTCATCAAACATCATTGATATGCGAATATTCAGGGGGGCGAAAGTCGACTCTGAATATTTCCTCGTAGCAGCAAGATTCAGAGCTCGACTGTCCAAAGTCATAAAACTGCACCAGCCCACCGTGAGCAGATTCGACTTTGGACGCCTGAGCACATCGGAAGTTACTAGAGTCTACAGGGAGCAATTGAGCGGAAGGCTATTCCGGAAGCAGCTGAGACCACCTTAGGCTACCAGCCACTCCCGACAAGAAACCTGTGATATGATGGCGAGTGTGAGCAGAAAAGGAACCGATGAGGTTTACCAAAGGTGCTGCAGCGAAAAAACAATGCACCGCGAGAGGAGTACCGAGCCAGAAGAAGGGATGAGAAGAAACTGCAGCGACTAAATAAAAGAAACTTCGCGGCTCAAGGATATCGAGTAGACTTGGGAGAAGCGTAAAAAATGGGCCTTTTATAAAAAGGCTACAAGCCTTGTAGGAGGCTTCAAGAAAGGCACCCAGGCTGTTTGAGATTTCGAGGGCAATCTTGTCAACGACCCGCAGGTAGACCCAAGGCCGCAGGCTCAGAGCAGGCTTGTCATCAGAGATTTTCAAGGCTGGCGGCGATGTTCTTAAAGGGAGCATCCACAAGATCATATGTAGAATGTGGGAAGAAAAAGTTCGGTGTCGAGACGGAAAAAAATGTTCCGTATACGCTCCCGTGTGCGGTGCAAAGTCATTAAAATCAGCTGTAACACGCCACCCTCAGAATAAAATGCTTCCGTTTCTTAAAGGCCTTCAAAAGCACAGCTCCCTATTGCAGAGCCTGAAAGAAAACACACAGGTGCTGTTGAAAACAGAACAGTGAAAAACCAAGCACTAACAAAATTAGACATTTTTTATGCAATTAGTGTGCTCTTCGCGCCTGCTGGCAATAATGTATGTAAATTGAATCTATTCGTCACTTACTGTGTAAATGCTCAGTACTAGTCCAAAAAACGAACATGTTCCATGGAAGTCACTTTTTTTTAGAGTCACACGCGCACTCAAGGCTAAGGCCTTATAACGTATTGAACATTGTGCGAGCGAAAGTAACAGGGTGAGGGAAAGTTTCGCTCAGGTTTACACACAACCCGAACGGAGTGCAGTGGTTTTTGGGTCGTAGATGTTCGTTGACTACTCTCAGGGTCAGGGGTGGTTTGTCCTACATAGGACGAGAGCCGACCAAATTTCGCGTTGGTTATAGTTCTCAGTAATTCGTTCATGCACTTTTGGTGTTAGTATTGCATAAGCAGAGAATGAATTTCAATTGACCACATACTGTGTGTGTTATGCCTGCAGCAGTACGTTTGGTCACTTTCCATTCACAACTGTGTTGCATACTTTTTTCCTTATAGGAATTGCTCTTTCTTGGCCGATGATGTTAACCACTGCACCACGGCCACCCCTTTCCACCCCACCCCCCACCCTATTCCTTTCGGAACTAGAGGAGGTAAGTAGCATTGGGCTGAGGAGACTACTAGGATTTCTACTGCATCTAAGTGGTTCATCTCAACGGGAGATCTTAACTGAGCACAATGGACTCCTCGTAGTCTAAGTTACCTTTCGTCAATATGGCACCCACTTACCTTACCTGATCTTATATGATATTACCGCTTCAGATTTCGAGAGCAATGATTTGTTTAGAAGGTGAATTTTCAGAAAGATTTCAGTAGAGATCGGGAATTTGAATTTACTGCGAATAAATATAAAATCTTTGGAAGAAATGCACAAAAATATAAAACATACATATAAATACATTCCCCACATCAGCAATTGCTTCCTTTTTTGTTTTTCATTGATTTCTGCTTGTCTCATGGCAAATGCTGTCAAGTGTCCTGATCCTTACCACATTGTTATTTCAACATAATTTATGGTCACGTCACACTAAAGTTAATTTTGATTTAAATGGCATCGCTCTGCAATAGGTAATTGTTAACATTAACTCGCCGATGAATCGATTTCAATTAAAATATTTATTGCCATTAACTCTTAAATTGTTGCCCTTTTTCAACATGGCTGTGTTGATTAAAATAAAAAGGTTCGTTTGAGTTGGTCACCTGGACTTTTTTCGAATACTCATTGCAGCCAATAAAGGGAGATTAAAGTGATGGTATTGGCAGTACAGTGAAATGAACCTGTGCTTCTGGCTACATTCTGATTTAATTGGTTGGTTGATTAAAAACCACGGAACTGGCCGTGCGGGCAAATTCTTTTCATTTTAAGTACCAACGGGTTGCAAATTCAACTGGGCGGGAGGAATATTTTGTTTTAATTAATCGATTTTTTATACCAAATAATATAGGATATGAAAGAAAGTCTGGATAGAGATGTGATGTATGACTAAGCATTTTTATATTACATTTAAAATTGGGTAAACCATTTGCTTGCAAGTCTATTTCGTTGGCAGGTGGCATTTTAGAAGTACAGTGTCGTCCCAATCGGTTGCGATCACAGCCGTTTCAGTGCTGAGAATGGGCATATCCGCCGTGAAAATCAGGCAAGGGGGGTCCCATGATACTCCGGGCTTAGTTTTTTAAATACTAGAGCTCTAACGTAGAAACAACGTTATTGCAAGTAGCAAGTCGTATTTGTTTACTATAGAGGGCTTTGTTCTTTAGGCCCCTTCGTTAATTTGGTCGTTAAGGTACATGATTGTTCCTTCGATGAAGTCATGGTGAATATGTTTTACTTCCATCATGCCTACTAATAAATAACGTTAGGCTGCTTAACATGTTGAGAATTTGTGTGATTAGTTTTCCATCATGTCTTTGAGCTCTTTAGGTCAAACAATGTGTTAGTGTTTTTAAATTGTTCAGGGGGTTTCTTCTTATTGGTTGATGTTTGTTTTAATTGTTGAGCTTGTAGAGTATTATCGCTTGCTGCGACAGCATGTGTGTATTTTATTTATAAACTGTTGATTGATGCGTATCGACTATTAAATAGATATATATATATACAGATAGATACATATATACAGACACTATAACAGATATAAATATGGAAACTCATGCAAATTTAACTTACGTTCAACTGAATAAGTTTTGGTTGAACTTCATCCCAACAAGTAGGTAAATAAGTATTGTCATGAAAATGAGTAGTCCATAGGATTCGACCACTAGACTACGATAAACTACAACTGTGTCCTCGTTTATTCAGTACACACTTAAGTATGCCACCACAGATCATCGGGGCACTTTACCTTCATTACAACCTTTTATAACACTTAATACTTTATTGCTTACACAGACACCTTTTACAAACTTCGTCTCTACAACTGGGAGGGAGGGAGCGAGCAAACAGGGCAAAGAAGCTGATCGTTTTTAATACGGCAAATCAAAGCTGACCCACAGCCTCCGAGTGGCCCCTGCTGGATAGCTGCCCAGGCACGCGCCGGACAGTGAACTAATGTGTGCAGCGACCAGCCCGTTCTTCCTGGGGTAAAAGGCTCTCGTCCTATCTAGGACAACCACCCCTGAGAGTAGCGAACGAATATCAACGACCCAAACCACTGCACTCCGTTCAGGTTGTGTGTCTAAAACACATTCTACGAGAATATAAAAACTCTTGAGCCTGCGCGAGTCTCTAAAAAAAAAAAAAAAAAATTGAAGTCTACGCAATTGCTTGCGTACGTCGACGACATTGACGTGATATCTCCTTTCAACAAAAAAAGACAGTCAACACCGACGTATTGGCGAGAACGTCACCATGGGCGGATATAACTTTGAAGTGGTCAAGGAATTCGTCTACCTTGGCTCACTGACATCCAGCGATAACAACACCAGCGCTGAGATAAACCGCAGAATCACTCTTACTAACCGCTGTTTCTTTGAGCTCAGGAGGCAATTGAGGAGTAGAGCCTTCTCGCGGAAAACCAAGGTGACACTATATAGGAACTTGATCATCCCAGTCCTCCAGAGGATTGGACCTTAACAAAAGCGGATGAAGATGCCTTTGGTCGTTTCGAGAGGAAAATTCTGCGCACTATCTACTATCCCGTTTGTTCAACCGGTGTATGGAGGAGAAAATTTACCGACGAACTGTACGAGTTGTACAGCGACATCGGAGTGGTACGATGTCTAAGGTGGCTAGGCCATGTAGAGCGCATGAAAAATACAGCTCAGACCCGAAGAGTCTTTGAATCCACCCCGGAAGTAAGGCGCGGCAGAAGACTGTCGCTTCTGCTGTGGCGCACGCAGTTGGAAGGGGACCTTAACCAATTGGGCGTGCGGCGCTGGATACAGCTGGCCAAAGATCGTGCCAGCTGGAGACGCTTGTTGGTTGAGGTCCAGGTTCACCACGGACTGTAGCGTCACCTAAGTAAGTACCAGTCTCTACAACTATTAGATAATTGTCCTCCAAATGGCTTGATTACTTTCACACTGGTTTACTTACTGATCATTGAGTCACTGATACTGAATACATTGAATAAATACTGAACGCCCCCGAGGGCGAACGTTCCCGCTTATGTAGGCCTCGGTCCAATATCTCGAATGTTTGCCATCAGACCTTGCCCTTCAGATGTCTCTAGAATGCTCCGTGCCCCGGCATTGGCATTCAGCAGTATGCCGCCGAAAGTTACCATAATTCCCTTTTAAGTTGCCTCATTGCATTCCAAACTTTGACACAAATTCGAACACAATCGTCGCGTCGGTTTGTGTTCGCATCACTGCCCTCCTCCTAAACTTGTTCGTCCTCGAACTAGCGATTTGATCCTTCTCCGCAGTATGGCGCCAACCTCTTCAAGTGGAAAATCTTATATTTCGCCCGTCCACTTCTCGTCGTTGAGTTTCTTGATGACCTCATATGGCCCGTCCCAGGCTAATTGCAATTTGGGGCACAAGCATTTTTTTGCTATGGGTTGTACAGCAATACCAATTGTTCTGGCTCGAATGCATAAGTGTTCATAGTCATATCCCGCCTTCATTTTATCACTGACCAACTTCAGTCGCTCCCGGATGAACTGACGGATAGATATCAACTGCTCCTTCTTTTCGGTTACGAAGTCCACCCTGCCGCTACTTGTAGGTAGTAACAAGCCGAACCTCAGTTGAATGAACGCTTCCTTCTGCGGCTTCGACCACTTGAACGGCCAATTATTTTTGGTAAGCTCGTGCAGATAGCTGGCAATATTTGCAAATCCTGGAATGAGTTCATATATGCAAAGTCGGCCGTGGCCATTCCCTAGCCGCCGAGTTTTGCCTTCATATGTATGGACTGCTTCTGCAGTCACCCTATTAAGTAATTCACTACATTTCGGAAGAGCAAAGTTTTCTTAGGGCTCAATTTCAGTCCGACTGCCTGAATACGTTCAAGTACCTCTTCAAACGTCCTGAGGTGTTCGTCGAAATCTTCGCCCATGACAAGGTAGACGAAGTCCTTGACCACTTCGAATCTGTAGCTGCCAATTGTGACGTTCTGGTCGAGACGTCGTTGTTGCGCGTCTTTTTTGGTTGACGGCATATATTTAGTTTTACCCCCGTTAACCTTGAGACCCATATTAGCCGCTTCTGCTTCATTGACGTCCTGCTGTGTTCGTCCAATTAGGTCAATGTCATCCGCGTACGCAAGCAGTTGCGCAGATTTGGAATAGATCGTACCTCTTGTCAACACACTGGCCAACGCCAGCAAGTCTCGTATGATCTCTTCAAGAACGATGTTGAAGAAATTACATGACAGTTCGTCACCTTGTCTAAATCCTTTTTTAACATCAAAATCTTTGTTGATTCGCTGCCGACCTTAATGGAGTAGCGAGAGTTCTCCATTGTCATTCTGGACAATCCGACGAGTTTGGCAGGGATGTCAAAACTAGACATGGCTTTGTATAGCTCATCTCTATGCACACTGTCATATGCGGCCTTGAAATCGACGTAAAGGTGATGGGTTTTGATTTGGTATTCTTGGGTCTGCTCCAAGATCTGCGGCAGGATGAATATCTGGTCTATTGTGGACTTACCTTGCCTGAAATTACACTCACAAGAACTTATCAGATTATCAACAAAGGGATTCAAGATCTTGTATGCGATGTTAAGGAGACTTATTCCCCTATAGTTGGCGCAGTTATTGGGGTCTCCTTTCTTGTGGACTGGGCAAACTATGCTGAGATTCCATTCGTCGGGCATGCTTTCCTGCGACCATATTTTACAGATAAGCTGGTGCATACGTCCTACCATATCATCTCCAGCTACATTAATTAGCTCGACAGACAGCCCGTCTGTGCCCGCGGCTTTATTGTTCTTAAGCTTTGAAATTACAAGCTTAATTTCATCTAGGTCGGGTGGACGAAATTCCCTTGCACCTTTGTCCGTTGCGAATGGATCATTCTGCCTGACAGTGGTATTAGATCTTTCATCGCCGTTAAGCAGTCTACAGAAGTGTTCTTTCAGCAGCAGCCGTCCATCTTCATCCCTACTGGCTTTATAGCCCTGGCATGTTCGTTTTTCTTTTTCGTAAAACATGCGGGCATTATTCGTGTGATAGCATCCCTCCACTTCCTCGATCTCACGCTTTTCATGTTGTTTTTTTTTCTTCCTTAAAAGCGTGTGTTTCTCTCTCCGTTTCTGCTTGTACTGTTCACGATTGGCTCTCGTCCGTCTATGTAGCATGACTTTGTAGGCATTTTGCTTTGCTACATGCGCTTGCCCGCATTTTTCATCAAACCAGGGGTTTCTAGCTGATAGTGGCTTGAAACCCAACATATTAAAAGGAGCTTATCTGATGGCACGCTAGCAATGCTTCCACTGTTTTTCTGGGTGTTGCTACGGTGTCATTAGAGTTTGCGAGAGGTAGAGGGAAATTCGATCGGCAATGGTCTTAGCGGTCTCCTGCGATTGTAGCTTTCCGACGTCAAACTTACTTTCTCTGTCCATCTCGACTCCGTGGCATCCCTGATATCTTCATTCGTACCTTGACTACAACAGGGTAATGATCCGAGTCGATGTTGGCGCCTCGGAAGGTTCGTAGATCTAGGATGCTGGAGGAGTGTCGCTCGCAACGTGACCAATCTGATTGCTGGTAGACTGATCAGGTAATCGCCAGCTTCCTTTGTGAATATTGAGATGCGGGTATCATGTGCCAGTCAGAAGGAGATTGCGCCCCGCTGGGAAGTCGAGTAGACGATGTCCATTTTTATACGTGGTGTCATGTAGGCTATATTTTCCCGTGATCGACTCAAATATATCCTCTTTGCCCAGTTTTGCATTAAAATCTCCTAGAACTATTTTTGTGTCGTAGCTGGGATATTGGATATAGGAGATCGTAGAATTCTCCTTTGAGTTGATCGTCCTTTCCTTCGGTTGGGGCGTAAGCGCATATCATGCTTATGTTTCCAAATTTAGCTTTGATGCGGATTGTTATGAGGCGCTCGCTTACATTCCGAAAGCTTTTTGTCGGAGTCTTCCTCGAATAACGAATCCGCACCCGAAGAGGCGCTGTTTGTTCTCCTTGTAGCAGTTCCCGTAGTAGATGTCGCAGTTTTTCATCCGTCTTTTGCCTGGTCCATCCCATCACACTTCTTGGAGTGCGGTTATATCTGCTTTATAGCAGTTGAGGGTTTGCTCCAATTGATCGCCTGCACCCGGTCTGTTAAGGGATCTAACATTCCAGGTGCAGACTCTCAAGTCCGTTAGTCGTTTGCAGGGGTCGTCAGCTTTGTATCCGTCCTCGGATACGGACGGCTTGCTGTTGTTTCGGAACAAGTAGGTTTTTACGTGATAGGGATGTTACCCCTAAGCACAACCCCCAACCTGAAGGGCCAGGTTCCTCTTTCCCCAGGAACAAGGGATTGGGTCGCTGCACACATTGGTTCACTACCTGACGGGTGCCAGGGTAGCTATCCAGGGGGCCACCTGTAGCAGGAATACAAGAATGTATTTTGGTTAACATTTATTTGTGCAGTAGACTGTAAATGGAATTCTAATATGAAAAACGCAAATCAAGCGGCCGACCAAACGCGTTTTCTTTTCCTTATAGTGCGTGTTTTCTGTACTACCGTACACTTTATGTTTTCCAATATAAAAATTAATGCTTTCGTTATGAAATGTGTTATGTTTATTAATCCTTTCACAAATAATACGAGTCGAGTCTTCTTTTGGCCGGAAGAAAAGCTAAGTAAGTCTTTAAGAAAGAGAATTGATATTAAAAAACAATAACTATAATTCCCTTTAGAAACTAGTGCTACTATTAGCAATACGGCACTGCGACCTTTGCAGATCTATAGGCCGAGGAGCCTCTCCACTTCCATAATGAAGTTGAGAATGCTTCTCGTAGGAGCCAAGGTGATCCCCTCAGGAGTCATAACTTCACTCAGAAGGATGCGCTTCCTAAGATGGAAGAAGGCAGCAATCACACATAGTATGTGTTCCGCCGTCTCTTCGTCCTCGAGACAGAGCCGACACTCAGTTTCGGAATAGAGGATTATTTTGTTTAGATGATATCTCAGACCGCAGTGTCCTGTTAGGTAGCTGACTAGTCTTCTGATATCCACCCTATTGAGTTTGAGTATGTCACGAGAGTGTTTGTTTAGGGGTCGTTTATGAGTCGTTTAGATTGACGGAGTCCCCGAACGCAGTCCCAAAAGGACAGGTGTTGCAATTTTTCCCACTTGTCTAGGAAGTAATTTATCTTAGACGCGGGAATGCCGCAGAATGGTTCCGGACCTATATACTTGTCACTGGAGCCCTTCCTGGCAAGTTGGTCGGCAATTTCAATGCCCTTGATACCTTTATATCATGGCACCCACCAAAGTTGAACATTGTTTCTTTTTGCGAGTTCTTGTAGGGCGTCATGGCATTCCTTGATGGTTTTTGAGTTCGTACTGTACGAACCCTGCGCTTTAGGCGCAGCTTGGCTATCAGGGAGTATGTTGATACTTACTCCTCGAATGCCAGTCTCGAGATTTAGATTGACGCATGTTAGGATGGCATGCAGCTCTGCTTGGAAGATGCTGGGACTTATTCCCAGGGCCTTCGAGATCCTGCATTTTGGTCCAAAATTGCCGGCGCCAACGACGGAAGCCATCTTGGAGCCAACCGTGTACCACCTAAGGCCTTTGACACCTAGCAGGGGATCACTGTTTGCCTATGCTGAGCGATTTGGGATCAGTATCTCAAATCTCTTGTCAAAGGTGAAAGTGTGCGGCAATGCGTCCGACACCTTAGTAAGCATATCCAGCTCGGGAAGGTGTTGTAATATGGACATGTGGCCTACGGGTCTACATGGCATATTTGTTCCCGAGCAGAGAATTCTGATTGCACTGCGTAATGCCACCTTTTTGATAAAAAGGTGTAGTGGAGTGAGCCCAATGAGTGCTTCTTGGGCTGCCGTGGGGCAGGTTGGCATAACGCCTGAAGCTTAACAAGCTCAACTTGTGTCCACAATACGCTGGACACCTATGTGACAATAGGTCTTACTATAGCTTTGTATAACCAGTGGACTACCTTAGGTTTAAGTCCAAAGGTTTTACCGTGGGTACATCGGCAGGCCCACATGGCCTTAGTCGCTTTCATGAGTTTATTTTTTATATTGTAGTTCCACTGAAAATCCTATGTGTGCGCCATTTAGAAAGATTGAGCAGAGTTTTACCTTCTCCTCTTTGTAAATGGGACTAAGGTTGTCTTATTTGGGTTAATAGATAAACCCCCTCCGCCACACCAGGCAGAGATAAGTTAGAGCGCAAGCTGCATGCGCTCACAGGCAGTGATCTCGCACTTGTCCGTAACAATGACTACTAGGTCATCAGCATATCCGATGACCTCAAGCCCCAAGTGGTTAGCTTTCGTAGTAGATCATCGATGACTATCGACCAAAGCAGTGTTGGGAGGACTCCCCCTTGTGGGTATCCTCT
The DNA here is from genome assembly GCA_951905685.1 of Eumerus sabulonum. Taxonomy (NCBI): domain Eukaryota; kingdom Metazoa; phylum Arthropoda; class Insecta; order Diptera; family Syrphidae; genus Eumerus; species Eumerus sabulonum. The sequence continues at coordinate 87,534,738 of OX645061.1, forward strand.
AGCCGCCGATACTGTCACTGAGACCTCATCGCATATGGCTGATATGTTACGGCTATTTAGCATCGCACTAATCCAGTAATTAGTGGGATGGTCCACACCCCTGCAAGATAGTGCAGTGGTGATGGAATCACAGCCAGTGTTACCGAAGGCTCCCTATATATCGAGGAAGGCGCAGATTGCGATCTCCTTTTGTGTGAAACTATTTTCAATGCGCGTCACCAAGTGGTGTAGTGCATTCTCGGTAAATTGCTCTTTGCGATATGCATACTGGTTGGGATGCAGAGGTGTTTGATTTTCCAAGATACCTCTAATATGGAGCTCTATCAGTTTCTCCATTGTTTTTAGAAAGAACGAAGTCACACTGATAGGGCCATAGGATTTAAGTTGCTCACTTGGCTTCCCAATCTTGGGGTGAGGATAAGATTGACCTCTCTCCAAATTTGGGGTATTTATCCCAGGTTGAAGCAAGACCTAAAAAGAAGTATCAGTGGTTATAGAATTGTATTCAAGCCTCTCTGTAAGATCGCATGAAGGACTCTGTCCTTGCCTGGGGCCTTGTAGGGTTTAAATTGCCAATTGCCCATTTGACCCTGTCCGGGCTGAAGAGTCTACCTGAGAGGCTATTTGTTCTACTGTCGATGTTATCAATGACGATAATTTGGACGTTAGAGGACATCGAGTAAGGACTAGAACCAGGGAAGTGTACCTCGAGCAAAGTCTCCAGGGTTTCCCTTTGATTGACGGTAAAGGTGCCTTCTGATTTGCGAAGCAGCCCGAGCCCATTTGAGTGCTCTCGAGATAGCGCTTTGTGGAGCCGGGCCGCAGTTGAAAGCGAGTCTATGTTCTCGCCATATTTCCTCCAAGACGTTCTCTTGGATTTCCTCAATTCGAGGTTGTATTTAGTTAGAGCAGATCCATAATCAGCCCAAATATTATACCGTTTAGTTCTGTTAAACATCAATCTCACCTGTTTCCTTAGAGACTCAGGCTGAGTATTCCACCAGGGCACACACCGTTTGTGTGTAATTGACCTGGATGTACAGCTGTCTCTAAAGGATGAGATGAGCTTCGATATCGCTATCTTAACCTCGTCTAGGTCGGGTGGACGGGATTCTCCTTCGTCTTCGTCCATTGTGAATGGTTTGCTCTGCCTGGCGGCGGTATTTTGACTATCATCGCCGTTATACAGTCTGCAGAAGTGGTCCTTCCACAATCTCAGCATCGACTGTGACTCCACTACTAGTTGTCCGTGCTCATCCTTCCGGGCTTCTGCTCTGGCTTTATAGCCGTGGCATGTTCGTTTTACTTTCTGGTAAAATTTTCGAACGTCGTTTCTGCCATAACATCTCTCCATCTCCTCGATCTCCTATTTCCTTCTCAGAAGCGCATGCTCCTCCCTCCTTTTCTGTTCATAGAGCTCGCGAGCAGCCCTCGTCCGTCGATGCAATGTGGCCATGTATGCATTCTGTTTCTCCACATGGGCCTGTCTGCACTCATCATCAAACCAGTGGTTTCTCGACGGTGGTGGCTCGAAACCGAGTACATCTGAGGCGGCCTCTCTAGTGGCGTTTTGACAACAACTCCATTGCTGTTTTATGGTTTCTTGAGGAGACTTGATCGACGAAGTTCCTGGCGGTCTCCTGCGATTGCGGCTTTCCGACGTTAAATTTTGGTGTTGCTACTACCAGATTATGTCCCGCCATAAAGTCCACTCGCCTTAGTCCGTTTTCTGACGTGGTGTTGTGTAGGCTGTGCTTTCCAATGACCCGTTCAAAGATAGCTTCCTTACCCAGCTTCGCATTGAAATCTCCTAGAACGATTTTGGTATCATAGCTGGGGCATTGCGCATACGTTCTGCCTAGGAGATCATAGAAGTCGTCTTTATGTCGGTCATCTTTCTCCTATTTGGGGGCGTCGACACATAATAAACTTACATTGCCGAGACTGGTCTTGATGCGGATAGCTATGAGGCGTTCGCTGGAACCTTAAGACTTTTTTCCTGAGTATGCCTCGAAAAACAAATCCGTATCCAAATAAGCGTTGTTTATATTCTCTGTAGCAGTTTCCGTAGTATATATCACAGTTTTTCATACGCTTTTTGCCTGGCCCATCCCATCGCACTTCTTGGAGCGTGTATGCCTGATAGCAGACCAAAGAGTTGACCAGTTGTTCGGCTGCACCTGGTCTGTAGAGGGACCTAACGTTTCAGGTGCAGATCCGAAATTCGTTTCCTTTTTGATGTTTGCGGGGGTCGTCAACATGTAATCCGTCCGTACCCGAGACTATTGATTGTTTCTGAATAAGATTTGTTTAACGCGGTAGGGATGTTAACCCTAAGCGCAACCCCCAACCTGGAGGGCCAGGTTCCTGTTTCCCCAGGAACAAGGACCGGGTCGCTGCATACATTGGTCCACTACCTTGCGGGTGCCAGTATAGCTATCCAGGGGAGGCCACGCGGGGGCTGTGTGTCAACCTGGAGTGAGCAGGGACAGAGATCGAAGCTGGCGTTTGGCAAGTTAAACGCGATCAACTTCTTTGTTCTGTTTTCCCGCTCCCTTCTCCCCATATACATAAGTGCATATAATTGGATGTTAATTGCTACTGCGACAGTACATGAGCATACCTTTACCGTAGAGTTGAAACATTTGAGTTTTAATTTAGTTCCTATTAGCTAATCTGATTATGTACGGGTATTTTCTTGTGCTCCAGAGACTGCTTCTTATGCACGATGTGTTACGCATTGGAATGCATATTAGTTCAACTTAACAGTGAATTAGGTCGCATTCAATGCGAACCCACGGGTCATGAAATACCTTTCTGACAATTGCTATAGTTGGAATCTCAAGAGCATCACAGTCATGCGTCACACCAGCATTGAATTGCTCTTAGTAGACTAATTAAATTCTAATCCATTTCTGAAAAGCTAACTCGTTAAGCGTTATGTGAAACGCACGTGATTGCATGTGAAATTGTCATATGTTGACATTTTGATCACTGTCATACAACAGTACGTTCCGGTCTTTTGGGAAACTGTTTTGAAATGCTTGTGCGGAAAGCAGTCTACATATGCATCTCCATAATCCTTGAAACGAAGACAATTGACAAATTATCGCCTGCCTATGAAAATGCTCTTAGTTTGGAGAATGCCAAATATTCACCAAGTTGGCTACGTTGACATTCGTTCAGAACAGTCCAATCAACATGGGAGTTTCCAAATCTCTCCGTCATATAGGTAGTATTTTGTAAGTTCGTACGGTACCGATGGTTATTTTGGATAAGTCCAGATTGACCCTAAATAGCATATACCTAGTTAGTTATAGTCAGCTACCGAATTATCGATTGTGATTAGAGTATAATAGTTGATAAATGCCACAATGGCATTCTACTTTCCTTCGAGTCTGGACAAAATTAGGATCTATCACAACACCTTAACCTTTTTTTTTTAAATAACTTGCGCGTACTCAATGTCTAATAACCTTATTATGTCGGCGACACAGTGTGGGCAGAAGGTAGAAAGGAAGAGGGATAAAGGAGATGCCGATGGTCTTGATCTTAATTGCTTGCATGTTGCATTGAGGGGGGAAAACCGAATTTGGCAGGGAGTTCCAGAATCGTGTGGTTCGGTTAATGAAAGATTCTCTATATTTGACAGTACGTCCGAAAGCGGGCTTCAGGGTATATTGGTGAGCATTCCTAGAGAGACGTGTATTGCGGGAGAAATGTTGAAGGGGCGGATTGCAACTGGCTATCAGAACATTTTTGGTGGTAGCAACGATAAAAGAGGGAGAGGCAGGTAACATTCCTGCGGTGTTCCAGCGAGTCTATTGTTTTGATAATGCTGGAGTCACCTATCAGTTTTATGGCTCGTTTTTGTATTCTGTCTAGTAGGTGCAATCAGGTCTTGGAAGCACCGGACCAGACATGAGCGTTCAACTCTAATTTGGGGCGAATGAACGCCTTATAGGTTGAAGTCAGATCTAAGGCTGAGAAAAATTTCTTGCAACTGTATAAGAAGCCTATAGGCATTTCGCAGCATTCTTGGCGACACTGAATATATGGTCGTTCCAATTAAGATTGTGAGCAACATTCATACCCAGGATGGAAAGCTTTTCGGTTTCTGAGATGCAAGTGCCATTCATGGATATTGGCTGCGGGTTAGTTATACGCATTAACCACAGGAGACATCATTGTGTTTTGGAAGCATTAAATTCCACTCTATTGTTTTTACCCCATTGGATGATGCTGTCGATATCGGCATTTAATGAGCTTATAATACGTTGCCGCTTATTATCTACAACCGAAGTGCAGGGTCGTAAACTAGTGAATGGATATGAGAAGCTGAGAGTACTATCTTCAGCGAAGGAGTGAATTGGATTAGAAGAAATAGACAAGAGATCATTTATAAAAATAAGAAAGAGTGTCGGAGACAAAACGGAGCGCTGGGGGACACCAGCATTTACAAAGTGAGTATCAGACTTGAATCCATCCAAAACAACTTGAATTAAACGATTCGAAAGGTAGCTTATAACCCATTGAAGAAGAGACTCATCTAGAAGAACACCTCTGCAGAACTATTGGGGCAATACCATCTGGACAAGCGGATTTGTGTATGTCAAGGTACCTAAAGAACCCTTGCGACTGTACGAGTGCGGAAGTGGATTAGTCCCATGGTGGAATTGACGCACTGTAGTACAGGCGGAGACAAGGTACAAGCTGGCAGCTGAGAACTGGTTGCGAAATGGGCAGCAAGTAGGTTAGCTATGTCTAAAGGGGTGTCAGCTGGAATGTCATTGTGGATGAGCGTCGGCATAGATGACTTAGTTGAGTTTTTTACGTTTTTTTACAAACGACCAGAAACTTTTGCCACCTTTGGGACATTGAAGGATTTTACGCCTTCATTTTTGGTCGGATTGGAATTTAACCCGTCGAATGTGGGTGTTGCAGTAATTTCTGGCTCGTATGTACTTTTTTCGGTTTTCCTCAGAACTGTTTGCCTTGTAGGCCCGAAAACTTAGCTCCGTGAGCCTAATAGCCTCTTTGCAGCTCAACTCAAACCACCTATTAATTGAAAGTTAGCGTGAGTCGCTTTGAACTTGTCGGCGTTTTAATATTACATTTCATTTAAAAAACATTAATATCACTCTGTTATAGTGAGTTGACATCCGACGCTGCTGGCATTTTCAATATCGAACAATACCGTGCTCGAATGCGTTTTATGTGCCTTTTGATTCGACAGATCTGATGGACAGTCGAGTGATATTTTCGAAAACCAAATTGAAAAAACAGGGAGAATTCTCCCAACTTCAATGTGGTGTTCGATCATTTTTTTGGTGATTATTTCAAGTAATTTGCTTATACAACTTAGTAGGCAAATTTGCCGGTAGCTACTAGGATTGTTTTCGGGCTTGCCAGGTTTAGCTATTGGAATCATTTTGGCAGTTTTCCATGGGGAAGTATAATGGCAAAATCGAAGGCAAGAGTTAAAAAACCGGCCAAGTGCGAGTCGGACTCGCGCACGAAGGGTTCCGTACTATTATGTATAAAAACGGCAAAAAAAGCATGTCTGTTGTATGGGAGCCCCATTTATACATATATTTATTATATTCTGTCTAAGTATTTGTTGTTAAAGCAGCAACAGAAATACATAATCAGTGACATTTTATTCTCACACCCTTAAATATGGGTGTTCCCCAAGGAGCAGTATTGGGCCCAATCCTTTTTCTAATTTATGTAAATTCGTTTTTCTTACAACCTTTTAAAGGCAAAATAACTGCCTTTGCTGATGAAACATCTCTTTTCCACTCAAACACTAACTTAATTGATAGTTTTGCAGATGTTAATAATGACCTAGATATGTTAAGGAGATGGTTTAATTATCATAAACTAATAATTAGCAACAAAACGAAGTACATGATATTTAATATCAATGGTACAGTTTTCAGAGTCCTTCCCTTATATTATCATGCACCATTGTGTAAACGATTTGTTCTTGAAGATATAGTATTCAACAATCAAGAATGTTTGAAAATTGCTTCTTGATTGAACACGTGGACAGTTTTAAATATTTAGGTGTTATATTGGACCCACAACTTTGTTGGAAAGACCATTCAATATATTTGAAACAGTATCTAAATGGGGTTATAAGATAGTTATTCCATCTCAGTATGCACTGCAATCTCCACCCGTTTTAAAATACTAAATGTATACTCGCACCGATATGGAACTAGCAAAAACATGTCCATGTCCGGAACTAAATGTATTATCGCACCGATATGGAACTAGCAAACCATGTCCATGTCCGGACCTGAATGCATACATACACATGTATGACATTCGTTCACGAAATGCGGTGCAGGCATTATATTCTTTCATTTCTTTTCTCCATTTCAGTTCAAGTGTGCTGTACAGTGTACACCAACTGTTCGAGCTTTATCGCCACATCTCCATACTTTTGGGTTTCTTGAAAACTACGGGGTATAACTCATACCGTATGAGAAGCATGTTCGTTGCATTTATGTTTTTTTTTTCGTTTTGTACATATGTGATTGATGAATAAGGGTTGAATGGAACTATGGAACTCATTTCGTTCAATTTGCGGAACGAGAGGACATGTGTCCGAGAGAGGACATATGTAGTTCCGTGAACTATACATGTCCGGAACTACCCAACTCTACTTCGTAATGTACATATGTATGTATGTATGTATGTATAGTTATACATAGCGTACAGATGTGTGAGTGTATGCACGTATGTGATGCGTATGCACGTATGTACGTATCGGTTCGTATGTGTGCAAGATCGCTTGCTCCTCTTGCTCACTTGCTCCTCTCCACCTGCAGCGGCGTCGTGCGAAAGGGATGCTAGGCCAGCTGCGAGGACTGGTCGTGAGCAATGGCGCCACGCGATTGCCCTCACGCCGACTTACCCGCGGCAAGAATCGCGAATTTGCTACGAGACTCGCGAAATATCCCACGCAAAAGAAAAAAAAAAACACCGTAATCGTTTCCAATTCAATATGTCACAAATTTAATTTCCTTAACCTAACTTAATCTAGGTTTACAATTATTCCTTAAAACTACCCTACACCGCATGTCAATAAAAAAAAGTCGAAATAAATAAAAAAAAAATATATGTAAAATAAAAAAAAAAAGGAATTCACTGTCCAAAAAAGTAAATAAGCCGCAGCATGAGTATTCGAACAGTGGTACCGAAACTCCTCTGACCAACTACTTAGCCCGCATCACCAATCACGACACGCAAATTTGTGATTTCAATACCTTATACAACGAACGTGATATCCGCGACCAACGTAGGTAATAGGACACACGGTACGGCTCTCATTGCACAGAACACCAGAATCCGAGTACACGAAATTCTATCCCAACGAGGTCCTATACAATAGGGCAAGGATTTTACGGATAGACAATTTTCTGATAAAGCTGATTCGAGGTCACATTGCGAGGGCAATGACTTCGGTCAATAACTTGATCTCTGGGGCTTACTACCCCAACAGTATGTACCATGAGCGTGTGCGACTTAGCGGCTTTGTCCCTCCGGAAGCATTCCTCTATCTAGATCATTGTGGACTAATCCAGGATAGATTGGCGGTGCCGCTAATCTTCCATGTGGCACGAAATTACGTAGAACGGCGATTCCTCTACGGAGCTGAGGTCGAGCTCTGTGAACCGGAGCGCCTCAGGTTCAGCAGGGCGGTTTCAGACCGCGATCGGAGAGACGTTGTGAGGCAGCAGCAGCGCTTTTGGTGGCTGGAGATGACTCCACTAGGTTAAGTAAGGCAACAATCGCCAACACCAATGGCATACATAGGGTAGGGTAGGTTAAGGTAGACTAAGGTAGAATAAGTATATACACAAAAAAAAAAAAAAAAAGAATAGGCTAAGTTTAGTTATATTAGAATAAGATAGAATAAGATAAAAATAAACAAAAAATTTTGATAGCATGCTAAGTTTTTTTAAAATTTCTTAGGTTTTTAATAAATACTTAAAATTAAATGTACAAAAAAATATGATATTAAGTCGAAAGACATTTAAAAAACAAAGAAATAAATATAGGTTATCTTAGAGCGTCCGCATGGGGCCAGTAAGGTAATTTTAATATAACGTATTAAGTTAATTAAGCTAGTTTAAGTCATTTTGTCTAGCGTAAGATAGCTATAAGTTTAATATTAATAAAAAATGATTTTTTAAACTGAAACTGAAACTGACACACGGTACGGCCGCGTACCGGGAACTGCTTAAAACCGTACCGGAGTTCTTCCCCGAAGATCACTCTCCGAGTACTTCGCCGAAGATTCCTCTCCGAGTCCTTTGCCCACTCTCCCTCATGTGCTACTAGGAACACAAAAAAAAAAAAAATTCTGTACCTTCTGCGGGCTGAACTCCACTCGTTCGCGTGTCAAGTGCTGATCGTACCCTCGGGCTATCCGCTTTCTCTGAGTTTGATTTCCCAAAATGGATGACTACGAGCCGTTCACAAATGGGAACTGACCGAAAGATGACAACGAAAACCTTTCGAAACAATTTATTATTGGTTGTTTGTAATTATGTATATGTATAATTAATTTTGTTCTGTTTTTAGTATTTGTCGTGGTAGCGGCAACAGAAATACATCATCTGTGAAAATTTCAACTGTCTGACTATAACGGTTCATGAGATACAGCCTGGTGACAGACGGACGGACGGACGGACGGACAGCGAAGTCTTAGTAATAGGGTTCCGTTTTACCTTTGGGTACGGAACCCTAAAAATGAGAGTCAGCAGTTCCGATTCTTTTCTTGGCAGCCCTTTAAAGATAATAAGAAGACCGGTCTAAGAAGACCGATCTAGTACTGTTTACTAACAAATATAAAATTCCGCCCCTCAACCCACCGACGCTGGGTAGAACCCAACTTACAATCAAAAAGCAGGCTTTATATCTAGGCTTAATCCTTGACAGGAGGCTGAGTTGGAAACCCAACATTCTTGATCGCATCATGAAAGCAAACACTGCCCTCTACAGCTGTAAGTGGTGGGCAGGAAGTGGGGTCTCCAGCCAAGCATTATGCACTGGCTCTACACAGCAGGAGGCCCTTCCTCCTTCACGGCGTTATAATCTAGTGGACTGCTCTGGAAAAGGCAGTCAATCGAAGCCTTCTGGGAAAGGTACAAAGATCGGCCACGGAGGCCCTAAACATTCTATTACACCATTGAACCTTTTCAGCAAGCAAGTTTCTGCCTGCGCGGCCCTAAGGATGAGGAGCTTAAGAAAATGGACCACATCTCAAAAAGGCCATACTACCATTCTAAACCACGTCAAAGTATCGATGGACACGGACTACATCATCCCGCAAAATGTGTTCACTAGGAACTTCGAAGCTGTTTTTCCATCCAGGGAGGAATGGCCTGAAGGGAAAGTCATACCAAAGGATTCGATCTAACTCTATACCGATAGCTCTAAGATGGAGTCGGGTGTAGGTGGTGGTGTCTTCTCCGAGGAACTTAACCTCAACCTATCTTTCAGACTCCCAAATCACTGCGGAGTGTATCAGGCATAAATAACAGCGATAACAGAGTCCCTTGCATGCCTCAGGATCAATGTAAGATCCGCTAAGGATATTATCATTTGCACGGACAGCCAATCTGCCATAAAGTTCCTGGTAGCGGTAATCCACAATTCGAAGACATCTCTTAACTGTCGCCTATCTCTAGATGAGATGGCTAAACAGTTCAACATTAAAATACTGTGGGTTCCCGGGCATAGGGATATTCCAGAAAACTGCGCGGCCGACGAACTCGCAAAGTTAGGGTCAAGCACACTCAGCCTATCTACCCTAGGGTACCTAGATACACCAATATGTACGGTAAAGCACATGTGATAAAACTTCAAACCGCAGAAGAGAACAACCTCCAATGGAATGAGAGTAATATCGGCTTTATCACCAATCAATTGTGGCCTAAGTTAAGTCTAGGACGAACCAGGGACCTAGTGGCAACCAAAAGGTCAACCTTAAGTACTCTAGTGGGTGTCACTATAGGTCACTGAATCATTGAAAAACACGCCACCAAATTAGGGCTAACCTCCAATGACTTCTGTCGCGGCTGCATAGACCTCCACCTCCACCTCCTCTGCTCATGTCCCTCTTTGGCGAATCGCAGGAGGATCTACCTCGGCGCTCCCTTCTTTGACAATCTAAGTGAGCTAGCAAACCAAAAAATAGCTCAATTCCATCGCTTCATTAGGAGCACTGTTTGGTTCTCATATAGCGGATCAGGGTAACTTGATCCAACTGGTATCACAATGGGCCGACTTCGGCTTACGTGTGGCTTATGCCTACCACGTTAACCTAACCTAACCTAATAGAATATTGTTTAAATTGTCCTGACCTGGAGATTTTTCACTACGCATTCTCTTAATAGGACTTTGAATCTCCTTAATGTTTGTAAGATATGTTTCGATACGTACGTACGGAATGCTAGGTATGACAGAAACCATGGAAGCTACGTCGGATTCAGTATGACTGTCATTGAGGTGAGCAGCTGTTAAATTTTTTTTGTCAAATGTTGAAGCAAGAATATCTGCCTTATTTTTTTGAGCTAGGTACAAATTGTTTTCGACTTTGAAGGGGGTAACGTTCTCCCTCGATTTGTAATAACTTTAGCTACTTTCCAAAAGGGAGGGTTTGCTATGTCGAAGGTGGAGAGAAGGGAATTCCAGCGTTTATGTTTAAAGGCTGAACTCTCCTCTTTAATTGCACTGTTTAAAACAGTAGAGTCTGTAGCGAATCCATTTCCTTCTTTGTCTATTTCTATAATGAATAAGATTCAAAATATGGGAAGAAAGTAGTCTACTTTCGAACGATGATGATGGATGGCAGAATCAGCTGCATTATTGAGGGTGGTAATAAAATCGTTAACGAGTGCATCGATTTAAGCAGTGGGTGGGTGGTGATAACTATCCCCTCCGCTGTCAAGTCACTTAAATTAACATTTCAGTATGTTAATTAAACATTCGATGGCGTTGGTGTCATCGGGATCCGAACTCGCTCATCCTGCGCCAGAGTCCAACACACTAACCACTGCGCCACGGCTGTTCGTTTTACCTTATTGTAAAACATACGCGCGTCATTCCTGCGGAAGCATCTCTCTATCTCTCGATCTCTTTCCGTGCTCTCTCTTCTTTCTTCTAAAAAGTGTGTGTTCCTCTCTTCTCTCCTGCTCATAGATTTCGTGAGCAGCTCTCGTCCGTCGTTGCAGCATGGCTTCATATGCCTCCTATTTTGCTGCATGGGCTTGTTCGCATTGTTCATCGAACCAGGGTGGTGGCGGCTTAGAACCCTGCACCTTTGAGGCAGCGTCTCTGACAGCGCTCTGGCAATGCGCCCATTCCTGCTCTATTGTTTATGCTGCTGTGGGCGCATTTTAAGAGAGCTTGGAGGAGACACGATCGGCAAAGATTCTGGCAATCTCTTGCGATTGTAGCTTTCCGACGTCAAACTTACGTAGCCCTACTCGTCTCTTAAGCATTCTTGATATCCTCATTCCTCAACTGATGTTGGCCCCTCGGAAGGTTCGTACGTCGAGAATACTGGAGAAGTGCCTTGCGTCGATTGCGATGGGATCAATCTGATTGGTGGTCGATTGATCAAAAGACCGCCAGGTACCCTTGTGGATGTTGAGATGGGGGAACGCGTGCTTGCTACAAGGAGGTTGCGCCCCGCTAGGAATCGGTTAGCTTAAGTCCGTTATCGGATGTGTTGTTATGGAGGCTATGCTTTCCTATTACCGACTCAAATATGTCCTCTTTGCCAAGTTCTGCAATAAAATCTCCTAGAACTATTTTTGTGTCGTAGCTGGGGCATTGGGCATATGTTCTGTCTAGGAGATCGTATAATTCATCTTTGAGTCGATCGTCTTTTCCTTCGGTTGGGGCGTAAGCGCATATTAAGCTATTGTTTCCAAATTTAGCTTTGATGTGGATTATTATAGGGCGTTCGCTTATGTCTCGGAAGCTTAAGACTTTTTGTCGGAGTATTCTTCGAATAACGAATCCGCACCCGAATAGGCGCTGTTTGTTCTCCTTGTAGCAGTTCCCGTAGTAGATTTCGCAGTTTTTCATCCGTTTTTTGCCTGGTCAATCCCATCGCGATTCTTGGAGTGCGGTTATATCTGCTTTATAGCAGTTGAGGGTTTGCTCCAATTGATCGCCTGCACCTGGTCTGTTAAGGGACCTCACATTCCAGGTGCAGAGTCTCAAATCCGTTAGTCGTTTGCAGGGGTCGTCAGCTCTATCCGAGGCTTGTTGTCGTTTCGGAACAAGTAGGTTTTTATTGATAGGGATGTTACGCCTAAGAAAAACCCGCAACCTGGAGGGCCAGGTTCCTCTTTCCCCAGGAACAAGGGGCTGGGTCGCTGCGCACATTGGTTCACTACTTGGCGGGTGCCAGGGTAGCTATCCAGGGAGGGCCACGTGGAGGCTGTGTGTCAACTTGGATTAAGCAGGGACAAAGATCGAAGTTGGCGTTTGCCATGTTAAACGCGATCAGCTTCTTTGCTCTGTTTGCTCGCTCCCTCCCCAGTAAAAGTATTTTACACTGTCATAAATATGAACGTAGATACATGATGAATGGATATACTGCATTCAGAAATATCTAACAATTCGAAGTAAACGTAACTACGTATGCACACAACCTTGCATTTTTCTGTGCACATTGTCAATCTTTTCTTGATAAATCCTCTTGTAAACTCTATCGGAATAACTCTCGAAGGCATAACGCTTTATCCTTCAATGCTTTCTTCATATTATTATCAGGTCACGAGTCTGCTTTCATTAAATTTTCCACACCGACAAGCAATTGGGTGAGTGCAAATTCTCAACCTTTTTGTTCGCGTTACTGGGGAAAAACTTGGTCATGCAACCATTTCGTTGGATTTGTTAACAGTTCAAGTGACTTGCACACTGTTCCTCTTTACTGATTTCATTCTTCGGTAATGAACTATTATCAACCACCAGTTCGAGCGAGGGGAGTACGTTGTCAATATGTTTACCAAGTAAATCAGCGTATTTGCTTGAGCAAATCGTTTTGCAGATTTAAAACAAGAAAACGTGGAACGTTTCGCTATATAAAGTCTATTGAAAAAATAGGCGTGATTTGGTCCTCTGCGACTTTCTTTTCTACCCTAAACTGAAGAGGCCAAAGATCTGCCACAATTCAGGAAATAAAACCGTATCGCTGAAAGTAGTGAAGGCGACGTCAAGAAGCGTATATCAAATGCGCTTCGAAGATTTAAAATAGCGCTGGCACATAGGTATCATATAAATTAGAAACCAGATAGGGACGGATAGATATGTATTTTTGGAGAAAAATAAAAAGTCCATTTATTTTTTGAACATACCATATCCTCTTCTTAACGAGCGCTACAGTTCGGGGTGAACATGGGCCTTAAACAACATGCCCCTCCAACTAGCACGATCTTTTGCAAGACTTTTCCATTGCCGCACAGCCAGTTGGCTGATGTCCCTTTCCACCTGTGTGCGCCATCTTAAATGCGGCCGTCCACTGGTTCTTAGTCCCTTGGGGTTGGATTCAAAGACTCTCGGGGCTGGCTGGTGTACATTCGCTCTACATGGCTCAGCCATCTTAGGCGTTGAATCCGTAGATGCCTGAATAGACTCATGCCGCTGCACAGCCCGTAAAGTTCGTGGTAGAATCTTTTCCTCCATCCCCCGTCTGCGTTTATAGGCCCGAAAATCACGCGCAAAATCTTTCTCTCAAACCGACCAAGGGCCTCCTCATCCGCTTTTGATAGTGTCCATGCTTCTGCGCCGTACAATAGGACCGGAATGACAAGGGTCTTATATAGACTCAACTTTGTCGTTCGGGAGAGGGCTCTATTACTCAATTGCATCCTGAGCCCAAAGAAACAGCGATTGGCAAGAGTGATTCTGCGCTTGATTTCGGAACTGATATCGTGGTTCCAGGTCACTGCGGAGCCAAGGTAGACGAAGTTCTTAACTACCTCGAACTTATATCTGCCAATACAAAACGTTCTGGCCAATACGTCGGTGGTGAGCGTCCTTTTTTGATGACAGCATATGCCTTCGCTTACTGCCAAACCAATTTTCGCCGCCTCCATCTCAGTACTCGCAAGCGCCTAATCGACATCTCGCTGTGATCTACCTACATATTATGTCGGCGTATTCAAGGACTTGCGAGGATTTGAAATAGATTGTGTCTCTTGTATTGGCCAGAGATTTTTGCACAATCGTTTGTAATATGGTGTTGAAGAAATCACACGACAACGTATCGCCCCGCCTAAATCCTTTTTTGACATCAAAACTATCGATAAAGTGTTCACCGATTCGTATGGAGCAGCGAGCATTCTCCAAAGTCATCCTGCATAGCCTGATGAGTTTAACAGGTATGGCGAAGGTGGACATAGCGTTGTATAGCTCGTCTCTAATTACACTGTCGTATGCGGCTTTGAAGTCGACAAATAGGTGGTGAGTGTCGACTTGAAATTCATTGGTTTTTTCCAGGAACTACGTAGTGTGAAGATTTGGTCGATGGTGGACTTCCCTGGCCTAAATCCGCACTGATAAGGACCTATCAGTTTATTTACAAAAGGCTTCAAGTGTTCACACAAATCGGCAGAGAAGATTTTGTAGGTGATGTTAAGGACGCTTATTCCCCTGTAGTTGGCGCAATCAGAGGGGTCTCCTTTCTTGTAAATCGGGCATACGATGCTGAGACTCCATTCCTCGGGCATGCTTTCCTCAGCCATACCTTACAGATGAGCTGGTACATGCTCCTAACCAGGTCATCCCTAGCTGCCTTGAAGTGCTCAGCAGACAGTCCATCTGCGCCAGCAGCTTTATTCGACTTAAGTTTCGATATGGTAATCTTAACTTCGTCGAGGTCAGGGCGATGGAGTTCTCTGCGGTCTTCATCGATAAGAAATGGATCATTCTGCCTGACAGCGGTATATTGACTAACATCGCCGTTATATAGTCTGCAGAAGTGGTTTTTCCATATTATCAGCATCGACTGCGATTCTACTACTAGGTGTGCGTTCTCATCCCTGCAGGCCTACTTTTTGGCTTTAAAACTTTAGCATGTTCGTTTTATCTGTTGATAAAACTTTCGAACGCCACGCCTGCAGTAACACCTCTTCAAATCCTCAATCGCGCGCTACTCGTGCTTTTCATTCTTTCTCCTGAGAAGCTTATGCTTTCCCTTCTTTTTAACTCGTAGAGCTCACGAGGTGATCTTGTTCTTTTATGCAGCGAGGCCTTATATGCATCCTGCTTCGTTGGGTGAATCCTCCTGCACTCGTCATCGAACCAGATGTTTCTTCGTGGTGGAGACTCTAAACCAAAACCTTCGGATGCAGAGTTTTTCAGGGCTTGTTTGCAAAGACTCCACTGCCGTTCTATTGATAGCGTGGAGGATTGAGGTGTATCGGAGAGCTTAAGTTAGACGCGATCGGTAAAAGCATGAGCGGTTTCCTGAGATAGGAGCTTTCCGACGTCATAAGTTTGTATTCTTACTCTACTCTGCTGCGTTCGTGATATCTGTAAGCGCGTCTTGGCTACTACAAGATAGTGGTCCGAGTCGATGCTAGCCCCTCGAAAAGTTCGAACATCAAAAATAGTGGAGGAGTGTCGAACTTCGATCGCGATGTGATCAATCTGGTCGGTAGTCGATTGATCAAAAGACCGCCAGGTGCCTTTCTGTATATCGAGGTGCGGAAAGCACGTACTGGCTAGAAGGAGATTTTGCCCCGTGGCAAGATCAATCAGCCTGTGTCCGCTGTCGGATGTGGGTCGTGTAGGCTATACTTGCCGATGGCTCGTTCAAGGGTGGTTTCCTTACCCATCTTAGCATTGAAGTCTCCTAGTACAATTTTGTTGTCATAGCTGGGATATTGGGCATACGTTCTGTCTAGGAGATCGTAGAACTCATCTTTGGCCGGAGTCATCCTTGTCTTCCGTGGGGGCGTGGACGCAGATCAGGCTGATGTTAAAAAATTTAGCCTTGATACGGATTGTTATGAGGCGGTCGCTCACATGCCGGAGGCTTAGGACTTTTTGCCTTAGTCCACCTCGAACAACAAATCCGTATCCAAACAATCGTTGCCCTCTCTCCCTATAGCAGTCGCCGTAGTAAATATCACAGTTTTTCAGCCGCTTTATACTCGGTCCATTCCATCGCTTTTCCTGGATGGCGGTTATAACATTCCACGTACAAAGCCGATGATCATTGTCCTTTTTTCGTTTTTTGCAAGGGTCGTCAACATAAATCCGGTCCGTTATATCCGAGGCTTGTGGTTGTTTCGGAGTTTGTGGTTTTTTTGCGGTTACGGCTTACTCGGCCGTAGCCCAGCCGACTGATCTTGTTTTTTGGCGCAGAAGGCTCGCACTTCGCCCTTCCCCGTCTTCAGTTTCCATAGGAAATCTCCAGATGGCACCACTAGGAGGTGGGGATGGAACTTACTATCAATGCCGCAAGATGTTCGACTTTGGTGGCTCTCCTGGGATTTTAGCAGGCCAGCATCCGTCGGATAGAGGTTACCCCTACGAGGCCTTTGTTCGTCCTTTGCCATCTGACCCCAGTTATGCAAAATCAGGAATTGATTAGGTCTCATAGTGGAGATCGTGCGCGAAATTAAAGATTAAGAAAAAGGGACACACATGACTTGCCTCGGCAAAAAAAAAGAAAAAGTCGTAAGTGACAGATGTCCCAATTGACCTGAACTTGGTGCCTCTGTAATAAAAAATGTGTTCATACATGCGTTACGATATCCTCCTTACAGCTGTACACCTAGGATAAATACACACTAGCGGCTTGTACCTTGGTTGAATGCACAGCTAACAACTAATAGTTGGACTGGTTGCAGGAGATCTGTTTCTACGAAATACAACCTCGAATTGAGGAAATCCCAGAGAATGTCTTGGGAAAAACGCTGCGAGAATATAGTCTCGCTACCAACTATGTTTATTTAAAAAAAAGTCCAAAAAATATAAAACATTAGGATATCGGTCTTCCTTGCAATTGTATTCGTATAGTGTCCGCCATTTATTCTTTAACTACTTTTAGTTAATTTTATAATGAAATCTTATGCGTTGTTTGGACCGTGCAGCTCATGTACACGAGTAACTGATATAAATGTATGGAACCCATCTCTCGCGACTCAACTCAGTACTGCATCCTAGAAATATTAAGTAACCAATTTCGGCTATCTTCTATTAAAAAAAAAAAAACGAACGACATTATACTTGAGTAAGGAAGAGTATATCCTTTAATCTACCTCTGGTCTAGGTTTTAGCTTTCTTTCATGTTACTTTTATGAATTATTGTTGACGTTTCTAAAAAAGACACCATTTTTAGATAATGGTGCACCTAGCTCACTAATATGTACATTAATATTGTAAGCATGCATGCCCTTAACATGCATGCAATCCATCCTGAAAAAGTTGAAAACTTACTCCAGGATTATGTGCAATTAGGTGCGTGCTGCATTGGCAGAGTATTTTTAAAGGTGCTTAGACTTCCACCATATTTCATAGAACAAGTTCCCTTTGAAGTCAAATTCATTTTCAACGTGCAGTAACATATGTCGTGCGTAAATTACAGCTTGCAAAGTGTAATTAAGTGATTACCAACACGGACATTCGTGATGAAATCCGCCAAGCTTTAGCTAAGTGTAGTAAACGAAAATGATTTGCATACAACATTTTGACTAGAACTATGGCACATTCAATCTACATATTTTAAAACTTCTTTGAAAATTCTTCTCTTTTTCTTTGGTGGCGTTTATAGCCCATGAAGGACCAGAGTCAAGCTTCTCTCAATTATCCATGTTGTGTGTGATTTATGTTTCACAAAGAACATACGAATTAATGTCGATTCCGATCGGCGAGTGTCGAGAAGCTTTATTATGGCAAGTATACTACGGCGGGTTTTGCCAATACCCCGCCGAGAATGGGACGCCGCGAAATAATCAGTCGATGGCGTTGGTGTTATGGGGATCCGAACATTGAAAATATCTCATTCATATCTAATTATTGTTTAGACTTTCCATCGAGGCTAATAGGACTTTGCAAAGTTTTAAAAAGGGCAACTCGTTCAATGTATTGTTAAATATTTCAGGCCCCCTAAGAGTTAGAGTCGAAGCTTCTTAGAATCAATCTTATTGTAACAACTGCGTGTAAAACGGCAAATATCTAATAATCCCACATAAACTAAGGCGTGGATGGCAAAGGACTAACAAAGGCCTCACCTCGTTGGGGTAGCATCTATCCGACGGATGCTGGCCCACTAAAAAGCAAGAAGAGCCACCGCCGACGAACATCCTGCGACACTGTTAGTATGTCCCATCCCCACATCCTCGTGGTGCCATCTGGAGATTTCCTCCTGCGCCAAAAGACAGGATAAGTCGGTTGGACTACGGCCTAGTAAGCCGTAACCGTAAAGGAAAACACAAAACTTCGATACAACCATAAGCCTTCGAGGCCGGACCGGATTAATGTGACGACCCCTGCAAAAAACCAAAAAGGGACAGTGATCTTCGGCTCTGTACGTGGAATGTTAGGTCCCTAAACAGGTCACGTGCAGCCGAACAACTTGCGGACGCCCTAGACCGCTGCAAGGCGGACATAACCGCCATCCAGGAAATGCGATGGAATGGACGGGGTATAAAGCGAATGAAAAACTGCGACATTTACTACGGCGATTGCTATAGGGAGAGAGGACAGCGATTTTCGTAAGCGGATTTGCTGTTCGAGGTGGAATAAGGCAAAAAGTACTAAGGTTTCGGCATGTAAGCAAACGCCTCGTACCAGTCCGTATCAAGGCAACATTTTTTAACATCAGACTGATCAGCGTCCACGCCCCCACTTCGTCCAATTATGTCAATGTCATCGGCATATGCGAGCAGTGAGTTTTGTACTCTCCTTTCAAGGACGATTTTGAAAAAGTCACACGGTAGCGTGTCGCTCTGTCTAAAACCTTTTTTGACATAGAAGGTATCGGTTAGGTCGCTTCCGACCCTGATGGAACAGCGAGAGTTCTCCAAAGTCATCCCCCACCATCTGACGAGTTTGGCATGGATGTTCAAACTAGACATGGCGTTGTATAGCTCGTCTCTATTGATACTATCGTATGCAGCCTTAAAGTCGACAAACAGGTAGTGGGTGCCGAACTGGAACTCGTTGGTTTTATCCAGGATCTGCCGCATTGTGAATAATTGATCTAAAGTGGACTTCCCGGGCCTGAAACCACACTGATATGGACCAATGTGTGTATTAACGGACGGTTTCAAGCATTCACACAGAACAGCAGAGAAGATTTTATAAGCGTTGTTCAGAAGACTTATTCCTCGTAGTTGGCGCAGACAAAGGGGTCTCCTTTCCCGCGGATCGGGCAAACGATACTAAGTTTCCATTCATCGGGCATGCATTCCTCTGACCATATCTTACGGATGAGCAGGCGCATACCTCCAACCAGGTCATCTCCAGCTGCCTTAAAGAGCTCGACAGGTAGTACGTCTAGTCCAGCAGCTTTGTTGGACATAAGCTAAGAAAAAGCATTCCTAACTTCGTCCAGGTCAGGGTGGTGGAATTCTCTGCTATCTTCGTTCGTTGTGAAAGGATTATTCTGCCTGACAGCGGGATCTGTTTCGTCATCGCTGTTATACTGTCTGCAGAAGTAGTCTTTCCTGATTCTTAGTACCGACTGTGAATCCACTACTAGGTTTCCATTTTCGTTCCTGCTGGCTTCCGTTCTGGTCTTATATCCCTGGCATGTTTGTTTTATTCGTTGATAAAACCTCGGAACGTCTTTCCATCTCTCCATCTCTAAGATCGCGAGCTTCTCATACTCCCTTCTTATCTGTTTTGAGAAACTTATGCTCCTCCCTCTTCTTCTGCTCATAATGCTCACGAGCAGCTCTCGTCCTTGATAGACTTACTGCTTTGCTGCGTGTGCCCTCCTACTCTCGTCGTCAAACCAGGGGTTTCTTGTTGGTGGCGGTTTGAAACCCAGTACCTCAGAAACAGCACTTTCTTAGGCTTGTCAACAACGGGTCCATTGATTTTGTACGGTCTGAGCAGGTATTGGAGGGGTTTCCGAGAGCTTAAGAGAGACGCGATTGGCATAGGTTCTCGTTCTCTTGCGATTGTAGCATTGCGACGTTGTATGCCGATTTTCTCAGTCGATTTTTCTGGGCCAGGTTTATTCCAAATCGCAACCTGGCTGCCACAAGATAGTGGTCCGAGTCGATGATGGCTCCTCTAAAAGTTCGCACATCCAAAATGTCGGATGCGTGTCTGCCATCAATCGCAATGTGGTCAATCTGGTTGACGGTTGATGGATCCGGAGATAGCCAGGTTCCTTTGTGGACGTTGAGATGTGGGAAACGCGTGCTAGCAACTAGAAGAAGTCCATCAGCCTAAATCCATTTTCGGATGTGGTGTTGTGTATGCGACTTCCTTGCCCAGTTTTGCGTTGAAGTCTCCCAGTACGATTTTAACCTCGTAGCTGGGACATTGGACATAGTATGTATGTCCCATCTATTAGGTCGTAGAAGTCGCCTTTTGTAGTATCATCCTTCTCCTCGGTAGGGACATGAGCGCAAATTATGCGGATTGTCATGAGGGAGCGAGCAAACGGAGCAAGGAAGTTGATCGCGCTTAACATTGCAAGCGCCAGCTTCGATCTCTGACCCTGCTCACTCCAAGTTGAGACACAGCCTCCGCGTGCGAGGCGGAGAAGGAGAGATGCTTCCGCAGGAATGCCGCCCGTAAGTTTTACAATAAGGTAAAATGAACATGCCATGGCTACAAAGCCAGAGCGGCGGCCTGCAGGGATGAAAATGGAGAACTAGTACAGAGTCGCTGTCGATGTTGAGGATTTGGAAAGACCACTTCTGCAGACTGTATTACGGCGATGATAGTCAAGATACCGCTGTCAGGCAGAACGAGCCATTCGTAATGGACGACGATGTAATAGAATTAAGTCCACCTGACCTAGACGAAGTCATAATAGCGATATCAAGACTTAAGTCTAATAAAGCCGCGGGCGCAGACGGCCTGTCTGCTGAGCTTCTTAGGGCGGCTTGAGATGAGTTGTTAAGGTGCATGCACCATCTCATTTGCAAGGTATGGTCGGAGGAAAGCATGCCCGACGAATGGAATCTCAGCATCGTTTGTCCGGTCCATAAGAAAGGAGACTCCTATAACTGCGCCAACTATAGGGGAATAAGTCCCCTTAACGTCGCATATAAGATCTTCTCTGCCGTATTGTGTGAACGCCTGAAACGGTTTCTGGATAACCTAATCCGCTCTTATCAGTGTGGTTTCAGGCCAGGTAAAACCAAAATAGACCAAATATTAACGCTAGGGCAGACTTCAGGGCCGCGTATGACAGCGTGTATAGAGATGAGCTTTACAAGGCCATGTCTAGTTTTAACCTCCCTGCCAAACTCGGCCGAATTCTCGCTGCTCCAATAAGGTCGGCAATGAGCAAACCGAGACCATTGATGTTAAAAAAGGATTTAGGCAAGGTGACGCGCTGTCATGCAACTTTTTCAACATCGTGCTTGAAAAGATCGTGCAAGAGTCACTGAACAACACAAGAGGTAGGATTTATTTCAAGTCTACGCAATTGCTTGCATACGCCGACGACATTGACGTGATTGGACGGACACAGAGAGACGTCAATGAGGCCTTTGTAAGCATTGAGGTAGAAGCGGTTAGGATGGGTCTCAGGGTTAATGAGGGTGAAACCAAATATCTGCTTTCATCTACAAGAGACGGACAACACCAACGTATTGGCCAAAACGTCACCATGGGCGGATATAACTTTGAAGTGATCAAGGAATTCGTCTACCTTGGCTCACTGATGACCAGTGGCAACAACACCAGCGCTGAGATAACATGCAGAATCACTCTTGCCAACCGCTGCTCCTTTGGGCTCAAGAGGCAATTGAGAAGTAGAGCCCTCTCTCGTAAAACCAAGGTGACACTATATAGGACCTTAATCGTCCCAGTCCTCCTTTACGGCGCAGAGGCTTGGACCTTAACAAAAGCGGATGAAGATGCCCTTGGTCGTTTAGAGGGGAAAATTCTGCGCACTATCAACGGTCCCGTTTGTTCAAACCGTGTATGGAGGAGAAGATATAACGAAGAACTGTACGGGATGTACAGTGACATCGGCCTGGTACGACGTCAACGGATACAGCGTCTGAGGTGGAAAATACAGCTCCGACCGAAGAGTCTTCGAGGACGGCCGCATGAACTGTGACGCACGCTGGTGGAAGGGGACCTTAACCAACTGGGCGTGCGGCGCTGGAAACAGCTTGACAAAGACCGTACTAGCTGGGGCGCTTGTTGGTGGAGGCCCAGGTTCAAAACGGACTGTAGCGCCACCTAAGTAAGTAAGAAAGTCATGAGACGTTCGCTTACATGCCTGAAGCTCAAGACTTTTGCCTAAGCCTACCTCTAATACAAATCCGCACCCGAATAAGCGTTGTCTTCTCTCCTTGTAGCAATCGCCGTAGTAGATATCACAGTTTCTCATCCTCTTTTTTCCCAGTCCATCCCATCGCACTTCCTGGATTGCGGTAATATCTGCCTTTTAACAGTCTAGGGCCTCCGCAAGTTGTTCGACTGCACGTGGTCTGTTGAGGGACCTTACATCGTACAAAGCCGAATATCATTCTTCCTTTTCCTTTGGTTGTTTCCTGGATCGTCATCGGTTGATCCGTCCGTTTTTTTTTTCTATCCGAGGCTTTTTTTTGGGTTCTTTGGCTTGTTGGTTTTTCTTCCAGGTATGGCTTATCCAGTTGGCCTAGTATTGTATTTTTCATCACATACATTTTCCAATATGTGGTTATTATGCAAAGTTAATGAAAAGGTTATATTTTTGTTCTTTATATAGTTTATGATCATGTTGTCTTTACAAAGCAATTAATAAGTTCGAACAATGAATGTATTCTGTCACAATTTGTAAATGCAAACCTATTTTTAGGGTTCCGTACCCAAAGGTAAAACGGAACCCTATTACTAAGACTTCGCTGTCCGTCCGTCCGTCCGTCTGTCACCAGGCTGTATTTCATGAACCGTGATATTTGGACAGTTAACATTTTCACATATGATGTATTTCTGTTGCCGCTACCACGACAAATACTAAAAACAGAGCAGAATGAATATTTAAGGGGGGCTCCCATACAACAGACATGATTTTCATCCAAAAAATCCCCTTCGTCAAATACTGAACTAAGATTAGTCGACAATGTCCCACAACCAGTAGCAAACTTCCCAGTTTTGATCTCTTTTGTGTCTTTGATGAATTAATCCTAGCTGCCAACCTTTTTCCCATATTTCCCATTATTGTTATTCACCTTTTCACATCGTTGCTGTCAAGTAAGATAATTGATTTGAATTCAATGGACACTTTGATGATCAACTATCTCATCATGAAGATTTTTGATTATCAAAGTAATATGCCGATAACCTGCCTGCAACCAAGATCTGTCCTCATACAAAAAATGTAATTTAATGTGATGACTGATGAGGTAACATATATAGTCTCTTTCATATTTATATACATATACAGATGGTACGGAACCGTTCGTGCGCGAGTCCGACTCGCACTTGGCCTACGCCAGATAATGTCTCTTTCTTGGGTGTGTCAAGTGAAACATCCATTGACCTCAGTCGCTATAAAATTGGAAATATCACGCTCTACAGTGCGAAATATTATTAACTGATTCAAGAAAACCGGTAATGTGAACCTACTGAAGAAACCCAAAAGCCAAAAATTGCTACTGGTCGTGACAGGAGGGCTTGGAGAAAGATCCTAAAAAAATATCGTCGTATTATGACGGCAAATGTCAAGTTGGAGTGGAAAAATGTTATTCAAAAACAGGTTTCAAGAGACACCTGCATTCGTAAAACTGAGACAATGGGATACAAATTTTATAAGGTAGTTTTTACTATTACTGCTTTTATTTTATTACTATTAAAAATAAATGTTTGTTACAAACCGTTACTTAGGCAAAATAAAAACCACTTATAACTCCTTTGCAAAAAACAGAAACGCCTAAGGTGGGCCCTACGGGTCCTACGAACTTCAGCTGAAGCATTCCACCCAGATTGTTGTCGTAGAAAAACAAAATGTACGGCTTCAGTTATGGTCTGGGGATGTATGTATGTCAGCACAAGATGTGGGAAATCTTTGCTTTATCGATGGCACTGTGAATGCCTTAGAGTACCAACTCTTACTCTCGATTCCAAGGTTCCAAACATTCCAAACAGAAGATGGCAGCTTTACATATCAGCAAGATGGGACATCATGTCATACAGCCAAGCGAAATATGAACTGCCTTAAAGAACACAACATCCCAGTTTTAACATGGTCTACAAATGAAAAAAGAGTTAAAAAACCCGGCTTAAAACTTAAATGAGCTTGTAACATCAAGATGTGTCGAATAACTATTACTATTATGAATTAAACTTTTGATTAATTTTTTTTATAAATTTTTAATTGAAAATCATTGTGAATTGTACCTATTTTTAAATAATCTTATTGTCTGACGACTGCATATCAGCAAAATTCTCGAACTCCCACCATCCAGTTAAAACTCCTAAGAGAACACTATGGCTATACGAGAAAGCCAACTGGTGCGGCCTTAACAACTTCTTTCGGATTTTTAACTGGTCGTTGTGCTTCCTCGACAACGACCTGGACGCCGCAACTGATACTTTCGCAAACATTATCCGAATCGGCATGGCAAATTTTATTTCCAGCAAAATAAAAAGCACCAGGCCTAAGGATAATTCGAGGATTGACTTGAGCTGCAAAGAGGCTATTAGGCTCACGGAGCTAAGTTTTCGGGCCTACAAGGCAAACAGTTCTGAGGAAAACCGAAAAAAGTACATACGAGCCAGAAATGACTGCAACACCCAC
The DNA here is from genome assembly GCA_951905685.1 of Eumerus sabulonum. NCBI lineage: Eukaryota > Metazoa > Arthropoda > Insecta > Diptera > Syrphidae > Eumerus > Eumerus sabulonum. The sequence continues at coordinate 87,559,705 of OX645061.1, forward strand.
ATTCGACGGGTTAAATTCCAATCCGACCAAAAATGAAGGCGTAAAATCCTTCAATGTCCCAAAGGTGGCAAAAGTTTCTGGTCGTTTGTAAAAAAACGTAATAAACTCAACTAAGTCATCTATGCCGACGCTCATCCACAATGACATTCCAGCTGACACCCCTTTAGACAAAGCTAACCTACTTGCTGCCCATTTCGCAACCAGTTCTCAGCTGCCAGCTTGTACCTTGTCTCCGCCTGTACTACAGTGCGTCAATTCCACCATGGGACTATTCCACTTCCGCACTCGTACAGTCGCAAGGGTTCTTAAAGGCCTCGACATACACAAATCCGCTGGTCCAGATGGTATTGCACTAACGTCCCTTCTTTCCAAGGCCATGGAAACGCTGATTAACCGTCAGCTTATGAAATATCTTGAATCGCGGAAACTCCGCAATGACCGCCAATACGGTTTCCGCAGCAACAGATCCACTGGTGATTTGATGGCATATCTCGCTGAAAAGTGGAATCACTCGCTTACCACGCAGGTGAAAGCAAAATTGTTGCACTGGATATTTCGAAAGCATTTGACAGGGATTGGCTCGAAGACCTTTTGTCGAAAATGCGCGCTTTTGGGATCGATGAGTCTCTTTTTCAATGGATTAGAAGCTACCTTTCGAATCGTTCAATTCAAGTTGTTTTGGACGGATTCAAGTCTGAAACTTACTTTGTAAATGCCGGTGTTCCCCAGGGCTCCGTTTTGTCTCCGACACTCTTTCTTATGTTTATAAATGATCTCTTGTCTGTTACTTCTAATCCAATCCACTCCTTCGCTGACGACAGTACCCTCAGCTTCTCATATTCGTTCACCAGTTTACAACCCTGCACTTCGGTTGTAGATAATGAGCGGCAGCGTATGTTAAGCTAATTAAATTCCGATATCGACAGCATCATCCAATGGGGTAAAAACAATAGAGTGGAATTGAATGCTTCCAAAACACAATGCTGTCTCTTGTCGTTAAAGCGTATAAATAACCCGCAGCCATTGTCCATGAATGGCACCTGCATCTCAGAAACCGAAAAGCTTTCCATCCTGGGCATGAGTGTTGCTCACAATCTCAATTGGAACGACCATATATTCAGTGTCGCCAAGAATGCTGCGAAATGCCTAGGCTTTCTCACCCTTAGATCTGGCTACAATCTATAAGGCGTTCATTCGCCCCAAATTAGAGTTTAACGCTCATGTCTGGTCCGGTGCTTCCAAGACCTCACTGCACCTACTAGACAGAATACAAAAGCGAGCCATAAAACTGATAGGTGACTTCAGCATTACCAAAACATTAGACTCGCTGGAACACCGCAGGAATGTTACCTGCCTCTCCCTGTTTTATCGTTACTACCACCAAATATGCTCTGATGAAATAGCCAGTTGCATTCCGCCCCTTCAACATTCCTCCCGCAATACACGTCTCTCTAGGAATGCTCACCAATATACTCTGAAGCCCGCTTTCGGACGTACTATCAAATATAGAGAATCAACAAGACAACAACCTCTTCCAAGCGGAGCTGAATGAGGTGAGTGTGGAGGCTATTGGAACTCTGGAGGTGATTCCCTTTGTTCCGATAGCCAAATGGACTGGGGCGAATTCTCACACACCACCTTAGGCTTCAACCGCCAAAAGGACAGGGCAGGGCGAGAAAGCCAGTAATTTATCTCAATTAAAGGAAAAAAGGAAGTAGAGAATCCTAAAAATTAAACAGAAAATAAGTGTGAAGAGAAATCACCCGATTGGATTAAACTCGCCAGACCCGGGAGTTTAATCCAAAATAAAGATGGCCGAATTCGCCCCAAATGTGTGTGTGTGGCGTGTGTGCGAACCGGTTGGAGGGGTAGACGGGAAGGTACAGAACTGTGAAAGTAACAAGACGGTTGGTGAGTGGACAGTGGCCACCACCTGAGAAAAAAAGGCGAGAGAACAAAAGAAAACAAGAAAAAGGCAGAAGGAATACAAGAAAGGAAGGGAAGAAAAAAGTGGAACATAAGTGGCGTAAAGCGGAGGCAATAGACAAGAAGCGTGAAAAAAGAGGAGTAGCCGAAGCATTCACCAGTCCCCGGGAAGTATTTCTTTCATATAGACTGAACGCACTGAATGCGCGCACCCCAGCTGTTGTGTCAATCTGACACAACACGGTGCTTCCAAGACCTCATTGCATCTACTAGACAGAATACAAAAACGGGCCATAAAGCTGATAGGCGACTCCAGCATTACCAAAACATTAGACTCGCTGGAACACCGCAGGAATGTTACCTGCCTCTCCCTGTTTTATCGTTACTTCCACCAAAAATGCTCTGATGAAATAGCCAGTTGCATTCCGCCCCTTCAACATTTCTCCCGCACTACACGTCTCTCTAGGAATGCTCACCAATATACCCTGAAGCCCGCTATCGGACGTATATATATGTATAAATATAGAGAATTTTTCATTAACCGAACCACACGAATCTGGAACTCCCTGCCGGATTCGGTTTTCCCCCCTCAATGCAACATGCAAGCATTTAAGATCAATGTCCATCGGCATCTCCTCTATTCCTCTTCCTTTCTACCTTCTGCCCGCACTGTGTCGCTGACATAATAAGGTTATAAGACCTTGAGTGCGCGCAAATTATTTAAAAAAAAAAAAAAATTGTGATTTTTTATTTAATTGCTATTGTAAGTTTTTGTGAACTTTTTTGTAAAGCTTTTATGAAAGCTCATAGAGAGTATAAAAGCCCGTGTAAAACGAGCGCAAAACACCAGTGGTCGCGATCCAGTCTGGGAAATCTTACTCTAAGGCCTAATTCCTAGGAGAAGTTCTCCGTGATTTGATCAAGTGGCACTTTCGTCCGCTGAAGACACAGCACTGGCTTTTTCAGGGGCTTGTTGTAAGGTGTTCAAAGGTATACCTGAATTTCAATTTAATCTCCACCACGATAATTGGTAGAGATGCTCCTATAGCCCGCGTCAATATATTTAACTTGGTCGGTGAAGCCTACTTAGATACGGCAGCAAGAACTAGCGTAGCGAGCCCTAGCCTTAAAAGACTATTGACTCGGAACCGGCGTATATCGCAAAAGGTGAAAGCGGACGTTACTCTGGCAGATGGGACAACAACAAACCAGATGGTTCTGTCAACGATAGAAAGAAAATTAAGGTTATATCCTCATCGGTGCAGATTTCCTACAACAAGCAGGCATCGTTTTGAATATTGGTCAAAAATATTGATATTTTGAGGATGACCCAAAGACGAAATTTGATTTTGAAAAGTTACTGCCTTAAGCGTTGAACAGCATACAACTGGCAGGTGAAAGTGTATTAAATGAAAATGAATCAAAACCGAGTACTCCGAGTACTTCAGAAAAGAAAAGGAAAAATGAAGGCAGTACGCCAGAAATTATGCAGGAGATCTCAAACTTAACCTATTGACTAAAGCAACGAGAACCTGCGCGAGTCTCTAAAAAAAAAAAAAAAAATAACGAAGATTCTGATCAACCTATTGGTTAAACAAACTACACATATTTGTAGATGAATTTTATTATCAGTTCCATGTCTTCAATGATTCATCACCATTTTTCCTTCATGCAAGAATAAAAATGATAAACTGCTACGAAAATATCAACAAAACTTTTAAATGTTACATTTGCCACTTCATTTTATGTAGTTTTCTCTTCCGTTTACATTAGTACGCGCATAGGTGCTTTATATAGCGCACATTTATTATATTTCTCATGTGTATGTTCATAGGAAAATCGGGATAAGGGCGAGAACAAAATCTAATATCAGAGCGATACTTCTTGCTATTATCGCAGGATCCCTTCAAGAGGAAGACATTACGTGCGAGATTCGCACAACTTACTGCATTCACATGGGTGAAGACACTTCTGTGTTCCCCAAAGAAATAACAAAATATACATAAGCAAAAATGTGCACACACCATACAATTATCCTGACTTGCACTGCATACTTTAAAACCGGATGTTGCCCCGGTATCAGCATCCTGACATCAAGCAATTTTTTACAGACAACGTGAGCAATATGCACGGAGTCTAGTGTTGACGTGATATGTATATCTACAATAAATGCATGCCATTTTCATCTATGATGGCCGGTCTGCAAGCACCTGATCAGGTTGAATGCTTTCAAGGATTGGATGTGATTATTGCGTTTACACGTATCTTCTTGAGTGGTTGGCGGTGAAAATTCGATTTAGATTTGGCAGCAACGGTGAGATTCCTATAAAATAAAGGAGCCGGGATATCTCGTTCGTGGAAGATGATATGAACCCGGGATTTATTATTTTACATTGTTGGAGACGTGCTAAACTAAATGTCCGGTAAGAATCTGAGCAACATTCGTGGCGAACATTTATTAAAATACTGCTTTAAGATTGTATATATTTTTATCGCTCTAATGTATTAGAATGTATTGTATAACCATGTATGTTGGAGTTGGAGATGGATCAATACTCAAGGAAAGACGACACTAAAGGTTTGATCAGATTTTCGTGGCGCATATCATTTTTTCTAGACAGAGGATATAGTCAAATGTCAAAAATTGCTAAAAGGATAAAATGAACATTTTTGAGGGTACTCAGAGTATCCCGCTGAGCTTAGAAGTAAACAAAAAATTAGAGTAATATTGAATAACTTCTATACTCTGTTGTAGAGCTCTCATACATCACAGGTTTACATCCGTGCGCATTGTTGGCAAATCATTTTGCAGCGAGCCATTTTCAATTTTTTTTTTTTTTTATTCTTTTTATTAATCAAAACATATTAACAATTTCGTATATTTCTGCGAAGCCGAGGCTTTTCTGCAGAAGATTGTGTTTCTATCTTATTTCGAATAATAATAGAAAGTGAGCTTTAGTTGAAAAGTTAAAACAGAAAAGTTGACAATTTCAAAGTTACATTTAGATTTGAGATACAAAGTTTTTAATTACATTTTTTAACTATTTTCATTTAAGAAGAAATGTTTCAAATGTTTTTTCCTTGTTTTGTAATTTTGAATTTGTTTTAGTTCGTGAGGTAAGGAATTGATTATTGAAGGGAGAATGTACTGCAGCTGTCTCTTACCATATATGTTGTAGTTTCTTGGTATTTGGAGCATACCTTGTGCGCGTTGTCTTGTATTGATTTGATGTTGTATCGGTCGAATGAAGCGGTGGTCATCTTGGTATTCCAATAGTGTCGTCATCTTGAAAATTTGCTACTTACTTAGGTGACGCTCGCTACAGTCCAAGGTAAACCTGGGCCTCAACCAACAAGCATCTCCAGCTGGCACGGTATTTGGCCAGCTGTTTCCAACGCCGCACGCCCAGTTGGTTAGTGTCCCCTTCCACTTGCATGCGCCACCGCTGATGCGGTCGTCCTCTGCCGATCCAAAAACTCTTCGGGTCGGAGCTGTATTTTCCATGCGCTCTACATGGCCTAGCCACCTTAAACGCTGTATCCGTAGACGTCGTACCAGGCCGATGTCGCTGTACAACCCGTACAGTTCTTCGTTATATCTTCTCCTCCATACACCGTTTAAACAAGCTGGACCGTAGAAAGTGCGCAGCATTTTCCTCTCGAAACGACCAAGGGCATCTTCATTCGCTTTTATTAAGGTGAAAGCCTCTGCGCCGTAAAGGAGGACTGGGATGATTAAGGTCTTATATAGTGTCACCTTGGTTTTCCGAGAGAGGGCCCTCCTTCTCAATTGTCTGGTGAGCCCAAAGAAACAGCCGTTGGCAAGAGTGATTCTGCGCTTTATCTCAACGTTGGTGTTGTTGTCGCTGGTCATCATTCGCCAAGGTAGACGAATTCCTTGACCACTTCAAAGTTATATCCGCCATGGTGACGTTTTGGCCAATACGTCGGTGTTCTCCGTCTCCTTTATATGAAAGCAGATATTTGGTATCTTAGCCCCTTCTACCTCAATCTTTATAAAGGCCTCATTGACGTCTCGCTGTGTCCATCCAATCACGTCAATGTCGTCGGCGTACGCAAGCAATTGCGTAGACTTGAAATAAATCGTACCTCTTGTGTTGGCCAGTGACTTTTGCACGATCTTTTCAAGCACGATGTTGAAAAAGTTACATGACAGCGCGTCACCTTGCCTATTTGCCTTTTTAACATCAAAGGCCTCGGTTTGCTCATTACCGACCTTAATGGAGCAGCGAGAATTTTCCATTGTGATCCTGCACAGTCGGACGAGTTTGGTAGGGATGTTAAAACTGGACATGGCTTTGTATAGGTCATCTCTATACACGCTGTCAGATGCAGCCTTGAAATCGACGAAGAGGTGGTGAGTGTCGATTTGGTATTCCTGGGTCTTCTCCAAGATCTGCCGTAGCGTGAATATTAGGTCTATTGTGGACTTACCTGGCCTGAAACCACACTGATTAGAGCCGATCAGGTTATCCACAAACGGTTTCAGGCGTTCATACAATAAGGCAGAGAAGATCTTATATGCGATATTAAGGAGACCTCATCCCCTATAGTTGGCGCAGTTATAGGGGTCTCCTTTCTTATGGACCGGGCAAACAATGCTGAGATTCCACTTCGTCTAGGTCGGCTGGACTGAATTCCATTACATCGTCGTCCATTACGAATGGCTCGTTCTGCCTGACAGCGGTATCTTGTCTATCATCGCCATTATACAGTCTGCAGAAGTGGTCTTTCCAAATCCTCAGCATCGACTGCGACTCTACTACCAGTTCTCCATTTTCATCCCTGCAGGCCGCCGCTCTGGCTTTGTAGCCATGGCATGTTCGTTTTACCTTACTGTAAAACTTACGAGCGTCATTCCTGCGGAAGCATCTCTCCATCTCCTCGATTCTTTTCCGTGCTTTCTCTTCTTTCTTCTGAAAAGCGTGTGTTCCTATCTTCTCTTCTGCTCATAGATTTCGTGAGCAGCTCTCGTCCGTTGTTGCAGCATGGCTTGTTTTAGCTGTATGGGCTTCTTCGGATTGTTCATCGAACGAGGAGTTTCTAGGTGGTGACGGTGCTCTGGCAATGCGCCCATTCCTGCTCTATTGTTTGTGCTGCTGTGGGCGGATTTTGAGAGAGCTTGGAGGAGACACAATCGGCAAAGATTTTGGTAGCCTCTTGCGATTGTAGCTTCCCGACGTCATATTTTTAAAAATTGTATATGTAAATTATCTGAGAAGGCTAATTCGGGCAAAGACAAATAAATAAGTTAGAGAACGATTCGTGATATAATATAAGACGAATATCACGAATCTTTACCAATGGGATAACCACGCTATCCACCCTGACTGTAGATGTTATTGTCTTCTAGGGAGCGGAGGTTCATTTTTCAGTCTATTGCTTTGATTGTTAATTCATCTCGGGTATGATGTAGCGGCCCGAAAACGCAAAAACTGAAAAACTTATAGCTGTAGCGCGACCAACCCAAATTGTCGTGTATTGCTATGTACGCCATGGCAGCTTATATAAATTATTTATAGTTTGGGTACACCTTAATCCACTTTAATCAATTAATTCATTAAAACACATATGTATTTAGAGTTCAACACCAAGTACGTATTTACTGCCGAACGATTGAGTTAAAACTAAAAACTTAAACTAAGTACACTATATATAATAACTAACTCCCCTCTCTGGTACGGCGTAATGTTTGCTGATTGATTGGAGAGTTGAGTGTTGTGGGAGTAGCACTCAGATTTGGTTTGAGTGTTACTGCATAACGTGAGTGTTATAGTTAACTACTCTCCCCTTCGAAACGCGATCGTCCCGGTCGTGCTTAGCTCAATTTATATATGTAGGTCTCTCCTCTTCCTCTTGTATTTCCAGAGGAAGATGAGCCCGCTTATAAATTAGCATACCCCCAGGCTGAGAAGAACCGACATTGAATCAGTAGTGGCCTTGACCATTCCTTAATTACGTTAGCGACTTCTCACTGACGCACTGTATGTAAAATGCGTGATGCTGCGATGTTATACTATGTGGTGCCATGTTGCGACGCACCGTTGGTGACCGATCTATATAGTCAATGTACATAATTGTTTGTTTCTTAATTGATAAGACCAAAATCCATTTGCCGCGTTTCACTCGGATGCATAATATCGCCGGTATCTACTACCAGAAGGGTAACAATTCTTACTTAACTTAATTCTACAATACTTGATTAGGACCAAACACGAAAAAGAAAAAGCAAAAGAAGACAAAGAAAAGATTTCCATTTCAATGCTAGACAAATTCACTAACGTAATTTGGCAACCTTGTGATTGGTCTAACTAAAACAGACCTCAAGCTGTTGTCACCGCCAAATGCCAGATTTAAAATATTAAATTTATGAGAATTATGATAAGCATTATGTTTTGGATTCCTGTTGTCAAAGCTCAAAGCTCAACATTGACACACAACAATAAAACTCATTTATTTCTTATCCAGGAGGGTGACTTGGTTTAATATCAGTGGTAATACTAAGGGAAATCTAAAGTAACACAATTCAGACAGTGGACCTACGTGGTCATACATAGATTATAACGCATAAACTGACGGTGTTTATCGAAGGTTGTCCTTGTGGACCACCCTCCCCTTAATAAGAACCGTTGTCCCTAGATCTGCTTCTATTATTTCCTCTTTATATAGGGGGGTCAACTTATTCCCAATTCTCCTGTTAGTTTTCACTAGCACCTTTTCTCCTACCTCAAAAATTCTGTTTTGCCTAGCGGGGTTATTTCTTGTTAATTGCATCTGTTGTGTCTTCTCAATTTTGTCTCTTATTACCTTCCTAAACTCATTCGTGGAGGCGTGAACTACTTCTATCGGTCTCTTATTGATTACGGAGTGTATTGTCCTGTTATATTCGTACGTGGCATGTAGAATGAGATCAGTCGTGTCATCGATTTTCTTCTCGAGCTTGAGACACCTAGCAATTTCCACTAGAGTGCTATGGAGCCGCTCTACCTGTCCATTCGAAGTACTGTGGAGGGGTGGTGAGTTCACCACATCTACGTTGAAGTGATTCTTCAATAGGGATATAATTGTCTCTGAATTAAAAGATGCCTCGTTATCACAATAGATAATTTTTGTTTTTGGGAATACATTTATCAATTGTAGAATGGGTGTCTTAACATCTGTTATTGTTCGGGACATTATGGGCTGAACTATTGCGAACTTGGAGAATTTGTCTATGCAAGTAAGAAAATGTTTCTTGTCCGTAGAAAAGATGTCAATGTGAAGTATTTCACCTGCATATGACGGGATCGGTGTCACTCCGAGCTCTTGCTTTTTCGGGTGCCGATCATATTTGGTCTTTGTGCAAACTTTGCAGTTTGCCACAATTTCTTTAGCTAATTTTGACATCTTTGGGAAATAGTAGTCGCAGAGAATTTGCTTCACGTTTTCTTGTGCAGCTCTGTGGGCACGGTTGTGTTCAGTGATGACTATCTCTCTCTGTTCGTTTCTATCTGTTATGTCTGAGACCATATTTTTGCAGTGCCAAAACTTGGTCGACGGAAAACGTTTTACCAATTCATGCTGAATGCTAGCCAGTATTGGTAGTTCGCAATGAATAGCGTTTACCACGTCTGGATTGATGACGGATTCAACCTCCCCGACAAGGGTGTTTCTATCGAAAAAGTGGATAATGTGGCGCATTTTTCCGCCGAACAGTATAAAATTTCGAATAAGAGGAAAACGTGCTTCCTCCAAAATTATCTGGTTTCTAAAACAATTGAGAGGTGTCTCAATTGTTTCAATGATGTAAGTCAATGACATTTCGCTATGAATTGTGGCGGCATCAGATTCGGGCTCATTTTGCAGCGCATTTACGTTTTGTCGAGAGAGCGCATCCGAAACTAAATTTTCTTTCCCAGGCTTATAATGAATTTTAGCGTTATGTTCGTCAATGAACGCTTTCCATCGTTTGATCTTTGCATTGGGATTTCTATCAGAAACCGCGAATGTCAGCGGTTGGTGGTCGGTAAAAATGTTAATATCCCTAGTTCCATAGAGATAGTGTTTAAGCTTACCTAAGGCCCATACTATAGCTAGTAATTCCCTCTCATTTGATGCGTAATGCATTTCACTATCCTTTAATGTCCTTGATATCATTGTGATAGGTCTGCCATTTTGAGAGAGCACAGCACCGATCCCGTGTGCTGACGCATCCGTTGTTAAATCGAATGGCCTTTTAAAGTCTGGGTACATGAGCATGACATCTTCGGATGCTAACACTTTCCTTAGCCTCTCAAATGCATTACGCTGTGCTTCATTAAAATTGATAGAAATCTTTCTGGATGCGTGCTTACTCACAGAACCATTTTTACCCTTTAACATATCGGTCAGTGGTCTTGCTATTGAGGCGAAATCCTTAACAAAACATCTATAGTAACTAGCCAATCCCAAAAAGGACCTGAGAGCGAACAGGTTATTTGGTTCAGCGTACTCTTGAATAGCTCTCACTTTTTCGGGGTCTGTCTTTGCTCCCCCTCTAGTTACTATAAAGCCAAGGTACTCTACGGCTTCTTTAAAAAATTGTGTTTTTTCGCGGGACACCTTCATATTGGCGTCACATAACCTTTTTAGGACCCAATCTATGTGTTCAATATGGTCAAACTCGTTCTCGGAAAAAAATGATGACGTCATCTACGTAAACATAACACGTCTTGCCGATCTGTTCCCGCAAGACATCATCAATTGCTCTCTGAAAAATGCTTCCAGCATTCTTCAGACCGAATGGTAGTCGACAGAATTCATATTTCCCTCCATTAACGGAAAAGGATGTTTTTTCACGATCTTGTTCCGCGAGGACAATTTGGTGGTAACCTGACTTCAGATCCAACGTCGTGAAAAATTTTGCTTTCCCCAAGTTAGCCAGAACCATTGAAATGTTAGGCATTGGATACTTATCAGAGATGGTGCGTTCGTTGAGCTTTCTGAAGTCAATTACTAAGCGTTTTTGTTTATTACCCAACTCATCGTGGCCTTTTTTATCTACGACCCAGGTTGGATTGTTGTATGGGGACCTTGAGGGCCTGATAATCTTGTTTCGAAGTAACTCCTTTATCTCTTTGTTTACGAATTCTGCCACCCCCATCGGGTGCGGGTATAGTTTTGAATAAATGGAGTTGTCGTCTTCGGTACGTATGGTAGCCACAACCGAAGTATTAAATGGCAACAGCTCGTTAGAGTCTGTGAAAGCGTTAATCCGTTTTAGAATCATGCTTTTAAATTCATCTTGAACTATTTTCGGTACTCGGATATCATCAACTATTGTAAAGTTGACGTCTTCACAAATATGGTACTGAAGGTCCTCCGACGTAACACCGTAATTTATCTTGTGGGCCTTTAAATCAAGACTTGCGCCCACTTGAGTTAACAGGTCAAAACCCACGATTCCGTCAAATGATGTTAAAGCATCTAACAGGAAAAATGGGGACGTCGTTCCAAATATGTTTATTAAACATTTCTCTTTGACTTTGTTTGAGCCATGCACAGAACTCACTGTGAAAGGAGAGTCGACCGGAACTATGCACTTCAGCTCCTTTACGGGCTTTACATAGTTTTTGGCCGCTCCTGTGTCGATAAGCAACCTTAATGTTCTCCCGGCCAACTTCCGCTCGACGAACGGTAGCCCGGAGCGTTCTCTAAAAAATGAACGGAATCCCTTTCATAATCCGCTGCATCTTCAGAGTCGATTTCTGCTACAGCTTCTGAGGCTATGTTAGCATAATTCGTAGGACTTCGGTCAATGTGTTTTTGATTAAGAGTATTAACCCGTTGTTTCCTCTGATCAGCCACACGTCCTGAAGTGTATTGGGTCTTATTTCCCTGTGGGTAGTTGCCATGGCGGCGGAAACCCTGAAATCTTTTGTCTTCTGTTGGGATTCGAAACTTCGACGAAGAAGGGTCGATGTCCATATATTCAGGGCTACCCCTTTGGGAATTGCTGTCACCAGAGTGCTGTTTAGGCGAACCTCGGTATGAATTACTTTGTCCCTGAGCTCGAAAATAATGCGGATTCTTTTCCAGATTGGTACATTTGTCATAGTACTGCGGGTAATTATTTCTCTGATGCGATAAGATTTTTTGGTTTTTAGTTCTCTCAGCTTTGTCCTCAATTCTTTTAACATAGTTGGTTGCAAAGACATAACGATCGTTATGCGCCTCTGCCTCCTGAGCTAGTGCCAAAGCGGTTGGCAGATCTTTAGGTTGAGCTGGAAATACGGCTATTCTAAGAGATTTTTTCAAACCGAAAACAAATGTATGTAGTGCATCGCTTCTAAATTTTTCATTAAGGACGGCCGCTGCTACAGCGTCGTGGGTCATTAAGGTCTTGTTTATTATAAGTGTTAGTTTTTTTCCTATCTCATCATAATATTGTAAAAGAGTCAGATCGCCTTGTCGAAGAGTATCTAACTCTTGTTGGATTACGCGCACTGGAGTCTTATCAGAGTAAGTAAAATCTAACCTAGCTATGATAGCCCTAAAATTGAGGACAGTACTAAAGGAGGAGAGGACAGAATTTGCCGAGCCCCTAATTTTGTTACGAATAATGGCGACGGCTTGATAATACCTCGAACTGCCATTATATGGCTCAAACAGCTCATAGGCAGCCGTTGCCGCTTGTCGCCAAGAAATATAGTCTTCTTGTTGACCATCGAATTCTGGAATTGATTTAACAATATCTAGGGGCTCGTCGCAACTTATCCCCGGCACAATAGTAATCTTTTTATAATTTTCTACGTCAGGGACTGTACATCTCAAACTGCTGACCTCATTCCTAACCTCATTCAGTTTCGCGTCAAACTCTTGTTTTATTTGCGCTGCTTGTATTGCTAATGCATTTGATACAGCGACCTCTATAACTGACCGTAACTGTTGTTCGTCCATGTTTAAGTTAGTCTCTAGTGGGTCTGTTATTTTAAGATCTCTCGCTCGTTCAGTTAATTCCTGAAGCTTACTGTCGTCGTTGTTACAGCTATCTTCTTGATAGCTAATGTCACAATCAAAAGAATAGCTCGAACTAATCATTTATAAATGCTGCAAGCATACAGCAAAACTACAGCTATACACCTATATACGAACGAGAATCCAAAATATATTGCTATCATATACATATAAGGTTATTCCTTAATTGGAAATGGCAATCCAATAATTTAAAAACAAAAACAGTTTCTCTGCAAACAAAGAGGAGGTTGTTTATTATTTACACATTCTTTCATAATATAATCTACAAGATAATATCACCTGCAAACAAAGAAACGACATTTAATGTTTATAAATTATGGTCTCGATTCCTAATTGTGCACGTGAATCGTTTTTGCAAATATTCGTTTTGACATGTTATAAAACTCAATAGAATCGTGATCCATCATGTTGACGTTTGGCAGACTCCCAGGGTGCTCAGTTTCATTAAAGGGAGTACATTTTCGTTACATCCCCCCCTTCCGGGGAGAAAATTGCTTACAGGTGTTTTTGCCCTCTTCAATAAGTGACGGAGCTGGAATCAGTTTTGAAACATGGAAAAGGTCTGATTCTGACTTCCTGCGATCAGTGTTAATTCTGTAGATTGAGTTTGATAATTTTTCCTTGATTTTATATGGTCCAATTTTTAATTCTTCGAGCTTTTTCCTATTTAGTCTGTTACCATTTTCCAAATATACCATATCACCTATGTTGAAGTCAACTTGTGTTCGGTTTTTATCATAAATTCGTTTGTTATAATCATGTGACTTTATAGTATTCTCCAGGGCTATCTTTTTGTCTCGTTTCCAATTCTGCTCGGAATTTGTTTGCCTTAGTTCGCTTGGCAGTATTGTACAATCTGTGCCATCCATTAAGTACGAAGGTGCAAATCCAGTCACAGAGTGTTCAGTTTCATTGTATTTTTGTGTGCACATCTGTGCTACTGTTGTCCACGTTAACTTTTTTATGTTTCTTTCGTTGATTTTGCATCTGATTTTATTGACTAAAGTTTGGTTTAACCTTTCATTCAATCCATTAGAGAAGGGACAGTTTACGGCTGTGAAAACAAGTTGTATATTTTGATCGTGCAAAAATTTTTTGAATTCCTTAGAATTTATCCCTGGATATTGGTCTGTCAAGATGAGACCTATTTCGTTGTCTTTTTGTAGGCTTTTAACGAGTTTAACAAAGTCGTTTGCGGCTTGCGTTTTTGACGTTAGAATGTAAGCTTTCCTCGTAAAGTGATCTGTTAGAAGGTGAAGGTATTTTTTTGTGGATCTAGATCCTCCAAAGCCCCCTATTGTGTCTATGGACATTATTTCAAAAGGTTTTATAGCCGGACCTAAGTGTGACATTAGACCAAATTTCTTTTGTCCTCTGGACTTATTCTTTATGCAAGTTTCACAGCCCCGACAGAGGTTCATAATATTTTTTGTTAAATTTTTGGCCGTGTACCATTGACTAATTTTTCTCCTCAATTGGTTTATGCCCATGTGGCAGTAGCGTTCGTGAATATCTTTTATTAATTTTATACTGAAGTCCTCTGATAATATGATTTTATCTCTTTTCTTCACCTTTTTGTAGTAGATATTGTATTTGGACACAAGCTGTTTTTTCTTGCTTTGTATGTACTCATTATTTCCTTGGTCTTGTAGTATGTCTTTCAGCTTGATTAGATTTACTACTTTTAGTTGTTCGTCTTTATTTTCAGTGGGTTCTAAAACTGGATTTCTGCTTAAACAATCAGCTTCCAAGTTTAATTTTCCTGGGGAATATTTCACCTCAAAGTCATATTGTGACAAGTAGTATGTTAAATCTCCTAGATCCTCATCAGTCCTTGATTTTATATTCATGTTCTCTAGGGGTTTGTGGTCAGAAAAGACGGTGAATTTTCTACCTATTAGTAAATGTTGCCAGTATTTAACGGATTCTTTTATTGCTAGGCATTCCAGGTATACGGCTTTTTTTTTCTTTTGTGCTTCATTTAATTTTTTTGAAAAGTATGCTACAGGCTTTTCTTCTTTGTTATTTTGTGGTTGTTTGAGTACAGCTCCAATTCCTTGCAAACTCGCATCAGTGTAGATATGAATAGGCAGATTTGGATCATAAATTGTAAGTATCGGTTGAGAGCACAATATATTTTTCATATCATCAAACGCTTTTTGGCATTCATTTGTCCAAATAAATGCTCGTCCCTTTCTTAGTAGGTCATGGAGTGGCTCTAGTTTTATTGATATATTTTGGACATATTTGTGGTAAAAATTTATTTTTCCCAGAAACTGTCTAACATTTTTTTGTGTTTTTGGCGTTGGGAAGTTTTTGATTGAGATCAAGTTATCTTTTAGGGGTTTAATGGAATTATTTTGAATTATGTGACCAAGGTATTTTACAGAGTCCGCTGCAAATGTGCATTTCGAAAATTTTAACCTAAAACCTTCTTTTTTTATAGCTTCAAAAAGCTGTGTCAAATGTTGCATGTGTTCCGAAAAAGATTTCGAAAATATTAGTATATCATCTATGTAGTTTACGGTGCAATCTGTAAGTTTGTGTTTTCTAATTATATTGCTTAATATTCTCTGAAAGATCGCTGGCGCTGTCTTAAGGCCGAATGGTAAACATGTCCACTGGAAATGCCCTTCTTGTGTCACAAATGCTGTTATGTGTCTGTCGGAGATGCGCAGAGGTATAGACCAAAAAGCTGAATTCATGTCAAGTGTAGAAAAGAATTTACAATTTCGTGTTTTTATCACTAGGTCTTCAATTAGAGGGAAGGGCTGGGATTGCGGCACAACAATTTTATTTAGATCACGGAAATCTATACATAGTCTTGATTTCTTATCTTCATTTCTTTTATATGCCAGCGTAACTGGAGCTGCAAATGGGCTGTATGATTCTTCTATCAGTTTTTTATCTAGTAACATTGCTACTTGTTTTTCAATCTCGGCTTTATCTTCGATTGTACAGCGATATGGCCGTTTACTGCAATATTTATCCACTAATAAATCTATGCGTGCTTCATAATCCTTTACTGTGCCGACATCATATTTATCTTTCGCGAAAATCGAAGAGTTTTCTTTTATCAATTTGTCTATTTTTGATTGTTGATCATAATTTAAATGGTTTACACAAACATAAAATTTTTTTTCATCAATGTGCTCATTAAAGTCTACTAATTTTAAGTGCCCATTTTCGTCTACGATATCATTACAAATAATATCTCTTTTTGGAATTTGTTGACTTATTATTAGTTTTTCGTCTTGCGTTAAGAAAAAACGTTTTATGCAATCTAGTCCAATCAAGAAATCGTAATCAAAATTCTCTTTGTCTATTACAAAAACATTAATTTCATTTTCTAAGTTAAAGATTTTTGCAGTTAAAGTTACTAAACCAATTGTTTTTTTCACACCATTAATAGTTTTCAGATTAGTATTTTTAACACTGGCTATACTGTTTTCTTTTAATTTTAACAGCCTTGAATTAATTAATGAGACGTTTGAACCAGAATCATAAATTCCAAACACCTCAAGGTTTTTGTTCAATACTAACTTTATTTTTATTAATGGTGTCACTACAAGTTTTTTTGGTCTTCATTTTGTAGTTCGCATTCCAATTCCGAGTTGTTGATGAGTTTAATTTGGTTTTTCCTGTCTTCTTTATTTTCCGTTTTGAACCAACAGGAAGCTTCCGGGTGATAGCGGACACCTTTCTTCAGTTTCTCACAGATGCTACATCTTTGTTTTTGATTTTTGATTTGTTTTAATTCCACCTTTCCTTTATATTCTAAGCTTTCTCTTTCATTTCTTTTTTTTACTAAGTGGTCATATTTATTGATTTCACTGAACAAATTAACTGTTGATTTTATTGAAACCTTATCAATTTTATCGATTATATGATCTGGTAAGCCCATTACAATAAGGTTTATCATTGTCTCATCGTCAATAGACTTGTTGACTTCTAGTAATAGTCTTTCTTTTTTGGTTGCATATTCTAGCATTGAGCCAACTTGAAATTTGAACGAAAAAGCATATTTCACTTGGGACCAACCTTTGTTTCCATATGTTTCACAAAAGGTATTTTTCCATAGTGTCCAGGCTGAGTTTACAGTGAGTTTAATTAACATACTGCCATACCAGTCCATACATTGCTTTTCAAGTAAGTGTTTTAGAGTTTCGACCTTCTTCTCATCTTTGAGAATCTCAAACCTTTCACATTCTTTTTCAAATGCCTCAATCCACTGGTCAGCATTACATGTTTTATGAGAAAACTTTTCCATCAAAAATTTTTCAGCTAGGTTCCCTAAGTTTTGAGGTTTTAGTGCATTATTGTCGGTATCAGTAGATGCAGGTGCAGGCTGATTTTCTTCAATAATCTCCTCTAGATACTTATCATTAAATTGTAGATTTTCGCATTCATCTAAATAGTTTTTCCTCATTTCATCACTCAGTGGGATCCATAAGTTCCGTACTTGGTGTCTTTTTTTTAGTGAATTCTTGATTTTTGCAAATACAGGTAAGTTAACAATGCAAGTATGATTACTCACGGCTTTTGATTCATCAGGGACATCAAAAATACGTCCATCGGAGGTCTCAATTGAGATTATGCAGATAATATTCGATTTCCCGTCTGAAGACCCCAAAGTAGTGAATTTGAATCGCAGCTTGTCCATTGCGTTTGATATAACCAAAAATGTCGTTTTATAAGGTTATTCCTTAATTGGAAATGGCAATCCAATAATTTAAAAACAAAAAACAGTTTCTCTGCAAACAAAGAGGAGGTTGTTTATTATTTACACATTCTTTCATAATATAATCTACAAGATAATATCACCTGCAAACAAAGAAACGACATTTAATGTTTATAAATTATGGTCTCGATTCCTAATTGTGCACGTGAATCGTTTTTGCAAATATTCGTTTTGACATGTTATAAAACTCAATAGAATCGTGATCCATCATGTTGACGTTTGGCAGACTCCCAGGGTGCTCAGTTTCATTAAAGGGAGTACATTTTCGTTACATCCCCCCCTTCCGGGGAGAAAATTGCTTACAGGTGTTTTTGCCCTCTTCAATAAGTGACGGAGCTGGAATCAGTTTTGAAACATGGAAAAGGTCTGATTCTGACTTCCTGCGATCAGTGTTAATTCTGTAGATTGAGTTTGATAATTTTTCCTTGATTTTATATGGTCCAATTTTTAATTCTTCGAGCTTTTTCCTATTTAGTCTGTTACCATTTTCCAAATATACCATATCACCTATGTTGAAGTCAACTTGTGTTCGGTTTTTATCATAAATTCGTTTGTTATAATCATGTGACTTTATAGTATTCTCCAGGGCTATCTTTTTGTCTCGTTTCCAATTCTGCTCGGAATTTGTTTGCCTTAGTTCGCTTGGCAGTATTGTACAATCTGTGCCATCCATTAAGTACGAAGGTGCAAATCCAGTCACAGAGTGTTCAGTTTCATTGTATTTTTGTGTGCACATCTGTGCTACTGTTGTCCACGTTAACTTTTTTATGTTTCTTTCGTTGATTTTGCATCTGATTTTATTGACTAAAGTTTGGTTTAACCTTTCATTCAATCCATTAGAGAAGGGACAGTTTACGGCTGTGAAAACAAGTTGTATATTTTGATCGTGCAAAAATTTTTTGAATTCCTTAGAATTTATCCCTGGATATTGGTCTGTCAAGATGAGACCTATTTCGTTGTCTTTTTGTAGGCTTTTAACGAGTTTAACAAAGTCGTTTGCGGCTTGCGTTTTTGACGTTAGAATGTAAGCTTTCCTCGTAAAGTGATCTGTTAGAAGGTGAAGGTATTTTTTTGTGGATCTAGATCCTCCAAAGCCCCCTATTGTGTCTATGGACATTATTTCAAAAGGTTTTATAGCCGGACCTAAGTGTGACATTAGACCAAATTTCTTTTGTCCTCTGGACTTATTCTTTATGCAAGTTTCACAGCCCCGACAGAGGTTCATAATATTTTTTGTTAAATTTTTGGCCGTGTACCATTGACTAATTTTTCTCCTCAATTGGTTTATGCCCATGTGGCAGTAGCGTTCGTGAATATCTTTTATTAATTTTATACTGAAGTCCTCTGATAATATGATTTTATCTCTTTTCTTCACCTTTTTGTAGTAGATATTGTATTTGGACACAAGCTGTTTTTTCTTGCTTTGTATGTACTCATTATTTCCTTGGTCTTGTAGTATGTCTTTCAGCTTGATTAGATTTACTACTTTTAGTTGTTCGTCTTTATTTTCAGTGGGTTCTAAAACTGGATTTCTGCTTAAACAATCAGCTTCCAAGTTTAATTTTCCTGGGGAATATTTCACCTCAAAGTCATATTGTGACAAGTAGTATGTTAAATCTCCTAGATCCTCATCAGTCCTTGATTTTATATTCATGTTCTCTAGGGGTTTGTGGTCAGAAAAGACGGTGAATTTTCTACCTATTAGTAAATGTTGCCAGTATTTAACGGATTCTTTTATTGCTAGGCATTCCAGGTATACGGCTTTTTTTTTCTTTTGTGCTTCATTTAATTTTTTTGAAAAGTATGCTACAGGCTTTTCTTCTTTGTTATTTTGTGGTTGTTTGAGTACAGCTCCAATTCCTTGCAAACTCGCATCAGTGTAGATATGAATAGGCAGATTTGGATCATAAATTGTAAGTATCGGTTGAGAGCACAATATATTTTTCATATCATCAAACGCTTTTTGGCATTCATTTGTCCAAATAAATGCTCGTCCCTTTCTTAGTAGGTCATGGAGTGGCTCTAGTTTTATTGATATATTTTGGACATATTTGTGGTAAAAATTTATTTTTCCCAGAAACTGTCTAACATTTTTTTGTGTTTTTGGCGTTGGGAAGTTTTTGATTGAGATCAAGTTATCTTTTAGGGGTTTAATGGAATTATTTTGAATTATGTGACCAAGGTATTTTACAGAGTCCGCTGCAAATGTGCATTTCGAAAATTTTAACCTAAAACCTTCTTTTTTTATAGCTTCAAAAAGCTGTGTCAAATGTTGCATGTGTTCCGAAAAAGATTTCGAAAATATTAGTATATCATCTATGTAGTTTACGGTGCAATCTGTAAGTTTGTGTTTTCTAATTATATTGCTTAATATTCTCTGAAAGATCGCTGGCGCTGTCTTAAGGCCGAATGGTAAACATGTCCACTGGAAATGCCCTTCTTGTGTCACAAATGCTGTTATGTGTCTGTCGGAGATGCGCAGAGGTATAGACCAAAAAGCTGAATTCATGTCAAGTGTAGAAAAGAATTTACAATTTCGTGTTTTTATCACTAGGTCTTCAATTAGAGGGAAGGGCTGGGATTGCGGCACAACAATTTTATTTAGATCACGGAAATCTATACATAGTCTTGATTTCTTATCTTCATTTCTTTTATATGCCAGCGTAACTGGAGCTGCAAATGGGCTGTATGATTCTTCTATCAGTTTTTTATCTAGTAACATTGCTACTTGTTTTTCAATCTCGGCTTTATCTTCGATTGTACAGCGATATGGCCGTTTACTGCAATATTTATCCACTAATAAATCTATGCGTGCTTCATAATCCTTTACTGTGCCGACATCATATTTATCTTTCGCGAAAATCGAAGAGTTTTCTTTTATCAATTTGTCTATTTTTGATTGTTGATCATAATTTAAATGGTTTACACAAACATAAAATTTTTTTTCATCAATGTGCTCATTAAAGTCTACTAATTTTAAGTGCCCATTTTCGTCTACGATATCATTACAAATAATATCTCTTTTTGGAATTTGTTGACTTATTATTAGTTTTTCGTCTTGCGTTAAGAAAAAACGTTTTATGCAATCTAGTCCAATCAAGAAATCGTAATCAAAATTCTC
The DNA here is from genome assembly GCA_951905685.1 of Eumerus sabulonum. Taxonomy (NCBI): domain Eukaryota; kingdom Metazoa; phylum Arthropoda; class Insecta; order Diptera; family Syrphidae; genus Eumerus; species Eumerus sabulonum. The sequence continues at coordinate 87,580,509 of OX645061.1, forward strand.
TTTGTCTATTACAAAAACATTAATTTCATTTTCTAAGTTAAAGATTTTTGCAGTTAAAGTTACTAAACCAATTGTTTTTTTCACACCATTAATAGTTTTCAGATTAGTATTTTTAACACTGGCTATACTGTTTTCTTTTAATTTTAACAGCCTTGAATTAATTAATGAGACGTTTGAACCAGAATCATAAATTCCAAACACCTCAAGGTTTTTGTTCAATACTAACTTTATTTTTATTAATGGTGTCACTACAAGTTTTTTTGGTCTTCATTTTGTAGTTCGCATTCCAATTCCGAGTTGTTGATGAGTTTAATTTGGTTTTTCCTGTCTTCTTTATTTTCCGTTTTGAACCAACAGGAAGCTTCCGGGTGATAGCGGACACCTTTCTTCAGTTTCTCACAGATGCTACATCTTTGTTTTTGATTTTTGATTTGTTTTAATTCCACCTTTCCTTTATATTCTAAGCTTTCTCTTTCATTTCTTTTTTTTACTAAGTGGTCATATTTATTGATTTCACTGAACAAATTAACTGTTGATTTTATTGAAACCTTATCAATTTTATCGATTATATGATCTGGTAAGCCCATTACAATAAGGTTTATCATTGTCTCATCGTCAATAGACTTGTTGACTTCTAGTAATAGTCTTTCTTTTTTGGTTGCATATTCTAGCATTGAGCCAACTTGAAATTTGAACGAAAAAGCATATTTCACTTGGGACCAACCTTTGTTTCCATATGTTTCACAAAAGGTATTTTTCCATAGTGTCCAGGCTGAGTTTACAGTGAGTTTAATTAACATACTGCCATACCAGTCCATACATTGCTTTTCAAGTAAGTGTTTTAGAGTTTCGACCTTCTTCTCATCTTTGAGAATCTCAAACCTTTCACATTCTTTTTCAAATGCCTCAATCCACTGGTCAGCATTACATGTTTTATGAGAAAACTTTTCCATCAAAAATTTTTCAGCTAGGTTCCCTAAGTTTTGAGGTTTTAGTGCATTATTGTCGGTATCAGTAGATGCAGGTGCAGGCTGATTTTCTTCAATAATCTCCTCTAGATACTTATCATTAAATTGTAGATTTTCGCATTCATCTAAATAGTTTTTCCTCATTTCATCACTCAGTGGGATCCATAAGTTCCGTACTTGGTGTCTTTTTTTTAGTGAATTCTTGATTTTTGCAAATACAGGTAAGTTAACAATGCAAGTATGATTACTCACGGCTTTTGATTCATCAGGGACATCAAAAATACGTCCATCGGAGGTCTCAATTGAGATTATGCAGATAATATTCGATTTCCCGTCTGAAGACCCCAAAGTAGTGAATTTGAATCGCAGCTTGTCCATTGCGTTTGATATAACCAAAAATGTCGTTTTATAAGGTTATTCCTTAATTGGAAATGGCAATCCAATAATTTAAAAACAAAAAACAGTTTCTCTGCAAACAAAGAGGAGGTTGTTTATTATTTACACATTCTTTCATAATATAATCTACAAGATAATATCACCTGCAAACAAAGAAACGACATTTAATGTTTATAAATTATGGTCTCGATTCCTAATTGTGCACGTGAATCGTTTTTGCAAATATTCGTTTTGACATGTTATAAAACTCAATAGAATCGTGATCCATCATGTTGACGTTTGGCAGACTCCCAGGGTGCTCAGTTTCATTAAAGGGAGTACATTTTCGTTACATCCCCCCCTTCCGGGGAGAAAATTGCTTACAGGTGTTTTTGCCCTCTTCAATAAGTGACGGAGCTGGAATCAGTTTTGAAACATGGAAAAGGTCTGATTCTGACTTCCTGCGATCAGTGTTAATTCTGTAGATTGAGTTTGATAATTTTTCCTTGATTTTATATGGTCCAATTTTTAATTCTTCGAGCTTTTTCCTATTTAGTCTGTTACCATTTTCCAAATATACCATATCACCTATGTTGAAGTCAACTTGTGTTCGGTTTTTATCATAAATTCGTTTGTTATAATCATGTGACTTTATAGTATTCTCCAGGGCTATCTTTTTGTCTCGTTTCCAATTCTGCTCGGAATTTGTTTGCCTTAGTTCGCTTGGCAGTATTGTACAATCTGTGCCATCCATTAAGTACGAAGGTGCAAATCCAGTCACAGAGTGTTCAGTTTCATTGTATTTTTGTGTGCACATCTGTGCTACTGTTGTCCACGTTAACTTTTTTATGTTTCTTTCGTTGATTTTGCATCAGATTTTATTGACTAAAGTTTGGTTTAACCTTTCATTCAATCCATTAGAGAAGGGACAGTTTACGGCTGTGAAAACAAGTTGTATATTTTGATCGTGCAAAAATTTTTTGAATTCCTTAGAATTTATCCCTGGATATTGGTCTGTCAAGATGAGACCTATTTCGTTGTCTTTTTGTAGGCTTTTAACGAGTTTAACAAAGTCGTTTGCGGCTTGCGTTTTTGACGTTAGAATGTAAGCTTTCCTCGTAAAGTGATCTGTTAGAAGGTGAAGGTATTTTTTTGTGGATCTAGATCCTCCAAAGCCCCCTATTGTGTCTATGGACATTATTTCAAAAGGTTTTATAGCCGGACCTAAGTGTGACATTAGACCAAATTTCTTTTGTCCTCTGGACTTATTCTTTATGCAAGTTTCACAGCCCCGACAGAGGTTCATAATATTTTTTGTTAAATTTTTGGCCGTGTACCATTGACTAATTTTTCTCCTCAATTGGTTTATGCCCATGTGGCAGTAGCGTTCGTGAATATCTTTTATTAATTTTATACTGAAGTCCTCTGATAATATGATTTTATCTCTTTTCTTCACCTTTTTGTAGTAGATATTGTATTTGGACACAAGCTGTTTTTTCTTGCTTTGTATGTACTCATTATTTCCTTGGTCTTGTAGTATGTCTTTCAGCTTGATTAGATTTACTACTTTTAGTTGTTCGTCTTTATTTTCAGTGGGTTCTAAAACTGGATTTCTGCTTAAACAATCAGCTTCCAAGTTTAATTTTCCTGGGGAATATTTCACCTCAAAGTCATATTGTGACAAGTAGTATGTTAAATCTCCTAGATCCTCATCAGTCCTTGATTTTATATTCATGTTCTCTAGGGGTTTGTGGTCAGAAAAGACGGTGAATTTTCTACCTATTAGTAAATGTTGCCAGTATTTAACGGATTCTTTTATTGCTAGGCATTCCAGGTATACGGCTTTTTTTTTCTTTTGTGCTTCATTTAATTTTTTTGAAAAGTATGCTACAGGCTTTTCTTCTTTGTTATTTTGTGGTTGTTTGAGTACAGCTCCAATTCCTTGCAAACTCGCATCAGTGTAGATATGAATAGGCAGATTTGGATCATAAATTGTAAGTATCGGTTGAGAGCACAATATATTTTTCATATCATCAAACGCTTTTTGGCATTCATTTGTCCAAATAAATGCTCGTCCCTTTCTTAGTAGGTCATGGAGTGGCTCTAGTTTTATTGATATATTTTGGACATATTTGTGGTAAAAATTTATTTTTCCCAGAAACTGTCTAACATTTTTTTGTGTTTTTGGCGTTGGGAAGTTTTTGATTGAGATCAAGTTATCTTTTAGGGGTTTAATGGAATTATTTTGAATTATGTGACCAAGGTATTTTACAGAGTCCGCTGCAAATGTGCATTTCGAAAATTTTAACCTAAAACCTTCTTTTTTTATAGCTTCAAAAAGCTGTGTCAAATGTTGCATGTGTTCCGAAAAAGATTTCGAAAATATTAGTATATCATCTATGTAGTTTACGGTGCAATCTGTAAGTTTGTGTTTTCTAATTATATTGCTTAATATTCTCTGAAAGATCGCTGGCGCTGTCTTAAGGCCGAATGGTAAACATGTCCACTGGAAATGCCCTTCTTGTGTCACAAATGCTGTTATGTGTCTGTCGGAGATGCGCAGAGGTATAGACCAAAAAGCTGAATTCATGTCAAGTGTAGAAAAGAATTTACAATTTCGTGTTTTTATCACTAGGTCTTCAATTAGAGGGAAGGGCTGGGATTGCGGCACAACAATTTTATTTAGATCACGGAAATCTATACATAGTCTTGATTTCTTATCTTCATTTCTTTTATATGCCAGCGTAACTGGAGCTGCAAATGGGCTGTATGATTCTTCTATCAGTTTTTTATCTAGTAACATTGCTACTTGTTTTTCAATCTCGGCTTTATCTTCGATTGTACAGCGATATGGCCGTTTACTGCAATATTTATCCACTAATAAATCTATGCGTGCTTCATAATCCTTTACTGTGCCGACATCATATTTATCTTTCGCGAAAATCGAAGAGTTTTCTTTTATCAATTTGTCTATTTTTGATTGTTGATCATAATTTAAATGGTTTACACAAACATAAAATTTTTTTTCATCAATGTGCTCATTAAAGTCTACTAATTTTAAGTGCCCATTTTCGTCTACGATATCATTACAAATAATATCTCTTTTTGGAATTTGTTGACTTATTATTAGTTTTTCGTCTTGCGTTAAGAAAAAACGTTTTATGCAATCTAGTCCAATCAAGAAATCGTAATCAAAATTCTCTTTGTCTATTACAAAAACATTAATTTCATTTTCTAAGTTAAAGATTTTTGCAGTTAAAGTTACTAAACCAATTGTTTTTTTCACACCATTAATAGTTTTCAGATTAGTATTTTTAACACTGGCTATACTGTTTTCTTTTAATTTTAACAGCCTTGAATTAATTAATGAGACGTTTGAACCAGAATCATAAATTCCAAACACCTCAAGGTTTTTGTTCAATACTAACTTTATTTTTATTAATGGTGTCACTACAAGTTTTTTTGGTCTTCATTTTGTAGTTCGCATTCCAATTCCGAGTTGTTGATGAGTTTAATTTGGTTTTTCCTGTCTTCTTTATTTTCCGTTTTGAACCAACAGGAAGCTTCCGGGTGATAGCGGACACCTTTCTTCAGTTTCTCACAGATGCTACATCTTTGTTTTTGATTTTTGATTTGTTTTAATTCCACCTTTCCTTTATATTCTAAGCTTTCTCTTTCATTTCTTTTTTTTACTAAGTGGTCATATTTATTGATTTCACTGAACAAATTAACTGTTGATTTTATTGAAACCTTATCAATTTTATCGATTATATGATCTGGTAAGCCCATTACAATAAGGTTTATCATTGTCTCATCGTCAATAGACTTGTTGACTTCTAGTAATAGTCTTTCTTTTTTGGTTGCATATTCTAGCATTGAGCCAACTTGAAATTTGAACGAAAAAGCATATTTCACTTGGGACCAACCTTTGTTTCCATATGTTTCACAAAAGGTATTTTTCCATAGTGTCCAGGCTGAGTTTACAGTGAGTTTAATTAACATACTGCCATACCAGTCCATACATTGCTTTTCAAGTAAGTGTTTTAGAGTTTCGACCTTCTTCTCATCTTTGAGAATCTCAAACCTTTCACATTCTTTTTCAAATGCCTCAATCCACTGGTCAGCATTACATGTTTTATGAGAAAACTTTTCCATCAAAAATTTTTCAGCTAGGTTCCCTAAGTTTTGAGGTTTTAGTGCATTATTGTCGGTATCAGTAGATGCAGGTGCAGGCTGATTTTCTTCAATAATCTCCTCTAGATACTTATCATTAAATTGTAGATTTTCGCATTCATCTAAATAGTTTTTCCTCATTTCATCACTCAGTGGGATCCATAAGTTCCGTACTTGGTGTCTTTTTTTTAGTGAATTCTTGATTTTTGCAAATACAGGTAAGTTAACAATGCAAGTATGATTACTCACGGCTTTTGATTCATCAGGGACATCAAAAATACGTCCATCGGAGGTCTCAATTGAGATTATGCAGATAATATTCGATTTCCCGTCTGAAGACCCCAAAGTAGTGAATTTGAATCGCAGCTTGTCCATTGCGTTTGATATAACCAAAAATGTCGTTTTATAAGGTTATTCCTTAATTGGAAATGGCAATCCAATAATTTAAAAACAAAAAACAGTTTCTCTGCAAACAAAGAGGAGGTTGTTTATTATTTACACATTCTTTCATAATATAATCTACAAGATAATATCACCTGCAAACAAAGAAACGACATTTAATGTTTATAAATTATGGTCTCGATTCCTAATTGTGCACGTGAATCGTTTTTGCAAATATTCGTTTTGACATGTTATAAAACTCAATAGAATCGTGATCCATCATGTTGACGTTTGGCAGACTCCCAGGGTGCTCAGTTTCATTAAAGGGAGTACATTTTCGTTACATACATATAATATGCTGCCGTACTAATGACAACAACTCTAAATCTATTCCAATTAGGTAGTCAATCACTTACATGGTAATTTGTCGATGGTATCACTAATAAATATATACATATATATAAATATTAAATATATAAATATTAAATATATAAATATTGTCTTCTGATTTTGTCCAGGTAGGCTGCTGGTTGAGATGGGTAGATGCTGCCCAGAGTGCACCTGCGGCTCTGGTGACGCTTGCTCCGTTATTTTCTTAAACAATTATGTCTAACTTGGCGATATGCTGCTCGTCAGCGTACACTTTGTTAAATTTTAATTATTTTAAGATTTTATTTAACCTTATGTCAATGTGGGTTTCAGTTTATGAGTTGGGCGCCAATTATTTATAGTTTGGGTACACCTTAATCCACTTTAATCAATTAATTCATTAAAACACATATGTATTTAGAGTTCAACACCAAGTACGTATTTACTGCCGAACGATTGAGTTAAAACTAAAAACTTAAACTAAGTACACTATATATAATAACTAACTCCCCTCTCTGGTACGGCGTAATGTTTGCTGATTGATTGGAGAGTTGAGTGTTGTGGGAGTAGCACTCAGATTTGGTTTGAGTGTTACTGCATAACTTGAGTGTTATAGTTAACTTATAGTCTTATTTTTACTTCATCGGCCAATATTTTACTCTTGTAAAGGTAGAAGAAGACTCCCGCAGTAGAGTAGGGTCTAGATCCACTTTGAAATTGATGGCACTAAAACCTCTCAAATAAAGTTAATGTTTTACAGAACGCTGTTCATTATCGTTTACAGCTGAACAAATGCCAAACAACCAGGTGGCATCAAATTTACCTCTGATTTTTCAAAATACATATATTTTAAAAAAACATGTTCGCTCTTCGTATCAACAACATACGATTATACACCCATTTGCTGTACTTACTTTATTTTATGGTGCACCTATTCTTTGCTGGTCATCAACGTCAGGGGAAAGTCATAATTGGTTAGATTAGTATGTGGGCTGAGATAGAAATCATAAAAACCTGGAGGGTTATAATTCCTCCACATTTAGATACTGCTGTGAACTTCATTCTAATCAAGCGTATTTTACATGTTAGGATGGCAAGGGACTAACAAAGGCCTCGAAGGGGTAGCATCTATCCGACGGATGCTGGCCTACTAAAAAGCGAGAAGAACCACCGCAGTTGAACATCCTGCGACCCTGTTAGTAAGTCCTATCCCCACCTCCTCGCGGTGCCATCTGGAGATTTCCTATGAAAGTTGCAGACGGGGAAGGGCGAATTGCGAGCCTCATGTGCCCAAAAACAGGATTAGTTGGTTGGGCTACCGCCTAGTAAGCCGTAACCGTAAAAAAAACGACAAACTCCGAAACAACCACCAGCCTCGGATATAACGGACCGGATTTATGTTGACGACCATTGCAAAAAACGAAAAAAGGATAATGATCTTTGGCTCTGTACGTGGAATGTTAGGTTCCTAAACAGCCCACGTGCAGCCGAACAACTCGCGGACATAACCGCCATCCAGGAAATGCGATGGAATGGACCGGGTATAAAGCGGATCAAAAACTGCGATATTTACTAAGGCGACTGCTATAGGGAGAGAGGGCAACGATTGTTTGGATGCGGATTTGCTGTACGAGGTGGACTAAGGCAAAAAGTACTAAGCTTTCAGTATGTGAGCGAACGCCTCATAACAATCCGTTATGATCTGAATCCACGCCCCATATTGCCATATCGAAACTCGAGTCGAATAGAGCTGCTGGTGCAGACGGCCTGTCTGCTGAGCTCTTCAAGGTAGCTGGGAATGACCTGGTTAGGAGCATGCACCAGCTCATCTGTAAGATAGGGTCAGAGGGCAGCATGCCCAAGGAATGGAGTCTCAGCGTCGTATGCAAGATTCACAAGAAAGGAGACCCCTCTGACTGTGCCAACTACAGAGGAGTAAGTCTCATTATCATCGCCTACAAAATCTTCTCTGCCGTTTTGTGTGAACGCCTGAAGCCTTTTGTAAATAAGCTGATAGGTCCTTACCAGTGCGGATTCAGGACAGGGAAGTCCACCATCGACCAAATCTTCACACTACGGCAGATCGTGGAAAAAAAACAATGAATTCCAAGTCGACACTCACCACCTATTATTCGACTTCAAAGCCGCATACGACAGCGTAATTAGAGATGAGCTATACAACGCTATGTCTACCTTTAACATACCTGCTAAACTCGTCAGACTATGCAGGATGACTTTGGAGTATGCTCGCTGCTCCATCCGAATCGGTGAACACCTTATCGATAGTTTTGATGTCAAAAAAGGGCGATGCGCTGTCGTGTGATTTCTTTAACATCATATTAGAAATGATTGTGCAAAAATCACTGGTCAATACAAGAGGCACAATCTAGTATAGAGGTGGAGGCGGCGAAAATTGGTTTGGCTGTAAACGAGGGCAAAAATGAATATATGCTGTTATCAAAAAAGGACGCTCACCACCGCCAGAATGTTTGTATTACTTACTTACTTACTTATCAGGCCTGCGATCCATGGAGGATCTGAGCCTGAGCTATAGCTGCCTTCCATCCTTGACGGTCCCGGGCACGCTGCTTCCAGTTGTCAAGACCAAGATGTCTTACATCCGCGATTACTTGGTCTTTATACCGGAGGTTCGGTCTTCCTCTTCTTCTCGAACCAGGAGGCTCGGAGTCGAAGACCCTCTTAGCTGGAGCGTTGATGTCCATGCGCTCGATGTGGCCGAGCCAGTGTAGTCGACGGCTCCTTGCCTTCCGGACTACATCCACATCTTGGTACAGCTCGTAGAGTTCGCGGCTGTGTCTTCTTCTCCATTCACCTTCCTCACCGACAGGACCAAATATCCGGCGCAGAATTTTTCTTTCGAAAGAACCCAAAATCAGCTCCGCTGTCCTGCTTATCGTCCAGCTTTCGGCTCCGTACAGCAAGACTGGCAGAATGAGCGTTTTGTAAAGCATGACTTTGGTCTTTCGAGTGAGGAGTTTTGACCCCAGTTGTTTGGACAAGCCGAAGTAGCAGCGGTTGCCAAGGGCGATTCTACGCCGGATCTCCACTGTGGTGTCATTTGTGGAATTTACGTTTGCCCCGAGGTAGACAAACTCCTTAACTACCTCGAAATTATAGCTGTCAATTGTTATGTTTTGTCCCAGGTGGTGAGCGACGGATTGGTTTTTGCTTGACAGCATGTATTTCGTTTTGTCCTCATTGATCTTAAGGCCAATTCGTTTCGCCTGTTCTTCAATCGCCGTGAATGCTTTCACAATGCCACGGCGAGAACACGCGATGATGTCGATATCATCCGCGTATCCTAGCAGCTGGATGGACTTGTAAAAGATAGTGCCTTCCCTGTTGACGCCTGCTCGTCGCACTATCTGCTCCAGCAACAGGTTGAAGAAGTCACATGACAGCGCATCTCCTTGCCGAAATCCGGTGCATGTTTCGAATGGTTCCGAGGTCCTAGAACCGAGTTGCACGGTGCATCGCGTGTTTTTTAGCGTGGCGCGACACAACTGGATCAGTTTTACCGGGATCCCGAATTCGGCCATCGCCCCAAACAGTGCTTCACGATGAATGCTGTCGTATGCGGCTTTGAAATCGATGAAAAGATGGTGTGTATCGATTTGAAACTCGTTGGTCTTTTCCAGGATTTGTCGAAGTGTGAAAATTTGGTCAATAGTTGATTTGCCGGGCCGGAAGCCGCACTGGTAGCTGCCGATTAGTGCGGTGCAAAATGGTTTTAGACGTTCACACAATACGCTGGACAGGATCTTGTATGCGACATTGAGCAGGGATATACCTCTATAGTTCTTACAAGAGGTAGGATCGCCTTTTTTGTGGATGGGGCATATAGAGCTGGTATTCCAGTCGTCGGGCATGCTCTCATCTTCCCAAATTCTGCAGATGATCTGGTGCATGCTCCCTACCAGAACATCGCCGCCAGCCTTGAAGAGCTCTGATGGCAAGCCATCTGAGCCTGCGGCCTTGTTGTTCTTCAGCTTCTTATTAGCTGTGCCGACTTCTTCTATGCTGGGTGGGAGGACTACTTCAGCAGCCGGAGTTGGGATTTCCTCAGTCCCTACCACTCTCTCTTGGTCATGCTCGTTAAGCAGCTGCTGGAAGTGCTGCTTAAATACATCCACTATTCCCTGCGGGTCGGTGACAAGATTACCTTCGCAGTTTCGAAGAGCCAGGGTGCCCTTTTTGAAGCCTCCTGCAAGGCCTTTGGCTTTCTTGTAAAAGGCTCGTATTTTATGTCTATCCCTAGACTCCTCGATATCCTTGAGCTGGGAGGCTGCGAAGATTCTTTTCTTTTGTCGCAGTAGTTTCTTCTCCTCCCTTCTTCTGACTCGGTACTCTTCTCGCGCTGCCCTGGTTTTCCTCTGCAGCGCCTTTTGGTACGCCTCGTCGGTTGCTGCCTTTTTCTGCTCACACTCACCATCATACCACGGGTTTCTTGTCGGGGGTGGTAGGTATCCTAAGGTGGTTTCGGCTACTTCCTGAATGGCTGAGCGGCAATGCAGCCACATATTATTGGCATTTGTGTTCGACGTAGGCATACCGTAGAGTCTTTCGCTCAGCTGCTCCCTGTAGACTCTGGCAACCTCCGGTGTGCTCAGGCGCCCAATGTTGAATCTCCTCCTGGTGAGCTGGTGCAGCTTTCTAACATTGGACAGTCGAGCTCTGAATCTTGCTGCTACGAGGAAGTGGTCAGAGTCGACATTTGCCCCTCTGAATGTTCGCACATCCAGAATGTTTGACGCGTGCCTTGCGTCAATGAGCACATGGTCGATTTGGTTGGCGGTTCGACCGTCCGGAGATCGCCAGGTTGCTGTGTGGATTCGCTTGCGAGGGAATCTTGTGCTATTTATCACCGCATTACGAGCTGTCGCAAAGTCAGCGAGTCGGAAGCCGTTATCTGTTGTTGTATCGTGGAGGCTGTGCTTTCCGATCACTCCGCCAAGGGTGTTTTCCATTCCGATCTTGGCGTTGAGGTCCCCGAGCACGATTTTTACATCGTACTCCGGACAAGCTCCGTAGGCGTTGTCCAGGAGGTCATAGAAGTCCTCCTTGATAGGGTCTTCAGCCTCGTCGGTAGGAGCGTGTGATGTTATAAAATCTGCCTCTGATGCGGATCACAGCCAGGCGATCACTTATAGGTTTAAAGTCGATGACCTTCGACCTTAACCGCTTTCCCACGACAAATCCGCATCCCAGTAAGTGCAACCTTTTGTGACAGCTGTAATAAATGTCGCAATTTTTCTTCCTAATCATACCGTTTCCTATCCAGCGTATTTCCTGGACCGCAGTAATATCCGCCTTGTACTGCGTGAGGATTCCTTCTAGTTTATGAGCAGCTCCGGGAGTGTACAGGGTTCTGACATTCCAGGAGCATACTCGCAAATCGTGTTCCTTTTTCGTGCGTTGTCGTCGTCGAGTATCCGTCCGTGTATCCGAGGCATCTTGCTCATTCATAACTTTGGGTTTTTTTACGTGGGCGGATTGTTAGCCCGCCGCACAACCGCCATTCTGGTCGGGGTTTTTTTCGCTGCATACGTTTGTTCACCTCCCAACGGTTGTTGAAGAGGCTATCCAGAGGGCGCCGCGAGGAGGCCGTATGTCAACTTGACCCGGGCATTTTTATAAGGGATCGTTGCTGGCATCTCGCCAGGTTGACCCTGTATGTCCGAGCCCATACCCTCTAGAATGTTTGTATTAGCAGATTTAAATTCGAGGTAGTTAAGGACTTCGTTTACCTTGACTCCGCAGTGACCTGGAACAACGACATCAATTCCGAAATCAAACACAGAATAACTCTTGCCAATCGCTGTTTCTTTGGGCTCAGGAGGCAATTGAGTAATAGAGCCCTCTCCCTAACGACAAAGTTGACTCTATATAAGACCCTTATCATCCCGGTCCTGTTGTACGGCGCAGAAGCATGGACACTATCAAAAGCGAATGAGGAGACCCTTGGTCGGTTCGAGAGTAAGATTTTGCGCGTGATTTTTGGACCTATAAACGCCGACGGGAGATGGAGGAAAAGATTCAACCACGAACTTTACGGGCTGTACAGCGATGTGAGTCTAGTCAGGCGTCTACGGATTCAACGCCTAAGACGGCGGGGCCATGTAGAGCGAATGGACACCACAGCTCCAGCCCGGAGAGTCTTTGAATCCAACCCCGAGGGACGAAGAAGCAGAGGACGACCGCACTTAAGACGGCGCACACAGGTGGAAGGGGACCTCAGTCAACTGGGTGTGCGGCAATGGAAAAAGCTTGCAAAAGATCGTGCTAGTTGGAGGGGCATGTTGGTTGAGGCCCCGAACTGTAGCGCCCGTTAAGAAGAAGACGATTTTACATGTTAATATACCGGATATTAACGCTTGCCGTACTTCATATGCGAAGATAATTCGCTGTTTAATGTAAAAACTGACTTCAACAGATGTATATGCATATGTGTCCATGTCACGTATTAACTTCTCGCATGAATTCTGTCAATTTCAGGCGCGTCCTTTGAAATTGGTATCAAAAGGACATAGTACTTCAATTAAACAAAAGTGCCATGTATTACAAAAAAAAAAAAAACAAACGACGCTCCACTGTCCTCCCTTCCTTTTGAGGGTCATTTTTCAATGTCACTCCATTGCTCTGCTAGATACTCGAACTGATTCGCCCCAAACAAGAGAAGATCCATTTCAAAAGTGTAATTAAACTTACTCCATCGAAAAACATTACTGCTAACAGGCAATAGTCATCGTCGAAAAGCAATTAAATACCTAGGTTAAATGGCAATTTGTATCTTTTACAAATAAACATCACCAATACCATGTTTCCGTGCAGTCGAATTTGTATTCGTGTTTTAATTTGGTTGGACGATTGTCAAAATGTTGATAGGCTACCTAGCCACCCAGAGTTCTTTTTTACTTTAATGGATGTACGGATATACGAGTACTTTACATACGTATAATCGAGTAAATGGTCACTCATCATGACTGTGGCATAGATTCTCATTCGTAAGGCACACAAAGGCGATAAGGAAGCAGAAAATTGGCGGGACGATAAAACCTGTAGGGATAACAGCTGCGAATCATGAAAAAGCTTTTTCGTATAAAATTACATTTTCTATAAAGCTGGGTCACCTAGAGAATCACTATTGACAAGGCCACCACAAGGCGCTGTTAGTTCAGCAAGTATAACAGTTTACAGAACGATTCGCTAGCAGGTGACTTGAATCCTCGTCCGTTGAAAATTGTGAATGAGCTGAAGCCGATGTGGCCAGGATCCCATCACTGAAGGGGATCATGACAACAATAAAGCAAAGCTAAATCAATTTGAAGCCCTTTTCGATTTTGGATTTTCTGCTACACATCGACTTTTAACGACTTCCCACAAATGAGGTAAAATCGCTGCTCCGTGCAGAATAACACGGCTGATTATCAAATATTTTAAACAAATCAGTATCCAAAAAAAAAAAAAAATTAACGTTTTCAACACATTCGAAAATATTGATCCAATGATAGTTCCTGAAACTTCTTCTTCTTCTTTGGTGGCGGTACAGCCCATGAAGGACCAGAGCCAAGCTTCTCCCAATAGTCGAACTGCATGTTGGGATAGCATGCAGTGCCCGATGAGGGCACCGACTGCCAGTCGAATATTCCCACGATCGAACTTCAGCAGATTTTCCGTTCTTTTCTAATAATAGACGGGCCAAGTCGATCTTATTGGCTTTCACTAATAGCTCCGTCTCTATCTCCCTGTAGAGCGCACTGAGTGGTACTTTGGCCTCAGCTGAGATCTGTGCAATGTTAGCACTTGATCCCACCCTAGCCAGCTCGTCCGCCCTCTCGTTTCCAGAGATATTCATATGACAAGGTACCCAGCAAAGGGTCACCTCATTTACATTGGATATCTCTTCTAACCTCTCCTTGCAGAGTTTGACGAATTTGGATCTTATCCATGCTGCCTGGCTGTCAACATGGATGCTGATCCCTTTCCCTGAGATATTCTCTTTGTTGATCAGGTCCGCCGCCTGCTTGATAGCGAAGACCTCAGCTTAGAAGGCACTGCATACATCATCGAGCCTATAGGAGCGATGCATATCCCGAGACTCAAAGTAGACTCCGGCACCTGTGCCAACATCCATTTTTGGATCCGTCGGTATAGAGTGCCAGTTCACTTTCCGTGCGTACCAAATCACCGGTCCATTCCTCCCTGTAGGGAATTCTAGTAGAGAATCTCCTCTCCCAGGAAGGAAGTCGGGTGACATAGTCCGTTACGGTTCTGAATCTCGAGACGACCCATCGATCCAAGACTGATGCATGTCCGTGAGGACTCTTTTTCCAGAAACAGATTCCTGTAGTCTTAGCGCAGTTCTGGTTGCGACGCTCTCGCAATATATGTCCAGGGGTGGGAGGTTCAGCATGACTTCAAGAGCCGCCGTTGGTGTGGACTTCATAGATCCCGTTACCGCCAGACAGCCTGCCCTTTGAACCTTTGACACACTCTGAAGATGACATTTTTTCTCGAGCGCTTTCCACCAGACAACCGAGCCATAGACTAGAATAGGTCTTACCACCGCAATGTACAACCAGTGTACTAACCTCGGTTTGAGGCCCCATGTCTTTCCAAAGGCTACCTTGGACGAATATAGTGCCACGTATGCCTATTTAATACTTTCCTCAATATTTTCTCTCCAACTAAGTTTGGAGTACAGGATTATGCCAAGATATTTGGCAGATTTTCCAGGGATCTGATCTATTCCATTCATACGGGGGTAGGTGTATCTTGGTACAGATCTTTTCCTTGTAAAGAGTACTACCTGTGTTTTCGCTGGATTTACTCCCAGACCTCGCCCCTTGACCCAGTTATCCACTAACATCAGTGCATAGCTTAGTCTATCGCAGAGGACCTGCGGAAATTTTCCAGAGACTAAAATGGCAGCCATGGGAGGGGTGACCGAACGCCACCTTGTGGTGTACCTTTATTCCCTCTCACCCTTCTCTTTGCTCTCCCCATCACCGAATTTATTATACGAGTACCCAGCATTTGCCCAATCCTACTGCATACACCCGGGTTTATCTGGCCATATGATGGCTGGACACTATTGCCTCGTCACTGACGTTATTAAAAGCACCCTCAATATCTAGGAAGGCACCTAGAGAGAATTCCTTGATATTGAGAGATTTTTCTTATATCTTATAGACTACCCTATGCAGAGCAGTATCTACCGACTTTCCCCTTATGTACGCGTTGTGTGATTGTGACAAGTACAAGTCTATTACTCGTTCCAGCGTTTTCATCAGGAAGGACGATAGACTGATAGGCCTTAAGTCCTTTGCAGTAGCAAGTTAACTTTACCCGACTTGGGTATGGAAACCACCCTAACTTCCCTCCACGCTTGAGGAACATAACCCATCCTGAGGCACCAGGAGAAGATGCGTTTCAGCCACGGTAGAATGACCTCACATGGCTCCTGCAATATGATCGATAAGATCCCATCCATTCCCGGCGCCTTGTAGGGGTCAAAAAGTAACTACATTCTTTTACTGTTCATTATGTAGAAAACCATAGGGCTTATAAATAAATGTACGAATCAGTTCACTTTAGTTTAAATTGCCTATTACAAATCAAACAAATCCTTCGCAATTAGCATGAGTAATTTGGGACGTACTTTTGCTTTATTGTAATTATAAACAAGACGACTTGAAACAATTTGTTGGGATTTATTTTGAAACGCTTGGGTTATCTTGACACTTCTAAGTCAAGGGAAAGTTCAAGCAAATACACACAATAAATAAAGGGTAATCTTATTCGCTAGGATGCTTTGGGGAGGAAGTTGTAGATGTAATGGAGGACCCTCATTTGGATATATGTAGTCGCATTGATGTTTGAGAAAACCACGCTATTTACTAACTAGGATTTGTTGTTCTTAGGAAGACATGTGGCCTCATGATATGATATCGCCGTCATTAATTGCCTCTCATTATAAGTAAGCCTACTATACATTCCAAATTAATATTCGCCAATATATATATATTTAAAAGTAAACAACAGACGGGCAATGGATTTTAAATAGCAAATTGGGATCTAGATCAATTATGTGAAAGAAATGGTTTAGACTATCTTTCATTCTGACTGTGACTTGTTTCTGTCTCTACAGAGCTTTCTAATGGGAGCTGGATTCAATAATTATTCCTCAATAAAAAATTATTGCTTCAGAAACTTGTTGGACTCTTTAAGAATCTCTGTAATGTACGGAACTTTCAGATACCTCGAGAACTCAAACAAAACACATCCGTACACTTCGAAGGCACTTTTAATAGTAATCTGTAATTCTTTGTCTTTTACATTAAGTTAAAATAGAGTGTGTTAAAGAGGAGACTCATTGGATTAATCATCCGATCAGATGGACCGATACTTTGAACAATATTCAATGATACGCTAAGCAACAGTAGCGTACAGAAAACAATTTCGTATTTCTAAATTTATTCACCTACAATTCGGCCATCCTGATCACATAATCCCCCGATCTCAGAATCATAAACAACGTGTTGATATTTCATACAATATTGATATGTTACAAATTTATGAGCTAAATCATGATAAATTACGTTACCATTTAAAAGATACAATTATGCGAGTTGGCTATACGAGAAAGCCAACTGGTGCGGCCTTAACAACTTCTTTCGGATCTTTAACTGGTCGTAGTGCTTCCTCGACAACGACGTGGACGCCGCAACTGATATTATCGTAAACATTATCCGAATCGGCATGGCAAATTTTATTCCCAGCAAGATTAAAAGCACCAGACCTAAGGATAATACGTGGTTTGACTCGAGCTGCAAAGAGGCTATTAGGCTCAGGGAGCTAAGTTTTCGGTCCTACAAGGCAAACAGTTCTGAGGAAAACCGAAAAAAGTACATACGAGCCAGAAATGACTGCAACACCCACATTCGACGGATTAAATTCCAATCCGACCAAAAATTAAGTCGTAAAATCCTTCAATGTCCCAAAGGTAGCAAAAGTTTCTGGTCGTTTGTAAAAAACGTAAAAAACTTAACTAAGTCGTCTATACCGACGCTCATCCACAATGACATTTTAGCTGTCACCCCCTTAGACAAAGCTAACCTACTTGCTGCCCATTTCGCAACCAGTTCTCAGCTGCCAGCCTGTACTTTGTCTCCGCCTGTACTAGAGTGCGTCAATTCCACCATGGGACTAATCCACTTCCGCACTCGTACAGTCGCAAGGGTTCTTAAAGACCTCGACATACACAAATCCGCTGGTCCAGATGGTATTGCCCCAATAGTTCTGAAGAGGTGTTCTTCTACGCTGGCAAAACCACTGCGTAAGCCTTTTCACCTTTTCTACTCCTCTGGGCTCTTTCCGAGTAGGTGGAAAACAGAATTTGTCCAGCCCATAGCCAAAATAGGCGAATCATCTCTCCAACTACCGACCCATTGCACTAACGTCCCTTCTTTCCAAGGCCGTGGAAAAGCTGATTAACCCTCAGCTTATGAAATATCTTGAATCACGGAAACTCCTCAATGACCGTCAGTGCGGTTTCCGCAGCAACAGATCCACTGGTGATTTGATGGCATATCTCGCCCAAAAGTGGAATCACTCGCTTCACCAAGCAGGTGAAAACAAAATTGTTGCACTGGATATTTCGAAAGCATTTGACAGGGTTTGGCATGAAGCCCTTTTGTCGAAAATGCGAGCTTTTGGGATCGATGAGTCTCTCTTTCAATAGATTAGAAGCTACCTATCGAATCGTTCAATTCAAGTTGTTTTGGACGGATTCAAGTCTGATACTCACTTTGTAAATGCCGGTGTTCCCATGGCTCCGTTTTGTCTCCGACACTCTTTCTTATTTTGATAAATGATCTCTTGTCTGTTACTTCTAATCCAATTCACTCCTTCGCTGACGACAGTACCCTCAGCTTCTCATATTCGTTCACCAGTTTACAACCCTGCACTTCGGTTGTAGATAATGAGCGGCAGCGTATGTTAAGCTAATTAAATTCCGATATCGACAGCATCATCCAATGGGGTAAAAACAATAGAGTGGAATTGAATGCTTCCAAAACACAATGCTGTCTCTTGTCGTTAAAGCGTATAAATAACCCGCAGCCATTATCCATGAATGGCACTTGCATCTCAGAAACTGAAAAGCTTTCCATACTGGGTATGAGTGTTGCTCACAATCTTAATTGGAGCGACCATATATTCAGTGTCGCCAGGAATGCTGCGAAATGCCTAGGATTCTTATACAGATGTAAGAAATATTTCTCACCCTTAGATCTGGCTACAATCTATAAGGCGTTCATTCGCCCCAAATTAGAGTTTAACGCTAATTAACGTCTGATCCGGCGCTTCCAAGACCTCGCTGCACCTACTAGACTGAATACAAAAACGAGCCATAAAACTGATAGGTGACTCCAGCATTACCAAAACATTAGACTCGCTGGAACACCGCAAGAATGTTACCTGCCTCTCCCTGTTTTATCGTTACTACCACCAAAAATGCTCTCATGAAATAGCCAGTTGCATTCCGCCCCTTCAACATTTCTCCCTCAATACAAGTCTCTCTAGGAAGCCCGCTTTCGGACGTACCGTCAAATATAGAGAATCTTTCTTAAACCGAACCACACGAATCTGGAACTCCCTGCCGGATTCGGTTTTCCCCTCTCAATGCAACACGCAAGCATTTAAGATCAATGTCCATCGGCATCTCCTCTATTCCACTTCCTCTCTACCTTCTGCCCGCACTGTGTCGCCGACATAATAAGGTTATTAGACCTTGAGTGCGCGCAAATTTAAAAAAAAAAAATAAAAAAATTATGGTTTTAGTTTATCCAAACATTAAATGATAATGATTAACAAATGGATAACTTACTTACCTACATACTCATTTATCAGGCCAGCGATCCATGGAGGATCTGAGCCTGAGCTATAGCTGCCTTCCATTCTTGACGGTCCCGGGCACGCTGCTTCCATTTATCAAGACCAAGATGTCTTACATCCGCAATTACTTGGTCTTTATACCGGAGGTTCGGTCTTCCTCTTCTTCTCGAACCAGGAGGATCGGAGTCGAATAACCTCTTAGCTGGAGCGTTGATGTCCATGCGCTCGATGTGGCCGAGCCAGTGTAGTCGACGGATCTTTGCCTTCCGGACTACATCCACATCTTTGTACAGCTCGTAGAGTTCGCAGTTGTGTCTTCTTCTCCATTCACCTTCCTCACAGATAAGACAAAGTAACCGCCGCAGAATTTTTCTCTCGAAAGAACCCAAAATCAGCTCCGCTGTCCTGCCAAGAGCGATTCTATGACGGATCTCCACTGTGGTGTCTACCACTCCTTAACTACCTCGAAATTGTAGCTGTCAATTGTTATATTTTGTCCCAGGTAGTGAGCGACGGATTGGTTTTTCCTTGACAGCGTACCTCGTTTTGTCCTCATTGACCTTAAGACCAACTCGATTCACCTGTTCTCCAATCGCCGTGAATGCTTCCACAATGTGACGATGAAAACACGCGATGATGTCGATATCATTGGCGTATCCTAGCAGCTGGACGGACTTGTAGGAGATAGTGATTTCCCTGTTGATGCCTGTTGCGCCCTGCACTATCTGCTCCAGCACCAGGTGGAAGAAGTCACATGACAGCGCATCTCATTGCCGAAATCCGGTGTATGTTTCAAACGGTTCCGAAGTCCTAGAACCGAGTTGCACGGTGCATCGCGTATTTTTTAGCGTGGCGTGACACAACTGGATCATTTTTCTCGGGATTCCGATTACGGCCATCGCACCAAACAGTTCCTCACGATGAATGCTGTCGTATGGGGCTTTGAAATCGATGAAAAGATGGTGTGTATCGATCCGAAACTCGTTGGTCTTTTCCAGGATTTGTCGAAGTGTGAAATGTTGGTCTATAGTCGATTTGCCGGACCGCAAGCCGCACGTTCACACAATACGCTGGACGGGATCTTCTATTTATTTATTTATTTATTTAACTATCAATGGATATACAATCTGTTGACTATAGCTAATTAGAAATAACATTTTAAAAAAGATTCAGTACAATTCTTTTGAACATATTTCTATTTATTTGAAGGTCGACTTCATGTTAAATTTGATTAAATAATAATAAGCAACGGGTTACGGGTTCGTTTAGTCCATAATTTGTCCTGTGACTAGGAATAATAAAGAGAACGTTCCTGTTTCGTAGGTTTCTCTCAGGAACATACAGAGGCATAAGAGCAATTAAATCCGGAAAATTAATTCTGCCATCGAGTATAGCCTTAATAAAAAGGACACTCAGCGTTTGTCTACGATTTTTTAGATATTTTAAATCAATTAACGCGCATCTAGATCTATAACTGGGCAGACCTTAAATTTCTTAAGGCATATCGAGTGGATCTTTTCTGAATGTTTTCGGTCCTATCAGAGGAATTTTGGTAAGAAGGAGACCAGACAACGCAGCAATATTCCAAAATGGGTACTACTAAGGATAAGTAAAGGGTCTTTAAAGTATAAACATCCTTAAATGCCACCGAGTTGCGTTTTAAAAGGCCTAGCAAAGAATTAGCCCTAGATATTATATAATCCATATGAGCTGAAAAAGACAATTTGGAATCCATTACAACACCAAGGTCTTTAACTTCATTGACTGATAAGAGATTCTCATCACCAAGAGTGTAATTAAATGACGTGCGTTGTAATGAGCGAAAGGCACTAAAAATGTTGCACTTAGAAATATTCAGGTATAGGTGGTTATATACACACCATTCGAAAAATGTATTTACATCTTTTTGAAAGTTAAAGCAATCATCAATTTTGGAAATGGATGAAAACAGTTTGACATCATCAGCAAACATTAAACAATTAGAGAACTGAAAACAGTCCGGAATGACGTTGACGAAGAGATTAAAAAGCAGAGGTCCCAAACGACTGCCTTGAGGCAGACCCGACAGAACCTCTATGAAAAAAGATTGAAATCTTTCGATTATAACCATCTGTTTCCGATTTGACAAATAGGATCTCAACCATTCAAGAAAACGGAACTTGAATCCCTGCCTGTGTACAAGACATGATAAATCCATGCTGATGAGAACTTAAAATTCCTTTTACCGCAACATTGAGCCCATTGAAAATCAGTTGTTCAAGTAGCCTTGGAATTGCTGAAAGTTTTGAGACTGGCCTGTAATTCTTAATTAAGTGCTTGAAGCCACCTTTATATATAGGACTTACAGACGATACTTTCCACTCCTCTAGGAAAATTCCGGTAAAAACCGATTCATTAAAAATAATTTTCAATACTTTAAAAAGTGAGGTAGCGCATTTAGATAATAGAAGAGGTGGAATCGAATCAACACCAGCCTTAATATTTACATCCAGCTTCTTGATCTGAAAAGGAAAAGAGATCGAAATCTGTTACAGAAGATGAAGTTGAATATAGATCTTCACTATTGTGTATAACGTCTTTGTTATAGTTTGATTGGAAAAATTTCGCAAAAAGGTTACAAGTAGATTGACTATCATAAGAATTCTCACCGTTAAGCTCCATACAGTTGGGAAAAATTGAACTCTGACGTTTCGAATTTAAAAAAAAAACCCAGAAAGATCTTGAATTCAATTTAATATTCCTTTCAACAGTACTAATGTATTATGAACGAATCAAACTCCCTACGCAGTTGTATGAAATGAGCTCCATCTTCAGGTGTACCCGACGCTTTACTTTTCTTTAAAGCTTTGTTTTTAACATTCCCTACATTTTTAAGTTGCTTATTGAACCAAGGGAATCTAAAGAACTTTCTCCTTCCTGCCAAGGGAACAAAATGTTGGACGCCCTCAAATAAAATAGTTTTGAATATGGTGTACATCTGTTCCACAGTTTTATCAAAAAGTACTTGCTCCCAATGAATGGAGGAAAGGAAATTATTTAAAGACATGAAGTCCGTCTTCTATGCGATATTGACCAGGGATATATCTCTATAATTCTTGCAAGAGGTAGGATCGCCTTTTTTGTGGATGGGGTGGCATTTCAGTCGTCGGACATGCTTTCATCTTCCCATATTCTGCAAATGATCTGGTGCATGCTCCCTACCGGAACATCGCCGCTAACCTTGAAGAGCTCTGATGACAAGTCATCTGAGCCTGCGGCCTTGTTGTTCTGCAGCTTCTGAATAGATGTACCGACTTCTTCGATGCTGGTTAGGAGGACTACTTCATCGGCTGGAGTTGGGATTTCCTCAATCCCTATCACTCTCTCTTGGTAATGCTCGTTAAGAAGCGGCTGGAAATGCTGCTTAAATACATTCACTATTCCCTGCGGGTCGGTGACAAGATTACCCTTGCAGCTTGAGTGTCCTTTTTGAAGTCTCCTGCAAGGTCTTTGGCTTTCTTGTAAAAGGATCGTGTTTTATGCTTATCCCTAGACTCCTCGATATCCTTGAGCTGGGAGGCTGCGAAGATTCTTCTTTTTTTTTGTCGCAGTAGCTTTTTTCCTCCATCTTTCTGGCTCGGTACTCTTCTTGCGCTGTCCCGGTTTTTCTCTGCAGCGCCTATTGATACGCCTCGGCGGTTGCTGCCTTTTTCTGCTCACACTCGCCATCATACCAAGAGTTTCTTGTCGGGGGTGGTAGGTATCCTAAGGTGATTTCGGCTACTTCCTGAATGGCTGAGCGGCAATGTATGTATGTATGTTGACGTTACAGTCCATGAGGGACCTGAGCCGAGCTTCTCTCTCAATCACCCATGTTGTGTGTGGTTTCATTTTCCCATAGGTGAAAGGGACCTACCGTTTATTGCCGGTTCCGAACGGCGAATTTCGAGAAGCTTTCCATGACAATTTTACTATAGGGGGTTTTGTCAGAGCCCCGCTGAGGAGAAACACCGTGAAAAACACGTTCGATGACATGGCTGTGTCGGGATTCGATCCCGTGTCATCGGCGTGAGAGGCCAACACACTACCCACTGCGCTACGGTGCTCTCAATGCAGCCGCATATTATTGGCATTTGTTTCGACGTAGGCATACCGCAGAGTCTTTCGCTCAGCTGCTCACTGTAAACTCTGGTAACCTCCGATGTGCTCAGGCGCCCAATGTCAAACCTCCTCCTGGTGTGCTGGTGCAGCTTTTTGACATTGGAGAGTCGAGCTTGTTGCTACGAGGAAGTGGTCAGAGTCGACATTTGCCCCTCTGAATGTTCGCACATCCAGGATGTTTGACGAGTGCCTTGCGTCAATGAACACATGGTCGATTTGGTTGGCGGTTCGACCGTCCGGAGATCGCCAGGTTGCTATGTGGATTCGCTTACGAGGGAATATTGTGCTACTTATCACCGCATTACGAGCTGTCGCAAAGTCCGTGAGTCGGAAGCCGCAATCTGTTGTTGTATCGTGGAGGCTGTGCTTTCCGATCACTCCGCCAAGGATGTTCTCCTTACCGATTTTGGCGTTGAGGTCCCGAGTACGATTTTAGCATCGTACTCCGGACAAGCTCCGTAGGCGTTTTCCAGGAGGTCATAGAAGTCCTCCTTGATAGGGATAGCCTCTTCGGTAGAGGCGTGTGCATACATAAGGCTGATGTTATAAAATCTGCCTCTGATGCGGATCCTTATGGGTTTAAAGTCGATGACCTTCGACCTTAACCGCCTTCCCACGACAAATCCGCATCCCAGTAAACGCAGCTGTTATAAAAGTCGCAGTTTTTCTTCCTCGTCATACTGTTTCCTATCCAGCGTATTTCCTGAACTAGAGAAATATCCGCCCTGTACTGCGGGAGGATTTTTTTCAGTTTATGAGCAGCTCTGGGAGTGTACAGGGTTCCGACATTCGGAGCATACTCGCAAATCGTGTTCTATTTTCGTGCGTTGTCGTCGTCGAGTATCCGTCCGTGTATCCGTGACATCTTGCTCATTCATAACTTTTAGGTTTTCTACGTGGGCGGATTGTTAGCCCGCCGCACAACCGTCATTCTGGTCGGGGTTTTATCGCTGCATACGTTTGTTCACCTCCCAACAGTTGTTGAAGAGGCTATGCAGAGGGCGCCGCGAGGAGGCCATATGTCAACATGACCGAGGCGATCGATGCTGGCATCTCGCCAGGTTGAGAGCGATCAAAAACTTTACCCTGTAACCTACTATCTCATTAAAGCTGTAGAAAATATCCAATTTATTATTGGTTGTCGCGATAAACTAGCATAGCTGTAATTAATTAAGTATATAAAATTCACACAGTAGATTTAACTGACGGCTTTTTTTATTAATGGTGCTCTACGTTTTTAAAATAAAAATACCGTTGTACGCAATGCCATAATGTCCACTGCCCATTTATTGACATTTGCCTTTTTCTTATTGATTAAAAAAACAAATATATGGGTACTTCCGGTCCATAAATAATCCATGATACGAGTACATGGAGACTGACCAAGAACTCAATTTTCTGTTATGTTAAGAGTTTTCTTTTTTGTTTGATTATTTATGTGGAAGAATCCGATATGCTGTCAATGATATGGAAATTAATGTTCTCACATTTGGGGAATATAAAATATTAAATGCGACTATGCCTGGTCGTACTTTCAACGCGTATAACATTTACGAGTGTTATGTTATGCGATTGTGAGAAGGGTTAAGCTGCTTATACCTTGTAGTTAACTTGACTACGATTTTACCTGAAATACGAGAATTCGGAAAGGGAGAACCTGAGATTTTCAATTAGAAACTTATTTTATGTTTCTACATCGTCTACATTGGCCTACCTTAACTGGGCTATCGTCGAACACGAGCCTGATCTATTTCGTTAATTTCGTTAATTAACTTTGAGGGATGTGCGACGACTTTTAAATTCGGCTGCCACTTTTTAACCAAAACGAAAAATATTGTGACCGCACTCTATTCAGGTTTATCAATTTTAACGAATTACTTGAGAGAACAACTCTAAAATTGTCACGTGTACCCAGGCACCCAGGCCGGGAACATACATTTTTGCCAATCAGAACCCCGACTTATGTCGATAGAAAATAGAAAAACAATTCAATCAAGATAGGGACAATTTTTTATAAAATAACCCCAAATGTGTAGTGAGGGGTAGCTATGGATTTCCATCTTGCTTTCTAGAGGCAAAGCTTCAAATCCCCGCTAGGCATAAACCGTAACTAGAGAATCGCTGTTATTGAGTACTTTTCAGAAGTTCAATCTCTGATTCCGATGTCCTGCAGGGTAGCCATCTCACCATAAAAGGCTTCAACTTGATAATCTACTCAGACGATGTGAAAATTATAGCAAGACCATATCAACTCCGGCTGATTCGCTCGCACTGCATTCCTTCGGTACTTGGTGTGATAGTATCTTTCTGGAGTTCAACATCAGTAAATGCCAGTCCTTTATCCTTAGCTTTCAGACCTTACTACCTCCATATCGTGCCCGTTCCCCATGTCCAATTGGTATGAGGCCTAGGAATCCCTGTAGCTCTCGGCTACATAGAACGATGGTCTCAAAAATTCTCGATCCCTTACGTTACCAAATCCCTCTACATCAATTACGTCAAACCTTTCATCTATTTAAATCTGGTCTAAATACTACGTTAGCCATTTTGTGCGAATTTAATATCTGCAAAGTAGATTCTTGCATCTTGCCGTATGGAGTTTCCTATTGTCTGATTGGTTTGAATTACTACCCTACGATGATCGATTGCAATTATTGGGCTTACAAGCCCTGAAAGCACGTTAGGAAGTAGCTGATCTCGTCTTTGTGTACCAACTGCTAGCTGAAACTATTGACTCTCCTGCCCTTTTAAAAATGACTTTATTCACCACTAACTCCCGTCGCTTTAGATCTTTACCGCATTTTCGACTTCCCCTTTAAAGTACCAACTACGAGCTATGAACTCATTTGTAGAATATTACGTTTAGCTAACTAATAACAAATATCCCTCGACTTCCACTCGTCTATACCACTATTTTAGATAGCTGTAATAACATTGCAAAGTAAATGTCCAGAATAATAGCAAACAATAGAGGCTACTTCTATCAACAATGATGCGAACAATCTTAATGAATTCGCAACAAGCTGACCTTAATTAAGGGTTAATGCGTATACCAGAAAAAACAGCTTAGACAATCGGCTGTGTAGACTGACGATCGCACCACATCAAACATATTGACCAATTAATTTAAATTAAACTATTATACGAGACCAACATTAAGGATGGTAAGGGACTAACGAAGGCCTCGTAGGGGTAGCATCTATCCGACGGATGCTGGCCTGCTAAAAAGCGAAAAGAGCCACCGCAGTCGAACATCTTGCGGCACTGTTAGGTTAGGCTAGGTTAATGTGGTGGTCATAAGCTACACGTAGGCCGAAGTCGGCCCATTGTGATACCACCTGATCCACAACCAGAGAACCAATCGGTGCTTCTAATGAAGCGATGGAGTTGAGCTATCTTTTGGATTGCTAGCTCACTTAGATTGTTAAAAAAGGGCGCGCCGAGGTAGATCCTCCTGCGATTCGCAAAAGAGGGACATGAGCAGAGGAGGTGGTGTATTGATTCCTCCTTTTCCTCGTCCATGCAGCCGCGACAGAAGTCATTGGAGGGTAGCCCTAATCTGGCCGCGCGTTTTCCGATGATGCAGTGACCTGTAATGACTCCCACTAGAGTACTTAAAGTTGCCCTTTTGGTTGCCACTAGGTCCCTGGTTCGTCCTAGGCTCAACTTAGGCCACAATTGTTTGGTGATAAAGCCGATTTTGCTCTCATTCCATTGGAGGTTGATCTTCCCTATAGTTTGACGTTTTATCATGGGCTTTACCGTACTTTAGGGTAGGTAGGCTGAGCGTGCTTGACCCTAATTTGCGAGTTCGTCGGCCGCGCAGTTTCCTGGAAGATAGAAAGAAAGACAGGTTGAGGTTAAGTTTCTTGGAGAAGACCCCACTACCTACACCCGACTCCATCTTAGAGCCATCGGTATAGATGGAGATCGACTCTTTTGGTATTACCTTCCCTCCCCATTCCTCCCTGGATGGAAAGACAAATTCGAAGTTTCTACTGAACACATTCAGCGGGATGATGTAGTCCGTGTCCATGGGCACTTTGAAGTGGTTTAAAATTGTAGTGTGGCCCTTTTGAGATGTGGGCCATTTTCTTAAGCTTCTCATCCTTAGGGCCGCGCAAGCAGCAACTTGCTTGCTGAAAAGGTTCAAGGGTGGAAGAAGTAATAGAATGTTTAGGGCCTCCGTGGCCGATATTTTAACCTTCCCCAGAACGCTTCGATTGACTGCCTCGTCCAGAGCAGTCCACCAGACTTCAACGCCATACAGGAGGATGGGCCTTATGACTGCTGTGTAGGGCAAGTGCATATTGCTTGGTTGGAGACCCCACTTCCTGCCCACCACTTTCTTACAGCTGTATAGGGCAATAGTTGCTTTCTTGACGCGATCAAGAATACTGGGTTTCCAATTCAGCCTCCTGTCAAGGACTAGGCCTAGATATTTAGCCTGCTCTTTGATTGTTAGTTGGGTTCCACCCAGCCTCGGTGGGTTGAGGGGCGGAATTTCGTATTTGTTAGTAAACAGTACTAGATCGGTGTTCTTAGGGTTCACCCCAAGTCCACAGTACTGCGTCCAGGTTTCTACTGTATGTAATTCACTCTGCATAAGGTCGCATAGAGTGTTGGGAAATTTGCCTGTGACGGCAATAGCATTGTCGTCTGCATAGGCGGTCACAGCGTACCCTTTCTGTTCAAGCAAGCGCAGTAGTTCGTTGACCACCACGTTCTAGAGGAGAGGGGTGAGTACTCCTACCTGTGTGCGCCTGGTGCTCAGGATACTCCGTTTCCGACTGGGCTATTTTTGGGATGAGCCCCCAGCCAGGCTGACTTTCGGCACGGGTCGTATAACACCTTGATCCGGCCCATTTGACCACATCTTAGCTTCATGTCTCCTCTGGGGTTGCCCCGAGAGTCATTGACCTTTACTGGGCCCTTGCACCACGTCGAGGTAGGTGGACACGCAAGAGGCGGCACTGTTAGTAAGTCCCATCCCCACCTCATTGTGGTGCCATCTGGAAATTTCCTATAGAAACTGCAGACGGGGAAGGGCGAATAGCGAGCCTCCTGCGCCAAAAACCAGGAATAGCCGGTTGGGCTACGGCCTAGTAAGCGGTAACCGTAAAAAAAACCACAAGCTCCGAAACAACCACAAGCCTCGGATATAACAGACCGGATTAATGTTGACGACCTTTGCAAAAAACGAAAAAAGGACAGCGATCTTCGGAATGTTAGGTCCCTAAACACGCCACGGGCAGCCGAACAACTTGCGGACGCCCTAGACCTTTAAAACGGAAATAACCGCAATCCAGGAAATGCGATGGAATGGACCGGGTCAAAAGCGGATGAAAAACTACGATATTTACTACGGCGACTACTATAGGGAGGGAGGACAAGGATTGTTCGGATGCGGATTTGTTGTTCGAGGTGGACTACGGCAAAAAGTCCTAAGCTTTCGGCATGTGAGCGAACGCCTCATAACGATCCGTATCAAGGCTAACTTTTTAACATCAGCCTGTTCTGCGTCCACGCCACCACGGAAGACAAGGATGACTCCGCCAAAGGAGAGTTCCACGATCTCCTGGACAGAACGTAAGCCCAATGTCCCAGTCAAAATTTTACTAGGATACCTCAATGCTAAGCTGGGTAAGGAAAGCATCTATGAACGAGTCATCGGCAAACATAGCCTACACGACACCACCTCCGATAACGGACACAGCCTGATTGATCTTGCTACGGGGTGAAATCTCCTTCTAGCCAGTATGCGCTTCCCGCACCTCGATATACACAAAAGCACCTGGCGGTCTTTTGATCAATCGAATACCAACCAGATTGATCACATCGCGATCGACATCAGACACTCCTCCACTATTCTTGAGGTTCGAACTTTCCGAGGGGCTAACACCGACTCAGACCACTTTCTTGTGGTAGCCAAGATGCGCTTACGGATATCACGAACGCAGCGGAGTAGAGTAAGAATACAAAGTTATGACGTCGGAAAGCTATTATCGCCAGAAACCGCTCGTGCTTTTACCGATAGCGTCTCCCTTAAGTTCTCCAATATACCTCAACCCTCCACGCTATCAATAGAACAGCACTGGAGCCTTTTCAAACAAGCCCTGAAAAGCTCTGCATCCGAAGTTTTGGATTTCAAGGCTCCACCACGAAGAAACACCTGGTTCGATGACGAGTGTAGGAGGATTCACCCAGCGAAGCAGGATGCATATATGGCCTCGCTGCATAAGGCTGCACGAGAAGCGCGCGATTAAGGAGTTGGAGAGGTGTTACTGCAGGCGTGACGTTCGAAAGTTTTATCAACAGATAAAGCGAACATGCCAAGTTTATAAAGCCAGAACGGAAGCCTGCAGAAATGAGAACGGACACCTGGTAGTAGAATCGCAGTCGATGCTGAGAATATGGGAAAACCACTTCTGCAGACTGTATAACTGCGATGTTAGTCAATATACCGCTGTCTGACAGAATGATCCATTTCTAACAGACGAAGACCGCAGAGAGCTCCATCCCTCTGACCTCGACGAAGTTAAGATTGCCATATCGAAACTCAAGTCGAATAAAGCTGCTGGCGCAGACGGGCTGTCTGTTAAGCTTTTCAAGGCAGCTGGGGATGATCTGGTTAGGAGCCTGCACCAGCTCATCTGTAAGATATGGTCAGATCAAAGCATTTCCGAGTAATGGAGTCTCAGCATCGTATGCCCGATCCACAAGAAAGGAGACCCCTCTGATTGCGCCAACTACAGAGGAATAAGTCGCCTTAACATCGCCTACAAAATCTTATCTGCCGTTTTGTGTGAACGCCTGAAGCCTTTTGTAAATAAGCTGATAGGTCCTTATCAGTGCGGATTCAGGCCAGGGACCAAATCTTCACACTACGGAAGATCGTGGAAAAAAAACAATGGATTCCAAGTCGACACTCACCACCTATTATTCGACTTCAAAGCCGCATTCGACAGCGTAATTAGAGACGAGCTATACAACGCTATGTCTACCTTTGACATACCTGCTAAACTCGTCAGACTATGCAGGATGACTTTGGAGAATGCTCGCTGTTCCATCCGAGCCGCTGAACACCTTACCAACAGTTGTGATGTCAAAAAAGGGTGATGCGCTGTCGTGTGATTTCTTCAACATCATATTAGAAATGATTGTGCAAAAATCTCTGGCCAATACAAGAGGCACAATCCTCGCAAATCCTGTAGATCGAAGCGAGATATCAATGAGGCGTTTGCGAGTATTGAGATGGAGGCGACGAAAATTTGTTTGGCGGTAAACGAGGGCAAAACTAAATACATAACATCTTGGCCAGACTATTTGTATTGGCAGATATAAATTCGAGGTAGTTGAGGCCATCGTCTACCTTGGCTCCGCAGTGACCTGGGTAATTGAGTAATAGAGCCCTCTCCCGAACGACAAAGTTGACTCTATATAAGACCCTTATCATCCCGGTCTTGTTGTACGACGCAGAAGCATGGACACTATGAAAAGCGGATGAGGAGACCCTTGGTCGTTTCTAGAGAAAGATTTTGCGCGTCATTTTCGGGCCTATAAACGCAGACGGGGGATGGAGAAAAAGACAACGAACTTTACGGGCTGTACAGCGACATGAGTCCAGTCAGGCGTCTACGGATTGAACGCCTAAGATGGCTGGGCCATGTAGAGGGAATGGACATCATAGCTCCGGCCCGGAGAGTCTTTGAATGCAACCCAGAGGGACGAAGAAGCAGAGGACTGCCGCACTTAAGATCGCGCACACATGTGGAAGGGTAACCCAGCCAACTGGGTATGCGGTAATGGAGAAGGCTAGCATAAGACGGGGTTCACCGCGAACTGTAGCCCCCGTTAAGAAGAGGAAGAAGAACATCAAGGATCAGTACATATGTATACATCAGTATAGAGGTATAGAACGGTGTAGCGGGATGGTGGGTGGAATATTTTATTTTTGGTGATAATATCAACGCCACAGGTGCTCAAGGTAAGTTGCTACTGCCCGGAGAGTGCAAATCCAATATCAATTTCCCAGTACTGCAGTGTCTAGCACTAATAAGCAACTAGAAGATTTCAATCAAAGCTTCCATAATCAAATTCGAAGTTATATTTTAAAAATGTTTATTGTCATTGCTTATTCACAGTCGGTAATATCTAAATCCAATTTAGAGCGCCTTGGTGTAGCATTCAATTTGCGTTCAGGAAGGCAATTGTTCGACTAACATTACTCTTTTTTACTCGATACACATTGGAATTAAAAACATTCGACTGGCCACTTTCATTCGCTTTCAAATTATCCTTCCCCATTTAATCACATAACCTCACTCTGAAATGACTACGATTAAACCTTTGAATTTAAAAACAATAGACTAGACTCGCATAGATACGCGGATTGGATTCCATTGAGGTTTATATTTCAATTGAACTGGAATAAAGATAAAACTTGAAAAGGTTATTGGGGTTCATAATTGAATTTTGCGAAATAATAGTTTTCGACGGTAACTTCAACTAGGACGAAGGTCCATATGGGTAGGCAAGGATAAGCATTCAATAGCAATTATCGTTTCGCGGACGCAGTGCTCCGAAATAATCCTTCTGGAGCGAATATTTATGTATTGTACGACTATAAATACAGCCAGATTTATATTATCAATTTCATGTGCAGTGGGTTTTATGGTATATCCGTGCCACCACTTTTTTATTCATCCTTTTTTCCAACTGGCGGAGAGCCTGTCAATTCAACAACCTTAACCAGATTCGGCTTATGACTACTCATGTGAATATTATACTGCGGATTACGGTATCCATCGGGGGTTTTATTAATAATTTCTGTTTTTTTTTTAAATATGCAATACACGAATTTAAAGGAAACGTTTTTCTAATAGAACAGCTTTCGCATATTATACCGGCTGGAAAGTAAAAATATGGAGCCATCGGAAAAATCAGTAGGTAATTGGTTTCTGAAATTGAATATAAATATTGATATCATATTCACTCCGTTCGATAAGACTAAAAACACTGATGAAATAAAACGATACAAGAGTTAGAGATACGAACCGCTGTGACCGCCTATGCAGACGACATTGCTATTCCCGTCAAAGGTAAATTTCCCAACACTCTATGCGACCTTATGCAGACTGCATTACATACAGTAGTACTGTTTACTAACAAATACAAAATTCCGCCCCTCAACCCACCGAGGCTGGGGTGGAACCCAACTAACAATCAAAGAGCAGGCTAAATATCTAGGCCTAGTCCCTGACAGGAGGCTGAATTGGAAACCCAATATTCTTTATCGCGTCAAGAAGGCAACTACTGCCCTATACAGCTGTAAGAAAGTGGTGGGCAGGAAGTGGGGTCTCCAACTAAGCATTATGCACTGGCTCTACACAATTCAATTCAATTTCAATTTAATTCGTTCCAATAATTTGTACAATACTATATAATCTTTCAGGGATGAAAATGGAGAACTGGTAGTAGGGTCGGCGTCGATGCTGAGGATTTGGAAAGACCACTTCTGCAGACTGTATAACGGCGATGATAGACAAGATACCGCTGTCAGGCAGAACGAGCCATTCGTAATGGATGACAGTGAAACAGAATTCAGTCCACCCGACCTAGACGAATTCAAAATAACGATATCAAGACTTAAGTCTAATAAAGCTGCGGGCGCAGACGGCCTGTCTGCTGAGCTTCTCAAGGCGGCTGGAGATGAGCTGGTAAGGTACATGCACCATCTCATTTGCAAGGTATGGTCGGAGAAAAGCATGCCCGACGAATGGAATCTCAGCATCGCTTGCCCGGTCCATAAGAAAGGAGATCCCTATAACTGCGCCAACTATAGAGGAATAAGTCTCCTTAACATCGCATATAAGACCTTCTCTGCCATATTGTGTGAACGCCTGAAACCGTTTGTGGATAACCTGATCGGCTCTTATCAGTGTGGTTTCAGGCCAGGTAAATCCACAATAGACCAAATATTTACGCTACGGTAGATCTTGGAGAAGGAATACCAAATCGACACTCACCACCACTTCGTCGATTTCTAGGCTGCATATGACAGCGTGTATAGAGATGAGCTATACAAAGCCAGGTCTAGTTTTAACATCCCTGCCAAACTCGTCCGACTGAGCAGGATGACAATGGAGAATTCTCGCTGCTCCATTAAGGTCGGTAATGAGCAAACCGAGACCTTTGATGTTAAAAAGGACTTAGGCAAGGTGCTTGAAAAGATCGTGCATCTGTAAAATATGGTCGGAGAAAGGCATGCCCGACGAGTGGAGCCTCAGCATACTTTGCTCAGACCACAGGAAAGGAGACCCTTATAACTGCGCCAACTACAGGGAAAAAAGTCTCCTTAGCATAGCATACGAGATTTTTTTTTTTGCCGTATTGTGTGAACGCCTGAAACCCTTTGTGGATACTCTGATAGGTTCGTATCAGTGTGGTTCCAGGCCAGGTAAACCCACAATCGACCAAATATTCACACTACGGTAGATCTTGGAGAAGATCCAAGAATACCGAAACAACACCCATCATCTTTTCGTCGACTTCAAGGGCGCGTATCACAATGTGCATAGAGACGAGCTATACAACGCCGTGTCTAGTTTGACATCCGGCGCGTATCACAATGTGCATAGAGACGAGCTATACAGCGCCGTGTCTAGTTTTGACATCCCTGCCAAACTCGTCAGATTGTGCAGAATGACAGTGGAGAACTCCCGCTGCTCCATTAAGGTCGGTAGCGAATTAACCAGGTCTTTTGATGTAAAAAAAAGAATTTAGACAATGTGACGCACTGTCATGTAATTTCCTCAACATCGTTCTTGAAAATGTCATACATGACTCACTGGCCAACACAAGATGTTCGATCAATTTCAAGTCTATACAACTGCTTGAGTACGCGAATGACATTCACGTAATTGAAGGAACACAACGGGAAGTCAGTGATGAGTTCGAAAGCATTGAAGCGGAAGCCGCTAAAATGGGTCTTTCAGTTAACGAGGGTAAAAGGAAATATATGCTGTCAACGAAAAAAGACGCATAACACGACGTCTCGGCCAGAACGTCACAATTGGTAGCTACAGATTCGAAATGGTCAAAAACTTCATCTACCTTCTCACTAGGGACAAGCGACAAGAACACCAGCGCTGGGATCAAACGCAGAATTACTCTTGCTAACCGATGCTTTTTGGGCTCAAGGGGCAATTGAGAAGTAGAGCCCTCACTCGAAAGACCAAAGTTGCGTTGCACAAAACCTTAATCATCCCGGTACTCCTCTACGGCGCAGAGGCCTAGACTTGAACGAAAGCGTATGGAGAGGCCCTTGGTCCTTTTGAGGGAAAAAATCTGCGTTCAATCTATTTTCCCACTTGTTTAAACGGGGAGTGGAGGAGAATATACAATGATGAACTAAACGGGCTGTACAGCGATATTGGCCAAGTATGACATCTACAAATCCAACGTCTAAGTTGGCTAGGCCATGTATAACACAGATTCGGCCCAAAGAGTCTTCGAGTCTAAGCCCGAGGGACGAGGCGGCAGAGAACGACCGAATCTAAGGTGGCGCACATAGGTGGAAGAGGACCACAGCTCGCACAAGACCGTACCAGCTGGAGAAGTTTGATGGTTGAGGCCCAGGTTCACACCGGACTGTAGCGCCACTTAAGTAAGTAAGTAATTTATCAAAATCATCAGAAAGTTACAGTAGCCTCCGCTGAAATAGATTTCTGCCCGGTGAAATTACGGGCAATTACGCTCTTTCGAATTGGACTTCTCATTTTTTTTCATAGTCAAAAGTAGCTTATAAATTCAAAATGTAAATACGTACCTTTAGTTTAGCATACGCATTCAAGCATACGGACAGGATAAGTCTACATATGGTGGAGTAAGGCACATGTTTATTAACATGAGTTCTCTGTGAATAGATAGGAATTATGATATTGCCTTTTATCATTTTGTCACGTTCTTAACATAAAGCCATTAAGCAGAATATTAGTACGGACGTGACTGAGGGCGTAAACGAACCAATAGTGTTCAAATCTAAGTGCACATGTTGAGGTTAGAGGATACTGGTATACTTCCCTAGTTGCACAAACTTTCATAGACCGCGGTTATTACTTTTTATAGAGTAGTAGATAGTAGCAAGTAAGGGGAATTAAAAATGTGTAATTATTGTTCTTCTTCTTTTTTTGGCGCTACAGTTCACCTCTCCAACTGGCACGGTCTTTCGCCAGCGGTCTCCGGGCCGGAGCTGTTTTTTCCATGCGCTCAACATGACCTAGCCATATTAGGCTTTGGATCCGAAGACGCCGTGCTATGTTCATGTCGCTGTACAGCCAGTACAGTTCACTGTTAAGTCTTCTCCTCCACTCCCCATTTATGCAGGTCGGGTCGAAAATCGCACGCAAAATTTTTCTCTCAAAACGACCAAGGGCCTCCTCATCCGCTTTCAATAAGGTCCATGTCTCTGCGCCATAGAGCAGGACCGGGATGATAACGGTCTTGTATATGATCACCTTGGTTTTTCGAGAGAGGGCTCTGCTTTTCAATTGCCTCCGAGCCCAAAGAAACAGTGGTTGGCAAGAGTTATTCTGTGTTTGATTTCGGCACTGATGTCATTTCTGCATGTCACTGCGGAGCCTAGGTAGAAGATGTCCTTGACTACCTCGAAATTATACCTGCCAATATGTGCACTCTGGCCAGGACGCCGGTGGTTCGTGTCCTTTTTCGACGACAGCATATATTTCGTTTTGCCCTCATTTACCGCCAGTCTCATTTTAGCCGCTTCCGTCTCAATGCTCGTAAAGGCCTCAATGACAAGTCGCTGACTTCGTCCAATTATGTCAATGTCATCGGCATATGCGAGGGTATGGACTTGAAAAAGATGGTGCTCCTCGTATTGACCAGTGAGTTTTGCACTATCCTTTCAAGGACGATGTTGAAAAAGTCACACGATAGCGTGTCGCCCTGTCTAAAACTGTTTTTGACATAAAAGGTATCGGTTAGGTAGCTTTCGATCCTGATGGGGCAGCGAGAGTTCTCCAAAGTCATCCTGCACCATCTGACGAGTTTGGCAGGGATGTCAAACCTAGACATGGCGTTGCATAGCTCGCTTCTATTGATACTATCGTATGCAGCCTTAAAGTCGACAAACAGGTGGTGGGTGTCGATCTGGAACTCCTTGGTTTTTTCCAGGATCTGCCGCATTGTGAATAATTGATCTAAAGTGGACTTCCCGGGCCTGAAACCACACGGATATGGACCAATCAGTTTATTAAGATTTTATAAGCGATGTTCAGAAGACTTATTCTGAACATCATCTGGCATGCATTCCTCTGACCATATCTTACGAATGAGCTGGTGCATACCCCCAACCAGGTCATCTCCAGCTGCTTTAAAGAGCTCGGCAGGTAGTCCGTCTACTCCAGCAGCTTTGTTGGACTTAAGCTAAGAAAAAGCATTCCTAACTTCGTCCAGGTCAGGGGGACGGAATTCTCTGCTATCATCGTCCGTTTTGAAAGGATTATTCTGCCTGACAGCGGGATCTGTTTCGTCATCGCCGTTATACAGTCTGCAGAAATAGTCTTTCAGATTCTTAGTACCGACTGTGAATCCACTACTAGGTTTTCATTTTCGTTCCTGCAGGCTTCCGTTCTGGTCTTATATCCCAGGCATGTTTGTTTTATTCGTTGATAAAACCTCCGAACGTCATTCCATCCCTCCATCTCTACGATCGCGAGCTTCTCATGCTCCCTTTTTTTTTTGTTATGAGAAGCTTATCCTCCTCCCTCCTCTTCTGCTCATAACACTCACGAGCAGCTCTCGTCCTTCTATGCAGCGCCTCTTGATAGGCTTGCTGCTTTGCTGCGTGTGGCCTCCTACACTCGTCGTCAAATCATGGGTTTCTTGTTGGTGGCGGGTTGAAGCCCAGTACCTCAGAAGCAGCATTTTCTAAGGCATGTTGACAACGTGTCCATTGGTGTTGTACGGTCTGAGCAGGTGTTGAAGGGTTTTCCGAGAGTTTAAGGGAGACGCGATTGGCATAGGTTCTGGCGGTCTCTTGCGATTGTAGCATTGCGACGTTGTATGCCGATGGCCTTAGTCGATTTTTCTGGGCCAAGCATATTTGAAGCAACCTGGCTGCCACAAGATAGTGGTCCGAGTCGATGTTGGCTCCTCTAAAAGTTCGCACATCCAGAATGTCGCACGCGTGTCTGCCATCAATCGCAATGTGGTCAATCTGGTTGACGGTTGATTGATCCGGAGATCGCCAGGTCCCTTTGTGGATGTCAAGATGTGAGAAACGCGGGCTAGCAACTAGAAGATTTCGCCCCGTTGCGAAGTCTATCAGCCTAAATCCATTTTCGGATGTGGTGTTGTGTAGGCCGTACCTGCCAATAACCCTATCAATGGCGACTTCCTTGCTTAGTTTTGGGTTAAAGTCTCCCAGCACGATTTTAACATCGTAACTGGGACATTGGGCATATGTATGTCTTATCTAGTAGGTCGTAGAAGTCGTCTTTTGTAGCGTCATCCTTGTCCTCGGTAGGGGCATGAGTGCAAATTAGGCTGATGTATGCGAATTTAGCCTTGATGCGGCTTGTCTTGAGACGTTCGCTTACATGCCTGAAGCTCAAGACTTTTTGCCTAAGTCTACCTCTAATAACAAATCCGCATCTCAATAAGCGTTGTCTTCTCTCCCTGTAGCAGTGGCCGTAGTAGATATCACAGTTTCTCTTCCATTTTTTGCCCGGTCCACCCCATCGCACTTCCTGAACAGTCTAGGGCCTCCGCAAGATGTTCGGCTGCACGTGGTCTGTTGAGGGACCTTACATTCCACGTACAAGGCCGAATATCATTCTCCCTTTTCCTTTGGTTGTTTCCTGGGTCGTCATCGGTTAATCCGTTCGTTTTTTTGTATCCGAGGTTTTTTTTTTGGGTTTTTTGGCTTGTTGGTTATTTTCCAGGTATGGCATGGCCTAACCAACACTTATCCTGTTTTTTGGCGCAGGAAACTCGTCATTCGCCCTTTTCCGTTCGCGATTTCAAAATAGAAATCCCCAGGTGGCACCATGAGGAGGTGGAAATAGGGCTTACTAACAGAGCTGCTAGATGTCCGGCTGCAGTGGCTTTTGCTCGCTATCATGTCGGATACGCTACCCCTACGAGGCCTTTGTTAGTCGTTTACCACCCAATGTGTATTTATAGGAGTGAGCAAATTATAGATAAGGACATACTACAAGGCTACAATGTTGCGATAAAATAAACTTGGGCATTACAATGAGCATTTTATTGTACGTGGGTCAGTTAGACAAGATACCTGGTTGGTCAGAAAATCGTTCGTCGTTATTAATCAAAATCAAAAAAAAAAAATATTCAAAATGAAAATAAGAAGCAAACTACAAGTAAAAGGTGTACACCAGCCCACACGTTCATGTCTGCCTCTCATTGTTTTGAAATGAAAAACATTTCGTTATTTGCTCGTTAGCAGAGCTGGCGAATAACCTCATGAGTACAGATGTCGTCCATTAAGGAATTCAGTCATTTTCATTCGCCCATATTCGTATACTATAGCAAACATCATTGAGGATTGTGAGCATTTTTCACTGGGAAACAGAGATCTTTTGAAATGGCATACGAGATGCGAAGCAATGTGTTCTTCATTAATCAAAAAGTTCTTCTATGAGGACATGATTAATGATTTCAACGTCGCATTAATCTTCTTTGAGCGTTAGTTAAAGGTATGCTTTTGGGGCTTTACATAGTGATCATTGGAGAGATGTGAATGGCAGAGCTTGTTATCGAAAGTACGTAAAGTACAACTTTTTTTACGAATTTAAAAATCGTTATACCAGGACAAAGATGAACTGGCTAGCCCGCGCGGCTTTGCCCGCGCGTCTATGTATAATCCATACATCGCTGACTACAGAATGAGCTGTATTACACCCCCAGTTTTGCTGCGATTTCTGATGACAACAGGAGTTCAGCGACGTCGCGGTTGAAATTTTCATCTGGACTTATCGAGTGTATTCTACATCCCCAGCAAGTGGAAGGTAACCAAAGTCATTTTCATACCCAAGGCAGGCAAAAGCTCCCACACGTATACTCTAGAGAAGATTTAAGACGCACACATTCGGTACAGCTGCATATCAACAAAGGCAAATCGGTGGAAACAGCACTCCACTCACTGGTCAGTAAGATAGAAAGGTCACTGGAGCGCAAGGAATATACTCTAGTAGCTTTTCTCGACATTGCGGGCGCCTTTAACAACGTTGAACCATGGGCCGTCATCAAAGCGCTGTCTGATCTGGGTGTTACGGGATCAGTGATAGAACTGGTACAACAACTGCTAGCACAAAGAGTCGTCAAAGCCAAATTCGCTGGTGCCGTCTCAACCAGAATGGTCAGCAGATGTACACCACAGGATGGAGTACTCACCCCTCTCCTCTGGAACGTGGTGGTTAACGAACTACTGCTGTTGCTTGAACAGGAAGGGTACGCTGTTACCGCCTATGCAGATGACATTGCTATTGCCGCCACAAGTAAACTTCTCAGCACTCTATGCGACCTTAAGTAGAGTGCATTACCTACAGTAGAAACTTGGACGCAGTACTGTGAACTTGGGGTGAACCCTAAGAAGACCGATCTAGTACTGTTTACTAAAAAATATAAAATTCCGCCCCTCAACCCACCGGGGCTCGGTGGAACCCAACTAACAATCAAAAAGCAGGCTAAATATCTAGGCCTTGTCTTTAATAGGAGGCTGAATGGGAAACCCAACATTCTTGATCGCGTCAAGAAAGCAACTACTGCCCTCTTCTTCTTTGGTGGCGTTATAGCCCATGAAGGACCAGAGCCAAGCTTCTCTCAATTACCCATGTTGTGTGTGATTTCTTTTTCACACAGGTGAAAGGGACCAACAATTTAATGCCGATTCCGAACAGCGTAAGTCGAGAAGCTTTTTCATGGCTAGTATACTACGGGGGGTTTTGTCAGTACCCCGCCGAGGAGGGACGCTGCGAAATAAATATTCGGCGTTGGTGTTATTGGGATCCGAACTCGCTCATCGTGCGTCAGAGTCCAACACACTAACCACTGCGAAACGGTGCCCTCTACAGCTGTAAAAAAGTGGTGGGCAGGAAGTCTTCAACAAAGCATTATGCACTGGCTCTACACAGCAGTTATATGGCCCATCCTCCTGTATGGTGTTAAAGTCTGGTGGACAGCTATGGACAAGGCAGTCAACCGAAGCCTTCTGGGGAAGGTACAAAGATCGGCCAGCTTAGGTGTACATAAGCGGAGCGACCAGATCAACCCCCAAGGAGGCTCTAAACATTCTATTACATCCTTCACCATTGAACCTTTTCAGCAAGCAAGTTGCTGCCTGCGCGGCCCTATGGATGAAGAGCTTAAGAAAGTGGCCCAGATCTCAAAAAGGCCATACTACCATTCTAAACCACCTCAAAGTACCCATGGACACGGACTACATCATCTCGCAGAATGTGTTCCCTAGGAACTTCGAAGTTGTCTTTCCATCCAGGGAGGAATGGGCTGAAGGGAAGATAATGCCAAGGGACTAGATCTCCCTCTATACCGATAGCTCTAAAATGGAGTCGGGTGTAGGTAGTGCGGTCTTCTCCAAGGAACTTAACCTCAACCTATCTTTCAGACTCCCAAATCACTGCAGTGTATATCAGGCAGAAATAACAGCGATAACAGAGGCCATTGCATTGCTCAGTATCAATATAATATCCGCTAAGGATATTATCATTTGCACGGACAGCCCAGCTGCAATAAAGTCCCTGGCAGCAGTAACCCACAAATCGAAGACATCTCTTAACTGTCGCCTATCTCTAGATGAGAGGGCCGAACAGTTCAACATTAAAATACTGTGGGTTCCCGGGCATAGGGATATTCCAGGGAACTGCGCGGCCGACGAACTCGCAAAGTTAGGGTCAAGCACACTCAGCCTACCTACCTTCGGGCACCTAGATACACCAGTAACTACGGTAAAGCACATATAGTGGTCTGGTGAGCACGACAGCTCACCACGAGCAAGACAGCACACCAGGCCACTATAGGTGGCCGGCAGAACGACAGCTCACCAGGCAACTTTATGTGGCCTGCAGCACGACAGCTCACCAGCCCACTATAGGTGGCCGGCAGCACGACAGCTCACCAGGCCTCTATAGGTGGCCGGCAGGACGACAATTCACCAGGCCACTTTAGGTGGCCGGCAGCACGACAGCTCACCAAGCCACTTTAGGTGGCCGGCAGCACGACAGCTCACCAGCCCACTATAGGTGGCCAGCAGCGCGACAGCTCACCAAGCCACTATAGGTGGCCGGCAGCACGACAGCACACCAGGACACTATAGGTGGCCGGCAGCACGACAGCTCACCGGGCCACTATAGGCGGCCGGCAGGACGACAGTTCACCTGGCCACTATAGATGGCCGGCAGCACGAAAGCTCACCAGGCCACTATAGGTGGCCGGCAGCGAGATAGCTCACCAGGCCACTATAGATGGCCGGCATCTCGACAGCTCACCAGGCCACTATAGATGGGCGCTGGCACGACAACTCACTAGGCCGCTATAGGTGGCCGGTAGCGCGATAGCTCACCACGACACTTTAGGTGGCCGGCAGCACGACAGCTCACCAGGCCACTATAGGCGGCCGCCAGGACGACAGTTCACCTGGCCACTATAGATGGCCGGCAGCAGACAGGTCACCACGACACTATAGGTGGCCGGCAGCACGACAGCTCACCAGGCCACTATAGGCGTCCGGTAGCACGAAAGCTCATCAGGCCACTATAGATGGCCGGTAGCACGACAGCTCACTAGGCCGCTATAGGTGGCCGGTAGCACGACATCTCACCACGACACTATAGCTGGCCGGCAGCACGACAGCTCACCAGGCCACTATAGGTGGCCGGCAGCACGACAGCTCACCAGGCCACTATAGGTGGCCGGCATCTCGACAGCTCACCAGGCCACTACAGGTGGCCGGCAGCACGATAGCACGACAGATCACCAGGACACTATAGGTGGCCAGCAGCACGACAGCTTCCCAGGCCACTATAGGTGGCCTGCAGCACAACAGCTCACCAGGCCACTATAGGTGGCCGGCAGGACAACAGCTCACCAGGCCACTATAGGTGGCCGGTAGTACGACAGCTCACCAGGCCACTATAGGTGGCCAGCAGCGCGACAGCTCACCAAGCCACTATAGGTGGCCGGCAGCACGACAGCTCACCAGGCCTATATAGGTGGCCGGCAGCACGACAGCTCACCAGGCAACTATAGGTGGCCGGCAGCACGACAGCTCACTATAGGTGGCCGGCAGCACGACAGCTCACCAGGCCACTATAGGAGGCCGGAAGCACGACAGCTCATCAGGCAGCTATAGGCGGCCGGCAGCACGACAGCTCACTATAGGTGGCCGGCAGCACGACAGCTCACCAGGCCACTATAGGCGTCCGGTAGCACGAAAGCTCATCAGGCCACTATAGATGGCCGGTAGCACGACAGCTCACTAGGCCGCTATAGGTGGCCGGTAGCACGACATCTCACCACGACACTATAGCTGGCCGGCAGCACGACAGCTCACCAGGCCACTATAGGTGGCCGGCAGCACGACAGCTCACCAGGCCACTATAGGTGGCCGGCATCTCGACAGCTCACCAGGCCACTACAGGTGGCCGGCAGCACGATAGCACGACAGATCACCAGGACACTATAGGTGGCCAGCAGCACGACAGCTTCCCAGGCCACTATAGGTGGCCTGCAGCACAACAGCTCACCAGGCCACTATAGGTGGCCGGCAGGACAACAGCTCACCAGGCCACTATAGGTGGCCGGTAGTACGACAGCTCACCAGGCCACTATAGGTGGCCAGCAGCGCGACAGCTCACCAAGCCACTATAGGTGGCCGGCAGCACGACAGCTCACCAGGCCTATATAGGTGGCCGGCAGCACGACAGCTCACCAGGCAACTATAGGTGGCCGGCAGCACGACAGCTCACTATAGGTGGCCGGCAGCACGACAGCTCACCAGGCCACTATAGGTGGCCGGAAGCACGACAGCTCATCAGGCAACTATAGGTGGCCGGCAGCACGACAGCTCACTATAGGTGGCCGGCAGCACGACAGCTCACCAGGCCACTATAGGTGGCGGGCAGCACGACAGCTCACCAAGCCACTATAGGTGGCCGGTAGCACGACAGCTCACCGGGCCCATATAGGTGGCCGGCAGCACGACAGCTCACCATGCAACTATAGGTGGCCGGCAGCACGACAGCTCACCAGGTCCATATAGGTGGCCGGCAGCACGACAGCTCACCAGGCAACTATAGGTGGCCGGCCGCACGACAGCTCACCAGGCCACTATAGGTGGCCGGCAGCACGACATCTCACCATGCCCATATAGGTGGCCGGCAGCACGACAGCTCACCAGGCCACTATAGGGGGCCGGCAGCACGACAGCTCACCAGGCCCATATAGGTGTCCGGCAGCACGACAGCTCACCAGGCCACTATAGGTGAACGGCTGCACGACAGCTCACCAGGCCACTATAGGTGGCCGGCATCTCGACAGCTCACCAGGCCACTATAGATAGCCGGAAGCACGACAGCTCACCAGGCCACTATAGGCGGCCGGTAGCACGACAGCTCATCAGGCCATTATAGATGGCCGGTAGCACGACAGCTCACTAGGCCGCTATAGGTGGCCGGTAGCACAACATCTCACCACGACACTATAGCTGGCCGGCAGCACGACAGCTCACCAGGCCACTATAGGTGGCCGGCAGCACGACAGCTCACCAGGCCACTATAGGTGGCCGGCATCTCGACAGCTCACCAGGCCACTATAGGTGGCCGGCAGTACGATAGCACGACAGATCACCAGGACACTATAGGTTGCCGGTAGCACGACAGCTCACTAGGCCGCTATAGGTGGCCGGTAGCACGACATCTCACCATGACACTATAGCTGGCCGGCAGCACGACAGCTCACCAGGCCACTATTGGTGGCCGGCAGCACGACAGTTCACCAGGCCACTATAGGTGGCCGGCATCTCGACAGCTCACCAGGCCACTATAGGTGGCCGGCAGCACGATAGCACGACAGATCACCAGGATACTATAGGTGGCCAGCAGCACGACAGCTTACCAGGCCACTA
Organism: Eumerus sabulonum; assembly: GCA_951905685.1. Lineage (NCBI taxonomy): Eukaryota > Metazoa > Arthropoda > Insecta > Diptera > Syrphidae > Eumerus > Eumerus sabulonum. The sequence goes on from OX645061.1 coordinate 87,625,020, forward strand.
TAGGTGGCCTGCAGCACAACAGCTCACCAGGCCACTATAGGTGGCCGGCAGGACAACAGCTCACCAGGCCACTATAGGTGGCCGGAAGCACGACAGCTCACCAGGCCACTATAGGTGGCCAGCAGCGCGACAGCTCACCAAGCCACTATAGGTGGCCGGCAGCACGACAGCTCACAAGGCCTATATAGGTGGCCGGCAGCACGACAGCTCACCAGGCAACTATAGGTGGCCGGCAGCACAACAGCTCACTATAGGTGGCCGGTAGCACGACAGCTCACCAGGCCATTATAGGTGGCCGGCAGCACGACAGCTCATCAGGCAACTATAGGTGGCCGGCAGCACGACAGCTCACTATAGGTGGCCGGCAGCACGACAGCTCACCAGGCCACTATAGGTGGCCGGCAGCACGACAGCTCACCAAGCCACTATAGGTGGCCGGTAGCACGACAGCTCACCGGGCCCATATAGGTGGCCGGCAGCACGACAGCTCACCATGCAACTATAGGTGGCCGGCAGCACGACAGGTCACCAGGTCCATATAGGTGGCCGGCAGCACGACAGCTCACCAGGCAATTATAGGTGGCCGGCCGCACGACAGCTCACCAGGCCACTATAGGTGGCCGGCAGCACGACATCTCACCATGCCCATGTAGGTGGCCGGCAGCACGACAGCTCACCGGGCAACTATAGGTGGCCAGCAGCACGACAGCTCACCAGGCCACCATAGGGGGCCGGCAGCACGACAGCTCACCAGGCCACTATAGGTGACCGGCAGCACGACAGCTCACCAGGCCACTATAGGTGACCGGTAGCACGAAAGCTCATCAGGCCACTATAGATGGCCGGTAGCACGACAGCTCACTAGGCCGCTATAGGTGGCCGGTAGCACGACATCTCACCACGACACTATAGCTGGCCGGCAGCACGACAGCTCACCAGGCCACTATAGGTGGCCGGCAGCACGACAGTTCACCTGGCCACTATAGATGGCCGGCAGCACGACAGGTCACCACGACACTATAGGTGGCCGGCAGCACGACAGCTCACCAGGCCACTATAGGCGTCCGGTAGCACGAAAGCTCATCAGGCCACTATAGATGGCCGGTAGCACGACAGCTCACTAGGCCGCTATAGGTGGCCGGTAGCACGACATCTCACCACGACACTATAGCTGGCCGGCAGCACGACAGCTCACCAGGCCACTATAGGTGGCCGGCAGCACGACAGCTCACCAGGCCACTATAGGTGGCCGGCATCTCGACAGCTCACCAGGCCACTACAGGTGGCCGGCAGCACGATAGCACGACAGCTCACCAGGCCACTATAGGCGGCCGACAGGACGACAGTTCACCTGGCCACTATAGATGGCCGGCAGCACGAAAGCTCACCAGGCCACTATAGGTGGCCGGCAGCGAGATAGCTCACCAGGCCACTATAGATGGCCGGCATCTCGACAGCTCACCAGGCCACTATAGATGGGCGCTGGCACGACAGCTCACTAGGCCGCTATAGGTGGCCGGTAGCGCGATAGCTCACCACGACACTTTAGGTGGCCGGCAGCACGACAGCTCACCAGGCCACTATAGGCGGCCGGCAGGACGACAGTTCACCTGGCCACTATAGATGGCCGGCAGCACGACAGGTCACCACGACACTATAGGTGGCCAGCAGCACGACAGCTCACCAGGCCACTATAGGCGTCCGGTAGCACGAAAGCTCATCAGGGCACTATAGATGGCCGGTAGCACGACAGCTCACTAGGCCGCTATAGGTGGCCGGTAGCACGACATCTCACCACGACACTATAGCTGGCCGGCAGCACGACAGCTCACCAGGCCACTATAGGTGGCCGGCAGCACGACAGCTCACCAGGCGACTATAGGTGGCCGGCATCTCGACAGCTCACCAGGCCACTACAGGTGGCCGGCAGCACGATAGCACGACAGATCACCAGGACACTATGGGTGGCCAGCAGCACGACAGCTTCCCAGGCCACTATAGGTGGCCTGCAGCACAACAGCTCACTAGGCCACTATAGGTGGCCGGAAGCACGACAGCTCATCAGGCAACTATAGGTGGCCGGCTGCACGACAGCTCACTATAGGTGGCCGGCAGCACGACAGCTCACCAGGCCACTATAGGCGTCCGGTAGCACGAAAGCTCATCAGGCCACTATAGATGGCCGGTAGCACGACAGCTCACTAGGCCGCTATAGGTGGCCGGTAGCACGACATCTCACCACGACACTATAGCTGGCCGGCAGCACGACAGCTCACCAGGCCACTATAGGTGACCGGCAGCAGGACAGCTCACCAGGCCACTATAGGTGGCCGGCATCTCGACAGCTCACCAGGCCACTACAGGTGGCCGGCAGCACGATAGCACGACAGATCACCAGGACACTATAGGTGGCCAGCAGCGCGACAGCTCACCAAGCCACTATAGGTGGCCGGCAGCACGACAGCTCACCAGGCCTATATAGGTGGCCGGCAGCACGACAGCTCACCAGGCAACTATAGGTGGCCGGCAGCACGACAGCTCACTATAGGTGGCCGGCAGCACGACAGCTCACCAGGCCACTATAGGTGGCCGGAAGCACGACAGCTCATCAGGCAATTATAGGTGGCCGGCAGCACGACAGCTCACTATAGGTGGCCGGCAGCACGACAGCTCACCAGGCCACTATAGGCGTCCGGTAGCACGAAAGCTCATCAGGCCACTATAGACGGCCGGTAGCACGATAGCTCACTAGGCCGCTATAGGTGGCCGGTAGCACGACATCTCACCACGACACTATAGCTGGCCGGCAGCACGACAGCTCACCAGGCCACTATAGGTGGCCGGCAGCACGACAGCTCACCAGGCCACTATAGGTGGCCGGCATCTCGACAGCTCACCAGGCCACTACAGGTGGCCGGCAGCACGATAGCACGACAGATCACCAGGACACTATAGGTGGCCAGCAGCACGACAGCTTCCCAGGCCACTATAGGTGGCCTGCAGCACAACAGCTCACCAGGCCACTATAGGTGGCCGGCAGGACAACAGCTCACCAGGTCACTATAGGTGGCCGGTAGTACGACAGCTCACCAGGCCACTATAGGTGGCCAGCAGCGCGACAGCTCACCAAGCCACTATAGGTGGCCGGCAGCACGACAGCTCACCAGGCCTATATAGGTGGCCGGCAGCACGACAGCTCACCAGGCAACTATAGGTGGCCGGCAGCACGACAGCTCACTATAGGTTGCCGGCAGCACGACAGCTCACCAGGCCACTATAGGTGGCCGGAAGCACGACAGCTCATCAGGCAACTATAGGTGGCCGGCAGCACGACAGCTCACTATAGGTGGCCGGCAGCACGACAGCTCACCAGGCCACTATAGGTGGCGGGCAGCACGACAGCTCACCAAGCCACTATAGGTGGCCGGTAGCACGACAGCTCACCATGCAACTATAGGTGGCCGGCAGCACGACAGCTCACCAGGTCCATATAGGTGGCCGGCAGCACGACAGCTCACCAGGTCCATATAGGTGGCCGGCAGCACGACAGCTCACCAGGCAACTATAGGTGGCCGGCCGCACGACAGCTCACCAGGCCACTATAGGTGGCCGGCAGCACGACATCTCACCATGCCCATATAGGTGGCCGGCAGCACGACAGCTCACCGGGCCCATATAGGTGGCCGGCAGCACGACAGCTCACCATGCAACTATAGGTGGCCGGCAGCACGACAGGTCACCAGGTCCATATAGGTGGCCGGCAGCACGACAGCTCACCAGGCAATTATAGGTGGCCGGCCGCACGACAGCTCACCAGGCCACTATAGGTGGCCGGCAGCACGACATCTCACCATGCCCATGTAGGTGGCCGGCAGCACGACAGCTCACCGGGCAACTATAGGTGGCCAGCAGCACGACAGCTCACCAGGCCACCATAGGGGGCCGGCAGCACGACAGCTCACCAAGCCACTATAGGTGGCCGGCAGCACGACAGCTCACCATGCAACTATAGGTGGCCGGCAGCACGACAGCTCACCAGGTCCATATAGGTGGCCGGCAGCACGACAGCTCACCAGGCAACTATAGGTGGCCGGCCGCACGACAGCTCACCAGGCCACTATAGGTGGCCGGCAGCACGACATCTCACCATGCCCATATAGGTGGCCGGCAGCACGACAGCTCACCAGGCAACTATAGGTGGCCAGCAGCACGACAGCTCACCAGGCCACTATAGGGGGCCGGCAGCACGACAGCTCACCAGGCCCATATAGGTGTCCGGCAGCACGACAGCTCACCAGGCCACTATAGGTGACCGGCTGCACGACAGCTCACCAGGCCACTATAGGTGGCCGGCATCTCGACAGCTCACCAGGCCACTATAGATAGCCGGAAGCACGACAGCTCACCAGGCCACTATAGGCGGCCGGTAGCACGACAGCTCATCAGGCCATTATAGATGGCCGGTAGCACGACAGCTCACTAGGCCGCTATAGGTGGCCGGTAGCACAACATCTCACCACGACACTATAGCTGGCCGGCAGCACGACAGCTCACCAGGCCACTATAGGTGGCCGGCAGCACGACAGCTCACCAGGCCACTATAGGTGGCCGGCATCTCGACAGCTCACCAGGCCACTATAGGTGGCCGGCAGTACGATAGCACGACAGATCACCAGGACACTATAGGTTGCCGGTAGCACGACAGCTCACTAGGCCGCTATAGGTGGCCGGTAGCACGACATCTCACCATGACACTATAGCTGGCCGGCAGCACGACAGCTCACCAGGCCACTATTGGTGGCCGGCAGCACGACAGTTCACCAGGCCACTATAGGTGGCCGGCATCTCGACAGCTCACCAGGCCACTATAGGTGGCCGGCAGCACGATAGCACGACAGATCACCAGGATACTATAGGTGGCCAGCAGCACGACAGCTTACCAGGCCACTATAGGTGGCCTGCAGCACAACAGCTCACCAGGCCACTATAGGTGGCCGGCAGGACAACAGCTCACCAGGCCACTATAGGTGGCCGGAAGCACGACAGCTCACCAGGCCACTATAGGTGGCCAGCAGCGCGACAGCTCACCAAGCCACTATAGGTGGCCGGCAGCACGACAGCTCACAAGGCCTATATAGGTGGCCGGCAGCACGACAGCTCACTATAGGTGGCCGGCAGCACGACAGCTCACCAGGCCACTATAGGCGTCCGGTAGCACGAAAGCTCATCAGGCCACTATAGACGGCCGGTAGCACGATAGCTCACTAGGCCGCTATAGGTGGCCGGTAGCACGACATCTCACCACGACACTATAGCTGGCCGGCAGCACGACAGCTCACCAGGCCACTATAGGTGGCCGGCAGCACGACAGCTCACCAGGCCACTATAGGTGGCCGGCATCTCGACAGCTCACCAGGCCACTACAGGTGGCCGGCAGCACGATAGCACGACAGATCACCAGGACACTATAGGTGGCCAGCAGCACGACAGCTTCCCAGGCCACTATAGGTGGCCTGCAGCACAACAGCTCACCAGGCCACTATAGGTGGCCGGCAGGACAACAGCTCACCAGGCCACTATAGGTGGCCGGTAGTACGACAGCTCACCAGGCCACTATAGGTGGCCAGCAGCGCGACAGCTCACCAAGCCACTATAGGTGGCCGGCAGCACGACAGCTCACCAGGCCTATATAGGTGGCCGGCAGCACGACAGCTCACCAGGCAACTATAGGTGGCCGGCAGCACGACAGCTCACTATAGGTGGCCGGCAGCACGACAGCTCACCAGGCCACTATAGGTGGCCGGAAGCACGACAGCTCATCAGGCAACTATAGGTGGCCGGCAGCACGACAGCTCACTATAGGTGGCCGGCAGCACGACAGCTCACCAGGCCACTATAGGTGGCGGGCAGCACGACAGCTCACCAAGCCACTATAGGTGGCCGGTAGCACGACAGCTCACCGGGCCCATATAGGTGGCCGGCAGCACGACAGCTCACCATGCAACTATAGGTGGCCGGCAGCACGACAGCTCACCAGGTCCATATAGGTGGCCGGCAGCACGACAGCTCACCAGGCAACTATAGGTGGCCGGCCGCACGACAGCTCACCAGGCCACTATAGGTGGCCGGCAGCACGACATCTCACCATGCCCATATAGGTGGCCGGCAGCACGACAGCTCACCAGGCAACTATAGGTGGCCAGCAGCACGACAGCTCACCAGGCCACTATAGGGGGCCGGCAGCACGACAGCTCACCAGGCCCATATAGGTGTCCGGCAGCACGACAGCTCACCAGGCCACTATAGGTGACCGGCTGCACGACAGCTCACCAGGCCACTATAGGTGGCCGGCATCTCGACAGCTCACCAGGCCACTATAGATAGCCGGAAGCACGACAGCTCACCAGGCCACTATAGGCGGCCGGTAGCACGACAGCTCATCAGGCCATTATAGATGGCCGGTAGCACGACAGCTCACTAGGCCGCTATAGGTGGCCGGTAGCACAACATCTCACCACGACACTATAGCTGGCCGGCAGCACGACAGCTCACCAGGCCACTATAGGTGGCCGGCAGCACGACAGCTCACCAGGCCACTATAGGTGGCCGACATCTCGACAGCTCACCAGGCCACTATAGGTGGCCGGCAGTACGATAGCACGACAGATCACCAGGACACTATAGGTTGCCGGTAGCACGACAGCTCACTAGGCCGCTATAGGTGGCCGGTAGCACGACATCTCACCATGACACTATAGCTGGCCGGCAGCACGACAGCTCACCAGGCCACTATTGGTGGCCGGCAGCACGACAGTTCACAAGGCCACTATAGGTGGCCGGCATCTCGACAGCTCACCAGGCCACTATAGGTGGCCGGCAGCACGATAGCACGACAGATCACCAGGATACTATAGGTGGCCAGCAGCACGACAGCTTACCAGGCCACTATAGGTGGCCTGCAGCACAACAGCTCACCAGGCCACTATAGGTGGCCGGCAGGACAACAGCTCACCAGGCCACTATAGGTGGCCGGAAGCACGACAGCTCACCAGGCCACTATAGGTGGCCAGCAGCGCGACAGCTCACCAAGCCACTATAGGTGGCCGGCAGCACGACAGCTCACAAGGCCACTATAGGTGGCCGGCATCTCGACAGCTCACCAGGCCACTATAGGTGGCCGGCAGCACGATAGCACGACAGATCACCAGGATACTATAGGTGGCCAGCAGCACGACAGCTTACCAGGCCACTATAGGTGGCCGGCAGCACGACAGCTCACCAGGCAACTATAGGTGGCCGGCAGCACAACAGCTCACTATAGGTGGCCGGTAGCACGACAGCTCACCAGGCCACTATAGGTGGCCGGCAGCACGACAGCTCATCAGGCAACTATAGGTGGCCGGCAGCACGACAGCTCACTATAGGTGGCCGGCAGCACGACAGCTCACCAGGCCACTATAGGTGGCCGGCAGCACGACAGCTCACCAAGCCACTATAGGTGGCCGGTAGCACGACAGCTCACCGGGCCCATATAGGTGGCCGGCAGCACGACAGCTCACCATGCAACTATAGGTGGCCGGCAGCACGACAGGTCACCAGGTCCATATAGGTGGCCGGCAGCACGACAGCTCACCAGGCAATTATAGGTGGCCGGCCGCACGACAGCTCACCAGGCCACTATAGGTGGCCGGCAGCACGACATCTCACCATGCCCATGTAGGTGGCCGGCAGCACGACAGCTCACCGGGCAACTATAGGTGGCCAGCAGCACGACAGCTCACCAGGCCACCATAGGGGGCCGGCAGCACGACAGCTCACCAGGCCACTATAGGTGACCGGCAGCACGACAGCTCACCAGGCCACTATAGGTGACCGGTAGCACGAAAGCTCATCAGGCCACTATAGATGGCCGGTAGCACGACAGCTCACTAGGCCGCTATAGGTGGCCGGTAGCACGACATCTCACCACGACACTATAGCTGGCCGGCAGCACGACAGCTCACCAGGCCACTATAGGTGGCCGGCAGCACGACAGTTCACCTGGCCACTATAGATGGCCGGCAGCACGACAGGTCACCACGACACTATAGGTGGCCGGCAGCACGACAGCTCACCAGGCCACTATAGGCGTCCGGTAGCACGAAAGCTCATCAGGCCACTATAGATGGCCGGTAGCACGACAGCTCACTAGGCCGCTATAGGTGGCCGGTAGCACGACATCTCACCACGACACTATAGCTGGCCGGCAGCACGACAGCTCACCAGGCCACTATAGGTGGCCGGCAGCACGACAGCTCACCAGGCCACTATAGGTGGCCGGCATCTCGACAGCTCACCAGGCCACTACAGGTGGCCGGCAGCACGATAGCACGACAGCTCACCAGGCCACTATAGGCGGCCGGCAGGACGACAGTTCACCTGGCCACTATAGATGGCCGGCAGCACGAAAGCTCACCAGGCCACTATAGGTGGCCGGCAGCGAGATAGCTCACCAGGCCACTATAGATGGCCGGCATCTCGACAGCTCACCAGGCCACTATAGATGGGCGCTGGCACGACAGCTCACTAGGCCGCTATAGGTGGCCGGTAGCGCGATAGCTCACCACGACACTTTAGGTGGCCGGCAGCACGACAACTCACCAGGCCACTATAGGCGGCCGGCAGGACGACAGTTCACCTGGCCACTATAGATGGGCGCTGGCACGACAGCTCACTAGGCCGCTATAGGTGGCCGGTAGCGCGATAGCTCACCACGACACTTTAGGTGGCCGGCAGCACGACAGCTCACCAGGCCACTATAGGCGGCCGGCAGGACGACAGTTCACCTGGCCACTATAGATGGCCGGCAGCACGACAGGTCACCACGACACTATAGGTGGCCAGCAGCACGACAGCTCACCAGGCCACTATAGGCGTCCGGTAGCACGAAAGCTCATCAGGCCACTATAGGTGGCCGGCCGCACGACAGCTCACCAGGCCACTATAGGTGGCCGGCATCTCGACAGCTCACCAGGCCACTACAGGTGGCCGGCAGCACGATAGCACGACAGATCACCAGGACACTATAGGTGGCCAGCAGCACGACAGCTTCCCAGGCCACTATAGGTGGCCTGCAGCACAACAGCTCACTAGGCCACTATAGGTGGCCGGCAGGACAACAGCTCACCAGGCCACTATAGGTGGCCGGTAGTACGACAGCTCACCAGGCCACTATAGGTGGCCAGCAGCGCGACAGCTCACCAAGCCACTATAGGTGGCCGGCAGCACGACAGCTCACCAGGCCTATATAGGTGGCCGGCAGCACGACAGCTCACCAGGCAACTATAGGTGGCCGGCAGCACGACAGCTCACTATAGGTGGCCGGCAGCACGACAGCTCACCAGGCCACTATAGGTGGCCGGAAGCACGACAGCTCATCAGGCAACTATAGGTGGCCGGCAGCACGACAGCTCACTATAGGTGGCCGGCAGCACGACAGCTCACCAGGCCACTATAGGTGGCCGGCAGCACGACAGCTCACCAAGCCACTATAGGTGGCCGGTAGCACGACAGCTCACCGGGCCCATATAGGTGGCCGGCAGCACGACAGCTCACCATGCAACTATAGGTGGCCGGCAGCACGACAGCTCACCAGGTCCATATAGGTGGCCGGCAGCACGACAGCTCACCAGGCAACTATAGGTGGCCGGCCGCACGACAGCTCACCAGGCCACTATAGGTGGCCGGCAGCACGACATCTCACCATGCCCATATAGGTGGCCGGCAGCACGACAGCTCACCAGGCAACTATAGGTGGCCAGCAGCACGACAGCTCACCAGGCCACTATAGGGGGCCGGCAGCACGACAGCTCACCAGGCCCATATAGGTGTCCGGCAGCACGACAGCTCACCAGGCCACTATAGGTGACCGGCTGCACGACAGCTCACCAGGCCACTATAGGTGGCCGGCATCTCGACAGCTCACCAGGCCACTATAGATAGCCGGCAGCACGACAGCTCACCAGGCCACTATAGGCGGCCGGTAGCACGACAGCTCATCAGGCCATTATAGATGGCCGGCAGTACGATAGCACGACAGATCACCAGGACACTATAGGTTGCCGGTAGCACGACAGCTCACTAGGCCGCTATAGGTGGCCGGTAGAACGACATCTCACCACGACACTATAGCTGGCCGGCAGCACGACAGCTCACCAGGCAACTATAGGTGGCCGGCAGCTCAACAGCTCACTATAGGTGGCCGGTAGCACGACAGCTCACCAGGCCACTATAGGTGGCCGGCAGCACGACAGCTCATCAGGCAACTATAGGTGGCCGGCAGCACGACAGCTCACTATAGGTGGCCGGCAGCACGACAGCTCACCAGGCCACTATAGGTGGCCGGCAGCACGACAGCTCACCAAGCCACTATAGGTGGCCGGCAGCACGACAGCTCACCAGGCAACTATAGGGGGCCAGCAGCACGACAGCTCACCAGGCCAATATAGGTGGCCGGCAGCACGACAGCTCACCAGGCCCATATAGGTGTCCGGCAGCACGACAGCTCACCAGGCCACTATAGGTGACCGGCAGCACGACAGCTCACCAGGCCACTATAGGTGGCCGGCAGCACGACAGCTCACCAGGCCACTATAGGTGGCCGGCAGCACGACAGGTCACCAGGTCCATATAGGTGGCCGGCAGCACGACAGCTCACCAGGCAACTATAGGTGGCCGGCAGCACGACAGCTCACCAGGCAACTATAGGTGGCCAGCAGCACGACAGCTTACCAGGCCACTATAGGGGGCCGGCAGCACGACAGCTCACCAGGCCCATATAGGTGTCCGGCAGCACGACAGCTCACCAGGCCACTATAGGTGACCGGCAGCACGACAGCTCACCAGGCCACTATAGGTGGCCGGCATCTCGACAGCTCACCAGGCCACTATAGATAGCCGGCAGCACGACAGCTCACCAGGCCCATATAGGTCGCCGGCAGCACGACAGCTCACCAGGCAACTATAGGTGGCCGGCAGCACGACAGCTCACTATAGGTGGCCGGCAGCACGACAGCTCACCAGACCAGTATGGTGGCCGGCAGCACCACAGCTCACCAGGCCACTGTAAGTGGCCGGCCACTGTGGGTGGCCGGTTGCACGAGAGCTCACAAGGACACTATAGGTGGCCGGCAGCACGACAGCTCACCAGGCCACAATAGGTGGCCGGTAGCACGACAGCCCACCAGGCAACTATAGTTGGCCGGCAGCACGACAGCTCACCAGGCCACTATAGGAGGCCGGTAGCACGACAGCTCACCAGGCCACTATAGGTGGCCGGCAGCACGACAGCTCACCAGGCCACTATAGGTCGCCGGCAGCACGACAGCTCACCAGGCCACTATAGGCGGCCGGTAGCACGACAGCTCATCAGGCCACTATAGATGGCCGGCAGCACGACAGCTCACCAGGCCACTATAGGTGGCCGGCAGCACGACAGCTTATCAGGCAACTATAGGTGGCTGGCAGCACGACAGCTCACTTTAGGTGGCCGGCAGCACGTCAGCTCACCAGGCCACTATAGGTGGCCGGCAGCACGACAGCTCACCAAGCCACCATAGGTGGCCGGTAGCACGACAGCTCACCGGGCCCATATAGGTGGCCGGCAGCACGACAGCTCACCATGCAACTATAGGTGGCCGGCAGCACGACAGCTCACCAGGCCACTATAGGTGGCCGGCAGCACGACAGGTCACCAGGCCCATATAGGTGGCCGGCAGCACGACAGCTCATCAGGCCACTATAGGTGGCCGGCCGCACGACAGCTCACCAGGCCACTATAGGTGGCCGGCAGCACGATAGCTCACCAGGCAAGTTTTTGTGGCCGGCAGCAGGACAGCTCACCAGGTCACTATAGGTGGCCGGCTGCACGACAGCTCACCAGGCCACTATAGGTGACCGGCAGCACGACAGCTCACCAGGCCACTATAGGTGGCCGGCAGCACGACAGCTCACCAGGCTACTATAGGTGGCCGGCAGCACGACAGCACGACAGATCACCAGGACACCATAGGTGGCCGGCAGCACAACAGCTCACCAGGCCACTACAAGTGGCCGGCAGCACGACAGCTCACCAGGCCACTATAAGTGGCCGGCAGCACGACAGCTCACCACGCCACTATAGGTGGCCGGCAGCACGACAGCTCACCGGGCCACTATATGTGGCCGGCAGCACGACGGCTTACCAGGCCACTACAAGTGGCCGGCAGCACGACAGCTCACCAGGCCACAATAGGTGGCCGGTAGCACGACAGCCCACCAGGCAACTATAGTTGGCCGGCAGCACGACAGCTCACCACGCCACTATAGGTGGCCGGCAGCACGACAGCTCACCGGGCCACTATAGGTGGCCGGCAGCACGACAGCTCACCAGGCCACTATAGGTGGCCGGCAGCACGATAGCTCACCAGGCCACTACAAGTGGCCGGCAGCACGACAGCTCACCAGGCCACTATAAGTGGCCGGCAGCACGACAGCTCACCACGCCACAATAGGTGGCCGGTAGCACGACAGCCCACCAGGCAACTATAGTTGGCCGGCAGCACGACAGCTCACCAGGCCACTATAGGAGGCCGGTAGCACGACAGCTCACCAGGCCACTATAGGTGGCCGGCAGCACGATAGCTCACCAGGCCACAATAGGTGGCCGGCAGCACGACAACTCACCAGGCCACTATAAGCGGCCGGCATCTGGACAGCTCACCAGGCCACTGTAGGTGGCCGGTAGCACGACAGCTCACCAGGCCACTATAGGTGGCCGGTAGCACGACAGCTCACCAGGCCACTATAGGTGGCCGGTAACACGACAGCTCACCAGGCCACTATAGGTGGCCGGTAGCACGACAGCTCACCAGGCCACTATAAGCGGCCGGCATCTCGACAGCTCACCAGGCCACTGTAGGTGGCCGGTAGCACTACAGCTCACCAGGCCACTATAGGTGGCCGGCAGCACGGCAGCTCACCAGGCCACAATAGGTGGCCGGTAGCACGACAGCCCACCAGGCAACTATAGTTGGCCGGCAGCACGACAGCTCACCAGGCCACTATAGGAGGCCGGTAGCACGACAGCTCACCAGGCCACTATAGGTGGCCGGCAGCACGACAGCTCACCAGGCCACAATAGGTGGCCGGCAGCACGACACCTCACCAGGCCACTATAAGCGGCCGGCATCTGGACAGCTCACCAGGCCACTGTAGGTGGCCGGTAGCACGACAGCTCACCAGGCCACTATAGGTGGCCGGTAGCACGACAGCTCACCAGGCCACTATAGGTGGCCGGTAGCACGACAGTTCACCAGGCCACTATAAGCGGCCGGCATCTCGACAGCTCACCAGGCCACTGTAGGTGGCCGGTAGCACTACAGCTCACCAGGCCACTATAGGTGGCCGGCAGCACGACAGCTCACCAGGCCACAATAGGTGGCCGGTAGCACGACAGCCCACCAGGCAACTATAGTTGGCCGGCAGCACGACAGCTCACCAGGCCACTATAGGAGGCCGGTAGCACGACAGCTCACCACGCCACTATAGGTGGCTCACCAGGCGACCATAGGTGGCCGGCAGCACGACAGCTCACCACGCCATTGTAGGTGGCCGGCAGCACGACAGCTCACCGGGCCACTATAGGTGGCCGGCAACACGACAGCTTACCAGGCCACTATAGGTGGTCGGCAGCACGAGAGCTCACCAGGGCACTATAGGTGGCCGGCAGCACGACAGCTCACCAGACCAGTATAGGTGGCCGGCAGCACGACAGCTCAGCAGGCCACTATAGGTGGCCGGCAGCACGACAGCTCACCAGGCCACGATAGGTGACCGGCATCTCGACAGCTCACCAGGCCACGATAGGTGGCCGGCAGCACGACAGCACGACAGATCACCAGGACACCATAGGTGGCCAGCAGCACGACAGCTCACCAGGCCACTACAAGTGGCCGGCAGCACGACAGCTCACCAGGCCACTATAGGTGGCCGGCAGCACGATAGCTCACCAGGCCACTACAAGTGGCCGGCAGCACGACAGCTCACCAGGCCACTATAAGTGGCCGGCAGCACTACAGCTCACCACGCCACAATAGGTGGCCGGTAGCACGACAGCCCACCAGGCAACTATAGTTGGCCGGCAGCACGACAGCTCACCAGGCCACTATAGGAGGCCGGTAGCACGACAGCTCACCAGGCCACTATAGGTGGCCGGCAGCACGATAGCTCACCAGGCCACAATAGGTGGCCGGCAGCACGACAACTCACCAGGCCACTATAAGCGGCCGGCATCTGGACAGCTCACCAGGCCACTGTAGGTGGCCGGTAGCACGACAGCTCACCAGGCCACTATAGGTGGCCGGTAGCACGACAGCTCACCAGGCCACTATAGGTGGCCGGTAGCACGACAGCTCACCAGGCCACTATAAGCGGCCGGCATCTCGACAGCTCACCAGGCCACTGTAGGTGGCCGGTAGCACTACAGCTCACCAGGCCACTATAGGTGGCCGGCAGCACGACAGCTCACCAGGCCACAATAGGTGGCCGGTAGCACGACAGCCCACCAGGCAACTATAGTTGGCCGGCAGCACGACAGCTCACCAGGCCATTATAGGAGGCCGGTAGCACGACAGCTCACCAGGCCACTATAGGTGGCCGGCAGCACGACAGCTCACCAGGCCACTATAGGTGGCCGGCAGCACGATAGCTCACCAGGCAAGTTTTTGTGGCCGGCAGCAGGACAGCTCACCAGGCCACTATAGGTGGCCGGCAGCACGACAGCTCACCAGGCCACTATAGGTGGCCGGCAGCACGATAGCTCACCAGGCTACTTTAGGTGGCCGGCAGCACGACAGCACGACAGATCACCAGGACACCATAGGTGGCCAGCAGCACGACAGCTCACCAGGCCACTACAAGTGGCCGGCAGCACGACAGCTCACCAGGCCACTATAAGTGGCCGGCAGCACGACAGCTCACCACGCCACTATAGGTGGCCGGCAGCACGACAGCTCACCGGGCCACTATATGTGGCCGGCAGCACGACGGCTTACAAGGCCACTACAAGTGGCCGGCAGCACGACAGCTCACCAGGCCACTATAAGTGGCCAGCAGCACGACAGCTCACCAGGCCACTACAAGTGGCCGGCAGCACGACAGCTCACCAGGCCACTATAATTGGCCGGCAGCACGACAGCTCACCACGCCACTATAGGTGGCCGGCAGCACGACAGCTCACCGGGCCACTATAGGTGACCAGCAGCACGACAGCTCACCAGGCCACAATAGGTGGCTGGCAGCAAGACAACTCACCAGGCCACTATAAGCGGCCGGCATCTCGGAAGCTCACCAGGCCACTATAAGCGGCGGGCATCTCGTCAGCTCACCAGGAAACTATGGGTAGCCGACATCTCGACAGCTCCCCAGGCCACTATAGGTGGCCGGCAGTACGATAGCTCACCAGGCCACTATAGGTGACCGGCAGCACGACAGCTCACCAGGCCACTATCGGTGTCCGGCAGCACGACAGCACGACAGATCACCAAGACACTATAGGTGGCCGGCAGCACGACAGCTCACCAGGCCACTGTAGGTGGCCGGCAGCACGACAGCTCACCAGGCCACTATAGGTGGCCGGCAGCACGACAGCTCAATAGGCCACTATATGTTGCCGGCAGCACGACAGCTCACCAGGCCACTATAGGTGGCTGGCAGCACGATAGCACGACAGGTCACCAGGATACTATAGGTGGTCGGCAGCACGACAGACCACCAGGCCACTATAGGTGGCCGGCAGCACGACAGCTCACCAGGCCACTATAGGTGGCCGGCAGCACGACAGCTCACCACGCCATTATAGGTGGCCGGCAGCACGACAGCTCACCGGGCCACTATAGGTGGCCGGCAACACGACAGCTTACCAGGCCACTATAGGTGGTCGGCAGCACGAGAGCTCACCAGGGCACTATAGGTGGCCGGCAGCACGACAGCTCACCAGGCCGCTATAGGTGGCCGGTGGCACGACCGCTCACCAGGCTACTATAGGTGGCCGGCATCTCGACAGCTCACCAGGCCACTATAGGTGGCCTGCAGCACGACAGCTCACCAGGCAACTATAAAGGGCCGGCATTTCGACGGTGGCCTTGTAGCACGACAGCTCACAAGGCCACTATAGGTGGCCGGTAGCACGACAGCTCACCAGGCCACTATAAGCGGCCGGCATCCCGACAGCTCACCAGGCCACTGTAGGTGGCCGGTAGCACTACAGCTCACCAGGCCACTATAGGTGGCCGGTTGCACGACAGCTCACCAGGCCACTATAGGTGGCCGGCAGCACGACAGCTCACCAGGCCACGATAGGTGGCGGGCAGCACGACAGCTCACCACGCCATTATAGGTGGCCGGCAGCACGACAGCTCACCAGGCCGCAATAGGTGGCCGGCAGCACGACAACTCACCAGGCCACTATAAGCGGCCGGCATCTGGATAGCTCACCAGGCCACTGTAGGTGGCCGGTAGCACGACAGCTCACCAGGCCACTATAGGTGGCCGGTAGCGCGACAGCTCACCAGGCCACTGTAGGTGGCCGGCCGCACGACAGCTCACCAGGCCACAATAGATGGCCGGCAGCACGACAACTCACCAGGCCACTATAAGGGGCCAGCATGTCGACGGTGGCCCGGTAGCACGACCACTATAGGTGGCCGGCAGTACGACAGCTCACCAGGCGACCATAGGTGGCCGGCAGCACGACAGCTCACCACGCCATTGTAGGTGGCCGGCAGCACGACAGCTCACCGGGCCACTATAGGTGGCCGGCAACACGACAGCTTACCAGGCCACTATAGGTGGTCGGCAGCACGAGAGCTCACCAGGCCACTGTAGGTGGCCGGTAGCACTACAGCTCACCAGGCCACTATAGGAGGCCGGTAGCACGACAGCTCACCAGGCCACTATAGGTGGCCGGCAGCACGACAGCTCACTAGGCCACTATAGGTGGCCGGCAGCACGACAGCTCAATAGGCCACTATATGTTGCCGGCAGCACGACAGCTCACCAGGCCACTATAGGTGGCTGGCAGCACGATAGCACGACAGGTCACCAGGATACTATAGGTGGTCGGCAGCACGACAGACCACCAGGCCACTATAGGTGGCCGGCAGCACGACAGCTCACCAGGCCACTATAGGTGGCCGGCAGCACGACAGCTCACCACGCCATTATAGGTGGCCGGCAGCACGACAGCTCACCGGGCCACTATAGGTGGCCGGCAACACGACAGCTTACCAGGCCACTATAGGTGGTCGGCAGCACGAGAGCTCACCAGGGCACTATAGGTGGCCGGCAGCACGACAGCTCACCAGGCCGCTATAGGTGGCCGGTGGCACGACCGCTCACCAGGCTACTATAGGTGGCCGGCATCTCGACAGCTCACCAGGCCACTATAGGTGGCCTGCAGCACGACAGCTCACCAGGCAACTATAAAGGGCCGGCATTTCGACGGTGGCCTTGTAGCACGACAGCTCACAAGGCCACTATAGGTGGCCGGTAGCACGACAGCTCACCAGGCCACTATAAGCGGCCGGCATCCCGACAGCTCACCAGGCCACTGTAGGTGGCCGGTAGCACTACAGCTCACCAGGCCACTATAGGTGGCCGGTTGCACGACAGCTCACCAGGCCACTATAGGTGGCCGGCAGCACGACAGCTCACCAGGCCACGATAGGTGGCGGGCAGCACGACAGCTCACCACGCCACTATAGGTGGCCGGCAGCACGACAGCTCACCAGGCCGCAATAGGTGGCCGGCAGCACGACAACTCACCAGGCCACTATAAGCGGCCGGCATCTGGATAGCTCACCAGGCCACTGTAGGTGGCCGGTAGCACGACAGCTCACCAGGCCACTATAGGTGGCCGGTAGCGCGACAGCTCACCAGGCCACTGTAGGTGGCCGGCCGCACGACAGCTCACCAGGCCACAATAGATGGCCGGCAGCACGACAACTCACCAGGCCACTATAAGGGGCCAGCATGTCGACGGTGGCCCGGTAGCACGACCACTATAGGTGGCCGGCAGTACGACAGCTCACCAGGCGACCATAGGTGGCCGGCAGCACGACAGCTCACCACGCCATTGTAGGTGGCCGGCAGCACGACAGCTCACCGGGCCACTATAGGTGGCCGGCAACACGACAGCTTACCAGGCCACTATAGGTGGTCGGCAGCACGAGAGCTCACCAGGCCACTGTAGGTGGCCGGTAGCACTACAGCTCACCAGGCCACTATAGGAGGCCGGTAGCACGACAGCTCACCAGGCCACTATAGGTGGCCGGCAGCACGACAGCTCACCAGGCCACAATAGGTGGCCGGCAGCACGACAACTCACCAGGCCACTATAAGCGGCCGGCATCTGGACAGCTCACCAGGCCACTGTAGGTGGCCGGTAGCACGACAGCTCACCAGGCCACTATAGGTGGCCGGTAGCACGACAGCTCACCAGGCCACTATAGGTGGCCGGTAGCACGACAGCTCACCAGACCACTATAAGCGGCCGGCATCTCGACAGCTCACCAGGCCACTGAAGGTGGCCGGTAGCACTACAGCTCACCAGGTCACTATAGGTGGCCGGCAGCACGACAGCTCACCAGGCCACAATAGGTGGCCGGTAGCACGACAGCCCACCAGGCAACTATAGTTGGCCGGCAGCACGACAGCTCACCAGGCCACTATAGGAGGCCGGTAGCACGACAGCTCACCACGCCACTATTGGTGGCTCACCAGGCGACCATAAGTGGCCGGCAGCACGACAGCTCACCACGCCATTGTAGGTGGCCGGCAGCACGACAGCTCACCGGGCCACTATAGGTGGCCGGCAACACGACAGCTTACCAGGCCACTATAGGTGGTCGGCAGCACGAGAGCTCACCAGGGCACTATAGGTGGCCGGCAGCACGACAGCTCACCAGACCAGTATAGGTGGCCGGCAGCACGACAGCTCAGCAGGCCACTATAGGTGGCCGGCAGCACGACAGCTCACCAGGCCACGATAGGTGACCGGCATCTCGACAGCTCACCAGGCCACGATAGGTGGCCGGCAGCACGACAGCACGACAGATCACCAGGACACCATAGGTGGCCAGCAGCACGACAGCTC
Organism: Eumerus sabulonum; assembly: GCA_951905685.1. Lineage (NCBI taxonomy): Eukaryota > Metazoa > Arthropoda > Insecta > Diptera > Syrphidae > Eumerus > Eumerus sabulonum. The sequence continues at coordinate 87,644,191 of OX645061.1, forward strand.
ACCAGGCCACAATAGATGGCCGGCAGCACGACAACTCACCAGGCCACTATAAGGGGCCAGCATGTCGACGGTGGCCCGGTAGCACGACCACTATAGGTGGCCGGCAGTACGACAGCTCACCAGGCCACTATAGGTGGCCGGTAGCGCGACAGCTCACCAGGCCACTGTAGGTGGCCGGCCGCACGACAGCTCACCAGGCCACAATAGATGGCCGGCAGCACGACAGCTTACCAGGCCACTATAGGTGGTCGGCAGCACGAGAGCTCACCAGGGCACTATAGGTGGCCGGCAGCACGACAGCTCACCAGGCCGCTATAGGTGGCCGGTGGCACGACCGCTCACCAGGCTACTATAGGTGGCCGGCATCTCGACAGCTCACCAGGCCACTATAGGTGGCCTGCAGCACGACAGCTCACCAGGCAACTATAAAGGGCCGGCATTTCGACGGTGGCCTTGTAGCACTACAGCTCACCAGGCCACTATAGGTGGCCGGCAGTACGACAGCTCACCAGGCGACCATAGGTGGCCGGCAGCACGACAGCTCACCACGCCATTGTAGGTGGCCGGCAGCACGACAGCTCACCGGGCCACTATAGGTGGCCGGCAACACGACAGCTTACCAGGCCACTATAGGTGGTCGGCAGCACGAGAGCTCACCAGGGCACTATAGGTGGCCGGCAGCACGACAGCTCACCAGGCCACTATAGGTGGCCGGCAGCACGACAGCTCAATAGGCCACTATATGTTGCCGGCAGCACGACAGCTCACCAGGCCACTATAGGTGGCTGGCAGCACGATAGCACGACAGGTCACCAGGATACTATAGGTGGTCGGCAGCACGACAGACCACCAGGCCACTATAGGTGGCCGGCAGCACGACAGCTCACCAGGCCACTATAGGTGGCCGGCAGCACGACAGCTCACCACGCCATTATAGGTGGCCGGCAGCACGACAGCTCACCGGGCCACTATAGGTGGCCGGCAACACGACAGCTTACCAGGCCACTATAGGTGGTCGGCAGCACGAGAGCTCACCAGGGCACTATAGGTGGCCGGCAGCACGACAGCTCACCAGGCCGCTATAGGTGGCCGGTGGCACGACCGCTCACCAGGCTACTATAGGTGGCCGGCATCTCGACAGCTCACCAGGCCACTATAGGTGGCCTGCAGCACGACAGCTCACCAGGCAACTATAAAGGGCCGGCATTTCGACGGTGGCCTTGTAGCACGACAGCTCACAAGGCCACTATAGGTGGCCGGTAGCACGACAGCTCACCAGGCCACTATAAGCGGCCGGCATCCCGACAGCTCACCAGGCCACTGTAGGTGGCCGGTAGCACTACAGCTCACCAGGCCACTATAGGTGGCCGGTTGCACGACAGCTCACCAGGCCACTATAGGTGGCCGGCAGCACGACAGCTCACCAGGCCACGATAGGTGGCGGGCAGCACGACAGCTCACCACGCCATTATAGGTGGCCGGCAGCACGACAGCTCACCAGGCCGCAATAGGTGGCCGGCAGCACGACAACTCACCAGGCCACTATAAGCGGCCGGCATCTGGATAGCTCACCAGGCCACTGTAGGTGGCCGGTAGCACGACAGCTCACCAGGCCACTATAGGTGGCCGGTAGCGCGACAGCTCACCAGGCCACTGTAGGTGGCCGGCCGCACGACAGCTCACCAGGCCACAATAGATGGCCGGCAGCACGACAACTCACCAGGCCACTATAAGGGGCCAGCATGTCGACGGTGGCCCGGTAGCACGACCACTATAGGTGGCCGGCAGTACGACAGCTCACCAGGCGACCATAGGTGGCCGGCAGCACGACAGCTCACCACGCCATTGTAGGTGGCCGGCAGCACGACAGCTCACCGGGCCACTATAGGTGGCCGGCAACACGACAGCTTACCAGGCCACTATAGGTGGTCGGCAGCACGAGAGCTCACCAGGCCACTGTAGGTGGCCGGTAGCACTACAGCTCACCAGGCCACTATAGGAGGCCGGTAGCACGACAGCTCACCAGGCCACTATAGGTGGCCGGCAGCACGACAGCTCACTAGGCCACTATAGGTGGCCGGCAGCACGACAGCTCAATAGGCCACTATATGTTGCCGGCAGCACGACAGCTCACCAGGCCACTATAGGTGGCTGGCAGCACGATAGCACGACAGGTCACCAGGATACTATAGGTGGTCGGCAGCACGACAGACCACCAGGCCACTATAGGTGGCCGGCAGCACGACAGCTCACCAGGCCACTATAGGTGGCCGGCAGCACGACAGCTCACCACGCCATTATAGGTGGCCGGCAGCACGACAGCTCACCGGGCCACTATAGGTGGCCGGCAACACGACAGCTTACCAGGCCACTATAGGTGGTCGGCAGCACGAGAGCTCACCAGGGCACTATAGGTGGCCGGCAGCACGACAGCTCACCAGGCCGCTATAGGTGGCCGGTGGCACGACCGCTCACCAGGCTACTATAGGTGGCCGGCATCTCGACAGCTCACCAGGCCACTATAGGTGGCCTGCAGCACGACAGCTCACCAGGCAACTATAAAGGGCCGGCATTTCGACGGTGGCCTTGTAGCACGACAGCTCACAAGGCCACTATAGGTGGCCGGTAGCACGACAGCTCACCAGGCCACTATAAGCGGCCGGCATCCCGACAGCTCACCAGGCCACTGTAGGTGGCCGGTAGCACTACAGCTCACCAGGCCACTATAGGTGGCCGGTTGCACGACAGCTCACCAGGCCACTATAGGTGGCCGGCAGCACGACAGCTCACCAGGCCACGATAGGTGGCGGGCAGCACGACAGCTCACCACGCCACTATAGGTGGCCGGCAGCACGACAGCTCACCAGGCCGCAATAGGTGGCCGGCAGCACGACAACTCACCAGGCCACTATAAGCGGCCGGCATCTGGATAGCTCACCAGGCCACTGTAGGTGGCCGGTAGCACGACAGCTCACCAGGCCACTATAGGTGGCCGGTAGCGCGACAGCTCACCAGGCCACTGTAGGTGGCCGGCCGCACGACAGCTCACCAGGCCACAATAGATGGCCGGCAGCACGACAACTCACCAGGCCACTATAAGGGGCCAGCATGTCGACGGTGGCCCGGTAGCACGACCACTATAGGTGGCCGGCAGTACGACAGCTCACCAGGCGACCATAGGTGGCCGGCAGCACGACAGCTCACCACGCCATTGTAGGTGGCCGGCAGCACGACAGCTCACCGGGCCACTATAGGTGGCCGGCAACACGACAGCTTACCAGGCCACTATAGGTGGTCGGCAGCACGAGAGCTCACCAGGCCACTGTAGGTGGCCGGTAGCACTACAGCTCACCAGGCCACTATAGGAGGCCGGTAGCACGACAGCTCACCAGGCCACTATAGGTGGCCGGCAGCACGACAGCTCACCAGGCCACAATAGGTGGCCGGCAGCACGACAACTCACCAGGCCACTATAAGCGGCCGGCATCTGGACAGCTCACCAGGCCACTGTAGGTGGCCGGTAGCACGACAGCTCACCAGGCCACTATAGGTGGCCGGTAGCACGACAGCTCACCAGGCCACTATAGGTGGCCGGTAGCACGACAGCTCACCAGACCACTATAAGCGGCCGGCATCTCGACAGCTCACCAGGCCACTGAAGGTGGCCGGTAGCACTACAGCTCACCAGGTCACTATAGGTGGCCGGCAGCACGACAGCTCACCAGGCCACAATAGGTGGCCGGTAGCACGACAGCCCACCAGGCAACTATAGTTGGCCGGCAGCACGACAGCTCACCAGGCCACTATAGGAGGCCGGTAGCACGACAGCTCACCACGCCACTATTGGTGGCTCACCAGGCGACCATAAGTGGCCGGCAGCACGACAGCTCACCACGCCATTGTAGGTGGCCGGCAGCACGACAGCTCACCGGGCCACTATAGGTGGCCGGCAACACGACAGCTTACCAGGCCACTATAGGTGGTCGGCAGCACGAGAGCTCACCAGGGCACTATAGGTGGCCGGCAGCACGACAGCTCACCAGACCAGTATAGGTGGCCGGCAGCACGACAGCTCAGCAGGCCACTATAGGTGGCCGGCAGCACGACAGCTCACCAGGCCACGATAGGTGACCGGCATCTCGACAGCTCACCAGGCCACGATAGGTGGCCGGCAGCACGACAGCACGACAGATCACCAGGACACCATAGGTGGCCAGCAGCACGACAGCTCACCAGGCCACTACAAGTGGCCGGCAGCACGACAGCTCACCAGGCCACTATAGGTGGCCGGCAGCACGATAGCTCACCAGGCCACTACAAGTGGCCGGCAGCACGACAGCTCACCAGGCCACTATAAGTGGCCGGCAGCACTACAGCTCACCACGCCACAATAGGTGGCCGGTAGCACGACAGCCCACCATGCAACTATAGTTGGCCGGCAGCACGACAGCTCACCAGGCCACTATAGGAGGCCGGTAGCACGACAGCTCACCAGGCCACTATAGGTGGCCGGCAGCACGATAGCTCACCAGGCCACAATAGGTGGCCGGCAGCACGACAACTCACCAGGCCACTATAAGCGGCCGGCATCTGGACAGCTCACCAGGCCACTGTAGGTGGCCGGTAGCACGACAGCTCACCAGGCCACTATACATAGGTGGCCGGTAGCACGACAGCTCACCAGGCCACTATAGGTGGCCGGTAGCACGACAGCTCACCAGGCCACTATAAGCGGCCGGCATCTCGACAGCTCACCAGGCCACTGTAGGTGGCCGGTAGCACTACAGCTCACCAGGCCACTATAGGTGGCCGGCAGCACGACAGCTCACCAGGCCACAATAGGTGGCCGGTAGCACGACAGCCCACCAGGCAACTATAGTTGGCCGGCAGCACGACAGCTCACCAGACCAGTATAGGTGGCCGGCAGCACGACAGCTCAGCAGGCTACTTTAGGTGGCCGGCAGCACGACAGCACGACAGATCACCAGGACACCATAGGTGGCCAGCAGCACGACAGCTCACCAGGCCACTACAAGTGGCCGGCAGCACGACAGCTCACCAGGCCACTATAAGTGGCCGGCAGCACGACAGCTCACCACGCCACTATAGGTGGCCGGCAGCACGACAGCTCACCGGGCCACTATATGTGGCCGGCAGCACGACGGCTTACAAGGCCACTACAAGTGGCCGGCAGCACGACAGCTCACCAGGCCACTATAAGTGGCCAGCAGCACGACAGCTCACCAGGCCACTACAAGTGGCCGGCAGCACGACAGCTCACCAGGCCACTATAATTGGCCGGCAGCACGACAGCTCACCACGCCACTATAGGTGGCCGGCAGCACGACAGCTCACCGGGCCACTATAGGTGACCAGCAGCACGACAGCTCACCAGGCCACAATAGGTGGCTGGCAGCAAGACAACTCACCAGGCCACTATAAGCGGCCGGCATCTCGGAAGCTCACCAGGCCACTATAAGCGGCGGGCATCTCGACAGCTCACCAGGAAACTATGGGTGGCCGACATCTCGACAGCTCCCCAGGCCACTATAGGTGGCCGGCAGTACGATAGCTCACCAGGCCACTATAGGTGACCGGCAGCACGACAGCTCACCAGGCCACTATCGGTGTCCGGCAGCACGACAGCACGACAGATCACCAAGACACTATAGGTGGCCGGCAGCACGACAGCTCACCAGGCCACTGTAGGTGGCCGGCAGCACGACAGCTCACCAGGCCACTATAGGTGGCCGGCAGCACGACAGCTCAATAGGCCACTATATGTTGCCGGCAGCACGACAGCTCACCAGGCCACTATAGGTGGCTGGCAGCACGATAGCACGACAGGTCACCAGGATACTATAGGTGGTCGGCAGCACGACAGACCACCAGGCCACTATAGGTGGCCGGCAGCACGACAGCTCACCAGGCCACTATAGGTGGCCGGCAGCACGACAGCTCACCACGCCATTATAGGTGGCCGGCAGCACGACAGCTCACCGGGCCACTATAGGTGGCCGGCAACACGACAGCTTACCAGGCCACTATAGGTGGTCGGCAGCACGAGAGCTCACCAGGGCACTATAGGTGGCCGGCAGCACGACAGCTCACCAGGCCGCTATAGGTGGCCGGTGGCACGACCGCTTACCAGGCTACTATAGGTGGCCGGCATCTCGACAGCTCACCAGGCCACTATAGGTGGCCTGCAGCACGACAGCTCACCAGGCAACTATAAAGGGCCGGCATTTCGACGGTGGCCTTGTAGCACGACAGCTCACAAGGCCACTATAGGTGGCCGGTAGCACGACAGCTCACCAGGCCACTATAAGCGGCCGGCATCCCGACAGCTCACCAGGCCACTGTAGGTGGCCGATAGCACTACAGCTCACCAGGCCACTATAGGTGGCCGGTTGCACGACAGCTCACCAGGCCACTATAGGTGGCCGGCAGCACGACAGCTCACCAGGCCACGATAGGTGGCGGGCAGCACGACAGCTCACCACGCCACTATAGGTGGCCGGCAGCACGACAGCTCACCAGGCCGCAATAGGTGGCCGGCAGCACGACAACTCACCAGGCCACTATAAGCGGCCGGCATCTGGATAGCTCACCAGGCCACTGTAGGTGGCCGGTAGCACGACAGCTCACCAGGCCACTATAGGTGGCCGGTAGCGCGACAGCTCACCAGGCCACTGTAGGTGGCCGGCCGCACGACAGCTCACCAGGCCACAATAGATGGCCGGCAGCACGACAACTCACCAGGCCACTATAAGGGGCCAGCATGTCGACGGTGGCCCGGTAGCACGACCACTATAGGTGGCCGGCAGTACGACAGCTCACCAGGCGACCATAGGTGGCCGGCAGCACGACAGCTCACCACGCCATTGTAGGTGGCCGGCAGCACGACAGCTCACCGGGCCACTATAGGTGGCCGGCAACACGACAGCTTACCAGGCCACTATAGGTGGTCGGCAGCACGAGAGCTCACCAGGGCACTATAGGTGGCCGGCAGCACGACAGCTCACCAGACCAGTATAGGTGGCCGGCAGCACGACAGCTCACGAGGCCACTATAGGTGGCCATCGGCACGACAGCTCACCAGGCCTCTATAGATGGCCGGCAGCACGATAGCTCACCAGGCCACTACAGGTGGCCGGCAGCATGATAGCTCACCAGTCCACTATAGGTGGCGGGCAGCACGACAGCTTACCAGGCCACTATAGGTGGCCGGAAGCACGATAGCTCACCAGGCCACTATAGGTGGCCGGTAGCACGACAGCTCACCAGGCCACTATAGGTGGCCGGAAGCACGAAAGCTCACCAGGCCGCTATAGGTGACCGGAAGCACGACAGCTCACCAGGCCACTATAGGTGGCCGGCAGCACGACAGCTCACCAGACCACTATAAGTGGCGGCAGCACGACAGCTTACCAGGCCACTACAGGTGGCCGGCAGCACGATAGCTCACCAGGCCACTATAGGTGGCCGGCAGCACGACAGCTCACCAGGCCACTATAGGTGGCCGGCAGCACGACAGCTCACCAGGCCACTATAAGTGGCGGCAGCACGACAGCTTACCAGGCCACTACAGGTGGCCGGCAGCACGACAGCTCACCAGGCCACTATAAGTGGCGGCAGCACGACAGCTTACCAGGCCACTACAGGTGGCCGGAAGCACGACAGCTCACCAGGCCACTATAGGTGGCCGGCAGCACGACAGCTCACCAGGCCACTATAGGTGGCCGGCAGCACGACAGCTCACCAGGCCACTATAAGTGGCGGCAGCACGACAGCTTACCAGGCCACTACAGGTGGCCGGAAGCACGACAGCTCACCAGGCCACTATAGGTGGCCGGCAGCACGACAGCTCACCAGGCCACTATAAGTGGCGGCAGCACGACAGCTTACCAGGCCACTATAGGTGGCCGGAAGCACGACAGCTCACCAGGCCACTATAAGCGGCCGTCATCTCGACAGCTCACCAGGCCACTGTAGGTGGCCGGTAGCACTACAGCTCACCAGGCCACTATAGGTGGCCGGTTGCACGACAGCTCACCAGGCCACTATAAGTGGCCGGCAGCACGACAGCTCACCAGGCCACTATAGGTGGCCGGCATCTCGACAGCTTACCAGGCCACTAAAGGTGGCCGGCAGCACGACAGCACGCCAGATCACCAGGACACTATAGGTGGCCGGCAGCACGACAGCTCACCAGGCCACTATAGGTGGCCGGCAGCACGACAGCTCACCAGGCCACTATAAGTGGCGGCAGCACGACAGCTTACCAGGCCACTACAGGTGGCCGGCAGCACGATAGCTCACCAGGCCACTATAGGTGACCGGTTGCACGACAGCTCACCAGGCCACTTTAGGTGGCCATCAGCACGATAGCTCACCAGGCCACTATAGACGGCCGGCAGCACGACAGCTCACCAGGCCACTATAGGTGGCCGGTAGCACGACAACTCACCAGGCCACTATAGGTGGCCGGCAGCACGACAGCTCACCAGGCCACTATAGGTGGCCGGCAGCACGACAGCTCACCAGGCCTCTATAGGTGGCCGGCAGCACGACAGCTCACGAGGCCACTATAGGTGGCCATCGGCACGACAGCTCACCAGGCCTCTATAGATGGCCGGCAGCACGATAGCTCACCAGGCCACTACAGGTGGCCGGCAGCACGATAGCTCACCAGGCCACTACAGGTGGCCGGCAGCACGATAGCTCACCAGGCCACTATAGGTGGCGGGCAGCACGACAGCTTACCAGGCCACTATAGGTGGCCGGAAGCACGATAGCTCACCAGGCCACTATAGGTGGCCGGTAGCACGACAGCTCACCAGGCCACTATAGGTGGCCGGAAGCACGAAAGCTCACCAGGCCGCTATAGGTGACCGGAAGCACGACAGCTCACCAGGCCACTATAGGTGGCCGGCAGCACGACAGCTCACCAGACCACTATAGGTGGCCGGCAGCACGACAGCTCACCAGGCCACTATAGATGGCCGGCAGCATGACAGCACGACAGATCACCAAGACACTATAGTTGGCCGGCAGCACGGCAGCTCACCAGGCCACTATAGGTGAGAGGCAGCACGACAGCTCACCAGGCTACTATAGGTGGCCGGCAGCACGACAGCTCACCAAGCCACTATAGGTGGCCGGCAGCATGACAGCACGACAGATCACCAGGACACTATAGGTGGTCGGCAGCACGACAACTCACCAGGCCACTATAGGTGGCCGGGAGCACGACAGCTCACCAGGCCACTATAGGTGGCCGGCAGCAAGACAGCTCACCAGGCCACTATAAGCGGCCGTCATCTCGACAGCTCACCAGGCCACTGTAGGTGGCCGGTAGCACTACAGCTCACCAGGCCACTATTGGTGGCCGGTTGCACGACAGCTCACCAGGCCACTATAAGTGGCCGGCAGCACGACAGCTCACCAGGCCACTATAGGTGGCCGGCATCTCGACAGCTTACCAGGCCACTAAAGGTGGCCGGCAGCACGACAGCACGCCAGATCACCAGGACACTATAGGTGGCCGGAAGCACGATAGCTCACCAGGCCACTATAGGTGGCCGGTAGCACGACAGCTCACCAGGCCACTATAGGTGGCCGGTAGCGCGACAGCTCACCAGGCCACTGTAGGTGGCCGGCCGCACGACAGCTCACCAGGCCACAATAGATGGCCGGCAGCACGACAACTCACCAGGCCACTATAAGGGGCCAGCATGTCGACGGTGGCCCGGTAGCACGACCACTATAGGTGGCCGGCAGTACGACAGCTCACCAGGCGACCATAGGTGGCCGGCAGCACGACAGCTCACCACGCCATTGTAGGTGGCCGGCAGCACGACAGCTCACCGGGCCACTATAGGTGGCCGGCAACACGACAGCTTACCAGGCCACTATAGGTGGTCGGCAGCACGAGAGCTCACCAGGGCACTATAGGTGGCCGGCAGCACGACAGCTCACCAGACCAGTATAGGTGGCCGGCAGCACGACAGCTCAGCAGGCCACTATAGGTGGCCGGCAGCACGACAGCTCACGAGGCCACTATAGGTGGCCATCGGCACGACAGCTCACCAGGCCTCTATAGATGGCCGGCAGCACGATAGCTCACCAGGCCACTACAGGTGGCCGGCAGCACGATAGCTCACCAGTCCACTATAGGTGGCGGGCAGCACGACAGCTTACCAGGCCACTATAGGTGGCCGGAAGCACGATAGCTCACCAGGCCACTATAGGTGGCCGGTAGCACGACAGCTCACCAGGCCACTATAGGTGGCCGGAAGCACGAAAGCTCACCAGGCCGCTATAGGTGACCGGAAGCACGACAGCTCACCAGGCCACTATAGGTGGCCGGCAGCACGACAGCTCACCAGACCACTATAGGTGGCCGGCAGCACGATAGCTCACCAGGCCACTATAGGTGGCCGGTAGCACGACAGCTCACCAGGCCACTATAGGTGGCCGGAAGCACGAAAGCTCACCAGGCCACTATAGGTGGCCGGCAGCACGACAGCTCACCAGGCCACTATAAGTGGCGGCAGCACGACAGCTTACCAGGCCACTACAGGTGGCCGGCAGCACGATAGCTCACCAGGCCACTATAGGTGGCCGGCAGCACGACAGCTCACCAGGCCACTATAGGTGGCCGGCAGCACGACAGCTCACCAGGCCACTATAAGTGGCGGCAGCACGACAGCTTACCAGGCGACTACAGGTGGCCGGAAGCACGACAGCTCACCAGGCCACTATAGGTGGCCGGCAGCACGACAGCTCACCAGGCCACTATAAGTGGCGGCAGCACGACAGCTTACCAGGCCACTATAGGTGGCCGGTAGCACGACAGCTCACCAGGCCACTATAAGCGGCCGTCATCTCGACAGCTCACCAGGCCACTGTAGGTGGCCGGTAGCACTACAGCTCACCAGGCCACTATAGGTGGCCGGTTGCACGACAGCTCACCAGGCCACTATAAGTGGCCGGCAGCACGACAGCTCACCAGGCCACTATAGGTGGCCGGCATCTCGACAGCTTACCAGGCCACTAAAGGTGGCCGGCAGCACGACAGCACGCCAGATCACCAGGACACTATAGGTGGCCGGCAGCACGACAGCTCACCAGGCCACTATAGGTGGCCGGCAGCACGACAGCTCACCAGGCCACTATAAGTGGCGGCAGCACGACAGCTTACCAGGCCACTACAGGTGGCCGGCAGCACGATAGCTCACCAGGCCACTATAGGTGACCGGTTGCACGACAGCTCACCAGGCCACTATAGGTGGCCATCAGCACGATAGCTCACCAGGCCACTATAGACGGCCGGCAGCACGACAGCTCACCAGGCCACTATAGGTGGCCGGTAGCACGACAACTCACCAGGCCACTATAGGTGGCCGGCAGCACGACAGCTCACCAGGCCACTATAGGTGGCCGGCAGCACGACAGCTCACCAGGCCTCTATAGGTGGCCGGCAGCACGACAGCTCACGAGGCCACTATAGGTGGCCATCGGCACGACAGCTCACCAGGCCTCTATAGATGGCCGGCAGCACGATAGCTCACCAGGCCACTACAGGTGGCCGGCAGCACGATAGCTCACCAGGCCACTACAGGTGGCCGGCAGCACGATAGCTCACCAGGCCACTATAGGTGGCGGGCAGCACGACAGCTTACCAGGCCACTATAGGTGGCCGGAAGCACGATAGCTCACCAGGCCACTATAGGTGGCCGGTAGCACGACAGCTCACCAGGCCACTATAGGTGGCCGGAAGCACGAAAGCTCACCAGGCCGCTATAGGTGACCGGAAGCACGACAGCTCACCAGGCCACTATAGGTGGCCGGCAGCACGACAGCTCACCAGACCACTATAGGTGGCCGGCAGCACGACAGCTCACCAGGCCACTATAGATGGCCGGCAGCATGACAGCACGACAGATCACCAAGACACTATAGTTGGCCGGCAGCACGGCAGCTCACCAGGCCACTATAGGTGAGAGGCAGCACGACAGCTCACCAGGCTACTATAGGTGGCCGGCAGCACGACAGCTCACCAGGCCACTATAGGTGGCCGGCAGCATGACAGCACGACAGATCACCAGGACACTATAGGTGGTCGGCAGCACGACAACTCACCAGGCCACTATAGGTGGCCGGGAGCACGACAGCTCACCAGGCCACTATAGGTGGCCGGCAGCAAGACAGCTCACCACGCCACTATAGGTGGCCGGCAGCACGATAGCTCACCGGGCCACTATAGGTGGCCGGCAGCACGACAGCTTACCAGGCCACTATAGGTGGTCGGCAGCACGAGAGCTCACCAGGGCACTATAGGTGACCAGCATCTCGACAGCTCACCAGGCGACTATATTTGGCCGGCATATCGACAGCTCACCAGGCCACTATAGGTGGCTGGCAGAACGACAGCTCACCAGGCCACGATAGGGGGCCTGCATTTCGACAGTGGCCTGGTAGCACGACAGCTCACCAGGCAACTATAGGTGGCCGGCAGCACGACAGCTCACGAGGCCACTATAGGTGGCCGGTAGCACGACAGCTCACCAGGCCACTATAGGTGGCCGGAAGCACTATAGCTCACCAGGCCACTATGGTTGACCGGCAGCACGACAGCTCACCAGGCCACTATAAGGGGCCGGCATTTCGACGGTAGCCTGGTAGCACGACAGCTCACCAGGCTACTATAGGTGGCCGGCAGCACGACAGCTCCCCATCCCACTATAGGTGGCCGGCAGCACGACAGCTCACCAGGCCACTATAGGTGGCCGGCAGCACGACAGCACGACAGATCACCAGGACATTATAGGTGGCCGGCAGCACGACAGCTCACCAGGCCACTATAGGTGGCCGGCAGCACGACAGCTCACCAGGCAACTATAGGTGGCCGGCAGCACGACAGCTCACCGGGTCACTATAGGTGGCCGGCAGCACGACAGTTTACCAGGCCACTATAGGTGGCCGGTGGCACGACAGCTCACGAGGCCACTATAGGTGGCCGGAAGCACTATAGCTCACCAGGCCACTATGGTTGACCGGCAGCACGACAGCTCACCAGGCCACTATAAGGGGCCGGCATTTCGACGGTAGCCTGGTAGCACGACAGCTCACCAGGCTACTATAGGTGGCCGGCAGCACGACAGCTCCCCATCCCACTATAGGTGGCCGGCAGCCCGACAGCTCACCAGGCCACTATAGGTGGCCGGCAGCACGACAGCACGACAGATCACCAGGACATTATAGGTGGCCGGCAGCACGACAGCTCACCAGGCCACTATAGGTGGCCGGCAGCACGACAGCTCACCAGGCAACTATAGGTGGCCGGCAGCACGACAGATCACCGGGTCACTATAGGTGGCCGGCAGCACGACAGTTTACCAGGCCACTATAGGTGGCCGGTGGCACGACAGCTCACGAGGCCACTATAGGTGGCCGGTAGCACGACAGCTCACCAGGCCACTATAGGTGGCCGGCAGCACGACAGCTCACCAGGCAACTATAGGTGGCCGGCTGCACGACAGCTCACCGGGTCACTATAGGTGGCCGGCAGCACGACAGTTTACCAGGCCACTATAGGTGGCCGGCAGCACGACAGTTTACCAGGCCACTATAGGTGGCCGGTGGCACGACAGCTCACGAGGTCACTATAGGTGGCCGGTAGCACGACAGCTCACCAGGCCACTATAGGTGGCCGGCAGCACGATAGCTCACCGGGCCACTATAGGTGGCCGGCAGCACGACAGCTTACCAGGCCACTATAGGTGGTCGGCAGCACGAGAGCTCACCAGGGCACTATAGGTGGCCAGCATCTCGACAGCTCACCAGGCGACTATATTTGGCCGGCATATCGACAGCTCACCAGGCCACTATAGGTGGCTGGCAGAACGACAGCTCACCAGGCCACGATAGGGGGCCTGCATTTGGACAGTGGCCTGGTAGCACGACAGCTCACCAGGCAACTAAAGGTGGCCGGCAGCACGACAGCTCACCGGGTCACTATATGGGGCCGGCAGCACGACAGTTTACCAGGCCACTATAGGTGGCCGGTGGCACGACAGCTCACGAGGCCACTATAGGTGGCCGGTAGCACGACAGCTCACCAGGCCACTATAGGTGGCCGGAAGCACTATAGCTCACCAGGCCACTATGGGTGACCGGCAGCACGACAGCTCACCAGGCCACTATAAGGGGCCGGCATTTCGACGGTAGCCTGGTAGCACGACAGCTCACCAGGCTACTATAGGTGGCCGGCAGCACGACAGCTCCCCATCCCACTATAGGTGGCCGGCAGCACGACAGCTTACCAGGCCACTATAGGTGGCCGGAAGCACGATAGCTCACCAGGCCACTATAGGTGGCCGGTAGCACGACAGCTTACCAGGCCACTATAGGTGGTCGGCAGCACGAGAGCTCACCAGGGCACTATAGGTGGCCAGCATCTCGACAGCTCACCAGGCGACTATATTTGGCCGGCATATCGACAGCTCACCAGGCCACTATAGGTGGCTGGCAGAACGACAGCTCACCAGGCCACGATAGGGGGCCTGCATTTGGACAGTGGCCTGGTAGCACGACAGCTCACCAGGCAACTAAAGGTGGCCGGCAGCACGACAGCTCACCGGGCCACTATAGGTGGCCGGCAGCACGACAGCTTACCAGGCCACTATAGGTGGTCGGCAGCACGAGAGCTCACCAGGGCACTATAGGTGGCCAGCATCTCGACAGCTCACCAGGCGACTATATTTGGCCGGCATATCGACAGCTCACCAGGCCACTATAGGTGGCTGGCAGAACGACAGCTCACCAGGCCACGATAGGGGGCCTGCATTTGGACAGTGGCCTGGTAGCACGACAGCTCACCAGGCAACTAAAGGTGGCCGGCAGCACGACAGCTCACCGGGTCACTATATGGGGCCGGCAGCACGACAGTTTACCAGGCCACTATAGGTGGCCGGTGGCACGACAGCTCACGAGGCCACTATAGGTGGCCGGTAGCACGACAGCTCACCAGGCCACTATAGGTGGCCGGAAGCACTATAGCTCACCAGGCCACTATGGGTGACCGGCAGCACGACAGCTCACCAGGCCACTATAAGGGGCCGGCATTTCGACGGTAGCCTGGTAGCACGACAGCTCACCAGGCTACTATAGGTGGCCGGCAGCACGACAGCTCCCCATCCCACTATAGGTGGCCGGCAGCACGACAGCTTACCAGGCCACTATAGGTGGCCGGAAGCACGATAGCTCACCAGGCCACTATAGGTGGCCGGTAGCACGACAGCTCACCAGGCCACTATAGGTGGCCGGAACCACGAAAGCTCACCAGGCCACTATAGGTGACCGGCAGCACGACAGCTCACCAGGCCACTATAGGTGGCGGGCAGCACGACAGCTCACCAGGCCCCTATAGGTGGCCGGCAGCACGACAGCTTACCAGGCCACTATAGGTGGCCGGAAGCACGATAGCTCACCAGGCCAATATAGGTGACCGGCAGCACGACAGCTCACCAGGCCACTATAGGTGGCCATCAGCACGACAGCTCACCAGGCCACTATAGATGGCCGGCAGCACGACAGCTTACCAGGCCACTATAGGTGGCCGGAAGCACGATAGCTCACCAGGCCACTATAGGTGGCCGGTAGCACGACAGCTCACCAGGCCACTATAGGTGGCCGGAACCACGAAAGCTCACCAGGCCACTATAGGTGACCGGCAGCACGACAGCTCACCAGGCCACTATAGGTGGCGGGCAGCACGACAGCTCACCAGGCCCCTATAGGTGGCCGGCAGCACGACAGCTTACCAGGCCACTATAGGTGGCCGGAAGCACGATAGCTCACCAGGCCAATATAGGTGACCGGCAGCACGACAGCTCACCAGGCCACTATAGGTGGCCATCAGCACGACAGCTCACCAGGCCACTATAGATGGCCGGCAGCACGACAGCTTACCAGGCCACTATAGGTGGCCGGAAGCACGAAAGCTCACCAGGCCACTATAGGTGGCCGGCAGCACGACAGTTTACCAGGCCACTATAGGTGGCCGGCAGCACGATAGCTCACCGGGTCACTATAGGTGGCGGGCAGCACGACAGCTCACCAGGCCACTATAGGTGGCCGGCAGCACGACAGCTCACCAGGCCACTATAGGTGGCGGGCAGCACGACAGCTCACCAGGCCACTATAGGTGGCCGGCAGCACGACAGCTTACCAGGCCACTATAGGTGGCGGGCAGCACGACAGCTCACCAGGCCACTATAGGTGGCCGGCAGCACGACAGCTCACCAGGCCACTATATGTGGCCGGCAGCACGACAGCTCACCAGGCCACTATATGTGAACGGCAGCACGACATCTCACCAGGCCACTATAGGTGGCGGGCAGCACGACAGCTTACCAGGCCACTATATGTGGCCGGAAGCACGATAGCTCACCAGGCCACTATAGGTGGTGGGCAGCACGATAGCTCACCAGGCCACTATAGGTGGCCGGAAGCACGATAGCTCCCCAGGCCACTATAGGTGGCCGGAAGCACGATAGCTCACCAGGCCACTATAGGTGGCCGGTAGCACGACAGCTCACCAGGCCACTATAGGTGGCCGGAAGCACGAAAGCTCACCAGGCCACTATAGGTGACCGGCAGCACGACAGCTCACCAGGCCACTATAGGTGGCGGGCAGCACGACAGCTCACCAGGCCACTATAGGTGGCCGGCAGCACGACAGCTTACCAGGCCACTATAGGTGGCCGGAAGCACGATAGCTCACCAGGCCACTATAGGTGACCGGCAGCACGACAGGTCACCAGGCCACTATAGGTGGCGGGCAGCACGACAGCTCACCAGGCCACTATAGGTGGCCGGCAGCACGACAGCTTACCAGGCCACTATAGGTGGCCGGAAGCACGATAGCTCACCAGGCCACTATAGGTGACCGGCAGCACGACAGCTCACCAGGCCACTATAGGTGGCCATCAGCACGACAGCTCACCAGGCCACTATAGATGGCCGGCAGCACGAGAGCTCACCAGGCCACTATAGGTGGCCGTAGCACGACATCTCACCAGGCCACTATAGGTGACCGGCAGCACGACGGCTCACCAGGTCACTATAGATGGCCGACAGCACGACAGCGACAGCTCACCAGGCCACTATAGGTGGCCGGTAGCACGACAGCTCACCAGGCCACTATAGGTGGCGGGCCCTCCCTTCTTCGGGCGCCTTGTCGTGGCGGGAGGCTTAAGAGGTCGTAGAGCTCGAACTAAGACTCGAAGACCCAAAAATGAATGGACAAACCAAAGAAATTGTGTGCTCCAGGTGGTACTCGCAGCAGCGGAAATCCACCCGCGACCTCTTTGATCGCGGCCGGGGCAAGGAATCTGGAGGCCCCAACATTCATTTTTAACCCTACGGCAGCCCGGAACGACACCGGCCCCAGCGGCTCACTGTCTGACCACCTGGTCCGACTGAGCATGAGCGGTGCATCCAGCGGAGGCGACACCAATGATGGCGCGGCACGGGAAACCGCAAAGGTGGAACGCGCTCCTGAATTGGGACGTACTGCTGAATGCACTGCTAAGTGCCCAAAAAGTAGAGGTAAGAGGCGTGCCCGAAAATTGTGCAAAGAGGCTGACAAAGCCGAAGGCAGAATGGTCGAGGCTAAACCTCTGGGGGAACCAGTTAAGAGGGTTAGGTCGACGGAGGTATCTCGTACCGAAATTGATCCGACCCTCCTTCCTGAGCTCCACCCCTCTCTCAAAGGTGCGCAGCGCGGAAAGCGTCGGCGATTGGGAAAGGCTGCTGAAGGAGGCATAAGCATGTCTGCACTTTCGGCATGCGCCTCCAACTCTCTTCCTCTTACTGGGAAGGTTCAACTACCCAGTAAGAGCGTGATCAGTTCCCGTAATGACGGAGCCGGAAGCTGTCAAGTTTCTGCTATGGCCAGCGTTGCCGCCGAAAAAGGGGGTGGGGCTGACAGGCAGACTCCGAACGCAGAAGGCGAAGTCGTTACGCGTCCTAGCAATCCTCGAACTGGTAAGGCTGTCCCGAACCGACGTCCGAAGGGAGCAGGTGCTTTAACCGAAAAAGGTAAAGGATCCCGCAAACGGAAGACCGCCGCTGGGGATAGCCTCGCTAGGGAGAGAGTGTGCGATGCCTCCCTCTCCGATAGGGCGGTGGGAAATCGGAGTCAAATGGCAGATGTGGCGACCCGGAAGGATCAAAGCATAGGCCAGAAGGCGAAGATAGCCAAGAACCACTCCTCGGAGGCGGGCACATCACACAACAAAACCCCTCCTTCCTCCCAGAAGGAGATCCAAATGACCGTAAAGAGTCGAGAGAAGCAGCTCTCTTATAAAGAGGCGGCCATCTCCTCTGAAAAGGTCAGGATAGCTTTTATCCAGATCAGTCTACAGCATTGCAAGGCCGCTACTGCTCTTTTAAGTAGTAGAATTGCATGTAGTAGAACAAATCATCACATTGTATCCATTCAGGAACCGTGGGTGTGGAATAATCGCCTATGTGGCCTTGGTGTCATACGTGATGCTATGATTCTTTATGATGAGCGATCCGAAAGGCCTAGGGTCGGCCTCATCATATCGAATTCACTATCGGCAACCAAACTTGGACACTTTTGTGGACAAGATCTGGTGGCTGCTCGAGTAAGCTACAAAACGCACGGAGCACTAGAACACTTCGTCGTTGCGTCTGCCTACTTTCCCTACGATTCGTTACTACCTCCACCACCGAAGAAAGTCTCTGAACTCGTAGAGTACTGTGAAGCTAAAAAGATTGGTCTCATCTTGTGTTGCGATGCTAATGCCCAAAACACTGCTTGGGGCAGCAGCAAGTGTAACACAAGGGGGGACCGTCTGTTGGACTTCATTCTCTCGTCTGACCTTACCATCAACAATGTTGGCTCTCAACCAACGTTTGTTACGACAAGACGACAGGAGGTGATTGACCTGACCCTATCCAACAGATATGTGAAGGACATCACTAACTGGCGAGTCTTGCCTGATGCTACGCTGTCGGACCATAAATATATCGAATTCCGATTGGGTTGTGAGATTTCTTCCTTGCAGCCTAGACGGAATCCGAGAAGAACTCTCAGTTTACTGTTTGCGACTCATTTCCCGGGAAATCAGATCGACATCGGCTCGTTGCACACTCCTTCAAGGGAAACTGCAACTGAAACGATGAAAATAGCTCGGCGTAGCTGGTATATTGCGTCGCGCGTGGTTACGACTGAAGCTATTGAATTTGTTGTGGCATCCTTCGATGGCTTCAAATCCATCTGCAAAAAGGTATAAGGCAGCTGCTTCCTACTCTGAAAAGAATTTTCACTGCTAGTCTAGCACTTGCTCACATACCCATTCCTTGGCGCACAGTGAAAGTGGTCTTCATTCCCAAAATAGGAAAAGAGGACTACTCACTTGCCAAGAGCTTCAGACCAATTAGTCTAACATCCTTCCTGCTGAAAAGCATGGAGAGACTGGTAGAGTTGCACGTGCGAAAAGTTGCCCTTCGAATGCACCCTCTTTCGGAGATGCAACATGCTTACCAGCGCGGAAAATCTTGCGAGACTGCGCTTCAGAACCTAGTTGGGCGTATTGAGTGCGCGCTCGAAAGGAAAGAGTACGCGCTGGGCATTTTCATCGACATTGAGGGAGCTTTTGATAACGCAACTTTTGACAGCATGTGTAACGCTGCCAGACATCATGGCGTGGATGATGCACTGGTCCTTTGGATCAAAGCAATGCTCATGCACAGGACATTGACCGCTGATGCAGGCCTCGACCAGTGTGTCAAATCTGGCGTAAACAGGGGCTGCCCTCAAGGTGGCGTCCTGTCTCCGCTGTTATGGTGCATGGTGGTCGATTCCCTGCTTGATGCTCTCAATGCCTCTGGAATCTACGCCCAGGCCTATGCGGATGACGTCGCCATTCTTTCTGTCGGCTCATGTTTGGCGACTGTCCGTCGTAAAGCAGGGGCGGCGCTAAATGTGATCGATGATTGGTGTACCAGTAATGGGCTGTCAGTCAATCCTCTTAAGACCGATGTCGTTCTCTTTACGAGAAGGAGGAAAAATACTGACATGACTCAGCTGGTACTAAAAGGCACTTCCATCCCGATATCCAAGGAGGCTAAGTATCTAGGAGTCATCTTAGATAGTAAGCTTCTCTGGTCAAAACATGTTGAGTCAAAAACCACCAAAGCGCTGTCAGCTTTCTGGCAATGCAAAGGACCTTTTGGTGAAACATGGGGCTTATCGCCGGCAAAGGTCCTTTGGATCTACACGGCAATGATAAGACCTATAATCTCATATGCATCGGTTGTCTGGTGGAACAGACTAAAACGCAAACACGTCGTAGCCTCTTTCACCAAACTTCAAAGAACGGTTTGTCTCAGCTGCACGGGGGCTTTCCCCAGCACGCCGGGCGCTGCTCTAGATGTTATGATGAACCTTCCACCTCTTGATATATTTATCAGAGGGTGTGCTCTGAAAGCCATGTCTCGTCTGAAGAGAAATGGCTTTTGGTACAACTCGCATAGGAATAACGGTGTGCTTGCGCAAGAATTGTCCTGCGACCCCTGTCTCATGGACATGCCTTCTGACGCACTGACGCCCGTTATCCTATTGCGTCGTAATTTCACAGTCGAGTTTTCATGGCGTCAGGATTGGCTATGGCCGGATACTGAAGATACTGAACCTGGAAAGGACAGTCTTCGCATTTTCACGGATGGCTCCAGATCTGGGCGGGGGTCCGGTGCTGGGGTCTTCTTTGAGCGCGAAAACATTCGACTGCACTTTTCCTTAGGAAAATATGCGTCTGTCTTCCAATCAGAGATATACGCAATACTAATGGCAATGCACTATGTTGTGAAGCACAGGTGGAAGGGGGAAAGCATATGCGTATGTAGTGACAGCCAAGCTGCACTAAAAGCTGTGTGTAACCCCTTAACTAGCTCCAAATTAGTGCTTGAACTCAAGTCCTTCTTGAACAGAGTCGGCAAACTAAATTCATTAAGGCTTGTATGGGTTCCAGGCCACTCTGGGATCCCAGGAAATGAGACCTCTGACGAACTCGCTAGAATGGGTTCAGAGGAGAGCTTCTCAGGACCTGAACCCGCTCTAGGTCTACCTACATCCACGGTAAATTCCTACATTAACGATTGTGTATTTAACACACACAACCGTAGATGGAGGGATTGTCCGGGTTGCAGGATGACTAAGCGCGTATGCCCTGATGTCTGCAAAAAATCTGCAGCATTCCTCCTGTCTTTAAGGAGAATCGACTGCAGAAGGCTTGTGGGAGTTATCACGGGCCATTACACTTTTGCCAAGCATCTCTACGTGCTCGGCATCAGTGAGACGCCTACCTGTGCTGCATGTGGCGAAGAGGAGGATGATACTGCAGAGCATTTCCTCTGTTATTGTCCCGCCTGTGCTCGCATACGGTGGCGCACCCTTGGAGCCGACGTGGTGTGTGCCGAATCCCTTAGCTCTACATCACTGAAGCTCCTTCAAATTTTTCTCCGGAAAACGGAGAAAATACAGTAACGTAAGGTGTCTGCCTGGAGTACAATGGACCAGTGATTGCGTCTGAGTGCTCCAGCGGATAGCAGAAGCCTTCAACAAACAAAAAAAAAAAAAAATAGGTGGCGGGCAGCACGACAGCTCACCAGGCCACTATAGATGGCCGGCAGCACGACTACGACAGCTCACCAGGCCACTATAGGTGGCCGGTAGCACGACAGCTCACCAGGCCAGTATAGGTGGCCGGCAGCACGACAGCTCACCAGGCCACGACAGGTGGCCGGCATCTCGACAGCTCACCAGGCCACGATAGGTGGCCGGCATTTCGACAGCTCACAAGGCCATTATAGGTGGCCGGCAGCACGACAGCTCACCAGGCCACTATAGGTGGCCGGCATATCGACAGCTCACCAGGCCACTATTGGTGGCCGGTAGCACGACAGCTAACCAGGCTACTATGTGGATGTAGTCCGGAAGGCAAAGATCCGTCGACTACACTCGGCCACATCGAGCGCATGAACACCAACGCTCCAGCTAAAAGGGTCTTCGACTACGAGACTCCTGGTTCGAGAAAAAGAAGAAGACCAAACCTCCGGTATAAAGACCAAGTAATCGCGGATGTAAGACATCTTGATCTTGACAACTGGAAGCAGCGTGTCCGTCACCGTCAAGGATGGAAGGCAGCTATAGCTCAGGCTCAGATCCTCAGTGGATCGATGGCCTGATAAGTAAGTAAGTAAGTACATCTCCTCGCTTGAGTTAAAAATTCAAACTAATTCCAAATGTTTTTGGACCTTTTTGAATAATAAGCGTAGGTCAGTTGGTATTCCATCTTGCGTGTGTTACAATGGAGCTTCCACAACTAATCTTAAGCAAATGTGTGATAATTTTGTATTTTTTTTTTTAATCAAATTTTGTTGACTTAAAACTCCATTGTGAACATATTTGCGATGCAAATTCCATAACGGATATCGGACGGCTTTTTGTCTCTGAAGAAAATGTATGTATTAGCTGCATTGGCATCCCTTGACAACAGTTTTTGTGTTGGTCCTGATAATATACCACCATTGCTTCTTAAATCTTGTATGTCAAGTCTGTCACGCCCGCTTTGCATTATCTTCCACATGTCTTTAAGATTGGGCATATTCTTAGATAGCTGGAAGCACTCATTCATAATCTTCTTCTTCGTCTTTGGTGGCGTTACAGCCCATGAAGGACCAGAGCCAAGCTTCTCTCAATCACCCATGTTGTGTGTGATTTATTTTTCACACAGGTGAAAGGGACCTACAGTTTAATGCCGATTCCGAACGGCGTGAGTCGAGAAGCTTTTTCACGGCAAGTGTACTACGCGGGGTTTTGCCAGTACCCCGCCGAGGAGGGACACCGCGAAATAAACATTCGATGGCGTTGGTGTTATCGGGATCCGAACTCGCTCATCGTTCGTCAGGGTCCAACACACTAGCCCCTGCGCCACGGCGCCCTCGATGTATGTATGTATACATGTTGGCGTTACAGTCCATGAAGAACCTGAGCCAAGCTTCTCTCAATCACCCGTGTTGTGTGTGAATTATTTTTCACACATGTGAAAGGGACCTACAGTTTAATGCCGATTCCGAACGGCGTGAGTCGAGAAGCTTTTTCAGGGCAGGTTTATACTACGGGGGGTTTTGCCAGTACCCCGCCGAGGAGGGACACCGCGAAATAAACATTCGATGGCGTTGGTGTTATCGTGATCCGAACTCGCTCATCGTTCGTCAGGGTCCAACACACTAACCACTGCGCCACGGCGCCCTTGATACTCATTCATAATACCACTTCATAAATCAGGGTCTAGAAGCTCTACAGTTAACTATAGGGCCATTGCAAAACTTCAGTTAATACCTAAAGTCTTTGAAGCAATTGTAAAAAATAAAATTTATAGCATTGTTCGAAATCATATATCAGAACATCAACATGGCTTTGTAGGTGAGAGATCAACCACCACCAACTTGGCGATCCTTACCAAATATTGCTTATGTAACTTAGAAAATCGCGTACAAATTGATACAATATACACTGATTATTCTAAAGCGTTCGATCGTGTACAGCATGTTATTCTTATAAAAAAGCTTGGGCTACTTGGTTAAGAAGCTACCTCATTGGCAAACAATATGTCCGAATTGGTAGATCTTTGTCTGATGAGATCATACAATTTTATGGAGTACCTCAAGGGAGTCAGCTTGGACCACTCTTGTTTCTCCTTTTTATAAATGATTTGCCATCGCATGTGACCTTTTCAAAGTGTTTATTACATGCAGTTGATTTAAAAATGTTTAGTTCAATAAACTCACTATCAGATGCGGTCAAACTTCAGAAAGATTTGAACTCTGTCGTCCGTTGGCGTAATCATAAAGGCTTACACTTTAAGGTCCAGAAATGTAGCGTTATGCCTTTTGCTAAAATTTCTCAACTTTTACTTTTTACGTATAATATTAACAACGTACCATTATCGAGGTCGGCTAGTCAGAAGGACATCGAAGTTACGTTTGACTCTCAAATGGATTTTTCGCTACATGTTGATAATGTGATTTCGCGGGCCAGCTCAATGCTGGGATTTTTAATGAGAAATTCTAAAGTTTTCAATGATCCTTATACGCTAAAATCGACCATCGCTTGTGCGACCAGTTTTAGAGTATTGTTGTATTTTATGGGACCCTCATCATCAAACTAGTATTACTCGAATAGAGTTAGTTCGAAAAAGGTTCACAAAGTTAGCCCTTCGTAGAATGGAGGGTCCATGGAGGATCTGAGCCTGAGCTATAGCCTTCCATCCTCGACGCTCCCGGGCACGCTCCAGTTGTCAAGACCAAGATGTCTTACATCCGCGATTACTTGGTCTTTATATCGACGGATTCTTGCCTTCCGGACTTCATCCACATCTTGGTACAGCTCTTAGAGTTCGCGGTTGTGTCTTCTTCTTCATTCACCTTCCTCACAGACAGGACCAAATACCCGGCGCAGAATTTTTCTTTCGAAAGAACCCAAAATCAGCTCCGCTGTCCTGCTCAACGTTCAGCTTTCGGCTCCGTACAGTACTGGCAGTATTTTCGTTTTGCAAGGCATGACAAGCCTTGTCCAATGTTTGGACAAGCCGAAGTAGCAGCGATTGCCAAGGGCGATTCTATGCCGGATCTCCACTGTGGTGTCATTTGTGGAATTTACGTTTGACAAGCTCCTTAACTACCTCGAAATTGCAGCTGTCAATTGTTATGTTTTGTCCCAGGTGGTGAGCGACGGATTGGTTTTTGCTTGACAGCATGTACTTTGTTTTATCCTCATTGACCTTAACCCGGCGTCGATGACGTTGGGTCTGTGGGACCCGAGCACATTTTAACGGTTTGTGTTTTTTAATATCTGCACGCTGCGATCGCACAGCGTTGAGTAGCTGGAGACAACACATTCCTCTAGCAGTGTGCGGTGAGTATTCAGTCATTTGCTAGACGTGGTGGGAATTACTTACTTACTTACTTATCAGGCCTGCGATCCATGGAGGATCTGAGCGTGAGCTATAGCTGCCTTCCATCCTTGACGGTCCCGGGCACGCTGCTTCCAGTTGTCAAGACCAAGATGTCTTACATCCGCGATTACTTGGTCTTTATACCGGAGGTTCGGTCTTCCTCTTCTTCTCGAACCAGGAGGCTCGGAGTCGAAGACCCTCTTAGCTGGAGCGTTGATGTCCATGCGCTCGATGTGGCCGAGCCAGTGTAGTCGACGGCTCCTTGCCTTCCGGACTACATCCACATCTTGGTACAGCTCGTAGAGTTCGCGGTTGTGTCTTCTTCTCCATTCACCTTCCTCACAGACAGGACCAAATATCCGGCGCAGAATTTTTCTTTCGAAAGAACCCAAAATCAGCTCCGCTGTCCTGCTTATCGTCCAGCTTTCGGCTCCGTACAGCAAGACTGGCAGAATTAGCGTTTTGTAAAGCATGACTTTGGTCTTTCGAGTGAGGGGTTTTGACCCCAGTTGTTTGGACAAGCCGAAGTAGCAGCGGTTGCCAAGGGCGATTCTACGCCGGATCTCCACTGTGGTGTCATTTGTGGAATTTACGTCTGCCCCGAGGTAGACAAACTCCTTAACTACCTCGAAATTGTAGCTGTCAATTGTTATGTTCTGTCCCAGGTGATGAGCGACGGATTGGTTTTTGCTTGACAGCATGTATTTCGTTTTGTCCTCATTGATCTTAAGACCAATTCGTTTCGCCTGTTCTTCAATCGCCGTGAATGCTTCCACAATGCCACGGCGAGAACACGCGATGATGTCGATATCATCCGCGTATCCTAGCAGCTGGATGGACTTGTAAAAGATAGTGCCTTCCCTGTTGACGCCTGCCCGTCGCACTATCTGCTCCAGCACCAGGTTGAAGAAGTCACATGACAGCGCATCTCCTTGCCGAAATCCGGTGCATGTTTCGAATGGTTCCGAGGTCCTAGAACCGAGTTGCACGGTGCATCGCGTGTTTTTTAGCGTGGCGCGACATAACTGGATCAGTTTTACCGGGATCCCGAATTCGGCCATCGCCCCAAACAGTGCTTCACGATGAATGCTGTCGTATGCGGCTTTGAAATCGATGAAAAGATGGTGTGTATCGATTTGAAACTCGTTGGTCTTTTCCAGGATTTGTCGAAGTGTGAAAATTTGGTCTATAGTCGATTTGCCGGGCCGGAAGCCGCACTGGTAGCTGCCGATTAGTGCGGCGCAAGATGGTTTTAGACGTTCACACAATACGCTGGACAGGATCTTGTATGCGACATTGAGCAGGGATATACCTCTATAGTTCTTACAAGAGGTAGGATCGCCTTTTTTGTGGATGGGGCATATAGAGCTGGTATTCCAGTCGTCGGGCATGCTCTCATCTTCCCAAATTTTGCAGATGATCTGGTGCATGCTCTCCACCAGAACATCGCCGCCAGCCTTGAAGAGCTCTGATGGCAAGCCATCTGAGCCTGCGGCCTTGTTGTTCTTCAGCTTCTGAATAGCTGTGCCGACTTCTTCTATGCTGGGTGGGAGGACTACTTCAGCGGCTGGAGTTGGGATTTCCTCAGTCCCTACCACTCTCTCTTGGTCATGCTCGTTAAGCAGCTGCTGGAAGT
Source organism: Eumerus sabulonum (assembly GCA_951905685.1). Lineage (NCBI taxonomy): Eukaryota > Metazoa > Arthropoda > Insecta > Diptera > Syrphidae > Eumerus > Eumerus sabulonum. The sequence continues at coordinate 87,670,885 of OX645061.1, forward strand.
GCTGCTTAAATACATCCACTATTCCCTGCGGGTCGGTGACAAGATTACCCTCGCAGTTTCGAAGAGCCAGGGTGCCCTTTTTGAAGCCTCCTGCAAGGCCTTTGGCTTTCTTGTAAAAGGCTCGTATTTTATGTCTATCCCTAGACTCCTCGATATCCTTGAGCTGGGAGGCTGCGAAGATTCTTTTCTTTTGTCGCAGTAGTTTCTTCTCCTCCCTTCTTCTGGCTCGGTACTCTTCTCGCGCTGCCCTGGTTTTCCTCTGCAGCGCCTTTTGGTACGCCTCGTCGGTTGCTGCCTTTTTCTCCTCACACTCGCCATCACACCACGGGTTTCTTGTCGGGGGTGGTAGGTATCCTAAGGTGGTTTCGGCTACTTCCTGAATGGCTGAGCGGCAATGCAGCCACATATTATTGGCATTTGTGTCCGACGTAGGTATACCGTTGAGTCTTTCGCTCAACTGCTCCCTGTAGACTCTGGCAACCTCCGGTGTGCTCAGGCGCCCAATGTCGAACCTCCTCCTGATGGGCTGGTGCAGCTTTCTGACATTGGACAGTCGAGCTCTGAATCTTGCTGCTACGAGGAAGTGGTCAGAGTCGACATTTGCCCCTCTGAATGTTCGCACATCCAGGATGTTTGACGCGTGCCTTGCGTCAATGAGCACATGGTCGAGTTGGTTGGCGGTTCGACCGTCCGGAGATCGCCAGGTTGCTGTGTGGATACGCTTGCGAGCGAATCTTGTGCTACTTATCACCGCATTACGAGCTGTCGCAAAGTCAGCGAGTCGGAAGCCGTTATCTGTTGTTGTATCGTTGAGGCTGTGCTTTCCGATCACTCCGCCAAGGGTGTTTTCCTTTCCGATTTTGGCGTTGAAGTCCCCGAGCATGATTTTTACATCGTACTCCGGACAAGCTCCGTAGGCGTTGTCCAGGAGGTCATAGAAGCCCTCTTTGATAGGGTCTTCAGCCTCGTCGGTAGGGGCGTGTACACATATAAGGCTGATGTTATAAAATCTGCCTCTGATGCGGATCAGAGCCTGGCGATCACTTATAGGCTTAAAGTCGATGACCTTCGACCTTAACCGCTTTCCCACGACAAATCCGCATCGCAGTAAGGCAACCTTTTGTGACAGCTGTTGTCGCAATTTTTCTTCCTAATCATACCGTTTCCTATCCAGCGTATTTCCTGGACCGCAGTAATATCCGCCTTGTACTGCGTGAGGATTCCTTCTAGTTTATGAGCAGCTCCGGGAGTGTACAGGGTTCTGACATTCCAGGAGCATACTCGCAAATCGTGTTCCTTTTTCGTGCGTTGTCGTCGTCGAGTATCCGTCCGTGTATCCGAGGCATCTTGCTCATTCATAACTTTGGGTTTTTTTACGTGGGCGGATTGTTAGCCCGCCGCACAACCGCCATTCTGGTCGGGGTTTTTTTCGCTGCATACGTTTGTTCACCTCCCAACGGTTGTTGAAGAGGCTATCCAGAGGGCGCCGCGAGGAGGCCGTATGTCAACTTGACCCGGGCATTTAAACAGGGATCGTTGCTGGCATCTCGCCAGGTTGAGAGCAATCAACAACTTTACCCTGTATGTCCGAGCCCATGCCCTCTGTGGTGGGAATTACTTGTGTATAAAGACAATTCGGGTACGTGAGACCCGACGTCATAGTTGGTGTACATGTTTTTGTTTTAGTATTATATTTACTTATTAACTTATTTATTATTTTTTTGTTTTAACTATTTGTTTATTTATGTCATGTCAGTCATATCATGGTTAATGAACCTTCAAAATATGGCTTGAAAATGTATGCGCTGGTTGATGTAAGAACTTTTTACGTGGTAAATCTTGAAATATATCCCGGACGTCAGCCTGCTGGACCTTATTCATTCAGCAACAAAGCTCACGATGTTGTGGTTAGATTAATACAACCAATAGCGAACACCAATCGTCACGTGACGTTTGATAATTGGTTTACGAGCTACCCACTCATGTTGGACCTTATCCGGAAATATACATAAATTAACTGCCACAGGAACAATTCGGAAAAATAAGACCGAAGTGCCTGATATCTTCAAACGTGGCCAAAAACGAGAGGTTGCTAGTTCTGTTTTCGGCTTTTAGAAAAACGCGACTCTAGTATCGTATGTACCAAAAAAAAAAAAAAAAAGAAGGTAGTTTTAGCTATATCGACACTATATGCAAAACAAAAACGGGCGTCGACGTAGTAGATGAGCTAAGTGCATCGTATAATGTGTCACGAAATACCAAGAGATGGCCAATGGTTATATTTTATGCTGTACTCAATATGGCAGCCATAAACTCGATTACCATATATAATAAAAATAATTCAATGAATATGAAAAGGAGACAACATCTAATAAACTTAGGACTTGAACTCATATCAGATCACATGAAACAGCGAAAAGACATCATACAACTTCCACGCGAACTTCACAGGACATCGTAAGAGAATTGCGTCACATCTAGGGCAAGAAAGAGCTGAACCTGCCCCAAAGCTACCAAAAGTTCGTAGAAGATGTCATATTTGTCCATCTTCTAAAGACCGAAAGACACAGTATACTTGTAACAAGTGTAAAAATCATATTTGCATCGAGCACGCAATTTTCTTCTGTGAGCATTGCATCAATTTGGAGAATGAACATAGCTCGAATGAAGAGTAATTTAAAATGAAATGTTATTGAATTCTGTTTTTTTCTTTTTGTTTACATAAAGAGTGTCATAGTATATAATATTGCAGAACATTTTAGAAGTGTAAATAATAAGAATATAGTTTTGTTATGTTTTTAAGAGTTTAGAGTCGTATCTCAATTTTTGTGATTTTAACAAATATTTGGAAAATGCGATTAAAATACCTACGTAGCGTATAAATCAAGCTTTACTAACCCAAATCCTTAGAACCAGACTAATAGATGAAACATAAGGTAGGTTTTTTAATTGAAAATGTATACTCAATGAACTTGTATGCCCTCTAATATATCGGGTCTATCAGACCCTCGTCATTGGCTGCGTAATCATTTGACACGTCATCGGCGCCGGGTTAAGACCAACTCGTTTTGCCCGTTCTTCAATCGTGGTGAATGCTTCCACAATGCCACGGCGAAAACACGCGATGATGTTGATATCATCCGCGTATCCTAGCAGCTAGATGGACTTGTAGAAGATAGTGCCTTCCCTGTTGACACCTGCCCGTCGCACTATCTGCTCCAGCACCAGGTTTAAAAAGTCGCATGACAGCGCATCTCCTTGCCGAAATCCGGTGCATGTTTCGAATGGTTTCGAGGTCCTTGAACCGAGTTGCACGGTACATCGCGTGTTTTTTAGCGTGGCGCGACACAACTGGATCAGTTTTCCCGGGATCCCGAGTTCTTCACGAAATTGATGAAAAGATGGCGTGTATCGATTCGAAACTCGTTGGTCTTTTCCAGGTTTTGTCGAAGTGTGAAAATTTGGTCTATAGTTGTTTAAAATGTTTAATAAGAAACACGAAGGTGATAAATCGAAAATTAACTTTATTGAAAATGAAAGCGTGCGTGTCGAACCGATTGCCAAGCACCAGTGCCGGAGGAAATGATAACCAACTATTAATGGCGTCCAACTTAAAGTTGACAAATGAAGTGCAGCTAACTTCAAACTTTAATGGCCTGACTCAACTCTTAAACATTCCGCCCACCTCGTCCAGATAATGCGGCGAAAGATGAATGAAAAAAATGCCCAGTGTATTAGCACCGCCCACCATTTGGGTCCTCTTTGCCATCATTGATAGGCAGCACTACTAGTTTAGATACTGGTCGTTTGAAAACTGAGGATCCGGTCTGAATCGTTGCTACTCGAACTATATTGTCCTGTCCTGGATGCACTTCAAGAATTCTCCCGAGAGCCCACTGGGAGGGGGGAGCTCGTTCGTCTCGCAATAGCACTAAGTCATTTACTCGAAGGTTCCGTTGCACTTGCTGCCACTTGGATCTTACTTGGAGCTCATGGATATATTCGCAGCTCCAGCGCCTCCAAAAGTCTTGTTGCATCTGCTGTACCTGCTTCCATCTAGTTAGACGTTTGATATTAGTCTCAAGTAGATTGGGCTCGGGAATAGAGTTGATCGCGCGCCCTATCAAAAAGTGCCCTGGCGTTAGGGCCACTAGATCCGTTGGATTATCAGACATCGCCGTTAAGGGTCGTGAGTTGAGGACGCCTTCGATCTGCTTGAGTACTGTGTAATATTCTTCAAAGGTCATCACTGTGTTGCCGACAACACGCTTTAGATGATGTTTGGCACTTTTTATACCAGCCTCCCATATACCCCCGAAGTTCGGGGCACCTGGAGGGATAAAGTGCCAGATAACTCCTCGTCCGGCAAATTCTTGTGCTGCAACCTCTAATTGCTTGCGGTATTCAGTTAGTTCCTGTCTCAAGACTCTATTAGCTCCGACAAACGTTGTGGCACAATCGCTATAAATATCCGAACTGTATCCTCGTTGCGCAAAAAACCGCCTAAGAGCGGCAAGAAAGCACTCCGTGCTCATGTCTCCGACCAACTCCAGGTGTATTGCTCTTGTGCTGAAGCATACAAACAGGACTATGTAGCCTTTGTATGTGCGATGGTCGCGACTCTTCGAGGCACGGATTAAATAGGGACCTGCATAGTCTAGACCACAATGTGAAAATGGAGGTGACGGCGAGCAGCGGGGGGATGGCAGGTAGCCCATAAGTTGACTAGGAATAGTTTTTTTCTGGTGCAACGGCGTATATATTTGCCAATAGAACAGCGGGCGTCCACTATCCAATAACGTCGTCGGATAAAATGCAATGTAACTTGAGTACCACCATGCAAGGTGAATTCGTGAGCATGAGCGATCAGTAACATACTAAGCGTGCTGTCTTTTGGCAGGATGATTGGAAATTTTTCGGAGTCCGGAATCGATGCATTTCTTAATCTCCCATCAAGTCTGAGGATGCCTTTGGTGTCCAAACAGGGATTCACTTTACGAATCTTACTCCTCGTCGAAATGGGTTTGCCTTGAGAGAGACAGGAAATTTCATTAATAAAATGTATATTTTGAACATACCTTATCCAGAATTGCAAGGCATCTTCTCGTTCTTTGGCTGTGCAAAAGCTTAAGATTTCGTGTGGATTTCTCCTGGTGGCTTCTGTAAGCCGCCGACACCAGGCGGTAACAGTAATGAGTTTGTCCAAGCGAGAATATTTACGCAGCATCTCGTGTTCCTTTTGTCGTTACAATCCTTCGGGTTTTAAAGTAGCAGAGAGGGCGGTGACTAAGGGAATTTCCGTGTTAAATGTCTTCTGAACAGGCCATTTGTCTTTGCCTTCCATCAACCAGCTTGGTCCAGTCCACCAAAGGTCACACGCCTCAAGCTGTGAGGGATACAAGCCGCGGGTGGCTACATCAGCTGGATTGCTCGCCGACGGCACATACCTCCAGCAGTCAATTGCAGTGAGCTCTTGGATTTTCGTAATACGGTTGGCGACATACTGTTTGTATTTCCCAGGATGAGATTTGATCCAGCTCAGTGTGGTCCTAGAGTCTGACCAGTAGAAAGTTCGGAGTGACTCAACATTTAGCGCCTTTGACACCTTCACACACACTTTAGCTGCCAGCAGAGCAGCGTTGAGCTCCAAGCAGGGAATCGTTATTTTCTTTAGCGGAGCGACTTTTGATTTGGCCAAGAGAATGGATACTTTGGTTCCCGCATCTCGAGATTTCACCCTCAGGTAGGCCACGGCAGCATAGGCGGCTGATGAAGCGTCAGCGAACACATGTAGCTGTACGTTGTAATCCCCTGGGGATGTGAAGACCCATCTTCGTATTTTAATGTTTTCAATTAGAGGCAACTCAGCTCGAAACTTAAGCCATTCCTGTTGAAGTGGCTCAGATATGGTTTCATCCCATCCGCAACCTGAAACCCATAGCTGTTGGCAGACGATTTTACCAGTAACCACCACCGGCGCTAATAGACATGAAGGATCGTAAATTTTGGCGATGTCGGACAGCTGTTGGCGTTTTGTAATTGGTCCTATAGCTGGGGTGATATGTACACGATACCCAATATTATCGGTCTGACAACACCAATAGATTCCCAGACTTTGGTGGTCCGATCTGCGTCCAGGTCACAGGCGACGTTTGCCGCGAGTAAGCTATCTGGGAGGCTTTGAAGAAAAATTGACGAATTAGAGTTCCACTTTCTTAGTGTGAAGCCACCTCGCTGAAGCAACTGCTGAAGCTGCTCCCGAAGAACCAGCGCCTTATCCACGGCATCCGTCCCATGAAGACAATCATCCATGTAGAACGACTCTTTGAGAATCTTTGCTGCCTCTGGAAACTCTGCTTCCTCATCCTTGGCCAGTTTATGAAGTGTTTTTATTGCGAGATACGGAGCACAATTCAATCCGTATGTTACTGTTAGCAAACGATAAACAGTTGGAACTCCATCCTTATTCTTCCAAAATATCCGCTGTATATCCGTATCATTCTGATCGACAAGAATCTGACGATAGTACTTCTCGATGTCGGCTATGAAAGCAATACGATGAGTGCGCCACCTGAGCAGTATACTGGATAAGTCATTTTGCATTTTAGGTCCCACATGTAGACAATCATTGAGTGACATGCCTGAATTGATCTTCCTCGATGCATTGAAAACCGTTCTCAACTTTGTTGTTGTGCTGGCATCCTTATATACCCCATGATGGGGGATATAGCACACACGGTTCGGCTCTATTTCTTCTTTCACCTGTTGCATATGGCCAAGATCCAAATATTCAGTCATGAAGTCCTCATATAACCCTTTTAGCTTTAAATCTTTCTCCAGGCGCCTCTCGAGAGACCGAAAGAGATTGAATGCATCGGATCTTGTATCGCCCAACTGTTTTGGCATGAAGGTAGGCTTGAAGGGATAACGGATAACGTATCGGCCAGATGTAGTGCGGCGAACAGTTTGCTCATAAAATTGTTCGCAGTCTAGCTCATCTTAGGACATGTGGGATGAGATCTGAACATCTTCCTGTTCATGGAACCGCCACAGATCTTGCACTAATTCATCGAGATCAGCTACAACAAAAGCAGATGTGACGGTGGTGAGCTCAAGAGAAGCCTTTGAGGGCAAGCGCCCATAAACCACCCATCCTAGGTGCGTATTTTGTGCTACAGGCGCACTTGGATTTAATTGTATGATCTCCTCTCGCAGTATCGAACCGTAGAGATCAGCGCCCAAGATAACATCGATTGCCCCAGGCTTGGCAAAGTCGGGGTCGGCCAGTTCCAGATTTAGGAACGGGTGTACTTGCGTTATATCCAGCTGCCTAGCGGGCAGTAAATGTCCCAGTCGTGGAAGCACCAGCGCGGCACAATCGATGTGGAACTCTGGATGCATAAGGGAGCTTATAACAAGTTGGACCAGACTCGTCGACCGGCCTATTGAAACACCTCCAATGCCAGTCACAGGGACCGAGATTCTCGTTCGTCGAAGATGCAACTGTTGCACCGCATACTCGCTTATATACGATGCTTGGGAACCGCTGTCTAACAGCGCTCGAAGCTGAAGCGAATGTCCAGTAGCAGAGCGCACCCCCACCAGAGCCGTTGCGAGTAACACTGGTACCAGCTGCGTCCGTGGTATGTCCTCGTTGGATATCTTTGGGGGAGTCGATGCTTTAGTATAGGTGTGATAAGAGGTTACTTCGGCGAGAGATTGCACACCATCGTGCAGCATCGTGTGGTGCTTTTGTTGGCATTTGGAACATGTATACACTGATGTACACTGGTGAGATCGATGATCAGCTCGCAAACAATTCCAACATAACCTGACTTTCTTCACAATTTCCATACGTTGAGCTGGAGTTTTTTGCTTAAACCCCGTACAGAACATTAAAAGATGTTTGCCTGCGCAGATGGGACACGTTCGAGGAACAGTTGCTGCGCGACTGTTCATTTTGGTCTGAGCGACCTCCTTGGATTTCAAACTTACGCCAACCGATGCCATAGCTTCGAGACCTTGAAGTCGACTTTCAAGAAATTTGTTCAATTCTGCATAAGTGGGAAGGGAGTTTGGGGATTCCAATGACATTTCCCAATTTTTGCGAGTGACGGAGTCCAATTTGTCAGTTAATAGGACCACCAACCAGTCGTCCCATTGTTCAGTTGGACGCCCGAGTTGTTGAAGCGCCCTGACTGCTTCGGTTGCTCCATCTACAAGTCTGCGTAATTCCTCGGCTGATTCCTCACTCATTGAGGGTAATTGCAAAATGTCTCGCAAATAGGCCTTTACCAAACGTCGTGTGTTGTCGTATCGGTTAGTCAGCATGTCCCACGCTGTTGAAAAATTTGCTTCGGTCACTGCTATGTTTCGGATGAGGACCTTGGCTTCACCTTGGACTGAGCTCTTTAAATAGTGTAACCGTTGTACATTTGAGAGAGAATGATCTCGAATTACACAGGTGGTGAACCAGTCCCTGAAGGCTAGCCACTCCTGGCACGTGCCGTTGAACTTAGGAACCTCGACCGCTGGAAGAATGGACTTGACGGCAAGCGCCTCGCTCTTCGCATTTTGACTGATAATGGTGGTCTTGTCGGTGTCTTGACTTTGACATGATAGGTCTTCGATCTTGTCGTTGAGTTCACCCAGAGCCTCCGAATATGCGCTTTCAATAGAGATAAAGTAATCGATTGTCATACCTTTACTTGTGGTTTCCTCCACTCCATCTGCTTGGAGTTCATCATATTCAGCGGCGAACTTCTCCCAGTAGCTGTTTAGTAGTTTTTTCCTACCAATGAAATATCCTTTTGTCTGCTTTTCCTTGGCGGTTTTGTAAGTGTTGCTCAAAAGGTTCTGTATGAGCCTTGCCGTTACTTCCGCCTTTATAGCTGCCATGTATCACAATCGTTGTATAATTTACTTTTCCTTTACCTTCTTTTTTTACTTTTTTTTACTTCTTCTTAAAGGAAACCAGTTCCCCGCAAGGGATGCCAAAATGTTTAAAATGTTTAATAAGAAACACGAAGGTGATTAATCGAAAATTAACTTTATTGAAAATGAAAGCGTGCGTGTCGAACCGATTGCCAAGCACCAGTGCCGGAGGAAATGATAACCAACTATTAATGGCGTCCAACTTAAAGTTGACAAATGAAGTGAAGCTAACTTCAAACTTTAATGGCCTGACTCAACTCTTAAACAATAGTTGATTTGCCGGGCCGTAAGCCGCACTGGTAGCTGCCGATTAGTGCGGTGCAAAACGTTTTTAGACGTTCACACAATACGCTGGACGGGATCTTGTATGCGACATTAAGCAGGGATATACCTCTATAGTTCTTGCAAGAGGTAGGATCGCCTTTTTTGTGGATGGGGCATATAGAGCTGGTATTCCAGTCGTCGGGCATGATTTCATCTTCCCAAATTCTGCAGATGATCTGGTACATGATCCCTACCAGAGGCCATTACGGCTAGACCAGACGCTTTCCAACACACCTTGGGGAAATGCTTGCAGGAGGGGATCTTTCCCACACAGTGGAAGCTGCAGCACTTGGTACTACTCCCAAAAGGAAAGAAACCACCTGGTGAACCGTCCTCGTATCGGCCAATTTGTCTTTTGGACTCATTAGGCAAGATACTAGAACGAGTGATCTACGATAGGTTACTGGCGGTGGCGGAAGCTAACGGTGCATTGTCAGCCAACCAATACGGCTTCAGAAAAGGACGATCAACGGTCGTCGCCATAGAAACAGTGAACAACTTGGCCGCGGACGCCATCAAAGGAAAAAGATGGAAATCGGGGGAGAAGAAGTATTGTGCAGTAATTACGCTTGACATAAAAAACGCTTTTAACTCGGTTAGCTGGACGCATATACAAAAGTCTTTAATTGACATGGGTACCCCCTCCTATTTATTAAGGATCGTCATCGACTACTTTAACAACCGGAGGCTAAGGTACAATACCGATGAAGGCGTACAGTTCTACCAAGTAACGGCGGGTGTCCCTCAAGGATCAGTCCTTGGACCTCTCCTGTGGAACATCATGTACGATGGTGTTCTACGACTAGCGCTTCCCGAAGGAGTACGAATCATAGGCTTCGCCGACGATATTGCCATCGTCACAGTGGCTAAGCATATAGAAGAAGTAGAGGCTACTGCGAACGCAGCTATCGCTAAAGTGAAAGATTGGCTCTCAATTGCCGGTCTGGAACTAGCAGCCCAAAAAACGGAGGCTCTGCTTATAACCAGCCGTAAAAAGGTGGAATATGCGAGCTTCTTAGTCGGAGATCGGGCGATAAGGTCAAAGAAAGCAGTCAAGTATCTAGGAGTCATCCTAGACAACAGGCTTTCTTTCAGTGAACACATACTGCATGCCAGCGAGAAGGCATCACACGCACAACGAGCTCTTTCGCGAATGCTCCCGAATATAGGCGGTCCCGGATATGCACGCAGAGTGTTACTCTCACGGGTAGTCAGTTCAGTCCTACTCTACGCTGCTCCAATTTGGGCGGAAGCCTTTGCAGTAAAAGGACTAAAGCGGAAATTGGATTCAGTCTATCGACTGTGCGCAATAAGAGCAATCTGTGGGTTCAGAACTATATCAGATGACGCAGCGTTCGTGATAGCAGGAATGCTACCCATCGATATACTGGCAGATGAGCTCAAAAGGGTATACCGCAGGCGAACACAAGACCGGCAACAGACCAGGCTTATAAAAGCAGAAGAACGGGCAGAATCCATGGCAATGTGGCAAGTCAGATGGGACACTTCCACAAAAGGAAGATGGACGCACAGGCTCATTCCCGTTATCGAAACATGGACATCAAGACCGGCAGGAGACTGCAATTATCATCTTTCGCAGTTTTTGTCTGGACATGGTGGCTATCGAAAGTATCTGCATAGATTTGTATATGATAGCTCACCCTTTTGTCCACAATGCCCAAATTCTGAGGAGGACGCAGAACAAGCATTTTTCTATTGTAGTCGCTTTATGCAGGACAGGCAAAGGCTAAATGTACCGAGTCCTGAAAACTTGGTTCCCTATATGATGAACTCGGTGGAAAATTGGAACCAAACATGCTCGTAAATTGCATCAGTACAAATAACTCTACGGCAAGCCGAAGCAGAGAGAAGAACCCAAGAGGCTTCTGCTCGAGATACAGCGTAAATCGCTAACCAGCCCCGCGAAGTAATACCTAATGGCAGTCCCGCGGGGAGAGTGGTTGAAGTGTGGTTTAGTACGTAGGCGCGTGGAAAAAGGAGAATAATATCCCGCGAATCGTGCATGCTGGCAACACGGGTTACCAGTATCTTTTGAAGATTCCACATCCTTGGGCGCAACCAAACAAAAAAAAAATAAAAATGCTCCCTAGAAGAACATCGCCACCAGCCTTGAAGAGCTCTGATGGCAAGCTATCTGAGCCTGCGGCCTTGTTGTTCTTCAGCTTCTGAATAGCTGTGCCGACTTCTTTGATGCTGGGTGGGAGGACTACTTCAGCGGCTAGAGTTGGGATTTCCTGGGTCCCTACCACTCTCTCTTGGTCATGCTCGTTAAGCAGCTGCTGGAAATGCTGCATAAATACATCCACTATTCCCTGCCACCACATCTAATCGATTTCCTAACGGGGCGTAACCTCCTTGTAGCAAGCACGCGATTCCTCCATCTCAATATCCACAAAGGTACCTGGCGGTCTTTTGATCAATCGACCACTAACCAGATTGATCACATTGCGATCGACGCCAGACACTCCTCCAGTATTCTGGACGTACGGAACCTTCCGAATGGCCAACATCGACTCGGACCACTACCTTGTTGTAGCCAAGGTACACATGAGGATATCAAGAATGCTTAGGAGGCGAGTAGAACTACGTAAGTTTGATGTCGGAAAGCTACAATCGCAAGAGACTGCCGGCATCTTTGCCGATCGTATCTTCTCCAAGCCATTTCAAAATCGACCCACAGCTGCACAAACAATAGACCAGGAATGGGCGCATTGCCAGAGCGCCGTCAGAGACAGTCAGACGTACTGGGTTTCAAACCGCCACCATCTAGAGACCCCTGGTTCGATGAACAATGCGAACAAGCCCGTGAGGCAAAACAAGAGGCATATAAAGCCATGCTGTAACGACGGACGAGAGCTGCTCGCGAAATCTATGAGCAGAAGAGAAGAGAGGAACACACGCTTTTCAGAAGAAAGAAGAGAGAGCACAAAAGAGTGAGATCGAGGAGGTGGAGAGATGCTTCCGCAGGAATGACGCCCGTAAGTTTTACAATAAGGTAAAACGAACATGCCATGGCTACAATGCCAGAGCGGCAACCTGCAGGGAGGGAAATGGAGAACTGGTAGTAGAGTCGCAGTCGATGCTGAGGATTTGGACAGAACACTTCTGCAAACTGCGGAACGAGCCATTCGTAATGGACGACGATGTAGGAGAATTCTATCCAACCGACCTAGACGAAATTAAAACAGCGATATCAAGACTTAAGTCTAATAAAGCCGCGGGCGCAGACGGCCCGTCTGCTGAGATTGTTAAGGCGGCTGGAGATGAGCTGGTAAGGTGCATGCGCCATCCCATTTGTAAGGTATGGTCGGAGGAAAGCATGCCCGTCCATAAGAAAGGAGACCCCTATAACTGCGCCAACTATAGGGGAATAAGACTCCTTAACCCTAGAAAGCTAACCTACGTAAATTTTACTCCCACGGTGAACAAAACAAAGCTTTTTTCTGGAAAAGCATAAAGCGCTACGACTGCGCCTTCACAAGTGCTTGCGTAATCTCCTTAGGCATCAGTATAGTGAATGTGTTTGAGGAAAGTGCATCCCTTTCTATTTGTCCAGTTGCTTTTTTTAAAGTCTAGGGAGTATAGTTTACGTATAGTTAGCCTTAACGTATGTATTTTTTCAAAATTTTATATGTGTTTACGTTAAAGTTTTTTTTTTGTTTTTTGATTTTCATTGAATTGTGGTCTTACAGTTTCAATAATGGCGTATCTAAAGGATGGCGAGATTGAACATTTATTAGAAAGTAGTGACAGTGAATTGGAGGACATTATTGATATGGAGGATTCGGATTCAGATTCCCATGAACTGGAACAAGTTAACCCAATAGAAGATTTCGAAGAGGATATCCGCAAAATTATTTCGTCATCTTTTGCGAACAAGACTGTAAGAAATAAACGAAAACGAACCAACTCAACTCCTACCTATGAGACTTCAGAATTAGCAGGAAGTTCATCATTTGTAACGGGAGGATCGCAATCGAAAGGTCATCATCGACAAGAATATGTTCTCGAGGTAAAATACGAAAAAATGAAAGGTAAGGGACAAAAAGACCAATTTATTAGGAACACGAAACCTATTTTTTCCAATACTGGAAAAATTCAAAATAGAAATATAATACACATAAGACCTGGCCCAAGTGCTCAAGCTAGAAATGCTTTTTCTCCAATGGAATGCTTCAAGCAATTTTTTTCGAACGAGTTAATTGATAAAGTTTTGACCTTTAGAAACCAGGAAATTACAAAACAAAGCGCAGCTTATAAATGCAAAGATAAAAGTACATACAGATGCACCACCAAAGAAGAGCTTGAAGCTTTTTTCGGATTAATAATATTATCGGCAGTTTTAAAAAGTAACCATTTGTCACTAGATATTTTATTTAACACTAATTATTCTGGCGATATTTTTCGTGCCACTATGTCGAAAGAAAGATTTAAATTTATTACAAATTGTCTTAGATTTGACGACCGACAAACAAGACTGACTCGAAGATCTCAAACAAAGTTTGCTCCTATATCTGAGATATGGGATATTTTGATTTCTCGTTGTAAGTCCATATATAAGCCTAGTTCTTACTGCACAATAGATGAACAGCTTGTTGGGTTCAGAGGGAGATGCCCATTCCGGGTGTATATGCCTAATAAACCAAATAAGTATGGCATAAAAATTATAATGATATGTGATTCGGCTAGCAAATACATGATTGATGCTGCACCGTATTTGGGAAAGAATATGGATGTTGGTGGCATGCCTTTAGCTGAGTATTATGTTCTTAGGCTAGTAGAATCCATCAAAGGGTCAAACAGAAACCTGACTATGGATAATTGGTTCACTAGCGTGCCTTTGGCAAGAAAACTATTGGGACCAGATTATAAGTTGACATGCATTGGAACTATAAGAAAGAATAAGCGCGAGCTACCTGAGGAGTTTTGTAGTGTAAAATTTCTTGATCGAGGAGTAAACACATCATTTTTCCTTTACAGTCCTGAAGTTACTGCTGTGTCATACAAACCCAAAAAGAACAAAATTGTGACATTGTTGTCCTCAGTTCATACACAACCCAATATAAATGAAGAAACACACAAGCCTGACATTATTCACGCTTATAACTCCACAAAAGGTGCTGTCGATACCTTTGACCAAATGTGTCAAAATATGAATTGCGGACGGAAGACAAAGAGATGGCCGTTATGCGTATTTTATAATATGATTAACATAGCATGTATCAATGCTTATATAATTTATCTTTCAAATTTTATAAGTAGAAATTCTACGGAAAAGCCAATGGGTAGAAGTGATTTTATGTTTTCTCTCAGTAAATATCTCACTACTAACCACCAGAAAAAAAAGAGAACAGATAGCAACACTCTCTACAGGTTTGAAAAAATCGCTTAGCAATGTTTTGGAAGTATCCGCGAATCAACCTGAAAACCAAACAGGCGAAAGAAAATATTGTGGATTTTGCAATTATAAAAAAAAGCGATATACAACAACATACTGCCGACAGTGCAACGTGCCCATATGTGGAGAACATCAAATAAAAACTTGCCAAAACTGCTGTTAATTTACATAGAACTAATTCATTTTAATATCTTTTGTAATAAAGTATAAATGAATATTGGAACATTCTTGAAAGAAGTTTTCTTTTTCTCCTTTAATTACGAGGGAGTACATTTTACTCCTAGTTAGCTTTAACGGATTACAAAATAAGGTTAGCTTTCTAGGGTTAACATCGCATATAAGATCTTCTCTGCCGTATTGTGTGAACGCCTGAAACCGTTTGTGGATAACCTGGTAGGCTCTTATCAGTGTGGTTTCAGGCCAGGTAAATTCACAATAGACCAAATATTTACGCTACGGCAGATATTCAGGAATACCAAATCGACACTCACCACCTCTTCGTCGATTTCAAGGCTGCATATGACAGCGTGTATAGAAATGAGCTATACAAAGCCATGTCTAGTTTTAATATCCCTGCGAGACTCGCCCGACTGTGCAGGATGACAATGACAAGGTCGGTAATCGGCAAACCGAGACCATTGATGTTAAAAAAAGATTTAGGCCAGGTGACGCGCTGTCACTTTTCAACATCTTGCTTGAAAAGATCGTGCAAGAGTCACTGGCTAACACAAGAGGTACGATTTATTTCAAGTCGACGCAATTGCTTGCGTACGCCGATGACATTGACGTGATTGGACGGACACAGCGAGACGTCAATGAGGCCTTTGTAAGCATTGAGGTTGAAGCGGCTAGGATGGGTCTCAAGGTTAATGAGGGTAAGACCAAATATCTGCTTTCATCTAAGAGAGACGGGCAACAGCGACCTATTGGTCAAACCGTCACCATGGGCGGATATAACTTTGAAGAGGTCAAGGAATTCGTCACACCAGCGCTGAGATAAAACGCAGAATCACACTTGCCAACCGCTGTTTCTTTAAGCTCAAGAGGCAATTGAGAATTAGAGCCCTCTCTCGGAAAACCAAGGTGACACTATAAAAGGCCTTAATCATCCCTTTACGGCGCAGAGGCTTGGACCTTAACAAAAGCGGATGAAGATGCCCTTGGTCGTTTCGAGAGGTAAATTCTGCGCACTATCTACTGTCTCATATGTTCAAACGGTGTATAGAGGAGAAGATATAACTAAGAACTGTACGGGTTGTACAGCGACACCGGCTTGGTACGAGGTCTTCGGATACAGCATCTAAGGTGGCTAGGCCATGTAGAGCGAATGGAAAATACAGCTCCGACCCGAAGAGTCTTCGAAGCCACCCCGGAAGGAAGGCGCGGCAGAGTACGGAAGGGGACCTTAACCAACTGGGCGTGCGGCGCTGGAAACAGGTGGCCAAAAACCGTGCCAGCTGGAGACGCTTGTTGGTTGAGGCCCAGGTAGCGGACTGTAGCGCCACCTATGTAAGTAAGTAAGTTACAACTATCTTACGCTAGATAAAATGACCTAAACTAGCTTACATACATACATATATAATTACATTTTAAATACCTTACTGACCTTATGCGGGCACTCTAAAATAAACTATAACTATGTACCTATCGTTGGTCTTTCGACTACTTAATATTTAGCCATATGTATATTACTCTTTTTTTTATGGGCATACGACTATTTACTCTTCTCTGCCGATAAGCCAGCTGTGGCAGTTGTAGAAGACGTCTTTACATTTTTTATTAGAGATATACCACCTAATAATGTACATACTCACTAAGGTGACATAGGTCGTAGTAATTTCGCAATTTTCTTGTTTTTTTTTTTGCAGTTAAAAACCACACGCATACAAAATTATAGGATTACTTCTAAGTAAAGTTCTTCTTCTCCTTCTTTGGTGGCGTTACAGCCCATGAAGGACCAGAGCCAAGCTTCTCTCAATCACCCATGTGGTGTGTGATTTATTTTTCACACAGGTGAAAGGGACCTACAGTTTAATGCCGATTCCGAACGGCGTGAGCTGAGAAGCTTTTTCATGGCAAGTATACTACGGGGGATTTTGCCAGTACCCCGCCGAGGAGGGACGCCGCGAAATAAACATTCGATGGCGTTGGTGCTATCGGGATCCGAACTCGCTCATCGTGCGTCAGGGTCAAACGCACTAACCACCACATAATAAAACCGGCCAAGTGCGAGTCGGACTCGCGCACAAAGGGTTCCGTTCCATCTGTATATATAAATATGAAAGAGACTATGTATGTATGCTACCTCATCAGTCATCACATTAAATCACATTTTTTGTATGATGACAGATCTTGGTTGTAGGCAGGTTATCGGCATATTACTTTGATAATCACCATTGAATTCAAATCAATTATCTTACTTGACAGCAACGATGTGAAAAGGTGAATAACAATAAATATGGGGAAAAGGTTTGCAGCTAGGATTAATTCGTCAAAGACACAAATATATTGTCGACTAACCTTAGTTCAGTATGTGACCAAGGGGATTTTTTGGATGAAAATCATGCCTGTTGTATGGGAGCATCCCTTAAATATTCATTTTGTTCTGTTTTTAGTAATTGTCGTGGTGGCGGCAACAGAAATACATCATCTGTGAAAATTTCAACTGTCTAACTATCACGGTTCATGAGATACAGCCTGGTGACAGACGGACGGACGGACGGACGGACAGCGAAGTCTTAGTAAGAGGGTTCCGTTTTACCTTTGGGTACGGAACCCTAAATATGGATGTAATATATTAAAACCACGTCTTCCGAGTATATTCTGGTAACACGGTACAGAGACTGCTCATGCAAGTAATGATTCTGAAAAAACTCTTGCGTCACAGAAAAATGACACTTTCTGACCCATTCATACTTGGGGTTTTAAATAAAATACCTACGTATGTAGTTGGGAGGCATTCATTTGAATATTTAGACTTCTAAAATTAAAAATTAAAATTTATTTTCGTACAGTGGTACCTAGTTCTTTAGTTGCCCACAAAATCAATTAAGAGCATTATTCTGCTAACCGCAGAACAGGATTCTGTAAAGTACCTGCCAATATCCCTAGACTTTAATATTCTCTTGAATACCTAATACATACATACATATGTATCTGATTATAAATAATACTGTATAGTCATAGAAATTATATGTAATGACTTAACAACTAGAAGGGGAATAACAATATACGCAGATATGTATTTCAACAGTCGTAAAATGAGTTACGAATAAATGTACTTCATTGGGTCCAGAGGGATAAAAAGGAGTAGATACTACATATTTCCATAGCTCTCAAGCGGTACTCTTTTCTGCGGTCTGCGAATTAAGAGAACAACACAACCTGTTCCTATGGTGGAATCAAAACAATTTTGAATTTCAGTAAAGAGCGAAAAGAGCTAAATACAAATACGACTCGGATGGGTTTCTAAAAATTATACCATGCATGTGCCATTCCATGTGCCATGGGGATTTGGATTTGCGACGGCCAGCGTTGCTCGGTGAGCGAGTGACAAAAAATTTCCTTAAAGGGGGACACTGCCACAGATCCATGTAATCAGTTATATCGCGACCTTTCGTCGCTACGGGAGAATTTAACATTCCCTTTTGAAAAGGGTGTTCGTATCTGAAGAGTTAGTGTGGAGTGGCTAAGTATTTAGCCGTCGAGTATGAGTATTTGTACCAATATATATGTATGTGTATTCATATACATATATGCATTATAGTGAAGCACGTTTTTGTTTTTTAGTTTTTTGGTATTTGGAGCAGTTCGAAAGTGGAGCAGTTCTGATGCTGCCTGTGCCAAGTAAGTCAGCCTTGTTACTAACTTACTTCTAGGAGGGTTCTATACGAGTGCGGACATCGAACGAATACTTGCAGTTTGAGTCGTTTTCTGCCTCTTTCCAAATACCTACATACATATATGCATTGCTATTGTTGGTATTGTAATATTTGTGCTTCGATTGTGCTTTGAAAGGACGAAGAATTACGTAGCTCTAAGGATATACTTATTTTGTTTTAATTTACATATCCCCATACGTGAGCGACCACAGATATTTATCACAGGAGTACAAGTATGCAGGTGCTTTTGTTTTCCAATTTTTCTATGAAGTGCTTTTGAACAAGCAAGCATACCTAGACGCGTATGTAAGTTCATGTGTTATCAATGGACCATGATGGTTTATGAATGAATGTATGCTGCGGCAGGAAGTCCACAATGTTTTGTTCCAATTGTCTTCACTTCCTATGGCTTAATGATTTCCGTTGTTAAAGCAGATTACACTGTCGCATGGTGATGACAACGATTATCCTCGACACAAATGGACGTGGGATTGGTAGTCAGGTTTTCAATTTTATTTTTGTGCTTGCGCTGAGTATTTACACGCGGGTTTTTAGTGATAATTGATTTTTTTTTTTGGTTTTCTTGTTGTTTTTTAATTATCGTGATGAGAAATTGTGGTTTTTGATTTATAATTCATACGTTTATGTAGACGTGTGTATCTACATTACTGCATTGTATTCAAATTCATATTGGATGTGCTCTCGTACTTTTTGTGTTTGGTTTATTAAGTCCTTAATAACCAATAACTATTTTGATCAGAAGCTTTTTTAATCTATAATTGGCCCCGTATATTCATACAATGTAGAGTGTTAAAATATCATATGCATAACATTCTTAACACCCCACTAATGTAACCTTTATTTCAATATGCCTACCCCATGTCTCATGATGCCAAATTGGATGCACCTTTTATGTACATCTCAAGATGTTCAGGATGCTATAAGCAACTTAAAACGAAATAAAGCTCCAGGCTATGATCGAATTCCATTCGAATTAAAAATTCAACAAACGAATTTATTACTTTACTTACTGTAAAGTAAGTAACCGGATCTTCAAAACTGCTCAGGATCCTGATCATTTTAAAAAATCTATAATTTTCCAACTACACAAAAAGGGTGACCAGAAAGATCCAACAAACTACAGGGGTATTCCTTTTTTAAACACCTCGGCCAAGTTATTTGCAACCTTAATCTATAGAAGGCTCAAGAAAAGAACATACATATGTATGTATGTACTTACTGAATTCCAAGCTGGATTCAGAAAAGGTTACCCCACAATCGACCAAATATTTGCACTAACCAGGATCGCTGCTACATATAAGACTAACGTAAGAAATTGTATGTCTTTTGTCTTTTGTCTGGCTACGGAACCCTAAGCCAGATGTAAAGCGGGACCCTATTACTAAGACTTCGCTCTCCGTCATTCCGCCCGTCCGTCTGTCACCAGGCTGTATCTCATGAACCGTGATAGTTAGACAGTTGAAATTTTCACAGATGACGTACATATGTGTTTCTGTTGCTATAACGACAAATACTAAAAACAGAATAACATTAATATTTAAGGGGGCTCCCATACAACAGACATGATTTTCATCCAAAAAATCCCCTTGGTCACATACCGACCTAAGGTTAGTCGAAAATATACCACAACCAGTAGCAAACTTCCCAGCTTTAATCCATTTTGTGTCTTTGATGTACTAATCCTAGCTGCAACCCTTTTTTCTGTAATTACGAACAACCAATAATAAATACCTTTTAAGCTTTGATGATTCCTATTGTGTTACTGCTAAGTTCATCCTTGCTGCAAACCCTTTCGTACAATTGCTATTCCCCTCCTTTTCCATCCTGATAGGTTAAGATATCAAATGTCGCAACAAATTCAATTGTTTTGAAATAAACTTTCGATCATATCCCACAACCAATAAAACACTTCCAAGCATTGATCCCTATTGTGTCCTTAATATATCACTCTTGACTGCAAACCTTTTCCCCATATTTCCCATTATTGTTAATCACCTTTTCACATCCATGCTATCAAGTAAGATAATTGATTTTAATTCAATGGACACTTTAATGATCAACTATTTCATAATGGAGATTTTTGATTATCAAAATAATATGCCTATAACTTGCCTGCAACCAAGATCTGTCATCATACAAAAAATGTGATTGGAGTTGGATTTGGAGTCAAAGACTCTTCGGGCCGGAGCGTTGATGTCCATTCGTTCTACATGGCCCATCCTAGACGTTGAATCCGAAGACGTCTAACTAGGCCGATGTCGCTGTACAGCCCGTATAGTTCCTGGTTGAATCTCCTCCTCCACTCTCCGTTTACGCAAACTGGACCAAAGATTGCACGCAGAATTTTCCTCTCGAAACGCCCAAGAGCCTCTACATCCGCTTTTGATAACGTCCAAGCCTCAGCGCCGTAGAGGAGAACCGGGACGATTAAGGTTTTGTAGAGGGAAACCTTAGTTTTTCGAGAGAGGGCTCTACTACTCAATTGCCTCTTGAGCCCGAAGAAGCAGCGATTGGCAAGAGTTATTCTGCGTTTTATCTCAGCGCTGGTGTACGTTGCTGCTTGTCACAATCGAGCCAAGGTAGACGAAGTACTTGACTACTTCAAAAATATAGAGGCTGACCAAGACGTCGGTGCTGCGCGTCTTTCTTGGATGGATTGGTTTTGTCCCCATTTACCCTTAGACCCACTTTAGCCACTTCTGCTTCAATGCTTGCGAACGCCTCATTGACGTCTCACTTTGTTTGTCCAATAACGTCAATGTCATCTGCGTAGGCAAGCAATTGTGTGGACTTGAAGTGGATCGTACTTCTTGTATTGGCCCCAGAATACCGCACGATCTTTACAAGAATAATGTTGAAGAAATCACATGACAGTGCGTCAACGTGTCTAAAACCTTTTTTAACATCAAATGGGTCGGCTAGTTCACCTCCGACCTTAATGAAGCAGCGAGAGTTCTCCATAGTCATCCTGCACAGTCTGACGAGTTTGGCAGGAATGTTAAAGGTGACATGGCTCTGTATAGCTCGTCTCTATAAACACTGTCATATGCGGCTTTAAAGTCGACGAAAAGATGGTGCGTGTCGACCTGGAATTCATGGGTCTTTTCCAAGATCTGCCGTAGTGTAAATATTTGGTCTCTCGTGGATTTTCCTGGCCTGAAACCACACTGGTAGGAACCTATCAGATTGTCCACGAACGGTTTCAGGTACTTACACAGTACGGCAGAGAGGATCTTGTACGCGATGTTCAGGAGGCTTATCTCTCTGTAATTGGCGCAGTCATAGGGTCTCCTTTCTTAAGGACCGGGCAAACGATACTGAGATTCCATTCATCGGTCATGCGTTCTTCCGACCATATCTTGCAGATGTGTTGGTGCATGTTCCTAACCAGCTCATCGCCAGCTGCTTTAAACAGATCCGCGGGGAGTCCGTCTGCTCCAGCAGCTTTATAAAACTCAAGTTTCGATATCGCTATCTTAACATCGTCTAGGTCGGGTGGACGGGATTCTCCTTCGTCTTCGTCCATTGTGAATGGTTCGCTCTGCCTGACGGCAGCATTTTGACAATCATCGCCGTTATACAGTCTGCAGAGGTGGTCCTTCCACAATCTCAGCATCGACTGTGACTCCACTACTGTTGTCCTTGCTCATCCCTGCAGGCTTCTGCTCTGGCTTTATAGCCTTGGCATGTTCGTTTTACTTTCTGGTAAAATTTTCGAACGTCGTTCCTGCCGTAACATCTCTCCATCTCCTCGATCTCGGGCTTCTCGTGCTCCTTCGGTTTCCTTCACAGAAGCGCATGCTCCTCCCTCCTTTTCTGTTCATAGAGCTCGCGGGCAGCCCTCGTCCGTCGAGGCAATGTGGCCATGTATGGATTCTGTTTTCTACATGGGCTTGTCTGCACTCATCATCAAACCAGGGATTTCTCGACGTTCGTTGGTGGCTCGAAATCGAGTATATCTGAGGCGGCTTCTCTAATGGCTTTCTGACAACGACTCCATTGCTGTTCTATGGTTTCTGCAGATTGCATCGGGACTTGAGAGAGCTTGAGGGAGAGGTGATCGGCGAAGGTCCTGGCGGTCTTCTGCGATTGCAGCTTTCCGACGTTAGATTTTGGTGTTCTTACTCGACTCCGTTGATTCCGAGAAATTCGCATCCTTACCTTGGCTGCAACGAGGTAATGATCCGAGTCGATGTTGGCTCCTTGAAAGGTTCGGACATCTAGGATGCTGGAGGAGTGTCTGCCGTCGATCGCAATATGATCAATTTGGTTGGTGGTCGATTTATCGAAAGACCGCCAGGTCCCCTTACGGATGTTGAGGTGTGAGAATCATGTACTTGCTACACACATATTGTTGCGAAATTGAATCCAACACCGAGTAGGGTTCGCACCACTGGATTGCGATAAACTAAATTGTCTACGTTTTATTCAAATTAAAACACAGACTTTCCTTATTTCTCCTCAAATTAACTACACGCAAACCTTTGTATGTATGTATATTGGCGTTACAGTTCATGAAGGACCTGAGCCGAGCTTCTCTCAATCACCCGTGTGTGATTTCATTTTCCCATAGGTGAAAGGGACCTACTGTTTATTGCCGGTTCCGAACGGCGAATTTCGAAAAGCTTTTCATGACAATTTTACTACAGGGGGTTTTGTCAGAACCCCGCTGAGGAGAAATACCGTAAAAAACACGTTCGATGACATGGCTGTGTCGGGATTCGATCCCGTGTCATCGGCGTCAGAGGCCAACACACTACCCACTGCGCCACGGTGCCCTCAAGAGCTTTACTAAGAGCTTTTATTTTCACACTGGTTAATCGACCGAACACACTGTACATATATCTACTTGTCGCACGCTATTCACTTCCGTAAACTGAATGAATGCCGAGGGGGAGCGTTCGCTATCGGTCCACCTTCTCAAATGTTTGCCGTCGGAAGGTCCCCATCGGAAATCCCTAGAGTGCTCTGACATTCGGCATTATGCCGTTGAAAGTTTCGATCATTTCAATTTCCGCTTCACCAGAGCTTTCGAACTTCGACAGCGAAATTCGGACTTAACCGTCGGCTTGTGTCTTCGCAACAATATGTATTGTTGCCGAGATGCAAGCGGACCGTTAAGTTCGAAAACTCTCTGGAAGCGGGGATTGGAATGATGTCAACTTCCAATGGAATTGTCAGAGCGTTCTAGAGATTTCCGAAGGGGAACTTCCAACGGCGAACGTTCGAGACGGTGGACCGAGAGCTACATAAGCGCGAACACTCGCCCTTGACATTCATTCAGTTTGTGGTATAAAACAGCGTGTGACAAGTCGGTGTGATCAACCAAGGTGAAAAGAAAAGCTTTCAATAAAGGTTTGTGTATTGTGTAATAAAGTTTAAAGTGGATAGTATTGGATAATAAAGTTTAAAGTGGATAGTATTGGATAATAAAGAAAAGTGGTGAAGCTACACAGATAATTGATCTGTGGTGAAAGAATTAAAAGTTTCAATTTCAATTTAAATAAAAAGGACAATTGTAGTTTATCGCAATCCAGTGGTGCGAACCCTATTTGGTGTGGGGATAGAATAAATTCGTATCATTTGGTGTCAGAAGTGGGATTGCGAGTAAACGAGTGGAACGTTTATTTAAATTGTGAATTGCACAAAGTGAATTGTTAAGAGATAGAAAAAATGGTAAAATTGGAAAAGTTGACAATTGAACAACTGAAAAGAGAGCTGGATGCTCGGGAATTATCCACAGTGGGAAGTAAAGCCAACCTGGTGGAGAGACTGCGATCAGCGTTGCAGGAAGAAGGTTTCGACTGGGAGAATCACGAGTTCGGGGTGGAGAAGCCGTCGACATCCAGTGTAGCTTTTTCAACATTACGAGTAAATGACAATAGCCTGAACCGTGATATGCTTAATGCACTATGAATTGTTGAACCATCTATAGCAGCAGCAGCCGTTACAGTTGATGCACATTCTATGTGTATTTATGTTGGCGTTACAGCCCACGAAGGACCAACGTCGAGCTTCTCTCAATCACCCATGTTGTGTATGATTTTAGTTTTTCATAGGTGGAAAGGATCTACAATTTATTGCCGATTCCGAGCGGGGAGGAATCACCGTGGAGGAGGAGAAGCACCGTGGAAACACGTGCGATGACATGACTGTTGTACGAATTCGATCACGTGTCCTTGGCGTCAGAGGTCACACACTACTCACTGCGCCATGGCGCTTCTCAATAATGAGAAAAAAATGCGCCGACCTGTACTGAGCTCATGCTATGCATTGAAAGTTCCAGCATCTGAAAATCTATTGTATATTTTCATTATTCTTTTTAATAAATAATGATCAAGGTCTTACATAGTGTCACCTTGGTTTTCCGAGAGAGGGCTCTACTTCTCAATTGCCTCTTGAGCCCAAAGAAACAGCGGCTGGCAAGAGTGATTCTGCGTTTTATCTCAGCGCTGGTGTTGTGTCACCGGTCATCAGTGAGCCTAGGTAGGCGAATTCCTTGACCAGTTCAAAGTTATATCCGCCCATGGTGACGTTCTGGCCAATACGTCGGTGTTGTCCGTCTCTTTTAGATGAAAGCAGATATTTGGTTTTACCCTCATTAACCTTGAGACCAATCTTAGCCGCTTCTACCTCAATGCTCACAAAAGCCTCATTGACGTCTTGCTGTTTTCGTCCAATTACGTCAATATCGTCGGCGTAAGCAAGCAATTGCGTAGACTTGAAATAAGTCGTACCTCATGTGTTGGCCAGTGACTCTTGCACGATCTTTTCAAGCACGATGTTGAAAAAGTTGCACGACAGCACGTCGCCCTGCCTAAATCCTTTTTTAACATCAAAGGTCTCGGTTTGCTCATTACCGACCTTAACGGAGCAGCGAGAATTCTCCATTGTCATCCTGCACAGTCGGACGAGTTTGACAGGGATGTTAAAACTAGACATGACTGTGTACAGCTCGTCTCTATATACGCTGTCATACGCGGCCTTGAAATCGACGAATAGGTGGTGAGTGTCGATTTGGTATTCCTGGGTCTTCTCCAAGATCTGCCGTAGCGTAAATATTTGGTCTATTGTGGATTTACCAGGCCTGAAACCACACTGATAAGAGCCGATCAGGTTATCCACAAACGGTTTCAGGCGTTCACACAATACGGCAGAGATCTTATATGCGATGTTAAGGAGACTTATTCCCCTATAGTTGGCGCAGTTATAGGGGCCTCACAGTATATGGTCAACTGAAATTCATCCTCTGGGTATGCGATATTAAAGTGCTTGAACGAATTACTACGGAATATAACCAACGTGGAATTTGGTCGGCTCTCATCCTATCTAGGACAACCACCCCTGAGAGTTAACGAACATCAACGACCCAAACCACTGCACTCCGTTCAGGTTGTGTGTATATAACACATCACGAGAGAATATAAATTCTTGAACCTGGACGAGTTTCTAAAAAAAAGAAGACACGTTTTTTTGATAAATAATAAATAAGATCTATTATCAGCATCGACATGTTTTCTGTACTAAAAAATCAAATGAACGCTATCAGTTAATTTTGTTACACAAACAGCGATTGGTTAAAAAAATATTAATCAAAATAGTAAAATAATATCACATTAGGAAATCATTACAAAAATTAAAAGTATTAATTCAAATCAACTGTAAAAAATAAAAATAAATAAAAATTATGTACCAGAGGCACAAGCCTCAATTTTATGTCCACCACAGATGCTTTTTGATACATACATCTGTATGTAGGTAATTTCAAATTAAAGCTT
The DNA here is from genome assembly GCA_951905685.1 of Eumerus sabulonum. Taxonomy (NCBI): domain Eukaryota; kingdom Metazoa; phylum Arthropoda; class Insecta; order Diptera; family Syrphidae; genus Eumerus; species Eumerus sabulonum. Next base: position 87,697,242 of record OX645061.1, read on the forward strand.
ATCTACGTACAAATCAATTTACACTTTTCTATATTTCATTTTTGCCCACAGCAATTCATGCATACATGCATACATACATATGCATGAACTTCCAAACTTACGGATATATACATACGTATGTGCTCACCTACAGTTGTGCTTAGAGGAACCATATAAATGGGATAAATGATGTTCATTCTAGCGAAACGACTTGAATAAACAATTTACTACTATTCGCATTTCCTCTAATGCCAGGAAAGGACCTGTGATAGGCATAATAAAATAAACCTGCCCATTTCCCTTGTGTGCCCGAAACTGACAAAGAAAATTTTCTCGAATGATCCCTCGGGTTGTTATCTCCTTCTCTTTTCTTTATTATACATTTGGGAGAATGATAAAGTATATCGCCTGCTTGAGGTCCTTTAATTTCTCATCCCTTGAAAACTTTATTGCAAAATAAAATACCTATAATGCAACTAACATTGCTACGTTAAATTGATGTAGTTTTCTTCTTCTTCTTTTACACTCATTTTACACAGTATACCCATACTTACTAATTTAGGTGGCGCTACAGTCCGCGGTGAACCTGGGCCTCAACCAACAAGCGTCTCCAGCTGGCACGGTCTTTGGCCAGCTGTTTCCAGCCTCGCACGCCCAGTTGGTTAATGTCCATCTGCGTGTGCCACCGATGATGCGGCCGTCCTCTGCCGCGCCTTCCTTCCGGAGTGGATTCGAAGACTCTTCGGGTCGGAGCTGTATTTTCCATGCGCTCTACATGGCCTAGCCACCTTAGACGCTGTATCCGTAGACGTCGTACCAGGCCCAACAACCTTTCGGATGGGAAACTTGGACCTTCGCCAAAGAATATAACAACAAATCCTCCACAACATTCGTGCTGCTTCTCAGGGTTAGCTTCTTTAAGCCGGCCATCTATCTTGCCCAGCATACGCAACCCAATCATGCTGAATTCGTCTATCAATGTATGTATGTATGTATGTATGTTGGCGTTACAGTCCATGAAGAACCTGAGCCGAGCTTCTCTCAGTCACCCACGTTGTGTGTGATTTCACTTTCCCATAGGTAAAAGGGACTTACAGTTTATTGCCGGTTCCGAATGGCGAATTTCGAGAAGCTTTTCATGACAATTTTACTAAAGGGGGTTTTGTCAGAACCCCGCTGAGGAGAAACACCGTGAAAAACACGTTCGATGACATGGCTGTGTCGGGATCCCGTGTCATCGGCGTCAGAGGCCAACACACTACCCACTGCGCCACGGTGCTCTCTATCAATATCAATATCGTCTATGAATATCACCTTGATATCACTGAAATGCTCCTGAAACTCCCTTTGGGTCTTTCCAGTTAGGGGTGTAACTCTGGATGATGTGGCAATGTTCAGTCCGGAATGCAGAGTTTGGCCAAGGATATTGTTTGCAGCCACGCCGGTTGCAGCCTTTAGCTGGACGTGCTCCAAGCCGAAACTTTTAACAACTTCGTTGATGACTAACGACTTGCCGGTTCCAGCAGCTCCCATGACTATTGCCATTTTGTCCATCGTTTCTCCGTTTGTCGCTCTTGTGATGAAGTCTATCTCGGCTTGTTGCTCGATGTGCGATGTAAAGCAACTTGCTGCCGACTCAACTTCTGGTATTTTGTTGGAAGCCATCACCACATCAATGAACTTGAGCTCGTTTTCTACTCCTGGATATTTGCTTATATGTATGTCGGACTTTCTGGTTCGTAATTCTCTTCGACAACGTCCGCCACATCTATGTTTAACGCCTGAACAGCGACGCCATATGCGTTGTACGACTCTTCCCATGTTGTGTGCGTCAGCAAAGTTGTTATATCGATATATCGACTCTCTATGGAGTGTGAAGTAGCAATTAATGTTAGTAGTTGATTTCGTCGGTTCACGGGATTTACCTTTCTAGCAAGATGCGTCTTGTAAACGGGAACTGTTATCACTGGGCGTGCAACGGCCCTCGACGTAGAAGGAAGGTTCACCGATTGAAAAATTAGTTTTCCAGCAGCAACAGTGTATTTTCGGGCAAAGTCCATGAATGTCAAGTGTTTCAAATGTACTGCTCTGTACGCATATGAGCAGCAGAACTGCCGTTTTCGTCATCTTTCATGCCTCGTCTTTTTATCAAAACACTTTCCTGCGTGGAGATGTACAGCTTCACAAACTGACGAGTGGCTTTCATCAAAGGTTCTGCAAGTAGAAGCCTGGACACTTCACACCCAGATATATCTCTGCTGCCAATGACCTTCATAAGGAACTTCGTCACAGATCTTTGTCTTGACTCAGTGCCGATACTACTCTCTAGAAGGGCCCTCAGCGTCTGTTTGAAATTTTCAGACTTTGGTTCACCTTTTGAGGTGTACTTAGTGATATAAGATCTCACTGCATATTCAGAAGCGATAATGGAGATGTCTATGTTTGCTCGCCACGCGAATGAAACAAACTTGTTGAATGGGTTGAGTAATCCATTGTTTCGAGCATAACAGAAAACTCCTCGTTCGTCCTTCGCAAGCTTCGATTCAATGAGTAGATAGTGGTTTTGGAATTCCAAACCGACATTGCTCGTGTCCATTAATTGTTCGCAGACAGTACGACTTCGAGTAAACCGTGGGTCTTTGAAATCTGTTCACAACTTTGGCTATGTTTCCGTCAGTGAGTTCGAGGTCTGTTGCTCTCGTTCTGCTGGGGTGCAGGTCTGATCTTGCCGAATGATTGGGGTTGATCGCTGACACCGGGTTGTCGTAATAATGTTTGGCGTTTGTCAGCTCTTCAATATCCATTGACTCATGTTTCTAACGTCAGGAGCTCCAGACAGCCAAAATACGCCATTAACATTTGGGCTTCCTCTATGTTGACACTCGAAACGATACCAACAGCCTATGATCGGATACTTCTTCTCCAATACTTCCACAAACAGTTCCACTCTCTCGCCAAAGTAACTATCTGCAGCTGACGGGTTTTTTGAGAGCAATGATTGCATGTCCCATGCAACCTGAGCTTCTGACTTCCCAGTTGGAACGTATCCAAAATGTTTAGTTAGGCATGGCCACCAGAGATCTGCCGCGCTCAACGACAAGAAGAATGTTGGAGCACCAAGATGGCTGACCATATTTTCAAGTTCTAAACACTTCTGATACCAGTAAGATATTGTGCGTCTGATATTTGGAGCAAAGTAGAGAAATACGGTTCATCAGCGCCGGATTCTCTCTGGCTTGTTGTTGTAGATACTCCGGGGATCCATTGAAATTTGTCATGTTGGCGTAGATTAAGCCTTTGCTAATAGCAGAAGAATGGAAACCTCCGGTGTTGCGCAAACCTCTTGTCATGGTAACTCATCAAATACCGAGCCCATTCCTGAAATGTGGGTTTATTTTCTCTAGAACGTGTATTATCATTGAAGTCAGTAGCACCAGAAGGGAACAGATGAGGAAAAGCTTTGACGATGTATCCAACAGTCGTGAATTCGTTGACCGAATTTGCTGAAGCTGCGGGCCAATCGATTACATCACGAACAACCTCGGTTTGTCTCATACCACTTGACAGGGGAAGCGCATTAATGACCCCATCGTCAATGCCTTCAGAAACATGGGGCATTGAGTCGTTGGCAACACTTCCGTCGACATGTCTAAGTTGATCTAGAACGCTTCCGTCTTCTGGTAGTATCGCCAAGGCGAACATATTGATTTGCAAGGCAGCTTAGAAACTATTCTGTTGCTTTAGAAACACCATAACATCGTGTGCCACCTGTCGTCTGACCCTGAAGTCTTTGTAAACTTGGGCTCCCTGCTTTCTAACCACCAAGATGTTGACTGTATTAGGAACTCTAGGCAACTCGTTTGCAATCGCACGTTCCCTTTGTAACGGAATTGACCATTGACACCTTGACTGCGGAGCTGATAGGCGCTCAGAACGGGTTGAATCGGGTTGCTACCAACATCTGCTCGACGACTGACAATGTCTTCATAACCTCTGGGACATCTCCTGGATCCATATTTTTTTGTTTTGACTTCGTGGTGGCTGAGTTGTAGCCGTGACCAGTTGTCGCAGAGTCTGGACACGTGCTTGTCGAGATTCTAAGTGAATGTTCTGATAAATTCAGTGTCTCGAAAATGTGTTTCGAAAAGGGTCGTCGATAATGTTTTGGCGAACGTTCCTCATTCTGGCTGCGTCTCTGCTCTATCGTGCTAAGTTCCGGGATCGTTTAGGAGCAAATTGTCTCAAACCGTTTTTTTGTAGACTTCAGTTGATATATGAGATTTAGTGTTGTTGTTTAGTGTTGCCAAAGTCGTGCCAAGTCTAAGGTTCCTTACTGCGATTTCTTTATTATTACAGTTAATGTTATGTGACTTGGCCGTTGAAGGGTACACAAGGGTACAAAACCAGGTGCTCCATGATACCATTGCACCAATCTGTCGCCAGAACCGCTAGCCATTGACGATCTCGACGATCTGTCTGTACTGGAAATAATTTTTAGGGTTCCGTACCCAAAGGTAAAACGGAACCCTATTACTAAGACTTCGCTGTCCGTCCGTCCGTCCGTCCGTCCGTCTGTCACCAGGCTGTATCTCATGAACCGTGATAGTTAGACAGTTGAAATTTTCACGGATGATGTATTTCTGTTGCCGCTACCACGACAAATACTAAAAACAGAACAAAATTAATTACACATATACATAATTACAAACAACCAATAATAAATTGTTTCGAAAGGTTTTCGTTGTCATCTTTCGGTTAGTTCCCATTTGTGAGCGGCTCGTAGTCATCCATTTTGGGAAATCAAACTCAGAGAAAGCGGATAGCTCGAGGGTTCGATCAGCACTTGACACGCGAACGAGTGGAGTTCAGCCCGCAGAAGGTCAGCATTTTTGTTTTTTTTTTGTTCCTAGTAGCACATGAGGGAGAGTGGGCGAAGAACTCGGGGAGAAATCTTCGGCGATGTACTCGAAGAGTGATCTTTGGGGAAGAACTCCGGTACGGTTTTAAGCAGTTCCCGGTACGCGGCCGTACCGTGTGTCCTATTGCCTACGTTGGTCGCGGATATCACGTTTGTTGTATAAGGTATAGAAATCACGAATTTTCGTGTCGCGATTGGTGGTGCGGGCTAAGTCGTTATTCAGAGGAGTTTCGGTACGGCTGTTCGAATACTCAAGCTGCGGTTTATTTACTTTTTTGGTCAGTGAATTCCTTTTATTTTTTTATTTTACATATATTTTTTTATTTTACATATATTTTTTTATTTATTTCGACTTTTTTTATTGACATACGGTGTAGGGTAGTTTTAAGGAATAATTGTAAACCTAGATTAAGTTAGGTTAAGGAAATTAAATTTGTGACATATTGAATTGGAAACGATTACGGTGTTTTTCTTTTCTTTTGCGTGGGATATTTCGCGAGTCTTGTAGCAAATTCGCGATTCTTGCTGCGGGTAAGTCGGCGTGAGGGCAATCGCGTGGCGCCATTGCTCACGACCAGTCCTCGCAGCTGGCCTAGCATCCCTTTCGCACGACGTCGCGGCAGGTGGAGAGGAGCAAGTGAGCAAGAGGAGCAAGCGATCTTGCACACATACGAACCGATACGTACATACGCATCACATACGTGGTATACATACATACATACATACATATGTACATTACGAAGTAGAGTTGGGTAGTTCCGGACATGTATAGTTCACGGAACTATGACCTCTCTCGGACACATGTCCTCTCGTTCCACAAATTCAACGAAAAGAGTTCCATAGTTCCATTCAACCCTTATTCATCAATCACCTATGTACAAAACGAAAAAAAAAACAACATGAATGCAACGAACATGCTTCTCATACGGTATGAGTAGTTTTCAAGAAACCCAAAAGTATGGAGATGTGTCGATAAAGCTCGAACAGTTGGTGTACACTGTACAGCACACTTTTTTTTTTTTTTTTTTTTTTTTTTTTTTTTTAGAGACTCGCGCAGGTTCAAGAGTTTTTCATATGCTCTTATGATGTGTTGACACACACAACCTGAACGGAGTGCAGTGGTTGGGGTCGTTGATGTTCGTTCACTACTCTCAGGGGTGGTTGTCCTAGGCCTAGATAGGACGAGAGCCGACCAAATTCCGCGTTGGTTATAGTCCGTAGTAATTCGTTCAAGCACTTGAACTGAAATGAAGAAAAGAAATGAAAGAATATAATGCCCGCACCGCATTTCGTGAACGAATGTCATACATGTGTATGTATGCATTCAGGTCCGGACATGGACATGGTTTGCTAGTTCCATATCGGTGCGAGTATACATTTAGTATTTTAAAACGGGTAGAGATTGCAGTGCATACTCAGATGGAATAATTATCTTATAACCCCATTTAGATACTGTTTCAAATATATTGAGTGGTCTTTCCAACAAAGTTGTTGGTCCAATATAACACCCAAATATTTAAAACTGTCCACGTGTTCAATCAAGAAGCAATTTTCAAACATTCTTGAGTGTTGAATACTATATCTTCAAGAACAAATCGATTACACAATGGTGCATGATAATATAAGGGAAGGTCTCTGAAAACTGTACCATTGATATTAAATATCATGTACTTCGTTTTGTTGCTAATTATTAGTTTATGATAATTAAACCATCTCCTTAACATATCTAGGTCATTATTAACATCTGCAAAACTATCAATTAAGTTAGTGTTTGAGTGGAAGAGAGATGTTTCATCAGCAAAGGCAGTTATTTTGCCTTTAAAAGGTTGTAAGAAAAACGAATTAACATAAATTAGAAAAAGGATTGGGCCCAATACTGCTCCTTGGGGAACACCCATATTTAAGAAGTCAATAGAACTGTAAACATTCCTAATTTTCTCATCTTGATAACGGTTGGATAAATAAGAAGAAAACCATTTATGAATGGAGCCTCTGAAACCCGCTTTGTAAAGTTTATCGAGTAGCAAAGTATAATTAACCATATCAAAGACCTTACTGATATCAACAAATAATGTTGATGGTATTGGAGAAGTGTTTAGACTATTATATATTTCACCAGTTAATTTCAATAAAGCGGTTTCAGTCGATTTGCCACGTCTAAACCCAAATTGGCAATCACTCAAAAAATGAGTATTTTCTAAAAATTACAACATTCTAGATTTTAACTATCCGAAAAGTGAGAATAATATGTCACTGATTATGTATTTCTGTTGCTGCTTCAACAACAAATACTTAGACAGAATATAATAAATATATGTATAAATGGGGCTCCCATACAACAGACATGCTTTTTTTGCCGTTTTTATACATAATAGTACGGAACCCTTCGTGCGCGAGTCCGACTCGCACTTGGCCGGTTTTTTTTATGCCTACTCTTTGTTTCAGGCTCGCCTATATACATAAATATAAATTACGCAGCTTTATCAAGCCTACAATTGACCGGCTATTGAATCAACGTTTTCCAAGTGGCAATTTTCCATCGTCAAGTCACACAACATTAACTATAATAATAAAGAAATCGCAGTAAGGAACCCTAGACTTGGCACGACTTTGGCTAGATTTCATTATTTTTTAGAAATAAACAAGCAGCTCCATCGAGACTTGGCTAGTTTTTTACAGAATGTTTTTTGTAGGATAGTAATTTACTCCACCAATTTCTCTAGTTTTCTTTAACTCGATACCAGTTTTTCTCTTTTTAAGTTTTATATAAAATCGTGGCTATTTCAGCACCTAAATAGTGGTGAGATAAGTACTATTTTAATAAATTACCATCGTTTCGTATAGTAACACTGTGAAGGTAAAACTTAAAAAACAAAACGCCGTAAAATGTAATTAAAGAAAAAATACAATTTTTCCGGCAAACGCTTGGGTACATCTGAATATATTTTTTTTAATTGGAACTCCGCACCACTCTTCAACGGGCACTATGAGAGAAAAAATAACACCGATATTGGTGAAAATAATAACGAACCATTATCTGCTGTTGATCTGTCCACAGGACATACGGAACGGCACGTACTGTGGAGTCGAAGAGGACACAAGAAAAAAAAAAACAATATTCGGGTGAATATTGCATTTTCCACCTGGCTGTAGAGGCACAAACTGGACGACAGCCTGATGAGTATATGAAGTATTTTATCGTTCCGAAAGCATTCGGATAGACGTGGAATGCCAACTTTATGTACGTTCTTGTACACATGCATGTCGGTAGAAGTCGTACGAGTTTAGGTTAGTGGCTGAATAAATGTTTAAGTATTATTTTAATTAAAGTAATTTGTTACTGGAATTATTTTTTGATTAATAATAAATATTTCTTCCACATTTGTTATGTAATTAGAATCTTCTTCTTCTTCACGGGCGAAACAGTTCGGGGTGAACCTGGGCCTCAACCAACATGCCCCTCCAACTAGCACGATCTTTTCCATTGCCGCACACCCAGTTGGCTGAGATCCGCTTCCACCTGTGTGCGCCATGTTAAATGCGGCCGGCCTCTGCTTCTTCGTCCCTCGGGGTTGGATTCAAAGACTCTCCGGGCTGGAGCTGTGGTGTCCATTCGCTCTACATGACCCAGCCATCTTAGGCGTTAAATCCGTAGACGCCTGACTACACTCATGTCGTTGTACAGCCCGTAAAGTTCGTGGTTGCATCTTTTCCTCCATCCCCCATCTGCGTTTATAGGCCCGAAAATCAAGCGCAAAATCCTTCTCTCGATGCGACCAAGGGCCTCCTCATCCGCTTTTGATAGTGTCCATGCTTCTGCGCCGTACAACAGGACTGGGATGATAAGGGTCTTATATAGAGTCAACTTTGTCGTTCGGGAGAGGGCTCTATTACTCACTTGCCTCCTGAGCCCAAAGAAACAGCGATTGGCAAGAGTGATTCTGCGTTTGATTTCGGAACTGATGTCGTTGTTCCAGGTCACTGCGGAGCCAAGGTAGACAAAGTCCTTAACTACCTCGAACTTATATCTGTCAATACAAACGTTCTGGCCAAGACGTCGGTGGTAAGCGTCCTTTTTTGATAACAGCATATTATATAGTTTTGCCCTCGTTTACCGCCAAACCAATTTTCGCCGCCTCCATCTCAATACTCGCAAACGCCTCATTGACATCACGCTGTGATCTACCTATTATGTCAATATCGTCGGCGTATGCAAGGAGTTCCGAGGATTTGAAATAAATTGTGCCTCTTGTATGGGCCAGTGATTTTTGCACAATCATTTCTAATATGATGTTGAAGAAATCACACAATCACGCATCCTTTTTTGACATCAAAACTATCGGTAAGGTATTCACCGATTCGGATGAAGCAGAGAGCATTCTCCAAAATCATCCTGCATAGTCACTAATTACGCTGTCGTATGCGGCTTTGAAGTCGACAAATAGGCGGTGTGTGTCGACTGGGAATTCATTGTTTTTTTCCAGGATTTGCGGTAGTGTGAAGATTTGGTAGATGGTGGACTTCCCTGGCCTGAATCCGCACTGATAAGGACCTGTCAGCTTATTTCACACAAAACGGCAGAACATTTCGTAGGCGATGTTAAGGAGACTTATTCCTCTATAGTTGGCGCAATCAGAGGGGTCTTCTTTCTTGTGGCTCGGGCATACGAAGCTGAGACTCCATTCCTCGGGCATGTTTTCCTCTGACCATATCTTACAGATGAGCTGGTGCAGGCTCCTAACCAAGTCATCCCCAGCTGCCTTCAGGAGCTCAGCAGACAGTCCGTCTGCGCCAGCTGCTTTATTCGACTTGAGCTTCGATATGACAACCTTAACTTCGCCGAGGTCAGGGTGACAGAATTCTCTGCGGTCTTCGTCGATTAGAAATGGATCATTCAGCCTGACAGCGGTATATTGACTAACATCGCCGTTATACATGTTCTCAGTATCGACTGCGATTCTACTACTAGGTGTCCGTTTTCATCCCTACAGGCTTCCGTTCTGGCTTTATATCCTTGGAATGTTCGCTTTATCTGTCGATAAAACTTTCGAACGTCACGCCTGCAGTAACACCTCTCCAAATCCTCAATAGCGCGCTTCTCGTGCTCTTTCTTCTTTCTTCTAAGAATCTTATGCTCCTCCCCTCTTTTTAACTCGTAGAGCTCACGAGCTGCTCTTGTTCTGTTATGCAGCGAGGCTTTATATGCATCCTGCTTCGCTGTATGAATCCTCCTGCACTCGTCATCGAACCAGATGTTTCTTTGTGGTGGAGCCTCGAAACCCAAAACTTCGGATGCAGAGCTTTTTAGGGCTTGTTTGCAAAGGCTCCACTGCTGTTCTATTGATAGCATGCAGGATTGAGGTGTATTGGAGAGCTTAAGGGAGACGCGATAGTAGCTTTCCGACGTCATAGCTTTGTATTTTTACTCTACTCCGCTGCGCTCGTGATATCCGTAAGCGCATCTTGGCTACTACAAGATAGTGGTCCGAGTCGATGTTAGCCCCTAGGAAAGTTCGAATATCGCGAATAGTGGAGGAGTGTCTGACGTCGATCCCAATGTGATCAATCTGGTTGGTACTCGATTGGTTGAAGGACCGCCAGGTGCCTATGTGTATATCGAAGTGCGGGAAGCGCGTACTGGCTAGAAGGAGATTTCGCCCCGTAGCAAAATCAATCAGCCTGTGTCCGTTATCGGATGTGGTGTCGTGTAGGCTATGTTTGCCGATGACTCGTTCAAAGATGCTTTCCTTACTCAGCTTAGCATTTTAGTCTCCTAGTATAATTTTGATGTCATAGCTGGGACATTGGGCATACGTTCTGTCCAGGAGATTTTTTTTTTTTTTTTTTTGGTTGCGCCAAACGGATGTGGAATCTTCAAAAGATACCAGTAGCCCGGACTACTGGCATGTACGATTCGCAAGCCTGAATATTCGATGCCAGAAATACGCCTACGTACTAAACCACACCCTGCACCCTTCAACCACTCTCCCCGCGGGACTGCCGTTAGGCATTACTTCGCGGGGCTGGTTTGCTTTTTATGCCCTTCTTTCTCTAATTGGAGTATCCTGTTCCAAGGGAGCTGCCGTTTGATTTTGGTTGCTCTCCCTGTTTCTCTCCAGACGCCGGAGTTCCTTCATGATTCTCGCTGCGGTTTCTTTCACAGCGTCCCATATTTCTCTCGATGACAGCATATGCTTTATGATGTTTTCGGGAGTCGGCGTTTCTCCAATTTTATCTTCAAGATATTTATTTTCTGCCTCGAAATGTGAGCATTGATAAAATACGTGCTCTGCATTTTCTCTAGCCTCTCCACAGTTTGCACAGATAGGAGATTCATCAAGGCCAAACCTGTAAAGATAGGCTCGGAAGCAGCCATGTCCGGTTAGGAACTGGGTGAGATAAAAATCTACTTCTCCGTGATGCCGGTTTATCCAACTTTGTATATCCGGTATAAGTCGATGGGTCCATCTTCCCTTTGTTGACTGATTCCATCTCTCCTGCCATATTTCAATGCTACGCCGTCTTTCTTCCAGTTTAATATCTCTGCCTGAGGCAAGGGGTTCCTGAATTTTGGCGTCGTAGGACCTTTGCAACTCGATGGCCAAGATATCGGCTGGTAGCATTCCAGCAATTACAGATATAGCATCATCCGATACCGTCCGAAAAGCGCTGCACACTCTTAGTGCGGATAGTCGGTTGGTGGAATTTACTCTTCTTGCGTGGGACTTAATTTTCATCCCCTTTTGCCCATATTAGTGCTGCGTACATAATAATTGACTGCGCCACTCTTGACAATACTAGCCTTATTTGCTGCCTGGGTCCTCCGATATTTGTCATTATTCTGGCTAAGGCAGCACATACCTGAGCTGCTTTATTGCACTTTATTTCAAGGTGTTCCTTGTAGCTGAGCCTAGCGTCAATCATCACACCTAAGTATCTTATAAACGGTTTCGACGTTATATTTTGATCGCCTACCCTGATGGTGATTGTTTCCCTTTTCTTGCGGCTGCTTACTAGTACTGCTTCTGTTTTGTGATCGGCGAGCTCTAACCCGACTGTTGACATCCAGCGTCTCACATTCCTGATACACTCGTTCCCTATGTCCTCTATTTCTTCCAGGTGTTTCGCTGCTACTACTATTGCAATATCATCAGCGAAGCCTACGATTTTTGCCTCATTGGGATTTTTTGGCTTCAGAACTCCGTCATACATAAGGTTCCACAGAATAGGACCTAGCACCGATCCTTGTGGTACTCCGCCAGATATGTGGTACTGCACTACCCCGTCGTCGGTATCGTAGAAAAGATACCGTTTCTCGAAATAGCTTCCAATTATTTTACTGAGAAATCCTGGCACCATCTTTTCTCTAAGTGAGCGTACAATTTGTCCCCAATTTGCAGAGTTGAACGCATTTTTGACGTCCAGTGTTATTACGGCACCGTATTTCTTTGCGCCTCCTGCCCATCTCTTGCCCTGAATAGCTTCTTCCAGAACTGTGGTTACCCTCCGTATAGCATCGATTGTAGAACGGGCTTGCCTGAATCCGTACTGTTCGTCTGAAAGCCCCCCGGCTTCATTTATTGCCACCTCGAGTCTGTTGGCTATCATTTTCTCCAGTATCTTGCCCATTGTATCTAATAGGCAAATCGGCCGGTATGACGACGGCTCATCTGGTTGTTTTTTCCCTTTAGGCAGCAGCACCAAGCGTTGTTTCTTCCATTGGTCTGGAAAGACCCCTTCGATTAGGCACCTATTGTACATTTCTAGGAATGGTCCCGTGTTTGCTTTAATGGCTAGTTTGAGGGCCTTATTTGGGATGCCATCCAGCCCAGGTGACTTATTGTCCTCGAAATGTTTGCACACCTTTAGAAGTTCGTTTTCCGTAATAGTTGTCACTTCCTGTTCATCATGGGGTGCTTCTATACGCTCTATCGTTCTTTGCGGTGGAAATAGTCCTGACACTATTTTTTTCATTAGGAGAGGGCATGAGGGCAAGGAGGCCCTGGTGGTGCCTTTGAGTTTTGCCATGACAGTCCTGTAAGCGGTACCCCAAGGATTTACATCTGCTTGCTCGCAGAGCTCCTTAAATTTGTTATTTTTGCTTCTCCTAATGGCCAGTTTCAGATCCCTACGTCTATCTCTGTATTGCGCCTGTAGGTTCGGATGAGAGGGCAAACCTCTGGATCGCTGGGACAGTCTTCTCGCCCTATGACACTTGCTGCGTAGCTCTGCTATCTCCTGGTTCCACCAGTATACTGGTGGCCGGCGATTCGATGACGTTTTCCGGACCATGGATGCATCGCAAGCCCTCATTACTTGCTTAGTAATATCAGTGGCCATAGCATTTGCTGTCCCTGACCTTATTGTAGACTCTCTAAAGGTGAGGATAAAAGAGTCTTCATCCAGTGTTTCTATTTTCCAACCCTTTTGTTGTGCCTTCTTTAGCGAGACACCCTGGTTGGCTCTCCTAGGCTGTATTTCAAAAAGGATAGCCAGGTGGTCACTGTGGGTGTACTGATTACTTACTCTCCAATTTGCGCCTCTCGTTAGAGAACTCGATACAAATGTGATGTCAACTATGGAACCTATGCCGTTTCTGCTAAAGGTGTGCTCGCATCCTGTATTGAGCTGTATTACGTCTAGTGATGACATAGCCTCTAGTAGAGCTTCGCCTCTTGGATTGGTTCGCGTACTGCCCCAATCAGTGGCCCATGCGTTGAAATCTCCAGCTATGATTTTTGGAGTACGGCCTCTAGCATCATCCACGAGCCTATCCAGCATACCCCGAAATTCCTCTAAAGTGCTGGATGGAGGTGCATAACAGCTGTAGACGTGTACACCTTTTATCTTCGCTCGAACGAAGCCGGATTGTCCTGTCGTCATTTTTTCTTCAAAGGCGTGTTTTCCGCAGGTCCAAATAGCCGCTCTTTTTGAGTTGTCAGCTATCCAAACTTTATCGTCGGATTCTTGTACTGTTCGCATAGAATGGCAGTGTCTATTTTGGACTCTCGGATGGCTTGTGTTAGGAGATCCTGTGCCGCTTCGCAGTGATTTAAATTTAATTGTAGCACTTTCATATTCTTTTTGTGGCTTTTTTAGCTTCTTGATATACAGGACATATTGCGCTTCCTGCCACATGCATGATGTTATTCCTCCCCTTTTCCTCACAAAGGACGCATTTTGCTTCATTTGTACAGTTTTTGTACACGTGGCCTTTCTGTCCACACTTGGTGCAATCCTCGCTCCTATCAAGCAGACTTTGACACGCTTTTGCTAGGTGTCCGAAGTTAAGACACCTAAAGCATCGTAGCGGTACAACTTTTTCCCGTAACCTGCATACCGTCCAACCGATTTTTATCCTCGCAATCTCTAGGATTTTTTTGGCGGCGTCTATCGGGAGGCTAATGACTGCAGTTTGTGTTCCCGCATAGGCTTTCCTCGTGGATTTAATGGATGAGGGCTGTATACCTTGCACTTCCTCGAACTGCTCGGACAATGCTTGCAGATCTCTTCCTTAGTAGTGACTTCGTCTAGGTCCTTACACTCAATGAATACCTCGTGCTTTAAGGACCTCACTTCTGCCAATTCCTTTAGGACTAGTCCTACTTTGCTCTGGTACTCGAAGGTTTTTCCGTCTGCCGATTTCCTGAGTTCAAGCAGTAACTCACCTTTGGCCGTCTTCCTTATGTGGGTAACATCGGACCCCAGACCATTTAGCTCAGGATTGGTCTTCACTTTCCGAAGTATATCGCAGTAGGATGTTTCTCCGGTTTTCTTAATCACCAATGCGTCCGGCTTGGCGTACAGCTTGCCTCGGCCTTTTTTCACCACTTTTTTCTCCTCGGCCTTGTTGTGGTCTTGATTTGCGCTTTTTTTACTTGCATCTTTGTTTCGCGATTTTGGCGTTTTTGCAAGAACTTTCTGGAGGTCTTTGTCGTTTTTCTCCCCAGGGCGCTTCTGGTCACTTTGTTGCATCTCCGCAGGTTTTTTCTTCGTGACGGCCTCAGCGTATGTCAGTGTCGAGGGTTTTTCTTTGCTTGGAGATCTAGTCCTTTTTCGCTTGGGCTCCTGCAATTGTTTCCACGGTGAAGGAGAAGGGGCTGGTACTCCCATTTCCGATGGCTGAATGATTTGTGTCGCTTTAGACGCTCTGTTCCTTACCATGATGTCCTTTTTCAAGCCTACAGTAGAGTTGTAGTGCCTGTGTATAGCACTAGTCAGCCTCCTAATTTCATGATGGACGTTGGTTTTCCCTTTGATGAATTCCATCAGTGCGTTTATATTCCTTCCTAGCGATTGCATTGCTTCACGATTTTCTCTTTCTTCGCTGGTTTCTCTTGGCCTTCCATTCGTATTGATATCAGGCGTCAGACTAGCCGTTGGAGCTTCTGCGAGGTGGAGGTCAGATTGCATTTGTGGGGATGTCTGTTGTTGAGTTATTGGTACAGACGACATCCCCACGTCCTTGCTTTCTTTAACCATCGTACCCTCCATTTGTTTTAATGGAGGAGATCGCATCAGCATAGAGCTTCTCCTGAAAGGATTTTCCTCAGTACTACTTTCGGGTCCTGAGTTTTGTATCCTTTTTTGTTCTGTTTTATTTGTATTTATTTTTATTTTTGTTTGAATCATGTTTTAATCCCACGAGTATGGGGGAAAGGAAAGTCCGCCACATCAGAGACCCCTGTAATGTGGTAAGGCTACGTTACAACCAGAGGGCGCCAGGTATCTGGAGGGCTCCGTTAGCGATGCTGTATGGGTTTTTTGTCCCCAGCACCATTCAGGCCTCGGTACGGGTCGCATAACGCCTTGCCTTGGGGACAGGATGCTTATTAACGGGCGGCATCTACTCGCCCTGTCACAAAAAATTTCACCGGGATTTTGTGTTTTTTCCATCACG
The DNA here is from genome assembly GCA_951905685.1 of Eumerus sabulonum. Lineage (NCBI taxonomy): Eukaryota > Metazoa > Arthropoda > Insecta > Diptera > Syrphidae > Eumerus > Eumerus sabulonum. The sequence goes on from OX645061.1 coordinate 87,713,039, forward strand.
CCCTCCGTTTTTTGTCGCTTTTGGTCGGGGACTGCTTATTGGTTATTCGCAGCTAACCTACATATCTATAGGTCGTTCAGCTATCCGCCACCGTGCTGACCCCCCTGGTAGCTTAAGCTCGGCCCCAGGTCTGTCCAGGAGATAGTAGAACTCATTTTTGACGGAGTCGTCCTTGTCTTCCGTGGGGGCGTGGAGGCAGATCAGGCTGATATTAAAAAAATTTAGCCTTGGTACGGATTGTTATGAGGCGTTCGCTCACATGCCGAAAGCTTAGGACCTTTTGCGTCCACCTCGAACAACTAATCCGCATCCGAACAATCGTTGTCCTCTCTCCCTATAGCAGTCGCCGTAGTAAATATCGCAGTTTTTCATCCGCTTTATAGCGGTCTAGGTCGTCCGCAAGCTGTTCGGCTGCACGTGGCTTGTTTAGGGACATAACATTCCACGTACAAAGCCGAAGATGGAAAATCTCCAGATGGCACCGCGAGGAGGGGGGGGGGGTGAGACTTATGAACAGTGCCGCAAGATGTTCGACTGAGGTGGCTCTTCTCGCTTTTTAGCAGGCCAGCATCCGTCGGATAGATGCTACCCCTTCGAGGCCTTTGTAAGTCCTTTGCCATCTAATGTATGTATATACATATGTATATACATATATATATAGGCCCGTACTCGATGGTCCTCGTCATCAGGAGTAATTTACAGAAGTAATTAAGGCGAATCTAATGATTCGCCGATCCTAAATTTCGTCTCTCTCTACGAGTTTCATCATCAGAGCAACTCAGTGGTACCAGCATACATGGGTGTTTCAAATGTCAGGTCACGGACATGTTTTAGAGTAATATAAATACCCATAATTCGTCTAAGAACTCTACCGCAGCTAACAAAAAGACCCGATGGCAAACGCCAGCTTCGATCTCTGTCCCTTCTCAATCCAAGTTGACAAACAGCCTCCGCGTGGCCCCCCTGGATAGCTACCCTGGCACCCGCCAGGAAGTGAACCAATGTGTGTAGTGACCCAACCTATTGGGAAAGAGGAACCTGGCCCTCCAGGTTGGGGGTTGTGCTTAAGGGTAACATCCCTATCCCGTAAAAACCTACTTGTTCAGAAGCAACCACACGCCTCGGATACGGGCAGATATAAAGCTGACGACCGCTGCAAACGACTAACGGACTTGAGAGTCTGCACCTGGAATATGAGGTCCCTTAACAGACCGGGTGCAGACCCTTAACTGCTATAAAGCAGATATAACCGCGCTTCAAGAAGTGCGATGGGATGGACCAGGCAAAAGACGGATGAAAAACTGTGACAACTACTACGGGAATTGCTGCAAGGAGAACAAACAGCGCCTATTCGGGTGCGGATACGTTATCAGAGGAAGACCCCGACAAAACGTCTTAAGCTTCCGAGATATAAACGAAAGGCTCATAACAATCCGCATCAAAGCTAAATTTGGAAACATTAGCTTAATTTGCGCTCACGCCCCAACGGAAGAAAAGGACGACCGACTCAGAGAAGAAGTTAGGTTATACAATAAGGTAAAACGAACATGCCATAGCGACAAAGCCGGAGCGGCTGCCTGCAGGGATGAAAATGGAGAACTGGTAGAAAAGTCGCAGTCGATGCTGACGAAATCAAAACAGCGATATCAAGACTTAAGTCTAATAAAGCCGCGGGCGCAGACGGCTTGTCTGCTGAGCTTTTTAAGGCGGCTGGAGATGAGCTGGTAAGGTGTATGGACCATCTCATTTGCAAGGTATGCTCGGAGGAAAGCATGCCCGACGAATCTCAGCATCGTTTGCCCGGTCCACAAGAAAGGAGACCCCTATAACTGCGCCAACTAAAGGGGAATAAGTCTCCTTATTTTTATTTTTTTTTTGTTAGAGACTCGCGCAGGTTCAAGAGTTTTTATATTCTCTTATGGTGTGTTTACACACACAACCTGAACGGAGTGCAGTGGTTTGGGTCGTTGATGTTCGTTCACAACTCTCAGGGGTGGTTTTCCTAGATAGGACGAGAGCCGACCAAATTCCGCGTTGGTAATCGTCCGAAGTAATTTGTTCGAGCACTTTAGTATTGCATTCGCAGAGTGTGAATTTCAGTTGACTATGTACTGTGAGTGTTATGCCTGCAGCAGAACGTCTGATCACTTTCCATTCACCTCCGTGTTGAATACTTTTTGTCCGTATAGGAATCTGGGGGCACGGCAGTGCCCCTGCCAAGTCGAGCAAAAAAGCGGCACGGCCGTACCATCCTTTTCTCGTAACATAATAGGCCATTTTCGACCCCCTATAACTTCGTTGTGGATAGAACTAGAAGTCTGAATTTTCAGTAACCAAGCAAGCATTGCATAGACACGGTATATTTCAAATTTCATTCAATTTGAACCAGTAGTTTAAGAATTATAACTGGTCAAAGTTTCTTAATTTTGTCACTCACTGACTGACTCACTGACTGACTGACCGATCATCAAAAGTCTAAGGCACTTCTAGCAGACGTAGAAGCTTCAAATTTGGAACACAACTAGTGTTAAGTGTATAAACCAAGGAAAAACTTAAATATTTTGCAATTTCGGTTCAGTTTTCTAGATACACCAATTTTAAGTTTTCTGGATACACCAACTGCATAAATAATCCCATAAACGTATATATGTACATACATCAGTGAATGAATCTGTTTGCATGAATACATATACATAAACAATGGAATAATAAGGATAGGTAGGCTTACTGTATTCGGTATCGGCGAGAATATACATACATATGTATGTATTTCCGCATCAGAAAGATTTGGTTTTACTTCAAGCATATAACCCATCTATACGTGGTGTGATTTGTTCACTAATACACTTATACATATTATTATTAATACATATTATATTAAATTAGATTATTTAGTGCGATTTCCAAGTCAATCTATTTACTTAAAACATAAAAGATTTTGATATTGGTATGGTCACTATAAGATGTTGTTAGGTTAGCTAATAACGTAATCAATCAAGGCAGAAGGTCCCTTAAGTAGGGACTGAATAAATTAACTGACTTGGTAATACATTGATCTTACAACTTTTTACGGTAGAAGATCTGAGTTGCGAGACTTGGTTTTTTTACAAGTTATGTTTTTCATGGCATTCCTTTTTCTTGGCTATGAAATGAATTTGACCCGCTCGCCGGTCGATGATGTTTAACTGCACCACGGCCACCCACCCTCCTTAACATTGCATATAATATCTTCCTATTGTATTGTGTGAACGCCGTTCTTATCAGTGTGGTTTCAGGCCAGTTAAATCCACAATAGACCAAATATTTACGCTACGGCAGATTTTGGAGAAAACCCAGGAACACCAAATCGACACTCACCACCTCTTCGTCGATTTCAAGGCCGCGTATGACAGCGTATGTAGAGACGAGCTATACAAAGCCATGTCTAGCTTTAACATCCCTGCCAAGCTCGTCCGACTGTGCAGGATGACAATGGAGAATTCTCGCTGCTCCATTAAGGTCGGTAATGAGCAAACCGAGACCTTTGATGTTAAAATAGGATTTAGGCAAGGTGACGCGCTGTCATGTAACTTTTTCAACGTCGTGCTTAGGTCGTGCAAGAGTCACTGGCCAACACAAGAGGTACGATTTATTTCAAATCTATGCAATTGCATGCGTACGTCGACGATATTGACGTGATTGGACGAACACAGCGAGACGACAAGGAGGCCTTTGTGAGCACTGAGGTAGAAGTGGCTAAGATGGGTCTCAAGGTGAATGAGGGTAAAACCAAATATTTGCCTTCATCTAAAAGAGACGGACAACACCGACGTATTGGCCAGAACGTCACCATGGGCGGATATAACTTTGAAGTGGTCAAAAAATTCGTCTACCTTGGCTCACTGATGACCGGCGACAACAACAACAGCACTGAGAAAAAACACAGAATCACTCTTATCAACCGCTGCTTCTTTGGGCTCAATAGGCAATCGAGAAGTAGAGCCCTGTCTCGGAAAACCAAGGTGACACCATATAAGACCTTAATCATCCCAGTCCTCCTTTACGGCGCAGAGGCTTTGACCTTAACAAAAGCGGATGAAGATGCCCTTGGTCGTTTCGAGAGGAAAATTCTGTGCACTATCTACGGTCTCGTTTGTTCAAACGGTGTATGGGGGAAAAGATATGTATATCGAAGAACTGTACGGGCTGTACAGCGACGTCGGCCTGGTACGACGTCTACGGGTACAGCATCTAAGGCGGCTAGGGCATGTAGAGCGCATGGAAAAAACAGCTCCGACCCGAAGAGTCTTCGAATCCACCCCGGAAGGAAGGCGCGGCAGAGGACGGCCGCATCAACGGTGGCGCACGCAGGTGGAAGGGGACCTTAACCAGCTGGGCGTGCGGAGCTGGAAACAGCTGGCCAAAGACCGTGCCAGCCGGAGACTTTGTTGGTTGAGGCCCAGGTTCACCACGGACTGTAGCTCCACCTAAGTAAGTAAGTAGTTTGGAATGTTATACTTCACCAAAGTTGACAAGGAACCAACTGATTTGGTTTTTATTATTTTAGTTATGTGCTGATTCTCTATATGTATTTTTATTCAATAAAAATCATTAGCAACTAAAAGGCACTCGTAACATTTGAGTTAATTTTCAATACATTTGAAACAGTATGTTAAAGAATTTATGAATATATATTTGCTTTTAAATGTTATCTAATTTAAAGAAAAATTATAAGAATTGTGCTCATTGCGGTTTTACTATTCTCTTTTCTAGTGACGACTGCCCTCTTCAGTTTCAAGCACTTTCGCTTAACAAGCGCACAGAAAATGATGAGGTTATGTTTTCTAGATCTTGGATAAATCAATTCACGGTGGCCGTGAGGGCTGCAGCTAAAGCCAAGAACCTTAAGTACTGCACTCAAGAACCGCATTATTTAAAATAATTGATGTAATTATTGGTTATATAAATTATACGTATATATATGCTGCTGATGTTTATTGTGCACGAACTAGTTATTTGTCAACGATACACACACTTCGTAACTATGACGTATCTATAGTTAGTTAATATGTTACGAACTATATGATTGTACGGATGCATGGGAGTATAGACGCCAGTGTATAGTTTGTCACTGAAAATAGTTAGGATGTGTTTAGATTTTCAATTCTAAATTTTGTTAAATTCATTGTTGTCATGTATATATGTATCAGCTGTAAATAAAACTGTCATACATATTTAAAATGTTGTGCTATTGTTGCAAGTCATATAAAGATACACTTGACATTAATACTTAGACTACATATACTTATAGACAGGGTAGGATAAAAAATAACATGTCAGTAGATATGAGATATATTTCTTTGCTTAGTATGCTTTAATCGTGGTATACAGGTATACTGTTTGTGTAGATTTACTTAACAGATGTATTTCCGGAAAGGTGAACATATATAGTATGTTGTATATAACAAGCTGTGTGTGGTGTGTCAGCTTTTTCTGGATATTTTAATAAATGTATGTATGGATATGTATAAATATGCTTGAAGAGTTTTGGTTCCTTTTTAAATGATTTGCACATTCGATTCAATCAGATGTAACAAAAGCAATAATCTTAGCTTAATATGGAGACAAAATGTATTGTAAATATATGTTAAATACATTTTTGGGGCACTGGAACTTATTAATGGTCGTGTTTCTGCTAGATATCTAAATGTTGTAAATTGTTGATGTATATTATAGAATCCTACGTATTGAGAACATAAAAAATTGATGAGTTAGCTTTAGGTTAAACATATAACAGAAAATTGGATTTAGTCAAGAGAGCTAATTTTAGGCATCAGGATTAGGAATAAAAGTGCTCGTTTAAATTCGAAAAATGTTGCTTACTTGGTCGATTCGTTTTATTTCTATAAATTAAGCACTTGATGTTTATTTAAATATAAAATGTAAAATTTGAGACCAAGATAGTTATTTTAATCTCATTCCACTATAGTAGAACTCAACTATTCAGAATGTAATAGGAGGAGTAAGTATTATATTCATTATTTATAAATATAAAAGTGCGATTTATTATCTTTTACTAATTCTCCTTTCAAAACATTCTTGCGTAGTGATATGTCATCATAATTTTATTAGCCATATACTTAAACAAATATTCTACTTATTCTTAGCTTTCAGACTAAATATAAAGACTGAAACTGAAGCGGGTTTAAAAATAAAAATGAACATGGCGCACTGGAAAAATGGCAGTTATAAATAAATATATGATAACTGATAAATGACTTGTTTCTTTTATGTAGAACTGGGCGAACATCAATTCAGATTGCTATCTATTTGATAGCAAAAAGTGTGAAGTCGAAAAATGCAATCTTGTAAGTTTCTATCTCAAACAAAATCTGAGGACCCGTAGCAATACTGCCAACAACTCTCAAAGAAGTTGCTTGTAACGCGCTTGATTTTATAAATTCGTGCGCGGATGACAAATTCAAGAAGAGGCTATTGGCTATACAGGGTGGGCCAACTTAAAGCTTGTTTTTAAAAATGCAATAAAATGCACAAAATCCCTTCTACTATGGACTTATTAGTTAGAACAATCATTCCCGTTAATCTATATATATAAAAGAGTTCCGTGACTGATTGACTGACAGACAACGCACCGGGCAAAGTCGGAGTCTACACGAGGGCTATTTGACGAGGGCTGAAGTAAGTGCAAAAGAGAGGGTAAGTGAAACAGAAATACATTGGCACAGTCACGCGCGGGTAGCTATTTCGTGGGTTTTTTTTGACGTGCGGAAAATCTTGCGAGACTGCGCATCAGAACCTAGTTGGGCGAATTGAATGCGCGCTCGAAAGGAAAGAGTACGCGCTGGGCATTTTCATCGACATTGAGGGAGCTTTTGTTAACGCAACATTTGACAGCATGTGTAACGCTGCCAGACATCATGGCGTAGATAAAGCACTGGTCCTTTGGATCAAAGCAATGCTCATGCACAGGACATTGACCGCTGATGCAGGCCTCGACCAGTGTGTCAAATCTGGCGTAAACAGGGGCTGCTCTCAAGGTGGCGTCCTGTATCCGCTGTTATGGTGCATGGTGGTCGATTCCCTGCTTGATGCTCTCAATGCCTCTGGAATCCACGCCCAGGCCTATGCGGATGACGTCGCCATTCTTACTGTCGGCTCATGTTTGGCGAGTGTCCGTCGCAAAGCACAGGCGGCGCTAAATGTGATCGATGATTGGTGTACCAGAAATGGGCTGTCAGTCAATCCTCTTAAGACCGATGTCGTTCTCTTTACGGGAAGGAGGAAAAATACTGGCATGACTCGGCTGTTACTAAAAGGCACTTCCATCCCGATATCCAAGGAGGCTAAGTATCTAGGAGTCATCTTAGATAGTAAGCTTCTCTGGTCAAAACATGTTGAGCCAAAAACCACCAAAGCGCTGTCAGCTTTCTTGCAATGCAAAGGAGCTTTTGGCAAAACATGGGGCTTATCGCCGGCAAAGGTCCTTTGGATCTACACGGCAATGATAAGACCTATAATCTCATATGCATCGGTTGTCTGGTGGAACAGACTAAAACGCAAACACGTCGTAACCTCTTTCCCCAAACTCCAAAGAACGGTTTGTCTCAGCTGCACGGGGGCTCTCCCCAGCACGCCGGGCGCTGCTCTAGATGTTATGATGAACCATCCACCTCTTGATATATTTATCAGAGGGTGTGCTCTGAAAGCCATGTCTCGTCTAAAGAGAAATGGCTCTTGGTACAACTCGCATAGGAATAAAGGTGTGCTTGCGCAAGAATTGTCCTGCGACCCCTGTCTCATGGACATGCCTTCTGACGCACTGACGCCCGTTATCCTATTGCGTCGTAATTTCACAGTCGAGTTTCCATGGCGTCAGGATTGGCTATGGCTGGATACTGAACCTGGAAAGGATAGTCTTCGCATTTTCACGGATGGCTCCAGATCTGGGCGGGGGTCCGGTGCTGGGGTCTTCTTTGAGCGCGAAAACATCCGACTGCACTTCTCCTTAGGAAAATATGCGTCTGTCTTCCAATCAGAGATATACGCAATCCTATATGCATATGCGTATGTAGTGACAGCCAAGCTGCACTGAAAGCTGTGTGTAACCCCTTAACTAGCTCCAAATTAGTGCTTGAACTCAAGTCCTTCTTGAACAGAGTCGGCAGACTAAGTTCATTAAAGCTTGTATGGGTTCCAGGCCACTCTGGGATCCCAGGAAATGAGACCTCTGATGAACTCGACCCGCTAGGTCTACCTGCGTCCACGGTAAATTGCTACATTAACGATTGTGTATTTAACACACACAACCGTAGATGAAGGGATTGTCCGGGTTGCAGGATGACTAAGCGCATATGCCCTGATGTCTGCAAAAAATCTGCAGCATTCCTCCTGACTTTAAAGAGAATCGACTGCAGAAGGCTTGTGGGTGTTATCACGGGCTATTACACTTTTGCCAAGCATCTCTACGTGCTCGGCATCAGCGAGACGCCTACCTGTGCTGCATGTGGCGAAGAGGAGGATGATACTGCAGAGCATTTCCTCTGTGATTGTCCCGCCTTTGCTCGCGCATGGTGGCGCACCCTTGGAGCCGAAGTGGTGTGTGCCGGATCCCTTAGCTCTACATCACTGAAGCTCCTTCGAATTTTTCTCTGGAATACGGAGAAAATACAGTAATGTAAGGTGTCAGTCTGGAGTACAATGGACCAGTGATTGTGTCTGAGTGCTCCAGCGGATAGCAGCAAAAAAAAAAAACAATAAATGAAATATAACAAGTTATTAGACATAGAATCAACCACAAAAAGGCCCCAGGATATGATCTCATAACAGGTGAATTACTCAACAGACTCCCAAGAAAGACTCTAAAATATCTTAGAAACACCTTTAACGCAATGACTAGACTTCAACATTTTCCGAAAGTCGGGAAAGTTGCTGAAATAATACCTATTTTAAAACCCTCAAAAGATGCGACCATACCTACATCATATAGGCCAATAAGCTTACTCCCTGTATTGTCCAAAGTCTTTGAGCGACTGTTATGTGACCGTATGGAACCAATCCTAACAACATTAAATGTAACACCAAACCACCAGTTTGGATTTCGTAAACAACACTCGACGATACAGCAAATACATAGAGTGACTAATAAAATCTCAACAGACCTTGAAGAAAAAAACCGGCCAAGTGCGAGTCGGACTCGCGCACGAAGGGTTCCGTACCATCTGTGTATATAAATATGAAAGAGACTATGTATGTTACCTCATCAAATGACAGATCTTGGTTGCAGGCAGAATTTTTTGGATGAAAATCATGTCCTGTTTTTAGTATTTGTCGTGGTAGCGGCAACAGAAATACACCACCTGTCTCAACTATTACGGTTCATGAGATACAGCCTGGTGACAGACGGACGGACGGACAGCGAAGTCCTAGTAATAGGGTTCCGTTTTACCTTTGGGTACGGAACCCTAAAAATGAGAAAGAGTGTCGGAGACAAAACGGAGCCCTGGGGAACACCAGCATTTACAAAGTGAGTGTCAGACTTGAATTGAACGATTCGAAAGGTAGCTTCCAATCCATAGAAGAAGAGAGTCATCGATCCCGAATGCACGCATTTTCGACAAAAGAGCTTCATGCCAAACTCTGTCAAATGCTTTCGAAATATCAAGTGCAACTACTTTGCTCTCACCCGCCTGGTGGAGCGAATGATTCCACTTCTCGGTGAGATACACCATCAAATCACCAGTGGATCTGTTGCTGCGGAAACCGTACTGCCGCTCATTGAGGAGTTTCTGCGACTCGAGGTATTTCATTAACTGACGATTTATCAGTATTTCCATGACCTTGGAAAGAAGAGACGTTAGTGCAATGGGTCGGTAATTGGAGAGAGAAGAAGGTTCGCCTTTTTTGGAAAAGGGCTGGACAAATGCTGTTTTCCACCTACTCGGGTAGAGCCCAGAAGAGTAGGAAAGGTGAAAAAGCTTACGCAGTGGTTTTGCCAGCGTAGAAGAACACCTCTACGCCGGATTTGCAACTGCACGAGTACGGAAGTGAATTTGTCCCTTGGTGGAATTAACGTACTCCAGAACAGGCGGTGACAAAGATGATTTGGGGAGTTGCGAGTTCGCTGCGAATTATGCAGCAAGCAGATTAGCTTTGTCTAAGGTGACAGCTGGAATGTAATTGTGACTGAGCGTGGATATAGACGACGATGCGGAATTTTTGATGTTTTTAACGAAAGACCAAAAACTTCTGCTACCCCTGGGATATTGTAGGATTTTACGCCTCAGTTTTTGGTAATGTAAAAATTTGGCTCGTCGAATGTGGGAGTTACAGTAATTTCTGGCTTGTATATACCTTTTTCGGTTTTCCTCAGTGGAGTTTGTCTTATAATTCCGAAAACTTATCTCTCTCAACCTGATAACCTCATTGCAGCTCCAGTAATTTTATCCCTAATGACAGTGTTAATAATGTTTGTAATCATATCAGCCGCGGCATCCACTTCGTTGTTGAGGAAGCACAACGACCAGTTGAAGCTCCGAAAGAAGTTGTTAAGGCCGCACCAATTAGCTTTCTTATGATCCCATATTATTCTTTTGGGAGCTTTTTCTTTAACTGAGTGGAGTGAGTATGGGAATTTAGTTGTAGTGACACAGTGATCAGACCAGCCTACAGGAGATAATACATCCAAGGTGTATTTATCAGGTTGAAAGGTAAGAAACAAGTCCAGGGTATTGGCGGTATGACTGACAATATCCGGGATACGGGATGGCTCATTCACAAGCTGAGTTAATTGGCTTAACTCAGTGGAAATTTCGACAGGAATGGAAATGTATATTACTTAAAAGATTCAATGCAATACAAAAAAATCCATAACACCGCTGGGTGTTTAAGTAAACCAACGCACCATCGCGCAATGTATATGCAATTCGTAGTGTAAAAGGTCGTCTCTGTCTAAGTGTCTACCAAAAGCCGATTAAATAAAGGGACTATCGACATTTGTAAAAGAACATTTGTTCACCTACCTTCATTTTGCTGAATTCCTGACTCTGGCTTGGGAAGGAGGAGTGAAAATCGACAAATTTGCTTTTATGGATATATGTATGTATGTACTTCCGTGTATTTTGAAGGACTTCATATTTTCTTCTGTTTAGTTTGGTATGGCATGAGTCACAATGATTTTGCGTCTATTAGAAAGCAGTTGACGTATCTTCTAGTGGAATACGTTTTCTTTAAGAAGCTATTTAAAAATGTATATATGGATAGGAAAGACCAACCCTACAATTAAAGGATTCATTGTGATTACAACTACATATTGTATAGATGACCACCTCAATCGTGCAAACAAAATCACATGTATAAGTAACGATCCTCATTAATCATCCACGACTTTATATCGTACTGATATTGATTGCTTAATTTTACAATCAAACCCAACATCCTTTGTATATATGTATGGCACATCTACGAGTAACTACATCGTACAATGGGTGACCGATTGAACAATTAATTGCCTATTGACAGTAGAATATACTCAAGGTGTTCAATTTTCCCACATTAGTACTTACTATGTAAATTGTTAAATAACAAATCACGTCCCCTTTACCGATTTCTGGTGCCAATGCGTACCTAAAATAATGTATGAAGTTTACTTACATAAAGTGTCGCTTTCCTTGGAAAACTGTGCATTTGGGCTTTGCAGAATAGGTTATTCATCAATTAAGTTGAACATTTAGTTGGACTGGGGAGGTACTAGTAAGAAACATTTAAGAAACAAGGTTATTCGTGAAATAAGAGTTGCAAAGACACAATTTTTGAGGGCATGTGCTCGGACATACAGGGTAAAGTTATTAAATGCTCTGAACCTAGCGATATGCCAGCAAGGATCCCTGTTTCAATGCGAGGGTCAAGTTGACATACAGCCTCCTCGCGGCGCCCATTGAGAGGTGAACAAATGTATGCAGATACCGACCTAAGCAAGAGGACGCTCAACATAGCGAATCAACATAGCAACCAGGCGATCTGCGTAAGGTCGTACCGCTAACCAAATCGACTCATTGAAGCAAGACATTCGCCAAATAAGTAGCCGCGACCACCGTAAGCTACGTACCACTCCCGACAAGAAATCCGTTGTATGATGGCGAGTGTGAGTAGCAACAGACGAGGCGTACCAAAAGGCGCTGCGGCGAAAAACCAGGGCAGCGCGGGAGGAGTACCGAGCCAGAAGAAGGGAGAAGGCAATCAGAGCTCTTCAAGGCTGGCGTCGATGTTCTGCTACGGAGCATACACCAGATCATCTGTAGAATTTGGGAAGATGAAAGCATGCTCGACGACTGAAATATCAGCTCTTTTTGCCCCATCCACAAAAAACGCGATCTTACCTCCTGCAAGATTGTCGCATACAAGATCCTTTACAGCGTACTACGTGAACGTCTTAAGCTCTTTTGCACCGCACTAATTGGCAGCGGTTTCCGGCCTGGCAAATCGAATATAGACCAAATATCCACACTTCGACAATTCCTGGAAAAGACCAACGCGTTTCCAATCGATACTCATCATTTCTTTATCGGCCTTAAAGCCGCACAGCATTCATCGCAAAGAATTGTTTGATGCCATGGGCGAATTTGGGATCCCAGGAAAACTGATCCGGCTGGGTCGCGCCATGCTAAAACATACGCGATGCACCGTGCAGTTCGGTTCTAGGACATCTGAACCGTTGGAAATATGCACTGGATTTTAGCAAGGAGATGCGCTGTCATGCGACTTCTTCAATTTAGTGCTGGAGCAGATAGTGCGACGGGCAGGCGTCCACAGGGAAGGCACTATCTTCTACAAGTCTGTTCAGCTGCGAATGATATTTACATCATCGCGCGGTCTCGGCGTGACGTTGTAGAAGCTTTCTCGGCGATTGAGGAACAGGTGAAACGAATTGGATGAGACAAAGTATATGCTGTCAAGACAAAAACTGATCCGTCGATCACCTTAGATACAACGATTGACAGCTAAAATTTCGAAGTGGCTAAGGAGTTTATCTACCTCGGGGCTAACGTAAACTCCACAAACGACACCACAGTGGAGATCCGGCATAGAATCGCCTTTGGCAATCACTGCTGCTTCGGTTTGTCCAAATAACTGGGGTCAAAACTTCTCACTCGAAGAAGCAAAGTCATGCTTACAATACGCTTATACTGCCAGTCTTGCATTACGGAGCTAAAAGCTGGACAATAAAAAGAACAGCGGAGCTGATTTTGGGTTCTTTCGATAGAACGATTCTGCGCCGAATATTTGGTGCTGTCTGTGGGGAAGCTGAATGGAGGAGAAGACACAAGCGCAAACTCTGCGAGCTGTACAAAGATGTGGATATAGTCTGGAAGGAAAGATCCGTCGACTACATTGACTCGGCCACATCGAGCACATGATCACCAAAGCTCCAGTCTTCGACCCCGAGCTGCCTGGTTCGAGAAGAAGAGGAAGACTGAACCTGCCGTATAAAGACCAAGTAATGGCGGATGTAAGACAGCTTGGTCTTGATAACTGGAAGCAGCGTGCCGGCAATCCATGGAGGATCTGAGTCTGAGTTATGGCTGCCTTCCATCCTTGACGGTCCCGGGCATCCTGATTCCTGTCATAAAGACCAAGTTGTCTTGCATCTGCGATGTCCCCTTTCATAGGGTCTTCAGCCTTTACGGTAGGGGCGTGTATGAGGATGATGTTGTAAAATTTGCCTACGGATCACAGTCAGGCGATCACTTATAGGCTTAAAGTCGATGACCTTCGACCTTAACCGCTTTCCCACGATAAATCCGCACCCCAAAATTTGCAATCTTTTGCGACAGCTGTAATAGATGTCGCAGTCCTTTCTCCTCATCATACCGTTTCCTATCCAGCGTATTTCGTGGATCGCAGTAACATCCACCTTGTACTGCGTGAAAGTTCTATCCAGTTTATGAGCAGCTCCAAGAGTGTACAGAGTTCTGACTTTCCTGGAGCATACTCGCAAATCATGTTCCTTTTTCGCGCCATGTCGTTTTTGAGAATCCGTTCGTTTTTCCGAGGTATTTTGCTCTTCCATAATTTGTTTTCTTTTACATGGGCGGGTTGTTGGCCCGCCGCACAAACGCCAGTCTGTTCGGGGTATTGTAGCGCCCTCTTGCTTAGGTCGACATCTGCATACATTTGTTCACCTCTCAACGGTTGTTGTAGAGGGTTTCCAGAGGGCGCCGCGGGGAGGCTGTCTGTCAACTTGACCCGGGCATTGAAACAGGGATCGTTGCTGGCATGTCGCCAGGTTGAGAGCGATCAACAACTTTACCCTTTATGTAGGAGCCCATACCCTCTACCTGAATGACAACTTGCAACGCAATAACTGATTGGTTCGGATTCAATCCGGATTTCGTAGTTGCATAACTGCTTTGCTTAATGTTCTAGAAGACATACGTGAAAAATTGGACAGTGGCTATGTAAAATTGTTGGTGCTTTTAGACTTCTCCCAAGGTTTTGACATCGTTAACCATTCAATTCTCATTAAAAAATTGTCCCATTATTTTAGTCTATCCCCATCTGCTTTGAATTCACTTTGATCGTACATAAATGGGAAGAAAGAAAGCAGTGCACAGTGTGTTTCTCCCCTACCACGAGGAGTTCCGCAAGGGTCAATTTTGAGACCCCTCTTGTTCTCAATGTATATAATTGATATAGCTTCGGTTATCTTACACTCTTCAAAGCACCTCTACGCTGATGACGTTCAGATTTATCGAAGCTGTCGCCTGGACCTATTTGAGAACTGAACCGATAATATAAGTGAAGACCTCCGATAAATCTCAGATTGGTCTGTGGAAAATAGCCTGAGAATTAATCCAAAGAAATGTGAATGTTTGGTCATTTCAAAAGCAAAGCTGGGTCTCTCAAGTTTTCCATCAGTCCATCAAGTTTTCCAGTACTTACTTAGGGGGCGCTACAGATCGGGGTGAATCTGGGCGTCAACCAACATGCCTCTCCAGCCGGCCTGATCGTTGGCCAGCCGCTTCCAGTGCCGCACGCCCAGTTGGTTGATCCCTTTCCACCTGTGCGCGCCACCTTAAGTGCGGTCGTCTTCTGCTGCGTCGTCCCTCGGAGTTGGAATCGAAGACTCTTCGGGCTGGAGCGTTGATGTCCATTCGCTCTAATTGGCCTAGCCATCTTAGACATTGGATCCGAAGACGTCTAACTAGGCCGATGTCGCTGTACAGCCCCTACAGTTCTTGGTTGAATCTCCTCCTGCACTCTCCATTTACGCAAACGGGACCAAAGATTGCACGCAGAATTTTCCTCTCGAAACGCCCAAGAGCCTCTTCATACGCTTTTGATAACGTCCAAGCCCCAGCGCCATAGAGGAAGGCCGGGATGATTAAGGTTTTGTAGAGGGATACCTTAGTTTTTCGAGAGAGGGCTCTAATACTCAAATGCCTCTTGAGCCCGAAGAAGCAGCGGTTGGCAAGGGCTATTCTGCGTTTTATCTCAGCGCTGGTGTCGTTGCTGCTGGTCACTATCGGGCCAAGATAGACGAAGTCCTTGACTACTTCGAAAACATAGCTGCCGAAGGTGACGTTCTGATCAAGACGTCGGTGCTGCGGGTCTTTCATTATTTTAAGCATATATTTGGTCTTGTCCCCATTTGCCCATAGACCCACTTTAGCCGCTTCTGCTTCAATGCTTGTGAACGCCTCATCGACGTCTCGCTTTGCCCGTCCAATAACGTCAATGTCACCTGCGTAGGCAAGCAGTTGTGTGGACTTGAAGTAGATCGTACCTCTTGTATTGGCCGCAGAGTCCCGCACGATATTTTCATGAATAATGTGTAAGAAATCACATGACAGTGCGTCACCCTGTCTAGAACCTTTTTTAACATCAAAGGGGTCGGTTAGTTCACCTCCGACCTAAATGGAGCAGCGAGAGTTCTCCATAGTCATCCTGCATAGTCTGACGAGTTTGGCAGGAATGTTAAAACATGACATGGCTCTGTATAGCTCGTCTCTATAAACACTGTCATACGCGGCTTTAAAGTCGACAAAAAGATGGTGCGTGTCGACCTGGAATTCATCGGTCTCCTCCACGATCTGCCGTAGTGTAAATATTTGGTCTATCGTGGATATTCCTGGCCTGAAACCACACTGGTAGGAACCTATCAGATTGTCCACGAACGGTTTCAGGCGCTTCCACAGTACTGAAGAGAGGATCTTGTACGCGATGTTCAGGAGGCTTATCCCTCTGTAATTGGCGCGATCACAGGGGTCTCCTTACCTATGGACCGGGCAAAGTACACTTAGATCCCATTCATTGCAGACGAGTTGGTGCATGTTCCTGACCAGCTCATCGCCAGCTGCTTTAAACAGTTCCGCGGGGAGTCCGTCTGCTCCAGCAGCTTTATAACACTTAAGTTTCCTTCGTCTTCGTCCATTGTGAATGGTTCGCTCTGCCTGACGGCGGCAGGCGATGACTATCATCGGAGAAGTGGTCCTTTTACAATCTCAGCATCGACTCTGACTCCACTACTAGTTGTCCGTGTTCATCCCTACAGGCTTTTGCTCTGGCTTTATAGCCTTGGCATGTTCGTAACAGCAGCTCGTAACGGCAGTAACATCTCTCCATCTCCTCGATCTCGCGCTTCTCGTGCTCCTTCTTTTTCCTTCTCAGAAGCGCATGCTCCTCCCTCCTTTTCTGTTCATAGACCTCGCGGGCAGCTCTCGTCCGTCGATGCAATGTGGCCATGTATGCATTCTGTTTCTCTATATGGGCCTGTCTGCACTCATCATCAAACCAGGGGTTTCTCGATGGTGGTGGCTCGAAACCGAGTACATCTAAGGCGGCCTCTCAAATGGCGTTCTGACAACGACTCCATTGCTGTTCTATGGTATCTGCAGATTGCATCGGGACTTGAGAGAGCTTGAGGGAGACTTGATCGGCGAAAGTCCTGGGGGTCTCCTGCGATTGCAGCTTTCCGACGATAAATTTTGGTGTTCTTACTCGACTCCGTTGATTCCGAGACATTCGCATCCGTACTTTGGCTGCAACAAGGTAATGATCCCAATCGATGTTGGCTCCTCGAAAGGTTCGGACATCTAGGATGCTGGAGGAGTGTCTGCCGTCGATCGCAATATGATCAATTTGGTTGGTTGTCGATTGATCGAAAAACCGCCAGGTCCCCTTATGGATGTTGAGGTGTGGGAATCGTGTACTTGCTACTACCAGAGTATGTCCCGCCATAAAGTCCACTAGCCTTAGTCCGTTTTCTGACGTGGTGTTGTGTAGACTGTGCTTTCTAATGACCCGTTCAAAGATAGCTTCCTTACCCAGCACCGCATTGAAATCTCCTAGAACGATTTTTGTGTCATAGCTGGGACATTGCGCATACGTTCTGCCTAGGAGATCATAGAAGTCGTCTTTATGTCGGTCATCTTTCTCCTCTGTGAGGGCGTGGACACATAATAAGCTTATATTGCCGAGATTGGCCTTGATGCGGATAGTTATGAGGCGTTCGCTTACATACTGGAAGCTTAAGACTTTTTGCCTAAGTCTGCCTCGAATAACAAATCCGCATCCGAATAAGTGTTGTTAATTTTCTCTGTAGCAGTTTCCGTAGTAGATATCACAGTTGTTCATCCGCTTTTTGCCTGGCCCATCCCATCGCACTTCTTGTGCGCGGGGATGTCTGCCCTATAGCAGTCCAAAGAGTTGACCAGTTGTCCGGCTGCACCTGGTCTGTTCAGGGACCTAACATTCCAGGTGCAGATCCTGAATTAGTTCCTTTTAGACGTTTGCGGGGGTCGTCAACATGTAATCCGTCCGTATCCGAGGTTGTTAGTTGTCTCTGAACAAGCTTTGGTTTTATGCGAAAGGGATGTTAACCCTAAGCGCAACCCCCAACCTGGAGGGCCAGGTTCCTCTTTCCCCAGGAACAAGGGGTCGGGTCGCTGCACACATTGGTTCACTACCACCTGGCGGTTGACAGTATAGCTGTCCATGGGAGGCCACGCGGAGGCTGTGTGTCAACTTGGATTGAGCAGGGACAGAGATCGAAGCTGGCGTTTGCCAAGTTAAAAGCGATCAACTTCTTTGCTCTGTTTGCTCGCTCCCTTCTCCCCTATCTCTTTTTTCTAATACAACCAATTTTGAAATATATCCAATCAACGATTCTCTTGGCTCAGTAGATATCTGTTGTAATAAAGCAAATAAATTTTTAGACTGAGTCGTATTCATTTTTAACAAGGTCAAATGTTTATGTTGTAATGCGGTGAGTGCAGCTGTGAACTGGTTGTGTTATTGAACAAACATGTACGTAAAGATGTTTTTGAAAATTTGTGAACATACGCTCACAGATCAATTTTGCCACAAAGAGTTGGTAAATACAGTAAGTTACATCTGTCGTTGTATATATGTACTTGCGAAGGGAAGACAAATTGTTTCATAAATGAATAAGAAACAGGAAAATGAGATAGTTGAATGTAAGCCCCTTAAAAAATCTCGAACATATTCCCATGGAAACACTTAAACCTTGATACCATGAATACGAATAAAATGACCACAATTTCAACGCAAAATTAGCAAACCCAATATATGAACACAATGTCCAACAGTTTACTTCAATCCGTCTTGAAAGCTATGACATGTACATGGTAATTATAATTAAAATTGTCTTCGGATAACATTTATAGGCTTAAAGTCCTCTTTATCTCAGTATTGTCACCATAGGCCATCATATTTTAATAAAGTTCCCAGCGGGACATAGATTTACATAACCAGTCAAAATTAAATCGCTACGACAACCTGTTTATGTGTACCTTAAACTTCAACTTCAACAACCAGTTAACATTGGTAATTCCCTTAATAATTTGAAAGTGACAGACATACGCAATTCCTCTATATCCTCAATTAATGTCGCTAAGGATATTGGCTTAACGAAGGATACAATATAGAGAGACAGTGAGAGAATCAGCAGAAGTTGAATTAAGTCCTCCAAACGGACAACGTAATCCGAATGAATTATGTTTGTTGGCCTTGTATCTTTAAGGAGAACTGCTTAAGGAAAGCTCGTTAATCGGGATAAGATTCGGTTAACATTGAATGGGCACTTGTAGGTTTGAGTACAGCACTTACATTCGTTGAATGGAACATAGAAAATGTATATGTTTCAGCGAATAACTATAATTAGTCTTTACTTATTATTATTTCTTCTTAGTCTTCATGAGCCTGATGTTCAGATACAAATTAAATAAAACTTTTATATTTTGAACGTGTATGATATCACACTTTACTTTACGTAAGTATCAAAATCATATTAAGAGTAACAAGAATCTTAATTTCAAGGTCTCCGTATAGTGAAAGTGGAATTTATATCAAAAGAGTATTTCTCAGAATAATATTCGAGATGTTTGTTTACATTTATTTGAACATCTCCTACGAATAGACGAGATTTATTTTCGAGAGAGCATGCGCACTTCGAGCGGTATATTCCCGCAATCCATTGTACCGATTTAATATATTATACCTATAGTATGTTAAGATATGTACATCTGCTTATGCAACTGCAGAAGCGGCACTGTTCTTTCCCAGTCTTAAGACTATATTAATACTTACTTACTTACTTAGGTGGCGCTACAGACCGTGGTGAACCTGGGCCTCAACCAACAGGCGTCTCCAGCTGGCACGGTCTTTGGCCAGCTGTTTCCAGCGCCGCACGCCCAGTTGGTTAGGGTCCCCTTCCACCTGCGTGCGCCACCGATGATGCGGCCGTCCTCTGCCGCGCCTTCCTTCCGGGGTGAATTCGAAGACTCTTCGGGTTAGGGCTGTATTTTCCATGCGATCTACATGGCCTAGCCACCTTAGACGCTGTATCCGTAGACGTCGTACCAGGCCGATGTCGCTGTACCACCCGTAGAGTTCTTCGTTATATCTTCTCCTCCATATACCGTTTGAACAAACAGGACCGTAGATAGTGCGCGGAATTTTCCTCTCGAATCGACCAAGGGCATCTTCATCCGCTTTTGTTAAGGTCCAAGCCCCTGCGCCGTAAAGGGATGATTAAGGTCTTATATAGTGTGTTGCAGGAGTTTCAGGCAGGATTTAGAAAGAAATACTCGACAGTTGATCAAGTATTTGTACTACTCAATATTGCGGAGATGTATAAACAGAAACATAAAAAACTATATGCCTTTTTCGTAGACTTTCGAGCGGCCTTCGACACCATACCGCGCGAGGCTCTGATTTACAAACTGTACAATATCGGTTTCTCAACTAAAATAATCAACATCTTAAGAGCAATGTATGCAAATAATGTGGCGTATGTGTGGGATGGGGAGTCCATATCTGACGAGTTTACAACAACGATGGGTGTGAAACAAGGGTGTATCTTGAGTGCTTTACTGTTTATCTTATTCATTAACGACATATCAGATACTATAAAGGGTGGAATTGAGGTCGGCAGCATAAAAATTCCGGCTCTTAAGTATGCGGATGACATCGTACTCCTTTCCGAAACTGTGGATGGATTGCAACTTATGATGAATAGGCTCTGTGTTTACTGCAAATACTGGAACTTGAACGTGAACTTGACTAAATCAAAGGTAATTGTTTTCAGGGGCGGTGGTGGCAGATTTTCGCGAAACGAAAGGTGGACTTATCAAGAAGAAATGGTAGAAATTGTCCGCGAGTACAAATACTTAGGAATTTTGGTGTCATCGAACCTGAATATGAAGAAACACCTTAAAGCCAAGCTATCTGAAGCCAAACGAGCAATCTCATCAGTCTGGGGTCGCTGCATCAACAACAAGTACGTAACACATAGCTCGAAGCAGAAACTTTTTCGCTCAACTGCAGCCTCAGTTCTTTTATATGGAGCTCAAGTGTGGGGATACTGTTCCTTTGTTGAAGTTGAGAAATTTCTTCGTTATTTCCTAAAGCGGATATTCCATTTACCAAGTGCTACGCCTAATTACATGCTGCATCTAGAAACTGGTGTACCGCCTATGTTCCTGGAAACACTGAGACTACATTTTGATTATGTAGTACAAGTTCTGGCAATGAGGGACGATAGACTGCCAAAAGTAGTACTTAAGAGTGTAATAAGGAATAGAGCAAGTTTCATCCTAGAATGGGAACGCCTTGCATCAGACTGTGGAGAAACCATAAGGATAACACCCGATGGTTATTCTGAACATCTAAGAGCGCGTCTCAACGCCCTATTAGAAAAAGTCGCGCGAAACATGTTTGATCAATTTGTATCGGATGCACAGTCATCCCAGTATAGAATATACTACAGTAAGCTGAAATACCACCTATCAGAGAAAACTTACTTTTTAAACTGCAACTCAATAGAAAAAATTATCATAATTTTTAAAATCAGAGGTGAGCTACTGAACCTGAATTTCATACCACATCGTCCTGAGCTCCCTATCTTATGCAATCTCTGTAATATGAAGGTGCGAGAGGATGTATTTCACTTCCTTGCAGTATGCCCAGTTTTAAAAGGAATTCGAGGGATATTCTTTAATTCTTATATTTTGGAAAAAGATGAAGCAATTCAAATCTTAAATGGACTCCGAGGGTGGGATGTACTCTACAACTACTGTACAAATGCACTTCGTTATAGGAAATGTATTGTTGAAGAAGATTTTTAGTGCCTAATGTATATACTTTGTTCTCTTTGTAAAGCAAAAATATGTAGAAAATGTAGAAAACGTATTGTCAATCTGGTAGACGGCCATAGGCCAAACCATAATAGACTTAGATAATATAATGATTGTAATGGATTTAAAACTGAAATAAAAGTCATACCTACTACTACTACTACTAGTGTCACCTTGGATTTCCGAGAGAGGGCTCTACTTCTCAATTGCCTCTTGAGCACAAAGAATCAGCGGTTGACAAGAGTGATTCTGCGTTTTATCTCAGTGAGCCAAGGTAGACGAATTCCTTGACCACTTCAAAGTTATATCCGCCCATGGTGACGTTCTGGCCAATTCGTCGGTTTTGTCCGTCTCTTTTAGATGAAAGCAGATATTTGGTTTTACCCACATTAACCTTGAGACCCATCTTAGCCGTTTCTACCTCAATTCTTACAAATGCCTCATTGACGTCTCGCTGTGTCCGTCCAATCACGTCAATGTCGTCGGCGTACGCGATCAATTGCGTAGACTTGAAATAAATCGTACCTCTTGTGTTGGCCAGTGACTCTTGCTCGATCTTTTCAAGCACGATGTTGAAAAAGTTGCATGACAGCGCGTCACCTTGCGTAAATCCACGGGGCCACCGGGTGGCCGTGGTGCAGTGGTTAACATCATCGACCGCCGAGCGGAAGGTTTATGGTTCAAATTCGCTTCATAGCCAAGAATAAAAGTAGTTTCTATACCGCCAAAAAGTATGCAACGCTGTTGAGAATGGAAAGTGACCAGACGTACTGCTGCAGGCATAACACTCACAGTATATGGTCAAACGAGATTCATCCTCTGCGTATGCAATACTAAAAAGTGCTTGAACGAATTACTACGGACTATAACCAACGCGGAATTTGGTCGGCTCTCGTCCTATCTAGGTCTATGACAACCACCCCTGAGAGTAGTGAACGAACATCAACGACCCCAACCACTGTACTCCGTTCAGGTTGTGTGTGTCAACACATCATAAGAGAATATAAAAACAAAACTCTTGAACCTGCGCGAGTCTCTAAAAAAAAAAAAAAAAAAAAAAAAAAACAAAGGTCTTGGTTTGCTCATTACCCACCTTAATGGAGCAGCGAGAATTCTCCAGTCGGACGAGTTTGGCAATGATGTTAAAATTAGACATGGCTTTGTGAGTGGTGAGTGTCGATTTGGTCTTTTCCAAGATCTGCCGTAGCGTAAATATTTGGTCTATTGCGGATTTACCTGGCCTGAAACCACACTGATAAGAGCCGATCAGGTTATCCACAAACGGTTTCAGGCGTTCACACAATACGGCAGAGAAGATCTTATATGCGATGTTAAGGAGACTTATTCCCCTATAGTTGGCGCAGCTATAGGGGTCTCCTTTCTTATGGATCGGGCAAGCGATGCTGAGATTCCATTCGTAGGGCATTGCAAATGAGGTGGATGAGATGGATAAGGACGCACCTAACCAGCTCATCTCCAGCCGCCTTAAGAAGCTCAGCAGACAGGCCGTCTGCGCCCGCAGCTTTATTAGACTTAAGTCTTGATATCGCTATCGTCGGGTGGATTGAATTCTGTTACATTGTCGTCCATTACGAATGGCTCGTTCTGCCTGACAGCGGTATCTTGTCTATCATCGCCATTATACAGTCTGCAGAACTGGTCTTTCCAAATCCTCAGCATCGACAGCGATTCTACTACCAGTTCTCCATGTTCAGCCCTGCAGGCCGCCGCTCTGGCGTTGTAGCCATGGCATGTTCGTTTTACTTTATTGTAAAACTTACGGGTGCCATTCCTGCCTAAGCATCTCTCCATCTCCTCGATCTCACGCTTTACGTGTTCTTTCTTCTTTCTTCTGAAAAGCGTGGGTTCCTCTCTTCTGTTGTTTGTGCTGCTCTTTGAGGATCGGCAAAGAGTCTGGCAGTCTATTGCGAATGTAGCTTTCCGACGTCAAACTTACGTAGTCCTACTCGACTCCTAAGCATTCTTGATATCCTCATTCGTATCTTGGCTACAACAAGGTATTGGTCCGAGTCGATGTTGGCCCCTCGGAAGGTTCGTACGTCGAGAATACTGGAGGAGTGTCCAGTATTCGCCGATCGCATTGTGATCAATCTGGTTGGTGGTCGATCAAAAGACCGCCAGGCATCTTTGTGGATATTGTGATCGGGGAATCGCGTGGCTGCTACAAGGAGGTTACGCCCCGTTAGGGAATCGATTAGCCTAAGTCCGTTGTGGTGTTATGGAGGCTGTGCTTTCCTATGATCGACTCAAATATATCCTCTTTGCCCCGTTTTGCACTAAAATCTCCTAGAACTATTTTTGTATCGTAGCTGGGACATTGGGCATAGGTTCTGTCTAGGAGATCGTAGAATTCTTCTTTGAGTCGATCATCCTTTTCTTCGATCGTCCTTTGTTTTTACGTGAAAGGGATGTTACCCCTAACCACAACCGCCAACCTGGAGGGCCAGGTTCCTCTTTCCCCAGGAATAAGGGGTTGGGTCGCTGCTCACATTGGTTCACTACCTGGCGGGTGCCAGAGTAGCTATCCAGGGGGGGCCACGCGGAGGTTGTGTGTCAACTTGGATTAAGCAGGGACAGAGATCGAAGTTGGCGTTTGCCACGTTAAACGCGATCCCCTACGACTATATTAATGTGCTTACAAAATCCGTTGATGGTTATCCAATTATTCCTTCTCTCGAACTTCCAAAATCAGCCTACACATAACAGTACTTTCAATATGCCGACATATTTTGAACATAGAGTAGGTTAGAAAAGCTTAACACCCTTGATTTCCGCTAAGTATAATAAAGTCGAAACGCGAGGAATGAATATTCTTAGCTACTGAACTGTAGCTGAAAAGGCTACGGGAACCCCTGAACATTTTTCTGTGCCAAGACGAGTAATCACCGACTTCAATTAAGTACTCCCACTCCATTTACGTATGTATATGTGTACATTTTCCCCAATTCTATGAAATGGAAGGATATATGCGTTCATACGGCGATGTAGTCAACGAATCGCACGAATAGGCATTATGAATGGACCCAGTAAGGTCGCAATTATGGCATACTGGAAAACCTATTTTGTAACAACCAACAGGGCTGACGTTGACAGAATTTTGTTACCTGATTAAGCAGGAGTGAAATCCGGTTGAAATGACTAACAGGCTAATGCTGAAAACGCCCCCGTCCTGTTGAAGCTATTTCTGGTATCAAGATACGTTCAAGGCTTCGTCGCCATTAAGTTGGTGGTGTAGGTCCAGGTGTAGGTAGGTGGGTAGGTAAGATCGTAGCCTTTCCAGAAATGAGGAAAACACACATAGGCCAGGGAGGCCCGTTGTGCAGCTACGAGGGGGCTTAGCCCCCTATTCGTTAAGGAAGTAAGAGCCTAGGTGTCGTTTCCTGATTGTGCAGAATGCCGGGCAAGTGCAGGCAGTCTGGCAGTTTCTGCAGAAATCATTCGGAACTATACCTAGTTTTTGCGCGTGACTGTCGATAAGGCAGTGTCCTATGACGACACCTATAACTTTGTAGAAGTCAGTTGTTTTTAGGGAGATTATACTCCTTGTCCGCTGACTATCGAGCCGGTCCCTGGGTCCATCTCCGCTTCGTCCCGGCCCTGGCGAGATTAGTAAGAATAAGTTTAATGGTTGCAAGGGGTATTCCCTCACAAGCCGCGATTCATTGTAGCGTCGTTCCTAGTTTGGCGAGTGTGTCGGCTCTTTCATTCCCTGGAATGTCTCTGTGTCCTGGTACCCAGATAAGTTGTATGTTGAACTGTTCGGCCATCTCGTTAAGAGATAGGCGACAGTCGAGACTAGTTTTTGATGTGTACACATAGGACCCCAACGATTTGAAAGCTGCTTGGCTATCCGCGAGAATTCGGATATTCGTAGTGGATATCACGTTCCACTTCAGCCAAGACAAGGCCTCTTTTATTGCCAACAGTTCCGCCTGGAAAATGACTCCACTACCCACCCCGTCTTTGGTTTTAGACCCGTCAGTGTAAAAGTCTACGCTGTATCTGCTGGGTTGAGTATGGCGGGTCCAGTTTTGTCTGTCCGGGTAAAGCGTCATGAAGTTTTTTTTTCCAAGACCATGTTGGGTTCTGTGAGGTCCAAGCTTACTGCCGTGGTTGTCCTGTTATTCAGGATGGAGGAGTTCCCGGTGACACAACTCGTCTATTTCGAATTGGCTTTTAGTCTAATAGCCGTGTGTGTGGCAATTTCTCTCAATCACGCATATTGTGTGTGATTTAAGTTTGACATAGGTGAAAGGGACCTACAGTTTAATGCCGATTCCGAACGGCGTGAGTCGAGAAGCTTTTTCATGGCGAGTATACTACGGGGGGTTTTGCCAGTACCCCGCCGAGGAGGGACGCCGCGAAATAAACATTCAATGACGATGGTGTTATCGGGATCCGAACTCGCTCATCGTGCGTCAGAGTCCAACACACTAACCACTGCGCCACCGCGCCCTGTGTGGCAATATGCTTGCCGAATATATCGAGTGGTGTAAGGTCGAGTATCGTGTTAAACGCAGCCGTTGGGGTGGACCTGAGGGCCCGGTAATGCACATACACGCCAACCTTTGTACCTTCTCGAGTTGTTTGTGGTATGTTGTCTTGTCCAGTGCAGTCCACCGGACGGTCTAACGACCGTGATTTAGAGCCATAGGGTGATCTTGGGGTTGAATCCCCATTTTTTTCCTATGGCTTTCTTGCATGTGTTGCTATTGTTGCTTTTTTAGCTCTTCTGATTGTGTTGCTCTTCCAGGTTAATTTCCTGGCTAGGTCCGGGTGTAACATTCCTGGTTAGTGCCTGTCCGGCTTTGGCTCAGTACCCCATAAGGGCCTGTGACAAACCTCGCATTGCCTCACTGCTTGCAAAGACAACCATGGGATAAATTAGCTACTTGACTACGCATCTGAGCTTTGATAGAGGCCTTGATTGGGGACCCAACAGCAATGAATACAACAATAACAACATCATACCAAAAGCAGATCAAGCAAATCAATGACGAGAACTAACACCAAAAGTGCATGAACGAATTACTGTGAATTATAACCAATGCGAAATTTGATCGGCTCTCGTCCTATGTAGGACAGACCACCCCTGAGAGTAGTGAACGAACATCTACGACCCAAAAACCACAGCACTCCGTTCAGGTTGTATGTCAAAACATCAACCTGCGCGAAACTTTCCCTCTCCCTGTTATCTTCGCTCGCACAACGTTCAATACGTTATAAGGCCTCAGACTTGAGTGCGCGTGTGACTCTTAAAAAAAAAATAAAAAAATGAAAAAGAAGGCAATCCGTTCAAAACGGAGCAACAGACTGCAAAGGTCGCCTCTCAGTCAAGTAGAAAGCCCAAGTTCAGGAGTGGACCCACGGACTGATCTCAGCAAGACACCCACAACCGGCAACACACTATCAGTCTTCCACAAGCTAGCAGAGTATCAAAGCGCTCTATGAACTGGCTGCTATCGAGATGCACGACGATACGGCCAAAGAGGTTATTCGGAGAAACAATGTTTCGCAAACCTCCCCACGGCTGAAACCTGTCACAATACCGAAAAGGAAACCGAAGCTAAAAACGAAACTCCGTCATCAAAGTGACGGCCGAAAACAGCTGCGTCGGTGGCGGAAAAGGTTCTCTGCCCAAAGCAGATCGATCAGGCGTATGCGAGGCGCCAAGAAGCAGCAAGGCAATGCGGCGCCAAGTAGCTAAGCCCCCTGAGATGGAGGCGTGGAGCGGTGGCTGGCCAGAAGTCGCCAGAAATCGAAAAAAGGCGACACAGCCGCAAGGCAGTAGACCGGGAGAGAGACAGAGGCCTGACGCTATTGTGGTGGTGGCAAAAGGAGAAATCCTCCGAGAGCCAAAGCGGACCCAAACATGTGCGATCTGATAGGAAATACATCGGAATACAGATCACTTATTTCAAGGAGATGATAGATGAAAACGTAGGAGATGGGGTGGAGGTACGAGCCCTATTGCAAAAACAACGGTGAAGATCAAAGACGTTGACGAGATCACAGGAGTGACATCTTCAAGGTGACCAATTCTCAATTCGGCGTGGAAGTTAATGAAGCCGGTGTACTTAGCCTAAGGAAAGCCTACGGAGGCACCCAGGTTGCAATCCTAAGCATCCCAGTAGAGAGTGGAAACAAGGTGCTACAATCGGGTAAAGGGAAGATCGTCTGGGTGATTTGCCGCATGCGTATATGCAGGAATCTAACCAGATGCTTCAGATGCCTCGAATAATGGCACTCAGCACGTCAGTGTACTTGCGAGTAAGATCGCCCAAAGTAGTGCAAAAAATGCGGAGAAGATGGCCACATTGCTGAACTATATGCCAAAGAATCTATGTATTTCTGGCAGTTTCCAGAGAAGAAAGTTCAGACCCTGTAGCCGGCAGCAGCAAGTATCCGGCAAATCGGAAAGCGCTGTCAGAAAAACAACAATGAAAGTAATTGAAAAAAACCTAAATCAGTGCGCAGTCGCACAAGACTTACTGGCATAAACGATACATGTGGGAAAGGTCGATGTAGCAGTTATAAGTGAACTTTATAAAGCCTCATAAAGCATGTGAAAGACACTCAGCAGGGGAAATAGGTCAACCGCCCTATAAACGGCCGTAACGGTCGTAAACGCCAGAATAAACGGAATTCTCTTCTAAAGCTGTTATGCTCCCACTACACTATCACTGGAGGAGTTTGGAAGACTTCTCGACAATATCGCAACTGATGCAAGAGGTAAACACCCAGTTGTAATTGCGGGAAACTTCAACGCCCGATTCACAGAGTGAAGCAACAGACACACGGACGCATTGGGAAGAATCCTTTTGGAAACGTTTGCGCTTCTTGGTGTAAACCCGGTTAATACAGGTGCTACAAGTACCTTCCGCAGCTGGTAGGTCGTCAATAGTCGACATAATCTTTGCGTGTATCTTCTCACCAACAAAATATGAAAAGTGAGCGAGGACTACACGCACCGCGACCACAAAGCTATTATAATGGAGATCGGCGAGAGAAAATGGAAACAGCGTCCAAAACAGACAGGTCCCAGGTCTACAAATACGCTCTTTGATAACGATGTTTTTGAAAAAGTCCTGAAAGGTGTGACTGTTGATAATGATACATCCGCAGAAACAATCTCTAAGCAACTGGGACTGGCGCTAACTACAGCGCGACGCAGCGATACCAAATCCAGCAAAAGAGGCTCCGCGTGTTACTGGTGCAACGAGAATATAAAGCGGCTAGGAGCCGACTCTCTCAGAGCACGAAGAAAATCCCGACGTTCCAGAATTAGACCAGACTTTTAGACCTTAGTTCAGCTAGAAAGAGGCGAGCTGTTAAAAGTCATCAAAAAAGCAATGCGAGGTGTTTTAAAAAAACTCTGCGAGGAGACCGACATAGACCCTTTTGGTAAAGCATACGAGGTGGTCACCGAAAGAATAAAAAGCAATAGTGGTCGGCCGATTACCGCACTCTGCAGATTCCTCTAATTACCTTAGAGGAGCTAAGGTAAAGATTAACAAAGCACTCGTACAAGATGGGATTCCAAATAAGGCGGTCAAAGCGGCGATTATGGCTATGCCAGACGTCACCGGCGAAGGCGGAACGGGAGTTTCGTAGCGATCAGTCCTCGGACCTCTACTGTGGAATATTATGTACGATGGCGTTTTCCGATTACCGCTTCCCGAAGGACTGCGAATCATCGGTTTTGCCGACGACATTGCTCTTGTCTTGTAATTACCGGCCTGGAGATAGCGGCCCACAAAACGGAGACTGTGCTCATAACCACCCGCAGGAAAGTGGAATATGCGAGCTTCTTAGTCGGACATCAGACGATTATGTCTAAGAAAGTACCTACGGGTTAAGGTTTAGGGAACGCATAAGGCAATAAGGCATCCTTTACATAAGGAGCACTCTCACGAATGCTCTCGAATATAGGCGGGCCCGAATATGCGCACAGAGTCGTACTCTCGTGAATAATCAGTTCAGTCCTACTGTATGCTGCCCCAATTCGGGCTGGAGCATACGTAGTAAGACAACTGAAACGGATGGTGAAGTCAGTCTATAGACAGTGTGCAATAAGGCAATCAAAGGATTCAGGACCATCTCAGATGACGCAGCTACCCATCGACATCCTGGCAGATGAGCTCCTGGCTCCTGGCAGGCAAGAGTCTGACTGACAACAGGCCAAACGTATTAGAGTGGAATAATGGGCAACATTCTTGGCAATGTGACAAGCCAGATGGGACGACTCCACAAAGGGGAGGTGGACGCATAGGTTCATTCATGTTATCGAGACCTGCACATCAAGAACGGCAGGAGGCAGTAATTGCCACCTTTCGCAGTTTCTGTCTGGACCTGACGGATATCGAAAGTATCTTCATAGATGTTAGACATGATAGGTCGCCGCTGGGCCACAATGTCCACAAAGTTTTTGACTGAAGTCGCTTTGTGCAAGATTTGTCTATCTGAACATACCAAGCCCCGAACACTCGACAGATAACTGGAATGAGCTATACCCGTACATTGCGGTAGTACATTCGAGGCTACCTGGGTTGTCAGTATTTTCCGAGGATTCCAAAGAGCTACTACTAAATAAACGCAGTGATCGTTCATTCGAATTTACGTTGGTTGTCCCAATACACTACCGGGAAGGAATTTCTTCGCATCATACGGACATTTGGTTATGTTTTCCATAAGGCAAACTGGTGCCTGTCTTTCTAGCAGTATGCTGTACAACATCGGCAGAAGCGAAGGAGAACTTGCGATTCTAATAATTGCACGACAACATAAGACCTTTTGGTTTGGCTTGTTATTTGAGTATCTCTGGGATCCTTAAAAACAAAATCTACAGTGAACTCAGTAGAATGCATTCAGAAAAATGCCCAGGCCCGGGACCTACATTTCTTTAGATTTGCTTCCATCAACTGGCAAGTCCTTGCCAATGACATGATCTTAGAGACATACAGTCGCAGGCCTTAAGAATATGTTTTACGCTCAACTTGGCTTTAGGCCTCTCTGGTACCTCATCCAAGGGGACCGCCTCTACTGCAGCCCCCTCCCAGAGCCTAAAGGTGGGAACGACTTTCCTCGCAAAGTCATGCGAGAGCTGGTCCTTGCAGTCCAGCCTACTCACACCTCGCCTCCAATTAGTGAGACCAAATGTTGGCGCAGTTTTCCCAATATTCCCTCGAATGTGATCGAATATCGCTCGAGCCAAAGCCTGAAATAGCTAAAGTTATGAGGTGTTTGAAGAACACAGGACTTCGTAGCTCTTCATTCAAGTCCCAAAGTAGAAATGAGAAGTAGAAAACGGAAACAGCTCGCCGATTAAATGAAACGCTGGTACAGCTACCGGAGGGTTAGAAACCGAATAATTGTGGCAGGACTTCTTGGAAATAGTGCCAGAAAAGTCCATATTTGAGCGAAAAAATATTGACATGAGGTACGTTTTCGAAAATAAGCATCTCCACCGTGCAAATTGGAAAAACCATTTGTGCTCAGATGGAACCAAAATGAATTGTACCATGGCAAGACGTGCGTACGAAGCGCTTTTCATTATTTGCGGTTGGCCCAATTTATCGGATAGCGAATAAAATATATGTATGATGTGGACTACGTCCAAATATTGGATACTGTAATGCTGTAATTTATTGAGGCGGAATACCTCTCAATTGGATGGCCACTCTCGGGATGAGTGTTCGAATGTATTCTGCTATCCGCTGAAGCTGGAGCATCGAAAGTATAGTAAGTAGTCAACTTAAGTCCCATCTAGAAAACACTAAACTTACTACTGAATTTGAGTCTGGCTTTCGTGCTAAGCACAATTGTACCACGGCTCTGCTCAAAGTCTGCGAAGATATTCGTGTAGGAATGGGTAAGGACATGGTTGGTGAATTAGTTTGCTTAGACTTTTCCAAAGCCCTTGATAGCGTATAGCACTATCTGTTATTAGAAAAATTAAAAAAGCAATTTCTTTCTGATGGTTCTGTGTGTCATCTTATGTCCTCTTATCTCTCAAATCGGCCCCAATACTCTGGTGTTCCCCAAAGCTCAGTATAAGGTCCGCTTCTATTCTGTTGTTTTATAAATGATGTTTATAAATGTTTTTCTACCTCCAAATATCATATTTATGCCGATGATATACAAGTATACTCCATGTTCCCTTAAGTCAAGCTGTTGTTCTCTTCTTCTTTAGTGGCGTTACAGCCCATGAAGGACCAGAGCCAAGCTTCTCTCAATCACCCATGTTGCGTGTGATTTATTTTTCACACAGGTGAAAGGGACCTATAACTTAATGCCGATTCCGAACGGCGTGAGTCGAGAAGCTTTTTCAAGGCAAGTATGCTACGGGGGGTTTGCCAGTACCCCGCCGAGGAGGGACACCGCGAACCAAACATTCGATGGCGTTGGTGTTATCGGGATCCGAACTCGCTCATCGTACGTCAAAGTCCAACACACTAACCATTGCGCCACGGCGCATTGTTCTCGCACGACTTAAATCGGGTATATCTTTGGTCGAAAACCAATAAGCTTAGACTCAATGCGTCCAAAACAAAGGCTATAATATTAAATAGATGCAGAAAAACACTGGAACTATCCCCATTAAAAATAAACAACTCACCAATTGAATTTGTATCTCAAATAAAAAGTGGATACCCAACTTCGAGCGGGGCTTGTGCTGGAACGTACACAAAGTATACCCCTTCACATCAAAGTATACGGTGCTCTTAGAGGCTCTTATTTACCCACGGACGTTGAGCAAAAGCTTGTGACATCCTTCATCTTGCCTATATTACCCTATGGATGTTACATTTTTTTCTAAATTGGACTATGAGTTCTTCCATAAATAAGATGTGGCATTCAATAGCTGCAGCCCATATATATACGGCATTAAAAGACATGAACATATTTCCGAATTCGCCAAGAAAATAGTAAAATCGTTGCTTAAATTCCGTACCTTGCCACTATTACAGAAAATAATTAACACCAAAGAGTCTATAAGAGTATTCGGTTTGATAGGGCTCAGCGTGCCTCATTATATATTGTCCCTAGACACAAATATTTAGCAACGTCTCGACAATTTTTTGTGAATGCTGTCCAACTTTGGAATTCGCTACCCCTCCACATCAAGCAAGCGACAAGCACGAAAGCCTTCAAGTTGAGATGCTCTAAATATCTTGCTGAAAACGACTAGTGAAATCCTCTCGTCTTTCTTCTCTGTTTTACTGTTTTATACTCTTTATTTTTTTAGTTTCTTCATTCTGTTTCTTCATTTTCAATTAGTATTCATTTTTATACTAAATTTTATTCAATTCAATTCAGTCCACCCGACCTAGACGGAGACAAAATAGCGATATAGACTTAAGTCTAACAAAGCCGCGGGCGCAGACGGTCTGTCTGCTGAGCTTCTTAAGGCGGCTGGAGATGAGCTGGTAAGGTGCATGCACCATCAACGTATGGTCGGAGGAAAGCATGCCCGATGAATGGAATCTCAGCCTCGTTTGCCCGGTCCATAAGAAAGGAGACCCCTATAACTGCGCCAACTATAAGTCTCCTTAGCTTCACACAAGATCTTCTCTGCCGTATTGTGTGAACGCCTGAAACCGTTTGTGAATAACCTGATCGGCTCTTATCGCTGCGGCAGATCTTGGAGAAGACACAGGTATACCAAATCGACACTCACCACCTGTTCGTCGATTTCAAGGCTGCATGTGTATAGAGATGAGCTATACAAAGCCATGTCTAGTTCTAACATCCCTGCCAAACTCGTCCGACTGTGCAGGATAACAATGGAGAATTCTCGCTGTTCCATTAAAGTCGGTAATGAACAAACCGAGACCTTTGATGTTAAAAAAGGATTAAGGCAAGGTGACGCGCTGTCCTGCAACTTTTTCAACATCGTGCTTGAAAAGATCGTGCAAGAGTCACTGGCCACCACAAGAGGTACGACTTATTTCAAGTCTACGCAATTTCTTGCGTATGCCGACGACATTGACGTGATTGGACGGACACAGCGAGACGTCAATGAGGCCTTTGTAAGCATTGAGGTAGAAGTGGCTAAGGTGTGCCTCAAGGTTAATGAGGGTAAAACCAAATATCTGCTTTCATCTAAAAGAGACGGACAACACCAACGTATTGGCCCGAATGTCAGCATGGGCGGATAAAACTTTGAAGTGGTAAAGGAATTCGTCTACCTTGGCTCACTGATGACCAGCGACAACAACACCAGCGCTGAGATAAAACGCAGAATCACTCTTGCGAACCGCTGTTTCTTTGGGCTCAAGAGGCAATTGAGAAGTAGAGCCTTCTCTCGGCCTGGTACGACGTCTACGGATACTAGGCTAGGCCATGTAGAGCGCACGAAAAATACAGTTCCGACAGTTGGGCATGCGGCGCTGAAAACAGCTGGCCAAAGACCGTGCCGTGCCAGCTGGAGACGCTTGTTGGTTGAGATCCAGGTTCACCACGGACTGTAGCGCCACCTAAGTAAGTAAGTAAGTTACTACTACAGTTTAATGCCGATTCCAAACGTCGTGAGTCGAGAAGCTTTTTTACGGCAAGTATGCTACGGAGGTTTTTGCCAGCACCCCGCCGAGGGGGGACGTCGCGAAATAAACATTCGATGGCGTTAGTTTTATTGGGTTTCGAACTCGCTCATCATGCGTCAGAGTCCAACACACTTACCACTGCAACCAAGCGGCCTCATAATAGATATTTGTTTGTTCGTTGGCGTTTCAGTCCATGAAGGACCAATGTTAAAAAGACCTGCAGATTATTGCCTATTCCGAACGTCAAAATTCGAGAGGAATTCCATGACAATTATACTATACGACCCACTGCGCTACGGCCTTTTCCATAATAGACATTTAGTCGTAGTATATTCGACTAAATTTAAAACCACAACTATACTCAAAACCACCAGCTTAATATGTCCTGATTAGTTCCTGATTTTTTTCACTCATTCAGTTGTTACGTTTTGTCATTCAGAGATGCAGCGTGAATTGAAATGTTAGGGCAGTCGATACAATGAAATATTTCATCCCTTCGAAGGCATACAGCTTTCTGTTTCCACTTTCATTACGTATTTGTTAATGACGGATTCTGACATTACAGGAGCATAAAACCTTAGCCAAAGAAAACTGTATTCTCTAGATATATAAAATGGCAACTTTAATTAAAATGTAAAAAAGGGAAACAACTGCGAAAGCAAGCAATTGCACAAAGTAGATACTCCCACAATCGACGTTTCTACGTAAATACATATATTCATAGTATTCTGCAGCGCAAGTCATAGTCAAAGTATACTCTCAGGCACATGCCATTGCAATGATCTGTTGAATGCTAGCGAAGTAATTACTTCGGGTTCCTTTTGTACCTGGCTGTACTGCTATAATAGGGAGTACGTTAACGTACCTGAGGAACGCATTGAAACTTGCTGCAAATGAGTAAGAATACCGAAATGTAATTAGCTTCCGTTACACAAGCTGTACGAGGTCTGTACAATGGACAGAATTGTAAGAGAAAAAAAATAGCGTCTTACAAAAGCTAATAAAACAGGAAAGGGATTACAAAGTTAGACGGAGACGTCGCGTCATTTTTTCACGTTGTTCTATTTGGGTTTCTTCTAAGCAACGGTATTTAAATGCTTCTGGGTATCTTTAGAATTTCTACAATTTTTGTTTCACTTTAACCCAATACCACTTGCCAGGAGTACAACATATTTTGACGACAAACGACTCTTCGCTCTCAGATCTGCTCATATATTTTGAAACTACATTTTGATATTATTCTTGCACTGTATGGTACATATGTGATGTTGTCGTTGGAATCGGATTTATGAAGAAGAATACTTCGATAACTCCTCTGCAATTTGGTTGCAGTCTCCCTCAATAAATTTTTGAACACCAAATGCAACAATTTTGTCTATTGAGGAAACCTTCAATTAAAATTAATATCATTAACATTGCATAAACACGGTACATCTAAAATTTCATTCAATTCGAACCAGTACTTTAAGAATTATAACTAGTCAAAGTTTCTTAATTTTGTCACTCACTGACTGACTCACTGACTGACTGACTGATCACCAAAAGTCTAAGGCACTTCTAGCAGACGTAGAAGCTTCAAATTTGGAACACAACTAGTGTTTAGTGTATAAATCAAGGAAAAACTAAAATGTATTACAATTTCGGTTCAGTTTTCTAGATACACCAATTTTGAGTTTTCTAGATACACCAACTGCATAAATAATCTCATATAAATATACGTACCATCTTTTTGTCGACTTTAAAACCGCAGTGCTTATAGATACGAGTTATACAGAGCCATGTCATATTTTAACATTCCTGCAAAACTCGTCAGACTGTGCAGGATGACGAGAGCTCTTGCTGCTCCATTAAGGTAGGAGGTGAACTAACCGAGACCTTCGATGTTACAAAAGTTTTTAGACAGATTGACGCACTGCCATGTGATTTCTTTAACATCATACTTGAAAAGATCGTACGGGACTCTGCGGCCAACACAAGAGACACGATCTAGTTCAAGTCTACACAATTGCTTGCATACGCATATGACATTGACGTTATTGGACGGACAAAGCGAGACGTCCATGAGGCGTTCACAGCAGAAGCGACTTAAGTGGGTCTAAGGGTAAATTGGGGCAAGACCTAATATATGCTCTCTCTCTCTCAAAAATTCTTAGTTTCCTGAAGGCAACTAACTTATTCCAATTAATAGAAATTAAATTTATCATGTACATAGCCGAAGGCCATTGATTCTCTGGCTATATATAGGTAGCTATTGTGGCGTGTTTCAATCCGGGGGAGGAAAGTATAAAAAAAAGACAAAAAAGAAAAAACCTAAACACCTAACACTGCCGAGAGGTAGTAGATCGCCAACAACTCCCTTTCGACAGTTTCCAGCTTCATCTAGCATTGGAAAACTTGACGAACTTCCAGTGAGAGTGACGAAAGTGCACCTTTTGGTCAAACAGCCCATTCGTCATTTAGCTCTGGAGGTGAGTGGTGGTCTTTGGTCCTGTCTAAAAGTGGTGTCCCCTGAGTGATAATAAAAAAAAAAAAAAAAAAATATAAAAAAAAAAAAAACCTGAATACCTAAAAACAAAAGAAAAAGAAAAGAAAAAGGGGGAAGAAAAACAAAAAGGAAAGAACAAAACAAGATCAACAAAAAGGAAAAGGCAGGCAGAGACGGCAAATAAATTCGCCGAACTCGTGTCGTCACGGTGGCAAGGCTAATTCGAAGCGTCCACTCTACCCCGCAGGGACAGTGTTTTATATATATATGTATATGTTCCCCTGGCGTTCCGGTAGACGCGGGAGTAGTGGATAACAACGCGGTTAACGGCGCACATAACGGCGTAGTTAACGGTTTGGGTTGGTGGCGCGAGAAGCGGCAGTAACGTAACAGTTACAAGCGGCAGTAACGTAACAGTTATCAGCGGCAGTAACATAACAGTTATCAGTGCGGTGTCCTACAAGTTACAAGTCCTACAATTTCAGGATCTTCATCAATAATAAAAAAAAAAAAAAAAACAAAAAAAAAAAAAATCTTTTGTGTCTATATACATATGCATATATGAACGCAAGTGTGAATAAAAAAAGACAAATATATGTAATATATATATACATATATATATATACATATATATGAATTGTAACAGTGATAATAGTTCCTGGGATCGGGGGTTTGTGCACAAGCGCCGGATGGTCAGATAACATGTGAGTAAATGAATTATTTTTCTGCATTTATACAATATATGTATATATATACATAAAGATTCATATATGTACGTATTTAGAGATTCATACTTAATTTTTTTTTGTAATCAAAACCGGAATCTGTTCATTTAGAATATAATCGTGATGAAATGACGCATTAGAGTTTTTTTTTTGTGTTGAAACAAGTGTGTGTGTATGCGTGTGTGGTTATGTGGAAGGGGCTATCTCAGAAAAATCACGAGGAAGAGATAGCTGTGATATAGAGGTTTCGCCTCAATATCAGGGAGGGTTTGCCTCAGTGTTCGACAACACCAGAACATGCTACCACCGTCTCACTTCATAAAACTCCCCATCTCTAGCAGCCTTTTTTTTCCCACGTCCTATGTGTGGACAGACCCCCTCCCCCCCACCCCCCACCCCCATTCCAGCTACCTACCCTATGGCATGTTTTATTTTTTTATTGATAGTGTAGTTATTTTATAGCAGCAAGATTCCCCCCCTCCGACGAGCTGATGCCGTGCCAAGATTTCCGCTAGCATGCCAAACGCTGCTCTCTTTACACCCAAATTTTAACCTCCCACCTGTTATATACACTTCAATACTATCTTAAAATGTTAACTCAAGATAGCTTTAATAAATAAATAAATAAATAAAGACTCTTTTAAGAAAAGCTGAAGCTGAAACCGAACCTCAATATAACCGTCCGGGTTTTTTTTTTTTTGTTTTTTTGTTGAAAGCTTCTGCTATCTGTTGGAGCACTCAGACGCAAATACTGGTACATTGTACTCTAGACGGACAGCTTACATTACTGTATTTTCCCCGTTTTCCGGGGAAAATTTTGAATGAGCTTCAGTGATGTAGAGCTAAGGGATACGGCACACACCATGTCGGCTCCAAGGGTGCGCCACCGTGCGCGAGCAAATGCGGGACAATCACAGAGGAAATGCTCTGCAGTGTCATCCTCCACCATGCAACATGCAGCACTTTTGCTTGGCAAAAGTGTAATGGCCCGTGGTAACTCCCATAAGCCTTTTGCAGTCCATTCTCCTTAAAGACAGGAGAAATGCTGCAGATTTTTCACAGACATCAGGGCATACGCGCTTAGTCAGCCTGCATCCTGGACAATCCCTCCATCTACGGTTGTGTGTATTAAATATACATTCGTTAATGTAGGAATTTACCGTGGACGCCGGTAGACCCAGAGCGGGTTCAGGTCCTGAGAAGCTCTCCTCTGAACCCGTTCTGGCGAGTTCATCAGAGATCTCATTTCCTGGGATCCCAGAGTGCCCTGGAACCCATACAAGCAATAATGAATTTAGTCTGCCGACGCTGTTCAAGAAGGACTAGAGTTCAAGGACCAATTTGGAGCTAGTTAGGGGGTTACATACAGCTTTTAGTGCAGCTTGGCTGTCACTACAGATGCATATGCTTTCCCCCTTCCACCTGTGCTTCACAACATAGTGCATGGCCATTAGGAAGACAGATGCATGATTTCCTAACGAGAAGTGAAGTCGGATGTTTTCGTGCTCAAAGAAAACTCCGGCACCCTACCCCCGCCCAGACCTGGAGCCATCCGTGAAAATGCGAAGACTATCCTTTCCAGGTTCAGTATCCAGCCATAGCCAATCCTGACGCCATGGAAACTCGACTGTGACATTACGGCGCAACAGGATAACGGGCATCAGTGCGTCAGAAGGCATGTCCATGACACAGGGGTCGCAGGACACTTCTTACGCAAGCACACCATTATTCCTATGGGAGTTATACCAAAAGCCATTTCTCTTCAAACGGCACATGGCTTTCAGTGCACACCCTCTGATAAATATGTCAAGAGGTGGAAGGTTCAACATAACATCTAGAGCAGCGCCTGGCGTGCTGGCGAATGCCCCCGTGCAGCTGAGACAAACCGTTCTTTGGAGTTTGATGAAAGAGGCTAAGGCGTGTTGGCGTTTTAGTCTGTTCCCCCAGACAACCGATGCATATGAGATTATAGGTTTTATCATTGCCGTGTAGATCCAGAGGACCTTTGCCGGCGATAAACTCCATGTTTTGCCAAAAGCTTTTGCATTGCCAGAAAGCTGACAGCGCTTTGGTGGTTTTTGGCTCAACATGTTTTGACCAGAGAAGCTTGCTATCTAAGATGACTCCTAGATACTTTGCCTCCTTGGATATCGGGATGGAAGGGCCTTTTAGTATCAGCTGAGTCGTGTCAGTATTTTTCCTCCTTCTCGTAAAGAGAACGACATCCGTCTTAAAAAGATTGACTGACAGCCCATTTCTGGTACACCAATCATCGATCACATTTAGCGCCGCCTGTGTCTTGAGACGGACAGTCGCTAAACATGAGCCGACAGAAAGAATGGCGACATTATCCGCATAGGCCTGGGCATAGATTCCAGAGGCATTGAGGGCATCAAGCAGAGAAACGACCACCATGCACCATAACAGCGGAGCCAGGACGCCACCCTGTGGGCAGCCCCTGTTTACGCCGGATTTGACATACTGGTCGAGGCCTGCATCAGCGGCCAATGTCTTGTGCATGAGCATTGCTTTGGTCCATAGGACCAGTGCTTCATCTACGCCATGAAGTCTGGCAGCCATACTTAAAATTTCATTAGATTGGCCTACAATTCTATATCGAATGGCTCCTAGGATTATTCTGATGTAATTCGAATTCTCAGACTGGGATACTATGCATAATATTTCTTCCACGTTGCTTAGAAAATCGAACAAAAGTCTTGGATTGCCATCGAAAGGGGGAAGATCTTTCATAGCATCCGGAATTCTGAGAGAATCGAAAATGTCTGTGGGACTTGATGAGTTGTTCGAATACATAGTGTTTTCCGTATTTTCAATTTTAACACTTGTAACAGTTTTTACAGTAACAGTAACAGTTTACTGGTCGCCGTAGCGCAGTGGTTAGTGTGTTGGACTCTGGCGCACGATGAGCGAGTTCGGATCCCGATAATACCAACGCCATCGAATGTTTATTTCGCGACGTTCCTCCTCGGTGGGGTGCTGACAAAACCCCCCGTAGTAAACTTGCCATGAAAAAGCTTCTCGACTCACGCCGTTCGGAATCGGCATTAAAAACTGTAGGTCCCATTCATCTGTGTGAAAAATAAATCACACACAACATGGGTGATTGAGAGAAGCTTGGCTCTGGTCCTTCATGGGCTGTAACGCCACCAAAGAAGAAAGAACAGTTTTTATTATTTTTTATTCTCTAAATTTGCTATGAAACGTCTTTTGTTTAATTTTGTTATTGAACAATTCACGAACTTTTTGCACAAACTTGCGTACAGCAGTCGCGGTGGGTGCTTCATTTCGGCCAAAACTTCTCTTCAAAAAATTCACTGCTTGGGCTACAGAGCATTCGCTTTGAAAATAAGTTTTCAAAATTTCCCAATGTTTATTTATTTTATTGCAGCATTATTCTCTTATAAGTTACAAAATTCCTTAGCTATAGAATAATAACAATATTACTTAAGGCAGTAGAGAATAGATAATGACATTATTTATTCTGCTACTAGTAGCTATAAATAGTGTTAAGCGTTAGTGTTAAGCGTTCGTTCCGTGGAGGTACTGTTACTGATTTTCTGTCAAGATTTCGAGCGAGAAACAGTTGTCAGTGTCGAAATAACCCGTGATTAAAAAACAAAAAACACTAATTGGCCCCTTACATATGTATATATACTTACTTACTTACTTATCAGGCCAGCGATCCATGGAGGATCTGAGCCTAAGCTATAGGCTTCCATCCTTGATGGTCCTATGCACGCTACTTCCAGTTATCACGACCAAGAAGTCTTACATTCGCGGTTGCTTGGTCTTTATACCAGAGGTTCGGTCTTCCTCTTCTTCTCGAACAAGGAGGCTTGGAGTCGAAGACCCTCTTAGCTGCAGCGTTGATGTCCATACGCTCGATGTGGCGGAGCCAGTCGACGGATCTTTGCCTTCTGGACTACATCCACATCTTTGTTCAGCTCGTAGAGTTCTCGGTTGTGTCTTCTTCTCCATTCACCTTCCTCACAGACAGATTCAAATATCCGGCGCAGAATTTTTCTTTCGAAAGAACCCAAAATCAGCTCCGCTGTCCTGCTTATCGTCCAGCTTTCGGCTCCGTACAGCAAGACTGGCAGAATGAGCGTTTTGTAAAGCATGACTTTGGTCTTTCGAGTGAGGATTTTTGACCCCAGTTGTTTGGACAAGCCGAAGTAGCAACGGTTGCCAAGGGCGATTCTATGCCGGATCTCCACTGTGGTGTCATTTGTGGAATATACGTTTGCCCCGAGGTAGACAAACTCCTTAAC
This sequence comes from Eumerus sabulonum, assembly GCA_951905685.1. Taxonomy (NCBI): domain Eukaryota; kingdom Metazoa; phylum Arthropoda; class Insecta; order Diptera; family Syrphidae; genus Eumerus; species Eumerus sabulonum. The sequence continues at coordinate 87,754,760 of OX645061.1, forward strand.
TATCTCGAAATTCTAGCTGTCAATTGTCAAATTTTGTCCCAGGTTGTGAGCGACGGATTGGGTTTTGCTTGACAGCATGTACTTTATTTTGTCCTCATTGACCTTAAGACCAACTCGTTTCGCTTGTTCTCCAATCGGCTTGAATGCTTCCACAATGCCATGGCGAGAACACACGATGATGTTGATATCATCCGCGTATCCAGCAGCTGGATGGACTTGTAAAAAGATAGTGCCTTCCCTGTTGACGCCTGCCCGTCACACTATCTGCTCCAGCACCAGGTTGAAGAAGTCACATGACAGCGCATCTCCTTGCCGAAACCCGGTGCATGTTTCGAATGGTTCCGAGGTCCTAGAACCGAGTTGCACGGTGCATCGCGTGTTTTTTAGCGTGGCGCGACACAACTGGATCAGTTTTAACGGGATCCCGAATTCGACCATCGCCCCAAACAGTTCTTCACGTTGAATGCTGTCGTATGCGGCTTTGAAGTCGATGAAAAGATGGTGTGTATCGATTCGAAACTCGTTGGTCTTTTCCAGGATTTGTCGAAGTGTGAAAATTTGGTCTATAGTTGATTTGCCGGGCCGGAAGCCGCACTGGTAGCTGCCGATTAGTGTGGTGCAAAATGGTTTTAGACGTTCACACAATACGCTGGACAGGATCTTGTATGCGACATTGAGCAGGGATATACCAGTATAGTTCTTGCAAGAGGTAGGATCGCCTTTTTTGTGGAAGAGGCATATAGAGCTGGTATTCCAGTCAAGCCATCTGAGCCTGCGGCCTTGTTGTTCTTGAGCTTCTGAATAGCTGTGCCGACTTCTTCGATGCTGGGTGGGAGGACTACTTCAGCGGCTGGAGTTGGGATTTCCTCGGTCCCTACCACTCTCTCTTGGTCATACTCGTTAAGCAGCTGCTGGAAATGCTACTTAAATACATCCACTATAAGCTGCGGGTCGGTGACAAGATTACTCATGCAGTTTCGAAGAGCCTGGGTGCCCTTTTTGAAGCCTCCTGCAAGGCCTTTGGCTTTCTTGTAAAAGGCTCGTGTTTTATACTTATCCCTAGACTCCTCGATATCCTTGAGCTGGGAGGCTGCGAAGATTCTTTTCTTTTGTCGCAGTTGCTGCCTTTTTCTGCTCACACTCGCCATTATACCACAGGTTTCTTGTCGGGGATGGTAGGTATCCTAAGGTGGTTTCGGATACTTCCAGAATGGCTGAGCGGCAATGCTTACTTACTTACTTATCAGGCCTGCGATCCATGGAGGATCTGAGCCTGAGCTATAGCTGCCTTCCATCCTTGACGGTCCCGGGCACGCTGCTTCCAGTTGTCAAGACCAAGATGTCTTACATCCGCGATTACTTGGTCTTTATACCGGAGGTTCGGTCTTCCTCTTCTTCTCGAACCAGGAGGCTCGGAGTCGAAGACCCTCTTAGCTGGAGCGTTGATGTCCATGCGCTCGATGTGGCCGAGCCAGTGTAGTCGACGGGTCCCCGCTTTCCGGACTACATCCACATCTTGGTACAGCTCGTAGAGTTCGCGGTTGTGTCTTCTTCTCCATTCACCTTCCTCACAGACAGGACCAAATATCCGGCGCAGGACTTTTCTTTCGAAAGAACCCAAAATCAGCTCCGCTGTCCTGCTTATCGTCCAGCTTTCGGCTCCGTACAGCAAGACTGGCAGAATGAGCGTTTTGTAAAGCATGACTTTGGTCTTTCGAGTGAGGAGTTTTGACCCCAGTTGTTTGGACAAGCCGAAGTAGCAGCGGTTGCCAAGGGCGATTCTACGCCGGATCTCCACTGTGGTGTCATTTGTGGAATTTACGTTTGCCCCGAGGTAGACAAACTCCTTAACTACCTCGAAATTGTAGCTGTCAATTGTTATGTTTTGTCCCAGGTGGTGAGCGATGGATTGGTTTTTGCTTGACAGCATGTATTTCGTTTTGTCCTCATTGATCTTAAGGCCAATTCGTTTCGCCTGTTCTTCAATCGCCGTATATGCTTCCACAATGCCACGGCGAGAACACGCGATGATGTCGATATCATCCGCGTATCCTAGCAGCTGGATGGACTTGTAAAAGATAGTGCCTTCCCTGTTGACGCCTGCCCGTTGCACTATCTGCTCCAGCACCAGGTTGAAGAAGTCACATGACAGCGCATCTCCTTGCCGAAATCCGGTGCATGTTTCGAATGGTTCCGAGGTCCTAGAACCGAGTTGCACGGTGCATCGCGTGTTTTTTAGCGTAGCGCGACACAACTGGATCAGTTTTACCGGGATCCCAAATTCGGCCATCGCCCCAAACAGTGCTTCACGATGAATGCTGTCGTATGCGGCTTTGAAATCGATGAAAAGATGGTGTGTATCGATTTGAAACTCGTTGGTCTTTTCCAAGATTTGTCGAAGTGTGAAAATTTGGTCTATAGTCGATTTGCCGGGCCGGAAGCTGCACTGGTAGCTGCCGATTAGTGCGGCGCAAGATGGTTTTAGTCGTTCACACAATACGCTGGACAGGATCTTGTATGCGACATTGAGCAGGGATATACTTCTATAGTTCTTACAAGAGGTAGGATCGCCTTTTTTGTGGATGGGGCATATAGAGCTGGTATTCCAGTCGTCGGGCATGCTCTCATCTTCCCAAATTCTGCAGATGATCTGGTGCATGCTCCCTACCAGAACATCGCCGCCAGCCTTGAAGAGCTCTGATGGCAAGCCATCTGAGCCTGCGGCCTTGTTGTTCTTCAGCTTCTGAATAGCTGTGCCGACTTCTTCTATGCTGGGTGGGAGGACTACTTCAGCGGCTGGAGTTGGGATTTCCTCAGTCCCTACCACTCTCTCTTGGTCATGCTCGTTAAGCAGCTGCTGGAAGTGCTGCTTAAATACATCCACTATTCCCTGCGGGTCGGTGACAAGATTACCCTCGCAGTTTCGAAGAGCCAGGGTGCGCTTTTGAAGCCTCCTGCAAGGCCTTTGGCTTTCTTGTAAAAGGCTCGTATTTTATGTCTATCCCTAGACTCCTCGATATCCTTGAGCTGGGAGGCTGCGAAGATTCTTTTCTTTTGTCGCAGTAGTTTCTTCTCCTCCCTTCTTCTGGCTCGGTACTCTTCTCGCGCTGCCCTGGTTTTCCTCTGCAGCGCCTTTTGGTACGCCTCGTCGGTTGCTGCCTTTTTCTGCTCACACTCGCCATCATACCACGGGTTTCTTGTCGGGGGTGGTAGGTATCCTAAGGTGGTTTCGGCTACTTCCTGAATGGCTGAGCGGCAATGCAGCCACATATTATTGGCATTTGTGTTCGACGTAGGCATACCGTAGAGTCTTTCGCTCAGCTGCTCCCTGTAGACTCTGGCAACCTCCGGTGTGCTCAGGCGCCCAATGTCGAACCTCCTCCTGATGGGCTGGTGCAGCTTTCCGATATTGGACAGTCGAGCTCTGAATCTTGCTGCTACGAAGAAGTGGTCAGATTCAACATTTGCCCCGCACATCCAGGATGTTTGACGCGTGCCTTGCGTCAATGAGCACATGGTCGATTTGGTTGGCGGTTCGACCGTCCGGAGATCGCCAGGTTGCTGTGTGGATTCGCTTGCGAGGGAATCTTGTGCTACTTATCACCGCATTACGAGCTGTCGCAAAGTCAGCGAGTCGGAAGCCGTTATCTGTTGTTGTATCGTGGAAGCTGTGCTTTCCGATCACTCCGCCAAGGGTGTTTTCCTTTCCGATTTTGGCGTTGAAGTCCCCAAGCACGATTTTTACATCGTACTCCGGACAAGCTCCGTAGGCGTTGTCCAGGAGGTCATAGAAGTCCTCCTTGATAGGGTCTTCAGCCTCGTCGGTAGGGGCGTGTGCACATATAAGGCTGATGTTATAAAATCTGCCTCTGATGCGGATCCCAGCCAGGCGATCACTTATAGGTTTAAAGTCGATGGCCTTCGACCTTAACCGCTTTCCAGGCTATCCAGAGGGCGCCGCGAGGAGGCCGTATGTCAACTTGACCCGGGCATTTAAACAGGGATCGTTGCTGGCATCTCGCCAAGTTGAGAGCAATCAACAACTTTACCCTGTATGGGAGCGGCAATGCAGCCACATATTATTGGCATTTGTGTTCGATGTAGGCATACCGTAGAATCTTTCTCTCAGCTGTTCCCTGTAGACTCTGGTAACCTCCGGTGTGCTCAGGCGCCCAATATCGAACCTCTTGCTGGGGGGCTGGTACAGCTTTCTGACATTGGACAATCGAGCTCTAAATCTTGCTGCTACGGGGAAGTGGTCAGAGTCGACATTTGCCCCTCTGAATGTTCGTCCATCGTGATGTTGCAACTGTGGTCAATATTAACCTGAATACCCGCTCGATGCATTTTTTCCGTGACCATTTTGTGATTATAGAAAGTGACAGCATTTTCAAAAAGTCATTATTCTGTGCCAAGCAAACTTATGACGAAGGGATGACAAGGATGACAAGCTTCGGGCTAAGAGCGAGTTATACATTTTGCGAATATTTTGATTACCACATTCACACTGTACAATTAAATCAGTTCATAACTATCAGAACATTGAACGCATTAAGAGGCATGTATTTGTCCGATACACGTGTACTATTCATTCGCTGAGTTGGCCTGGCTCAGTGTAATTAATTGGAAGAATATCTTCTGACATTTCCATTCTGGGGAAGCGAAACAATTTTCTTGCGAAAAGAAAATTGCAAGCATTAGGGAACAATTTTGAGTAAACTTCATTGATGTGACATCCAAAGATCCGTCGACATGCGAAAAAGGTATAATTTCAAATGATAGGAAAAGAAGATAAGGGATGAAATTAGTTCGCACCGAAGACAGAAGTAATCACGTTCCTAATTGATTTGATGTCGTTACCGGGTTTGTGAATTTGTGAAGATTTACTAGAAATAACTCTCAATTGAGGTCAATTTCGTCACGAATGACAAGCACGTTCATTAGATAATCATAGACAGGATTGTGACAGGAGAAATGTAGTTTGCTTGGCACTAATCTGGTCTATTGATGGAAGTGTTGAACGAAAATTGGAGTTGAACAGCTGTTAAACGATTTGCCGGGTTGATTCAGTCCTTTGATCATGGAAATCAAATTGTACGTGGATCTTAGATAAGAAAACTGCACGTGATTTCGACATTTTTTTACTGATTGCTATCTTCTTACCAAATGATTTATTGCTCCACATAGTAGTACGTTGCAGATTTACTTTTGCCATGGCTTTCTTCTGATTAAAATCAAATGTTGCATTGGGAGTTCGTTTTATGCTGCAAAGGACTCCGGTCATTCCTTAGTAAACCCCAAACAGAACAAGATGCAGTTTATGGAAAAAGTGAATATTGCATGAACCATTTATTCCTATTTTCCTTTGTCGATATTTAGTTCTTTTTCATGGCAAGTATACTACGGGCGGATTTGCCAGTACCCCGCCGAGGAGGTTCGATGGCGTTGGTGTTATCGGGATCCGAACTCGCTCATCGGGCGTCAGAGTCCAACACACTAACCACTGCGCCACGGGCGGCGCCCTCTTGCTAAGATATGATGCTGTTTTTTTTGTTTTTTTTTTTTTTGTTTCTTCCTCAGAGTACATATTCAAACCAGGCTTTCCACATTCTTTTTGAAACCATTCTGTATTTCATATTTAAGAATTCCCAGCGTTAATAAAATATTTATAAAAACTAGACAGATATGTATGATGTGAAACATTCTCACTCTTACTTACTTACTTTCATGGCGCTACAGTTCGGGGTGAACCAGGGTCCGAACCAACAAGCCTCTCCAGCCGGCCCGATCTTTGGCCAGCCGCTTCCAGTGCCGCATGCCGCACGGGGTTGGAGTCGAAGTCTCTTGGGGCCGGAGCGTTGATGTTCATCCGCTCTACATGGCCTAGCCATCTTAGACGTTGGTTCCGAAGACGTCTAACTAGGCCGATGTCGCTGTACAGCCCGTACAGTTCTTGGTTGAATCTCCTCCTCCACTCTCTGTTAACACAAACCAGACCAAAGATTGCACGGTGAATTTTCCTCTCGAAACGCCCAAGAGCCTCTTTATCCGCTTTTGATAACGTCCAAGCCTCAGGGCCATAGAGGAGGACTGGGATGATTAAGGTTTTGTAGAGGGATACCTAAGTTTTTCGAGAGAGGGCTCAATTGCCTCTTGAGCCCGAAGAAACAGTAAATCGTACCTCTTGTATTGGCCACAGAGTCCCGCACTATCTTTTCAAGAATAATGTTAAAGAAATCACATGACAGTGCGTCACCCTGTCTAAGACCTTTTTTAACATCAAAGGGGTCGGTTAGTTCACCTGCGAACTTAATGCACCAGCGAGAGTTCTCCATAGTTATCCTGCACAGTCTGACGAGTTGGCAGGAATGTTAAAACATGACATGGCTCTGTATAGCTCGTCTGTATAAACACTGTCATACGGGGCTTCAAAGTCGACAAAAAGATGGTGCGTTTCGACCTGGAATTCGTGGGTCTTTTCCAAGATCTGCCGTAGTGTAAATATTTGGTCTATCGTGGATTTTCCTGGCCTGAAACCACACTGGTAGGAATCTATCAAATTGTCCACGAACGGTTTCAGGCACTTACACAGTACGGCAGAGAGGATCTTGTATACGATGTTCAGGAGGCTAATCCCTCTGTAATTGGCGCAGTCACAGGGGTCTTCTTTCTTATGGACCGGGCAAACGATACTGAGATTCCACTCATCGGGCATGCGTTCTTCCGACCATATCTTCTTGATGAGTTGGCGCATGTTCTTGACCAGCTCATCGCCAGCTGCTTTAATCAGTTCCGCGGGCAGTCCGTCTTCTCCAGCAGCTTTATACGACTTAAGTTTCAATTACGCTATCCTAACCTCGTCTAGGTCGGGATTCTCCTTCGTCTTCGTCCATTGTGAATGGTTCGCTCTGTTTGACGGCGGCATTTTGACTATCATCGCCGTTATACAGTCTGCCGAAGTGGACCTTCCACAATCTCAGCATTGACTGTGACTCCACTACTAGTTCTCCGTGCTCATCCCTGCAGGCTTCTGCTCTGGCTTTATAGCCGTGGCATGTTCGTTGTACTTTCTGGTAACATTTTCGAACGTCGTTCCTGCCGTAACATCTCTCCATCTCCTCCATCTCGCGCGTCTCGTGCTCCTTCGTTTTTCTTCTCAGAAGCGCATGGTCCTCCCTCCTTTTCTGTTCATAGAGATCGCGGGCAGCTCTCGTCCGTCGATGCAATGTGGCCATGTATTCATTCTGTTTCTCTACATAGGCCTGTCTGCACTCATCATCAAACCAGGGGTTTCTCGACGGTGGTGGCTCGAAAACGAGTACATCTGAGGCGGCCTCGCTAATGGCGTTTTGACAACTATTCTATGGTTTCTGCAGATTGCATCGGGACCTGGGAGAGCTTGAGGGAGACTTGATCGGCGAAGGTTCTGGCGGTCTCCTGCGATTGCAGCATTCCGACGTTAAATTTTGGTGTTCTTGCTCGACTCCGTTGATTCCGGAAAATTCGCATCCGTTCCTTGGCTGCAATAAGGTAATGATCCGATGTTGTCTCCTCGAAAGGTTCGGACATCTAGGATGCTGGAAAAGTGTCTGCCATCAATCGCAATATGATCAATTTGGTTGGTTGTCGATTGATCGAAAGACCGCCAGGTCCCCTTATGGATGTTGAAGTGTGGGAGTCGTGGTCTTTTATTACCAGATTATGTCCCGCCATAAAGTCCACTAGCCTTAGTCTGTTTTCTGACGTACTGTTGTGTAGAGTGTGCTTTCTAATGACCCGTTCAAAGATAGCTTCCTTACCCAGCTTCGCATTGAAATCTCCTAGAACGATTTTGGTGTCATAGCTGGGACATTGCGCATACGTTCTGCCTAGAAGATCATGTCAGTCATCTTTCTCCTCTGTGGGGGTGTGGACACAAAGGAAGCTTATATTGCCGAGGTTGGCCTTGATGCGGATAATTATGGGGCGTTCGCTTACATACTGGAAGCATAAGACTTTTTTCCTGAGTCTGCCTTGAACAACAAATCCGCATCCGAATAAGCGTTGTTTATTTTCTGTGTAACAGTTTCCGTAGTACATATATATCACAGTTTTTCATCCGCTTTTTGCCTGGCCCATCCCATCGCACTTCTTGAAGCGTGGTAATGTCTGCCTTATAGCAGCCCAAATTGTTGACCAGTTGTTCGGCTGCACCTGGTCTGTTGAGGGACCTAACGTTCCAGGTGCAAATCCGAAATTCGTTTCCTTTTTGACGTCTGCGGGGGTCGTCACCATATAATCCGTCCTTATCCGAGGCTATTGGTTGTTTCTGAACAAGTTTTTGTTTTACGCGATAGGGATGTTAACGCTAAGCGCAACCCCCAACCTGGAGGGCCTGGTTCCCCTTTTCCCAGGAACAAGGGGTCGGGTCGCTGTACACATTGGTTCACTACCTGGCGGGTGCTAGTATAGCTATCCAAGGGAGGCCAGCCGGAGGCTGTGTGTCAACATTCTCACTCTAAGACAACCAATGTGGTTTATTGAATCTGTCGTCAAGGATAAATCTGAACTGATTTATTGGATAAGAAAATCGGCTAATGGTATAAAATATGCACTACATTGCACTACACTAGGTTCTACTTTTTCTTCTTCTTCTTTTGGTGGCGTTACAGCCCATGAAGGACCAGAGCCAAGCTTCTCTCAATCACCCATGTTGTGTGTGATTTATTTTTCATACAGGTGAAAGGGACCTACAGTTTAATGTCGATTCTGAACGGCGTGAGTCGAGAAGCCTTTTCATGGCAAGATTACTACGGGGGGTTTTGCCAGTACCCCGCCGAGGAGGAACGTCGCGAAATAAACATTCGATGGCGTTTGTATTATCGGAATCCGAACTCGCTCGTCGTGCGCCAGAGTCCAACACACTAACCACTGCACCACGGTGCCCTCTACTAGGTTCTACTACTGCTTTCTAATATATTTTCTAATAGCTGTCGACTCAAATATGTTCCAGATTGTAAGATGTAATATCAATGCCAATTTATTTTCCATCGCAGAGTGGTCAAATTTGCTAAATATTTTATAGTGGGTAATCTGAGCAAGTCCTCAATTATAAAGTTAATGATGGTATGATGTACAGTTCACAGAAATTGTATTGTCCTGTCAAACGACCTGACTGAGATACTATTAATTTCAGAACCAATCTGTTACAACATTTTTCCATATTCTGAACGATATATTTCTTTCTCTATGAATATGTTTCCCATTTACAATAACTGGGAGTAAAAAAATGGCCCACAAATGGGATTGCGTTCCCCAAACCTGAGTTATAAAGTAATTTGAACGGCAGATTATTTTTTTTAATTTAAACTAAGAGTATTCAAAAGGCCACTTCAAATTGTCCATCATATTCGTCCGTAGAGTATTGAAGTATTGGAAAGTTGAAATACCTCTGAAATTTTTCAATTACCTCGCTATTGCATTGAATCGTTTAAGTTGTTCAGACAATGTTTGCATAGAGTAACGACTAAATGATTGGCTCTTATGGAGTCAGGGTGAATGAGTAAAATTACTTTTTTTTTTTCTTTTTTTCTGCCAGTAGGTAGGTTGCAGTGGATGAGGATTGCTTTTTTTAACAGGAAAATTGAGTTAAAAGTTGAATATTGGATGGAATGGATATTGAATTCTAATTTGATCATTACATTAGCTATCGTAAATTAATTTAAGGCCGTTTCAAAGATAGTACTTGCTTACTTACTTAGCTGGCGCTACAGTCCGTGGTGAACCTGGGCCTCAACAAGCAAGCTTCTCCAGCTGGCACAGTCTTTGGCCAGCTGTTTCCAGCGCCGCACGTCCAGTTGGTTGAGGTCCCCCTCCACCTGCGTGCGCCACAGTTGATGCGGCCGTCCTCTGCCACGCCTTCCTTCCGGATGGATTCGATGACTCCTCGGGTCGGAGCTGTATTTTCCATGCGCTCTACATGGCCTAGCCACCTTAGACGCTGTTTCCGTAGACGTCGTACCAGGCCGATGTCGCTGTACAACCCGTACAATTCTTCGTTATATCTTCTCCTCCATACACCGTTTGAACAAACGGGACCGTAGATAGTGCGCAGAATTTTCCTCTCGAAACGACCAAGGGCATCTTCATCTGCTTTAGTTAAGGTCCAAGCCTCTGCGCCGTAAAGGAGGACTGGGATGATTAAGGTCTTACATAGTGACACCTTGGTTTTCCGAGAGAGGGCTCTACTTCTCAATTGCCTCTTGAGCCCGAAGAAACAGCGGTTGGCAAGAGTGATTCTGCGTTTTATCTCAGCGCTGGTGTTGTTGTCGCTGATCATCAGTGAGCCAAGGTAGAAGAATTCCCTGACCACTTCAAAGTTATGTCCGCCCATGGTGACGTTCTGGCCGTTCGGTGTTGACCGTCTCTTTTAGATGAACGCAGATGTTTGGTTTTACCCTCATTAACCTTGAGACCCATGTTAGCTGCTCCACCTCAATGCTTACAAAGGCCTCATTGACGTCTAGCTGTGTCCGCCCAATCACGTCAATGTCGTCGGCATACGCAAGCAATTGCGTAGACTTGAAATAAATCGTACCTCTTGTGTTGGCCAGTGACTCCTGCACGATCTTTTCAAGCACGATGTTGAAAAAGTGTCACGACAGCGCGTCACCTTGCCTAAGTCCTTTTTTAACATCAAAGGTCTCGGTTTGCTCATTACCGACCTTAATGGAGCAGCGAGAATTCTCCATTGTCATCATGCACAGTCGGACGAGTTTGGCAGGGATCTTAAAACTAAACATGGCTTTGTATAGGTCATCTCTATACACGCCGTCATGTGCAGCCTTGAAATCGACGGTGAGACTTATTCCCCTATAGTTGGCGCATCTATAGGGGTCTCCTTTCTTATGGACCGGGCAAACGATGCTGAGATTCCAGTCGTCAGGCATGCTTTCCTCCGACCATACCTTGCAAATGAGATGGTGCATGCACCTTACCAGCTCATCTCCAGCCGCCTTAAGAAGCTCAGCAGACAGGCCGTCTACGCCCGCGGCTTTATTAGACTTAAGTCTTGATATTGCTATTTTGACTTCGTCTAGGTCGGGTGGACTGAATTCTGTTTCATCGTCGTCCATTACGAAGGGTTCGTTCGCCGTTATACAGTCTGCAGAAGTGGTTTTTCCGAATCCTCAGCATCGACTGCGACTCTACTACCAGTTCTTCATTTTCATCCCTGCAGGCTGCCGCTCTGGCTTTGTAGCCATGGCATGTTCGTTTTACCTTATTGTAAAACTTACGGGCGTCATTCCTGCGGAAGCATCTCTCCATCTCCTCGATCTCACGCTTTCCGTGCTCTCTCTTCTTTCTTCTGAAAAGCGTGTGTTCCTCTCTTCTCTTCTGCTCATAGATTTCGCGAGCAGCTCTCGTCCGTCGTTGCAGCATGGCTTTATATGCCTCTTGTTTTGCTGCATGGGCTTGTTCGCATTGTTCATCGAACCAGGGGTTTCTAGGTGGTGGCGGTTTGAAACCCAGATCCTCTGAGCCAGCGTCTCTGACGGCGCTCTGGCAATGCGCACATTCCTACTCTATTGTTTGTGCTGCTGTGGGCGGATTTTGAGAGAACTTGGAGGAGACACGATCGGCAAAGATTCTGGCAGTCTCTTGCGATTGTAGCTTTCCGACGTCGGCCGATGCCGCAATGGAGTGGTGGAGATTAATTTGATGGCCGCAGTCTTTTACCTCCACCGCTGTGACGTTGGCAGACTCTTCATCAGACTCCAGATAGAAGTCTGACAAAGTCCCTCGAAGGTCTATGTCGGCAAGGTCCAGGTCGGACAGTAGATTGCTGTCTTCCCCGGCAATCTCGTTCACTTCTTCGGGGGGGACGGGCTCAACCAAGAGAGTCTCCTCCGTGATCATTGGCTCCAGGGTAGGGGGTTGCTCCGGGTTCGTCGATACCCAGGAGTCGACTGTTGCATCTCCAGAGGCTCTCGTAGCTGAGTCCTCCCCATCTATTTTATATATTCTGAGCTTAGCTGAGTCAAAGCCCAGAGACATCATATTTTTTGCCTCTGCTAGAGGTGCCAGGGAATCCTGATTGATTATTATTGTAATCAACCTCGAGGGTCTTTTCACATCCTCTAGCTAGGCAATCTTCCAGTTCTTGGTGGGGATCTGCAGGTATTTTTGCATAAGTACCGAATTCTCTTTAGGATCCCCAAGGTAGGCCGGTATGATGGCTCTAGCCCTGGGTCTATTTGGGATTTGGCTCAAGGGTACAGCCTCAAGCTGAGCTCCCTTCCAGACCTCGCCGACTCTGCTGAATGCCTGTTTAAAGAGGTTCATAGACCTATGGTCTTCGAAGGAGATCAGCTTGATTCTGCCCTGAAAGTACACTGCATGATGGGTGATAGGGAAAGGTCCAAGGTATTCCCGGAGTAGCGGGAAGTATTTCATGAGTAGCACATTGCTAATCAAAGCCGTTAAGCACGTCGCGATAGGAGAGTTGCGTTTGGAAATTAGGGGAGATACTTTGTGACCGCGCTTTCTTTGAGGTGGAGGGAAGTTCCTCAGCCGACCTCTGGCGTTTGCCAACCTGCTCTTTACCGGATGAGTTTACAGTGCTCTTGATTATGCTCTCCACCCAATCAAAAGCCTTTTTCGTCCTTTCCATGAGCTGATCTCTTGGTACGTCGCGCAGCTTTTTCAATAACTTGCTAGCCGCGCGACGTTCCTTATATCGCGTTTTGGGGGCTCTCAGGGCTAGGTCTGGAGGAGTATTCCTCACCCCAATGTCACCTGAGGGTGTTGGACCAGGCCTTTCCTCAGAGGCCGCTGTCCGGCCACCTTGCCGTCCGTTAGTACTTTGACCACTCCCTGAAGGCGTTGGACGAGGCTTTCGTTTGTGAGCCAATGTCGTAGCACCTTGCCGGATAGCAACATTTTTGCTGCTTCCTGAGGGTGTTGGACCAGGCTTTTTTACGTGTGCCAATGTCTTGAGAGCACCGTGGCGCAGTGGGTAGTGTGTTGGCCTCTGACGCCGATGACACAGGATCGAATCCCGACACAGCCATGTCATCGAACGTGTTTTTCACGGTGTTTCTCCTCAGCGGGGTTCTGACAAAACCCCCTGTAGTAAAATTGTCATGAAAAGCTTCTCGAAATTCGCCGTTCGGAACCGGCAATAAACTGTAGGTCCCTTTCACCTATGGGAAAATGAAATCACACACAACATGGGTGATTGAGAGAAGCTCGGCTCAGGTCCTTCATGGACTGTAACGCCAATATACATACATACAATGTCTTAGCACCTTGTGGAGCGTCGGTCTTGGTACCGCTGTCAGAGGATGCTGGACCAGGCTTATTTGTGGAGGCCAATGTCACAGCACCTCGCCGAGACTCAGCAGTTGTATCTGTATCCATACATTCAGCCGGTTTTTTGTTTTCGTTTTCGTTGTTATTATTATTATTATTTGCGTTGTTATTATTGTTATTTTTGTTGTTGTCTTTGTTATCCATTGAGTCCCACGAACTGGTAAAATCAAACTAAAATTCTTTTTTGAAAAATTAGTTAATTTCAAAAGTTAAGACATTCCTCTCCGTGCGTTTTTTAAATACATATGTGAAAATGAAGTCTATTAGAAAACTGGTCGTACATGAAGCGCCCGGATGTGGATACATATCAAAGATGTAATTGTATACACAACTTCGTGCACAAAAAAAGGAGGAAACTTTATACATTTACTGGGGAAAGAGTATTGTATGTGTGTACATAGTGTGTACACCACCCACCAAGAACACTGGCCATGTAAGTACCATTCACACTTACAGCTTTAATTTTTCACACAGCATTGTGGGACTCGAGTTTGACATGTGGTCATGACCTGCCCAAAATTAACATGACCATGGTGACATGGCAAACACCACTCACGAAACTTTTATAAAACTACACATTGGTACATATGTGTACATGAACCGATGTACTTTGTCAGTTGGACATTTCAGAGCATTTCAGAGTCTAGCAAACTATGTTCCTTCGAATTACATGACTTCAGTATTTAATTTTTAAAGAGCTCGAAAATTAGAGAATTCCTGAAGATAAATTCATACTTTACCAAGGGTATAAACATATAACAAGGTGCACGTATCTATAGCAAGTACATATCTGCATTCGGAAAATATAAAAGAAAAAGTCTCAAACTATGACTTTCGGAAATAATGAGCATTTCAATCCGTGAGGAATCCTATTCCAATTCTATTTTATTTCAATGTTATAGTTATGAGAAGTAATATACCTGAACGATACCTGAACGGTATGTCTTGATGAAATTCCTAAAGAAAAAATTCAACACACGGGAATATTACGTCTGTGGAGGCTTGACTAGAGCTCCGGTTGCATTACGAATAGTTTTCTGTCAAGGATCTGAATAAATAAATATATACATATCTAACCGTCTCTCTGGTAAATATGATTTTATCTTAAATTGAATTTCAACCTTCAACTTAAAATAGAAATCAAAACAATTTTTTTAGAGCTTCGTCTTCTCTCCATTGAAGAGGCACTACTTCCTAATTAAATATACTTATCATGCCCATTGTCCAATCAGCTATGTACATATGTACATGTAAAACAATCTTTCGACTTTTACTTTAAATGAATAGCCATGAATTAATTTTTGGTATTTATTTATTTGTATTATACTTAAAATCATAGAGTGGGGTGTAGGGAGCGAGCAAACAGAGCAAAGAAGTTGATCGCGTTTAACATGGCAAACGCCAGCTATGATCTCCGTCCCTGCTTAATCAAAGCTAACTCACTGCCTCCGCGTGGCCTCCCCTAGATAGCTGCCCTGGTACCCGCCAGGTGGTGAACCAATGTGTGCAGCGACCCAACCCCTTGTTCCTGGGGATAGAGAAGCCTGGCCCTCCAGGTTAGGGGTTGTACTTAGGAGTAACATCCCCATCACGGAAAAAAACGCTTTTACCGAAACAACCAGAAGCCTCGGATACGGACGGATCTAAAGCTGACGACACCTGCAAAGGACTAAAGGACCGGGGGTGCAGGCGATCAATTGGAGCAAACCCTCAGCTGCTATAAAGCAGATATAACTGCACTCCAAGAAGTGCGATGGGATGGACCAGGCAAATGACGGATGAAAAACTGCTACAAGGAGAACGAACAGCGCTTATTCGGGTGCGGATTCGTTATTCGAGGAAGACTCCGACAAAAAGTCTTAAGCTTTCGGGATGTAAGCAAATGAGGCGTTTGCCTCAAACAAAGCTAAATTTGGATTTGCGCTTATGCCCCAACCGAAGAAAAGGATGATCGACTCAAAGAAGGATTCTGTGGTCTCCTAGACAGAACCGATGCCCTATGTCCCATCTAGGACACAAAAATTGTTCTTGAAAATATTAATGCCAAACTGGGCAAATAGGACATATTTGAGTCGATCACGGGAAAATATAGCCGATCGGACACCACGTCCGAAAACGGACATCGGCTACTCGACTTCTTGGCGGGGCGCAATCTCCTTCTGGCTAGCACACGATTCCCGCATCTCAATATTCACAAAGGTACATCACTACCTTGTTGTAGCCAAGGTACGAATGAAGATATCAAGGATGCCACGGAGTCGAGCTGGACAACGAAATTTCGACGTCGAAAAGCTACAATCGCAAGAGACCGCTAGGACCTTTGCCGATCGAGTTTCCCTCAACCTCTCGCAAACTCCAATGACACCGGAGCGACCCACAGAACAACAGTGGGAGCATTGCCAGCGTGCCGTCAGAGACGCTGCCTCTGATGTGTTGAGTGTCAAGCTACCGTCAGCTAGAAACCCCTGGTTTGATGAACAATGCGGGAAGCTCATGTCGCAAAGGACCGCCTAGACAGCCATGCTATGTAGACGGAGGAGAGCCACTCATGAACATTACGAGCAGAAACGGAGAGAGTAACACACGCTTTTAAGGAAGAAAAAAAGATAATACGAAAAGCGTGAGATCGAGGAGATGGAGAGATGCTATCACAGGAATAATGCTCGCAAGTTTTACGAAAAAGTGAAACGAACATGCCAGAGCTATAAAGCTGAAGCAGAGGCCTATAGGGATGAAGACGGACTGCTAGTGGTGAAGACTCAGTCGATTCCGAGAATATGGAAAGAACACTTCTGTAGACTGTTCAACGGCGATGAAAGATCTAATACTGCTGTCAGGCAGAATGATCCATTTGCAACGGACGAAGATGCACAGAATTTCTCAGCATCGTTTGCCCAGTCCACAAGAAATGAGACCCCTATAACTGCGCCAACTACAGGGGAATATGTCCCCTTAACATCGCATACAAGATCTTCTCTGCCGTATTGTGTGAACGCCTGTAACCCTTTTAGGATAATCTGATAGGTTCTTATCAGTGTGGTTTCAGGCCAGGTAAGTCGACAATAGACCAGATATTCACACTGCGGCAGATCTTGGAGAAGACCCAATAATACCGAATCGACACTCACCACCTCTTCGTCGATTTTAAGGCTGCATATGATAACGTGTATAGAGATGATCGAGGACGCCGTGGCGCAGTGGTTAGTGTGTTGGGCTCTGATGCACGATGAGCGAGTTCGGATTCCGATAACACCGACGCCATCGAATGTTTATTTCGCGGCGTTCCTCCTCGGCGGGGTACTGGCAAAACCCCACGTAGTACACTTGCCGTGAAAAAGCTTCTCGACTCTCGCCGTTCGGAATCGGCATTAAACTGTAGGTCCCTTTCACCTATGTAAAAAACAAATCACACACAACATGGGTGATTGTGAGAAGCTTGGCTCTGGTCCTTCGTGAGCTGTAATGCCATCAAAGAAGAAGATAGAGATGATCTATACAAAGCCAATGTCTAGTTTTAACATCCCTGCCAAACTCGTCCGACTGTGCAAGATGACAATGGAGAATTCTCGCTGCTCCATTTAGGTCGGTAATGAGCAAACCGAGACCTTTGATGTTAAAAAAGAATTTAGGCAAGGTGACGCGCTGTGATGCAACTTTTTCAACATCGTGCTTGAAAAGATCGTGCAAGAGTCACTAGCCAACACAAGAGGTACGATTTATTTATCTAAGTCTACGCAATTGCTTGCGTACGACGACGACATTGACGGGATTGGACAGACACAGCGAGACGTCAATGAGGCCTATGTAAGCATTGAGGTAGAAGCGGCTAAGATAGGTCTCAAGGTTAATGAGGGTAAAACCAGGTATCTGCTTTCATCTAAAAGAGACGGGCAACACCGATGTATTGGCCAGAACGTCACCATGGGCGGATATAACTTTGAAGTGGTCAAGGAATTCGTCTACCTTGGCTCACTGATGACCAGCGATAACAACAGCAGCGCTGAGATAAAACGCAGAATCACTTTTCTTTTGGCTCAAGAGGCAATTGAGAAGTAGAGCCCTCTCTCGGAAAACCAAGGTGACATTATATAAGACCTTAATTATCCCAGTCCTCCTTTACGACGCAGAGGCTTGGACCTTAATAAAAGCGGATGAGGATGCCCTGGGTCATTTCGAGAGGAAAATTCTGCGCACTATCTACGGTCCCGGAGAGCAGTGGGTAGTGTGTTGGCCTCTGACGCCGATGACAGGGGATCGAATCCCGACACAGTCATGTCATCGAACGTGTTTTTCACGGTGTTTCTCCTCAGCGGGGTTCTGACAAAACCCCCTGTAGTAAAATGAAGCTTCATGAAAAGCTTCTCGAAATTCGCCGTTCGGAACCGGCAATAAACTGTAGGTCCTTTTCACCTATGGGAAAATGAAATCACACACAATTTGGGTGACTGAGAGAAGCTCGGCTCAGGTCCTTCATGGACTGTAACGCCAATATACATACATATATCTACGGTCCCGTTTGTTCAAACGGTGTATGGAGGAGAAGATATAACGAAGAACTGTACGGGTTGTACAGCGACATCGGCCTGGTACGACGTCTACGGATACAGCGTGTAAGGTGGCTAGGCCACGTAGAACGCATGGAAAATACAGCTCCGATCCGAAGAGTCTTCGAATCTACCCTGGAAGGAAGGCGTGGTAGAGGACGGCCGCATCAACGGTGGCGCACGTAGGTGGAAGGGGACCTTGGCCAACTGGGCGTGTGGCGCTGGAAACAGCTGGCCAAAGACCGTGCCAGCTGGAGACGCTTGTTGGTTGAGTCCCAGGTTCACCACGGACTGTACCGCCACCTGAGTAAGTAAGTAAGGTGGTGGAACACTGTTCAGTTTTCGAGACAACCTTGAGAGAGATAAATGTCGTTAACTTAAGATCGAATAAATTTGATGACATCTTGGCACCTATCTACTTAAGCTGTTATCATTGGCTGCGTGATGTCGACAAGCTCTGTGACTCACTGCACTCCTTAGACTTTACGGATATTATGCTTATTGGGGATTTTAATGGCCGAGTAGGACTATCACAAAATAACTTCACGTCCGGATACAGTACCAGTTTTCTGGAATCCTATCGGAAATCTAAGGACCCAATCTGTGATAGAAAAGGGGAAAAAATCCTTGAACTTACTGATGGGTGTGACATGCGTCTGTTGAATGGTAGTTGCAAAGGTGATCCAGAAGGTGAACTGTCCTTTATCAGTGGAATATCATACTGTTTCAGTATGCAGCCCCTCTGTTCATGGACAAACATTTAGACACTGCGTTTACTCTGGATGAAGTCAAAGAAGTTATAAAAAAACTCGAAATCAAATAATGCACCAGGTATGGATCGCATCCCATTTGAATTCTACGAAAACTGCAGATACGAGTTCAATCGAATCGAATATTTGATTCTGCTTATGTCTGCTTATGTGTTGTAAGCGCGTTCTTTTTTATACTATACATCAGTGACATAACTGATGATATAAGAGGTGGAATAAAGTCCTGTGGTGTAACAGTACCTGCATTGATGTATGCGGATGATATCGTCTTTCTGTGTGACTCTATCCAAGGTATGCTTCTCGCTTTAAATCTTGAGAAATCAAAAATGATGGTATTCAGAAATGCAGGTGGACAGTACTCACATTTGGAAAAATGGAAGTTAGACGACGAAGAAATTGAGATAGTACCCCGATACAAATATCCTCTTCTTCTTCTTAGCGGGCGCTACAGTTCGACGTGGACTTGGGCCCCAACCAACATGCCCCTCCATCCAGCTAGCCTTTTGCTAGCCTTTTCCATTGCCGCACACCCAGTTGGCTAAGGTCCTCTTCCACCTGTGTGCGCCATCTTAAGGGCGGCCATCCTCTGCTTCTTCATCCCTTGGGGTTGGATTCAATGGTGTCCATTCGCTCTACATGGCCCAGCCATCTAAGGCGTTGAATCCGTAGACGCCTGACTAGACTCATGTCGCTGTACAGCCCGTAAAGTTCGTGGTTGATTCTTTTCCACCATCCCCCGTCTGCGTTTATAGGCCCGAAAATCTTTCTCTCGAACCGACCAAGGGCCTCCTCATCTGCTTTTGATAGTGTCCATGCTTCTGCGCCGTACAACAGGACCGGGATAATAAGGGTCTTATATAGAGTCAACTTTGTCATTCGGGAGAGGGCTCTATTATTAAATTGCCTCCTGAGCCCAAAGAAACAGCGATTGGCAAGAGTGATTGTGCGTTTGATTTCGGAACTGATGTCGTTGTTCTAGGTCACTGCGGAGCCAAGGTAGACGAAGTCCTTAACTACCTCGAACTTACAAATGCCAATAAAAACGTTCTGGCCAAGAAGTCGCTGGACAGCGTCCTTTTTTGATGACAGCATATATTCAGTTTTGCCCTCGTTTTCCGCCAGACCAAGTTTTGCCGCCTCGAACTCAATAATCGCAAACGCCTCATTGGCATCTCGCTGTGATCTACCTATTATGTCAATATCGTCGGCGTATGCAAGGAGTTGCGAGGATTTGAAGTAGATTGTACCTCTTGTCTTGGCCAGTGATTTTTGCACAATCATTTCCAATATGATGTTAAAAAAATCACACGACAGTGCATCGCCCTGCCCAAATCCTTTTTTGACATCAAAACTATCGGTAAGGTGTTCACCGATTCGGATGGAGCAGCGATCATTCTCCAAAGTCATCCTGCATAGTCTGACGAGTTTAGCAGGTATATCAAAGGTAGAGATAGCGTTGTATGGAGCTTCTCTCCATCACCCATGTTGTGTGTGATTTCATTTTCCCATAGGTGAGAGGGACCTACAGTTTATTACCGGTTCCGAACGGCGAATTTCGAGAAGCTTTTCATGACAATTTTACTACAGGGGGTTTTGTCAGAACCCCGCTGAGGAGAAACAGCGTGAAAACACTTTCGATGACATGGCTGTCTCGGGATTCGATCCCGTGTCATCGGCGTCAGAGGCCAACACACTACTCACTGCGCCACGGTGCTCTCCATAGCGTTGTATAGCTCATCTCTAATTACGCTGTCGTAATTAGGCTTTGAAGTCGACAAATAGGCGGTGAGTGTCGACTTGAAATTCTTTGTTTTTTTCCTGGATCTGCCGTGGTGTGAAGAATTTGTCGATGGTGGACTTCCCTGGCCTCAATCCGCTCTGGTAAGGACCTATCAGCTTATTTACAGAATGCTGCAGGCGTTCACACAAAACGGCAGAGAAGATTCTGTAGGCGATAGTAAGGACACTTATTCCTCTGTAGTTGGCGCAATCAGAGGGGTCTCATTTCTTCTGGATCGAGCATACGATGCAGAGACTCCATTCTTCGGGCATGCTTTCCCGAAGACCATATTTTACAGATGAGCTGGTGCATGCTCCTAATCAGGTCATCCCCAGCTGCCTTGAAAAGCTCAGCCGACAGTCCGTCTGCTCCAGCTGCTTTATTCGACTTGAGTTTCGATATGGCAATCTTATCTTCGTCGAGGTCAGGGGGACGGAATTATCTGCGGTCTTCGTCGATTAGAAATGAATCATTCTGCCTGACAGCGGTATATTGACTAACATCGCCGTTATACAGTCTGCAGAAGTGGTTTTTCTATATTCTCAGCATCGACTGCGATTCTACTACAAGGTGTCCGTTCTCATCCCTGCAGGCTTCCGTTCTGGCTTTATATCTGAGCGAGGCCTTATATGCATCCTGCTTCGCTGTGTGAATTCTCCTGCACTCGTCATCGAAAAAGGTGTTTCTGCGTGGTGAGGTCTTGAAACCCAAAACTTCGGATGCAGAGCTTCTCAAGGCTTATTTGCAAATGCTCCACTGCTGTTCTGTTGATAGCGTGGGGGATTGAGGTGTATTGGATAGCTTAGGGGGACGCGATTGGTAAAGGCTCGAGCGGCTTCTGGCGATAGTAGCTTTCCGACGTCATGATTTTGTATTCTTACTCTACTCCGCTGCGTTCGTGATATACGTAGGCGCATCTTGGCTACAACAAGATAGTGGTCCGAGTCGATGTTCGCCCCGAAGCAAGATCAATTAGCCTGTGCCCGTTATCGGATGTGGTGTCGTATAGGCTATGTTTGCCGATGACTCGTTCAAAGATGCTTTCCTTGCCCCGCTTAGCATTAAAGTCTCCTAGTACAATTTTGATGTCATAGCTGGGACATTGGGCATACGTTTCGTCTAGGAGATCTAGGGACCTATTTAGGGACCTAACACTCCGCGTACAGAGCCGAGATCATTGTCCTTTTTTCGTTTCTTGTAAGGGTCGCCAACATTAATCCGGTCCGTTATATACGAGCTTGTGGTTATTTCGGAGTTTCTGTTTTTTTTTACGGTTACGGCTTACTAGGTTGTAGCCCAACCGACTAATCCTGTTTTGTGGCGCAGGAGGCTAGCCATTCGCCCTTCCCCGTCTGCAATTTCCATAAAAAGTCTCCAGATGGCACCACGAGGATGTGGGGCTAGGACCTAGGCTACGCGCACAGTGATGCGAGAATGCGATGCGAAAGCGGTTGCTTGCGAAAGAACTGTTCACATGTATTCTTATGTATGTGCGCACAGTGAAGCGATTTTCGATGCGATTCTCGCAAGCTTATCGCAAACCTCTCGCAAGCTTCTCGCACACAAACTCTTCTGATCACTTTTTCAAGCGATTCTGTGCGAGTAGTATCCATTGTTGATGATGTTCTGATGCAATTTCATTTGTTTAAATGAAAAATTGGTCCAGTTTCCTAATACAAATGGTCCAATTTGTCCAAAATGTGGTCAAATATTTTGAACGACATTCTTGTGCATTCCAAGATTTTTCTTTCATCGTTCCTTAACTGTGGATATATTAAGGGTTTTCCAATAGGAAATTGACTACTTTGAAATCAATTTGTGAACCCACCCTTTCACTAATCATCGAACTGTCATTGCTAGTTTATAGTAAAGTACATGAACGAGCAACGTCTCCAAACTATGAAAATTTTCTACCGAAATTCGGAGTCGGTGACCGCACATTTATAAGCATTAACTCCAATTTTCGGTCGTAATTCTCGCCCTACTAGACAGGCAATAACAAGTCTAGTGCAAAAATTAGAGTCTACACATTCGTTGTGTGATATTGCCGTGTCGAAAGTATTGTCGCTAGCGTTCGGGCGTCCGTAGCAAACGATCCAAATAAATCAATTGCATAGCGTTCTCAATAATTAACGCGTATTTTGCCTAAGGATCTTGGTTTCCATCCATACAGGGGCAAACTTACTCAAGAATTTGAGCCGATGAACCATTTGAAGCGACGTACGTTCTCCGATTGGGCTCTGGAGAAGATGCGCCAAGATGATGAATTTCATCGCAAAATCATCTTCAGTGACGAAGCTCATTTTTGGCTCGATGGGTTCGTTAATAAGCAAAATATGCGTTATTGGTCGGGTGAAAATCTACATGTGCTTCATGAATCACCACTTCGTCCACAAAAAAAAAAAAAAACTGCTTGGTGCGGTTTGCATGCCGGCGGCGTTATTGGGCCATATTTTTTCGTCGACGATAAGGATCGTCACTTACTGTGAATAGCCACTGGAATAGAATAGGAAGATATGGACTTGGACGACATGTGGTTTCAACAGGATGGTGTCACACAGCACACGTTACAATCGATTTATTGAAGAGTAAGTTTGATGAGAGTGTTATCTCAAGAAGCAGGCCAGTCGAATGACCGCTTCGTTCGTGCGATTTAACGCCTCTAGACTATTTTCTTTGGGGCTGCGTTAAGTCATTGGTTTATGCCAACAAGCCGACGACGTTGGAAGAATTCAGAGCCAATGTGTGGCCCAGTCATCGAAAATTGGGTCCAGTAAATCGACCGCTGCAAACGTGCCCGCGGTGGCCATATGAACGGAGTCGACTTCCATCCGATAAATATAAACTTTCATTTAAAAATTCTTCGCCTAATGATGAATACATCGCAACAGAAGAGTACAGAGCAGCTTTCACTGTGCGCACCATATCGCATCGCATCTCGCATCACTGTGCGCGCAGCCTTACTAACAGTGCCGCCAGATGTTCGACTGCGGTGGCTCTTCTCGCTTTTTAGGGTTCCGTACCCAAAGGTAAAACCGAACCCTATTACTAAGACTTCTCTGTCCGTCCGTCCGTCTGTCACCAGGCTGTATCTCATGAACCGTGATAGTTAGACAGTTCAAATTTTCACAGATGATGTATTTCTGTTGCCGCTACCACGACAAATACTAAAAACAGAACAAAATGAATATTTAAGGGGGCTCCCATACAACAGACATGATTTTCTTCCAAAAAATCCCCTTGGCCGGTTTTTAGCATACCAGCAGTTTTTTTTCGAAAAAAAAAAAATACCTGCGTTACCGCTTTTGTACTCGTGCCATATAAAATAATTCTAGTGGGCATAGGGATACAAATGTACGCAAGACTAGGTTAATGAAATCTTTAACCATGTCCTATATATATTTTAAAAGTTTTAGTGTTTTGTTTAAGAATATATATACATATATGTATAGCGGAATAATAAAGTCAAAATTCTACCTTTCCCCAAATGGTATCCCTGTCGTCGAAAACACGTTTTATTTCTCATTATTTTGCCGAATAAATTAAAATGTTAAGAAAGTCATAAATGCTCGTGATTATGGAACGAATCCAATAAAATAAAAATCCAGAATCGCCAGTACATGAGCCCATTAATATGAAGTGAAAACGGTCTTTAAAAAATTTGCTGCTTACGATCTACGGTCCTGGCTTGTGCATGGTGCAATTCGCTAAAATTTGATTCCTAATCGAAATCGAGAATTGTACAGAATCAGTATAATGAAAACCATAAATATTTTATTTGTGACGTTGTGAACTTATTAAGATTTATTTTCGTGCCACGCATAAAAGCTTGAAGGCAATATGCACGGATGACGATTTTTTTATTACATATGGGGGGTTAAGGCAGCTTTCTCGGCGTTCTTTGTGATTTGTGTGCGATTGTATTAATGTATACTATTATTTTAGGGCTCGCAGGTAGCTGGTTGTGTTCAGAACAGCTCTTTCGGATTAACAAGTTGGGTTTCGATTCAACTCAAAGAGAGTCCTTAAATAAGAGCAAATACGTTCTATCTCTGCTTAAGAAGATCCTGCGCATTAAACATTTCAGAAGAAGTAAGGAATTGGAACACAGAACAGTTGAAGGCAAACGATGTAGGAGTATGATTCTATTCACAACAAAGTTCCATAAAAGTAAAGGAAGTGGAATTCCTTCTTTTGTGAAACAACTGAATTTAAATTCACTGTCATGTGTCTTATTTAAATAAGAAAAGTCCGACAAAATGAAAATGCAGAATTTTCTTTTGTCACCACACGTATAAATACGTGATCCTCAAGTGCAGAAGTGAAAGAACACCAAATGCATCGGCACCATCGAAAATGGACTGTTCATTTACAGTGCATATTTGGTGTTTTGGTTTCTCAGCAAGAAGATTGTTTTATAAGTTCGTTCTGTAGTGTTTGCCATAGTCATTTTCAATATACATTCATACGCAATAATAATAACCAATTTCTCATATTTCTCTTCGCTGCTGATTACACTCCTCCGTCGGAAAAGCAACTTGATGTTAATGGGGTTGAATTTGTTATTTCATATATGTATGTACATGAATCCTGCATTATGATTTTCAATTGTTTTTTCATTAATCTATAATATTTCATAAAAAATAACTTACATATCTGGAAAAGTATTGATTTTGTAACTACTTTAGAGGTGAATGCTTACAAAAAGCAGGTAGAAAGTTTTAAAAGTTGATAATGAACTAGCTACATCTAGATATGGAAATTCATATGACCCCATTGGAGACTGATATCTATTGATTGACGATAAGGTAAGCTCATATCAGAACGACTTGCGTATGTAGAACACCCAACAATGCCTGATAACTTCCTGCACAGCATGACTTCGTTCATAGTATATGTATGGAAACTAGCAACTTGTACGTTCAAGTATCAGCCCCCATCACTATTGCAACGCCTGACTCAGTGAGTTTCATAATGAACTTAGACGATAAAAACCGACGATGTAGATACACCCGAACGTGCTACTTACATATGTATGTAAAGGAGTATATGCAGGTGCAAAGGCAAAACCTAAACCGAAAGCAAATATATTTCTTCCGAAGTATGTAGGTAGATGCTAACAACAGAGTCTACCTTAATCCGATATTCGATAAAACGAAGGTATGATTTAGGGAAAGAAAGAAAAAAGAGAGACAAAGTCAAACGATTTCATGTTTCTCGCCGTACACATCACACAAGTTGTAAATTACGAGCTAACATAGATTTTGGATAGCTCAGAAGAAATATTTCCTGAAAACATGCATCCGTTGCCAAGATTGCAACCATTTCGATAACTACGGATTTCATCACATGTGGTGGTTGGCAAACCAAAACAAAACCATAAGTTGTCCAAGTCATATTATTGCTTCAGGATTTGCTAAAAATGTTTACAATCCCTTACCTTTACTACGTTCGAGAATCTGTATGACGAGCAAATAAAGCGATTTACTAAAATTCAACATTCGTCACTTAGTCCCCCTAACTTAAATAGCCATTATAGTCATAGCCATTGGCAGTCAGACTTACGGAAAGTATTCAATTGCCTATGGGTAATAATGGTTTTGTGTAACACAATACGAACTAGAACTCGCCTTAATTTTTGATGCTGGTTCCGTTTAGAGTCGTTGATAGGATACAAAGTACTACTCTAGGAGTTTGTGTAATTCACTATTGGGTTCATTAATATTCTATGTGTTAGGTCGTCGCCGTTGAAAACAATTAGCAGCCTGAATCGAAGCGGTTAGTAGGTTGGTTGGTAGGACCGTAGCCTTCCCAGAAATGAGAAGAATACACATAGACCATGGAGGCCCGTTGTGCAGCTACGAGGGAGTTTAGCCCCCTATTCGTGGAACCATTTTGTGCTTCTTAAGATATTATGAAGATCAGATATCCCTACTTGCTGAACTTCGGTCAGATCGTTAAGGAAGTAAGATCCCAGGTATCGTTTCCTGATTATGCAGAATGCCGGGCAGGCGCAGAGGAGGTGATGAATGGATTCGATCTCTAGACATCTAGACAGCTTCTGCAAAAATCACTCGGAATTATACCTAGTTTTTGCGCGTGACTGCCAATAAGGCAGTGTCCAGTGATGACACCTATGACTTTGTAGATGTCAGTTCTTTTTAGGGAGATTATACTCCTAGTCCGTTGACTGTCGAGCCGGGCCAGATTTACCTGGTGATGAGGCAGGTACTGAATCCATCTCCGGTTCGTCACGGCCCTGGCGAGATTTGTAAGATTAAGTTTAATGGCTGCAAATGCTATTCCGTCACAAGCCGCGATTGATTGTAGTGTCGTTCCTTGTTTAGCGAGTGTGTCGGCTCTGCCTGTTAAACTGTTCGGCCATCTCGCTAAGAGATAGGCGACAGTCGAGACTAGTTTTCGATGTGTACACAAAGGACTCCAACGACTTTAAGGCTCCTTGACTATCCGTGGTGAATATCATGTTCCACCTCAGCCAACACAAGGCCTCTTTTATTGCCAACAGTTCCGCCTGGAAAATGCTGCAGTGATTTGGTAATTTTAGAGCTTTGTTCAGCTTAAGTTGTTTGCAGAATACTCCACCACCCACTCCGTCGTTGGTTCTAGACCCGTCAGTGTAAAAATCTACCCAGTTTCTGCGGGTTGAGTCTGGCAAGTCCAGTTTTGTCTGTCCGGATAGATCGTTGTAAAGTTTTTTTCCAAGACTGTGGTGGGTTCTGTGAGGTCTAAGTCTTCTGTCATAGTTGATCTGTTGTTCAGGAGGGAGGAGTGGCCAGTGACATAGCTCGTTCAGTTCGAGTTGGCTTTGAGTCTAATGGCCGTTTGTGTGGCAATTTGCTTGCCGAAAATATTGAGTGGTCGAGTATCATGTTAAGCGCAGCCGTTGGGGTGGACCTGAGGGCACCTGCAATGCACATACACGCCAACCTTTGTACCTTCTCGAATTGCTTGAGGTATGTTGTCTTGTCCAGTGCTGTCCACCACACTGTCCATCCATACATTAGTATGGGTCTAACGACCGTGATGTAGAGCCATAGGGTGATCTTGGGGTTGAACCCCATTTATTCCCTAGGGCTTTCTTGCATGTGTAGAGAGCTATTGTTGCTTTTTTAGCTCTTTCGATTGTGTTGCCCTTCCAGGTTAATTTCCTTTCTAGTACAATGCCAAGGTATTTGGCATTGCAGGAATAGTTTAATCTGGTACCAAGCAAAGTAATAGGGCAGTGTTCCGGGATTTTGTGCTTTTTGGTGATTAACACGAGCTGCGTTTTCCAGGGATTCACCCGGAGCCCATTGCTATGCTCCCACTTGGAAAGAATTGAGAATGCCGTTTGCCGTTTGGATAGGTATTTACCTGAGATCTACCCTTGCAGTAGGCATGCTCTGCCTTAGAAATTAGGGACGGATCTAGGTTGTGGCGTATGTGTAAGTCTATCAACCTTTCCAAAGTTTTTAGCACAAAGGATGATAGACCGATAGGCTTTAGATCCTTGGGAGAAGTGTGAGAATTTTTGCCTGCCTTAGGAATGAAAAGTACCTTTGCGCACTTCCACTTTTCTGGAATGTGACTCCAAGCTAGGCATCCTTTAAAGATAATCTCTAGCCATGGTATAGTCCAATCCATAGTTTGTGTGAGTTCGATAGGGTAAATTTCATCAGAGCCTGGCGATTTGTAGGGCTTGAAACTTTTTAACGCCCATGTAATTTTCTCGCTGGGGATAATATGATCGTACCTTCCCTCTATCGCCGAGGAGAGGTGAGTTCCTCGCGAATACACTGAGTCTTGCGACTCATAGCAGCCTGGGAATAAGGCAGTGTCCAGTATTAAAGAGAAGATTTAAAGTTTCTTCCTCCGACGTTGTCCAAACTCCGTTTGTTGTGAGGCAGCTCGGAGATTGTGGATCTTTCGAGAGTATATTCCTCAATCTGTAGGCGTCTAAAATTTTCTCGCATTGTTGCAGAAGAGATTTTAAGACAGCCTTTGTTCTTTCCTCAGAGTTTGCTTGTACACTCTGAGTGAACCTTTGTATAGGCTCCAGTCTCTGTCGTTTCTTGCACTCTTTGCTTTTTTGAGGAGTTTTCGACAGTCCTTGCGGGGCTTGCTTAGCGTTCCACCAAGAAGGGTAAGAGTTTTTTCTTTATTTGTTGATTGCGCAGCTGTTGACCCCTGCGTTGCCCAAAGTAATTGTTAGGATATCGATCATATTGTCTATATCTAACGCCCTGTTTACTATTGAATTGCCAATGAAGGCTCTATAGCGCTCCCAATAGATTCTTCTTGGGTTGCAGGGTGAGTCAGTTGGGGTTGGGACCGTGAAAGTTAGGTTGGAAACCAGGTATCGATGATCGGAGAAGGAGTGTTCCTCAGAAACCTTCCATTCTCTTATTCTATTAACGAGAGAGGGGGATGCTAGCGTTAAGTCTAGTACCTCCCTATGATTTTTAGTAATGAATGGTAATGAATGTGGGTGTATTACCCTCGTTACAAATATTAAGATTTGAGGTTAGAATGAAATCAATGAGCCACTCACCTCTTTCGTTTTATATCGCTGCTGCCCCAGATAGTGTGATGCGCATTCGCATCCGCACCGCTGAGCTTGGTGTCCTGACGAGGTCCTGACCAGTCTTCTAATATCGTCCGATAGAATGGACTCTTCTTGTGCCATATACGTTGAGGCTATCCATAGCTTGCTCCCGGGTGATTGTATGGCAATCACTGTGGTGTCAGGGCAGCTGGAATTTGGAAGAAAGTAAGCGTTTGGAGATTTCTTTGGCTTACCTTCTTTTTGTGATGTAAATAGGTTGCAGGCTGGAGTTCTTAATCCGAGAACCTTGTGTTCATGAACCCAAGGGGATTTCAGCTTCAATCGTCGCAGGGCCCTTGCTACCCGAGAAGATTGGGGGTTCTTGCTCCATTGAGCTTTCATTTTTGACTTCGGTGCTAGCTGTGTCTTCGTTGCCGGATGGTGGCATTTCCTCATCCATTTTGTATATACTGAGTTTGACTTTCTTAAAGCCAAACCTAACATAGTGGTCACATTGGGCCAGATGTTCCAGGGCTTCACAGTTCAGTACAATAATTACCTGTCTTGATCGGCCCCTTGGTTCCTCCAGCTTCGCGATTCTTCAATCTCTTGTTGGGAGATTGGGGTTACAGTAGTTGATCGTCTCAACTATTTCGAGGGGGCTGTCCGGTACCAACGGGAGCCAGCATCTAGCTCGCGGTCGTTTCGGGTTCAGGTCCTTAGTTACGACCTTGAGCCTTGAGCCTAGCTCCCTTCCACAGCTTAGTAATTTGACCCTGCCTGGGTACCATCCAGCGTCGTCGCAGATGGGCGGTGATCCAGAGTTCTTCCTAGCGATTTTGAGGAAGTTGTGCATGATCGACATCCTTCCATTTCTCGGTCGTCAATTTGCCGTCCGGGTCGCTATTATCGATGATTGGTACCGGTGCTCCTAGCCTAGCCTTCTTAGCCTACTCCTTTGGTTCCTCGGGGGACGATCTGGGCCTCTTGGCGTTTTCTTTATCCTGGGCCAGGATTCCTGCCGCCCAAGTGACCAGCTCTTTAGCTTTGTCTGGGATTCCGGTTTTATGGCCCCATCGATGCAATTTTCTCAAGGCCGCCTTTCGGTCTCTGTAGGCCTTGGTTGATGGGTTTTCTCTTTTGTTGTCTACCGACAACTTTTTGGAGCGGTTTATCGATTCCGCTGTCGGGGTCTTTTTCGCCTTGGACGTAGAGGGGATTACACCCCCTTCCAGTTTTTTATGAGATCCGGACTCATTTTTTTTTTTTTGTTGTTTGTGTTCATTTGGTTCCCGCGAGGAGCGGAGAGATGCATGTCCGCCTGGGCAGAGATCCGCAATACCCAGGTAAGGCTAGCTGATCCGGAGGGCGCCAGGTATCCGGATACACCGTTGGCGACTGAGCTATTTTTGGTCTGAGCTCTCCGCCTGATCGACATCTCTTCACGGTACGGTTGACACCTTATGTCCAGCCTAGGGGATGGGGAGTGGATAGGTGGGGTATGATGGGAGAAAAGCAATGGGATGGGAATAGGGTTGGTGAAAGGGAATGACGGGTTCGATTATCCTTTGGTGGGAAGCCTCCACATCACGTCAAGATAGATAATCAGGTGGGGGAACCGAACGAAAAAACGAGCATTATGAGTTTCCCAGATGTAAGCATTTGCTTGCGTAACGGTCTAGAGTGGCCGTGGTGCAGTGGTAAACATCACCGACTGTCGAGCGGAAGATCTGTAGCTCAAAGTCTGTCAGCAGCTAAAACAATTCTTATATAGAAAACTGAGCAACACAGCTGTTGTAAAACAAAAATACAGATGATGGCATGGAATCCTATCTAGGACAACCACGCCTGGAGAGTAGTGAACGAACATCTAAGACCCAAACCATCTGCACACCGACCAGGTTGTGTGACAAACATATGTATTTAAGTGTACGACTCTTGAACCAGCACGATAAAACAAATAAAACGGCCTGCTGCGGTCAGAGTCCGAGAAATTTTCTTATAAGAGGGATGAGACCGAAGAAGTCTACAAGTTCCAATCGAATCGACCTACTCATTGCTTTCGTTAATAAATGAACTGAACCTCAATCAAAAAGCCTCTCAAAATGATATTTAGGAGACTGCTTTTAGTATTTCAAACTCAGTTGGTTGCAATCCTTTTTCACCTGTGTAGGCCACTTGAGATGCAATCACTCTTGGGTGTTATGCAAATCATTTCTTTTATTCGGACGAAAGATGTAGGGAAATAAAGGCGAGAAGTAAAACGTGAGCACAAGAAAGGATTTAAATTATTGATTGATTGGGGTAAATTGTTTTCAGCGCTTCTTAGTATATTCTTACAAAAACCACTTCTGCAAACTGTTCAATGGCACTGACGATAATAATGCCATTGAAGTCATAGTGATAAGATTACTATTAATCATTGCTATACATGTCACAGTTAAAAGCGATGTCTTGGGTTTGGGAATATTAGGTACTTTCAACCGTTTTCTACAAATTTGTCTTCTGATAGTTGTGTCACAACATAAAATAGGCATGTCTTCTTATTTGGTGGCGTTACAGCCTATGAAGGACCAGAGCCACACACCCATGTTGTGTGTGATTCTATTTTTCACACAGGTGAAAGGGACCTACAGTTTAATGCCGATATCGAACGGCGTGAATCGAGAAGCTTTTTCTAGGCAAGTTATACTACGGTGGGTTTTACCAGTACCCGCCGAGGAGGGAGGCCGCGAAATAAACATTCGATGGCATTGGTGTTATCGGTATCCGAACTCACTCATCATGCGTCAGAGTCCAATACACTAACTACTACGCCACGGCGTCCTCAAAATAGGCATGTAACGGACTTAAACACAGTACTTCAAGCTAAAGAGGGAATATTAAAGTCGGGAACACCGAAAAGTGGCTATTATGATACTAGACAGTATAGGGAAGTATACTGTTTTTATCAGCAAAAGACTCAACCTACCAGCTCGCTGGATACACTGTCCATTTTAGCTTCGCGTTAGTATGTACCAATGGCACCAGTGCAGAGTCGGAGTCCAACACAAAATTGCTCTGAATAAATAGTAGAACCCTCGCTCGAGAAAAAAAAAAAAAAAAAAAAAGCATTTTATATGAGGTTCTGCTCTATGGCACAAAAACATGGACTTCGTTAAAAGTAGATGTTACTCTTCGTTAAAAAGGAAGATATTACGTTTGATTTTCTATTCAGGTTGGGGACTGTAGAAGGAGATGTGACTCAGCAATATGTGGACTGTAAAACGACGTCTGCTAGTTAGAGGTATACGGTTAAATGAAGAGTACTAGAATCCAACAGACGGTGGCAACCTCAGGCAAACGGGTCTTTAGCCCACTGAACATGTCACACTAGAGACGGTAAGCGCAGGAAAAGGCTGGCACAGGGAGTATATTATGTACGTAAGTGAGTCCTTGATCCACACTGGGCGCCACCTAAAAAGCCAAAACACTAAAGCATATTAATCTAATATTTGTAAACTTATTGTCAACACGATTGTCGACCACACAACTACATACATATGTATGTATCTGTTTCATTTTGAAGGGGTAGAAGAGCATCAGGAAATTACATCAACCTACGAAAATATCTGTAGAAGTGTTTATGTTTTCGATACAATAACGCAGAATCTGTACGACTGATAAAAGGAGCACCCTAAAATACCTCAATCTTTTTCTGATGGATATGAATTTGGAGGAACCTCTTTCTTTTTAGGGATCCGTATCCAAAGGGTAAAACGGGCCCCTTTTACTAAGACTTCGATGTCCGTCCGTCCGTCTGTCACCAGGTTGTATCTCATGAATCGAGATAATTAGACAGTTTAAATTTATACAGATGATGTATTTCTGTTGCCGCTATAAAAACGAATACTAAAAACGGAACAAAATGAATATTTAAGGGGGGCTCCCATACAACAGACATGATTTTCATCCAAAAAATCCCCTTGGTCACATACCGACCTAAGGTTAGTCGACAATATCCCACAACCAGTAGCAAACTTCCCAACTTTGATCCCTTTTGTGTCTTTGATGTATTAATCCTAGCTGCATCCATTTTTTCTATAATAACGAACAACCAATAATAAATACCCTATAAGCTTTGACGGTCATTATTGTCTCACAGCTAAGTTAATCCTTGCTGCTTACCCGTTCGTACAATTGCTATTCCCCTCCTTTTCCATCCTGATAGGTTAAGATATCAAATGTTGCAACAAATTCAATTGTTGTGAAATAAACTTTCGATGATATCCCACAACCAATAAAACACTTCCAAGCATTGATCCCTATTGTGTCCTTGTTATATTAATCCTACCTGCAAATGTTTTTCCCATAATTATTGTTATTCACTTTTTCACCTACTTGCTGTCAAGTAAGATAATTGATTTGAATTCAATGGACACTTTGATGATCAACTAACTCATCATGGAGACTTTTGATCATCAAAGTAATATGCCTATATATGCCTGTAACTAAGATCTGTCATCATGCAAAAAATCATTTCAAACGGATTAGCCGTTTTAATGTGATCACTGATGAGGTAACATACAACGTCTCTTTTATATTTTTTTTTTGTTTTAGAAACTCCCTTATGATGTTTGATATACACACAACCTGAACGGAGTGCAGTGGTTTGGGTCGTTGATGTTCGTTAACTCTCAGGGGTGGTTGTCCTAGATAGAATGAGAGCCGATCAAATTCCGCGCTGGTTGTAGTCCGTAGTAATTCGTTCAAGCACTTTAATAAAAAAATCTGGTCACTTTCCATTAACAACTGCGTTGCATATTTTTTGTCCGTATAGGAATTACTTTTTCTTGGCCATTTTTTTATATACAGTCCGACTCGCACTTGGCCGGTTTTTATTTTATAAATGTGATTGGCGAAAATGATTAATTAGGAAGAATTCAAGTCATAAAAACGTGGTCTAGGTGCGACCCGTAAGGCCCACACGACTAACTTCCCAGTGGGAAAAATGGAAACACCCATTTCATTTAATTTTTTTTTCATTTTTAACCGCCGACGCAAAAAGAGGGTTGTTGTAAGTTTGAGGTGTCTTTGTGTCTCTCTGTGGCATCGTAACTCCTGAACAAGTGGACCGATTATAATACCTTTTGGTTTTTCTTAGACGAATAATGGGTAATGTGTCGGTTCTCGTCCGATCACCGCAATCAACCAGCACCGGGTGCGGTCAGTACTTAGACGGGGAACCGCTTGGAAACACCGCGTGTTGTTAATTTTTTTTGCCTATTTTTTAGCTATTTAATTTTTAACAAGAAAACTTATTCAGAAATCTTATTCAGTACTAAGTTGCGTAATTACGCGTGGAATGAACCCAATCTGTTGTCAATACCATTTTCGATTGTCGAGATAATCGATCATACACACACTCACAGACCATAAAAACCTTGGAACGTGGATTAATGTCAAAATTCGGAATCCGAAAAATCGGCCCCATTACAATAACTTCCCATTGGCAAGTTAAAAAAGTGTATTATGCAGTACAACTAACTGCTATTTCAGTTATCGGGAAGGATGTGTTTTAAAGTGTAGCCGACAGTCTAGGTAAGGATTCAGAAAAACGCTAAACTCAAATATTTAAATGTAAAGATACGCATCCCTTCGCGCTATTATAGTATATGTAGTAATGGACAATTAAGTACGACATCGTATAATAAAATACGAATTTGTGTGGCTACATTTCCGTGCAGATGTACGTATGTGTGTATCTATACAAGTATATGCAATTGTATGTACATTTTGCTTCAATGTCCAGTCATGCTTTTAAACAGTACTTGAACTGCGTGCTCTCGTAGGTACTACCCTTATTGTTTAGCAAGGAAATTGCCTTGTTTCGTATTTGGTTATGGTTGGAATTCAACTGTTCCAGAGTTTCCAGCCATGAAACCCAAGTATTTCCGGATAAAGGGGAAATATCCTGTTGTATTATGAACTTGAATGGAAGTCATAAATTATTAACTTGCCTCTACTGAATAGGATGTGGCCAAACGGGCCACTTTTAGCATCAGTCCGAATCGAGATGGATCAAATACTTGCACATTTCATTGCTCAGATCGTGAAGCGATGGTTTGCATTTTAGATATGAGCTTCAAATACAAGCAAAACTAAAGAAATGCGAATGTCGAAATGCATAGGAATCTTAATATTGCAACACGAAACCGAATGGAATGCTTTTTCGGAGTATTTTTTTCTTTTCTTCCTCCTTAGGAGCTTTTGTCTTACTCAAATGGTTGTATATTCATACAATTTGACCCAATTAGTGGTTTCAATTATTTATTTAGTGCTTAAGAATCAGAGTTGGAAAGATGTTTTCAAAAATGTATTTCATAGTGCTTGAATAATGCAATAGTAGTAAAGTGATATTACTTGCCAAATTCGAGTCATTAGGTCTGCTAAAGATTTATTCAACTGTTAGTAGTGAGGCCATAGACAGCGCTCAATGAAATACACATTACTTACTTACTTAGATGGCACTACAGTTCGGGGTGAACCAGCTCCTCAACCATCAAGTTTCTACAGCCGGCACGATCTTTGGCCAGCCGCTTCCAGTTACGCACGCCCAGTTGGTTGAGATCCCTTTCCACCTGTGCGCAACACCTAAGATGCGGTCGTCCTTTGCTGCGTCGTCCCTCGGGGTCGGAGCGGTGATGTCTATTCGCTCTACATGGCCCAGCCATCCTAGACGTTGGATCCGTAGACGCCTAACTAGGCCGATGTCGTTGTACAGCCCGTACGGGACCAAAGATTGCACGGTGAACTTTCCTGTCGAAACGCCCAAAAGCCTCTTCATCCGCTTTTGATAACGTCCAAGCCTCAGCGCCGTGGAGGAGGACCGGTATGATTAAGGTTTTGTAGAGGGATACCTTGGTTTTTCGAGAAAGGGCTCTACTACTCAGTTGCCTCTTAAGCCCAAAAAAGCAGCGATTGGCATGAGTTATCCTGCGTTTTATCTCAGCGCTGGTGTTTTTGCTGTTTGTCAATATCGAGCCAAGGTAGACTAGGTCCTTGTCTACTTCAAAAATATAGCTGCCGAAGGATTGGAGGGAGTGAGCAAACAGAGCAAAGAAGTTGATGGCATTTAACATGGCAAACGCCAACTTCAATCTCTGTCCCTGCTTCGCGTGGTCTCCCCCCGATAACTATCCTGGCACCCGCCAGGTGGTGACCAATGTGTACAGCGACCCGACCCCTTGTTTCTGGGGAAAGAGGAACCTGGCCCTCTAGGTTGGAGGTTGTGCTTAAGGGAAACATCCCTATCGCGTAAAACAAAAACTTGTTCAGAAACAACCAATAGCCTCGGATACGGACGGATTACATGTTGACGACCCTCGCAAACGTCGAAAAGGAAACGAATTCCAGATCTGTATCTGGAACGTTAGGTCCCTCAACAGACCAGGTGCAGCTGGACAACTGGTCACTCCTTTGGACTGCTATGAGGCAGACATAGCAAGAAGACATAGCTCCAAGAAGTGTGATGGGATGGGCTAGGCAAAAAGCGGATGAAAGTTCCTTCTATGACAATTAGAGCACGGAATACAGCAAGGCTCATGTAATCACCAGAACTTTGAGGCATGTTCCCAACCCTTGCAGAGGAGCGAGGTCTATCTAACACCTCTAGCATCCATCTGTTCCCCCGATTTTGGGCAACCACAGCCACCACAATACTCCCACTAGATGGTCTACTTCATAGACAGGCCGATACCGACGTCAGATACCGAGGTACCGACTGTCCGTTCCGGGGGCTTCTGCCTCCCCTGGTACCAGATTATAACTTCCGGTGGAGCTTCGCTACCGTAAGGTCACTTCCAGATGCGCCCCCCAAAGCTTAAAGTCTGGCACCTCACTTTGTTTTTGCTAGGTCTTCAGTGATTGGAATATATTTGTTTACAATTTTCTACTGCACTTTCCTGCACTTTCTTTTCTGCTGTGGCGTTTGGCAGCGGCACCGTAGATATTGGTGTAATTGCTATACCCTGCGAGAGAAGGCCTGGTGCGTCAAACAGCTTTCTCTGATTGTAGTGTTGATAATATCTTGGATGTTAGTGTTGGAGACTCCAAGTTGGTGTATAAGGAAGTCGGTTTGCTTGCACTAGATACCTCTGGCGCCCATTATTACCGGAAGAATGTGGATGGTGGTGTTGGGATGTCTTCGTTGTAGGCGCTCGATGAAGGCCTGAGAGCCATCTGTTTGCGCCTTCTGCATACATATATTGAAGGGACGGAGGTTCAGGTCGCTCCCAGTGAACCCCAACGTCACAGACCACTGTTCTGTGTTCTTTGGTCAATATGATGTCGGGTCTCGTGAGGATCCCACCCTGGCCACGATGTGTTCCCAGTGGGAGGTCGGGCAGGCTTGGAGGATGTGACAAAGTGTCTCCGCTCTGTTGTAGTGTTCCGGGCAGCGTCTTTCAGCGGGATGGTTTAAAGGAATTCCTCGGGTGGAGAGGAGATTGTATAGCAGTAATATCGGCTTGATGTAATCTTTTCCCGACCAATATGATGAGGGGAAAGCATATAAACGAAGAAGAATGTCTGTGATTAGCTACTTGATGTATGTCGGAGTATGATAATTCCAGGGTTCTTAAGGGTTTTCGGCGTCACCGTCGGTTGGGCAGGGATGTATCTGGGAATTGAGCTTCTGGTGGCATTTGAGGGGGGCTCATTTGATACTTTGGATTTCTGCCAGTAAGGTGTGCGGGGTGATGTTGCCGGATGGCATGAATTGGTTGCCCAGGTATTTCATTTGTTCCTCCGATCCGAGCGCGTTGATTGTCTTCGTATCCGGCCGGTTCTGATGACGCGAAAAGTTTCTTTTTGCTAGGCACAAATTTTAGATTGAACATCTGGCATTTTTCGGCGCTTAGTGCCATGCCTCTATTGGTGAGGAAGATCCCTGTTGGGCCCACATCCTCATGACGTCTTCCTTGGAATCGGCGAACAACAGTATGCCATCGGCGTAAGCCGAACATGTCGATGTTTTGGGGACATTTCAATGGCGGAGAAAGATTTTAGGTTGCATATAAGTTCTTCGAGGAAAATAAATATGTAGAGAGAGGGTCTCCTTGCATGACTCCTTTGTTGACGTTAATTGAACTTATTTGTGTAGTGGCGCCTCAGAGGTGTTCTCGCATGTATGAAATTAATTTATTGTCTACCCCCGCTGTTAGTAGTGCACGTATAAGGCTCTGGTGTGAGGCGGTGACAAATGCCTGGGTAATGTCGGGAGACAATATGCACAGTGGGGCCGCTTTCTTTCGTTTGGATTTGATGATACTGTGAAGGGCGAGGGTATTGGCAACTTGATTTTAGGTTCCTTATGGTGTCGGATATTTGATGGGTTGTGACAGGGTGCGACACAGTCGTGTTGTTCCGGACGCTGTCCCTAATCGGCGCGAGCTATGAATAGTCCGAAGACTATCCAATAAAAATGATAAAAACACACAAAACATTGTTTTATATATTTATTAAAACACCACAATACATGTTACGACCTAAACAACACGAGACTTAAACAATGACTCAACATTGACTGACTTTTCTACTTGGTAATTCGCTCCAGCTTTATCTTCTTTCAAAGATAGAGCTGGAGAGAGAAACCGTATCAAAGATCAACAATACACTTGTTGTTTTGCTGAACAAAACACCAAGTGTGGGGAAAGACGGGTGTAGGAGTGTTACAGCATGTAACTTCTCCCCCCTTAAAGTTTTTGGTCCCCAAAAACAAACTATTTACCAAAAAATGTGACATAAAACAAAAAGGTTCCAAAAACTATACATATAGTAACTTAAGATTATATTCTTCTTATATTTTTTTTTTGCTATGATTTCAGTTTGTTACTGTTTTTTTTTTTTTTTTTTCTTTATATTATATAATATATAATATTATTTTGTTTTTCACTATTATATCTTCGAAAATAAGTAGTACAATTTTTCATATAATATACATACATATGTATATACCTATGTACGTAATAATTTAACAAATTTACTGTCGCCTATGTCTTTTATTTTTATTTATTCATTTTACTTCTTTATAATTTCAAGCTTAATTTTGTTCTAAATAATATATGTAGCTTCCATCGTGTATATATATTTGTATTTATAATATTATGTCGAATTATTTTACGTCTTTATTTCTAAACCAATTTTTTTCTATTTTTAATAATGGAACCTTATCCTGATATTCCCTCAGGATGGAATAGGGTTAAGGGTTAGGGTTAAGATGACGGATTACTTTGGATATATCTTGATATGCCTTCAAGTTGATTCCTGTGAGGGAAAGTTCAAAGAGCTACTAACCGATTTGACTTTTGGTACTTCCCCTTCACCACCTCTTTGTTCCCCTTTTTTTTTCTTATTTATTTATTTTTTTGTTTTTTATTATTTACTCTTCAATAGTTGTTACGTAAAATTAATTTAATATTGGTTATTATTTTCCAGATCTTTATTTAATATTATTTCTATATATAATATGTGTATATATTTCTGGAAATGAATGTGTACATATGTACATGTTCTTATTTATAACAATGAAAATAAATTATGTAATTGTGTAATAAAAATAATGCAAATTTAAATATAGAAATGAATTCTGTATGTGAGAATTTATTTCAATAATTCTTTTATTGTTGAATTACATGATTTCATTTACTTTTCATTTCTTATTTGTGCTATAAATTAATTAATTAAATTAATTAATCCTGATCCTCAGTCTCATATTTATTTGTATGTAGCTTATTTATCATGACTATTACTAATAACTTATACTTGTATTATGTTTTCTTGTGACCTTATTCCGATATCCCCTCGAAAAATTAAGACACAGTGAGTGGGGACAACCCAAGCTACTTGCACACCGTTGCATGTATGTATGTACTATATTCAATTTTAGATATCCGTACGGGTGGGTTGGTGACCTTAAATCAATGAAGTACCTTTGAAATAAGGCCACTTTTGCCACCTGTTTTTTTATTTTATTTTTTTTATTATTTTTTTTTTTTAATATTTGTGTACATTTATTTGTTCCTTATTACTGACTGTTTCATTTTCCTATTCAAATGTGTGATGTTATTTACAGGTCATTAATTGAGTCACTGTAGTTGTAATTTTTTTTTTTTTGTTTTTGCACTTGTTCTGTGTAAATTTTTGTTAATTCTGTATTTTTTATTTCATTTCTTTTTAGCACATAAGTCTTCTTTGTGCTATATTTCTTTTCCTTTTTGCATTCACTTTATTTGGTTTTTTTTTTTTTTTTTTTTCTTATTTGTAGTCTTAGCACATTTTTCACAGAGCACGTGACACTCAAACACTCACAGTAGATTTGGTTTTTTTTTTTTTTGTTGTTGTTTCATATGGGACACGTGACACTCAATACGCTCACCACAGTACATTATATTTTTTGATTATTTTTCGGTTTTTTTTTTTTTTTTTTTTTTTGTTGTTTTAGCGTCTTTGTTTTTTTTTTTTGTTTTTTTTTTTAACACCTTAT
Source organism: Eumerus sabulonum (assembly GCA_951905685.1). Lineage (NCBI taxonomy): Eukaryota > Metazoa > Arthropoda > Insecta > Diptera > Syrphidae > Eumerus > Eumerus sabulonum. The sequence goes on from OX645061.1 coordinate 87,795,276, forward strand.
AACACAGAACACAGAAGACTCATATGGCTGGAACTTTTTCATTTTTTTTTTTTTTTTTTGTTTAATTTTTATTATAATTTTTTTTTGTTTAATTTTTATTATAATTCATTTAATATTACTATCCGCTCGAAATATAAGAGCACAAGGACAATTTGTTTCTAATTTCATTTTACATTTTTAACAGAACACGTGCCACTCAAACACTCAATACATTTGCTGTTCTTTTTTTTTTGACGTGACAACGTCTATTAAATCGGTTAGCTCTGAAATATGGGATGCCGAAACGCAAAAAACCCAGAAAAATGTAGACTAACCGTGTGAGTAGGCGTGGCCTAGCGAATGTGTAGTAGTGAGCTCGCGCGAAAATGATCAACATATCAGATAAAAAAAAATTCGGCGTCGTTTAGTGGAATTAAATCAAATAAAATCATATCATAGACCTATTGTTGATAGAATAATAGAAATAAAGAACACTTAAACGTTTGAGTATACAATTGTCGTATTCAATTAAATACATGTATAATACTGTAATATGAAAATAAAACATTGAAATCAATAAAAAAATTATATGTAATTGTTGAATATATAATATTTATACCTCATTCATAAAATCGTATAATAGACGTTGTCACGAAATAATGGATTTGGCTAGTAACAGCCAATCTAATAACAGTTTTTTTTTTTTTTTGGTTTTTATATGAAAGCTAAGCTCGACAGTTCGACTGCGCCAGTTATGAATAGTCCGAAGACTATCCAATAAAAATGATAAAAACACACAAAACATTGTTTTATATATTTATTAAAACACCACAATACATGTTACGACCTAAACAACACGAGACTTAAACAATGACTCAACATTGACTGACTTTTCTACTTGGTAATTCGCTCCAGCTTTATCTTCTTTCAAAGATAGAGCTGGAGAGGGAAACCGTATCAAAGATCAACAATACACTTGTTGTTTTGCTGAACAAAACACCAAGTGTGGGGAAAGACGGGTGTAGGGGTGTTACAGCATGTAACTCGCGCTGTCCTCCTTTGAGGGGTGCGATTTTGCTCGGACGATAGTTGTTGGACGGACTCGAAGGTCTTTTTCCGGCCTTGGATAATCCGCTCGGCGCATCGTCTGGTGTTGTTGCCGTGTTCGCGTTGAACCAAGTCGGATTCAATGATACTAAGGCTCCTGACGGATGACGATGATGCCGAGTGGATTCGTGGGTGGTTGGGGGTGATGCATTGGTCGGCCGTATTGTTCCACTAGTTTCTGTGTCCCCTCGTTCAGGTCGTTGTGGTTGGGTGGGGAGTAAGAATGTGCGAAGTTCTTCGTCCTGCCGGTCCCGGATCTCGATATCCTTGACGTAGCTGGAAAGAGTCCTATTGAGGTTATTGTTTGCGTCGTCCTCCCTAGTGGGGGTATTGTGGATGTCTTATGTGTCATTTACGGACTCGTAATTGAAGCTGCTGGAGTCCCTGTTGGTCGGGAAGGGTCGGGAGGGGTCGGGATCTGTCGAAATTGACAGACCCTTTCTCCATAGGAGGGTCTTTGCTATCTTTTCTTGATGGCTTCCCTGATTCTGGACGAGATTGTGGCTAGGTAATTCAGTATGTCGGTGATGTTAGTGGAGTTGGAGTTTGCTTCCGCCTTAGCCAATTCGTCGTGCTAGTCAGAATTCCAGGGTTTTCGCGTTGAGGTGCTCTGTTTCCATTTCAATATTGTATTCGGCGGTATGGGCCCGTCGAATGTGTTGCCTCATGCCGATGTATGTGGCGAAGGTGCGGTTGCATATTGTGCAGTTGTTATCTTCCGCGCCTGGTCTTCGACAGTAGCGACGCTGATGTTGTTGTCGGACTTTTTCTATTAGATAAGTCTTACCGCATCTTTCGCAGTAAGTAGTGTAGTGCATTAGTTACTCCCGCCGTATACCCACTTGTATATCTTTACTCAACACATTCTGTTAACCATCCGCTCATGACCGGACAATTTTTGAAATGGGCCTCCAGTCAGGCCCATTGACTACATCTTGGCTTCAAGTCTCCTCTGGGGTTACTCCGAGAGTCATTGATTTTACTAGGCCCTTGCACCGCGTCGAGGTGTGTAGTCACGCAAGGGATTGATTAGAAGACATAAGAACTGCGCGGTTGACAAAGGTAGGTAGGTAGGATCGTAGCCTTCCCAGAATTGAGAAGAATACACATAGGCCAGAGAGGCCCGTTGTGCAGCTACGAGGGGGTTTTACCCCCCTATTCGTGGAACCATTTTGTGCTTCTTAAGAAGTCAAGAAGATCAGATATCCCTACTTTCTGAACATCTCTCAGATCGTTAAGGAAGTAAGAGCCTAGGTATCGTTTCCTGATTCTGCAGAATGCTGGACAGGCGCAGAGAAGGTGGTGAATGGATTCGACCTCCTCCTCGTCTGGACAGATTTGTGCGTGAATGCCAATGAGGCAGTGTCCTGTGATAACACCGATGACTTTGTAGATGTCAGTTCTTTTTAGGGAGATTATACTCCTTGTCCGTTGACTATCAAGCCGAGGCCAGATTTGCCTGGTGATGACGCAGGTATGTCCCTGGGTCCATCTCAGGTTCGTCTCGCCCCTGGCGAGATTAATCAGATTGTATTTAATGGTTGTAAGTGGTATTTGTAAAGGGTATTCCCTCACAAGCCACGATTGATTCTATCGTCGTTCCTTGTTTGGCGAGGCTGTCGGCTTTTTCATTTCCTAGAATATTGCTGTGTCCCGGTACCCAGATAAGTTGTATGTTGAACTGCTCTGCCGTCTCGCTAAGAGATAGGCGACAGTCGAGACTAGGTTTTGATGTGTACACATAGGGTTCGAACGACTTTAAGGCTGCTTGGCTATCCGTGAGAATACGGATATCCGTGGTGGATATTACGTTCCACTTCAGCCAAGACAAAGCCTCTTTTATTGCAAACAGTCCCGCCTGGAAAACGCTGGAGTGATCTGCTAATTTAAGAGCTTTATGAAGCTTAAGTCGTTTGCAGAATACCTCACTGCCCACCCCGTCTTTGGTTTTAGACCCGTCAGTGTAAAAATCCACGCAGTTTCTGCGGGGTTGAGTTTGGCGAGTCCAGTTTTGTCTGTCCGGATATATCGTCGTAAAGTTTTTTTCCAAGACTGTGCTGGGTTCTGTGTGGTCCAAGTTTGCTGCCATAGTTATCCTGTTTTGCAGGATGGAGAAGTGGCCAGTGACATACATAGCTCGTCCATTTCGAGTTGGCTTTTAGTCTTATGGCCGAAAATATCGAGTGGTGTGAGGTGGAGTATCATGTTAAGCGCAGCCGTTGCGGTGGACCTGAGGCCCCCGGCAATGCACATACATACATGTCACCTTTGTACCTTATCGAGTTGTTTGTGGTATGTTGTCTTGTCCAGTGCAGTCCACCAGACTATCACTCCATACATTAGTATGGGTCTAACGACCGTGATGTAGAGCTTATGCTTTTTTGGTAAATTGCACGAGCTCCGTTTTCTGGGGACTTATCCTGAGCCCGTTGCTATGCGCCCATTTGCACAGAATTGAGAATGCCGATTGCATACGGCCATTCAGTGTGGATAGGTATTTACCTGATATTGAAATGGCAACGTCATCAGAGTAGGCAATAACGTCCAGGCCTTCTTTCTCCAGTTTGATTAGTAGTTTACAACTACATTCCAGAGAAGAGGTGAGAGCCTCCTTGCGGGATTCCCTTGGTAACCACTCTGGTAGTTACTAGGCTTCCCCACTTAGAGTGAATCTTGCGCGTTAATAACAACTCGCTGATCAGCTCTATCAGAGTGGTCTCCACCTTTAGCTTGTCTAGCCCTTCTATTACTGCTTTCGAAGTGACGTTGTTAAAGTCGCCCTCTATGTCTAGGAAGGCTATTAGAGTATATTCTTTGAGATGGATTGATCTTTCAATTTTCCTCACTAGTTTGTGCAAGGCTGTTTCGAACGATCTACCCTTAGAGTAGGCGTGCTGTGCCTTAGAAATTAGGGAACTGTGGCGTATGTGTAAGTCTATCAGCAATTCCAAAGTTTTTAGTGCGAAGGATGATAGACAGATAGGCCTTAGATCCTTGGGGGAAGTATGAGAGTTCCTGCCGGCCTTGGGGATGAAAAGACCTTTGCGCACTTCCACTTTTCTGGAATATGACTCCAAGCTAGGCATCCTTTAAAGATAATCTCTAGCCATGGTATAGTCCATTCCATAGTTTCTGTGAGTTCGGTTGGGCTAAATTACATCTGGACCCGGCGATTTGTGGGACTTGAAACTTTCTAATGCCCATATCATTTTCTTTCTGGAGATTTTATTATCGTACTGTCCCTCTATCGCAGAGGAGATATGAGTTCCTCGCGATTCAGAGCAGCCTAGGAAGTGCGTGTTGAGGAGAAGATTTAGAGTTTCTTCCTCAGACGTTGTCCAAACTCCATTTGCTATGAGGCAGTTCGGAGATTGTGGATCTTTCGAGAGTAGCGGTTGACAAAACTGTTATAGAAATTGCGCTCATGAAGATCCTGCTTTCTAACTATACTTCGGAATACGTACGCGGAGTATCGAACATCTAATTTAAGCTACCTGCGGTGCGTACACCGTTATATTGAGTAGATTTTGGTTTAGATCAGACAAAGAATTATGACTTGTATAAAATGTAAGGAATGCCGCGACTTAATTTCCCAATTCCTTTATTATCGCTTCAAGATTGGTATTAATCCCATCCAGTACCAACGCTTTTCGGGAGCGACAAAAGAAAATGCCATTACCATAACTTAACAGCTCGTTTGTTTTTACGGAGTCAATATTTTCGACTCTAATGGAAACTTTTATGTTTTCGGTTTGTTTTCTTCTTTTAAATCTAAATTGCCTTTTTGGTTCTCAAACTTTTATGGCAAGCAACCCAATTAAGCAAGATGAATAACAATTTTAAAAAGTGCCATTCGGTGACAGTCTAATATGCTTGGCTACTGTGGAGAGCCTGAAATTTTATTTATATTTTTAGTAGCTGACCCGGCGAACTTTGTACCGCCTAACAGTCGATTCTTTAATTTTAATTTTTTTTTAATACTTATTCTGCTATTCAGAACACCGGGTCAGCTAGTAAAATAAAAAAAAAAAATAGAATATTGGTAAGTCAACAATTGCATAATGTTAAAAAATAAAAATTACAAAACACTTAAAATTCTTTTAATAGTCACTAAAAATCACAATGAAAATTACAACTTCGATTTCTTATTATGATACCTACTTATTTTTTTTATTTTTATTTAATTTTTTCTTATTCTAAATAAGGATTCATTTTTATTGTAGTACCTTATGGTACACGATATTTTTTGTTTGATTACCTGGCGCGTAAACAAACAGATCAGATGGTTTTCCAACACGGGAACAGGCAACATACAATTGACTATTCGAAAAACACGGGTTTTCTAGATTAATACCACAAACACTTAATGACTGCCCCTGTGATTTGTTTATAGTCATAGCAAAGGCAAGCCGTACTGGAAACTGTAGTCGTTTAAACTCGAATGGTACGTCAGTCGGAATCATTGGGATGCGGGGTATCAAAACGTTTTCTCCTTTATACTTTCCTTTCAATATGATTGCTTCTATTACGTTATTCAGTAATTTTCTTATCGCCAATCGTGTGCCGTTACAAAGCTGCGGTTGGTTAGTATTTCGCAACATCATAACTACAGATCCCTTAATTGAAGATTGTGAGGCGGCAATCCTGGCAAATCAAGTGAGTTTAAAAATTCCGGTGGATAGTTCACGACATCATCTTCATTAGTTGCCGTATCAACTGATTTATGTGTCCTCATTTCGCCAGGAATGTCATCTTGAATTTTTAAATTTAATTCATTTACATCAGTGGTTTTGGCAGCCAGTATAGCTCGTTCGCTCAACCAATCATGGAATAAGTAATTTTGAAAAACAATTGGAAACACTTTTTGAATGAGTTCAGTTTTTGATTGCGTTAACTGACAAAAACTCTCAGGAAAGGTGTTGCAGCCAGTCAGCACATCTATAGGAAATTTGCCATTACCAATATCAATGAGTTGTTTAGAGAATATGTCTCCAGATTGATCATTTTGCAAGATGACACACATATTCTTGCTTAAATATAATACCTTGACATGTTTCCACAAATTTGAGGACTTCAAACATGCATTCAGTTCAACAGCTTGCGTTGAACGTGGAACCACTGGCAATGTTTGGCGGAAATCTCCTGATAATAAAATCATTGCGTCACCAAACTGGTTTTGGTTGTTCCGTAGATCTTTTAAGATTCAATCTAAAGCCTCTAAAGATTTTTTATGCGCCATCGTGCATTCATCCCACACTATTAGTTTACATTGCTGCAAAACCTTTGCCATTGCCGAATTCTTGGGAATGTTGCAGGTTGGAGTTTCGTTTCTTTGCTTATTCAATGGCAATTTTAGAGCGGAATGGGCTGTTCGACCGCCTTCAAGCAAAGTTGCCGCAATGCCTGATGAAGCAAGAGCTAGAGCAATTTCATTTTTTGAGCGAAAGCTGTTCTCGAGATTTGCGCTTAGCAACACATTCAGCGATTCATTTTTATATTATAGATAGAAAAGTGTTTTTGTATTTTTTTTAATTTTTTTTTGGCAGTTTTTGGTCCTCTCCGTAAGGACCATCCTCGTACCTCAAGGAATATTATAAAAAAAGAATTAGCGAAATCGGTCCAGCTGTTCTCGAGATTTGCGCATAGCAACACATTTAGCGATTCATTTTTATATTATAGATTTTTCCTTGTGAAATATTAATTCCAGTAAAGTTAGATAGCAAACATTCCCAAGTATACTTACTTACTTACTTTCTGAACCAGGGCCTCAACCAGCAAGCCTCTCCAGCTGGTCCGTTCTTTGGCTAGCCGTTTCCAGTGCCGCACGCCCAGTTGGTTGAGTTCCCTTTCCACCTGTGCGCGCCACCTTAAATGCGGTCGTTCTCTGCTGCATCGTCCCTCGGGGTTGGAGTCGAAGACTCTTCGGGTCGGAGCGTTGATGTCCAATCGCTCTGCATGGCCTAGCCATCTTAGACGTTGGGTCCGCAGACGTCTAACTAGGCCGTGGTCGCTGTACTGCGCTCGAAACGCCTAAGAGCCTCTTCATCCGTTTTTGATAACATCCAAGCGCTCGAAACGCCTAAGAGCCTCTTCATCCGTTTTTGATAACATCAGCGCCATAGAGGAGGGCCGGGATGATTAAGGTTTTGTAGAGGGATACCTAGTTTTTTCGAGAGAGGGCTCTACTACTCAATTGCCTCTTGGGCCCGAAGAAGCAGTGGCTGGCAAGCGTTATACTGCGTTTTATCTCAGTGCTGGTGTCGTTGCTGCTTGTCACTATCGCGCCAAGGTAGACGAAGTCCTTGACTACTTCAAAAATATAGCTGCCGAAGGTGACGTTCTGACCAAGACCTCGGTGTTGCGCGTCTTTCTTGGATGACAGCATATATTTGGTCTTGTCCCCATTTACCCTTAGACCCACTTTAGCCGCTTCTGCTTCAATGCTTGGGAACGCCTCATTGACGTCTCGCTTTGTCTGTCCGAAAACGTCAATGTTGTCTGCGTAGGCAAGCAATTGTATAGATTTGAAGTAGATCGTACGTCTTATTTTGGCCGCAGAGTCCCACACGATCTTTTCAAGTATGATGTTAAAGAAATCCCAAGACAGTGCGTCATCCTGTCTAAAACTTTTATAACATCAAAGGGGTCGGCTAGTTCACCTCTGACCTTAATGGAGCAGCGAGAGTCATCCTGCACAGTCTGACGAGTTTGGCAAGAATATTAAAACATAACATGGCTCTGTATATCTCGTCTCTAAAAACACTGTCAAACGCGGCTCTAAAGTCGGCAAAAAGATGGTCGACATGACCTAGAATTCATGGGTCTTCTCCAAGATCTGCCGTAGTGTAAATATTTGGTCTATCGTGGATTTTCCTGGCCTGGAACCACACTGGTAGGAACCTATCAGATTGTCCACGAACGGTTTCAGGCACTTACACAGTACGGCAGAGAGGATCTTGTACTCGATGTTCAGGAGGCTTGTCCCTCTGTAATTGACGCAGTCATAGGGGTCCCCTTTCTTATGGACCGGGCAAACGATACTGAGATTCCATTCTACAAGCATGCGTTCTTCCGACTGCAGTCCGTCTGGTCTAGCAGCTTTATGAGACTTAAATTTCGATATCGCTATCTTAACATCGAATAGGTCGGATGGACGGGATTCTCCTTCGTCTTCGTCCATTGTGAATGGTTCGCTCTGGTACAGTCTGCAGAAGTGGTCCTTCCACAATCCCAGCATCGACCCAAGTATACGGTTAATGTTACTTACATACCCTGAAGAGTAAACCACAATCCTAGAGTTACTAAAGTTCACCAATTATATTTTATTAAAAATCAAAGCCTACCCAAACCTTGCGTGCTTGTGCACACTTCGAAACGAAATATGTAAATTCCACCCCGGAATATTTAAAGCACGTTCCCAACCCATGGATATAATTCAGTCAAACTCACTTAAATATTTTTTTTATAAAACCCCAAAACCGACATTAATAACTGCTCTTGAATTCTACCAAATGCCTACACCTGGCGGAGTCATCGAAGGCGTTTAAACGTCCCTTTTAGCTTAAGCGCCTCGCAGAAAACATTGAAATACTTCCATCACCACAAATTCATTGTGGAATTTTCCTTCCGCTTAAGGCAGTGAATGCCAAGCAGACATGCGATTTGAAAATTACTCACGAACTCCTGTGGCAATAGTAACAATTAAAATGGGTTATTAATAAATAAAGTGCTTTTCCCAATAAACGGAGTAAACTCTTTAAATCGGTAGCCATTAAGTTGAAAATTCTGATTGTTGGCTTCGCGGGGAAGCCAATGCCGTAGTATGTTCGCATGTACACATGTATGTCTATGGCGAAAATCGACCGCAAGAAGTGTGGAAAAAATCGATATTTTTAAGCGGAAAGCATGTAGCTTCAAGGACAACTTTAAGGTTATACACTTTTAGGAGGAGCTTTTGGTATCGCTTTTCATAAAATACAATAGTTGTTATCCACTATGCTACAATATATATTTTAATTTTCTCAAGTATGTATATATGTATCAACGAAAACGTACTTGAACGAGTATATCTAGAGAAATGGAAGGTCAACTGAATATACAGGAAGTATTACCACGGATTTAATAAAGTTTTAAATTAAACGAACGCACAAACTTTCCCATCTGCTTCCATTTCCAAATCTATATCTGTATAGAAACGTTCGGTTGCAGTTATCTCAGGACCTTGTAGACAGTGAATGCTCTGTCGAATCTTAAGGGCATTTGGTTCATCGTCCGTTATAAGTTAATATCCGAACATTGATTTTCGTTCATAATACGGCAGTTCCCCGGCTTTCTTTTCAATTTAGTTTATCCATTTGGGGACAATTTCAATCCTGGTGATTTCTACTGCGTTTGAAGCGTGATTTCAGAAGCCAACTGCTTGTGGACAATGTAGTATATGGACGTAGATAAGAATTCGTTTATTATTTACCAGATAGAGAATTGGTCAAGCCTTGGGTGGTCACGTTAAGGATAGCTTCCTGCTTCAGGAAACCCAATTTATTTCAAAGAAAGAAGAGTAGAACACAAAATATGAACTCTAAGCAGAGATTTCCCTGAAGCGAGTCCGGATAATGAATATGCCTGCGACAACTACATATATGAGGTAAGGGAGTTTGGAGAATTTTAACAATATAATCTGTAAGAGGATGGGTAACTATAAGTGTGCTTTGAGGAATAAGGCCCGGAACTAAATTAAACCTATGTATGTTAGATCTAATAAAGCCGCGGGCGTCTGCTGAGCTTCTTAAGGCGGCTGGAGATGAGCTGATAAGATGCATGCACCATCTCATTTGCAAGGTATGGTCAGAGGAAAGCATGTCCGACGAATGGAACGACGTTTGCCCGGTCAATAAGAAAGGAGACCCCTATAACTGCGCCAACTATAAGGGAATAAGTCTCCTTAACAGCGCATATAAGATCTTCTCTGCCGTGTTGTGTGAACGCCTGAAACAGTTTGTGGATAACCTGATCGGCTCTTATCAGTCTGGTTTCAGGCTAGGTAAGTCCACAATAAACCAAATATTTACGCTACGGCAGATCTAAGACGTCGATTTCAAGGCTGCATATGACAGCGTGTATAGAGATGAGCTATACAAAGCCATGTCTAGTTTTAACACCCCTGCCAAACTCGCCCGACTGTGCAGGATGACAATGGAGAATTCTCGCTGCTCCATGAAGGTCGGTAATGAGCAAACTGAGACCTTTGATGTTAAAAAAGGATGTAGGCAAGGTAACGCGCTGTCATGCAACTTTTTCAACATCGTACTTGAAAAGATCGTGCAAGAGTCACTGGCCAACACAAGAGGTACGATTTATTTCAAGTCCACGCAATTGCTTGCGTACATTGCTTTTAAGCATTGAGGTAGAAGCGGCTAAGATGGGTCTCAAGGTTAATGATGGTAAAACCAAGTATCTGCTTTCATCTAAAAGAGACGGACAACACCGACATATTGGCCAGAATGTCACCATGGGCGGATATAACTTTGAAGTGGTCAAGGAATTCGTCTACCTTGGCTCACTGATGACCAGCGACAACAACCCCAGCGCTGAGAAAAAACACAGAATCACTCTTGCCAACCGCTGTTTCTTTTGGCTCAAGAGGCAATTAAGAAGTAAAGCCCTCTCTAGGAAAACCACGGTGACACTATATAAGACCTTAATTATTCCAGTCCTCCTTTACGGCGCAGAGGCTTGGACCTTAATAAAAGCGGATGAAGATACCCTTGGTCGTTTCGAGAGGAAAATTCTGCGCATTATCTACGGTCCCATTTGTTCAAACGGTGTTTGGAGGAGAAGATATAACAAAGAATTGTACGGGTTGTATAGCGACATCGGCCTGTTACGACGTCTACGGATAAAGCGTCTAAGGTGGCTAGGCCATGTAGAGCGCATGGAAAAAACAGCTCCGACCCGAAGAGTCTTCGAATCCACCCCGGAAGGAAGGTGGGGCAGAGGTCGGCCGCTGAAACGCAACGGTGGCCAGCTGGAGACGCTTGTTGGTTGAGGCCCAGGTTCACCACGGACTGTAGCGTAACCTTTGTAAGTAAGTAAGTAATGTTAGGGTTTCCTTTTCAGAAATATGGAAGGGGCCATCTAGTGGTTTTGATTTTTAATCATAGGTTATTTTGACAGCTGTTTTCCGCTCGAAATCTTGACAGAAAGTCAGTACATATCATACATCCGCGAAACGAAACTAACGAAATGAGTCGCTTTACACTTGAACAACGTTGGGAAATATTGGGAACTTATTTCCAAAGTGAGTGCTGTATAGCCCAAACAGTGCGTTTTTTTGAACAGATATTATGGCCGAAATGAAGCCCCCACCGCGACTTCTGTACGCAAGTGTGTGCAAAAAGCTCATGTGACTGGTATGTTAGTGGACAACACTCATGGTCCTCGTCGTCATACGGTGCGCACAGAAGAGAATGTGGCTGCCGTGGCGGAGAGTGTGAGACTCAAGTTACGAACATCAACTCGCCATCGATCTCAACAACTCAAAATTTCACGCACTAGCCTGAGGAGAATTCTGCACAAAGATCTCGGATTATTCGCTTACAAGGTCCAATTGACTCAGCCGTTAAAGGTGCGCGACCATTCGCTTCGTTATCGCTTCGCAGTTTGGGCCGTAGAGCGGCTTGAATTGAACAACAATTTTGGGCGAAAAATCATCTTGTCTGACGAGGCGCATTCGTTATCAAGCAACATTGCCACTGGCACAGAGAGTGCCAGTTTGGTGCAGAGTGTGAAGTGGTGGCAACATTGGACCATTTTACTTCGAAAAAGAGGTTCAGAACAACGTTTTGGTCAAAGGTGAGCGTTAGAGAGCCATGTTAACCGACTTTTTTTTTTTACTGAAATCGAAGACACAGATTTGGACGACCTCTGGTTCATGCAGGATGGTTCAATATGCCATAAAGCCCAATCGATCTTTTGCTAGCCAAATCGTGTTATCAGCAGTCTTGCCGATGTCCCCTTTGGACTTTTTTTTGTGGGAAGCCGTGAAGGACCGATGTTATGCTAACAATCCGAAAATGAGGTCAATATCATCCAAGCAATGGGTGAGCTACAGCCCGAAACCATCAATAGGGTCTTGGAAAATTGGGGTGACAGAATGCCCTACTGCGAAACCAGCCGAGGCAGCCACTCGAACGTCGTTTTACTTCATAATTAATAGGAATGTTTGTCTTTCTAATAAAGCCATAATACAGTAATGTCTCGCTAATCCGAATCACCTTTAATCCGAATATCGCGTTAATCCGAATCTCTATTTTTTCTCATTGTATTCTCTTATGATGTGTTGACACACACAACCTGAACGGAGTACAGTGGTTGGGGTCGTTGATGTTCGTTCACTACTCTCAGGGGTGGTTGTACTAGATCTAGATAGGACGAGAGCCGACCAAATTCCGCGTTGGTTATAGTCCGTAATAATTCGTTCAAGCACTTTAGTATTGCATACGCAGAGGATGAATTTCGGTTGACCATATACTGTGAGTGTTATGCCTGCAGCAGTACGTCTGGTCAATTTCCATTTTCAACAGCTTTGCATACTTTTTGTCTGTATAGAACTACTTTTTCTGGGCTATGAAGCGAATTTGAACCATAAACCTTCCGCTTGGCGGTCGATGATGTTAACCACTGCACCACGGCCACCTCCAATGAGCTGCGTTTTAATGTTATTTTTATTCCAACAGTAACTTTGTCGGTTCCCGACCCAGTTATCAATGTAGATAATATTGTACATATACACATTCCCGTTGTTCACTCCTAGCTAGAACTTCACCCGTCGCAAATTTATAACACGGATGAGAGGGGTCTATATAAGAAGCTTTAGTCAGAGAGGACCCTAGTAGGCTCTACCGAAAAAATAGCTCCTGAACAAAAGACAAACAAAGAGCGTTTTACTTTCCTTCCCTGTAGTAACTCAACAGGCACACATAAACTGAAAATACTAATGCTTGGCAAATCAAAGAAGCCACGTTCCTTTGGCGGAGCGAGTTTGTATGTATGTATGTTGGCGTTACAGTCCATGAAGGACCAAAGCCGAGCTTCACCTATGTTGTGTGTGATTACATTTTCCCATAGGTGAAAGTGACCCACAATTTATTGCCGGTTCCGAACGGCGAGATTTGAGAAGCTTTTCTTGATAAATATACTACAGGGGGTTTTGTCAGTACCCGGCTGAGCAGAAACACCGTGAAAACACGAGTTTGCCGAGTAAACTCGAGCTTCTCAGGCAACCCGGCGCGTCCCTAGGTGGCGGATAGGGGAAGGCCACGTAATGTGGTAGGGGTCATTGCACCCCCGCGGACCAAGAGCACTTACATTCCCAAGTCAAGGTGGTTGGAATACGTGCCGAGGACTGAATGATGCAGGGAATACAAAAATGTGCATCGCGAACGTACGGTCCCTATGTGATACCGGGCGCCCTCACATAGTAACTAGCCTTACATCTACATGGGAGCTCTGTAGATGGTTGACCATCAATTCTCGCCATACTCGTGGGATCAACATATGAACAACAAACACAAAAAAAAAAAAAAAACAATACACCAACAGAGTCGGAGGAAGAATATCTCCTCCGCTCACCAGTACACGAAATGGAGACAGAAGTCACAGAACCATCTCCAAACTCTGCAACCACATTCCCGTCCAACAAGATGGACAACCAAAACGCTCAGGTACCTAAAGGTCCAAGCGCCGAGGTTGTAGTGGTTAACGACGCCAAAAAACCTCGGCAGAAACAAGACCATTTCACCGGGGCCCAAAGGCGACGAATCGCCGCTCTAATCCGGGACGGGATGGAGCCCGAAGAGGCGAGACAAAAAGAAAGAGCAAGATATGCTCTCGTGCTTGCGGAAAGGGAAGCTCAAAAAAATACCGATGCATCAAATCCCAAACGCAGCCGATCTAACGACAAGTCCATTGTGGAGAATATCCGCAAGAAGAATCGACCACACACAGAAGCACCTAGCAGCTCATGTGCTGGTAATAGAAATGATCGTCTTGGGTGCGAAAATAAATCAAAACCCACTAAGGGAAATAGTGGAGGTGCACGAGAGCGCTCGGATACACCCGAGCCATCCTACCGGGATGCCATTGCTCGGTGTAAAGTCGCAACACTCGCAAAAGACCCTAACGGACGAACAGATGAAATTAGTGAGGAAGAGCCTGTTAGTGGAAATGGACAAGGCAGACAAAGATTGTCCTGCACTCCGATTCGAGGCCACCTCAGCCAGAAATGGATGGCTTTCCATGACCTGTCACGACACAGAAAAAAAAAATTGGCTCATGTCGTCGATAGAGATGATCAAGCCATGGAAAAACGCAGGTTTGTGTGCAACTCAGGGTAATGACATACCCAAGTTATACACCTGCGTAACATTCGTCCCCGAAGCCGATGACCTTACCAAGGACACCTTCCTTATGCGAATAATGAGGCAGAATGCGAACATTAGCACTAAAGGATGGAGAGTCCTCAGGATTGCTAAGGAAAAAAGCGGTGGGGATCAAGTAACCTTTGCCATCGATGAGGCTTCTAATGACGCCATCGTGAAGCAAAGGTTTAAACTGTTCCTCAACTTCTCCCAGATCCCAATTAGGATCAAGGGAGTTCCCAAGCAGGCAAAGGTAACTGCGGACAACAAAACTAAGGACAGGGCACAAGCCCATCCGAAGTGCGATGCCCAAGGTATACCGGCCATGCCTAGGAAAGGGAGTGAGGAACTCGGCGCGCATAAGCCAAACCAGAGAGCAACAACCATTGCATCTGGCGTTAGTGCACCAACCATAGAGACAACGAAAGTACCCCAAACGTCAGGGCTACCTGAAGAAACAACTCGGGCAGCCAAGACTTCAGGGGTCAGTCCTATGGTTGAGACAATTACTAAAACTGGCAGCCCTGCCAGTACCTCACTGAATCCATCATGTCGGGATTAAGGTGCATCCAAGTAAATCTACAGCATGCAAAGGCCGCGTCCGCGGTACTGAGCCATAGATTTAACAAGGAGCACCTCGATATAGCCTTTATCCAGGAACCGTACACCATTAAAGACCAGATCAAAGGACTATCAGGTGAGCTGCTCTACGACTCCACAAATGAAGGACGACCTAAAGCCTGCTTAATGTTCAATAACAATATTAAAGCCATTCCCATTTCAGAATTCACGAATAAAGACCTGGCAGCTGTCATCATCCAGCTATCCACTGCGGAAGGTAGGTCAGAAGCTGTAATCTGCTCAGCCTACCTTGCGGGCGACTCCACGGATATCGGCTTCACACCACTGCAGGATCTTCACGACCACTTTGGAAGAAGAGGCTCACACATCATCATATGCTGTGACGCAAACGCACACCACACAGCATGGGGAAGCTCGGACATCAACAAAAGAGGTGAGTACCTATTTGAATTCATATTTAGGAACAACCTCAATATCATAAACCGTGGAAATAATCCCACCTTTATGAATAGAATTAGAGAAGAGGTATTAGACCTCACCCTAACTACCCCATTCATAGGTAACTCGATTCAAAACTGGCATGTCTCAACAGAAACATCGATGTCAGACCATCGACAGATCTGTTTTGACATAAAAGCGGGAGATAGAATTACTAGAACATATAGACAACCGAGAGCGACAGACTGGGACACTTATAGCCTAGAAATCGCACAAACGATCGGAAACTGTCCAAACACCATCAGAGACATAGACAGCCTCGAACTCCGCTGCGACAGCCTCAATGCTACCATCTTATCTGCTTTTCACAACGCTTGCCCAGAGAAAGTTAAGCCAGGCAACCGTACCACTCCGTGGTGGAACAGCAATCTGGCCAAGCTAAGAGCACTGACCAGAAAACTGTTCAACAGAGCTAAACGGACTGGTGACTGGACGCAGTATCGTGCCTCACTCACCAACTACAACCAAGAGATTAGAAGAGCCAAAAGAGACTCATGGAAAAAGTTCTGCAGCAGTCTTTCAGACATTCAGAGCAGCGCTCGCATCCACAGAGTTCTCGCTAAAGAGCACACTAACCAAATTGGTTTGTTGAGGACAGCAGATGGCACCTATGCGGAAAATGGTACGGAAGTACTCAAAATTCTGACCAGTACGCACTTCCCGGACTCTAACATCATTCCCTCTGATCTCTCTAACATACCTCCGCAGATCAGGGCAGCTAGACCAAACAGGGAGGATTGGAAGAGAGCACGAACGATATTTCACGAGGGACGCATAAAATGGGCCATCAATTCTTTTGACCCATACAAATCTCCGGGGGAGGATGGCATCTTCCCAGCCCTTCTTCAGAAGGGGAGTGCGCAAATTAGCCCCACGCTCATTAACATCTTTAGAACCAGCTATGCATGGGGACACATACCAACAAGCTGGACAGAGGTAAGGGTAAAATTCATTCCCAAAGTAGGCCGTAGACCCACAGACCTGCCTAAGTCCTACAGACCGATAAGCCTTACCTCTTTCTTCCTAAAAACAATGGAAAAAATCCTGGATAGGCATATCAGGGACGGTGCACTGAGAAGATCACCACTTCACAAAAACCAATATTCCTACCAGCCTGGGAAATCGACCACGCATGCTCTTCAGGAATTAACGGCCCGGATTAATAAATCCCTAAGCGACAAAGAAATTGCGATAGGTCGCTTTCTTGATATTGAGGGTGCTTTCGATAACACCGAATACACCCAAATAAAACGTTGCATCCTCAGCACAGGGGTGGACAACACCACATGCAATTGGACCCAACATATGCTTAGCAACAGGAAAATAAACACCTCGCTAGGCAATGACAAAATCAGCGTTAACGCCGCGAAAGGATGCCCTCAAGGCGGAGTTCTCTCACCACTCCTGTGGTCCATCGTGGTTAACGAACTGATAAGCATACTCAGCAACAATGGCTTCTATGTCCAAGGCTACGCTGCCGACATAGTGATTCTGATCAGAGGCAAATTCGAAGACACAGTCTCGGAACTCCTCCAACGGGCACTAAACCTTGTTGCAAACTGGTGCTTAAAGGTTGCACTAAATGTAAATCCTAGGAAAAGCACCATAGTCACCTTCACCAAAAGAAGGAATAGGCACAAACTTACTAAACCTACCCTCTTTGGTGAAGCGATAGAGTTCTCAAAAGAAGTCAAATATCTAGGGATAACTCTAGACGAAAAGCTCACTTGGAACTCTCACATTACAAAGACCATTGAGAAAGCCAGGATCTCCTTATGGACCAGCAAAAGTCTTACTGGCAAAAACTGGGGCACAAACCCCAAAATGTCCCGCTGGCTATATACAGCAATCACCAGACCAATCCTTACATATGCTGCGCCCGTCTGGTGGCACAAAACAAAACAAGTATCAGTGCAAGCCAAGCTCAACAAATTGCAAAGACTAGCTTGCATCTGTATCACTGGGGCCATGAGAACAACCCCCACAGCAGCACTAGAAGTCATCACAGACCTGCCACCTCTTCATCTCCAACTGAAGAAAGAAGCAATGGTCTTCGCCCACAGGATGATCGTGGAGGATGACTCTAACCGTAGGCTCTTTCACCCTGATATCCTTACAGAAATAAACAGGTATGAAATCCTAAAGATATCTCTTACAGACAACTGTCTCCCCAGATATAACTTCAGCCAAAACTACAAGGTCACTTTCCCTAACCGACAAAACTGCGAACAGGATTGACCCTCCTTCAACCGTGGATCCTACGTGTGGTACACAGATGGCTCCAAAACGGACGAAGGCATTGGGGCTGGAGTATACGGAGCAAATACAGGCACATGCATTTACGTCAGCATGGACAGTTATAACTCCGTTTTTCAAGCAAAGATATTTGCTATAGAACTCTGCCTCAGAGAAAATATAAACAGAAATATACTTAACAAAAACATTCACATTCTCTCTGACAGCAAGGCTGCACTTCAAGCCCTAAAGGGCTTTGAAATAACCTCCAAGCTGGTATGGGACTGCCTACAGCTACTTCACCAGCTGGCCAGTACAAACAGAGTTCATCTCATTTGGATACCTGGACACAGCGGCCATACAGGCAACGAAAAGGCGGACCTACTAGCAAGGAAAGGCTCTGCATCACCATTTATGATGCCACGGCCTTTCTGCGGCATACCCACTAGCACCACCAAATGCTGCATAAAAAATTGGTTAAGGAACACGACGGATCACTACTGGTCACAAACGAAAGGTAGCAGACAAGCCAAGCTGTTCCTCCCAACTACATCCCTCAAAAGAACGAAACAACTTCTCATGCTTTCGAGGAGTCAGATTCG
This sequence comes from Eumerus sabulonum, assembly GCA_951905685.1. Classification (NCBI taxonomy): domain Eukaryota; kingdom Metazoa; phylum Arthropoda; class Insecta; order Diptera; family Syrphidae; genus Eumerus; species Eumerus sabulonum. The sequence goes on from OX645061.1 coordinate 87,813,697, forward strand.
TTTAATCACAGGTTTCCTTACTGGACACTGCCCAGTTAATAAACACCTCAAAACAATGGGCATCATACAAGATGACACTTGCCGTATGTGTAATGAAGACGAAGAAACAGCAGAGCACATACTATGCCACTGTAACTGCCTGGTCAGTACACGTCTTCGTCACCTAGGCAAGTATTATCTTGAAGCAGAAGAAATTGCTGCCAGCTCACTCAAAAGCATACTAAGTTTTATTACGGACTCAGGTTTTCTGAGTGAACTGTAAGTGGGGGACATCACAATAGGCCCAATCCTGGCCGCAGTGATCAGGCGACTATGTCCCACCCCCTAAGCCCTATCTATCTATCTATCTACGTTCGATGACATCGCTGTGTCGGGATCCGGATGCGGATTTGTTGTTCGAAGCAGACTCAGGAAAAAAGTCTTAAGCTTCCAGTATGTAAGCGAAAACGCCTCATAACTATCCGCATCAAGGCCAATCTCGGCAATATAAGCTTACTTTGTGTCCACGCCCCCACAGAGGAGAAAGATGACCGACATAAAGACGACTTCCATGATCTCCTAGGCAGAACGTATGTGCAATGTCTCAGCTGGGTAAGAAAGCTATCTTTGAACGGGTCATTGGAAAGCACAGCCTACACAACACCACGTCAAAAAACAGACTAAGGCTAGTGGACTTTATGGCGGGACATAACCTGGTAGTAGCAAGTACACGATTCCCACACCTCAACATCCATAAGCGGACCTGGCGGTCTTTCGATCAATCGACAACCAACCAAATTGATCATATTGTGATCGACGGCAGACACTTTTCCAGCATCCTAGATGGCCGAACCTTTCGAGGAGCCAACATTGACTCGGATCATTACCTTGTTGCAGCCAAGGTACGGATGCGAATTTCTCGGAATCAACGGAGTCGAGTAAGAACACCAAAATTCAACGTCTGAAAGCTGCAATCGCAATAGACCGCCAGGACCTTCGCCGATCAAGTCTCCCTCAAGCTCTCTCAGATCCCGATGCAATCTGCAGAAACCATACCAACAGCAATGGAGTCGTTGTCAGAAAACCATTAGAGAGGCCGCCTCAGATATACTCGGTTTCGAGCGCTGGTTTGATGATGAGTGCAGACAGGCCCATGTAGAGAAACAGAAAGCATACATGGCCACATTGCATCGACGGACGAGAGCTGCCCGCGAGCTCTATGAACAGAAAAGGAGGGAGGAGCATGCGCTTTTGAGAAGGAAAAAGAAGGAGCACGAGAAGCACGAGATCGAGGAGATGGAGAGATCTTGCTGCAGGAACGACGTTCGAAAATTTTACCAGAAAGTAAAACGAACATGCCAAAGCTATAAAGCTAGAGCAGAAGCCTGCAGGGATGAGCACGGACAACTAGTAGTGGAGTCACAGTTGATGCTGAGATTGTGGAAGTACCACTTCTGCAGACTGTATAACGGCGATGATAGTCAAAATGCCGCCGGCGGCAGAGCGAACCATTCACAATGGACGAAGACGAAGGAGAAACCCGTCCACCCGACCTAGACGATGTTAAGATAGCGATATCGAAACTTACTTACTTATCAGGCCAGCGATCCATGGAGGATCTGAGCCTGAGCTATAGCTGCCTTCCATCCTTGACGGTCCCAGGCACGCTGCTTCAGTTGTCAAGACCAAGATGTCTTAGATCCGCGGTTACTTGGTCTTTATACCGGAGGTTCGGTCTTCCTCTTCTTCTCGAACCAGGAGGCTCGGAGTCGATGACCCTCATAGGTGGAGCGTTGATGTCCATGCGCTCGGTGTGGCCGAGCCAGTGTAGTCGACGGATCCTTGCCTTCCGGACTATATCCACATCTTGGTACAGCTCGTAGAGTTCGCGGTTGTGTCTTCTTCTCCATTCACCTTCCTCACAGACAGGACCAAATATCCGACTCAGAATTTTTCGTTCGAAAGAACCCAAAATCAGCTCCGCTGTCCTGCTTATCGTCCAGCTATCGGCTCCGTACAGCAAGACTGGCAGAATGAGCGTTTTGTAAAGCATGACTTTGATCTTTCGAGTGAGGAGTTGTGACCCCAATTGTTTGGATAAGCCGAAGTAGCAGCGGTTGCCAAGGGCGATTCTATGCCGGATCTCCACTGCGGTGTCATTTGTGGAATTTACGTTTGCACCGCGGTAGACAAACTCCTTAACTACCTCGAAATTGTAGCTGTCAATTGTTATATTTTGTCCCAGGTGGTGAGCGACGGATTGGTTTTTGCTTGACAGCATGTATTTCGTTTTGTCCTCATTGATCTTAAGACCAACTCGTTTCGCCTGTTCTTCCATCGCCGTGAATGCTTCCACAATGCCACGGCCAGAACACGCGATTATGTCGATATCATCCGCGTATCCTAGCAGCTGGATGGACTTGTAAAAGATAGTGCTTTCCCTGTTGACGCCTGCCCGTCGCACTATCTGCTCTAGCACCGGATTGAAGAAGAATCGAAGTTAAGTCTTATAAAGCTGCTGGAGCAGGCGGACTCCACGCGGAACGGTTTAAAGCAGCTGGCGATGAGCTGGTCAGGAACATGCACCAACTCATCAGCAAGATATGGTCGGAAGAACGCATGTCCGATGAATGGAATCTCAGTATCGTTTGCCCGGTCCATATCCCTCTGCGCCAATTACAGAGGGATAAGCCTCCTGAACATCGTGTACAAGATCCTCTCTGCCGTACTGTGTAAGTACCTGAAACCGTTCGTGGACAATCTGATAGGTTCCTACCAGTGTGGTTTCAGGCCAGGAAAACCCACGATAGACCAAGTATTTACACTACGGCAGATCTTGGAGAAGACCCATGAATTCCAGGTCGACACGCACCACCTTTTCGTCGACTTTAAAGCCGCGTATGACAGTGTTTATAGAAACGAGCTATACAGAGCCATGTCATGTTTTAACATTCCTGCCAAACTCGTCAGATTGTGCAGGATGACCATGGAGAACTCTCGCTGCTCCATTAAGGTCGGAGGTGAACTAACCGACCCCTTTGATGTTAAAAAGGGTCTTAGACACGGTGACGCACTGTCATGTGATTTCTTTAACATTATTCTTGTAAAGATCGTGCGGGACTCTGCGGCCAATACAAGAGGTACGATCAACTTCAATTCCACACAATTGCTTGCCTACGCAGATGACATTGACGTTATTGGACGAACAAAGCGAGACGTCAATGAGGCGTTGGCCAGCATTGAAGCAGAAGCTGCTAAAGTGGGTCTAAGGGTAAATGGGGACAAGGCTAAATATATGCTGTCATCCAAGAAAGACGCTCAACACCGACGTCTTGGTCAGAACGTCACCTTCGGCAGCTATATTTTTGAAGTAGTCAAGGACTTCGTCTACTTTGGCTCGTTAGTGGCAAGCAGCAACGACACCAGCGCAGAGATAAAACGCAGAATATCTCTTGCCAATCGCTGCTTCTTCGGGCTCAAGAGGCAATTGAGTAGTAGAGCCCTCTCTCGAAAAACTAAGGTTTCCCTCTACAAAACCTTAATCATCCCGGTCCTCCTCTACGGCGCTGAGGCTTGGATGTTATCAAAAGCGGATGAAGAGGCTCTTGGGCGTTTCAAGAGGAAAATTCTGCGTGCAATCTTTGGTCCAGTTGTGTAAACGGAGAGTGGAGGAGGAGATTCAACCAGGAACTGTACGGGCTGTACAGCGACATCGGCCGAGTTAGACGTATTCGGATCCAACGTCTAAGATGGCTGGGCCATGTAGAGCGAATGGACATCAACGCTCCGTCCCGAAGAGTCTTCGACTGCAACCCCGTGCGGCGTGCGGCACTGGAAGCGGCTGGCCAAAGATCGGGCCGGCTGGAGAGGTTTGTTGGTTGGGGCCCTGGTTCACCCCGAACTGTAGCGCCATGAAAGTAAGTAAGTAACTTCAAGTTGTGAATCAAAATGCCGACATAACGACTGCTTTGAAAAGCATTACCTTAAGAGACGCAGTTTTCTTTTTGGCCAGTGCATGGAAGGACTGTCACAGAAAATGAATAAAAATTGCTGGGAAGTCTTGATACTGATCTTTCGCTGAGTCAGATGAGTGCGATGTTGAGGACGTTTCGCTAGCTCGACTAACGGATCATTCAAACGGTATTTCAAATTCTGAAATCGCGAATTTCGCAGATACTATTGAAAGTATGACTGGAATTCAACTGAGTGTTTTGAGTGTTAATGAAGTTATCGATTGGCTGAACAGGGATAACATCCAGAATAGCACACAAGCACAAGAGGCAGTACACGAGCATCAAGATAAGACTTAGCATGAATATGCAATGACGGCTTTAGCTATTTCTACAAAATGGGCTTTGAAGAATGAAGCTTATGCTTCAGATATATTGGCTTTGCAAAATCTCAAGCAAAAGGCTTTGATTATTTTACAAAAGCAAAAGAAAAAACCAACATTTATAACTGATTTCGCGATTAAAATTACATAAGCAGTGTAACATATTTATAAGCACATTAAAAGACATTACATTGTTATAGTCTCACACATGCAAAATGTGTATCGAATTTATGAATTTCCTTTTAGTTATTCCTTAGGTTAAACGTATAAATGAGTTAAGATCTGAAAATGCGGAAATGAAAATGAAAATTAATAATCTGGAGAGTGAACTCAACTAGCAAACCAGCATCTTCTTAACAATTCTGTCGAAATCACTAGCATTTCAAATGCCACTAATGTAAACGCTTAGTATACTGGGCTCGGACATACAGGGTAAAGTTGTTGATCGCCCTCAACCTGGCGAGATGCCAGCAACCATCCCTGTTTAAATGGCCGGGTCAAGTTGACATACGGCCTCCTCGCGGCGGCCTCTGGATAGCCTATTCAACAACCTTTGGAAGATGAACAAACGTATGTAGCGAAAAAACCCCGACCAGAATGGCGGTTGTGCGGCGGGCTAACAATCCGCCCACATAAAAAAAACATAAAGTTATGAATGAGCAAGATGCCTCGGATACACGGACGGATACTCGACGGCGGATATTACTGCAGTCCAGGAAATACGCTGGCTAGGATGAGATAGAAAAATTGCGACATTTATTACAGCTGTCACAAGAGATTGCACTTACTGGAATGCGGATTTGTCATAGGAAAGCGGTTAAGGTAGAAGGTCATCGACTTTAAACCTATAAGTGATCGCCTGGCTGTGATCCTCATCAGAGGCAGATTTTAGAACATCAGAAGACCCTATCAAGTAGGCCTTCTATGACCTCCTGGACAACGCCTACGGAGCTTGTCTGGAGTACGATGGTGAAATCGTACTCGGGGAGATCAACGTCAAAATCGGTAAGGAGAACACCCTTGGCGGATTGATCGGAAAGCGCAGCCTCCACGATACAACAACAGATAACGGCTTCCGATTCACGGACTTTGCGACAGCTCGTAATGCAGTGATAAGTAGCACAAGATTCCCTCGTAAGCGAATCCACACAGTAACCTGGCGATCTCCGGACAGTCGAACCGCCAACCAAATCGACCATGTGATCATTGACGCAAGGCACTCGTCAAACATTCTGGATGTGCGAACATTCAGAGGAGCAAATGTCGACTCTGACCACTCCCTCGTAGCAGCAAGATTCAGAGTTCGACTGTCCAATGTCAGAAAGCTGCACCAGGCCACCAGGAGGAGGTTCGACATTGGCCGCTTGAGCACACCGGAGGTTACCAGAGTCTACAGGGAGCAGCTGAGCGAAAGACTCTACGGTATGCCTTAGTCGAACACAAATGCCAATAATATGTAGCTGCATTGCCGCTCAGCCATTCAGGAAGTAGCCGAAACCACCTTAGGATACCTACCACCCCCGACAAGAAACCCGTAGTATTATGGCGAGTGTGAGCAGAAAAAGGCAGAAACCGACGAGGCGTACCAAAAGGCGCTGCAGAGGAAAACCAGGGCAGCGCAAGAAGAGTACCGAGCCAGAAGAAGGGAGGAGAAAAAACTACTGCGACAAAAGAAAAGAATCTTCGCAGCCTCCCAGCTCAAGGATATCGAGGAGTCTAGGGATAAACATAAAACGCGAGCCTTTACAAGAAAGCCAAAGGCCTTGCAGGAGGCTTCAGAAAGGGCACCCAGGCTCTTCGAAACTGCGAGGGTAATCTTGTCACCGACCCGCAGGGAATAGTAGATGTATTTAAGCAGCATTTCCAGCAGCTGCTTAACGAGCATGACCAAGAGAGGGTGGTAGGGACCGAGGAAATCCCAAGTCCAGCCGCTGAAGTAGTCCTCCCACCCAGCATCGAGGAAGTCGGCACAGCTATTCAGAAGCTGAAGAATAACAAGGCCGCAAGCTCAGATGGCTTGAATTCGGGAGCCCGGGAAAACTGATCCAGTTGTGTCGCGCCACGTTAAAAAAAATATGACGCACAGTGCAACTCGGTTATAGGACTTCGGAACTGTTTGAAACATGCACCGGATTTTCGGCAACAATGACGTGCGCTGTCATGTGACTTCTTCAACCTGGTGCTAGAGCAGATAGTGCGACGGGCAGGCGTAAACAGGGAAGGCACTATCTTCTACAAGTCCGTCCATCTGCTAGCATACGCGGATGATATCGACATCATCGCGTGTTCTCGCCGTGGCATTGTGGAAGCATTCACGGTGATTGAAGAACAGGCGATACGAGTTGGTCTTAAGGTCAATGAGGACAAGACGAAGTACATGCTGTCAAGCAAAAACTAATCCGTCGCTCACCACCTGTGACAAAATATAACAATTGACAGCTACAATTTCGAGGTAGTTAAGGAATTTGTCTACCGCGGGGCAAACGTAAATTCCACAAATGACACCGCGGTGGAGATCCGGCATAGAATCGCCCTTGGCAACCGCTGCTACTTCGGCTTGTCCAAACAACTGGGGTCAAAACTCCTCACTCGAAAGACCAAAATCATGCTTTACAAAACGCTCATACTGCCAATCTTGCTGTACTGAGCCGGAAGCTGGTCGATAAGCAGGACACCGGAGCTGATTTTGGGTTCTTTTGAAAGAAAAATTCTGAGCCGGATATTTGGTCCTGTCTGTGAGGAAGGTTAATGGAGAAGAAGACACGACCGCGAACTCTACGAGCTGTACAAAGATGTGGATGTAGTCCGGAAGGCAAAGATCCGTCGACTACACTCGCTCGTCCACATCGAGCGCATGGACATCAACGCTCCAGCTAAGGGGGTCTTCGGCTCCGAGCCTCCTGGTTCGAGAAGAAGAGGAAGACCGAACCTCCGGTATAAAGACCAAGTAGTCGTGGATGTAAGACATCTTGGTCTTGGTAACTGGAAGCAGCGTGCCCGGGACCGTCACGGATGGAAGGCAGCTATAGCTTAGGCTCAGATCCTTCATGGATCGCTGGCCTGATAAGTAAGTAAGTGCACAAGTGTGCGCTGGCAATAGGAAAACTGCGGGTTTTGATGTACAATCTTTTTGGCTTTTAAACTGATCTGATGACTTATATTTACACATCTGTAACTCTGGACGTTATCCCGACACAAAAAATTATAACAAAAAACCTTGCATAGTTTCGTAAACGTTGAGATATAGAATATTGTGCTTATTGGAACACTCCCATCAGAACGGGACGTCAAAAGCCAACAATGTCAATCGCTGTTGTTTAGGAACGATGCTGTATAGTAAAAAAGATGTTCAACCGTTGCCTTCAGTGTCAAAATTAATAATAAACTTTATTTTCCACCTTGCGTAGGTACAACGCATAATTATCACTCGATGAGCTACTGTGAGAACAATTGATGTTTGCGGTTCACTAGACGTAATCCGAGCATTCGTCGTTGCTTACAAAACAATTCCCACGATAAAGGGGATTCGAATAATCTCTGTCACACAGTAGCTCCCGTTACAAAGATTGAAATAAAATATGTACAATGTAAACTTAAAAATTAGGAAAGTATTTACAAGTTCGTACATACACCCCTCCTTGGAGGTTCTTAACCATCAATTCAAATATTGGCTTCAAAACGAGGAACTGTTCTTCGTTGAGCTGGAATCGGCCCTTTCTGATGTCGGCGTCGGCAATAATATACTATTACTCCAATGGTAATCGACAGCAGCAGGTAGCTCAAACTGTAGTGATGGTAATCGTGTATGTTCAATTGCGGTTCTTCGGGTGCTCTCATGTCTTTCTTAAGGTCTTCTATTTCCTGTGTAATATTTTTAAATTGATCATGTTCAATGGTGCTTACCTTCAATGGGGGAACAATGTCTTTTGTGAAGTTGTGGTTTTCGATCCAGTTGTTGATTTTTGCACTCGGAACGAACGAGTTAGATATAACTGTTTTTAAGTTTGAGCGTCCGGTTATAATCGTGTTTCCAACTTTAAGAGTGCACATCTCTTTGAATTCTATCACTCCATTGCCTGCTAAGGCGATGCTGCTTGTAACTCCATTGCAAATGAGTAGACCTGTGGAATTAGTAATCAATGAAAATAGCCAGCTGTTAGTTTCTTTGAGTGCGATCCAACGATTTTGAGATGGTATTTCGTTTAAGATGCAATCGGCCAATGCATTATTTTCATGATTCATCAAGGCCATTTCACATACTTGCAAATTGTGTTGATGGATATTAATTGGAACAATCTGAGTACAGAGATGGGTTCTCGCAGCTATAAGCTTGCAAGATGAGAATTCAAACTCTGTTAATCTAAAAAATTTGTCTCTTGCTAATGTAACTGCAAGGTATGGTTTAGGTATATCCACTAGGAGGCTGATGTTGTAGTGAATGATGGGTAATGGAATTAGATTGATCATCTGGAATTCTTGGTCGTCAGCTAATGGTATGAGCATTTCAAAAACGATTGAATCATGAAGTGTCCGTCCCCTGACTGTTATTATTTTAAACATGTCCAAAACTGAAACATTAGGTAATCTCAAAGTTGATGGGAGGTTTCCTTGAATAAGCTGCAGCTGGTCATTGGTGTGATAAGCTGAGGGTTAATTTTTGCATGATTCAAGTCAAGTATAACATCAAGTAGAATATCTTGAGTGCGCTGAAAGTTGGATAAAATCATAATTAAATAAGACGTAAGCGATACAAAGTGTTGGTTTGTGCCAATGTTATCTTGCTGTTTTTCGATTACATTAAACGTCCTGGCCAAATATGTGTTCAGTGTCTGGAATTGCCTTTTGACTTCCAATGAATTTTGCCTCAAAATATTAACAGTGGAATCTGAAATGGAACTTTGTTTTTCAATGAGAGCAGCTAAGTGAGTTTCATGTTTATTCGCCAAGTTGATCTGATTTTGAATGTGTTGAGCCTCTTCTTGATCAAGGATGCCAAACAAACTATGTGCTACACTACCAACAAAATCGAATGGAGACCTGCGATGTCGAATCGCTGCCCGACTTGAAGTATTAAACCCGTGAATGAATTCGTTATTTTGATCAATGATAGCTACTCTTTGTCGAAAAATGTCAACCGTCGAATGACAGTAGTAAATCTTGTCCGTTTTATCTGTCGTGCAAGCTTTTTCCAGTTCATTTATATACGTTTTAATTTCATTTAATTCTAACCAATAATTGGTAAGATTGTAAAAAACATAAAGGCTCCAAAAATTGTTGACGATTCGAAGAGTTCCAATGTCTTCAAAGTAGATTCCGACTGCATTATCGAGCTGATTTGTAAGGACGTGGTTGTCTGTGTATGTTGTGTTAACTGGTCCAACCAACATTGCAATCAAAAATGACACCAATAAAGTTCCCGTTCTAACCTTACCGTTTCTGAGTTTCCGTGATGTTGGTTCTCGTTCATTTCTTAGATATGGCTCTTTCTCATGCTCATCTGCTGGAGATTCCGCCTCAGCTGTTTCTTCTAACGGCAGAGGACACAAGTTATGAATAGCTCGCTGGAGAACTCCTCCTTGGGTCTTAATGTTAGCAACACGAACCAATCCATCGTTTCCTTTGATAACTTCTAGTACACGTCCCAACTTCCATCTTGTTGGTGGCATATTAGATTCCTTTAATAAAACAAGAGTGTTTGGCTTCAAGTTTTGGGATTCAGTTTTCCACTTAGTTCGTTGTTGTAAGTTATTTAAGTACTCACTCGACCATCTCTTCCAAAAAGACTGTTGAACATGCTGGATTTGTCGATATTTATTTAGAGAACTTACCCTTTTATCAGTGACATCGGGCTCAGCTATTGAAAGGAGTGGCGCTCCTATCAGAAAATGTCCAGGGGTAAGAGCTTCTAAATCATTTGGATCCGATGAAATTGGCGTCAAGGGTCTTGAATTGAGTATAGCTTCTATTTGAATTGTGATCGTGGTGAGCTCTTCATATGTTAACGAAGCCTCACCCAGGTGTTTAACCAACAATCCCTTAGCAGATTTTACAGCTGACTCCCAGAGTCCACCGAAGTGCGGAGAACGGGGAGGAATAAATTGCCAATTAATTCCCGCCTGAATACATGATGATTGAATGGCTGACTCCATTCTCTTTGACTGCATAACTTCTTTAAGCTCCTTAAGTTTATTGTTTGCACCAACAAAATTAGTTGCATTATCGCAGAAGATAGTGTGGCACAATCCTCGTCTGCCTACAAACCTCTTAAGGTAGTTTATGAACGATTCAGTGGAGAGATCTCCAACAACTTCTATATGGATTGCCTTCGTTGAAAAGCACACAAAAATTGCTAAATAAGATTTTGAAGGAGTCTTACCCCTGATTTTGTAGTGTGATTTTATAGGGCCAGCAAAGTCCACTCCTGTGTAGTAAAATGGGCGAGATGGTGTTACTCTTTGCATAGGTAAATCGCCCATCAACTGTGCTATGGATGTTGGTCTTGATTTCGCACATATGATACACTTTCTGATCACTGATCTTGCTTCTCTTCCAATGCTTAGTATCCAATACCGTTGTCGTGAAATTGCTACAAGAGCCCTGTGGGATACATGTAAGTTTGTTCTATGTATGTTTTCCAAAAGCAGCCTTGTAACGATGTTGTTCTTCGGCAGTAGTATTTGGTTTTTTGCATCCGGCAAAAGTGCAGAATTTGCTAATCTGCCTCCTACTCGAATTAAGTTATGTTTTTTGTCAAAATATGGCGTCAATGTTGATAAGCTTGATTGAGTACTTATATTAACATTTGTCTTTAGCGCCTTGTATTCTTCTGGAAACGCCATACGTTGAGTGTACACCAAGAGTAAGCGAGTTCCTTCTCGTAGTTCATCAGCAGAAAGCATGCCGCTTCTTCTAAGAAAGTCGGGCCGTCGGGCATTCCTTAAAAATCTGCTGCAAAATGAGAATATTTTCTGCAACGTATAGAAATTGTTTCTGTGATTAATAACATTCAATATATCTTGATTCTGATTTGTAGTGGTCAATGCGGTTTTATTTTTTCGTAATTCTGGTATCACCTGCGGAATGGTGTAATTACTTGGCTCCCAATTTGATTCTTCTAATTTAAGAAATGATGGACCTTCGAACCATGTCAATGATGATGATAGGTCAAGGAGAGTGCATCCTCTCGTTATTATATCAGCTGGATTAATTTCTCCCTTAATATGATTCCATTGTGCTGTTTGAGTTTCTGCCTGGATTTTCGCTACTCTGTTTGCTACGAATGTGTCCCAGACATAAGAAGGAGAACTTATCCAAGCCAGCACAGTTGTTGAATCCGTATAATATGCTATCTTATGAATATACTTCTTAAATGTCTTAAGTATTCTGTTTACTAGCTCAACCAATAGCACTGCAGCTTGAAGCTCCAGACGAGCGATTGTAATAGCCTTCATCGGGGCGATTCGAGATTTTGAGCAAAGTAACTTACTAATGATAATTCCTGATTCATCTATGCATCTAACGTATACGCACGCCCCTAGGGCAGACGTACTACTATCAGAAAACGCATGTAGTTCAGTTCTTTTCGGAAACGGGCACATTACAAATCGAGGTATACTCAGGTTTTTTAACTCAAGGAATTGATTTACGTACCTGCTCCATTTTTCGGCAATGTCCGTAGGAAGCTGTTCATCCCATGAGAGCTCTGTTTTCCACAAGTCTTGTAGGAAAAGTTTGCCAAGCATTATGACTGGACTCAATAAACCTAGAGGGTCAAACAATCGTGCGAGATCCGATAAAACAGTCCTGCGTGTAATAGGAGTCTTATATGTTGTAAATTTTTCTGAATTAAATCCAAATTCAAATTGATCCAGCGTTGGATCCCAAATCAGTCCCAGGGCTTTGATTACGTCAGACTGATGGAATCTTACTAACCTTTCTTTGTGCGTGTCAGGAATGTTCTTGAGAATATTGTTATCATTTGCACAGAATTTCCTTAGCTCAAATTTAGCCTTTCCTAGAAGATGCGTTATTTCTTCCAGCAGTTCTCTGGCTTTTGAAACTGTGTCCGCTCCAGTAAGTAGATCATCGACGTAAATATTTTCACGGATAGTTTGGGATGCTCTTTCGTGAAGTTGTTGATAATTGTCTGCAAGTTGAACAAGACATTTTGTTGCTAAATATGGAGCACATGCTGAACCGTAAGTCAACGTGTTAAGCTTATATGCCTTCAGAGGTTGATTGCTGTGAAATCTCCAAAGAATTAGTTGAAAGGCTCTATCTTCTGGCCTTACCAATACCTGTCGGTACATTTTGCTTACGTCTGCTGTAAATGCATACCTTTCTAACCTAAAATTAATAATTATTGCAAACAAGTCATTCTGGACTGTTGGCCCTACGCCAAGAACATCATTGAGAGAAACTCCAGATGTTGTTTTTGCTGAACAATCAAAGACCACACGCAATGCTGTTGAGGAGCTTTCTGGCTTCAGCACACAATGATGCGGAATGAAATAATGATTTTGAGGAATCTCATCGTTCTCGATCGGACTCATGTGGCCTAATTCCTCGTATTCTAGCAGGAACTGAGAATAAAGTTCACGCAATTCATTATCTCCTTCAAATCGGCGTTCTAATGAAAGAAATCTTTTCCGTGCCTTTTCGAGAGATGCACCTAAACAAGTCGGATTCCTTTTGAAAGGAAGACTTACCATAAATCTTCCATTTGACAAAGTTTTTGTGTTCGATTTAAAATGTTCCTCACAGTTATGTTCTTCATTACTCATACGTTTCACTTCCGTCTCATGGGTTTCGTACTCCCAGAATCTACTCACCAGTTTCTCTAATGAAGATAGAGATAGCTTCGTGGCAATGCAATGGTGCAAACAACATTTGAGTTTGTAGCCTGTATGCCACCCGCGACAATCCATCCTAGTTTTGTGTTACGGAGTTTAGGAAGCTGAGGTCCAATAGTTATTTCCCCTGGGAGAAGAAGATCGAAAAACAACTCAGCACCAATAAGCATATCTATTTTTTGATTAGACATGAATCCTGGATCAGCCAATTGAATGTGGATAGGGATATTCCAAATTCCTGATTGAACCTCACGTAGCTGGTAATCTGTAATCCTAGCCATTATGTTTGCTTCAATACTTGCCTTGAAACTTGAATTGTGTGCTTGAAAAGTGAGTCCTATTGCAAATTGTGTTTTTGTGCCATGTCCTCCTATGCCGCTTATTGAATTTTCTGATTGATACTTTGGAAGACCCAGTGCTTGTGCAAAAGCTGCAGTCACAAAATGGATTTGCGATCCTGAGTCTAACAAAGCACGACAAGTAAGCCATGTTCCGCATGCGGACTTGACATTAATTAAGGCTGTTGCTAGATAAACTTGGCGTGATTTATTTCTCGAATAGCTAGCTGCATTGGCTGCTTGAGCTTCTCTTCTTTGAACTAGCTGATGCTGCTGATTACTTATGGAATTCGTATAATGGTTGGTTGATTGACCTTCCCCCCTTTGAGCTGATTGCACCAATGGTTGAGCTAGTTGCTGCTGTTGACCACCTATGGAATGATTATGGTTATTAATTGGTTTTGTTTTCAAAGATTGCCTTGAATCTTTTTGATAGTGTAGGAGAGTATTATGTTTGCCATTACAACTTTGGCATCCTCTCGAGTGACATGTGTTGGAGGCATGTCCCGACCTAAGACAGTTTCGGCAAATTCCAAGACGTTGAACAGCTCTCTCACGATCGCCACCTGAAAGAGATAAAAATGTCTTACAGTTAAATATTTTATGGTTACCTGAGCTGCACATTAGGCAGCCATCAACTTTAGCTGCTATAACTGTTGTGGGCTTCCTTCTATCACTATTAATTGTTTCAAGTGTCTGAAACCGGGATTCAATGAACTTCAGCAATTCTGTTAGCGAAGGACTGCATCTCGGATCAATCAACGATTGCTCAAACAGCGTTCTGCTTTCCTTATCCAGTTTCTTCAGTATTAGATGAACTACTATGGGGTCCCAGTCATGAGCTTGATATCCCAGATTAGTAAGTGCCTGGATACCTTCCTTTGTATTGTCGTGAAGTTTCCGTAAGCTTGATGCAGTTCCTGATGCTGATGGTTGCTGTAGTAGCTTATCCAACTGTGCTGACAATAGAAGCCGTTTATTGTCGTATCTATCAATCAGAGTCTTCCAAGCTGTTTCAAAGTTGTTGTCTGTAGCCGGAAATCCTTGTATTAAGCTTAGCGCTTCTCCTGTTAGATTAGCACGGAGAAAATAAAGTTTTTGAGCAAGTGGTATAGGTTGTTCAAGGATCATTGGTTTAAACAGATCGTGAAATTGGCGCCACTTAAGGTAATTTCCGTCGAACTTGGGCAACTCAATTTTCGGTAGCTTTAACGTAGTACTTGATGGTTGATCCTGTGTAACTCTTACTAGAACCTCACTTAATCGCAACTCCAACTGCTCTTGAAGATGGAAATATGTTTCGATATCTTCTTCTTTTAATTCACCATCCATTCGCCGATACATAATTTTTAATTCTTCAAAATTCTCCTTGATATTGTTTACCTTAACGTTGAACATCTGGGGGTTGGTGTCTTTCAAATTTGGTGCACACTTATCCAATGATGTTTGGAAATGTTTTGAAAGCACCTTAAATCTTTCTCTAGTGGAAAGTGTGTTTGTCTTTGAAGATTGAATGTCCTGATGCCTTTGTTTCCCTTCAGGTGGATTCATCTTTGTTGCTGTTGATGATGGTGTGACCGATGATCCTGATGGCGGTGTTGCTGGTGACTCCTCCTGGATCTGGTCTGCGTCCCGTCCTTGCAAATTCATTAATCGAGTGATAATGTCTGACTTCATGTTTTCGTACACCTTCTGGATCTCGTCGTAGTACCCCTTAGCGAAGTATTCATGTTGTATCGAGTCCGCATACTTATCTCGAATTTCACTGTCGTTGGTGTCGAAACAGTCCCACAAGTTTTCTAATTTTTCCCTCCTTTCATGTAATTTTTTCATGGTTTTGCGGCTGTCACTATCCTTCCCATAGTTTCGAGCGAGGATGCAGATCTCCTTTCCTACTTGCTCTTGCAGGTCAGTTAATTCCTCTAGTGTTCGAACCATGATGATTGATAATTTGTATGAAGCGTCTATGTATATTAAGGTCTATTTTTGTTAGGGCTTAACACTGTGCACTAGAATTCAGTTAGTTAATGAGCACTGAAAATTGAATAGACGACACAACAAATGATTTGGTATATCTTTGATTGAGAAGATAAATGTTTGTTAAAGACCAGACACTCAAGTTAATGTATGATTGATTATAATTTTAAACACACTGCTTTTCTGTTAATATTCAGGCACACTAAATTCTTTTAGTAGTGTCCTGTCACGGTCGCCAAAAAATGTATAAATGTATGTAAAGATGTTCAACCGTTGCCTTCAGTGTCAAAATTAATAATAAACTTTATTTTCCACCTTGCGTAGGTACAACGCATAATTATCACTCGATGAGCTACTGTGAGAACAATTGATGTTTGTGGTTCACTAGACGTAATCCGAGCATTCGTCGTTGCTTACAAAACAATTCCCACGATAAAGGGGATTCGAATAATCTCTGTCACACAGTAGCTCCCGTTACAAAGATTGAAATAAAATATGTACAATGTAAACTTAAAAATTAGGAAAGTATTTACAAGTTCGTACAGATGCAATAATGATCGAAAAGGGTTTATTTAAAACTCTTATGAACCGTCGATAATCTTTCTTTTTTTATATCATCATAAGGCTACAGTGATACCTGAAGTCATAGGTTCGTCTACCTTCGTCGTCAAAAGCTTTGTGTGAAAGAAAACAGTCAACAACAATTTTCGTATTTAACTCACACACACAGCGCATTACGTTTGATTCAAATGTCGTATCTCCCTACCGAAGAGCAAACTTTAATTTATCTACAGGAGCAGCAAGTACATCCTCACGCCCAACTAGGTAACTACATAGCCCGGTAGGGAAAAAGAATTTATTTACGTAAACGATTGTGTGTACGTCGTTGATTTATAGCTAAAGTTTGTACAAGCACAAGTGAAGTCCCTCAAGATTTCCGCAAACAAATCGGAAAATGAAATTGAAGATTACGGCAACAACTTGAGAGCATGGAATAGAAGTCAAGATTTGCCAGATGAGATTTGACTTTACTGCTGATTTACTGCTTAACAAAGCAATCCAGTATTCTATTTCTTCCATTCATCACAGTTTCGAAACAACATTTGCTGAAAAATAAAGTGCATCCTTATCCCGGTCTAACCGTTGGCTTGGAAGGAGATTCCTCACGGTTTCAGAACAGTTACCGGCGAACGTACATACATTTACCATTTGCCACTTCAATGATATTAAGAAGATTACTGACCCATGTGCTTTAACTTCACCGTTCCTAGTTTTCTTCGGTTCAGATATTATTTATTTTTTTTCTTTATTTCGTTCTTAAGTTACAGTGGCCATCGCACAGTTTGCAGTAATTCTTCTTCTTAGTGGGCGCTACAGTTCGGGCTGAACCTGGACCTCAACCAACATGCCCCTCCATCTAGCACGATCTTTCGCTAGCCTTTTCCATTGCCGCACACTCAGTTCGCTGAGGTCCCCTTCCACCTGTGTGCGACATCTTAAGTGCGGCCGTCCTCTGCTTCTTCGTCCCTCGGGGTTGGATTCAAAGACTCTCCGGGCTGGAGCTGTGGTGTCCATTCGCTCTACATGGGCCAGCCATCTTAGGTGTTGAATCCGTAGACGCCTGACTAGGCTCATGTCGCTGTACAGCCCGTAAAGTTCGTGGTTGACTCTTCTCCTCCAACCCCCGACGCGCGAAAATCTTTCTCTCGAACCGACCAAGGGCCTCCTCATCCGCTTTTGATAGTGTCCATGCTTCTGCCTCGTACAACAGGACCGGGATGATAAGAGTCTTATATAGAATCAACTTTGTCGTTCAGGAGAGGGCTCTATTACTCAGTTGCGTCCTGAGCCCAAAGTAACAGCGATTGGCAAGAGTGACTCTGATTTTGATTTCGAAACTGATGTCGTTGTTCCAGGTCACTGCGGAGCCAAGGTAGACGAAGTCCTTAACTACCTCGAACTTATATCTGCCAATACAAACGTTCTGGCCAAGACGTCGGTGGTGAGCGTCTTTTTTTGATGACAGCATATATTTAGTTTTGCCCTCGTTTACCGCCAGACCAACTTTCGCCGCCTCGAACTCAATACTCGCAAACGCCTCATTGACATCTCGCTGTGATCTGCCTATTATGTCAATATCGTCGGCGTATGCAAGGAGTTGCGAGGATTTGAAATAGATTGTGCCTCTTGTATTGGCCAGTGATTTTTGCACAATCATTTCCAATATAATGTTGAAGAAATCACACGACAGCGCATCGCCCTGCCAAAGTCCTTTTTGACATCAAAACTATCGGTAAGGTGTTCACCGATTCGGATGGACCAGCGAGCATTCTCCAAAGTCATCCTGCATAGTCTGACGAGTTTAGCAGGTATGTCAAAGGTAGACATAGCGTTGTATAGTTCGTCTCTAATTACGCTGTCGTGTGCGGCTTTGAATTCGACAAATAGGTGGTGGGTGTCGACTTGAAATTCATTGGTTTTTTTCCAGGAACTGCCGTAGTTAATAATAAGGGAGAAGGGAGCGAGCAAACAGAGCAAAGAAGTTGATCGCGTTTAACTTGGCAAACGCCAGTTTCGTTCTCTGTCCCTGTTCAATCCAAGTTGACACACAGCCTCCGCCTAGCCTCCCCTGGATAGCTATACCGGCACCCGCCATGTAGTGAACCAATATGTGCAGCGACCCGACCCCTTGTTCCTGGGGAAAGAGGAACCTGGCCCTCCGGGTTGGGGGTTGCGCTTAGGGTTAACATCCCTATCGCATAAAACCAAAGCTTGTTCAGAGACAACTAACAGCCTCGGATACGGACGGACTATATGTTGAAGACCCCCGCAAATGTCTAAAAGGAAACGAATTCCGGATCTGCACCTGGAACGCTAGGTCCCTCAACAGACCAGGTGCAGCCAGACAACTGGTCAACTCTATGGACTACTTTAAGGCAGACATTACCGCGCTCCAAGAAGTGAAATGAGATGGACCAGTCAAAAAGCGGATGAAAAACTGTGATGTCTACTACGGGAACTGCTACAGAAAAAATAAACAACGCTTATTCGGATGCGGATTTGTTGTTCGACGCAGACTCAGGAAAAAAATCTTGAGCTTCCAGTATGTAAGCGAACGCCTCATAACTATCCGCATCAAGTCCAATCTCGGCAATATAAGCTTATTATGTGTCCTCGTCCCCACAGAGGAAAAAGATGACCGACATAAAGACGACTTCTATGATCTCCTAGGCAGAACGTATGCGCAATTTCCCAGCTATGACCCCAAAATCGTTCTAGGAGATTTCATTACGAAGCTGGGTAAGGCAGCTCTCTTTGAACGGGTCATTGGAAAGCACAGCCTACACAACATCACGTCAGAAAATGGACTAGGGCTAGTGGACTTTATGGCGAGACATAATCTGGTAGTAGCAAGTACACGAAACCCACACCTCGACATCCATAAGGGAACCTGGCGGTCTTTCGATCAATCGACAACTAATCAAATTGATCATATTGCGATCGATGGCAGATACTCCTCCAGCATCCTAGATGTCCGAACCTTTCGAGTAAGCAACATCGACTCGGATCATTACCTTGTTGCAGCCAAGGTAGCGATGCGAATTTCTCGGAATCAACGGAGTCGAGTAAGTACACCAAAATTTAACGTCGGAAAGCTGCAATCGCAGGAGACCGCCAGGACCTTCGCAGATCCAGTCTCCCTCGAGCTCTCTCAAGTCCCGATGCAATCTGCAGAAACCATAGAACAGCAATGGAGTCGTTGTCAGACCGCCATTAAAGAGGCCGCCTCAGATGTACTCGGTTTCGAGCCACCACCGACGAGAAACCCCTGGTTTGATGATGAGTGCAGACAGGCCCATGCAGAGAAACAGAATGCATACATGGCCACATTGCATCGACGGACCAAAGCTGCCCGCGAGCTCTATGAATAGAAAAGGAGGGAGGAGCATGCGCTTCTGAGAAGAAAAAAGAAGGAACATGAGAAGCACGAGATCGAGGAGTTGGAGAGATGTTACTGCAGGAACGACGTTCGAAATTTTTTTTCAGAAAGTAAAACTAACATGCCAAGGCTATAAAGCCAGAGCGAAAGCCTGAAGGGATGAGCACGAACAACTAGTAGGGGAGTCACAGTCGATGCTGAGATTGTGGAAGGGCCTGCAGACTGTGCAACGGTGATGATAGTCAAAATGCCGCCGTCAGGCAGAGCGAACCATTCACAATGGACGAAGACGAAGGAGAATCCCGTCCACCCGACCTCGACGATGTTAAGATAGCGATATCGAAACTTAAGTTTTATAAAGCTGCTGGAGCGGACGGACTCCCCGCGGAGTCCTATCAGTGTGGTATCAGGCCAGGAAAATCCACGATAGACCAATTATCCACACTACGGCAGGTCTTGGAGAAGACCCATGAATTCCAGGTCGACACGTACAATCTTTTTGCCGACTTTAATGCCGCGTATGTCAGTGTTTATAGAGACAAGCTATACAAAGCCATGTCATGTTTTAACATTCCTGCCAATCTCGTCAGACTGTGCAGGATGACTATGGAGAACTTTCGCTGTTCCATTAAGGTCGGAGGTGAACTAACAGACCCCTTTGACGTAAAAGAGGTTCTAGACAGGGTGACGCACTGTCATGTGATTTCTTCAACATTATTCTTGAAAAGATCGTGCGGGACTCTGCGGTCAATTCAAGAGGTACAATCTACTTCAAGTCCGCACAATTGCTTGCCTACGCTGATGACATTGACGTTATTGGGCGCGGCATCTTGGAATAAAAATTGGAAAATCTCGAATGCTCTGGAATGGGTCCAAGTGTCTTCCAGGCCGAACTATACGGCATCCTGCCGTGCGTCAACCTAAACTTAGAGACTGGCATAAACGGGGTAACCATCAATATACTCTCTGACAGTCAAGCAGCGCTCAATGCGTTGAGCTCATATAGCACGAACTCAAAGTCCGTTAATGAATGTCATGAGGTCCTACAGGACCTAGACAGAAGAAGTAAGGTCAGACTATGGTAGGTGCCAGGGCACAAGGGTTTAAGAGCAGAGAAATCGCCGACCAACTCGCTAGGAAAGTTTCCAATGAAGGTACATAGGTGCCGAATCTAGGATTAACAACTCTAGCCAATTCTAGGATTAACTTGTTCCTACCTTACGGGACTCTGTGGTCTGAGATACCATCCCAGCAAACTGAGCATCGACTCTGTCTGAAGGAAGAAGAAACTATAGAGCACATACTATGTGAGTGTGACTACACAGGTCGTCGTGCCCCATGCACTGAGAGATGGAATGTTCCGTATACTTATTTAGAGTCGATACCATTGACCTTTCGGATCCCTTAAACGGTTAAGAAAATATTTTAAATACTTTCACCCAAATAAACTAATATATACAAATAAACTATCTCAAAATACATGGAGATTGTATCAGTTCCTATAAATACCTGTAAAGATCCAATTTCTCTTCTTTTAGGAAATGAGTCTTCCAACACTATGAATTTGTTCCGCTTTATATTCATTTAATCTGATTTCACAATTTACTCTTCGTTCATAAACAACGAATAATTCCACTTCAGTACAGCCTATATCCAATCAAATATTTGAGTACTTTGCCTTCTCAAATTCTATTGTTTATGCACATTAATAGTAGGTGCATAGCTCTTTGTTAACCCAGCCTATTCGAGTCAGGAACTAGTCTATCGGCATGTTAAATATGTAGGCATTTTTAGCAAAATTTTGTCGGATATTACATTTGAAAAATGAAATTCAATACAGGATTCAAACAATGCAAGCATTCAAGAGGGAGGAGGATTGTCAGGGAATTTCCGTTTTGATTTATGATAGCCAAGTTAGTATTTCCTTTATTCTTGTATGCTGCACTCTCCTTATTTTAAACCATTTTTGCAGAATTGGCTGGACTTGATGCCATGCCTAGCAGAGGACCACAATTGCATATTGAAGTTCCAGTAGTGTGTTACTCACATGAATGTGTTATATAGAAGCATATGTAGTTATGTATATTCATCCCCATTACTTTGATTTTAGATTCAAAAAGATGCTGCTTAGTTATCCTGCACTCAATTGAATCACTTTAGGAATACGTACATAGAACACATACATATGTACATATGACAGTCGAGTAAGTTTGTTTAGTAATTCTGCATTCTACTCTTGGTTTTGCTTTTTCTATCGTTTATTCATTAGCGACTTGGAATGGTTCTACTGCTTTCTTATTGATAGGTGATTTGAATGATATAAGTCTGAATAACTTAAAATTGCACCCGAAAGAATACAAAACAAAAGGATTATGGCACAATTTCAATTGTTTTCTTTAACGTTTATTTGTTTATTATTTAACTACACGACCTTATCTGCGTTGCGACTGATCACCAAGTGTCCTATCGATCGAGAGTCACGGACCGGAGAAGCCAATCCACCCACGCACATACAAGTATAAAGGGCGCATCCATGTACTGCGAGTGTGGTCCTCTGGTGGTGTTGGGAGAAAATCATTCGATCGCGCTCTGGGGTGATTGGTCCACCAGGATTGGATGAGGTTGGCGTGTTCTGTGATTATAGTAGCGCGATTAGTCGGTACATTGGCTCACAACATATGAATGTGTACAAAAAATACAGTGACAAATATTTTACTCGTACATTACAAAACAACATAAACAATCATATTTGGACAGAGGATTAAGTTAATCCAGAACAATAGGTATGAAAGATATAACGACTTTTTCCTTTTTTTTTTTTTGAAAGAGAAATTAGATGTATCACTTTCATGGATAATAAGCTTAAGGTTCCTTTCCACATGTGTGCGCCATCTTAAGTGCGGCCATCATCTGCTTCTTCGTCCCTCGGGGTTGGATTCAAAGACTCCCCGGGCTGGAGCTGTGGTGTCCATTCGCTCTACATGGCCCAGCCATCTTAGGCGTTGAATCCGTAGACTCTTGACTAGACTCATGTCGCTGTACAGCCTGTACGGTCGTATGCCGCACAGATAAAATTGTTTGTATAAGGATTATTAAAACACCACTTTTCCACGTTATAATACGTCCTCTTTGTGTGACGGTTTATTTGATAGTGATATTAATGGTACCAAGTGAAGAACTTGGTCAGCTGCTTGGCAGCTTTTTTTGTGTATACATGGTTGTGTGTGTGTACATAGCATGGAATTGAGTGGATTGGGTAGAAGACCCGATCCCTAGTGGCTCGATATAAACTAAATGTTGCTGCAACTTGCCTGCTGGCAACGTTGCAGATCGTTGAGCTTTCGCTAGGGCGGCCATGCTGGTTCGTGGCTGGGCTGGTCGACGGCCATGTTGAGTTATGGATTGATGACAGTATAACAGTCTGGTGTGCGTTGACGTTTGTGATTTGTGAAGTTTTCTTCGTGTTTGGTGTTTTATTTGTGATTTGTGAATTATGTTGTTATGTGCGTAATGTTAATCTAAGTTGGTGTGGACTACATGGATGGAAGTGGGCATGTGCGTCCCATTAGTTTTTTGGGGGTTGATTCGCCATGCCACTGCCATCCATGTTTTCCCTGCTGCTCATCATCGGTGGGGGTTGTGTGCTATTGTTGTGCAGCAACATGCTCCGGGCCCTGGCGATGTGTACGGGAGGAGGTGCAGACGGACGGGTTATTGGTCGTCTGGTGGAGTAGTGTGGGGTGGTTGTGTTGTGTTGTGCTGTGTTCCGGGGTTGATTGTTGCTTGTCCCGTCGGATTAATATTTTGGTAAGTTATATTTATTAAAGAAAGAAATGAAAAAAAATAAAAAATGGATTCTATATTAGTAGATGTTCGATAATGACACTGAACATTGAGACCGAGACACAGGACACAAGATTGATTTCAGCAAGAAGATCATGGCGAGGGGTTCGGTGATGATGAAAGAGGAAAAAAAAAAAAACGCAAAAAAATGGTTCGAGCGCAATTGCCGGCTGTTCATTTTGATTTGGTTTTTTTTTTTTTTTTTTTAGCACCAGACGGGAATGGAATACAATTTTATGTTTGTGACGCGATAGGCAGAGATTTTGGTGATCGGCCGCTTGAGGATTGTATTGGCGGTCTTTATAGTTACCACGCGCGTTAGACCATCTGTACCCGGATGGATCTGTTGTACCCGAGCAAGGATCCACGATGCTGGTGGTAAATTGTCTTCTTTTACGATTACTAGGTCTCCGATGTTGATGTTTTGTTGTTCTGTTTTCCACTTAGGTCGTTGCTGCAATTGATGTATATATGTTGAACTCCATTGTTTCCAGAAGTCTTGGGTGAGTCGCTGTATGTATCTCCATTTAGTTAACGTGTTTATGTTTTTATGTTTTTCGTTTCGGTCTGGTAGTGCCCGTATCGGTTCTCCGATTAAGAAGTGCCCTGGTGTTAATACGCTCAAATCGTTTGGATCTTGCGTTATTGGGCAAAGCGGTCTGGAATTTAGGCATGCCTCGATCTGGGTGAGCAGTGTGGCGTATTCCTCGAATGTTAGTTTAGAGTTTCCGATGGTTCGTCGGAGATGGTGTTTTATCGACTTGACTCCTGCTTCCCATAATCCTCCGAAGTGAGGCGAAGCAGGAGGGTTAAAGTGCCACGTCGTGTTCAGAGCGGATAGATTTTCTGATACTTCCTTCGACCATTCTAGTGAAATGAACTTGCTGTCCCTCCTGAGTTCATTGTTTGCGCCTTTGAAATTTGTTCCGCAGTCACTGAACAGGTTTGCGCATGTGCCTCTCCTAGCTACAAACCTTCGGTATGCTGCGATGAATGCCGCTGCACTTAGATCGCTGACCAATTCGATATGTATCGCCTTTGTGCATAAACAGACGAATACTGCGATGTAACCCTTTGTCGTTTTCTGACATCTTCCCTTCCATAGTTTAATTTCGATGGGCCCCGCATAGTCTACTCCTGTGTTGTTGAATGGTCTCGCCATCGTGACTCGTGCTGCTGGTAAGTTCCCCATTATTTGTTATTGTGATTTCGCGTTGTATCTGTGACAGCGTACGCATTTATGTATTGTTGTTTTTACAAGTCTTTTAACATTGGTTATCCAAAATATGTTCCTTATTTCTGCCAATGTTAGAGCTTGCCCACCGTGAAGAGTATCCAGGTGGGTTTCTTGGGCGATCAACCTGGAGAAGTGATGTCCATCAGTGAGAAGTATCGGATGTTGTTTGTCGTACGTTAATGGTGCGTTCGTCAACCGTCCTCCAACTCGTAGTATGTTGTCGGCATCAAAGAATGGATTGAGATTGCGTACTTTGCTATTTCTAGGCATGGGCTGGTTGTTCTCACGTGCTTCGACTTCCGCTGGGAACATCTCATTCTGAACTATTATTATGAGCTGATTATTTGCGTCTTGAAGTTCCCGTACTGTGAGGGGATGATCGTCGAGAGATTGCTTTGGTTTGCCTCGGAGGTTTTGGAAATACCGTCGCCATATTGCTGTGATGCGAATTAGTTCCGCAGTGATGAAAATCGTTGAATCAATTCCTTGTTGAGCGTCGCGTGATGACATACAACTTGAGCGATGTGAGCAGGTATGTTGTTAAAATACGTGGTGTATAATGATATGACTTCTTCTGATTTTTTTTTCTTTTAATTCCAGATCCGTTTCGATGGGTGTGCCCGCTTGTGGATGTGGCGTGAACTTCCTTAGAAATTCAGGCCCGTGCCACCACATACTGTTGTTGATGAGCTCCCTTGGAGATAATCCTCTTGAGGCGATGTCAGCAGGATTTGCCTTGGTTCCTACGTGTTTCCATGCACTTGTTGGTAATAATCCCTGGATCTCGGTGATTCGATTTGCGACGAAAGTGGTACGTGTTGATGGATCGCCTGTGATCCATGCTAGGAAGATCAGATGTGGACTGTAGATCCATAGGTCGCTGGTTCATATCCGGCTCGAAGGACCAAATGTACGGTCGTATGCCGCACAGATAAAATTGTTTGTATAAGGATTATTAAAACACCACTTTTCCACGTTATAATACGTCCTCTTTGTGTGACGGTTTATTTGATAGTGATTTTAATGGTACCAAGTGAAGAACTTGGTCAGCTGCTTGGCAGCTTTTTTATGTATACATGGTTGTGTGTGTGTACATAGCATGGAATTGAGTGGATTGGGTAGAAGACTCGATCCCTAGTGGCTCGATATAAACTAAATGTTGCTGCAACTTGCCTGCTGGCAACGTTGCAGATCGTTGAGCTTTCGCTAGGGCGGCCATGCTGGTTCGTGGCTGGGCTGGTCGACGGCCATGTTGAGTTATGGATTGATGACAGTATAACAGTCTGGTGTGCGTTGACGTTTGTGATTTGTGAAGTTTTCTTCGTGTTTGGTGTTTTATTTGTGATTTGTGAATTATGTTGTTATGTGCGTAATGTTAATCTAAGTTGGTGTGGACTACATGGATGGAAGTGGGCATGTGCGTCCCATTAGTTTTTTGGGGGTTGATTCGCCATGCCACTGCCATCCATGTTTTCCCTGCTGCTCATCATCGGTGGGGGTTGTGTGCTATTGTTGTGCAGCAACACAGCCCTTAAAGTTCGTGGTTGGATCTTATCCTCCATCCCCCGTCTGCGTTTATACGCCCGAAAATCACGCGCAAAATCTTTCTCTCGAAACGACCAAGGGCCTCCGCATCCGCTTTTGATAGTGTCCATGCTTCTACGCCGTACAACAGGACCGGGATGATAAGGGTCTTATATAGAGTCGGGAGAGGGCTCTATTACTCAATTGCCTCCTGAGCCCAAAGAAACAGCGATTGGCAAGAGTGATTCTGCGTTTGATTTCGGAACTGATGTCGTTGTTTCAAGTCACTGCGGAGCTAAGGTAGACGAAGTCCTTAACTACCTCGAACTTATAACTGCCAATACGAACGTTCTGGCCAAGACGTCGGTGGTGAGCGTCCTTTTTTGATGACAGCATATATTTAGTTTTTCCCTCGTTTACTGCCAGAACAACTTCCGCCGCCTCCATCTCAATACTCGCAAAACGCCTCATTGACATTTCGCTGTGATCTACCAAGTATGTCAATATCGTCGGCGTATGCAAGGAGTTGCGAGGATTTGAAATAGATTGTGCCTCTTGTATTGGCCAGTGATTTTTGCACAATCATTTCTAATGTGATGTTGAAGAAATCACACGACAGCGCATCGCCTTCTGGCCTAAATCCTTTTTTGACATCAAAACTATCGGTAAGGTGTTCACCGATTCGGATGCAGCAGCGAGCATTCTCCAAAGTCATCCTGCATAGTCTGATCAGTTTAGCAGGTATGTTAAAGGTAGACATAGCGTTGAATAGCTCTGCTCTAATTACGCTGTCGTATGCGGCTTTGAAGTCGACAAATAGGTGGTGAGTGTCGACTTGAAATTCATTGGTTTTTTCCAAGATCTGCCGTAGTGTGAAGATTTGGTCGATGGTGGACTTCCCTGGCCTGAATCCCCACTGATAAGGACCAATCAGCTTATTTACAAAAGGCTTCAGGCGTTCACACAAAACGGCAGAGAAGAATGAAGGCGATGTTAAGGAGACTTATTCCTCTGTAGTTGGCGCAATCAGAGGGGTTTCTTTGGTCTTTTGGATCGGGCATACGATGCTGAGACTCCATTTCTCGGGCATGCTTTCCTCTGACCATATCTTACAGATGAGCTGGTGCATGTTTCTAACCAGGTCATCCCCAGCTGCCTTGAAGAGCTCAGCAGAAATTCCGTCTGCGCCAGCGGCTTTATTCGACTTGAGTTTTGATATGGCAATATGGACGGAGTTCTCTGCGGTCTTCGTCGATTAGAAATGGATCATTCTGCCTGACAACGGTACATTGACTAACATCGCCGTTATACATTCCGCAGAAGTGAGTTTTCCATATTTACAGCATCGACTGCGATTCTACTGCTAGGTTTCTGTTCTCATCCCTGCAGGCTTTCGTTCTGGCTTTATAACCTTAGCATGTTCGTTTTATCTCTTGATAAAACTTTCGAACGTCACGCCTACAGTAACACCTCTCTAAATCCTCAATCGTGCGCTTCTCGTGCTCTTTCTTCTTTCATCTGAGAAGCTTATGCTCCTCCCTTCTTTTCAACTTGTAGAGGTGTTTCTTCGTGGTGGAGCATTGAAACCCCAAATTTCGGAACGGCAAACGGCTTGTTTGCAAAGGCTCCGCTGCTGTTCTAGTGATAGCGTGGAGGATTGAGCTGTATTGGAAAGCTTAAGGGAGACGCGATCGATAAAAGCACGAGCGGTTTCTGGCGGTACTAGCTTTCCGACGTGATAACTTCGTATTCTTACTCCACTCCGCTGCGTTCGTGATATCCGTAGGCGCATCTTGGCTACCACAAGATAGTGGTCCGAGTCGATGTTAGCCCCTCGGAAAGTTCGAACATCAAGAATAGTAGAGGAGTGTCTGATGTCGATCGCGATGTGATTAATCTGGTTGGAGGTCGATTGATCAATAGATCGCCAGGTGCCTTTGTGTATATCGAGGTGCGGGAAGCGCGGACTGGCTAGAAGGAGATTTCGCCCCGTAGCAAGATCAATCAGCCTGTGTCTGTTATCGGATGTGGTGTCGTGTAGGCTATGTTTGCCGATGACTCGTTCAAAGACGTTTACCTTACCCAGCTTAGCTTTGAAGTCTCCTAGTACAATTTTGATGTCATAGTTGGGACATTGGGTAGGCGTTCTGTCTAGGAGATCGTATAGCTCATCTTTGGCGGAGTTATCCTTGTCTTCCGTGGGGGCCTGGGGCGCAGATCAGGCTGATGTTAAAAAATTGAGTCTTGTGTACGGATTGTTATGAGGCATTCACTCACATTTTTTTTTTTTTTTTTTTAGAGTCACACGCGCACTCAAGGCTAAGGCCTTATAACGAAAGACGTTGTGCGAGCAGAAGGTAACAGGGAGAGGGAGAGGAGCTGCCTATTGACATTGGTCTTAAATGTCTGCATTTTGTATTGAGAGAGGAAGACCGAACGAGGTAGCGCGTTCCACATTCGTGTGGTTCGGTTGAGGAAAGAATTTCTATATTTGACAGTACGACCGAAAACGGGCTTCAGAGTGAATTCATGAGCATTCCGGGAGTGACGTGTAACGCGGGAGAAGTTTTGAAGGGGCGGAATGCAACTGGCTATTTCATCAGAGCATTTACGATGAAAGTAACGATAAAACAATGAAAGGCAGGATACATTGATACGATGTTCCAGCGAGTCTAGTGTTTTGGTAATGCTGGGGTCACCTATCAGTTTTAATGCTCGTTTTTGTATTCTATCTAGTAGGTGCAAAGTGGTCTTAGATGCGCCATGCCAGACATGAGCGTTGAACTCCAACTTGGGACGAATGAACGCCTTATAAATTGTAACCAGATCGGTGGGTGTGAAGAATTTCTTGCATCTATATAGGAAACCTAGGTTTTCACGGCATTCTTGGCGACACTAAATGTGTGATCATTCCAACAAAGGTTGTCACTGATGCACATACCCAGGATTGAAAGCTTTTCGGTTTCCGAGATACAAGTGCCATTCATGAATATTGGCATTGGGTCAGTGTTACGCTTTAGCGACAGATGACAGCATTATGTTTTGAAAGCATTAAATTCCACTCTATTGTTTTTACCCCATTGGATAATGCTGTCGATATCGGAATTTAATGAGCTTAACATACGCTGCCGAAAGCTTAGGACTTTTTGCCTTAGTCCACCCCAAACAACAAATCCGTATACGAACAATCGTTTTCCTCTCTCCCTATAGCCGTCGCCGTAGTAAATATCGCAGTTTTTCATCCGCTTTATACCCGGTCCATTCCATCGCATTTCCTGGATGGCGGTTATGTCCGCTTTATAGCGGTCTAGGGCGTCTGCGAAGATCATTGACATGTTTTCGTTGTTTGCAAGGGTCGTCAACATTAATCCGGTCCGTTATATCCGAGGCTAGTGGTTGTTTCGGAGTTTGTGGGTTTTTTTACGGTTACGGCTTACTAGGCCGTAGTCCAACCGACTAATCCTGTTTTTTGGCGCAGGAGGCTCGCCATTCGCCCTTTCTCGTCTGCAATTTCCATAGGAAATCTCCAGATGGCACCCCGAGGAGGTGGGGATAGGACTTACTAACAGTGCCGCAAGATGTTTGACTGCGGTGGCTCTTCTCGCTTTTTAGCAGGCCACCATCCGTCGGATAGACGCTACCCCTACGAGGCCTTTGTTAGTTAGTTAAGTATTAGGTATTTTAATTCTATATCTCTAAGACATTTTGACCTTCATCGTGCTCGATGACTTCCATGGCATCTTCTTCTGAATCTCCTGCGCTTCGGATACGACTTCATGTTGTCAGCCGATGTACTGGTTTTGTTGGATCCTTCTTGTTCGCCCAGTTTCTTAACTGCGTATCTGTTATTCCGCATGACCGTGGTTACCCCATATGGCCCAAGAAATTTATTGCTCAACTTCAGACAGTGTCCAAATTGATTTCGTCGTATGGCCACAATATCGCCGACTGTATATTGATGAGCTTTCTTCCTGCCTCTTTTGATTCTCTTGCACCCTCTTTATCTGCTTCACTGCCTTAGCTCGTAGTTCTGACCGGTTCTGCACGTAGACGTCGGAAAACTCTCTCTCAACTAGCTCTTTTAAGCAAATGTCATCTTTCAACTGCATCTGCCGACCAATTAGCAGTTCAAACGGTGTCATATCAACGCACCTTACGAAAGATGCGTTAATGAACTGCTGAACGAGTGGAACGTACTTGTACTAGGCGTCGGGCTTCAGATCAGCCAGCGTTGCCAAGATTGGGATAATTACTCTTTTTATACGTTCAACCTGACCGTCGCCTCTCAGGACTCCAGTTACGATCATGGAATGTTATACCATCTGATATTATGCGGCTAGGGTTGCCGAATACAGCAGCTTGAACCTTCAATCGATTTGGTCGGATACAACCATACGAATTTCGAAAAGGAGTCGACGACGACGAAAATATGATTATATAGCTTCTTAGTTGCCGTCATTGGTCCTACATGATAGATGTGATTACGGATGAAGAAAGCCTTCGCCCTTTCCCCCTTTCTTTTCCGCTAATATACATTGAATACATGAACTAGTGAACCTCTCGACTTTAGTGTGCATACTTGGGAAAGAGTAATCCCTAGAAATCAAATATTCGGTCTTTTTCGAGCCGAGGTGCCCTTGCTCGTGTGCTTGTCTGATAACTTCGTATTGCATTGGCGTTTGTCCTTCGCGGTTCCGGTAAAGAATTCCGCCTTTCGACATGAAGTCCTCAGCTCTTCAGGGTCTTCACCTTGTGCCCGCTGAATATGTGCCGATATTGCATCTACAGCTCTTGTCATAACGTAGACGGATAATGGATTCCTGCCTAGGGCATCGACTTGACGCATCATTTTGCCTGGACAATGCTCTATTCTGTATTGGAACTCTTCCAGCATAAGCGCCCCTGCCCGCTGGGCAAGCTTATGTCCGCTTTGACTATTGAAAGAGCAAAGGCCAGTTTCTTCAAGAAGTTGTCTGTCTGTAAGATCCTTGCCCTATCGTTGGGATAGAACTTCGAGTACTTGCACTGTGGCGTTCTATGTAGTCCGAGGCAAGTCCTCAGACAATTTCTCTTAAATACCAGGGCCTTTTCCACCAAGCTAGCATCCATATTAAACTAAATGGGATATCCATAGACTATCATAGACCTGATTAAGGCCATATATGGAAGCTGATTTTCAACCTCTAGTCGTCATAGTAAGGGCGCCGTGGCGCAGTGGTTAGTGTGCTGGACTATGACACACCATGAGCGAGTTCGGATTCCGATGATACCAACGCCATCGAATGTTTATTTCGCGGCGTCTCAGCTCGGCGCGGTATGCCATGAAAAAGCCTCTCGATTAACGCCGTTCCGAATCGGCATTAAACTGAAGGTCCCTTTTACCTGTGTGGAAAATAAAAACACACACAACATGGGTGATTGAGAGAGGCTTGGCTCTGGTCCTTCGTGGGCTGTAACGACACCAAAGAAGAAGAAGAGTCATCACAGTACTGCTGAATCTTGCCAAAGTCATACTGCAAGTAATAATGATGTCAATCGTTGAACCCAACCTGTCCACGATTAAGTTGTCGGCGTTCGCTATCGATTGGCCAAGAGAAACTAACAGATCGGCGATGTAGGAAAAGGACCGGTGATATCACCGTGCCCTGTTACTTACTTACTTAGGTGGCGCTACAGTCCGTGGTGAACCTGGGCCTCAACTAACAAGCGTCTCCAGCCGGCACGGTCTTTGGCCAGCTGTTTCCAGTGCCGCACGCCCAGTTGGTTGAGGTCCCTTTCCACCTGCGTGCACCACCGCTGAGGCGGCCGTCCTCTGCCGCGCCTTCCTTCCGGAGTGGATTTGAAGACTTTTCGGGTCGGAGCTGTATCTTCCATGCGCTCTACATGGCCTAGCCACCTTAGACGCTGTATCCGTAGACGTCGTACCAGGCCGATGTCGCTGTACAACCCGTACAGTTCTTCGTTATATCTTCTCCTCCATACACCGTTTGAACAAACGGGACCGTAGATAGTGCGCAGAATTTTCCTCTCGAAACGACCAAGGGCATCTTCATCCGCTTTTGTTAAGGTCCAAGCCTCTGCGCCGTAAAGGAGGACTGGGATGATCAAGGTCTTATATAGTGTCACCTTGGTTTTCCGAGAGAGGGCTCTACTTCTCAATTGCCTCTTGAGCCCAAAGAAACAGCGGTTGGCAAGAGTGATTCTGCGTTTTATCTCAGCGCTGGTGTTGTTGTCGCTGGTAATCAGTGAGCCAAGGTAGACGAATTCCTTGACCACTTCAAAGTTATATCCGCCCATGGTGACGTTCTGGCCAATACGTCGGTGTTGTCCGTCTCTTTTAGATGAGAGCAGATATTTGGTTTTACCCTCATTAACCTTGAGACCCATCTTAGCCGCTTCTACCTCAATGCTCACAAAAGCCTCATTGACGTCTTGCTGTTTTCGTCCAATTACGTCAATATCGTCGGCGTACGCAAGCAATTGCGTAGACTTGAAATAGATCGTACCTCTTGTGTTGGCCAGTGACTCTTGCACAATCTTTTCAAGCACGATGTTGAAAAAGTTGCACGACAGCGCGTCGCCCTGCCTAAATCCTTTTTTAACATCAAAGGTCTCGGTATGCTCATTACCGACCTTAATGGAGCAACGAGAATTCTCCATTGTCATCCTGCACAGTCGGATGAGTTTGACAGGGATGTTAAAACTAGACATGGCTTTGTACAGCTCGTCTCTATATACGCTGTCATACGCGGCCTTGAAATCGACGAAGAGGTGGTGAGTGTCGATTTGGTATTCCTGGGTCTTCTCCAAGATCTGCCGTAGCGTAAATATTTGGTCTATTGTGGATTTACCTGGCCTGAAACCACACTGATAAGAGCCGATCAGGTTATCCACAAACGGTTTCAGGCGTTCACACAATACGGCAGAGAAGATCTTATATGCGATGTTAAGGAGACTTATTCCCCTATAGTTGGCGCAGTTATAGGGGTCTCCTTTCTTATGGACCGGGCAAACGATGCTGAGATTCCATTCGTCGGGCATGCTTTCCTCCGACCATACCTTGCAGATGAGATGGTGCATGCACCTTACCAGCTCATCTCCAGCCGCCTTAAAAAGCTCAGCAGACAGGCCGTCTGCGCCAGCGGCTTTATTAGACTTAAGTCTTGATATCGCTATTTTGACTTCGTCTAGGTCGGGTGGACCGAATTCTGTTACTTCGTGGTCCATTGCGAATGGCTCGTTCTGCCTGACAGCGGTATCTTGTCTATCATCGCCGTTATACAGTCTGCAGAAGTGGTCTTTCCAAATCCTCAGCATCGACTGCGACTCTACTACCAGTTCTCCATTTTTATCCCTGCAGGCCGCCACTCTGGCTTTGTAGCCATGGCATGTTCGTTTTACCTTGTTGTAAAATTTACGGGCGTCATTCCTGCGGAAGCATCTCTCCATCTCCTCGATCTCACGCTTTCCGTGCTCTCTCTTCTTTCTTCTGAAAAGCGTGTGTTCCTCTCTTCTCTTCTGCTCATAGATTTCGCGAGCAGCTCTCGTCCGTCGTTGCAGAACGACCTTATATGCCTCTTGTTTTGCTGCATGGGCTTGTTCGCATTGTTCATCGAACCAGGGGTTTCTAGGTGGTGGCTGTTTGAAACCCAGCACCTCTGAGGCAGCATCTCTGACGGCGCTCTGGCAGTGAGCCCATTCCTGCTCTATTGTTTGTGCTGCTCTGGGCGGATTTTGAGAGAGCTTTGAGGAGACACGTCGGCAAAGATTCTGGCAGTCTCTTGCGATTGTAGCTTTCCAACGTCAAACTTACGTTGTCCTACTCGACTCCTAAGCATTCTTGATATCCTCATTCGTACCTTGGCTACAACAAGGTAGTGGTCCGAGTCGATGTTGGCCCCTCGGAAGGTTCGTACGTCGAGAATACAGGAGGAGTGTCTGGCGTCGATCGCAATATGATCAATCTGGTTGGTGGTCGATTGATCACAAGACCGCCAGGTACCCTTGTGGATGTTGAGATGGGGGAATCGCGTGCTTGCTACAAGGAGGTTACGCCCCGCTAGGAAATCGATTAGCCTTAATCCGTTGTCGGATGTGGTGTTATGGAGGCTATGCTTTCCTATGATCGACTCAAATATGTCCTCCTTGCCCAGTTTTGCATTAAAATCTCCTAGGACTATTTTTGTGTCGTAGCTGGGACATTGGGCATATGTTCTGTCTAGGAGATCGTAGAATTCTTCTTTGAGTCGATCGTCCTTTTCTTCCGTTGGGGCGTGAGCGCATATTAAGCTAATGTTTCCAAATTTAGCTTTGATGCGGATTGTTATGAGGCGTTCGCTTACATCTCGGAAGCTTAAGACTTTTTGTCGGAGTCTTCCTCTAATAACGAATCCGCACCCGAATAGGCGCTGTTTGTTCTCCTTGTAGCAGTTCCCGTAGTAGATGTCGCAGTTTTTCATCCGTTTTTTGCCTGGTCCATCCCATCGCACTTCTTGGAGTGCGGTTATATCTGCTTTATAGCAGTTGAGGGTTTGCTCCAATTGATCGCCTGCACCCGGTCTGTTAAGGGACCTCACATTCCAGGTGCAGACTCTCAAGTCCGTTAGTCGTTTGCAGGGGTCGTCAGCTTTGTATCCGTCCGTATCCGAGGCTTGTTGTCGTTTCGGAACAAGTGGGTATTACGTGATAGGGATGTTACCCCTAATACAACCCCCAACCTGGAGGGCCAGGTTCCTCTTTCCCCAGGAACAAGGGTTGGGTCGCTGCACACATTGGTTCACTACCTGGCGGGTGCCAGGGTAGCTATCCAGGGGGGCCACGCGGAGGCTGTGTGTCAACTTGGATTGAGCAGGGACAGAGATCGAAGCTGGCGTTTGCCATGTTAAACGCGATCAACTTCTTTGCTCTGTTTGCTCGCTCCCTCCCTCCCGTGCCCTGTTACAAACCATTATTAATATCAAACACTAGCTGTACCCTGATGGTGAAGGACTAGCAAAGGCCTCGTAGGGGTAGCATCTGCCGACGGATGCTGGCCCGACAAAAAGCGAGTAAGAGCCTCTGCAGCCGAACATCTTGCAGCTCTGCTAGTCAGGTCCTACTTCCACCTCCTCGTGGTGCCATCTGGAAATTTCCTTAAAAGGGAAATTACTGACGGAAGAGGCCGAATGGCGAGTATCCTGCGCCACCAAACAGGATTAGTGTCGGTTGGACTATGGTCTAGCGAACCATAACCGTAAAACCACGAATTGCTCAGAAACAAAAAACAGCCTCGGATAATAAAACGGAACGGATCTATGTTGACGACCCTATAAGAAAACAAAAAACAAACAAGGACCTTCGGTTCTGTACGTGGAATGTTAGGTCCCTAAACAGACCACGTGCGGCCGAACAACTTGCGGACGCCCTAGACCGCTATAAAGCGGACATAACCGCCATCCAGGAAATGCGATGGAATGGACCGGGCAAAAAGCGGATGAAAAACTGCGACATTTACTACGGTGACTATTATAGGGAGAGAGGACAGAGACTATTTGGATGCGGATTTGTTGTTAGAGGTGGACTAAGACATAAAGTCCTAAGTTTCGAGTATGTGAGTGAACGCCTCATAACGATCCGCATCAAGGCAAATTTCTGTAACATCAGCCTCATATGCGTCCATGCCCCCACGGAAGACAAGGATGACTCAATCAAAGATGATTTCTTTGATCTCCTAGACAGAACATATACCAAATGCCCCAGCTATGATACTAAAATCATACTAGGAGATTTTAACGCTAAGCTGGGTAAAGAAAGCATCTTTGAGCGGGTCATCGGCAAACACAGCCTACATGACACCACATCCGATAACGGACATAGGCTGATCGACCTTGCCACGGGGCGAAATCTTCTTGTAGCCAGCACACGATTTTCCTACCTCGATATACACAAAGGCACCTGGCGGTCGCCAGATCAATCAGTCACCAACCAGATTGACCACATCGCGATTGACGTCAGACACTCCTCCACTATTCTTGATGTTCGCACCTTCCGAGGAGCGAATGTCTCAAGGCTATAAAGCCCGAACGGAGGCCTGTAAGGATGAGAACGGACACCTAGTAGTAGAATCGCAGTCGATGCTGAGAATTTGGAAAAACCACTTCTGCAGACTGTATAACGGCGATGACAGCCAACATACCGCCGTCAGGCAGAATGATCCATTTTTTAACGACGAAGATCGCAGAGAATTCCGTCTCCCTGACCTCGACGAAGTTGAGATTGCCATGTCAAAACTCAAGTCGAATAAAGCTGCTGGCGCAGATGGAATGTCTGCTGAGCTCTTCAAAGCGGCTGGCGGTGAGCTGGTTAGGAGCATGCACCGGCTCATCTGTAAGATATGGTCAGAGGAAAGCATGCCCGAGGAATGGAGTCTCAGCATTGTTTGCCCGATCCACATAAAAGGAGATCCCTTGGACTGCGCCAACTATAGAGGAATAAGTCTCCTTAATGTCGCATACAAGATCTTCGATGCCGTTTTGTGTGAACGCCTGAAGCCATTCGTAAACAAGCTGATAGGTCCTTATCAGTGTGGCTTCAGGCCAGGGAAGTCCACCATCAATCAAATCTTCACACTACGGCAGATCCTGGAGAAAACCAATGAATTTCAAGTTGATACACACCATCTATTCGTCGACTTCAAGGCCGCATACGACAGCGTAATTAGAGACGAACCATATAATGCCATGTTTACTTTTGACATCCCTGCTAAGCTCATCAGACTATGCAGGATGACCCTGGAAAATGCTCGCTGCTCCATCCGAATCGGTGCAGAACTGACCGATAGTTTCGAAGTCAAGAAAGGATTTAGACAGGGCGATGCGTTGTCGTGTGATTTTTTTAACATCATATTAGAAATGATTGTGCAAAAATCACAGGCCAATACAAGAGGCACAATCTATTTCAAATCCTCGCAACTCCTTGCATACGCCGACGACATTGACATAATAGGTAGATCGCAGCGAGATGTCAATGAGGCGTTTGCGAGTATTGAGATGGAGGCGGCAAAAATTGGTTTGGCAGTTAATGAAGGCAAGACTAAATATCTGCTGTCATCGAAAATGACATTTACCACCGACGTCTTGAACAGAACGTGCATATTGGCAGATATAAGTTCGAGGTAGTTAAGGACTTCATATACCTCGGCTCCGCGGTGACTTGGAACAACGACACCAGTTTCGAAATCAAGCGAAGATTTACTCTTGCCAACCGCTGCTTCTTTGGGCTCAAGAGGCAACTGAGAAGTAGAGCCCTCTCTCGTACGACCAAGTTGACCTTATATAGGACCTTAATTATCCCGGTCCTGTTATACGGCGCAGAAACATGGACTTTATCTAAAGCGGATGAGGAAATCCTTGGTCGTTTCGAGAGCAAGATTCTGCGTTCGATTTTCGGTCCCATAAACACAGAGGAGGGCTGGAGGAGAAGATTCAATCACGAACTGTACGGGTTGTACAGCGACATGAGTCTGGTCAGGCGTCTACGGATCCAACGCCTAAGATGGCTAGGCCATGTAGAGCGAATGGACACCACAGCTCCAGCCCGTAGAGTCTTTGAATCCAACCCCGAGGGACGAAGAAATAGAGGACGGCCGCACCTGAGGTGGCGCGCACAGGTGGAAGGGGACCTCAACCAACTGGGCGTGCGGCATTGGAAAACACTAGCGAAAGATCGTGCCAGGTGGAGAGGCATGTTGGTTGAGGCCCAGGTTCACCCCGAACTGTAGCGCCCGTTAAGTAAGTAAGTAAGCTGTACCCTGCGCGCGTTGCAATACCACTAACTAAAATAAATTTAGAGGAAAGACGTTACACAAATATTCAATTCATTTTGAGTAATTTTATTGATTTTGTTCCTTGTCTGCGACCTGGTCACCGTTATTGAACTTCTTGAGCTCTGAGAGAAATTCCTCGAGGAAAGGGATCGATTCCATGTCTTTGAGGAGCTTTGTCTTCTACTTCTCGGCTTTCGAAGTACAGGAGTAGACCTCCACAGTGGCATCTGCTCTACTGTTTTGCTTCTAAAATGGGCGATACCAAAATGGGCGATACCTTTTCTTTAAAAGGGCGCTGTTTCTTCTGCCGCTGATTCCATTGTTCCTTCTGCTCCTGTTGATGCTGCTTTTTCTTTGCTGCTGCTTCTGTTATTGTCGCTGCTTCCACTGTTCCTGCTGCTTCTTTTGTTGCTGATTTTTCTCTGCCACTGCTGCTGATGAAGCGGCTGCTGCTGTTGTTGCTGCTACTTCTGCCTTTGTGTTGGTTTTTGTGACGTCTTCTGCCTCCACTGCGACTGGGGTGTTATTTTTCTTTTTGCCGCAAAGTTTGCCTTCTTCTTCTTATTGGGCGCTACAGTTCGGGGTGAACTCGGGCCTCAACCAACATGCCCCTCCATCTAGCACGATCTTTCGCTAGCCTTTTTCATTGCCACACACCCAGTTGGCTGAGGTCCCCTTCCACCTAAGTGCGGCCGTCATCTGCTTCTTCGTGCCTCGAAGTTGGATTCAAAGACTCTCCGGGCTGGAGCTGTGGTGTCCATTCGCTCTACATGGCCCAGCCATCTTAGGCGTTGAATCCGTAGACGCCTGACTAGGCTCATGTCGCTGCACAGTCCGTAAAGTTTGTGGTTGAATCTTCTCCTTCATCCCCCGTCTGCGTTTATTGGCCCAAAAATCACGCGCAAAATCTTTCTCTCAAACCGACCAAGGGCCTCTTCATCCGCTTTTGATAGTGTCCATGCTTCTGCGCCGTACAGCAGGACCGGGATGATAAGGGTCTTATATAGAGTCAACTTTGTCGTTCGGAAGAGGGCTCTATTACTCAGTTGCCTATTGAGACCAAAGAAACAGCGATTGGCAAGAATGATTCTGCGTTTGATTTCGGAACTGATGTCGTTGTTCCAGGTCACTGCGGAGCCAAGGTAGACGAAGTCGTTAACTACCTCGAACTTACATCTGCCTACACAAACGTTCTGGCCGAGACGTCGGTGGTGAGCGTCCTTTTTTGATGACAGCATATATTGAGTTTGGCCCTCGTTTACCGCCAAACCAATTTTCGCCGCCTCGAACTCAATACTCGCAACGCCTCATCGCTGTGATCTACCTATTATGTCAATATCGTCGGCGTATGCAAGGAGTGGCGAGGATTTGAAATAGATTGTGCCTCTTGTATTAGCCAGTGATTTTTGCACAATCATTTCCAATATGATGTTGAAGAAATCACACGACAGCTCATCGCCCTGCCTAAATCCTTTTTTGACATCAAAACTATCGGTAAGGTGTTCACCGATTCGTATGGAGCAGCGAGCATTCTCCAAAGTCATCCTGCATAGTCTGACGAGTTTAGCAGGTATGTCAAAGGTAGACATAGCGTTGTATAGCTCGTCTCTAATTATGCTGTCGTATGCGGCTTTGAAATGGACAAATAGGTGGTGAGTGTCGACTTGAAATTGATTGGTTTTTTCCAAGATCTGCCGTAGTGTCAAGATCTGGCCTGAATCCGCACTGATAAGGACCTATCAGCTTATTTACAAAAGGCTTCAGGCGTTCACACAAAACGGAGACTTATTCCTCTATAGTTGGCGCAATCAGAGGGGTCTCCTTTCTTGTGGATCGTTTGCCTAGAGAATTCTTTTCTGGTCTTCTCGAGCTCGTTTGTCACCGAGGTTGAGAAGACAACGAAACGGTTGCTGTCGTCCAACCTTAACTACCAACCCTAGAGGGAACGCTTGAAGGTTTTGTCTTCCGCTGCTGAACTCCTCGAGTTCTTTACTGTGAAGTTTGATTCGTTCTCTCGTTTCTATATCTTGTCTTCCGCCACAAATGCTTTTTAATCTTTCTTTTCAGTGTCCCGAATTATATT
Source organism: Eumerus sabulonum (assembly GCA_951905685.1). Lineage (NCBI taxonomy): Eukaryota > Metazoa > Arthropoda > Insecta > Diptera > Syrphidae > Eumerus > Eumerus sabulonum. The sequence goes on from OX645061.1 coordinate 87,853,606, forward strand.
TGGCTCCTACTCAATCAGAGGCGAAGTTTTGTTTTCACGTAGTGTCATCAGAATTTTTTTAACTTTATAAATACTAATTTTGACTTTGTAAAATAACGGAGAAGTTTTAAGAAGTTCATTTCATCTAAGTACATCCTTTTCTTTAATTTGGTTTCTGTAGACAATTTCAGACTGAAGCATCTTCGGAACCAGCCGACGTTATTGACTTGCAAATGAAGAGTGATTTAGTTGTCGCACTTTATGTGGCAAAAAATCGACTCCAGCGATAGTTTGAGAATTGCGGCATCTAAACGTTAATCTTATATCGGGATATCAGAACAGTAAACAAAAATTACGATGTGCACATCTGCACACTTTCTCAGCTAGTGAGGGAGGTAAGACTCTAAGTTGAGCGAAATTCACTAGACAGCGGAAACGAATTGCAAATGAATTAGATGTGTCTGCCGCAGGTATGCATCGAATTATCTGATGGTCGAGCCTTTCAAAATGCAAAAGTTTCAAGACATTACTGCTGCACAGAAAGCAATGCGCTTCCAAAGCGCCTTGGAAAATTGTTTGTTCACTGAAAATTAATAAATATTTATTTTCTTATTTACCTTGTAGTCTTTGACGTGCACATGTATGGGTTCCCATTTATTTGTATATACATATACACAATGCATTGTAACTTGAGGTTTATCACTCAATAGAAAGAAAGGATGCGCTTAGCGAACATCGATTCGAAATAAACGTACAATTCAATTTAACCAAAGGAAGCCTTTTATTTGCCCGGTTTTTTTACATCTGGTGCCGAAACCCGGGAAGGCTAGTCGTATTTGTCGCGAAAATTTGAGTTGGAAATTAAGGAAATCGATTAACGAAATGGAATTCGCCACACGTGTGCGTTCTACGGAGGCCAACTCACAAAGACTGTGAAAGCCGTTTCGGACTACTTAAGTTCGTCAGAGTCGCAGCTAGATCGTGAAGAAAACCTCGACGCGGTCGAAGAGGAGTTACGCACGTATATGTATACAGAAACTGCGCGCCGTGAAAGATAGTCTCACTACGGTTAATACAAGAATCATTAAAAATGATCTCATCAAGGCCGACTTCGATCAAGAAATGGCAAAAACAGCAGAGTACGAAGATACAGCAATTGCCGCGCTTTCTCGTTTAGAGGCTAGACTGAAGAAATTAACTGAAAAGTTTCGCCTCAGACCAACCAACATTGAGACCGAAAACCCTCCACGTCCTCAGCAATGTCATGTATGTAAGTCTACCAAAGCTCACGCTTAAGAAATTCGATGGCAATGTGAAAGACTGGCTGCCCCTCTGGGTGCAGTTCCGTTTATCAGTGCATGAAAATGCATCCCTATCCGGAACTGAACAATTTAGTTATCTTGAGTCATGTCTGTTGGGTGCCGCTAAAAAGGTCATAACAGGATTCACGGCTTCCGAAAATTGTTACGAGAACAATACGGAGACGTAGAACGGTTAATCGACATTCACATTCAACAGCTTGTCTCCCTCCGACCAGTACACTCAGCCACCGACGTTAACAGTCTCCGAAATTTGTACAATGCCACCACCACATGCAGACGATCGTTGACAGCTCTAAATGTTGCCTTAAATCAATTCGACGTTATGCTTAAGTCTATCCTCCTCCAATGCCTGCCCGCAGAGCTTCAAATAAACTACCACCGATTGAAGGAACGAGAAAGAAACCACCAAGGCATAATGCCCATATCACAAACGGTGCGTTGGTGCGTGCTTCGAGTGACGTTTAACATCCAACACAAGCAATTCAATGGGGCAGTCTTAAATACTGCGTTGGTGCGAGGCTCCTTACGATTGTCACAAAATAAGAGAAAAATGAGAGCGAGAGAGCACGTAACACACGTAACCAAAGCAGACAAAAGTCAAACACGTTGCAAATTTCTGTGCGTTTGAACAGCTGTTGATGTGTTTGCTGTGTATTGATGTGTATGAGCTATATCTGTGCGTTTTGTGGTTTATGTTTGTGGTGATAAAATTGAATTGTCATTTTCGCGCATGCGTCGAAGCATTTCTCGTAACACGTAAGGAAGCTCGCACCAACGCAGTATTGTGATATGGGCATAAAGGATGAAAACGAAGATGAACCGAACACTACCCACTCAAACTCCAGCACGATATCAGCTATAGGACATGTAGGTACACAATTTGATGGATTTCCTAAAATATGAGATCGAAGCATGGAAAGAAGCAAATTAACCGTCTCGCTCGCACAAAGTCACCATAAGGTTAGCACTATTTCCACAGCTGCGAGCTTGGTCGCATTGAAGGAGAACGAGAAATGTGTGTTTTGCCACTCCACATCTCATCACAGAAAGGTATGTGCCAATCTAACCATCGTGCAGAAAAGGGACCTTTTATCGAAAAACGGGAGATGCTTCAAATGCGCCAGAAAGGGACATGTCTCAAGGAAGTGTAGAAGTGTCAAGTGGATTAAGTGATGTAACTGCAAGGGAAAGCACATGACAACAATGTGCGATCCGAAAGTACGTAAGGTTTATCCTCTTACTGTAATGCACCCCGTAGGTGACAGGGAACAAGACAGACACAAACATGCAGGTGTGTCATCGAATCTCATGTGTAATTCTCGCGGTGAATATACGAATGTGTTTTTAAAAACTGTTCGCTGTATTGGGAAGGGAGTGGGACAAAAGGATAGTCTCCTACTCCGAATCGTTATCGACGGTGGAAGCCAAAATACTTTCATATATGAAAACCTTGTGAAAAAATTAAATTTGACTAAAATCGGTGAAGTTAGGATGGCCCATTGGTTCAACATCTCATCTTCCCCAGAAGACGATAGAAAAGGTTGAAATTTGTTTAAAGAGCCAGTTCGATCAGCGAGCAATAGAGATTGAGGCTTTGGTGGTTCCGCAGATATGTATAGATCGGCTTGATGCCCCAAACGAAAAATGTTTGTTTCACATTTCAGATTAGCGGACAAAATAGTGGCTGAAAATATCAAAATCGAGCCCGGGCTGAGTTAAAGTTGTCAGCGGTAATCAGCGAAAGATAACAAAACGAGTAAGAGCAGTGGAAACGCTTTTTGGTTGGACGGTACAGGGGCCTCATGAACATACGAACTATCGAGTAGCTGCAAGTGGAGCAGCATTTTTTGTTTCAAAGATACCTTGGGGAGAAGAGCCATGCGAAGAGAGTTTAGCAACGATGTGGGCTCTAGAATCTATTGCTATCGAATAGGCGTGAAGCAAGAGAAAAGATCATTGACAGAAAAACTTAAGCGACAGTGCATTCGACAAGTGGGAAGCAGATATCAAGCATCGTTACCTTGGAAAGATGATAGTTCGAGCTTCTGTGGTGACAGAAGACAGGCCATTGCACGCGAGTTATATTTCAATTAAACACTCTTTAGAATGTTTCCAGATTTATTTATTACGACTCTTCAGGTCGGCTGCTCGTTACAAAGTAAAACTTATTCCTATGATTATTCTAAGATTGTGTGTCGGATAGAGTGACGACACCACAGACAATCACTCTGTGTTCTCACGGTTAAGCAGACAGGTATGTGCTGACAGCGTACTTTTGCTTCAGCAGATCAAATTCGGTTATCTCATCCGAGTCGGATGCTACAGCATTCCGGACGACGCTGTTTGGCATATCTGCATTTTCCCGTGGAGTAAGGTGAGAATCTATTGATATCGTAACTCGCGTTGATTCCTTGGTGCGCCGACTTTCGAGAGATCCAACCAAACTGGCAGAATATAATGCTAAAGAAAGTATCGCAGAATCAGTCAAAAGAACATTTTATCTGCCACATCACCCTATTTACAAGGCAGAAAGTGAAACCACCCGCTTACGCATTGTATTTGACGCATCGTTCCATACAGAAGATCATCCGTCTCTTAATAGTTGCCTGGTAACTGGTACTAACTTGCTTGCCGATGTTTAAGAGATTCTGCTAAATTTCAGAATGGGACCCTTTGCACTATTGGCCGATATCGAGAAGGCATTCCTGCAAATTCTATTGGCTGAAGAGGATAGAGATTCTCATCGTTTCGTTTGGCTTTCGTCGATTAAAGATCGTCATTACCAGGACTACAGGATGACGCGCGTTACGTTTGGGGTCAATTGCAGCCCATTTCTGCTCTCGGCTACCATACAACACCACTTGCGGAAGAATGAAGAAAGGTACCCAGGTACTTGTAAGTCAATAATGAAATCATTTTACATGGATGACTTGGTTCTCAGCTTCAATACAGAAGTAGAAGGGCAGACTATTTGTAGAAATTCCTTGGAAATAATGAAAGCCGCTTCCATGTCGTTGCGAAAATGGCATTCAAACAGCTCGAAGTTGCGCACACGTCTTAGGTCTCATATGGCATGTTTATACGGATGAGTTGCAAGTATTTTTGCGGTCGTAACAAGTATACGTCTGGATGCAGGTAGGGGTAGCAAGAGGACCGTGTTTCAGGCCATTGCACGAATTTATGAAACTTTGGGAATTGTTTCACCATCCGTCGTCCGGCTTAAGATATTTTTCCAAGCCATATGGAAAAGAAAATTGGGGTGGGATGAGCCTATTCCGAGCGATCTTCTGTCTGGCACGAGGTAATCACAGGTGTTCTTCAGCTAGCAATCATGACGATTCCAAGGACGGTGTTGCCAATGTTAAGAACGAACATCATTACTATCCATACATATCATTGCTGATGATAGTTTAAAGGCCTACGGAGCTGTAGCTTATGTCAAGAGTGTAAACTACCAAGGTGAAATCAAGGTTTCTTTCCTATGTGCTAAAAGTAGAGTGGCGCCGTTGAAGGAAAGCAAGGAGGGGGAATTGACGTTGCCAAAGCTAGAGCTTACAGCGAATTTAATAGCGGCAAGCCTTTCGGCTTATCTGAAAGAAAACTCTTAAGGTTTCAATTCAAAGGTGTTTTCTGTGGTCTGACTCAAAAATTGCCCTCAACTGGATTTATGGAGAAACAAATCGCTGGAAGCCATACGTGCAAAGTCGGGTAGTCGAGATCAGAAGCCTGACGAGGCTTGCGGATTGGGGCCACTGCTACGAGGCCGTTTGACAATGTCGGCGTTGATTTCGCCGACCCGTTGGTCTATACTACTGATGTTGATGAAGTAATGCAAAAGTCTTATGTAATGATTATCACTTGTGCAGCTATTCGAGCGATCCACCTGGAGCTGGTGCCCAATATGACAACGGAAGGTTGTTTGATGGCCAAAAGCGGATAAGATGGCTGTTTATAATTGAAAGGGCACCATGGTGGGGCGGTTTTTGGGAGAGGTTAATTCGGACAATAAAAAACAACCTTAAGGCAGTTATTAGAAGCGCAAAGCTAATTTCGAGCAACTAAGAACTTTGCTTACCGAAGCTGAAGCAATAGTCAATGACAGGCCTATCACGTATGTTTCAAGCGATTCAATGGATTTATCTCCGCTTTCACCGTCAAGATTTTTATCGATCCCTACTATTGGAGGTAAAGAAGGGAATATATCCACGAATAGTGACATTCAAAAACTTTGGAAGCATCGTTTTAAATATGCTAATAAGTTATGGCGATGATGACGAGTTGAGTATTTGCAGACGTCGCAGCTATTTCATACAAATACTCCGAGGTGTTCCACTCCTTTAAGAGAGGGCGACGTCATCTTACTTTTCGATCATGCTAAACCTCGGATGCACTGGAAATTGGCTATCACAGAGAAGGTGTTCCCTGGAAGAGATAGACGAGTGAGGTCGTGTGAGATCAGATGTGGTGATGGGAAGGTATTTAGAAGATCAGTACAATTAATTTATCCTTTGGAAATTGGCCTGGCGGAGGATGTTGAAAATTAATAAATATTTATTTTCTTATTTACCCTGAAGTCCTTGACGCGCACATGTATGGGTTCCCATTTCTTTGTATATACACACACACAATGCATTGTAACTTGGGGCTTATCACTCTCAAGAGTTCAGTTGTGCTTCGTCAATAGAAAGAATAGGACGCGCTTAGCGAACATCGATTCGAAATAAACGTACGATTCAATTTAACCAAAGGAAGCCTTTTATTTGCCCGGTTTTTTTGCATGCACTGTTCAGCAACACTGTGCTATAAATTTGTAGTTAAAAACCATGATAGTTCGGGTGGGCGCAACCTAGACTTGACGCACTCTATTCGTTTTAGATGACGGCGGGAGTGAAAATAAACACCGGAATTTATCACGAAGTTGTGTTCGGATATTGTGTTAAACAGCGGGCAGTTAAAGAATTTCAAACATTTCGCTGAATTTTCTAAGTAACGGATCACAATCCAGGATAACTCGGGCATGGCTTCAGAAAAGAGTTTTTCAATACGTTTCTACGACAAATTGGTCTTCGTTTTCACTCGACCTTAACCCGACCGGCTTTGTCATGGGAAATTTGGGGAAGCAAGGTCAGAAATATAAAACAATCTTCGGATAAGCTTCAGAACTAAATTCTTACAATGATGGCTCATCAAAATATTGTGTAGTCAGCTCTTGTGCGGTCGAAATTTACATTTTACTCCTTAACAGCTTATTGGCAACTCGTGATTAGTTTCATTTGATGCGTAGCCATACCCGTGTACTTGTATCTACAGGGTGCCCTAATTAAAGTGTTAGCATTTGTTTTATAAATAACGTGAAAAAAAAAACACATTTATTTGCTGTTAGGTGATCAGTATATTATTTTGGACCTTGAACAATTTGTTTCGATCATTGCTTTAAGATGTCATCATATAAAGTTTTTTTAAGAGTTCTTATATTCTTTTATGATGTGTTTACACACACAACCTGAACGGAGTGCAGTGGTTTGGGGTCGTTAATGTTCGTTCACTACTCTCAGGGGTTTGTCCTAGACCTATATAGGACGAGAGCCGACCAAATTCCGCGTTGGTTATAGTCCGTAGTAATTCGTTCGAGCACTTTAGTATTGCATACGCAGAGGATATATTTGGGTTGACCATATACTGTGAGTGTTATGCCTGCAGCAGTACGTCTGGTCAATTTCAACTCACAACTGCGTTGCATACTTTTTGTCCGTATAGGAATTACTTTTTCTTGGCTACGAAGCGAATTTGAACCACTGGACCACGGTCACGCCCATGGTCGCCTTTTGAGCATTTTCCATAACTTTGCGAAGTGTTGCGGGCTCTATAGCGGCTATTTCGCGTCGAATATTGGCCTTGAGCTCTTGCACAATCCGTGGCTTGTTGGCATAGAATTTGATCATTAAAAAACCCCACAAGAAATAGTCCGTTGGCGTCAAATCGGGCTATCTCGGGGGCCAGTCAAATTCACCGTTTTTGGAAATTAGACGATCGACGAACTTATGGCGCAATAAAGCGATGGTGGTCCGAACTGTGTGGGCTGTGGCGCCATCTTGTTGGAATCAGAAGTTGTCCGTGCCATCTTCTGTGCGGCCCACATAGTCACGCGTTGGTCGCGGAGAGGTTTTTCGTGGATTAATTGAGGATTTTCAGCAGTGTAAAACCGACAATTTTGTTTGTTGACCGTTCCATTTAACGAAAAACGAGCCTCAAGATGAATTTCTCCCAAAAATCAGTATCGGTTTGAGCCAAGTTCAGGACGAATTTCGCATAATCCATGAGACGTGACTTAACGGTTATTGATAATCGATGAGTGCTTTGAATTTCGTACGGAAGTAACTTCAAATCATACCGAATTATGTGTTGCAGTGAGCTGCGACTCACGCCCAACTGAGCGGAACAGCAGCGAGTCGATGTTCGTGGTAAGATCTCGACAAACTCCCGTAAAGCCTCAGTATTCTCATCGGACCGTCTCGTAGGCTCTCTGCCTTATTGACAGAGACAGGTGCAAAGACCTAATGGTCACGTGAGAAGTCACGTCTCTCATTTCAAATTTTTAACGTTGTGTTTTCACAATTGAGAAATTGTTTCAAATGTAAACTGCACAATAAAAGCGCGTTTTTGTGACGTGTACTGCTCAATAGTAAAAACTCGCAAAGACTAACGCTTCGAATGCGGGCTGTCACAATCCGTTCTGCCAACTAACCGGTGTCAAAGTTATTGGGTTGCCTGATGCTAACGCTTTAATTGGGCCACCCGTTACTTACGATCTGGCAAGGTTTGCGAACATATCAATTGGCTTGGTAAATGTTTTTAGGGTTCCGTGCGTCCGAAAAAAAACGGAACCCTTATAGGATCACTCGTGTGTCCGTCTGTCCGTCTGTCCGTCGCTCACAGTCAATTATCTCCGAATCTACGGGACCGATTAAGTGGAAATTTGGTACACATGTCAATGACCCAAATGTAAATGTAATTTTTTTGTAATTTTAAAATAAATAGTTTCCAAGTTATTCAAGAAAATAGACGACAATTGACCCCCGCGGTATAAAAATTAAAAATAAAAACTCTTAGTAAGGCGTAGGCCCTTACTACGGCATTGTGAGTCATGCTTGTGAGACGTTCACGTATCTCTACTTGAGACCGATTCGTGCGCTAGTGTCTTGTTAGAAATAATGGCACGGAACCCTTTGTGCGCGAGTCCGACTCGCACTTGCCCGGTTTTTTTCTTATGTACAGTCGGCGTCAAAAGTGAGTGTGGTCATCTGGTAAAAGTACATCCTCATAAATAAAATTCACCAGCAGAAGCTATACATAGTAGATGTGGGCACATCAAATGTAAGATCTTAATTCATACTTCTAAGAAAAAAAGGGTGTCATTTTTGAGGGTGTGTGTACTTTTACTATTTAAACGTTTTGTTCCTATTTCGAATTAGTATTGCTTTTTTGAAATACGAAATTGAATAGCAGTACTAAAATCTATTGTATAATTAAAAACTTGAGCATAAGTGCTGCTAAGCATATTTATATTACAATCGATTTTTTTTTCAGTAATTATAAGCGCAAAGCATCGACATAAAGTTGTATTATGCTATACGCTGCATAATAAAATGACGCGATTTAAATCTGTTTAATCTGCGGGAACAAAATTAGCTTAATTATTATTCAGCCCACGCTGGATTAAAATGGTATTCCAAGAAGCATTGAATTTACTATTCTATCGATTAACATAATGTATTTGAATTGCTGAGCGAGTAATTAGAAATAATCAGATTCAAATTCGACCACCTTTTGAGCGACAACCATGCTCTTGTTTAAAACTTTTCGGAAGAATATCACCCAATTAAACTGATTTTATTCATGAAGGAAAGCAGGAATCACGTCCAATCGATCTTGACTAATTCGGCTATAATGAAATTCAATGACCAATTTGGTCACCATTTTATGTTTAAAAGTAGAAAGGAGTGAGTGAGTCAACTATAGCTTAGTGTTCTCTGTATTAATTGAGTTTTTTTTCTTTTATTGTTTTCTTCAGGATTTGTTTTGCAATAGACACATTTGCCTGTGTGCCAAATATGTGGTTGAAATCTTTAATTCATTTCTCTCCTATGGATAACATAGCTTGTTCGTTTTAGTTACTTCTTCTTCTTCTTAACGGGCCCCATAGTTCGGGGTGAACCTGGGCCTCAATCAACATGCCCCTTCAACTAGGACGATCTTATGCTAGCCTCTTCCATTGCCGCATACCCATTTGGCGAGCTTCCCTTCCACCTGTGTGCACCATCTTAAGTGCGGCCGTCCTCTGCTTTTTCGTCGCTCGGGGTTGGATTCAAAGACTCTCCGGACCGGAGCTGTGGTGTCCGTTCGCTCTACATGGCCCAGCCGTCTTAGGCGTTGAATCAGTAGACGCGTGACTAGACTCATGTCGCTGTACAGCCCGTAAAGTTCGTGGTTGAATTATCTTCTCCATCCCCCGTCTGCGTTTATAGGCCCGAAAATCACGCGCAAAATCTTGCTCTCGAAGCGACCAAGGGTCTCCTCATCCGCTTTTGATAGAGTCCATGCTTCTGCGCCGTACAACAGGACCGGGATGATAAGGGTCTTTTATAGAGTCAACCTTGTCGTTCGGGAGAGGGCTCTATTACTCAGTTGCCCCCTGAGCCCAAAGTAACAGCGATTGGCAAGAGTGATTCTGCGTTTGATTTCGAAACTGATGTCGTTGTTCCAGGTAACTGCGGAGCCAAGGTAGACGAAGTCCTTGACTACCTCGAACTTATATCTTCCAATACAAACGTTCTGGCCAAGACGTCGGTGGTGAGCGTCCTTTTTTGATGACAGCATATATTTAGTTTTGCCCTCGTTTACCGCCAAACCAATTTTCGCTGCCTCGAACTCAATACGCGCAAACGCCTCATCGACATCTCGCTGTGATCTACCTATTATGTCAATATCGTCGGCGTATGTTAGGAGTTGCGAGGATTTGAAATAGATTGTGTCTCTTGTATTGGCCAGTGAATTTTGCATAATCATTTCTAATATGATGTTGAAGAAATCACACGACAGCGCCTTTTGGTACGCCTCGTCGGTTGCTGCCTTTTTCTGTTCACACCCGCCATCATACCACGGGTTCCTTGTCGGGGGTGGTAGGTATCCTAAGGTTGTTTCGGCTACTTCCTGAATAGCTGAGCGGCAGTGCAGCCACATATTATTGGCATTGGTGTTCAACGTAGGCATACCGTAGAGTCTTTCGCTCAGCTGCTCCCTGTAGACTCTGGTAACCTCCGGTGTGCTCAGGCGCCCAATGTCGAACCTCCTCCTGGTGGGCTTGTGCAGGTTTCTGACATTGGGCAGTCGAGCTCTGAATCTTGCTGAATGTTCGCACATCCAGGAAGTTTAACGAGTGCCATGCGTCAATGAGCACATGGTCGATTTAGTTGGCGGTTCGACCGTCCGGAGATCGCCAGGTTGCTGTGCGAATTCGCTTACGAAGGAATCTTGTGCTACTTATCACGGTGATATGAGCTGTCGCAAAGGCCGTGAGTGGGAAGCCGTTATCTGTTGTTGTATCGTGGAGGCTGTGCTTTCCGATCAGTCCGCCAAGGATGTTCTCCTTACCGATTTTGGCGTTGAAGTCCCCGAGCACGATTTTAACATCGTACTCCGGACAAGCTTCGTAGGCGTTGTTCAGGAGGTCATAGAAGTCCTCTTTGATAGGCTCTTCAGCCTCATCGATAGGGGCGTGTGCACATATAAGGCTGATGTTATAAGATCTGCCTCTGATGCTGATCACAGCCAGGCGATCACTTATAGGTATAAAGTCGATGACCTTCGACCTTAACCGCTTTCCCACGTCAAATCCGCATCCAAGTAAGTGCAATCTTTTGTGACAGCTGTAATAAATGTCGCAATTTTTCTTCCTCATCACACCGTTTCCTATCCAGCGCATTTCCTGGACGGCAGTAATATCCGCCTTGTACTGCGTGAGGGTTCTTTCTAGCTTATGAGCAGCTCTGGGAGGAGCTTTCGTGCGTTGTCGTCGTCGAGTATCTTTCTTTCCGTGTATTCAAAACTTTACAGTTTCTTTCTTTCTAAATCTACAAAGCATCCAATAAAATGAAGACCGCAAGATGCGTTATCCGTTCTTGGGATATACTTACTTTGATGGCACTACAGTTCGGGGTGAACCAGGGCCTCAACCAACAAGCCTCTGTTGCGTCGTCCATCGGGGTTGGAGTCGAAGACTCTTCGGGCCGGAGCGTTGATTTCCATTCACTCTAGATGGCCTAGCCATCTTAGGCGTTGGATCCGAACTAGGCCGATGTCGCTGTACAGCCCGTACAGTTCTTGGTTAATCTCTTCCTCCACTCTCCGTTTACACAAACGGGACCAAAGATTGCACGGTGAATTTTCCTCTCGAAACGCCCAAGAGCCTCTTCAATCGCTTTTGATAACGTCCAAGCCTCAGCGCCATAGAGGAGGACCGGGATGATTAAGGTTTTGTAGAGGGAAACCTTAGTTTTTCGAGAGAGGGCTCTACTACTCAATTGCCTCTTGAGCCCGAAGAAGCAGCGATTGGCAAGAGTTATTCTGTGTTTTATATCAGCGCTGGTGTCGTTGCTGCTTGTCACTATCGAGCAAAGGTAGACGAAGTCCTTGACTACTTCAAAAATATAGCTGCCGAAGGTGACCTTCTGACCAAGACCTCGGTGTTGCGCGTCTTTCTTGGATGACAGCATATATTTGGTCTTGTCCCCATTTACCCTTGGACCCACTTTAGCCGCTCCTGCTTCAATGCTTGCGAACGCCTCATTGACATCTCGCTTTGTCCGTCCAATAACATCAACGTCATCTGCGTAGGCAAGCAATTGTGTGGACTTGAAGTAGATCGTACCTCCTGTATTGGATGCAGAGTCCCGTACGATATTTTCAAGAATAATGTTAAAGAAATCACATGACAGTGCGTCAACGTGGCTAAAACCTGTTTTAACACCAAAGGGGTTGGCTAGTTCACCTCCGACCTTAATGGAGTAGCGAGAGTCATCCTGCACAGTCTGACGAGTTTGTCAGGAACATTAAAACATGAGATGGCTCTGTATAGCTCGTCTCTATAAACACTGTCATACGCGTGTCGACCTGGAGTCCACACTGGTAGGAACCTATCAGATTGTCCACGGACGGTTTCAGGCACTTACAGAGTACGGCAGAAAGGATCTTGTACGCGATGTTCAGGAGGCTTATCCCTCTGTAATTGGCGCAATCATAGGGTCGCCTTTCTTATGGACCGGGCAAACGAAACTGAGATTCCATTCATCGGGCATGCGTTCTTCGTTCTTCCGAGTGAGTTGGTGCATGTTCCTGACCAGCTCATCGCCTGCTGCCTTAAACAGTTCCGCGGGGAGTCCGTCTGCTCCAGCAGCTTTATAAGACTTAAGTTGCGATATGGCTATCTTAACATCGTCTAGGTCGGGTGGACGGGATTCTCCTTCGTTTTCGTTCGCTCTGCCTGGCGGCGGCATTTTGACTATCATCGCCGTTATACAGTCTGCAGAAGTGGTCCTTCCACAATCTCAGCACACAGTCCGTGTTCATCCCTGCAGGCTTCTGCTCTGGCTTTATAGCCGTGGCATGTTCGTTTTACTTTCTGGTATAATTTTCGAACGTCGTTCCTGCCGTAACATCTCTCCATCTCCTTGATCACGCGCTTCTCGTGCTCCTTCTTTTTCCTTCTCAGAAGCGCATGCTCCTCCCTCCTTTTCTGTTCATAAGGCTCGCGGGCAGCCCTCGTCCGTCGGTGCAATGTAGCCATGTATGCATTTTGTTTCTGCCTGCCTGTCTGCACTCATCATCAAACCAGGGGTCTCTCGACGGTGGTGGCTCAAAACCAAGTACATCTGAGGTGGCCTCTCTAATGGTGTTCTGACAATGACTCCATTGCTGTTCTATGGTTTCTGCAGATTGCATCGGGACTTAAGAGAGCTTGAGGGAGACTTGACCGGCGAAGGTCCTGGCGGTCTCCTGCGATTGCAGCTTTCCGACGTTAGAGATATGGTTGACGTCAAAAAGGCACGAAGGTACGTCACGTACACACACATTTCGTTAAATGTGGTGCTTTCTTATTATTATTTTTACTTTTTTTAGAGACTCGCGCAGGATCAAGAGTTTTTATATTCTCTAATGATGAAGTGGTTTGCGTCGTTGATAGATAGATAGATATTTATTTTACGTCAAAATTTTACAATTGGTGAGTTATCGCGCAATTTACAGAGATTTGATATTTAAACTATATCTTTCTACTGTATAATTATATTATATTAAAATGATTAAGAATGCGAAATGAGGATGTTATTCTTTGAAGGAAAAAACGTTAAAACCTTCAATGTAAACAAAAAAAAAAAAGAAAAAATAGAAAATAATAATAATAATAAATATTAATATCATAATCAATAAATAATAAGTAAATGAAAATGAAGAATAAATAAATAGGTAAAAATAATTAAATAAATAATTATACAAAGAAATAAATAAATAAACAAACAAATAAATAAATAAACAATTAAATAAATAATAAATAAATAAATTAGTTAATAAATAAAAAATTGAGTATATAACTAAATAAATAGTAAAATAAATAATACATCTGAATTATAATTAACATAGTTATTACATTAGAAAACGTTGACTTCGTATCATGTTAATCTCAAACTATTAATAAGAGGGTTATTGGGAATGACGCATCTTAGTTTAAAATTTTCAGTAAGATTATCAATTCTATGAGAGATCAATTCAATGATGTTCGTTCACTACTCTCAGGGGTGGTCGTCCTAGATAGGACGAGAGCCGACCAAATTCAGCTTTGGTTATAGTCCGTACTAATTCGTTCGAGCACTTTAATATTGCATACGTAGAGCATGAATTTCGGTTGACCATATACTGTGAGGTCATGGGCTCGGACGTACAGGGTAAAGTTGTTGATTGCTCTCAACCTGGCGAGATGCCAGCAACGATCCCTGTTTAAATGCCCGGGTCAAGTTGATATACGGCCTCCTCGCGGCGCCCTCTGGATAGCCTCTTCAACAACCGGTGGGAGGTGAACAAACGTATGCAGCGAAAAAAACCCCGACCAGAATGGCGGTTGTGCGGCGGGCTAACAATCCGCCCACGTAAAAAAAACCTAAAGTTATGAATGAGCAAGATGCCTCGGATACACGGACGGATACTCGACGACGACAACGCACGAAAAAGGAACACGATTTGCGAGTATGCTCCTGGAATGTCAGAACCCTATACACTCCCGGAGCTGCTTATAAACTAGAAGGAATCCTCACGCAGTACAAGGCGGATATTACTGCGGTCCAGGAAATACGCTGGATAGGAAACGGTATGATAAGGAAGAAAAATTGCGACATTTATTACAGCTGTCACAAAAGGTTGCACTTACTGGGATGCGGATTTGTCGTGGGAAAGCGGTTAAGGTCGAAGGTCATCGACTTTAAACCTATAAGTGATCGCCTGCAGATTTTATAACATCAGCCTTATATGTGCACACGCCCCTACCGACGAGGCTGAAGACCCTATAAAGGAGGACTTCTATGACCTCCTGGACAACGCCTACGGAGCTTGTCCGGAGTACGATGTAAAGATCGTGCTCGGGGACTTCAACGCCAAAATCGGAAAGGAAAACACCCTTGGCGGAGTGATCGGAAAGCACAGCCTCCACGATACAACAACAGATGGCAGTGGGAGGTGAACAAACGTGCAGTTGGCTGAGGTCCCCTTCCACCTGGGTGCGTCACCGTTGATGCGGCCGTCCTTTCGGGGTGGATTCGAAGACTCTTCTGGTCGGAGCTGTATTTTCCATGCGCTCTACATGGCCTATCCACCTTAGACGCTGTATCCGTAGACGTCGTACCAGGCCGTACGACCCGTACAGTTCTTCGTTATATCTTCTCCTCCATACGCTTTTTGAACAAACGGGACCGTAGATAGTGCGCAGAATTTTCCTCTCGAAACGACCAAGGGCATCTTCATCCGCTTTTGTTAAGGTCCAAGCCTCTGCGCCGTAATGGACTCTTGCACGATCTTGAAAAAGTTGCATGACATCGCGTCACCTAGCCTAAATCTTTTTTCACATCAAAGGTCTCGGTTTGCTCATTACCGACATTAATGGAGCAGCGAGAATTCTCCATTGTCATCCTGCACAGTCGGACAAGTTTGCCAGGGATGTTATTCCTGAGTCTTCTCCATGAGGTCAGAGGTCACACAGAAGTTGTAGGGGTCACACGTCTGTGCAAATCGCTCTTGATTTTATCCAGCTTTCTTTTTTTTTACCACTTAATTTAATAAATGAACTGTACAGACAGGTTTTTACTTTGTTGTTTTTGGATTGCTTAAGTGAAAAATACTCAAAATGAAGTGTGCATTGTGCTTTTTAAAAGTCGGTAGATTTAAGGAACTTAAAATTCATTGTAAGTGTTGCAACAATTACGTACATGCTAAGTGTGCAAAGTTAGAAAAAAGAGATGTCGAATATTGTGAGAACAGTGAGCTCTCCTACAAGTGCGAAGTCTGTTCTGGACAACGTCGTAGGTCTCTTTCGGTAAATGAGATACCTATCCAATCTCTTTCCTCAACATCTAACATCACCAATCAACCAAAACACTGCTCCGGTCCTACTTCATCAACTGCTTCTTGCTCTGCTGCTTCTTCTGGGAACCATGATTTTACTGCTGCATCCCTCAAAGATTATATTGCTGAGAAAAAAAATATAACACTTGAAATGCTGTTTCAAGAGATTGTGAAATTACAACAAATAAATTCAGATGCTCTTGGCAAAATTAAGTCTCTTGAAGAAAAAAATGCCGCTCTTTCGGCCACGGTGAACATTTTGGAGTCCAAAGTCAATGCACTGGAGCAAAAAGAGAAACAAAATGCAGTTGATATCGTGGGTATGCCTAACTTGTGTTATGCAAATGCAAAAGATAAGGTCATTCAACTTCTAACTGAGAATGTAGGAGTGCATTTAGAACCAAATGACATCGAGTCCTGCGTTTTGAAAATAAATTAGAGAACAAGCAAAGACAATGCCTCCGATAATGCCACTGCCCGTCCATCCAAACTCAAAAAACTCAAACTGTTTGCAGACAACAACAATTCCCGCATTTACATTAACGACTGTCTCACAGCGTACAAAAGATCTCTTTTGCAGAAAGCTAAGCAACTTAAATCCCAAAACAAATGCAAATATGAATGGATAAGGGATTCATATGTTTTCATCAGAAGGAGAGAAGGCGACAAAGCAATAAAACTACTAAATTATGAGGATTTTTCTAAAAATGGTTTTATTATTTCTTAATAATTATTTGCTATGACTGGTACTATAAATTCTTTCTCTTTATTAAATTCTCATAATGATAGTATAAGTAGTATAACTTGCTTTTCTCATTTACCTAATAGAACACCGAGTTGTTTTTGTATTCATCATCCGTACATGGTAGATTATTCAGGCTTTTCAGGAATTCATCAAAACATACGCAGTCTCCGTAAAAATTCCGATTTATTTCTTGCTCATCTCGGTTCTCTCAATCATTTACCTGATTTAATATTTGTCTCAGAAATTTGGATCTATGAGTTTGAATCATTTCATCTGATCATTTTTTACGATGTTATCTTCCTTTGGCTTTAGCTCTTTGGTTAACAAGCCTACTAGAGAATCATCATGCTTAGATCATATATATATTCGGCTGCATAGGAACAATACCATTACTTATGGAACAGAAGTATATGATGTTAAGATCACTGATCATAGATTAACTACCATACAACTGGATAGTCACATTCCTAGGCATAAGTCGAACTGCGTGAACTCAGTCAATAAAGTCGATTTTTTTGCGCTTAACTCTGACTTAGCTTTTGAATTTTGGGATGAAGTGCATACTACTGATGATCCTTCAGTTGCCTTTAAGATCTTTTCAGAGAAACTTCAGTTTCATAATTAAAACAACAGTTGGTGTATTTATAATAAAAAACGGGTATACCTAAAAGAGTGGATGAACGTGCATTTACCCAAGAAAATTAATTTAAAAAATAAACTATATGCTAAATTTAGAAAACATCCGTTGAACTCCAGACTTAAAACACGCTACGACAAACTATGTATTGAACTAAAAGCTGACATTCCGCGATGCAAAGAAAATTATTACAGGACAAAGTTTGCGGAAAGCTTTGGTAACTCAAAGAAGGAATGGGACATAGTAAATCAAATCCTTAATAAAAAAAAAACTGAAGCTGTTATTTCTATAAAGGATGGTTCTTCCTTAATTAATGATCCAACTTCTTTGGCTAATCTATTTATCAATCATTTTTCAAATATAAATACTAATATTGATTACACTACTCCAGGCAACTCATGTCAGTGTTCAGATGGTATTATTGAAGAGTGCTTTAACGCTCAATGCTTTTTCTTTGAAGATTTTACTTCATTGGAGATTCATAATATTATAATGTCACTGAAAACATCTAGTTCCAGTTCAAATGATATGATTTCCAGTAATATTTTAAAGAGCATTTCGTACAATGTTTCTGATATCTTAGTGTACATTTTCAACCTTAGCATCCAGAAAGGTGTATTTCCAGATGCACTTAAACTAGCCATTGTCATCCCACTGTTCAAAAACGGAGAAACCACGAGTCTTAACAACTATCGTCCTATCTCTCTTCTTTCTGTTTTTGCCAAAGTTTTTGAGAAAGCCATGAAAACAAGGATGTCGTCCTTTTTGAACAAAATTAATTTCCTAAGTGATTCTCAATATGGTTTCAGAAAAGGGAGGTCGACTGAAGACGCAGTTTTGAAAACTTGTAGTGAGTTATATCAAACTTTAAACAACTCCGGAACAGCGGTTGCTTTATTTATTGATATAACTAAAGCATTTGATTTGGTGGATCATACCAAACTACTTCAAAAATTATATAGGATTGGTTTCAGGGGCTGTGTATACAATTGGTTTGCTTCTTGTTTAAGATATCGTAAACAGATGGTAAAAATTAAAAATAGTTGGAGCTCGGAAAAAGTTATAAATTTAGGTGTTCCACAAGGGTCTGTTCTGGGTCCGATCCTATTTCTTATTTATGTGAATTCCCTTTTTATCCAACCTTTTAAAGGCATTGTAACAGCTTTTGCTGATGATACATCTTTGTCGTATTCTGAATTAAACTATTTTAATATGTATACATCGGTTAACTATGATATAGCAATCCTTCGTAAATGGTATTGTTCTCATAAGCTTATTATAAGTGAAAAAACCAAGTTTATGATCTTCAACATTTCAGGTGTCGCATCTGAAGACATAGGGTTGATATATTATTCGCCTAGTTGCACTAAGTACAGTCTGTATACTTGTTTTCATCAACTTAATAAGTCCTCTTTCAATGCTGGTAATAACTGCTCGGGTGGTTGCTTTAATATAGAAAAAGTTGAAAGTTTCAAATATTTGGGGATAATTTGGGATTGCAAATTAAGTTGAAAGGATCATACCTCACACCTATCCAAATACCTTAATAATGTTCTACGCCAAATTTACCATCTTAGTCTATATTGCACGTTACCCATCTTAAAGCTTGTTTATAATGGATTATTTAAATCTAAGCTGCAATATGGACTAACTTGTTGGGGTGGTACTCACTCTAATAAAATAGATCCCTTAACTGTTAAACAAAAGCATGCGATTCGAATCTTGTTCAAAGTTAATCGCAGGACTCACTGTTTTGAGTTGTTCAAGAGACTTAATACCCTTCCTTTAAAACATTTATATTTTTATAAGGTTCTTGAAATATTTTTCAATAGATCTGGTTATTACCCTTCAAGATGGTGCGTTTCCCATAATTTACGTGTCAATAACCTTAGTGAACATACCTATAGTAAGAAAATCACATTTTTCACATTTTTATAATGTTACTGCGCCCCGCTTGTTCAATAACCTACCTTTTAATCTGAGAAGTGAGATGACTGAAGTGCTATTCTTAAAAAAACTGAAACTGTTTCTCTTTACATTTAATTTTAAGCAAATATATTCATTACTAAATGTTATAGTTTAAACGTATGTTTTAGTGTATCTCTTTTCTTTAATTGAATTTTTCATTTAACAATATTGTAATCAAAGAACTTGAATTGATTTTGATTTTTTGCACTAAATGACCCCACAACCTACATTAATATCCAATTTATTCTAATGGTTCATTCGCCACTTGTCTTTCGACAATAGAATGTTTCTAATTATTTCATAAAAATCTTTTGTTATTCTTTAGTTATATGTATATAATAGATTGTTCATAATGTTTTTCATGAAATAAATAATAAAAAAAAAAAAGAAAAGATCTGCCGTAGCGTAAATATTTGGTCTATTGTGGATTTACCTGGCCTGAAACCACACTGATAAGAGCCGATCAGGTTATCCACAAACGTATTCATGCGTTCACACAATACGGTAGAGAAGATCTTATGTGCGATGTTAAGGAGTCTTATTCCTCTATAGTTGGCGCAGTTATAGGGGTCTGCTTTCTTATGGACCGGACAAATGATGCTCAGATTCCATTCGTCGGGCATGCTTTCCTCCGACCATACCTTGCAAATGAGATGGTGCATGCACCTTATCAGCTCATCTACAGCCGTCTTAAGAAGCTCAGCAGACAGACCGTCTGCGCCCGCGTCTTTATTAGACTTAAGTCATGATATCGCTATTTTGACTTCGTCTAGGTCGGGTGGACTGAATTCTGTTACATCGTCGTCCATTACGAATGGCTCGTTCTGCCTGACAGCGGTATCTTGTCTATCATCGCCGTTAAACAGACTGCAGTAGTAGTCTTTCCAAATCCTCAGCATCGACTGTGACTCTACTACCAGTTCTCCATTTTCATCCCTGCAGGCCGGCGGTCTGGCTTTGTAGCCATGGCGTGTTCGTTTTACCTTATTGTAAAACTTACGGGTATCATTCCTGCGGAAGCATCACTCCATCTCCTCGATCTCACGCTTTCCGTGCTCTCTCTTCTTTCTTCTGAAAAGCGTGTGTTCCTCTCTTCCCTTCTGCTCATAGATTTCGCGAGCAGCTCTCGTCCGTCGGTGCAGCATGGCTTTATATGCCTCCTGTTTTGCTGCATGAGTTTGTTCGCATTGTTCATCGAACCAGGGGTTTCTAGGTGGTGGCGGTTTGAAACCCTGCACCTTTGAGGCAGCGTCTCTGACGGCACTCTGGCTATGCGCCCATTCCTGCTCTATTGTTTGTGCTACTGTGGCCGGATTTTGAGAGAGCTTGGAGGAGACACGATCGGCAAATATTCTGGCAGTCTGTTGCGATTGTAGCTTACCGACATCAAACTTACGTAGTCCTACTCGACTCCTAAGCATTCTTTATATCCTCATTCGTACCTTGGTTACAACGAGGTTCGTACGTGGATAATACAGGCGGGGTATCTGGCGTCGATCGCAATGTGATCAATCTGGTTGGTGGTCTATTGATCAAAAGACCGCAAGGCACCCTTGTGGATGTTGAGATGGGGGAATCGCGTGCTTGCTACAAATCGATTAGCCTAAGTCCGTTGTCGTATGTGGTGTTATGGAGGCTATGCTTTCCTATGATCGACTCAAATATGTATGTCCTCTTTGGCCCAGTTTTGCATTAAAATCTCCTAGGACTATTTTTGTGTCGTAGCTCACATTCCAGGTGTAGACTCTCAAGTTCGTTAGTCGTTTGCAAGGGTGGTCAGCTTTGTATCCGAGGTTTGTTGTCGTTTCGGAACAAATAGGTTTTTATGTGATATGGATGTTACCCTAAGCACATCCCCCAGCCTGGAGGGCCAGGTTCCTCCTTCCCCAGGAACAAGGGGTTGGGTCGCTGCACACATTGGTTCACTACCTGTCGGATGCCAGGGTAGCTATCCAGGGGGGCCACGCGGAGGCTGTGTGTCATCTTGAATGGAGCAGGGACAGAGATCAAAGCTGGCGTTTGTCATGTTAAACGCGATCAACTTCTTTGCTCTGTTTGCTCGCTCCCTCCCCCCATTATTCATATAAATATCTATACAAAATGTCATTGGCTGTTCCAACGAAAATTTAGTTTGAGTGTTTAATGCCAAGTTAGTAGGTATGTCTGTAGAAAAGAAATCTTACAAATAAATCAGAGAAGTATGAAAACGAATGCAAGAACTAAAAACTTACATTAACTGATAAAAGTGCGGTACTTTAGCAAGTAGTTTCTTATTTCTTGAACCTAAATCTATGAACTGAAAAAGTTATTCATAGCGTGTAACGTAAGCCCCATTGAATGGTTGTTCAACTTTTCTCTGTGAAGTGCGTTCTTTATGGATGATTTATCCAGTATCCACAAATCGGTAACTTTAAAAGTTTTATCTTCTTATAATATATGAAGGTAGAAAGTAAAATAAGATCTCCCATAAGACAATGTAGCATTGATACAGACATGTACCACTAACCTGGGAGCCCTCCAAAGCCTTTGTAGTAGTGAGACTTCATCTCTTTGTGTTTTTATTCTCTACTACTAAGTTCGAAACTAAGTTATAACCTTCTTCCAGATAAAAGAATGTTATAAAGACCTTGCGTTCTTCGTTCTTTTTACGTCTTTATGTCTGGTGTTGTTGGTTAAATGAATGGAAATAGTTTGGTTTTAATATTTTATTTAACATTTATCCTAACTAATTTACCGACTAAATAAGGAGCCTACTTGCAGCCAGTAATAATTGTCACTTATTATTTCAGATTAATTCTAAAATTTCGATTAATAGAGAATATTGAAAAGAGAGAGGCTACTTGGAACTCAGATGTGAGTAATAACTATTTGGAAACTATAATAATTTATCTCTGATGGAAAAGCTGGTATGCGTGATGAGCATAATCATATAACTGTGTGTTGTGTTACGGTTACTCTGAACCGATATGGAATTGTGTTTGCGGCCAACTATCTTGTATCGACGTATTTTTTTCAAACCAAATGAACCTGCGACTAAGCGATTTAAACTAATAATTGCAGCTGAAAAAGCCAATCAAATTTGCTAGTAGATTTAATATTTAGAAAATTATCTTCTTCTTCTTCTTCTTAACGGGCACTACAATTCGGGGTGAACCTGGGCCTCAGCCAACATGCCCCTCCAACTAGCACGATCTTTTGCTAGTCTTTTCCATTGCCGCACACCCAGTTGGCTGAGGTCCCCACCCAGCTGTGTGCACCATCTTAAGTGCGGCCGTCCTCTGCTTCTTCGTCCCTCGGGGTTGGATTCAAAGACTCTCCGAGCTGGAGCTATGGTGCCCATCCTCATCTGTTTTAGATAGTGCCCATGCTTCTACGCCGTACAATAGGACCAGGATGATAAGGGTCTTATATAGAGTCAACTTTGTCGTTCGGGAGAAGGCTCTATTACTCAATTGCCTCCTGAGCCCAAAGAAACAGCGATTGGCAAGAGTGATTCTGCGTTTGATATCGGAGCTGATGTCGTTGTTCCAGGTCACTGCGGAGCCAAGGTAGACGAAGTCCTTAACTACCTCGAACTTATATATGCCAATACAAACGTTCTGGCCAAGACGTCGGTGGTGAGCGTCCTTTTTTGATGACAGCATATATTTAGTTTTGCCCTCGTTTACCGCCAAACCAATTTCCGCCACCTCGAACTCAATACTCGCAAACATCGACATCTGGCTGTGATCTACCTATTACGTCAATATAGTCGGTGTATGCAAGGAGTTGCGAGGATTTGAAATAGATTGTGCCTCTTGTATTGGCCAGTGATTTTTGCTTTTATCTCAATTCAAAGTTTTCCCAAATAAAAATCCACAAATTGTAAAGCTTTGCCGTCCTCATTCGGCAACTATTTCGAACATTGAAAGCAATTCAAAACCGCATAGTTCATTGAAAAAGGATGGAGTCCAAATGCAAAAAAGCTAGTCAAAGAAATTTTTATGCGATACATGCATTCACAGAATCGTCAATTTTTCGAAGGCTACTATTATTGGTTTTGCACGAGTGTAGTTGAGAATAACTCAATGTATCTAAAGGAAATCCAAGCATCGCTGCTGCATTCCGAGTGATAATAACCATATCATATACAGAATATCCGATAGAATAGTAAAAGTAAAAGAATGATTGGAATCCACTCGGGAGAAAAACTGATAAATAAATAGAGATACAACTGAAATTAATTGATGAGAAACATCCAGACTTTTACACTAATTTGAAATTAGAAATCAGAACTCAGGCAATGCCTCCAGTTACACCAAACATGCGTTGGTGGTTTACGTTCCACACACAGGTGCAGATTAATTCAATTTTAATGCAATTTTGAATTACAAACTATTCAGATGGTTATGAGTTCAAAAATGATATAGCGCTGAGTTGGGCCCCCCACAGCTCCATAATCGCAACCTCTTGTCCGGGAGGTTCAAAACACTCGTTACACTCATTGTACATAATTCCTGTGGTACAGCGGAGGTTTTCTAGATTTGCATACATATGCGTTCGTATTCCATCCATCCACGCTATACACTAGGTAAAGATATCTCAATTCCGTAAAGTTTTCACCTGCATGAAAATATAAACAGATGCATATGTGTATATGTATATGCATATTGCACGTACAAACATTTAGATGCATTTGCGGAAGTACATATTTGCATTTTCTGCATGTCCTTTATGTTTTGGGAGTTACATTCATTCGGTCTTTCGTATCTGCACAATCCCGTTTCCGACTGCACTTTATTCAGGATGAACTGCGATCCTTACACGTAACTATTGTGTACATTGTTTGCGTTTGACTGTCAGCTCAACAGTTTGAATTTATTATCATGTTTTAGTTTATCTGGGCATAGTGTTTTTCATTTTAATTCGATTGTCCGGCCGAGAGGTTTTGTATGGAATTTAGCAATTTCTTTTCCTTTTCAATTGTCACTGAACTTTGCTTAAAAAAATGTGGAACCTTATTTGATTTACAATGGACAGTTAGAGGATTAAGTACTATGTACATACGTATCCATATACATTTAATTATTCAAAAATGGTCTCAACATACTGGTACATAGAGACTATTCGCTTTGTGTTGCTGTGGTCATCTCTACACTACGTTAAACTGCAACGAGGAGACAAGGTTATTTAATAACTTTTCTTTAAAAACGAAGTTGAATATCACTTCGTCGATCGACGAATGGTCACCTGTAACGTACTAAAAAATAAGATTGCCTTTCTAGGGTTAATCGCCATCGTTGAAGGGCAGCCATTAATCACCACACATGAGTCGCCCAGTCACCAGAAGCCAGACAAGTAAAATAGGAATGAACGAAATGTCGTCGCCATCGCCAGTCGATTTAGAAAAGGATGAAGAGTCAACCGGACGACCTTATCCGGAACAATCCAACGATTCAACATCGATAGCCGAGTTAAAAAAGCAAATCGAAGTGTTAAGGTACCCTTACACGATCAATCGAATGACATCAATTCTTTACGTGTGTTTGTGAAAATGCGTCTGTGTGCGTCACACAATTTCGTTGGTGACCGAATGACAAAAATCAAAACATTTTTGATATTGCATGACCATTATCATGCTGATTGACGTGTGTAAGGGTTAGATTGACCAAATAAGCTTATTGTGTGTCGTGCAGGTGTGGTGTCGCGAGCGTGGAATGTGATGTCTGTCGGGAGCGGAAAATTTAAATTGAAGGAGGATGAAGAACGGGAGATGCAGATATTTTTAATTCACTTAAAAGATTTTCATGAGTGAACTGATTCCTTGTTTTTAACCACTGTTTCATCCAAATTCTTTTCTTTTTTTTGCCATTCTATTTTTTTTTTTCTTCTTTGCACAAAGTGCCAGACCAACGTCCGTAGACGACCGAAATTCACAAAATTCCACTAGAAATTTGCTTAAATCGATTGAGCCGTGTAAGAGTCAATCCACATAGACACGATGCATGATGTCGACTGATTGATCGTGTAAGCGCCACTTTACAATCATCGTTCGTCGAATCTGAGAAGGAAAGAGTAAGATTGCAACAACTGCTATCCATACATGCCGCTGGGAACACACTTCAAAATCTTGCCGTCCCCACGTGTTCCATCGCAAACATATCCTTTACACCAGCCGCCATCTGTGTACTCAGTCAACCGCTGCTTCCATTGTGTACGTCATCACCAATGCCGATGAACACAGCAACAATAATGAACCCTAAATCGGTGCCGCCAACGAACCTATCTTCTGCCGCAGCGGATATAGGGAGGAATCCAAATTGGAACTCGTATTTGCCAGGTACGTGTAACAGTTTATTTATGAATACAGTTGCTAGCCATATTCCATGCTCTAATATGCCTACGACGTCCGTACCGACGCCGTACACACATTTTATTACGTCATCGCCGCCACCGCCAACGAATCAGTCAGTTCCATTGTCCCAACAAAAACACCAACAATCTATTCGCAAATTACAAGATCTACCAGAGTTCTCTAGCTTCCCAAAGCAATGGCCAATGTTCTCGGTCGCCTTTAGAAACGTCCATAGCACACGGTTATACAGATCTGGAGAATCTATTACGCCTGCAAAAAGCACTTAGAGGTACAGCAAAACAGCTTGTCGAAGCATTGCTCTTACACCCGAACAGCGTCAACACGATAATGAGCACATTGGAATTCCATTACGGTCGGCCCGAAGTTCGTATTAGAAGCCAACTAGCCAAATTAAAAGCCTTTCCACCCATTCATGAATCCAGGCCAAGCGAAATCATAAACTTTAGCACGGTAGTATCTAATCCAACTGCCTTCCTAGAAAACGTATGCGCAACACCATACCTCACAAATCCGACACTACTCGATGAGTTAGTTGTAAAACTCTCTTCAAGCAAAAGAAAAGAGTGGGCCAAACATATGATCGCGACCATGTCGCTTTATCCGAACGTACGTGAATTTAGCAACTGGTAAAGGCAAATTGCCACATACGTTACTATAGCCACCGAAATAAAACATAACACCACCCCGCACCCACCGGCACAGGAAGAGAGAAACAAAAATACAAATACAATTTGTTCTGTGGCAGAAGATCGCCCACAAAGAACCAAAGCATTGCCGAGCGGTGGAGTATTATGAAAGAGAATCGTATGTGTTTTTGCTGCCTTCGTCCTGGTCACAGTATTTCGAAATGTCCATACCGAAGAGAATGTGGAATTTTACCTTGTCACAAGTGTCACAATCGTTTGCTTCACGAAGAAAGAAAGAGAATAGGCTCGCCATCTAACTCCAACCGTACTCACACAGCCGCCGTGACAGCTAATGTCAATAAAGCTAAAACAAATACAAATGAACGGCCGCTTATAAAGGATAATTTAATAGTCACTAGCCATACAAACGAAGAGTGCCAAAGAGAGGTAACATTATTTAAATTTTTGCCTGTACGATTAAGTGGCCAAAGAGGGACATGTATTGCCATCGCATTCATCGATGATGGAGCGAAAATTTCGTTAATAGAAGAGAGTTTAGCTGATACTCTTGGCATAAAGGGTAAATCCGAATTGTCATCTCTCAAATGGATCGGCAATCAGACAACCAGTGAGATGTCGCAGCACGTCAACTTCGAAATTTCGGCAGCGCAAATAGATACAAGGACATATCAGATGAAGAATGTTCGCACTATAAAAAAATTATTGTTGCCACCCCAGACCTTAAATTTAAAAGAATTCCGTCACAAATTCACGCAAATAGAAAATACTCCGATTGTCGACTACACCGACGCTGTACCACAAATATTTATTGGAATCCCTAACACGAATTTAGTTCGACCCTTGGAGGTGACAATTCTGGATGAGGGCTTTTCAATCCATAACACCAAGTTGGGGTGGACTCTATTTGGGTCAAATGAAGAAGCCACAACTACACCAGTCGTAAGCTTCGTTGACCGTGGACCAAGCCAATTGGACGATTTGCATAAGCTGGTTGAAAAATACTTGGCCGTTGAAAATCTTGCATTAAGGCCAGTTAAGCATTTAGTATCCGATCTCGATAAAAGGGCCGAAACAATATTAAACATCTAACGCAAGATTAGTTCGAAATATTTCATGTAATCAGAATCTGATTATATA
Source organism: Eumerus sabulonum (assembly GCA_951905685.1). Lineage (NCBI taxonomy): Eukaryota > Metazoa > Arthropoda > Insecta > Diptera > Syrphidae > Eumerus > Eumerus sabulonum. The sequence goes on from OX645061.1 coordinate 87,881,057, forward strand.
GTCAGATCTGTGCAGTCACGAATTGATTCTCTGTGCAGTCTGCAGCTAAACATGTTAACGTTAGTAGTGAGTAAGAAATCTATTGTTCTTTCTTTCAAATAGTGGACAAAATCATATTGTTTGTATTCTAAACGACATACACAGGTGTCAAAAACTGCAATACATCGTTTCTTTAATCTTCTTTTTTATTATGAACCAATTGAATTGAATATGCTGAAATGCAGATTTACTATTGTATTACTCTTACTCCTTCTACTAGGGGTGAAAGGAGCGAGCAAACAGAGCAGAGAAGTTGACGCGTTTAACTTGGCAAACGCCAGCTTCGATCTCTGTCCCTGCTCAATCCAAGTTGACACACAGCCTCCGCGTGACCTCCCCTGGATAGCCATACTGGCACCCGCCAGGTAGTGGACTCCTTGTTTCTGGGGAAAGAGGAACGCGGCGCTCCAAGTTGGGGGTTGCACATATGGTTAACATCCCTATCGCATAAAACCAAAACTTGTTTTGACGACCCCTGCAAACGTCTAATAGGAAACAAATTCCGGATCTGCACCTGGAATCTTAGGTCCCTCAACAGACCAGGTGCAGCCGGACAACTGGTCAACTCTTTGGACTGCTATAAGCCAGACATTACCGCGCTCCAAGAAGTGCGATGGGATGAGCCAGTCAAAAAGCGGATGAAAAACTGTGATATCTACTACGGAAACTGCTACAGAGAAAACAAACAACGCTTATTCGGATGCGGATTTATTGTTCGAGGCAGACTCAGGAAAAAAGCCTTAAGCTTCCAGTATGTAAGCAATCGCCTGATACATACCCGCATTAAGACCAACCTCGGCAACATAAGTTTGTTATGTGTCCACGACCCCACAGAAGAGAAAGATGACCGACACAAAGACGACTTCTATGATCTCCTAGGCAGAACGTATGCGCAATGTCCCAGCTACGACACCAAAATCGTTCTACGAGATTTCAATGCGAAGCTGGGTAAGGAAGCTATCTTTGAACGGGTCACTGAAAAGCACAGCCTACATAACACCACGTCAGAAAACGGACTAAGGCTAGTGGACTTTATGGCGGGACATAATCTGGTAGTAGAAAGTATACAATTCCCACACCTCAACATCCATAAGGGGACCTGGCGGTCTTTCGATCAATCGACCACCAACCAAATTAATCATATTGCGATCGACGGCAGACACTCCTCTAGCACCCTAGATGTCCGAACCTTTCAAGAAGCCAACATCGATTCGGATCATTACCATGTTGCAGCCAAGGTACGGATGCGAATTTCTCGGAATCAACGGAGTCGAGTAAGAACACCGAAATTTAACGTCGGAAAGCTGCAATCGCAGGAGACCGCCAGGACCTACGCCGATCAAGTCTCCCTCAAGCCCTCTCAAGTCCCGACGCAATCTGCAGAAACCATGGAACAGCAATGTAGTCGTTGTCAGAACACCATTAGAAAAGCCGCCTCAGATGTACTCGGGTTCGAGCCACCACCGTCGAGAAACCCCTGGTTTTTTTTTTTTTTTTTAGAGACTCGCGCAGGTTCAAGAGTTTTTCATATTCTCTTATGATGTGTTGACACACACAACCTGAACGGAGTGCAGTGGTTGGGGTCGTGGGGGGTTCGTTCACTACTCTCAGGGGTGGTTGTCCTAGACCTAGATAGGACGAGAGCCGAACAAATTCCGCGTTCGTTATAGTGCGTAGTAACTCGTTCAAGCACTTTAGTATTGCATACCCAGAGGATGAATTTCAGTTGACCATATACTGTGAGTGTTATGCCTGCAGCAGTACGTCTGGTCACTTTCCATTCACAACTGCGTTGCATACTTTTTGTCCGTATAGGAATTACTTTTTCTTGGCTATGAAGCGAATCTGAACCATAAACCTTCCGCTCGGCGGTCGATGATGTTAACCACTGCACCACGGCCACCCCCAATGGCAACATTGCATCGACGGACGAGAACTGCCCGCGAGCTCTATGATCAGAAAAGGAGGGAGAAGCATGCGCTTCTGAGAAGGAAAAAGAAGGAGCACGAGAAGCGCGTGATCGAGGAGATGGAGAGATGTTACTGCAGGAACGACGTTCGGAAATTTTACCAGAAACTAAAACGAAGGCTATAAAGCCAGAGCAGAAGCCTGCAGGAATGAGCACGGACAACTAGTAGAGAAGTCACAGTCGATGGTAAGATTGTGGAAGGACCACTTATGCAGACTGTATAACGGCGATGATAGTCAAAATGCCGCCGTCAGGCAGAGCGAACCATTCACAATGGACGAAGATCACGGAGAATACCGTCCACCCGACATAGACGATGTTAAGATAGCGATATCGAAACTTAAGTCTTATAAAGCTGCTGGAGTGGACGGACTCCCCGCGGAACTGTTTAAAGCAGCTGGCGATGAGCTGGTCAGAAACATGCACCAACTCATCTACAAGATATGGTCAGAAGAACGCATGCCCGATGAATGGAATCTCCATATCGTTTTCCCGGTCCATACGAAAGGAGACCCCTATGACTGCGCCAATTACGGAGGGATAGGCCTCCTGATCATCGCGTACAAGATCCTCTCTGCCGTACGATGTAAGTGCCTGAAACCCTTCGTGGACAATCTGATAGGTTCCTGCCAGTGTGGTTTCAGGCCAGAAAAATCCACGATAGAACAAATATTTACATTCGCCGATCTTGGAGAAGACCCATGAATTCTAGGTCGTGTCGGCCATCTTTTTGTCGACTTTAAAGCCGCGTATGACAGTGTTTTTAGAGACGAGTTATACAGAGCCATGTTACGTTTTAATATTCCTGCCAAACTCGTCAGACTATGCAGGATGACTCTCGCTGCTCCATTAAGGTCGGAGGTGAACTAGCCAACCCCTTTGATGTTATAAAAGGTTTTAGACAGGATGACACAGGATGATTTGAAAAGGTCGTGTAGGACTCTGCGGCCAAAACAAGACGTACGATCTACTTCAAATCTACACAATTGCTTGCCTACGCAGACAACAATGACGTTATCGGACGGACAAAGCGAGACGCCAATGAGGCGTTCGCAAGCATTGAAGCAGAAGCGGCTGAAGTGGGTCTAAGGGTAAGTGGGGAAAAGACCAAATATATGCTGTCATCCAAGAAAGACGCGCAACACAGAGGTCTTGGTCAGAACGTCACCTTCGGCAGCTATATTTTTGAAGTAGTCAAGGACTTCGCTTACCTTGGCTCGATAGTGACACGCAGCAATGACACCAGCGCTGAGATAAAACGCAGTATAACGCTTGCTAACCACTGCTTCTTTGGGCTCAAGAGGCAACTGAGTAATAGAGCCCTCTCTCGAAAAACTAAGGTATCCCTCTACCTTAATCAACACCGTCTTCCTTTACGGCGCTGAGGCTTGGACGTTATCAAAAGCGGATGAAGAGGCTTTTGGGCGTTTCGAGAGGAAAATTCTTCGCGCAATCTTTGGTCCCGTTTGTGTAAATAGAGAGTGGAGGAGAAGATTCAACTGTACGGGCTGTACAGCGACATCGGCCTGGTTGGACGTCTTCGGATCCAACATCTGAGATGGCTAGGCTATGTTGGCGAATGGACGTCAACTCTCCGGCCCGAAGAATCTTCGACTCCAACTCCGAGGGACGGAGGTGGAAAGGCACCTCAACCAACTGGGCGTGCGGCACTGGAAGCGGCTGGCCAAAGATCGGGCTGGCTGGAGAGGCTTGTTGGTTGAGGGCCTGGTTCACCCCGAACTGTAGCGCCATCAAAGTAAGTATGTATTAATAAAATAGGAATGTGGATATACATGTATGTGAAAATGTCACTATTTCACTTACAGATCCCGAGTTGTAAGAAAACACCGTTTAATAAACGAAATACAATTCAAATTTATATAAGTATGATGGATAAGAGATTAACAAAGGGCAAGAGAGAAATGATGTTAAGCGTTAGAAAGTTACTAGTGAACCGACTAGCAATAAAATCAAGCATATTGTATTACAGCGTATTACATCTAGGATGCTGGAGGAGTGTCTGCCGTCGATCGCAATATGATCAATTTGGTTGGTGGTCGATTGATCGAAAGTCCGCCAGGTCCCCTTATGGATGTTGAGGTGTGGGAATCGTGTACTTGCTACTACCAGATTATGTCCCGCAATAAAGTCCACTAGCCTTAGTTCGTGTTCTGACGTGGTGTTGTGTAGGTTGTGCTTTCCAATGGTATATTCCAGTATATTCCAATTTGGATAATACTAGTGCAATATTTTCGGCGTTAGAGGCAGAACCTCGATGCTGTTTCAATCAAAGGAGTAACATCGTTTAAGGAAATTGGAATAGTCAACTAAAGTGATGGTATTACAATCGGCAAAAAGCACTCCTCCAATATTATAATATTACCAAATAAATTTTATAAAGCTTATAAATACTAACTAATGGAACTTCTAATTTCAGTTTTTACTCTCTGTTGTTTCTTTAAAATCCTTTCCTTGGGACATGAAAAAATGTTATTTAAAGTCTAATCGCCCTTGTTGTTCGGTTAAATATTTAGCGGATAAATAAGCTCGGGAACCAGCTTGAAAAAAATATCACTTTACTTTACTTTCACAAAGTTCGAGGTAGTTAGGGACTTCGTCTACCTTGGCTCCGCAGTGATGTGGAACAACGACATCAGTTCCGAATTCAAACGCAGAATCACCCTTGCCGATCGCTGTTTCTTTGGGCTTAGCAGGCAATTTAGTAATAGAGCCCTCGCCCGAACGACAAATTTTCAGACTCTGTATAAGACCCTTATTGTCCCGGTCCTGTTGTACGGCGCAGAAGCATGGACACTATCAAAAGCGGATGAGGGGGCCCTTGGTCGGTTCGAGAGAAGGATTTTGCGTGTGATCTTCGGGCTTATAAACGCCGACGGAGGATGGAGGGAAAGATTCAACCACGAACTTTAAGGGCTGTACAGCGACATGGGCCTTGCCAGGCGTCGACGGATTCAACGCCTAAGAAGGCTGGGCCATGTAGAGCGAATGGACACCACAGCTCCAGCCCGGAGAGTCTTTGAGTCCAACCCCGAGGGACGAAGAAGCAGAGGACGGCCGCACTTAAAATGGCGCACACAGGTGGAAGAGCACCTCAGCCAACTGGATGTGTGGCAATGGAAAAGGCTAGCAAAAGATCGTGCTAGTTGGAGGGGCAGATTGATTGAGGCCCAAGTTCACACCGAACTGTAGCGCCCATTAAGAAGAAGAATAAATACTAACTAATGGAACTTCTAATTTCAGTTTTAACTCTTTGTGGTTTCTTTAAAATCCTTTTCTTAGGACCTAGAAAAATGTTATTTAAAGCCTAATCGCCCTTATTGCTCGGTTATATATTTAGCGGATAAAAAAGCTCGGGGACCAAAAAAAAAAGTATCACTTTACTTTTTCTCTTTGTTTGGATTCCTAATCCTTCGTCCGTTTCAAGTTTCCTGTTTAGTTGTTAAATTATTCAGATGAAAAAAAAAAAATACTGTTTACATGTCTCTATCATTAATTATTTAAAGTCATCCACGGAGTACGAGGGTGATTGCATGTTAAGGTAGAGTGAAAATTAATTTACTTAAGGACCATACTTTTTAAACGGTTCAAGGGTTTAGTTTCTCTTTCACTTGACCCCGATTGAATTATAGGACTTGATCAGATTCTGTATAACAGTTAAGGCTCATAATAAAATTTCTAGTATTAACAACATATCCAATCGCATTCATGTGAGACAGCTTTAATCATTTTAACCCCTGACATCAGTCTTGAGGCAAATCAGACCGGCATGAATGCAAAGCGATTAATAGAAATTAAATCAGCATAACACAGACGTGTATTAAACTATCGAGCATCCCAGAAGCACAAGACTATTGCATGTCCAAGGTGTTCGACTAAATACATGATGAACATCAAAGGAATGTGCACAATACGCGTATCCATATACATATATGTATATACATATTGTCCCGCAATCTAGAACGAGTGCGCTCATACTATGCACTTGTCTATAGCTCATTGGCGTAAATCTTTGATTGAAAAGTTGTACGGCAAAGCCACGGACCACTGATTCTGTACTCCTATGTACAAGACTAATGAATTGGTTTCTTCCTTCTTTGCATTTGTAGAACTGATGCGGAGTAGACGAAGTTTCTGCAACACTAGACATTTCAGAATTCGTACACGATGGGAGAAAAGGAATTCGTAGCTGTTTCGAATTACGCCACGACAAATTGCAAGATGAAATTACTTCAACTAATGTACGAGTGTAGGGTGGGATTTCCAAAAGCATCCAAGTCTGAAGACCACTTGAGTGTGAAAATGGCGTTCAGACTCCAAGTTCATACAGTCTATATTAAATGTAATATCTTTTGCACTTGTATTCACGGGACAAATGGTTGTGTTTGCTCTTACATGGGTACTTGCATTTAGTATACAATTCTTAAAACATGTGCACGGAACAGGGTACAATACTTTGATACCTTCAATGAGACATTCCTTACAAAAGATAGGTTTTAAATATTACTTCAGAGGAACGTTGGTAGTTAATTTAAATTATTATTATGGCGAAACTGCATAAATATTCAGAACTGTGGTTTTATTTCGCACAGAAATGATTAATTTTCAAGTGAATATCTTCTCGTAATGAACTATATAAAAATTGCATATTTTTGAAGAGAATATACATATAAGCATAAAGGACATAGATATACGAGTAATGGAATATAGTCTGGCTTTCAGGCTTAACACTAACAGTAGTTGTTTGAATAAATATCTGATAAACACCAAAGTTAAATAGTACCAGGAATGTCTCAAATACCAGTACTCCAAGTTACAGACTAAATTAAGGGGACCTAGTCGATGTTCGTACTGGTTTACTTTATGGGTCAGGAGAAAGGACCATGTATTTGATTTTTAAAATCGATTCATTACAACAACTTTCAAGCGAAAGTTAAAAATGTTAAGTAAGGACCCTTACTTATGGAATACTGTTATGCATTTATGTATGTATATAATAGGGCTTTAAAACTTTGCGGATGGTATTGCAATTGTTGTTTTGAAGAATCCGTTGTGCTTATGTCCAAAAAGTGAAACGATGAGTGGCATCAGTTGGACTGGGGCTCACAGAACATAGGATAGAAGTACTGTCAGTAAGCAGTGGCATTATTAGATACCCACAGGTGTTGTTTGACATCTGATTTTACTTACTTACTTAAGTGGCGCTACAGTCCGTAGCCTCAACCAACAAGCGTCTCCAGCTGGCACGGTCTTTGGCCAGCTGTTTCCAGCGCCGCACGCTCAGTTGGTTTAGGTCTCCTTCCACCTGTGTGCGCCACCGCTGATGCGGCCGTCCTCTGCCGCGCCTTCCTTCCGGGACTGATTCGAAGACTCCTCGGGTCGGAGCTGTATTTTTCATGCGCTTTACATTGCCTAGCCACCTTAGACGCTGTATCCGTAGACGTAGTACCAGGCCGATGTTCTTCGCTATATCTTCTCCTCCATACACCGTTTGAACAAACGGGACCGAAGATGGTGCGCAGAATTTTGCTCTCGAAACGACCAAGGGCATCTTCATCCGCTTTTGTTAAGGTCCAAACCTCTGCGTCGTAAAGAGGGACTGGGATGATTAAGGTCTTATATACTGTCACCTTGGTTTTCCGAGAGAGGGCTCTACTTCTCAATTGCCTCTTGAGCCCACAGAAATAACGGTCGGCAAGAATGATTCTGCGTTTTATCTCAGCGCTGGTGTTGTTGTCGCTGGTCATCAGTGAGCCAAAAATTCCTTGACCACTTCAAAGTCATATCCACCCATGGTGACGTTCTGGCCAATACGTCGGTGTTGTCCGTCTCTTTTAGATGAAAGCAGATATCTGGTTTTACCCTCATTTACCTTGAGACCCATCTTAGCCGCTTCTACCTCAATGTTTGCAAAGGCGTCATTGATGTCTCGCTGTGTCCGTCCAATCACGTCAATGTCGTCAGCGTACGCAAGCAATTGTGTAGATTTGAAATAAATCCTATCTCTTGTGTTGGCCAGTAACTCTTGCACAATCTTTTCAAGTATGATGTTGAAAAAGTTGCACGACAGCGCGTCACCTTGCCTAAATCCTTTTTTAACAGCAAAGGTCTCGGTTTGCTCATTATCGACCTTAATGGAGCAGCGAGAATTCTCCATTGTCATCCGGCACAGTCGGACGAGTTTGGCAGGGATGTTAAAACTAGACATGGCTTTGTATAGCTCGTCTCTATACACGCTGTCATATGCAGCCTTGAAATCGACGAAGAGGTGGTGAGTGTCGATTTGGTATTCCTGGTTCTTCTCCAAGATCTGCCGTAGCGTAAATATTTGGTCTATTGTCGATTTACCTGGCCTGAAACCACACTGATAAGAGACGATCAGGTTATCCACAAACGGATTCAGGCGTTCACACAATACAGCAGAGAAGATCTTATATGCGATGTTAAGTAGACTTATTCCCCTATAGTTGGCGCAGTTATAGGGGTCTACTTTCTAATGGACCGGGCAAACGATGCTGAGATTCCATTCGTCGAGCATGCTTTCCCCCGACCATACCTTGCAAATGAGATGGTGCATGCACCTTACCAGCTCATCTCCAGCCTCCTTAAGAAGCTCAGCAGACAGGCCGTCTGCGCCCGCGGCTTTATTTGACTTAAGTCTTGATATCGCTATTTTGATTTCTGATTTTAGACCCTCAAATAAAGGACTGGCAAAGGACTAACAATGGCCTCGTAGGGGTAGCATCTATCCGTCGGTTTCTGGCCTGCTAAGAAGCGAGAGGAGCCACCGCAGTCGAATATCTTGCGGCACTGTTAGTAAGTCCTATCCCCACCTCCTCGCGATGCCATCTGGAGATTTCCTACGGAAATTGCAGGCGGGGAAGGGCGAATGGCGAGCCTCCTGCACCAAAAACAGGATTTGTCGGTTGGACTATGGCCTAGTAAGCCGTAACCGTAAAAAAACCACAAACTCCGAATCAACTACAAGCCTCGGATATAACGGACCGGATTAATGTTGATGACCCTTGCAAAAAACGAAAAAAGGACACTGATCTTCGGCTCTGTACGTGGAATGTTGGGTCTCTAGACAGGCCACGTGCGGATGCCCTAGGCCGCTATAAAGCGGACATAACCGCCACCCAGGAAATGCGATGGAATGGACCGGGTATAAAGCGGATGAAAAACTGCGATATTTACTCCAGCGTCTGCTATAGGGAGAGAGGACACCGATTGTTCGGATGCGGATTTGTTGTTCGAGGTGGACTAAGGCAAAAAGTCCTAAGCTTTCGGCATGTGAGCGGACTCCACGAAAGATGAGTTCTACGATCTCCTAGACAGAACGTATGCCCAATGTCACAGGTATGACATCAAAATTTTACTAGGAGACTTCAATGCTAAGCTGGGTAAGGAAAGCATCTTTGAACGAGTCATCGGCAGACATAGCCTACACGACACCACCTCCGATAACGGACACAGGCTGATTGATCTTGCTACGGGCCGAAATCTCCTTTTAGCCAGTACGCGCTTCCCGCACCTCGATGTACACAAGGACACCTGGCGGTCTTTTGATCAATCGACTACCAACCCGATTGATCACATCGCGATCGACGTCAGATACTCCTCCACTATTCTTGATGTCCGAACTTTTCGAGGGGCTAACATCGACTCGGACCACTATCTTGTAGTAGCCAAGATGCGGTTACGAATATCACGAACGTAGCGGAGTTGAAGAAAAATAAATAGTTATGTCGTCGGAGGCTACTATTGCCAGAAACCGCTCGTGCTTTTACCGATCGCGACTCCCTTAAGCTCTACAATACACCTCAATCCTCCATACTATCAATAGAACAGCAGTGAAGCCTTTGCAAACAAGCCCTAAAAATCCCTGCATCCGAAGTTTTGGGTTTCAAGGCTCCACCACGAAGAAGCACCTGGTTCGATGACGAGTGCAGGAGGATTGACACAGCGAAGCAGGATGCATATAAGTTCTAGCAGCATAAAAGAACAAGAGCAGCTCATGAGCTCTACGAGCTAAAAACAAGGCAGGAGCATAAGCTTCTCAGAAGAAAGAAGAAATAGCACGAGAAGCGCGATTGAGGATTTGGAGAGATGTTACTGCAGGCTTGACGTCCGAAAGTTGTATCAACAGTTAAAGCGAACATGCCAAAGTTATAAGGCCAGAACGGAAGCCTGCAGGGATGAGAACGGAGACCTAGTAGTAGAATTGCAGTCGATGCTGAGAATATGGAAAAACCACTTCTGCAGACTGTATAACGGCGATGTTGGTCAATATATATATTTATATATATATAGAATGATCCTTTTCTAATCGACGAAGACCGCAGAGAATTCCGCAGACGGACTGTCTGCTGAGCCCTTCAAGGCAGCTGATGATGACCTGGTTAGGAGCATGCACCAGCTCATCTGTTAGATATGGTCAGAGGAAAGCATGCCCGAGGAATGGAGTCTCAGCATTTTATGCCCGACCCACAAGAAAGGAGACCCCTCTGATTGCGCCAACTATAGAGGAATAAGTTTCCTTAACGCCTGAAGCCTGTTGTAAATAAGGTTACAAGTGCGAATTCAGGCCAGGGAAGTCCACCATCGACCAAATCTTCACACTACGGCAGATCCAGGAAAAAAACCAATGAATTTCAAGTCGACACTCACCACCCTTTTTTGTCGACTTCAAAGTCGCATACGATAACGTTATTAGAGACGAGCTATACAACGCTATGTCTACCTTTGACATACCTGCTAAGATCGTCAGACTATGCGGGATGACTTTGGAGAATGCGCGCTGCTCCATCCGACTCGGTGAACACCTTACCGATAGTTTTGATTTCTAAAAAGGATTTAGGCAGGACGATGCGCTGTCGTGTGATTTCTTCATCATCATATTAGAAATTATTGTGCAAAAATCACTAGCCAATACAGGAGGCGCAATCTATTTCAAATCCTCGCAACTCCTTGCATACGCCGACGATATTGACGTAATAGGTAGCTCACAGCGAGATGTCATTGAGGCGTTTGCGAGTATTGAGATGGAGGCGACGAAAATTGGTTTGGCGGTAAACGAGGGCAAAACTAAATATATGCTGTCATCAGAAAAGGACGCTCACCACCGACGTCTTGGCCAGAACGTTTGTATTGGCAGATATAAGTTCGAGGTAGTTAGGGACTTCGCCTACCTTGGCTCCGCAGTGACGTGGAACAACGACATCAGTTCCGAAATCAAACGCAGAATCACTCTTGCCAATCGCTGTTTCTTTGGGCTCAGGAGGCAATTGAGTAATAGAGCCCTCTCCCGAACGACAAAGTTGACTCTTTATAAGACCCTTATCATATCGGTCCTGTCGTACGGTGCAGAAGCATGGACACTATCAAAAGTGGATGAGGAGGCCCTTGGTCGTTTCGAGAGAAAGATTTTGGGCGTGATTTTCGGGCCTATAAACGCAGACGGGGAATGGAGAAGATGATTCAACCACGAACTTTACGGGCTGTACGGCAACATGAGTCTAGTCAGGCGTTTACGGATTCAATGTCTTAGATGGCTGGGCCATGTAGAGCGAATGGACACCGCCCGGAGAGTCTTTGAATCCAACCCCGAGGGACGAAGAAGCAGAGGACGACCGCATTTAAGATGGCGCACACCGTGGCGCAGTGGGTAGTGTGTTGGCTTCTGACGCCGATGAGACGGTATCGAATCCCGACACAGCCATGTCATCGAACGTGTTTTTCACGGTGTTTCTCCTCAGAGGGGCTCTGACAAAGCCCCCTGTATTAAAATTGTCATGAAAAGCTTCTCGCAATTCGCCGTTCGGAACCGGCAATAAACTGTAGGTCCCTTTCACCTATGGGAAAATGAAATCACACTCAACATGGGTGATTGAGAGAAGCTCGGCCCAGGTTCTTCATGGACTGTAACGCCAACATACATACATACACAGGTGGAAGGGGACCTCAGCCAACTGAGTGTGCGGCAATGGAAAAGGCTAGCAAAAGATCGTGCTAGTTGGAGGGGCATGTTGGTTGAGTTCACCCCAATGAAGTTCACGCCCGTTAAGAAGAAGAAGAGGAAGAAAACATTTCAATATTTCATATTTCTTCTTCTTCTTCTTTGGCGGTACAGTTCATGGCGGACCTTGACCTCCTACGGGGTTTTTGACTTGTTGGTTTTTTTACAGGTACGCCTTGCCGGGCCATAGCCTAACCGACACTTATCCTGTTCTGTGGCGCAGGAAACTCGCCATTCTCCCTTTTCCGTTCGCGATTTCAAAATGGGAATCCCCAGGTGGTACCACGAGGAGGTGGAAATAGGGCTTACTAACAGAGCTGCTAGATGTTCGGCTGCAGTGGCTTCTGCTCGCTATTTTACGGGCCAGCGCATGTCGGATACGCTACCCCTACGAAGCCTTTGTTAGTCATCTACCACCCGATTTCAAACGATGATCGGTCGGTTAATTGATTTTGTAACTTTTTCTCCAATCTATCTCACACCCTTAATGAGATTCCTAGAGTTCTGTCAATAAGTCGTACATTTAAACATTTAACGATAGTTTAGAAAAGGCAACTGTTTGGCATTAAATCCTCAAACACATTCTGCATGTTATCATGAGTCAACAAACGCAGATCATGCAACTAAAACGCGAACTACGAATAGTCCTCCGCTCATACGAAAACAGTTGTAAATTGCCTTATTATGCAAATTGAACAAATTGATGTGTAAGGTCAGTAACTTTTTCTTTTATACTGGTGTCGGCATTACGTAGTTTTGCGTTGCGTGTACAATATAATGAAACTTCGGATGCAATTCTACACTCAAGCTTACATAATTTAAAAGGGAATTCAAGGCGCAAGTTCGCATTCAGTATTAAAATTGCTGTTCATAAGGGATGTCTAGTGACAGGAAGTTGGTTTAGCACTGCGTGATAACTTCGTATGAAAAGTGGCCTGGTTACTTCCATAAAGCGGTGTAAGGAATTCAATTAATTCGCGATATTAGCATTTATAAAGATAATTGTTTACCTGTAGCATATGAGCAAGAATATAATGAAATATGAATAGCGATAAATGCTCATGTTCATGTTCACTCGCGGGGATAAGCCCTGCACATTTGTTAAGCGATATCAGCGTCAGAAGAAACTAGTGTATATTTCTCCTTTGTCTAGACCAATTATGAGTGTGTTGGACAAGAAGATGTAATTGCAAATACGGTACGCAAAAAGCCAGGCGCTACCGAACCTGTTTTAAAAGTTGAAAAGGTGTGGATTCAACAAAGATAAGTGTCGTGTATCACAGTTCCATATGAGGTGATAAAAAGTTAGGGTAGTTACTATCCCTGAATGTGTGCGCACAGCACATTGAACCCTTGTCAACCACACGATTGGAAGGCGAATTAATTCGATTTAAAAACTTTTTTAATATCGCATATGTTGCAAAATAATTTATTCGTGCTATCTGCTTTAGTATGGCTTAGAAAGGAGCCACTCGAAAAAGCAAAAAACTCGATATATCAGGTATAATTTGGGCATCATTTCGTGAATATGTTAGAGGGATGGAACACGATTTGAGTAGCTTCTATCCCCTGACGCCTTGTATTAAGTGCTTCGGACGGTCGAACCGCCAACCAAATCGACCATGAGCTCATTGACGCAAGGCACTCGTCAAACATCCTGGATGTGCGAACATTCAGAGGATCAAATGTCGACTCTGACCACTTTCTCGTAGCATCGTAGCAACAAGATTCAGAGCTCGACTGACCAATGTCAGAAAGCTGCACCAGCCCATTAGGAGGAGGTTCGATATTGGGCGCCTGGGCACACCGGAGGTTGCCAGAGTCTACAGGGAGCAGCTGAGCGAAAGACTCTACGGTATGCCTAAGTCGAACACAAATGCCAATAATATGTGGCTGCATTGCCGCTCAGCCATTCAGGAAGTAGCCGAAACCACCTTAGGATACCTACCACCCCCGACAAGAAACCCGTGGTCTGATGGCGAGTGTAAGCAGAAAAAAACAGCAACCGACGAGGCGTACCAAAAGGCGCTGCAGAGGAAAACCAGGGCAGCGCAAGAAGAGTACCGAGCCAGAAGAAGGGAGGAGAAAAAACTACTGCGACAAAAGAAAAAAATCTTCGCAGCCTCCCAGCTCAAGGATATCGAGGAGTCTAGGGATAAACATAAAACGCGAGCCTTTACAAGAAAGCCAAAGGCCTTGCAGGAGGCTTCAGAAAGGGCACCCAGGCTCTTCGAAACTGCGAGGGTAATCTTGTCACCGACCCGCAGGGAATAGTAGATGTATTTAAGCAGCATTTCCAGCAGCTGCTTGATGAGCATGACCAAGAGAGAGTGGTAGGGACTGAGGAAATCCCAACTCCAGACGCTGAAGTAGTCCTCCCACCCAGCATCGAAGAAGTCGGTACAGCTATTCAGAAGCTGAAGAACAACAAGGCCACAGGTTCAGATGGCCTGCCCGACGACTGGAATACCAGCTCTATATGCCCCATCCGCATATTTTCGGCAAAAAACCGAAAATGGCGATTTTTTTTTTATCCTTAATTTTTTACAGCTCAGTCATCAGGTAGCCGAGAGGAAGTGAAAATAAGAGTTGTAAAAATATATTCTAAGTAATATTACGCATACTTTATGATTTAGGTAGAAACTTTAAGTGAGGGTAATCAAGTGTCGCGGATTGTATATCCCTGCTCAATGTCGCTTACAAGGTCCTGTCCAGCGTTTTGTGTGAACGTCTAAAACTATTTTGCACTGCACTAATCGGCAGCTACCAGTGCGGCTTCCGGCCCGGCAAATCAACTATAGACCAAATTTTCACACTTCGACAAATCCTGGAAAAGGCCAACGAGTTTCAAATCGATACACACCATCTTTTCATCGATTTCAAAGCCACATACGACAGCATTCATCGTAATGAACTGTTTGGTGCGATGACCGAATTCAGGATCCCGGGAAAACTGATCCAGTTGTGTCGCGCCACGCTCAAAAACATGCGATGCACCGTGCAACTCGGTTCTAGAACCTCGGAACCATTCGAAACATGCACCGGATTTCGGCAAGGAGATGCGCTCTCATGTGATTCTTCAACCTGGTGCTGGAGCAGATAGTGCGACGGGCAGGCGTCAACAGGGAAGGCACCATATTTTACAAGTCCATCGACATCATCGCTTGTTCTCGCCGTGGTATTGTGGGAGCATTCACGGCGATTGAAGAACAGGCGAAACGAGTTGGTCTTAACATCAGTGAGGACAAAACGAAATAGGTACATACTGTCAAGCAAAAACCAATCCGTCGCTCACCACCTGGGACAAAATATAACAATTGACAGCTACAATTTCGAGGTAGTTAAGGAATTTGTTTACCTCGGGGCAAACGTAAATCCCACAAATGACACCACAGTGTCATTATGTAAATTTATGCCGATTCCGGCATAGAATCGCCCTTGGCAACCGCTGCTACTTCGGCTTGTCCAAACAACAGGGGTCAAAACTCCTCACTCGAAAGACCAAAGTCATGCATTACAAAACGCTCCTTCTGCCAGTCTTGCTGTACGGAGCCGAAAGCTGGACGATAAGCAGGACAGCGGAGCTGATTTTGGGTTCTTTCGAAAGAAAAATTCTGCGCCGGATATATGGTCCTGTCTGTGAGGAAGGTGAATGGAGAAGAAGACACAACCGCGAACTCTACGAGCTGTACCAAGATGTGAATGTAGTCCGGAAGGCAAGGACCCGTCGACTACACTGGCTCGGCCACATCGAGCGCATGGACATCAACGCTCCAGCTAAGAGGGTCTTCAACTCCGAGCCTCCTGGTTCGAGAAGAAGGGAAAGACCGAACCTCCGATATAAAGACCAAGTAATCGCGGATGTAAGACATGTTGGTCTTGACAACTGGAAGCAGCGTGCCCGGGACCGTCAACGATATAAGGCAGCTATAGCTCAGGCTCAGATCCTCCATGGATCGCTGGCCTGATAAGTAAGTAAAGTAAGTATGTATATATGTATATCCCTCTCACAATTTGATAGTTATTTCTCCGACCCGTCGCTGAAGCGGGCCATCATGAGCGCTAAGAGAAAGAAAAAAAACATCAAAATTTCTAGCGAGAAAGATGACAACGATAGAGAACAAAACGGAAACAAAGGCGGCTGTAGGAAAACCAGGATTAACATCAATGATGCATTTACTCCATACACTCGAGCACTGCTCGTGCAGACGAAAGAAGTAAAGAAGCGAAAAAGTTATAGATATGTATTGTTTAATAACAATCAGATACTTATTAGAAAAACAAGAGGGCGGGAAAGTCATTTCAGTGTCATTCATCCATGATCTTGCTCTCATTTAAATACGTTTCTCCAATTTTAATTACCAAAAAGATGACTTTTGCTTAATGTTAATAAAACTGATTTTTAGAAAGTAGACAAAAAAAAAAAAAAAAAAAAAAAGCAACACAGAATGTGGATATTGTAAAGCGAACAAAACAAAAGTTTGCCCATATGCCTATGCCGAATGTGGTTAAAAAGTCAACGTACGAATAAAATACGAACTAAGAGCTGTGCATGATTAATGCGCTTTCTTTCCTTCTAAATCTCTATTTATTCTAACCTTGTTGGTCTCTCTTGTCACTTATTTTTTCTGGTGTAAATGTGTGTGCAATTCCTTATGTAAATAAGACGAAACAGATATGACGTGCATAAAGTATAAAAAACAAACAAGAAAAGTAAGAAGACATCCTTAAGCAGTGTCGCAGCAAATGCTATGCTTCTGTTGTCTTACGAATTTTTTTTTTTCAGAACGCCACAATATTAGTTTCGTGCATTATTCATGTTGACGTCCCAAGGCTGGCTATATGGAGAACGATCCAAGTGGATCCATGGTTCGCATCCACTGATTTTGCACCGTAAGAGACGTTCGTCCAGGCGATACAAAATTCAACATTTTCTTAGGAGTATTCCTTTCTGTCACTTTCTCTACTACAGATACGATTCTTCATATTTATACATAAAATCGTTTCATGAAATTTAAAGAGACAAAGGGCGACTTTTGGGATTAACTAAAGCGAATTTGTTGAATGTAGCTTTCTTTTTTTACGTAAGATAAGCATATACACATACACATTCATTCGATGTACAATTAGTTACAATTTACTAGGATTCAGTTAAATAAAGCAAACGATTGCCGAGCACTTGTGTTCAACGTTACCATAATAACTGTTTTATTTAAACACAGTATGCATGTGCTCGTTGAAAGCTCTACGGAGCCGGTGAAATTATTCTTGAGCATAGTTATGAGTGGCTCATTCGTGATTGACAAAGACCCGTGAGGTGGTCCTGGTGCAGTGGTTAACATCATCGACCGCCGAGCGGAAGGTTTATGGTTCAAATTCGCTTCATAAGCCAAGCAAAAGTAGTTCCTATACGGACAAAAAGTATGCAACGCAGTTGTGAATGGAAAGTGACCGGACGTACTGCTGCAGGCATAACACTCACAGTAGATGGTCAACAGAAATTCATCCTCTGCGTATGCAATATTAAAAAGATCTCGAACGAATTACTACAAACTTTAACCAAACGCGGAATTCGGTCGGCTCTCGTCCTTTATAGGACAACCACCCCAGAGAGTAGTGAACGAACATCAACGACTCAAACCACTGCACTCCGTTCGGGTTGTGTGCGTCAACACATCATAAGAGAATATACAAGAAACTCTTGAACCTGCGCGAGTTTCTAAAAAACAAAAAGATTGAAATTGCTTGCAATCAGTAGTCTCAGGTGTCATGTAGACATATAGTGGGAAACAAAACTGTCCGGATATTTTGCACTTCTACGGTTATTTTGTCAAAATGAAAACACTAACATTAGTTTTACAAATATTAAATATTTTTAATTTATTTTTTCAATTCAACATTTATCTAATAATTAAGTAACAAAAACTCTTATTAAAACAGTTAATTTCAAAAAGAAAAAAAAAACAAAAACTGCGAAACTCCGTATCCGGACACTTTTGCACATTAACCTTAAAATGAGAATACTATTTAAAAGGGGAATTCCCATGGTATTGGTATATTGTATTTTTATATGTATCGTAAGGGTTTTCCATTATATGGAAGATTCTGCAGTGTTTCGAGCTTAAATTATTACTTGTTAAGGCAAAATTTAAATCCATCTTGAAAATAGTGTTGTAAATTTGTTACATTAAAATTATTCATGCAGTAGGATGCTAAACCGTTACAACTTAATAAAACAACAGTTAACAATATTAAAAAACGCCGAAATGTGATTTGTTCAAACAATATTGGGGGTCGACCAAGAATCATTTCTGATGTTGATGCTCGGTTGATGGAACGGTTGCTTCATAATAAGGACATTCGAACACCCAAAAATGCTGCAAAAGCTATAAACAAAGATGTTAGTACATGGACAGCTAGACGTGCTGTGGCCAGCTTAAAATAGACGAAGTCGACGTATGAAGTTCTGTAAGGAGCACAATAAATGGACTGTAGATGACTGGAAAAGGGTTATTTGGAGTGAGTCAATAGTTAATCGTTACCAATCAGATGGGGAAGAATACTACTGGCATCGAATTCATGAGCGAATCAAAAAGCGTCATATAAAGCAAAAAACCGGCCAAGTGCGAGTCGGACTCGCGCACGAAGGGTTCCGTACCATCTGTTTATATAAATATGAAAGAGACTATGTACCTCATCAGTCATCATATTAAATCACATTTTTTGTATGATGACCGATCTCGGTTGCAGGCAGGTTATCGGCACATTACTTTGATAATCAAAAATCTTCATGATGAGATATAGTTGATCATCAAAGTGTCCATTGAATTCAAATCAATTATCTTACTTGACAGCAACGATGTGAAAAGGTGAATAACAATAATGGGAAATATGGGAAAAAGGTTTGCAGCTAGGATTAATTCATCAAAGACACAAAAGAGATCAAAACTGGGAAGTTTGCTTATGGTTGTGGGATATTGTCGACTAACCTTAGTTCAGTATGTGACCACAAGGATTTTTTGGATGAAAATCATGTCTGTTGTATGGGAGCCCCCCTTAAATATTCATTTTGTTCTGTTTTTAGTATTTGCCGTGGTAGCAACAGAAATACATCATCTGCGAAAATTTCAACTGTCTAACTATCACGGTTCCTAAGATACAGCCTAGTGACAGACGGACGGACGGACGGACAGCGAAATTTTAGTAATAGGGTTCCATTTTTCCTTTGGGTACGGAACCCTAACAATGAAACACGGCGGCGGAGGGATAATGGTTTGGGGCTGTTGCACTTGATGGCACATCGGGCCGGCTTCCTCTATTTTACGCTGGCGACCAAACCTAGGTTAGGTAGGTTTATTGATACATATGATTTGCGAAAACTAGAAAAAAAAATCAACGTCCCGTACAAAATCTGTTGTGCCCGCAGTGCCGGTCGTCGCTTCACTCACTCCCGCTGTCACTCTCGGCCGCTGTCATCTCCCAATTCGCCGCATCTGGGTCCACGTTGCCACCTACACGGCCGTCCTGGGATTCGACTGCCCCAGTTGTACGAACTACACCTTCAGCATCTTCTTCTTCTTCTTCGGATTCGGAATCAGGCTGGAACGTGCGCCACCGCTTCATATAGTTAGCGGCCGTCGAAGTCTGGTTGGGCCCCTCGTGGTCTCCGATTTTCCGGACCCATGACCTATCGTTGCCACACACCTTGACAATTCATATGGCCCAGGATACTTTGGGAAGAGCTTCTGTCCCGTAGCAAACTGCGTTTTTTCTATTGCTACCAACTCACCGAGAGTGTACCTGGGCGCTCTCTTCCACTTCCGGTCGTAGGTTTTCTTGTTCTCTTCTTGCACTTCCCGTATCTGCCTTTTCGCTTCCGCTGTCATTTGCTGACGATCGTCTTCGAACGCAACCAGAATCTCGTCTTACAGAAGCTGCCTCAAATTGATGTCGTCTTCCGTAGCCATTTTAACGCCCAACATCAACTCGAAAGGAGTCCTTCCGGTACTCCGCGACACTGTAGAGTTTATGACGCTTTGCACTTTGGGAACGAATCGGTACCATTTTGATGGTTCCTCAATGGTAAGGCGCCTTAGCACTTGAATGATGGTCTTGTTCCTTCTCTCCGCCTGCCCGTTGCCACCGGGGACACCGATCGTTACGAGATGGTGTTCGATACTTCTCTCCGAGCAATACTTCTCGAAGTCATTGGAAGTGAATGCCAATCCTTTGTCAGATATAATACGTCGGGGGTGACCAAAAACCTGCGATTGTACATCCAAGCGGTTGATGACTTCGCTAGAGTTCGCGCTTTTCACGAAATACATCCAGGTAAATTTATAGAAAGCATCTACCACTACAAAAATGTTTCGATAGTTTTTCGCCGTGGGTGGGAGCGGCCCGATATGATCAAGGTGGTACGTGTGCAATGGTTGATCAACTTTGGCAATTGGGTGAAGTAGCGACTCCCGCTTGCCGGTCTTCTTCGCAGCGAGGATACAGGGGATGCAATTGCTGATGACATCAGCGACCTTTCGGTCCTATTGAGGGATAAAGAAATCGTCTTTAATTAGTTTTGAAACCTTACCGACACCAAAGTGCCCCTTCTCATGGACCATGAGGATGATTTGCTTCTGCAGCGACTTGGAAACTACCAAAACGTAAGTGCCCTCAATGCACTTGAATAGCGCACCGCCTCGGATGTAATAGTCTTCATAAGAGCCGGTTTTCGCAAGGGCCCCTCTAATGGCGCAACAAACCTTTCCTGTGCGTTCCTAACAGCTTAGACAGCATAGACCCCCACTGGATGGCGGCTTAGCGCGTCGACGTGGCGCATTGCGGTACGAGACCTATGATGAACTTCGCAATTGAATTCCTCTAACTGAAGGGCCCAATGTGCAACGCGACTATTCAAACCCTTCTTTGCCATGGTATCCTGGAATGCCTTGCAATCGGTGAAAATCTCAAACCTCAACCCAAGCAAGTAGATGCGGAGACTTTTAAGAGCCTTGACTATGGCGAGCACTTCGAGGTCGTAGCTTGTATAATTCTTTTCCGCGCGGGAGGTTTTGAAGCTAAGGAAGAATACTGGGTGATATAGGCCATCGTCGTGTTTTTGTACCAGCACGGCTCCGTATCCATCTTTGGAGGCGTCGGTATGCAACTGAGTGGGCAAATGCGGATTGAAAAGCTTCAACACCGGCTCTTGGCATAACAGATTCTTCAACTTGGTGTAAGCTTCTTCTCGGCAAGGTCCCCATGCAAACTTGGCATCTCGTTTGGTTAAGTCGGATAAGGGCTTTGCGATAGTGGCATAACTGGGGATGAATTTGCGAAAATAGTCGGTCAATCCGAGAAACTGCATACCCGACTTAACGTTCTTCGGCATCCGCCTTTGTCTTCTCCTCAGACGGTTTGATGCTGCCGTTTGTGATCACGTGCCCAAGAAACCTTACTTAAGTTCGAAGAAAGGCACACTTCATCCAAAACCTGCCTTAACTTCTCGATCCCTTCCTCTTCGGTTTTGGCAGGGATGATCAAATCGTCGATATAAGCTTAAACGACTCCTCGACGCTTTAGATCTTGAAGAACAAAATGTACGTACCGTAGTGTGCCGGTGAGCTCTCAAGCTGCCGGCCACCTACAGTGTGCCGGTGAGCTCTCGAGCTGCCGGCCACCTACAGTGTGCCGGTGAGCTCTCGAGCTGCCGGCCACCTAGAGTGTGCCGGTGAGCTCTCGAGCTGCCGGCCACCTACAGTGTGCCGGTGAGCTCTCGAGCTGCCGGCCACCTATAGTGGCCTGGTGAGCTGTCGTGCTGCCGGCCACCTATAGGGCCCTGGTGAGGTATCGTGCCGCCGGCCACATATAGTGGCCTGGTGAACTGTCGTGCTGCCGGCCACCTGTAGTTGCCTAGTGAGCTGTAGAGCTGCAGGCCATCTACAGTTTGCCTGTGAGCTCTCGAGCTGCCGGCCACCTATAGTGGCCTGGTGAGCTGTCGAGCTGTCGTGCTGCCGGCCACCTATAGTGGCCTGGTGAGCTGCCGTGCTGCCGGCCACCTATAGTGGCCTGGTGAGCTTTCGAGATGCCGGCCACCTATAGTGGCCTGCTGAACTGTCGTGCTGCCGGCCACCTATAGTGGCCTGCTGAGCTGTCGTGTTGCCGGCCACCTTCAGAGGCCTGCTGAGTACTCACGCTGAGGGCCATCTATAGTGGCCTGGCGAACTGTCGTGCTGCCGGCCACCTATAGGTGGCCTGGAGTTGTCGAGCTGACGCCCACCAATAGTGGCTTGGTGAGCTGTCGTGCTGCCGGCCACCTACAGAGGCCTGCTGAACTCTCAAGCTGCCGGCCACCTATAGCGGCCTGGTGAGCTGTCTTACTGCCGGCCACCTATAGTGACCTGGTGAGCTCCCAAGCTGCCGGCCACCAATAGTGGCCTGGTGAGCTGTCGAGGTGCCGGCCACCTATAGTGGCCTGGTGAGCTGTCGTGCTGCCGGCCACCTACAGTGGCTTGCTGAGCTCTCAAGCTGCCGGCCACCTGTAGTGGCCTGGTTAGCTGTCGTGCTGCCGGCCACCTATAGGGCCCTGGTGAGCGGTCGTACCGCCGGCCACCTATAGAGGCCTGGTGAGCTGTAGAGCTGCAGGCCACCTACAGTGTGCCGGGGAGCTCTCGAGCTGCCGGCCATCTACAGTGTGCCGGTGAGCTCTCGAGCTGCCGGCCACGTATAGTGGCCTGCTGAGCTCTCAAACTGCCGGCCACCAATAGTCGCTTGGTGAGCTTTCGTGCTGCCGGTCACCTATAGTGGCCTGGTGAGCTGTCGTGCTACCGGCCACCTATTTTGGCCTGGTGAGCTGTCGTGCTGCCGGCCACCTGTAGTGGCCTGGTGAGCTGTCGTGCTGCCGGCCAACTACTGTGGCCTAGTGAGCTGCAGAGCTGCAGGCCACCTACAGTGTGCCGGTGAGCTCTCGAGCTGCCGGCCACCAACAGTGTGCCCGTGAGCTGTCGTGCTGCCGGCCACCAATAGTGGCCTGGTGAGCTATCGTGGTGCAGGCCATCTATAGTGGCCTGGTGAGCTGTCGAGATGCCGGCCACCTACAGTGTGCCCGTGAGCTGTCGTGCTGCCGGCTACCAATAGTGGCCTGGTGAGCTGTCGTGCTGCCGGCCACCTATAGTGGCCTGGTGAGCTGTCGTGGTGGAGGCCATCTATAGTGGCCTGGTGAACTGTCGAGATGCCGGCCACCTATAGTGGCCTGCTGAGCTGCCGTGCTGCCGGCCACCTATAGTGGCCTGCTGAGCTGTCGCGCTGCCGGCCACCTATAGTAGCCTGGTGAGCTGTCGTGCTGCCGGCCACCTATTGTGGCCTGGTGAGCTGTCGTGCTGCCGGCCACCTACAGTGGCCTAGTGAGCTGCAGAGCTGCAGGCCACCTACAGTGTGCCGGTGAGCTCTCGAGCTGCCGGCCACCAACAGTGAGTCGGTGAGCTCTCGAGCTGCCGGCCACCAACAGTGTGCCCGTGAGCTCTCGAGCTGCCGGCCACCTACAGTGTGCCGGTGAGCTCTCGAGCTGCCGGCCACCTATAGTGGCCTGGTGAGCTGTCGTGTTGCCGGCCACCTATAGTGGCCTGGTGAGCTGTCGTGATGCCGGTCGCCTATAGTGGGCTGGTGAGCTGTCGAGATGCCGGCCACCTATAGTGGCCTGGTGAGCTGTCGTGTTGCCGGCCACCTATAGTGGCCTGGTGAGCTGTCGTGATGCCGGCCGCCTATAGTGGGCTGGTGAGCTGTCGAGATGCCGGCCACCTACAGTGTACTGGTGAGCTGTCGAGCTGCCGGCCACCTATAGTGGCCTGGTGAGCTGTCGAGCTGTCGTGCTGCCGGCCATCCATAGTGGGCTGGTGACCTGTCGAGATTACGGCCACCTGCAGTGTACTGGTGAGCTGTCGAGCTGCCGGCCACCTATAGTGGCCTGGTGAGCTGTCGTGATGCCGGCCGCCTATAGTGGGCTGGTGAGCTGTCGAGATGCCGGCCACCTACAGTGTACTGGTGAGCTGTCGAGCTGCCGGCCACCTATAGTGGCCTGGTGAGCTGTCGTGCTGCCGGCCACCTATAGTTGCCTTGTGAGCTGTAGAGCTGCAGGCCACCTACAGTGTGCCTGTGAGCTCTCGAGCTGCCGGCCACCTATAGTGGCCTGGTGAGCTTTCGAGCTGTCGTGCTGCCGGCCATCTATAGTGGCCTGGTGAGCTGTCGTGCTGCCGGCCGCCTATAGTGGGCTGGTGAGCTGTCGTGCTGCCGGCCATCTATAGCGGTTTGGCGACCTGTCGTGCTGCCGGCCATTTATAGTGGCCTGGTGAGCTGTCGTGCTGCCGGCCGCCTATAGTGGCCTGGTGAGCTGTCGTGCTGCCGGCCATCTAGAGTGGTTTGGCGACCTGTCGTGCTGCCGGCCACCTACAGTGTGCCGGTGAGCTCTCGAGCTGCCGGCCACCTACAGTGGCCTAGTGAGCTGTCGAACTGTCGTGCTGCCGGCCACCTATAGTGGCCTGGTGAGCTCTCGTGCTGCCGGCCACCTATAGTGGCCTGGTGAGCTCTCGTCCTGCCGGCCACCAATAGTGGCCTGGTAAGCTGTCGTACTGCCGGCCACCTATAGTGGCCTGGTTAGCTGTCGTGTTGCCGGCCACCTATAGTGGCCTGGTGAGCTGTCATACTGCCGGCCACCAATAGTGGCCTGGTGCACTGTCGAGCTGCCGGCCACCTTTAGTGGCCTGGTGAGCTGACGAGCTGCCGGCCACCTACAGTGTGCCGGTGAGCTCTCGAGCTGCCGGCCACCTATAGTGGCCTGGTGAGCTGTCGTGTTGCCGGCCACCTATAGTGGCCTGGTGAGCTGTCGTGATGCCGGTCGCCTATAGTGGGCTGGTGAGCTGTCGAGATGCCGGCCACCTATAGTGGCCTGATGAGCTGTCGTCTTGCCGGCCACCTATAGTGGCCTGGTGAGCTGTCGTGATGCCGGCCGCCTATAGTGGGCTGGTGAGCTGTCGAGATGCCGGCCACCTACAGTGTACTGGTGAGCTGTCGAGCTGCCGGCCACCTATAGTGGCCTGGTGAGCTGTCGAGCTGTCGTGCTGCCGGCCATCTATAGTGGGCTGGTGAGCTGTCGAGATTACGGCCACCTGCAGTGTACTGGTGAGCTGTCGAGCTGCCGGCCACCTATAGTGGCCTGATGAGTTGTCGTGATGCCGGCCGCCTATAGTGGGCTGGTGAGCTGTCGAGATGCCGGCCACCTACAGTGTACTGGTGAGCTGTCGAGCTGCCGGCCACCTATAGTGGCCTGGTGAGCTGTCGTGCTGCCGGCCACCTATAGTGGCCTGGTGAGCTGTCGTGCTGCCGGCCACCTATAGTTGCCTTGTGAGCTGTAGAGCTGCAGGCCACCTACAGTGTGCCTGTGAGCTCTCGTGCTGCCGGCCACCTATAGTGGCCTGGTGAGCTGTCGAGCTGTCGTGCTGCCGGCCATCTATAGTGGCCTGGTGAGCTGTCGTGCTGCCGGCCGCCTATAGTGGGCTGGTGAGCTGTCGTGCTGCCGGCCATCTATAGTGGCTTGGCGACCTGTCGTGCTGCCGGCCATTTATAGTGGCCTGGTGAGCTGTCGTGCTGCCGGCCGCCTATAGTGGCCTGGTGAGCTGTCGTGCTGCCGGCCATCTAGAGTGGTTTGGCGACCTGTCGTGCTGCCGGCCACCTATAGTGGCCTGGTGAGCTGTCGTGCTGCCGGCCACCTATAGTGGCCTGGTGAGCTGTCGTGTTGCCGGCCACCTATAGTGGCCTGGTGAGCTGTCGTGATGCCGGCCACCCATAGTAGCCTGGTGCGCTGTCGAGCTGCCGGCCACCTATAGTGGCCTAGTGAGCTGTCGAGCTGTCGTGCTGCCGGCCACCTATAGTGCCCTGGTGAACTGTGGTGCTGCCGGCCACCTATAGTGGCCTGGTGAGCTTTCGTGCTGCCGGCCATCTATAGTGGCCTGGCGACCTGTCGTGCTGCCGGCCACCTATAGGTGGCCTGGAGTTGTCGAGCTGCCGGCCACCTATAGTGGCCCGCTCAACTGTCGTGCTGCCGGCCACCTATAGTAGCCTGGTGACCTATCGTGCCGTAGGCTACCTATAGTGGCCTGCTGAGCTCTCAAGCTGCCGGCCACCTATAGCGGCCTGGTGAGCTGTCTTACTGCCGGCCACCTAAAGTGACCTGGTGAGCTCCCAAGCTGCCGGCCACCAATAGTGGATTGGTGAGCTGTCGAGGTGCCGGCCACCTATAGTGGCCTGGTGAGCTGTCGTGCTGCCGGCCACCTACAGTGGCTTGCTGAGCTCTCAAGCTGCCGGCCACCTGTAGTGGCCTGGTTAGCTGTCGTGCTGCCGGCCACCTACAGTGGCCTAGTGAGCTGCAGAGCTGCAGGCCACCTACAGTGTGCCGGTGAGCTCTCGAGCTGCCGGCCACCAACAGTGTGTCGGTGAGCTCTCGATCTGCCGGCCACCAACAGTGTGCCGGTGAGCTCTCGAGCTGCCGACCACCTACAGTGTGCCCGTGAGCTCTCGAGCTGCCGGCCACCTACAGTGTGCCGGTGAGCTCTCGAGCTGCCGGCCACCTATAGTGGCCTAGTGAGCTGTCGAACTGTCGTGCTGCCGGCCACCTATAGTGGCCTGGTGAGCTCTCGTGCTGCCGGCCACCTATAGTGGCCTGGTGAGCTCTCGTGCTGCCGGCCACCAATAGTGGCCTGGTAAGCTGTCGTACTGCCGGCCACCTATAGTGGCCTGGTGAGCTGTCGTGTTGCCGGCCACCTATAGTGGCCTGGTGAGCTGTCATACTGCCGGCCACCAATAGTGGCCTGGTGCGCTGTCGAGCTGTCGGCCACCTTTAGTGGCCTGGTGAGCTGACGAGCTGCCGGCCACCTATAATGGCCTGGTGAGCTGTCGTGTTGCCGGCCACCTATAGTGGCCTGGTGAGCTGTCGTGATGCCGGTCGCCTATAGTGGGCTGGTGAGCTGTCGAGATGCCGGCCACCTATAGTGGCCTGGTGAGCTGTCGTGCTGCCGGCCATCTAGAGTGGTTTGGCGACCTGTCGTGCTGCCGGCCACCTATAGTGGCCTGGTGAGCTGTCGTGCTGCCGGCCACCTATAGTGGCCTGGTGAGCTGTCGTGTTGCCGGCCACCTATAGTGGCCTGGTGAGCTGTCGTGATGCCGGCCACCTATAGTGGCCTGGTGTGCTGTCGTGATGCCGGCCACCTATAGTGGCCTGGTGTGCTGTCGTGATGCCGGTCGCCTATAGTGGGCTGGTGAGCTGTCGAGATGCCGGCCACCTATAGTGGCCTGGTGAGCTGTCGACCTGCCGGCCACCTACAGTGTGCCGGTGAGCTCTCTAGCTGCCGGCCACCTATAGTGGCCTGCCTCCTATAGTGGCCTGGTGAGCTCTCGTGCTGCCGGCCACCTATAGTGGCCTGGTGAGCTGTCGTGGTGCCGGCCACCTATAGTGGCCTGGTGAGCTGTCGTTCTGCCGGCCACCTATAGTGGCCTGGTGAGCTGTCGTGCTGCCGGCCACCTACAGAGGCCTGGTGAGCTGTCGAGATGCCGGCCACCTATAGTGGCCTGGTGAGCTGTCGACCTGCCAGCCACCTATAGTGTCCTAGTGAGCTGTAGAGCTGCAGGCCACCTACAGTGTGCCGGTTCGAAAATAAAAAAAAATTAAACTGACAGGTACTCGAGCTTATTGGTCATGTGTCCTCAAGCACACATATGTAAGTATGTAAATATATCAAGACAACAAATCATATGTCATCTACGAAATAAAAACAGGTAATAAGTGCAGAAAAACAAAGTCTAAAACACATTCGCTGTTTTTATCAGTACCACCATGTTCCAGTTTGCAGTGTGCATGCATCACATGGAAA
The DNA here is from genome assembly GCA_951905685.1 of Eumerus sabulonum. Taxonomy (NCBI): domain Eukaryota; kingdom Metazoa; phylum Arthropoda; class Insecta; order Diptera; family Syrphidae; genus Eumerus; species Eumerus sabulonum. The sequence goes on from OX645061.1 coordinate 87,909,015, forward strand.
ACATTTCACATAAAATCAGGAAATCAAATACCCATTTATCATATCAACTATGTACCAGCATTTCTGGGTTCGAGTTCCTGATAAGGGGAATTCATTCAATGATTTATGAGCAAGGTTCGTTGGTTTTTTACTTCATCTTTTTTCCATATACAGCTTTGTCAAAACGCCAAACAAACAAACAGGCTAATGGATAAGCAAGTAAAACAATAGGTTCTATTTAATGTATGACATTACGCTATTAATCCTTTCAGGAGCATCTACCCTATCTAGCATATTCCCATTGATGTTATCTTTTATTTTTTTTCGCAATTAAGACAGCAGTTGTGCTTTATGACCAAAAACATGCACCTTTTGCTAGTCAAGGTAAGAATGAAACAAAAATAATGAGCCCAATCGACGTATACTCGTTCGAGTACATAGCTTAGATGATCATTTTCATTTCACGGTAGTCTTCTTCTGTAGCGAACTAAATTGCAAAAATGTCGGATTTGATAGCGCAACCAAGCTCACCCATCCATGTTGTACAACAGTCAACAAGACGACAAAAGTCATCGCCAAAAAGCAATTAAGTATTCGTGCAAAAGGACGACGTCACTCTGGGTCGCTACAACATACAAACTACATTGAAATCCTTGCGAAATCAGGTTCGTCTCTATTCATTTTCCAATTTTGTTCAACGCACGTTAAGGTATGAACAGTGCTAGGTAACAATGACATGTCGTTAATATCTTTTCGAGAGATAATATGGTCTTTAAACGTGGGTACTAAACACATGAATGACGACATTTGATTCGCTGATGAAGATAAATAAAGGCAATTTTATTGAAATATGGACGACATGAATATCGGATTATTTATAAAAAACACCTCCTGTTAAATTCACGTTGTAGTTCTTGTAATTTAGCTATTTCGTAGGAGTTTGTATTCCTTAAATTGTTTTTAGGCAAATGTAGAAACCTCTTACACGCAGCGAACGTGCGGGTCGAAACAGCAAGTAATGAGCCTGAATCAACAAATGTCTTACTGACCCTATGCGGGCACTCTAGAACAAAAAATATTCTTCTTCTTTGGTGGCGTTACAGCCCATGAAGGACCAGAGCCAAGCTTCCCTTCAATCACCCATGTTGTGTGTGATTTATTTATCACACAGGTGAAAGGGACTTACAGTTTAATGCCGATTCCGAACGGCGTGAGTTGAGAAGCTTTTTCCAAGCAAGTTATACTACGGGGGGGTTTGCCAGTACCCCGCCCAGGAGGGACGCCATGAAATAAACATTCGATGGCGTTGGTGTTATCGGGATCCGAACTCGCTCATCGTGCGTCAGAGTCCAACAAACTAACTGCTGCGCCATCGCGCCCTCGGCGCAGGTTATTTTTTGATTAAAAACAAAAAAAGGTAATAATAATAATAATAAGGTAAGCAAGGCAAAAAGAACATGCCATAGCTACAAGGCCAGAGCGGCGGCCTCCAGGGATGAAAATGGAAAACTGGTAGTAGAGTCGCAGTCGATGCTAAGGATTTGGAAAGACGGCGATGATAGACCAGATACCGCTGTCAGGCAGAACGAGCCATTCGTAATGGACGACGATGTAACAGAATTCAGTCAACCCAACCTAGACGAAGTCAAAATAGCGATATCAAGACTTAAGTCTAATAAAGCCGCGGGCGCAGACGGCCTATCGGCTGAGTTTTTTTTTAAGGCGGCTGGAGATGAGCTGGTAAGGTGCAACTTATTTGCAAGGTATGGTCGGAGAAAAGCATGCCCGACAAATGGAATCTCAGCATCGTTTGCCCGGTCCATATGAAAGGAGACCCCTATATAAGATCTTCTCTGCAACGCCTGAAACCGTTTGTGGATAACCTGATCGGCTCTCATCAGTGTGGTTTCAGGCCAGGTAAATCCACAATCGACCAAATATTTACGCTACGGCAGATCTTGGAGAACATTCAGGAATACCAAATCGGCACTCACCACCTCTTTGTCGATTTCAAGGCTGCGTATGGCACCGTGTATAGAGATGAGTTATACAAAGCCATGTATCCCTGGCAAACCCGTCCGACTGTGCAGGGTGCAATGGAGAATTCTCGCTACTCCATTAAGGTCGGTAATGGGCAAACCGAGACCTTTGATGTTAAAAAAGGATTTAGGCAAGGTGACGCGCTGTCATGTAACTTTTTCAAAATCGTGCTTGAAAAGATCGTGCAAGAGTCACTGGCCAACACAAGAGGTACGATTTATTTCAAGTCTACCCAATTGCTTGCGTACGCCGACGACATTGACGTGATTGGACGGACACAGCGAGATTTCAATGAGGCCTTTGTAAGCATTGAGGTAGAAGCAGCTAAGATGGGTTTCAAGGTTAATGAGGGTAAGACCAATCATCTGCTTTCATCCAAGAGAGACGGACAACACCGACGTATTGGCCAGAACGTCACCATGGGCGGATATAACTTTGAAGCTGTCAAGGAATTCGTCTACCTTGGCTCACTGATGACCAGCGACAACAACACCATCGCTGAGATAAACGCAGAGTCACTCTTGCCAACCGCTGTTCCTTTGGGCTCAAGAGGCAATTGAGAAGTAGAGCCCTCTCTCGGAAAACCAAGGTGACTCTAGAAGACCTTAATCATCCCAGTCCTCCTTTACGGCGCACAGACCCTAACAAAAGCGGATGAAGATGCCCTTGGTCGTTTCGAGAGGAAAATTATGCGCACTATCCACGGTCCCGTTTGTTCAAACGGTGTATGGAGGAGGAGATATAATGAAGAACTGTCCGGGTTGTATAGCGACATCGGCCTGATACGACATCTACGGATACAGCGTCTAAGGTGGCTAGGCCATGTAGAGCGCATGGAAAATACAGCTCCGACCCGCCTCTCCACAGTTTGCACAGATAGGAGATTCATCAAGGCCAAACCTGTAAAGATAGGCCCGGAAGCAGCCATGTCCAGTTATGAACTTCTTCTTCTTCTTTGGTGGGGTTACAACCCATGAAGGACCAGAGCCAAGCGTCTCTCAATCACCCATGTTGTGTGTGATTTATTTTCCACACAGGTGAAAGGGACTTACAGTTTAATGACGATTCCGAACTGCGTGAGTCGAGAAGCTTTTTCCAGGCAAGTTATACTACGGAGGGTTTTGCCAGTACCACGCCGAGGAGGGACGCCGCGAAATAAACATTCGATGGCGTTGGTGTTATCTTAATCCGAACTCGCTCATCGTGCGCCAGGGTCCAACACACTAACCACTGCGCGCTCTGCGGTTATGAACTGGGTGAGTTAAAAATCTACTTCTCCGTGATGCCGGTTTATCCAACTTTGTATGTCCGCTATAAATCGATGGGTCCGTCTTCCCTTTGATGACTGATTCCATCTCTCCTGCCATATTTCAACGCTGTCTTTCTTCCAGTTTAATATCTCTGACTGGGGGTTCCTGAATTTTGACGTCGTAGGACCTTTGCAACTCGATGGCCAAGATATCGGCTGGTAGCATTCCAGCAATTACACATATAGCATCATCCGATACCGTCCGAAAAGCGTTACCCACTTTTAATACGGATAGTCGGTTGGTGGAATTTACTCTTCTTGAGTGGGACTTAGTTTTCATCGCCTTTGCCCATATTGGTGCCGCGTACAAAATTATTGACTGCGCCACTCTTGACAAAACTAGGCTTATTTGCTGCCTGGGTCCACAGTATACAACAATATATATGTAAGTGTATGACGTGGGGCCGACGTGGTGTTTGCCGAATCTAAAGAAAAGTATATATGAGAACCTTGGTGTAAAAGATGGGAGTACGAGCCTGGCACGCGCTCATAAGCAAAATGGAATTTATTTAAATAAAACAATTAATTTCAAAAACGCTCCATAAAATATGTTTCATTTTCAAGGATAAGATCTTACTCATCTTCTTCTGATTATCCACGCTAAGGTCTATACTTAGCTAGTCACGTATCTCCTTCGTTTTTTATGCCTCACGGCAATATATTTAACATGAAACCAGCAATTAATATAGCTAGTGCCAGCGGCGGATACTATATCAAGCGAGCTCCAGCCTAGCATACACAAGTATATAGTATATGTACGTGTAATGCTCTTTGTATCGGAATTAAGAATGTTTTAAGTAAGCGTCTTTATTTTCCTAATCTTTTCCTGTTAATTAAGTCGTTACTTAATTTATGTGCTCGCCGATTAAAGTTTGACGGTTTAATAGGCACATATTTAAGTACCACAATTGACGTACATACGTATGTATGTGCTTGATTTTATCTGTCCCTTGTGAAGACGTTTAGGGGCAATAGGGTGGAGTTTTAAGTGAGAAGGTAGAATAAGCATTATACTAGTTGCCCAACTTTTTTGAGTAGACATTTCCTTCGTTTCCTTCGTTCCTTCGAGCACAATGAACATACTTTGATGCATACAGATCCATACACTCCCGTCAATTGACCAGTTAGTTTAAAAAGGGGGCAGAAAACGACTTTTTTGCTTTAATAAAATCCGCTTGAATCCACTTGAGTGATTAAGTCCTCATGTTACTGGATGATCGAATGAGGCAAAGCATACGCACCAGTTAAAGCGAATTGTAGTAGGTTCTTTACGGCAATATTATGTGATGGAGCAAAAATGCTTTCGTTGGCGCTGTGCATTGAATGTTTTTTTTTTTGCTAACGAAGACAGTCAGGAGAATACACAAGGAAACAGGAAGTAGAAATGGGAAAGCTAAGGAAGAAAAGAAAAAACTACGAATTAGTCTAAAGTTCAAAGTATCTTTTCAGTGCTTCCGCTTGGTTTACCAATGGATTTATTACGAATATTTACCACAAGAACGAGCACAAAAAGGGCGTAGATTCTATACTCGCCTATTCTTCGAAAATCCTTTATTTTTGGCTTTTTGTGGCCGTCTCATATAAACCCCCTTTTAGAACGTACGTCAAATTGTAACGCATGAGTGTTACGAAAGCTCAACAAGAACATAGAGTAACCGACCGTGTCAAAGGGATTTTCCCGTGGACATAAAAAATGGGGGGATTGATGCAATAAAATCGATTAGGCAAGCATTTGCAGTTAAGGCAGGCTGCAAAATGTTCACATGAAGGGCCAAATTGACAAGTAACAGTATGAACAAGTCATTAGAATAAGAAGAAGCTAGGAAGCAGGCAGTTGTGTGCACAATTCACTATCAGGAAAATTAAATTCGATTGAATGGTTGCAGATAATGTCTTGTAAAACAGGTAACGAGATACTACATAGAAAAGGTTCACAACTTTTGCTTTTGCAGTGCTATTATAATGAAGAAAGAATCGTCAATCTTCTTCTTCTTCCTAATGGGCGCTACAGTTCGGGGTGAACCTGGGCGTCAACCAATATGCCCCTCCAACTAGCACGATGTTTTGCTAGCCTTTTCCATTGCCGCACACCCAGTTAGATGAGGTCCCCTTCCAACTGTGTGCGCTATCTTAAGTGCGGCCGTCCTCTGCTTCTTCGTTCCTCGGGGTTGGATTCAAAGACTCTCCGGGCTGGAGCTGTGGTGTCCATTCGCTCCACATGGCCCAGCCATCTTAGACATTGAATCCGTAGACGCCTGACGACTAGACTCCTGTCGCTGTACAGCCCGTACAGTTCGTGGTTGAATCTTTTCCTCCATCCCCCATCTGCGTTTAAAGGCCCGAAAATCACGCGCAAAATCTTACTCTCGAACTGACCAAGGGCCTCCTCATCCGCTTTTGATAGTGTCCATGTTTCTGCACCGTACAACAGGACCGGCATGATAAGGGTCTTATATAGAACCACCTTTGTCGTTCGGGAGAGGGCTCTAGTTGCCTCCTGAGCCCAAAGAAACAGCGATTGGCAAGAATGAGTCTGCGTTTGATTTCGGAACTGATGTCGTTGTTCCAGGTCACTGCGGAACCAAGGTAGACGAAGTCCTTAACTACCTCAAACTTATATCTGCCAATCGAACGATGCTGATGACAGCATATATTTAGTTTTGCCCTCGTTTACCGCCAAACCAATTTTCGCCGAATCCATCTCAATACTCGCAAACGCCTCATTGACATCTCGCTGTGATCATTTTTTGACATCAGCCTGATCTGCGTCCACGCCCCCATGGAAGACAAGGATGACTCCGCCAAAGACGAGTTATACGATCTCCTAGACAGAACGTATGCCCAATGTCCCAGCTATGACATCAAAATTGTACTAGAATGCTAAGCTGGGGAAGGAAAGCATCTCCATCCTCCACTATACTTGATGTTCGAACTTCCCGAGGAGCTAACGTCGACTCGGACCACTATCTTGTAGTAGCCAAGATGCACCTACGGATATCACGAACGCTGCGGACTAGAGTAAGAATAAAAAGTTATGACGTCGGAAAGCTTCTATCGCCAGATCGCGTCTCCCTTAAGCTTTCCAATACACCTCAACCTGTCAACAAAACAGCAGTGGAACCCTTGCAAAAATTCCCTGAAAAGCATTGCATCTGAAGTTTTGGGCTTCAAGGCTCCACCACGTAGAAACACCTGGTTCGATGCCGAGTGCAGGAGGATTCATACAGCGAAGCAGGATAGATATAAAGCCTCGCTGCATAGAAAACAAGAGCAGCTCGTGAGCTCTACTAGTTAAAAAAGGGAGGAGGATAAGCTTCTCAGGAGAAAGAGTACGAGAAGCGCGCTGTTGAGGATTTGGAGAGGTGTTACCGCAGGCGTGACGTTTGAAAGTTTTATCAACAGATAAAGCGAACATGCCAAGGTTATAAAGCCAGAACGGGAGCCTGCAGGGATGAGAACGGACACCTCGTAGTAGAATCGCAGTCGATGCTGAGAATATGGAAAACCACTTCTGCACACTGTATTAAGGCGATGTTAGTCAATATGCCGCCTTCTGGCAGAATGATCCATTTCTTAGCGACGAAAACCGCAGAGAATTCCGTCCCACTGACCTCGACTAAGTTGAGATCGCCATATCGAAACTCAAGTCGAATAAAGCTGCTGGCGCAGACCGACTGTCTGCTGAGCTCTTATGCTCTTAGGAGCATACACCAGCTCAGCTATAAGATATGGTCAGAGGAAAGCATACCCGAGGAATAGAGTCCCAGCATCATATGCCCGATCTACAAGAAAGGAGACCCCTCTGACTGCGCCAACTACAGAGGAATAAGTCTTCATAAAATCGCCTACAAAATCTTCTCTGCCGTTTTGTGTGAACGCCTGGAGCCTTTTGTGAATAAGCTGATAGGACCTGAACAAACCATTGAATTTAAAGTCGACACTCACCACCTATTTGTGGACTTTAAAGCCGCATACGACAGCGTAATTAGAGACGAGCTATGTCTACCTTTGACATTCCTGCTAAGCTCGTCAGACTACGCAGGATGACTTTAGAGAATGCTCGCTGCTCCATCCGAATCGGTGAAGACCTTACCGATAGTTTTGATGTCAGAAAAGGCTTTAGGCAGAGCGATGCGCTGTCGTGTGATTTCTTCAACATCATATTTGAAATGGTTGTGCAAAAATCACTGGCCAATACAAGAGGCACAATTTATTTCAAATCCTCTATATTGCCTCGTAGGCAATAGCCTACGTCGACGACATTGTCATGATAGGTAGATCACAGCGAGATGTCAATGAGGCGTTTGCGAGTATTGAGATGGAGGCGGCGAAAATAGGTTTGGCAGTAAACGATAAAAACTAAATATATGCTATCACCAAAAAAGATTCTCACCACCGACGTCTTGATACAATGACACATTGATACAATGGGATTTTTAAAGCTTTGACTCAACAAGCGAAAGACTTACAAGGAAGAAGGAGATTGTGAGTCACACTTTTGCGCAAATACTGTTCGTTTACAATCTGGACGTAATCAAGTGAGATTACCTTTCAAGAAGTTTAGGCTCAGTTTGATATATTCATGCGACATAGGTAGGTAGGTAGGATCTTAGCCTTCCCAGAAATGAGAAGCATACATATCGGCCAGGGAGGCCCGTTACGCAGCTACGGGGGGGCTTAGCCCCCTATTCGTGGAACCATTTTCTTCTCCTTAAGAAGTTAAGAAGATCAGGTATCCCTATTTGCTGAACCTAGGTATCGTTTCCTGTTTGTGCCGAATGCCGGGCAAGTGCAGAGAAGGTGGTGAATGGATTCGACCTCCTCCTCGTCTAGACAGCTTCTGCAGAAATCATTCGAAACTATACCTAGTTTTTGCACGTGACTGCCGATAAGGCAGTGTTCGGCGTTGACACCTATAACTTTGTAGATGTTAGCTCTTTTTAGAGAGATTATACTCCTTGTCTGTTGACTGTCGAGCCGGGGCCAGATTTGCCTGGTGATGACGCAGATATGTCCCTGAGTCCATCTCCGGTTCGTCTCGGCCCTGGCGAGATTAGTAAGATTAAGTTTAATGGTTGCAAGGGGTATTCCCTCACACGCCGCGATTGATTGTAGCGTTCCTGTTTGGCGAGTGTGTCGGCTCTTTCATTCCCTGGAATGTCGCCTGTGTCCTGGTACTCAGATAAGTTGTATGTTGAACTGTTCGGCCATCTCATTAAGAGATAGGCGACAGTCAAGACTAGTTTTTGATTTGTACACATAGGACTTCAACGACTTTAAGGCTGCTTGGCTATCCATGAGAATGCGGATATTCGTAATGGATATCACGTTCTACTTCAGCCAAGACAAGTCCTCTTTTAATGCCAACAGTTCCGCCTGGAAAACGCTGCAGTGATTTGGTAATATTAGAGATTAATTCAGCTTAAGTTTCTTGCAGAAGACTCCACTTCCCACCCCGTCCTTGGTTTTAGACCAGTCAGTGTAAAAGTCTACGCAGTATCTGCGGGGTTGAGTATGGCGGGTTCGTCATAAAGTTTTTTTCCAAAACCGTGGTGGGTTCTGTGAGGTCCAAGTTTACTGCCATTGTTGTCCTGTTGTTCAGGATGGGAGAGTGGCCAGTGACATAGCTTGTCCATTTCGAGTTGGCTTTTAGTTTAATGGCCGTTTGTGTGGAAATTTACTTGCCAAAAATATCGAGTGGTGAAAGGTCGAGTATCGTGTTAAGCGCAGCCGTTGGGGTGGACCTGAGGGCCCCGGTAATGCACATACACGCCAACCTTTGTACCTTCTCGAGTTGTTTGTGGTATGTTGTCTTGTCCGGTGCAGTCCACCAGACTATCACTCCATACATTAGTATTGGTCTAACGACCATGATATAGAGCCATAGGGTGATCTTGGGGTTTAATCCCCATTTTTCCCTATGGCCTTCTTGCATGTGTAGAGAGCTGTTGTTGCTTTTTTAACTCTTTCGATTGTGTTGCTCTTCCAGGTTAATTTCCCGACTAGTATAATGCCAAGGGATTTGGCTATGGAAGAATAGTTTGATCTGTTACCAAGCAAAGTGATACCAAAGTGGTACCATGCGACATAGCATTAAAGAGATTCTTAAGTCTTGAGATAAAGTTTCAGAAGGACTCAGAGCTTTAAGAAAATATGCTCAGTTCGTGAATGAATTAACATATTCAGCTTTCACACATGGAACGAATTGGACATTACGATTTTTGGAGACCTCATTACATGATACCCCATCATTCAGTGCAAAAAATATCCAATTCTACAACCACTCTCAATATGTATTGTATGTTGGCGTTACAGCCCATAAAGGACCAGAGCCAAGCTTCGCTCAATCACCCATGTTGTGTGTGATTTAATTTTCCTATAGGCGATGTATGTTGGCGTTACAGCCCATAATGGACCAGAGCCAAGCTTCGCTCAATCACCCATGTTGTGTGTGATTTAATTTTCCCATAGGCGAAAGGGACCTACAGTTTATTGCCGGTTCCGAACGGCGAATTTCGAGAAGCTTTTCATGACAATTTTACTACAGGGGGTTTTGTCAGAACCCCGTTGAGGCGAAACGCCGTGAAAACACACTAAACACGTGAAACTTATATAGCAGTCTTTGCAAATTGTCTTCCGTCTCAGCATTGAGTACTGCGTCATCTGCATAGCATATAATTTTAAATTCGCTGGTTGACATGTGAAAGCCAGGAGCAGCTGCTTTAACTTCTTTGATGATAGCTTCCATGAAATTGTTGAAGAGGGTCGGGCTCAGACTGTCCCCTTGCCGGATTCCTGAAGTAATGGGAATCATATCGGTCCTCTTAGCGTTAGCGCTGTTTGATGTTCTGTTGTTGGTGTTCAGCTCCTTAATGATAGCTAGTACATTAGAGGGAATGCCCTTCGCCTTCAAAAGTGTGATGACGTCGTGTAGTCGAACACGATCAAAAGCTTTTGTTAGGTCGACGAAGCACATGTACGCAGGTTTGTTGAATTCTAAGGCTTTTTCACATATTTGTCGTACAACAAATATGGCGTCGACCGTTGATCTGTTTTCCGGAAGCCTTGCTGTTCTTCGCACATGCCCTTTTTGGTGATTTCGGAGGCAAGCACTTTTGTAAAGAGATGGGAGATGGAGCCAAGCAGAGAGATGCCCCGGTAATTCTTGGGCTCTTTCTTGTCACCTTTTTTAAACACGGGGATGGTGATGCTGTCTCTCCATTGCTGTGGGATTAAACAACTGTCATATATTTTTAGGAAGAGCTTGTGGATTTCTTCACAAATACGTGATCCTCCATGTTTAACTAGTTCGTTGGGGATTCTGTCGATACCGGGGGGCTTGCGTTTTTTCAGCTTTCGTATTGTCATCACCATATCTTGACGAGTGGGTCCCGTGAAGACAGGATCATCTGAATTCCTTTCTATTGGTGTTAACGGTTGATCTTCGGTGCAAAGCAGCGACGAGAAGTGTTTTATCCAAGTTTCGTTTGGTATGGTGGATGTGCTGACGAGCTCGTTCACTGGTTTCTTTAAGCTCCGAAGCCAATTCCAGATCTTTCTCTGACCGCCATATATGTCAACTTCCATGTCGGATGAGAATTCCTGCCAGTATCACTTTTTAATTTGCCAGACTCTGTTTCTGGTAACTTTATATTGGTCGCAGGTGATTTCTGATCTTCTGTATCGTAGATATTCCTTTCGTTTTTCTCTTGCCAGAGTTTTTACATTTTCGCAGAACCACTGTTTCTTGTGTCTCCTAGTGTTGTTGACATCGATTTTCCTTGTACCTATTGCTCCTTTAGAGAGCACCGTGGCGCAGTGGGTAGTGTGTTGGCCTCTGACGCCGATGACATGGGATCGAATCCCGACACAGCCATGTCATCGAACGTATTTTCACGGTGTTTCTCCTCAGCGGGGTTCTGACAAAACCCCCTGTAGTAAAATTGTCATGAAAAGCTTCTCGAAATTTGCCGTTCGGAACCGGCAATAAACTGTAGGTCCCTTTCACCTATGGGAAAATAAAATCTCACACAACATGGGTGATTGAGAGAAGCTCGGCTCAGGTCCTTCATGGACTGTAACGCCAACATACATACACATATTGCTTCTTTAGCTGCTGTGGTGGTATTTGCTGTTATTTTTGACCAAAATGTTTCATCTTTCTAACGGCATTTGGTGTACGTCCGACAAGAGGTGACGATGCGATGTAAAAAAGGATCCGGACTGTCTCTGTTGGTAAAGTTAAGACGGGGACATCCATATCTGACAGTTGACATTTCGTAACTTGAGGAAGGCTAGGTGAAGCTTTTCTCTAATAGCGGTCTACCTCCTGGCTACTTTCATGTCGTCTGGTTCAGTGATTTTGTTGGATTCGATTCTGCTGTACAGTCTCTTTTGATATAGTTCACTTGTGGAATCATTTTTGAGTGACTCAATGTTGAACTTCTCTACTATTGCTGGTGCGGGTCTCTTATGATTTGTTATGAATATTAATTCCGGTCTCAATTTCTTAATTTAATCTGAAAACAATAAGGATTTTTAAGTCTCCGAAATATATCGTCAATTCTTCTCAATGTTCGAAATATATCGTCACTTTATCAATGTTGGCTTCGTTAAAAGTGAGTATTCGATAAAATATCTGCAACCGCTAAATACATATGTGTATTCCCAAAAAGCGTAATTTTAGCTTGAAATGCGCAAACAATATATGTGATTCAATAGACGTTTACATATTTTTAATTGATTAACAATTGTATTCAGGTCCATACAATCCATGTGACTACATAAGCACAAATTAATAGCCTTGCCCCTACATGTAGTTCTCGTCGCCTCAACGATAACGTTCTAAACAAGGGTCGTAACTTCGTAATTACAAGCTCATGAAAGCCCTTCTGGGAATAACTAGTTATCAACTATATTGTTGGCAAAAGTTACTTCTTTTCAAATCCAATGAAAGTAATGGGGAAAAAAACAACACATGTGGACTCAAATGTGAAAATAACAATCTGCTGTGTATATCCCTGCCGGTATCAGACATCTCTATTAGACGATAACGCTGTATATACCAGATAAGTTGGGGCAACAACTTTGGGCTTTATTAGAGAAAAATCCCGTTTATCCTAGTGCTGAAATTGCTTTACCAATTTGTTTAGCCTCGGTCGGTGGATGCGGCGCTACATTGAATTAATCTTGTATATGTCTGACTTGGAGTCGTGAACAGACGTCTTATCCGATTCTGTATAGTTCGATGTATTGTAAATTTAATTAATTACTCAACTTTAATTCGATGTTAAGTATGTTGGAATTAAATTAGGTTTTCACTTAACATTGTGCTATGATTTTATAACACGTGTAGACATTTTGTGTTTTTTTTTTTTTTTTTAGTAAAGCTTGGTCTATACGGACATCATAAAGGGAATGCATCATAAATATGCTTATTTAATTTAAGTATTTCTACCTTTGTTTGAGCTTGTGATTCAGAGTTCATTTTTCTTAAAGGACAATAACATAGAGTTCAGTTGGCTATCAGTATAAATGAATGTACCCCTTTTCACACACCCGGGCTTAATAGCATAGTGCCTATCCTTGCATAAAAAAAGACCCACGCACGTTATGTTGTCGTACTACATGGAGATCTTTGTATCAGACCCCTGCTCACTTTTCTGATAACATTTTTTTGAGAGTTCAATAGTTGATATCCCTGAAATTACGTCGCAATAAAATTACATTAGGTATGTGTCACATGGCGCTGTGGCGCAGTGGTTAGTGTTTTGGATTGAAACGCAAGATTGGCGAGTTCGGATCCCGATAACACCTACGCCATCGAATGTTGATTTCGCGACGTCCCTCCTCGGCCGAGTGCTGGTGAAACCCCGGTATTATGCTTAGGTAGGAAGGTTGGTAGGATCGTAGCCTTTCCAGAAATGAGAAGAAGACACATAGGCCAGGCCCGTTGTGCAGCTACGAGGGGGCCTAGCCCCCTATTCGTGGAACCTTTTTGTACTTGTTAAGAAGTTAAAATCAGGTGTTCCTACTTGCTGAACCTCTATCAGTTCGTTTAGGAAGTAAGAGCCTAGGTCTCGCTTCCTGATTGTGCAATATGCCAGGCAAGTGCAGAGAAGGTGGTGAATGGATTCGACCTCCTCCTCGTCTAGACAGCCTCTGCAGAAATCATTCGGAACTATACCTAGTTTTTACGCGGTGATGACACCTATAACTTTCTAGATGTAAGTTCTTTTTAGGGAGATTATATTCCTTGTCCGTTGACTCTCGAGCCTGGGTCAGATTTGCCTGATGATGACGCAGGTATGTCCCTGAGTCCATCTCCGGTTCGTCTCGGCCCTGGCGAGATTAGTAAGATTAAGTTTAATGGTTGCAAGGGGTATTCCCTCACAAGCCGCGATAAATTATGGCGTCGTTCCCTGTTTGGCGAGTGTGTCGGCTCTTTCGTTCCCTGGAATATCGCTGTGTCCTGGTACCCAGATAAGTTGTATGTTGAACTGTTCGGCCATCTCGTTAAGAGATAGGCGACAGTAGAAACTATTTTGATGTATACACATAGGACTCCAACCACTTTAAGGCTGCTTGGCTATCCATGAGAATGCGGATATTCGTACTGGATATCACGTTCGACTTCAGCCAAGGCGCGGCCTCTTTTATTGCCAACAGTTCCGCCTGGAAAACGCTGCAGTGATTTTGTAATTTTAGAGCTTTATTCAGTTAAGTTGTTTGGAGAAGACTCCACTACCCACCCCGTCTTTGGTTTAGGTATTATACTTACTAAGAAAAAGTTTCTCGACTCACGCCGTTCGGAATCGGAATTAAATTGTAGGTCCCTGTAGGTGGAAAAAATAATTCACACATAACACGGGTGATTGAAAGAAACTTGGTCTGGTCCCTTATGGGCTGCAACGCCACTAAACAAGATGTGTCACATGATAATTCTCGCCCAGGGTCGTCGGCATTATAATAGTGATTGCGTCAAAAGGAGTGATGGTTTTCACGGTACACCTCACGGTAAGAGGGAACAATTTCTCCATTCCCCGAGTCCGGGATGCAACATTTGCTGGGGACACGTTAGTTTGAAAAAAATTAAATTAAAAATGTACGGTGAACCTGGGCCTCAACCAACAAGCGTCTCCAGCTGGCAGGGTCTTTGGCCAGCTGTTTCCAGCGCCGGCGTGAGTCGAGGAGCTTTTTCATGGCAAGTTTACTACGGGGGGCTTGCCAGTACCCCGCCGAGGAGGAACGTCGCGAAATTAACATTCGATGTCGTTGGTGTTATCGGGATCCGAAGTCGCTCATCTTGCGCCAGTGTCCAACACCCTAACCACTGCGCCCTCGTTGTCATACGCAGCCTCGAAATCGACGAAAAGGTGGTGAGTCTTCTCCAAGTCTGCCGTAGCGTAAATATTTGATCTATTGTGGTTTTACCTTGCCTGAAACCACACTGATAAGAGCCGATCAGATTATCCACAAACGGTTTCAGGCGTTCACACATTACCGTAGAGAAGATCTTATATACGATGCTAAGGAGACTTATTCCCCTATGGTTGGCGCAGCTATTGGGGTCCCCTTTCTTATGGACCGGGCAAACGATGCTGAGATTCCATTCGTCGGGCATGCTTTCCTCCGACCATACCTTGTAAATGAGATGATGCATGCACCTTACCAGCTCATCTCCAGCCGCGTTAAGAAGCTCAGCAGATAGGCCGTCTGTGTCCGCGACTTTATTAGACTTAAGTCTTGATATTGCTATTTTGACTTCGTCTAGGATGGGTTGACTAAATTCTGTTGCATCGTCGTCCATTACGAATGACTCGTTATGCCTGACAGCGGTATCTTGTCTATCATCGGCGTTGTACAGTCTACAGAAGTGGTCTTTCCAAATCCTCAGCATCGACTGCGACTCTACTTCCAGTTCTCCATTTTCGTCCCTGCAGGCCGCCGTTCTGGCTTTGTAGCCATGGCATGTTCGTTTTACCATATTGTAAAACTTACGGGCGTCATTCCTGCGGAAGCATCTCTCCATCTCCCCGATCTCACGCTTTCCGTGCTCTCTCTTCTTTCTTTTGAAAAGCGTGTGTTCCTCTCTTCTCTTCTGCTTATAGACTTCGCGAGCAGCTCTCGTCTGTCGTTGCAGCATGGCTTTATATGCCTCTTGTTTTGCTGCATGGGCTTGTTCGCATTGTTCATCACACCATAGGTTTCTAGGTGGTGGCGGTTTAAAACCCAGCACCTCTGAGGCAGCGTATCTGACGACACTCTGGCAATGCGGCCATTCCTGCTCTATTGCTTGTGCTGCTGTGGGCGGGTTTTGAGAGAGCTTGGAGGAGAAACGATTGGCAAAGATTCTGGCAATCTCTTGCGATTGTAGATTTCCGACGTCAAACTTACGTAGTCCTACTCGACTCCTTAGCATTCTTGATATCGTCATTCGTGCCTTGGCTACAACAAGGTAGTGGTCCGAGTCGATGTTGGCCCCTCGGAAGGTTGGTACGTCGAGAATACTGGAGGAGTGTCTGGCGTCGATCGCAATGTGATCAATGTGGTTGTGATCAAAAGACCGCCAGGTACCCTTGTGGATGTTGAGATGGGGGAATCGTGTGCTTGCTACAAGGAGGTTACGCCCCGGTAGGAAATCGAATAGCCAAAGTCCGTTGTCGGAAGTGGTATTATGGAGTCTTTGCTTTCCTATGATCGACTCAAATACGTCCTCTTTGCCCAGTTTTGCATTAAAATCTCTTAGAACTAGTTTTGTGTCCTAGCTGGGACATCGGGCATAGCTTCTGTCTAGGAGATCGTAGAATTCTTCTTTGAGTCGATCGTCGTTTTCTTCCGTTGGGGGGTGTGCGCAGTAGGCTAATGTAGGTATGTATTAATAATTCTAAAAAACATACGTCGCGTTGGGGGACCGCTCCAAATTATATTTTATCTGCGATTTTTTTTTCATAAGTATCACATGCCTGCCTATTTAGTCTTTTACCCAAGACTTACTATTATTATTTTATGTCAAAGTTAAAGTAAAGCTAAAGCGTGCGGGTGGGGAGTAAAGCGGGCGGAGCGTGAGGTCGTCAAGTTTACCCGCAGCGGGCAGACACGCGAGGGCAGATGTCGTTGACGGTCGTATCCTAAAAGCCATATTTTGAAGTAATTTTATAAAAGTTTTCTTTTCTTAATTTTGCTTTTGTTTTTGTTTTGCAACATAGATGAATGTTGCTTAGTTGGTTAATAGACTATCTGTAACGTGACGTATTTTTTTTAGAATTATTAATACATATTTAGGAATCGAGCGATCGAATCCCTTCACAGCCATGTCATCGATCGTGTTTTTCACGGTGTTTCTCCTCAGCGGGAGACAAAACCCCCTGTAGTAAAATTGTCATGGAAAGCTTCTAGAAATTCGCTGTTCGGAGCCGGCAATAAACTGTAGGTCTCTTTCACCCATGGGAAAATGAAACCACACACAACATGGGTGATTGAAAGAGAAGCTCGGCTCAGGTCCTTCATGGACTGTGTTGAGTACGGTCAGTATTCACAGTGCACCGGCATCCAGTTGCCAGCCGCACGACATTGAATTAGACACCTAGCTCATTTGCCTGACATTGAACTGAGTTCAACCCGAAAGCGGATGTATGCAAGCGGATGTAACATAACACCGTTCTTTTTCTTTTATTCTTTGTTTCATTATATTTGCACTTTAATCAGTTTGCACCACAAGTAATAATAAAATTGTACATATTGCAGAATAGACAAATTTACATTTCCGTTGTATGTATGTAATATTTAGTAGAGTAAGCTAATTTGATTAAGATTTCCATGTATAAATACTAGCTAATAAACATTGAACTGGTCTGATATAATTCAACAGCTAAACCAATCGTTTCGTTAGTTTCTGTTGCTCGAATTTATCACAATTTGGTGTTCTAGTACTGTACTGGAAATACCGCCGATAGTCACGGTACCGTACCGTTGTCTATCAACATCATATATCTACATATATACAGTAAAAGCACTGTATACATTTTGGTGACCCCGACGTGATACTAATAAAAGCGTTTATCAGGGCTATACACTGGTAACTTTAATAACATACATACATATAAAAGCGTTTACCAGGGCTATACACTGGTAACTTCAACAATATACATAAAGGCGTCGACAGGGCTAAAACACTGATCGCAGCGTAATTGTTATACATTTCCCATCAGAAGATTAGAAGCTACAGGAAGCATCAATTAAAATGGATGAAACAGACATTTTCATCATTGTCGCTCGACAGAAGGTTCTGGCAGATGAGCTACAGAAATTAAGGGTTAATATCTCAAAGGACAGTTCTTCGAGAAAAACAAAAAAATACAAGGAGGAGAGGTTACAACGCGTGGAATTCATCTGGGAGGAATTTCAAGCAAACCATCAGAAAGTAGAGGGCCGGGTGAAACACGACACTCCATACGTGTCTGGAAATATGTTTCAAAGAGTACTAGATCTCTATACAGAGCTTAAGGGAATTCTTGAAAACACTAAAGCTCTCTCCGACGTGACATCCGAAGGCACAGAAGAATCTAAAGATGAATTAAGCGAAGAAGCCTATTCCCAGGAAGAAGAATCATCTACACAAAACATTTCAACAATAAAACCCACACCTCTCTCACGCAGAACTCTATCATCATCAGCTGACCCATCATCAGATGTAAACAAATTGCTGAGGAGACAAAAGATAATTGTTGCTTCACTTCAGCGACTTCTCACTAGCCTAGAAGATAAGGAAGGAGTAGCGTCCAAGGCATTTTATGACCTGAAAATCATTGGTATTAACAAATACTGGCATCAGATTGAAGAAATTCATCAACAGATCAGTGAACTGGAGGATGACTACAGTTCAATAGGATACAACATGGCAGATTACGTAGAATTGGAAAAAAGGGCTCAAGAATGCGTAATCCAATTGTCTACCAAATTAGATGAACTAAGTGCTCAGCCATTCCCACCTGCGCCCACAACAGTGACGTCAATGGCAAACACAAATCTCAATCTACCTAAATTTACATTGCCGAGGTTTGATGGTGACTACCTCAAATGGCGACAATTTCGTGACTTATTTACAGAATTAGTGCATAACCAACCTATTGGTAATTGTCAGAAAATGTTCTATTTAAAGTCAACATTAACAGGCGAGGCTGAGAAGCTAATTCGCCACTTTACAACGTCCGACGTCAATTACAACGCGGCATGGAAGGTCATCACAGATCGTTATGAAAACACACGACTTCTGGTAACGGCAACACTTGATAAATTAATGCTGCAACCAGTAATCCATATTGAAAGTTCAGCCATGATAAAGGGATTACATGATAATACAAAAGAATGTATTCTCAGCTTACAAAATCTTGATGTGGACACAAAAAATTGGGATCCACTGTTATTACACATATTAATAAAGAAATTGGATCGCAACACCCATACATTGTGGGAACAGTCATTAAAGGAACCTAAATCGCTAGCTACAGTAGACGATTTTATGTCATTCCTTGAACACCGTTTTCAATCATTGGAGGCATTAGGCGCAAAACAATACAAAAATTCAGAAGATCCACGCAAACGGCAAGCATTGTCAAGGGCATTAACAGTAACCACATCAGGAAGATTAACATGCATATCTTGCAAGGGTCCACACCAACTATTTAATTGCCCGAAGTTTTTACTATTAAACCCTAAGGAACGGCTGAATCTAGTAAAGACCACAAATCATTGCATAAATTGTCTTAGAGATGGACATTCTTCCTCTAAATGCTCCGCCGGAGGCTGCAGAAAATGCAACAAGAAGCACAACACGCTCTTGCACCTAGAGCAGATTCTAAAACCTTCATCAATTAACACACCTACTACCATAAGGTCCTCAACAACATCTGACATTACACCAAGAGATCAGTCAACATCTCTAACAACTCAAGGAAACTGTAGAAATCATGGGTATATTTTCCTCTCAACGGCTATCGTGACCCTCACATCTCAGTATGGCAAGACTATTGAATGCAAGGCCATACTCGATTCGGGATCTCAATTGAACTTCGTCACCAAGAGAATCATAAAGAAACTTGGAGTAACCCCAATTTCTCAAGTAATGTATATCCAAGGGATTGGGCAGAAGACTCAGCAAGCAACGAAGAGAATTAGCGTTCAGTTAGGATCCCGTCTCAACGCATTTTCCACAAGGATGGAAGCGCATGTATTG
The DNA here is from genome assembly GCA_951905685.1 of Eumerus sabulonum. Lineage (NCBI taxonomy): Eukaryota > Metazoa > Arthropoda > Insecta > Diptera > Syrphidae > Eumerus > Eumerus sabulonum. The sequence continues at coordinate 87,928,577 of OX645061.1, forward strand.
TCAAAAATAACTTCAGATCAACCCACCAGATCATTTGACACAAGCATCTGGCCAATTCCAGTCAACATTCCACTAGCGGATCCATGCTTTGGCAACCCAGGCCCAATCGATGTTCTTATTGGAGCCGAGCTGTATTATTCCCTTCTCTCAGTGGGGCAAATCAAGTTAGGCCAATCTTTGCCTACATTACAAAATACAGTCTTTGGATGGACAGTTGGCGGCAAACTAGAAGGCAGTCAGGAATTAAGCGCAGTATGTGGAATATGCAGTGCAGACGAGGCACTCGACCATCAAATAGAAAAATTTTGGAAATTGGAGGAATCACCGCCTAATGACAGACGCCTTACAGCATCCGAAAGGCAATGTGAACTTCATTTCAACCAGACATTCTCGAGAAGTGTTGAAGGACGATTCGTGGTAAAACTTCCATTTAAGGAAGAACCTAACATTTTGGGAGAATCAAAAGATATCGCTTTCCAACGATTTATATCGCTTGAACGCAGACTTGCTAAGTCAATAGATCTTAAAACAAGATACATTGAATTTATGCAAGAATATCAACAGCTTGGACACATGGAAGAAGTAGATTATCATCAACTACACAAGCCCTACTACTTCTTGCCACATCATTGCGTAACAAAGGCAGATAGCAGTACAACAAAGCTCAGGGTGGTCTTTGACGGTTCCGCAAAGACATCCTCTAACATATCATTAAACGACCTATTGTCATCAGGTCCTACTATCCAAGACGATGTTTTTTCGGTTCTTATAAGATTCCGCATGCCGAGATACGTGTTTACTGCGGACATTGAAAAAATGTATCGACAAATACTGATACACGAGGAGGACACAAATTACCAACTCATATGGTGGAGAAGTAGTCCCAATGATGCACTTAAGTGCTTTAAGCTGAACACGGTTACTTATGGAACTACTTGTGCACCATATCTCGCTATAAAATGTCTCCAGCGACTGGCAGAAGATCATCAGGAGCGGTTTCCGTTAGCTTCAAGAGCAATTCAAAGGAACTTTTACGTCGACGACGTAATGACAGGATCCGACAGCATAAGTACAGCTCTCGCAACTCAGGAAGAACTACAAAAATTATTACAAACTGCTGGGTTTAAACTTCGAAAATGGTGTGCCAATCATCAATCCCTCATCCAGAAAATACCAATCATCGATCGCGAAACCGAATTGGATTTCAATAGCAATGTTGAAGAACATGTCAAAACCGTTGGAATGGTTTGGTTGCCAAAATCGGACGAGCTTGGTATCAAAACCTCTTGGGTCGGAAAAGAAAGAGTAACAAAGAGAACAGCATATTCCGATATTGCTCATCTTTTTGATCCTCTCGGACTTATGGCCCCAATCGTTGTTACAGCTAAAATATTTTTACAACAGCTGTGGGAACTTAAATATGACTGGGATGCGGCGCTTCCTCAAGAGATGCAAACAAAATGGATTCGATTTCGAGAAGGATTAAAAACACTTCACAATATTAAAATACCCAGGCACATTTTTTCGCACAAGGTTCCCAAGGATGTACAATTTCATGTATTCGCGGATGCATCCGAGAAGGCATATGGAGCAGCAACGTATGTTCGATCGCAGGACAAGAACAATATAATTACAGTACGACTGCTTTGCGCAAAATCCAGGATAGCTCCTTCCAAGAAGAGCAACATATCTCATCAAAGCACTATTCCACGTTTAGAACTGTGTGCAGCTAAGCTGGCTGCGGAACTTATTCGTCGTCTGCAAACAGATCTGGAGATTCAAGGAGATAAGATTTATTTATGGACTGATTCAGAAATAGTCCTTAATTGGATCAATGCATCATCATCGTCCACACTACCGACGTTTATTGCAAATCGAGTATCCGCAATACAAGAACACACAATCCCGCAGCAATGGCGACACGTAAGCTCGAAGGAAAACCCTGCTGACATATTGTCACGCGGAATAGCACCCGAGTCACTTCAAAATCATACTCTCTGGCTTTACGGACCAAGGTTCTTACATGGACCAGAATCAATTTGGCCACCCAAATATGTCAAGAAACCAGTTATCTGTCAAGACAATGTTGCACTGTCAGCTACCTCTCATCAGTCCCCAGACTATGATATTCTGGGTGCTATTAGCCATGGCAATTCATTCAGAAGGGCACAGCGAATTATAGCCTATATGCTAAGGTTTAAAAATATCATTAAGGAAAAGCACACAGTCGAAAGAGCACAGACTACATTTCTAAACTGTGAAGAACTCGATCAGGCAACAAAAACGATTATCAGAATGATACAAAAATATGAGTTTCAGGACGACATTAATCATCTAAATAAACACAGCGAAGTCTCAAATAAGAGTTCACTTTCAAGTCTCACTCCATTTCTCGATAATGATGGAATTATCCGAGTTGGTGGACGGTTAGAGTCCTCAATACTGTCATACGATGCCAAGCATCCAATGTTGATGCCCTATTCTCACCCGTTCACAAGGCTATTGCTGCTCGACATTCATCAGGAAAATAATCATGCCGGACCACAAGCTATTTTAGCTTTCGCAAGACAAAGATACTGGCCAATAAGGGGTAAAACCATTGCTCGATCCATTGTGCAAGGATGCCTGAAATGTTCAAGAGCGAGACCAAGGCTTTTAGGGCAGCTAATGGGAAATTTGCCTTCTGACAGAGTTCAACCAGCACGACCATTCATAAACACAGGAATTGATTTTTGCGGACCCATATGGACACACTATAAGCTTAGGGGAAAGCGACCGCAAAAATCATACATAGCAGTGTTCTGCTGCTTTGCAACTAAGGCATGTCATTTAGAACTCGTAAGTGATCTAACCTCTCAGGGATTCATCGGTGCATTAAAAAGATTTATGGCAAGACGAGGTCACTGTAAAAATATTTACTGTGACAATGCCACAAATTTTGTGGGAGCTAAGAATCAATTAATGGAGCTAAAACATTTCATTGACTCAACAAAAGAAAGGGAACAAATAACAGCTGTATGCACGGCGAAGGGTTGCGACTTTAACTTCATTCCACCCCGATCACCCCATTTTGGGGGCCTGTGGGAAGCTGCAGTCAAGTCAGCCAAGCATCTGTTACAACACATTTTGGCCTCTGCTTCATTAACATATGAAGAGTTAGAAACAGCAGTTGTAGAAGTAGAAGCTATATTGAATTCAAGACCAATAACTCCCATGTCAACTTCTCCAAATGATCTCACTGCTCTCACTCCAGGGCACTTCCTTATTGGCGAACCAATAACCAGCAACATTGACCAATCAGCGAAACCAGAAACGTCTGCACTTCTAACAAGATGGAAACTTGTGTCTTCTGTTAAAAGTGAATTCTGGCGACGTTGGTCTAACGAATACCTAAACCAGCTACAACATAGATACAAGTGGAAGGAGAAATGCCAGAACGTAGAGCCAGGCTTGATGGTGATAATCAAGGAAGACAATCAACCTAGTCTCAAATGGCCATTAGGACGAATAATTAACACTGTTAAGGGATCTGATGGCTTAGTCAGGGTAGCCGACGTACACACGGCTTCTGGTGTGTTTCGTCGTGCTATACACCGACTTGCGCCGCTGCCAATACAACAGTCACCTCCAGCCGATCTTGACATACCAAATAGTAGCAAACGGCACATCAATGACGAAGATCATACATCAAATCCATCAGCAAACGACAAATCGAATGGTAAAGGATTACGGGATAGCCCCTCTCCAAGCAAACGGAAAAAACAGTTGTCACTTGGCTCCGCCTTAGTAACATTATTTTTGACCTGTGTGTGTATGCCGTTGAGTACAGCAAATGAAGTGGAAATCAGCAAATTCGAATCACATCCAGGAATACATTTTGAAGGACAAGGAACTATCAATTTGATACACAACACATGGAACCTAGTGGTTTACTACAACCTTAAACCATACAGAAGAGAATTTGAAGCTCTCAAAAATAGTACCATGATATTAGATCACCTTTGCCAGCAAATTTCATCAAAAAGCCTATGTACTCAAGTTGTTCAGCAATTTCAATGTATCAATCAAGAACTTATTGAGGAAAATTCACTACTCAGGACTACGCGTTTTTCGACGAAGATCAAAAGAGGAGCACTTGATATCATCGGCAATGTTGCTAATTCACTGTTTGGGGTTCTTGACTCTCGATACGCTGAAGAAATGGATAAAAACATTGAAAAGATATATTCAAATGAAAATTACCTAACAACGTTATTAAAGAACCACACGTCATTATTAGATTCTACTGTAAATATAATGAAACATACTGAAGCAGATTCACTCAGAAGGCATAATTCACTTGTATTCCAATTAGAACAAATAACTAATCGGATAAACAACATCACCGATGAAATCTATCAGACTAAGGTTCAGCAATTGTTTTCATCCTGGTCGATCTACACTACATTAATAGTCGTCAATCTACAACGTTTTCAAGCATCTGTATTTGACGTGTTATCAGATACTCATCATGGAAGAATTCATCGTTTACTGATTTCGCCTCAGCAGTTGAAACAAGAACTCATCAAAATTAAACACTACCTACCACTACAGCTCCGTCTTCCCGTAGAACCAGAAAACATGCTTCAACTTTACAAATTGATGTCAACAAAAGGACAAATCACGGCAAATTATGTAATATTCAAGGTCGAATTACCATTGATTGGCCTAGATGAATTTGTACTATTTAAGCTCATCCCTATTCCGGCAGTTGTCAACAATGTACTAATAGCCATAGACCCTTCATCAACACTATTGGCGGTGAGTGCTCATCACGATCAATACTACCCGATTTCAGAAGATGAACTATCTATATGCAATCACATAGAAGATACATATCACTTATGCACCCAAACTCATCCAATTTACCGACCTGGAGCTAACATCGGCACGTGTGAAATTAACTTCTTAAATAACATATCAACATTGTCAACATGTAAATTGAAAACTATCAAAAATACCTCCGTGTGGACACAAATTCCTCAGACAAATCAATGGATTTACGCGGTAATAAAGGAAACAATGCTGAACATAGTATGCAATCACCATCCGTTCTTTATAACGATTGAAGGAAGTGGGTTTCTGAAGTTGAACTCAGATTGTGTTGTCAAACACGATCACATAACGATTCAAGCTCATCGTATATATTCAAACAGTATACGGGTGGCATATACCAGACTAAGTAGAGATATGAACCTCACAAAAGTGGAGCATACGATTGCGATTCACTACAAGGCTCCAAATATCACCACTTATCAAGCAGAATTGCAAGGAATACGGGAACAGATTAGGTCCCAGCAGTTGGAGTTACCACATCAAATTCAGCAGCATAATACCATACATATCGCTCTCAGTGTCTCCGGGTTACTCTTAGCAGTTGGAGTCATTGGATTCTTAATTTGGACATCCAGTCGATTCATCCATAGACGTGCAGAATATCCGATTCCGTCACCAAGAGGAGTTCGGCAGTCGAATCAACAACCATCTATCAACAGAACGATTGAACGCAGTTCAATGGGGGGCAGGATGTTGAGTACGGTCAGTATTCACAGTGCACCGGCATCCAGTTGCCAGCCGCACGACATTGAATTAGACACCTAGCTCATTTGCCTGACATTGAACTGAGTTCAACCCGAAAGCGGATGTATGCAAGCGGATGTAACATAACACCGTTCTTTTTCTTTTATTCTTTGTTTCATTATATTTGCACTTTAATCAGTTTGCACCACAAGTAATAATAAAATTGTACATATTGCAGAATAGACAAATTTACATTTCCGTTGTATGTATGTAATATTTAGTAGAGTAAGCTAATTTGATTAAGATTTCCATGTATAAATACTAGCTAATAAATATTGAACTGGCCTGATATAATTCAACAGCTAAACCAATCGTTTCGTTAGTTTCTGTTGCTCGAATTTATCACAATTTGGTGTTCTAGTACTGTACTGGAAATACCGCCGATAGTCACGGTACCGAACCGTTGTCTATCAACATCATATATCTACATATATACAGTAAAAGCACTGTATACAGACTGTAACGCCAACATACATACATTTAGGAACTTTAACCCTAGAGTGCTCGCGCTATGAGCATTTTGCCGCTCGTGGCGGAAAAACTGTGATTTTTTTAACATAGTGCATTTTTCAAGGTATAGCGTACCAGTAGCTGCCCCTCCGTTCTTCACATTTTTATTTTAGAAATATTTATATAATATTTGTAAAAATAGTGAAACTTAGTGGTCGTTTTGGACAGCATGGTTTCCATTGGCAAGCCGTACATTTCGGCGAGGATGTTGAAGAAATTGCTGAGCTGAAGATGTCGAGATAAACTTTAATAATAATGAAATTTGTCATGTTCACCATAACACTAGCACTAGAAAAAAACGCAAACGATGTAGGCAATGAACGGCGTATATTGCGATGTTCATTTCATCAAAGCCATAGTCAATTTAACGATTATTCTAGAGGAAAGCAGTGCACCGCAAACGCAGGTGTAGCTATTGCCGTTTCAAAAATTAAACGAACTGAGACTTGGTCTTCAAATATGATTGATTCAATTCTGATTTCCGGTGATCGTTTATACACAAATAGTATACAATCTCGGAGGGCACCAAATTTGGCCGAAGCTAATATAGAATATTTACGTGTACATGAGTTACAGGTCAATTGTGAGGTATTAAATCATTCATGTCATGTCAAAAAGGAAACAAATTTCGGATCTGCACCCGGAACGTTAGTACCCTCAACAGACCAGGTGCAGCCGAACAACTGGTCAATTCTTTGGACTGCTATAAGGCAGACATTACCGCGCTCCAAGAAGTGCGATGGGATGGGCCAGGCAAAAAGCGGATGAAAAACTACTACTACTACGGAAGCTGTTACAGAGAAAATAAACAACGCTTATTCGGAGGCGGATTTATAGTTCGAGTCAGACTCAGGAAAAAAGTCTTAAGCTTAAAGTATGTAAGCGAACGCCTCATAACTATCCGCATCAAGACCAATCTCGGCAATATAAGTTTATTATGTGTCCACGCCCGCACAGAGGAGAAAGATGACTGACATAAAGACGACTTCTATGATCTCCTAGGCAGAAGCTATGCGCAGGAAGCTATCTTTGAACGGGTAATTGGAAGGCACAGCCTACACAACACCACGTCAGAGAACGGACTACGGCCAGTGGACTATATAGCGAGACATAAACTGGTAGTAGCAAGTACACGATTCCCACACCTCAACATCCATAAGGGGACCTGGCGGTCTTTCGATCGACGACCAGCCAAATTGGTAGTATTGCGATCGACGGCAGGCACTCCTCCAGCATTCTAGATGTCCGAACCTTTCGAGGATCATTACCTTGTTGCAGCCAAGGTACGGATGCGAATTTCTCTGATTCAACGGAGTAGAGTAAGAACACCAAAATTTAACGTCGGAAAGCTGCAATCGCAGGAGACCGCCAAGACCTTCGCCGATCAAGTCTCCCTATAGCTCTCTCAAGTCCCGATGCAATCTGACGAAACCATACAACAGCAATGGAGTCGTTTTCAGAACGCCATTAGAGAGGCCGCCTCTGATGTACTCGGTTTCGAGCCACCACCAGTCGAGAAACCCCTGGCTTGATGATGAATGCAGACAGACCCATGTAGAGAAACAAAATGCATACATGGCCACATTGCATCGACGGACGAGAGCCGCCCGCGAGCTCTATGAGCAGAAAAGGAGGGAGGAGCATACGCTTCTGAGAAGAAAAAAGAAGGAGCACGAGAAGCGCGAGATCGAGGAGATGGAGATATGTTACAGCAGAAACGACGTTCGCAAATTTTACCAGAAAGGAAAACGAACATGTCAAGGCTATAACGCCAGAGCAGAATCCTGCAGGGATGAGCACGGACAACTAGTAGTGGAGTCACAGTCGATACTCAGGCTGTTGAAGGACCACTTCTGCAGACTGTATAACGGCGATGATAGTCAAAATGCCGCCGTCAGGCAGAGCGAACCATTCACAATGAACGAAGACCAAGGAGAATCCCGTCCATCAGACCTAGACGATGTTAAGATAGCGATATCGAAACTTAAGTCTTATAAAGCTGTTGGAGCAGCTAGCGATAAGCTGGTCAAGAACATGCACCAACTCATCTGTCAGATATGGTCGGAAGAACGCATGCCCGATGAATGGAATCTCAGTATCGTTTGCCCGGTCCATAAGAAAGGAGACCCCTATGACTGCGCCAATAACATAGGGATAGGCCTCCTGAACATCGCGTACAAGATCCTCTCTGCCGTACTGTGAGGTGCCTGAAACCGATCGTGAACAATCTGATGGGTTCCTACCAGTGTGGTTTCAGGCCAGGAAAATCCACGATAGACCAAATATTTACAATACGGCAGATCTTGGAGAAGACCCATGAATTCCAGGTCGACACGCACCATCATAGAGACGAGCTATACAGAGCCTGGTCATGTTTTAACATCCCTGCCAAACTCGTCGGATTGTGCAGGATGACTATGGAGAACTCTCGCTGCTCCATTAAGCTCGGAAGTGAACTAGCCGACCCCTTTGATGTTATTCTTGAAAAGATCGTGCGGGACTTTGCGGATAATACAAGAGGTACGATCTACTTCATGTCCACACAGCTGCTTGCCTACGCAGATGAGATTGGGCGCCTGAGCACACTGGAGGTGGCCAGAATCTACAGGGAGCAGCTGAGCGAAATACTCTACGGTATGCCTACGTCGAACACAAATGCCAATAATATGAGGCTGCACTGCCGCTCAGCCATTCAAGAAGTAGCCGAAACCACCTTAGGATACCTACCACCCCCGACAAGAAACCCGTGGTCTGATGGCGAGTGTAAGCAGAAAAAGGCAGCAACCGACGAGGCGTACCAAAAGGCGCTGCAGAGGAAAACCAGGGCAGCGCGAGAAGAGTACCGAGCCAGAAGAAGGGAGGAGAAGAAACTACTGCGACAAAAGAAAAGAATCTTCGCAGCCTCCCAGCTCAAGGATATCGAGGAGTCTAGGGATAGACATAAAATACGAGCCTTTTACAAGAAAGCCAAAGGCCTTGCAGGAGGCTTCAAAAAGGGCACCCTGGCTCTTCGAAACTGCGAGGGTAATCTTGTCACCGACCCGCAGGGAATAGTGGATGTATTTAAGCAGCACTTCCAGCAGCTGCTTAACGAGCATGACCAAGAGAGAGTGGTAGGGACTGAGGAAATCCCAACTCCAGCCGCTGAAGTAGTCCTCCCACCCAGCATAGAAGAAGTCGGCACAGCTATTCAGAAGCTGAAGAACAACAAGGCCGCAGGCTCAGATGGCTTGCCATCAGAGCTCTTCAAGGCTGGCGGCGATGTTCTGGTAGGGAGCATGCACCAGATCATTTGCAGAATTTGGGAAGATGAGAGCATGCCCGACGACTGGAATACCAGCTCTATATGCCACATCCACAAAAAAGGCGATCCTACCTCTTGTAAGAACTATAAAGGTATATCCCTGCTCAATGTCGCATACAAGATCCTGTCCAGCGTATTGTGTGAACGTCTAAAACCATTTGGCACCGCACTAATCGGCAGCTACCAGTGCGGCTTCCGGCCCGGCAAATCAACTATAGACCAAATTTTCACACTTCGACAAATCCTGGAAAAGACCAACGAGTTTCAAATCGATACACACCATCTTTTCATCGATTTCAAAGCCGCATACGACAGCATTCATCGCGAAGAACTGTTTAGAGCGATGGCCGAATTCGGGATCCCGGGAAAACTGATCCAGTTGTGTCGCGCCACGCTAAAAAACACGTGATGTACCGTGCAACTCGGTTCTAGGACCTCGGAACCATTCGAAACATGCACCGGATTTCGGCAAGGAGATGCGTGGTCATGTGAATTCTTCAACCTGGTGCTGGAGCAGATAGTGCGACGGGCAGGCGTCAACAGGAAAGGCACTATCTTTTACAAGTCCATCCAGCTGCTAGGATACGCGGATGATATCGACATAATCGTGTGTTCTCGCCGTGGCATTGTGGAAGCATTCACGGCGCTTGAAGAACAGGCGAAATGAGTTGGTCTTAAGATCAATGAGGACAAAACGAAATACATGCTGTCAAGCAAAAACCAATCCGTCGCTCACCACCTGGGACAAAATATAACAATTGAGAGCTACGATTTCGAGGTAGTTAAGGAGTTCGTCTTCCTCGGGGCAAACGTAAATTCCACAAATGACACCACAGTGGAGATCCGGCATAGAATCGCCCTTGGCAACCGCTGCTACTTCGGCTTGTCCAAACAACTGGGGTCCAAACTCCTCACTCGAAAGACCAAAGTCATGCTTTACAAAACGCTCATTTTGCCAGTCTTGCTGTACGGAGCCGAAAGTTGGACGATAAGCAGGACAGCGGAGCTGATTTCGGGTTCTTTCGAAAGAAAAATTCTGCGCCGGATATTTGGTCCTGTCTGTGAGGAAGGTGAATGGAGAAGAAAACACAACCGCAAACTCTACGAGCTGTGTCAAGATGTAGATGTAGTCCGGAAGATAAGGATCCGTCGACTACACTGGCTCGGCCACATCGAGCGCATGGACATCAACGCTCCAGCTAAGAGGGTAATCGACTCCGAGCCTCCTGGTTCGAGAAGAAGAGGAAGACCGAACCTCCGGTATAAAGATCAAGTAATCGCGGATGTAAGACATCTTGGTCTCGACAACTGGAAGCAGCGTGCCCGGACCGTCAAGGATGGAAGGCAGCTATAGCTCAGGCTCAGATCCTCCATGGATCGCTGGCCTGATAAGTAAGTAAGTAAGAGATTAAGTAATTTACACTCTCACTTGACCATCGGATTTCCATGTCCCAATTTTCCCACCACCAATTTTCTCATCAAACGAAGCTAAGAGCACTCTCGATTATGTCATCAATATTCTCTTTCAGTGCGCTTTCATTTGAGACCCCACTCGAGTATATTTGTATTCGGTTATTCTTCCCCAATTTCACCCTCCACAACTTTTAAACGGCTTAACCGATTTTCATCAAACACATCTAAGAACACTCGCACATAAGTCACCTTTAATACGAAAAAACTAAATTGACATCGCTTCATCTGTTCGGGAGCTAGGATGCCACAGACGTACTGGCGGACACACACCCAGACAGACCTTTCTAACTCCTTTTGCGTCGGGGGTTAAAAAGAGCTCCTTGCTAAATCATTTGGTCTCGTCTTTTACTGTGAGGCTTAACTAATACATTTTGTATGGATTATGTGAATCGCAATTAAGCCATTTATTAAATTGATAAATAGCGAATAATAGTTTAGTTAGACTAAGGTATGACTGACAATTTCATTAAAATTAGAAACGCTACGCTAAACGTACCCGACCCTGATAAACTTTAGTATAATCCTTGTCTTATAGTCAGCGTACTCAACCATCGTATACTTTAGGTTTGTGTTTGTTCAGCTAAAAACCAAATGGGATTCAAAGCCTTAGGAAGCGAATATTTCATTGAGGAAAAGCGACAAATCGCAATTTTCCGAAAGCAAACAAGGAATCTATTTGACATCTGGTTTGCTCGTATTGTACGTCTAATTGATGGGCGAATGCCGTAGGTTGTATTTCTCGGATAAATCGTTTACCTTCAGTTATTTGCCTAAGTTTACGGTTGTTTAAGTTAGTTTTATTTGTTTGTTTTAGTTCTGAGCTATGCAGAACTTCTTCAGGATAAGTTCCATATCAATTGCCCTGGAGTCAGACGAGTTACTAGGGACGTGACGTAAGTAAGTATTACCACTGTGACATGTTCGGCGTTAATACTCATGTGGATTGTGAAAAGTCAACAGCGGGTAAGCGTTTGATCATCTTGTGGTTTATTGACATTAGTAGTGGGTCATAAACTATCTTGGAACACATTGGAATCGACTTGGAATAACTCTAGGATATCGTCCGAAAATAATGTCTTAGGGCGTTCTATTTTTGTTTCACAAGATATTGTTTTTTTTTTTTTTTTTGAAATTCATTTTCGTCAAAGTAAAGTTCTTTTTCCCTTTGGGTTAAAGGAACAAACCTGTTCCTTCCCCCTTCAGAAAGATAAAAGCATACACATTTCGTAAGACGTTTAGGATGCTTTTTCCGTACTGTCACCCTTAAAATAAGGGCGTAATTTCCAACCTCAGGCTATGTTCTGGATATGCAAAGGCAGATAAGTGGTAACTGTCATTCAAAATGAACGAACGAAGTAATTGTGCCAAGCAGGAAAGGGTACGTACAATTTTAAGAAATTTTGAAACATGCCCCACAGATGAAAACTAGAGGGGAGCAAAAAAACCCGTGTAACCGAGAAAATGTAAAACGAGTTTTGGAGGAAAATTAAAAATGAAATCACAAATTGTTTGCTTCACAACAAAATGGACTCCATTGCATAAAATCATGTTAAATAACTCAGTCTGGGGCATTATTTGCATAAATACGATACAAAAACCGAGATGCGGGTTTTCTTTTTGGTACCTTTTCCCAAAAATTGATTTTCAATTCAATTTGAATAATAATCGGCACAGATTTTACAATACCTCTGTAACCCACCTAGTCTATTTTTGGATTGCTTTATTTAAAACTGAAATTAAAATAAGTGAATTTTCGTTACTATACAACTTAGTAATTTTACGTGCTGTTTTTAAAGATCACTTAGATATTCTTTACTCTAGCTTCGTAACCATCTTCTTCTTTGGTGGCGTTACAGCCCATGAAGGACCAGACCAAGCTTCTCTCAATCACCCATGTTGTGTGTGATTTATTTTTCGCACAGGTGAAAGGGAACTACAGTTTAATGCCGATTGCGAACGGCGTGAGTCGAGAAGCTTTTTCATGGCAAGTTTACTACGGGGGGTTTTGCCAGTACCCCGCCGAGGAGGAACGTCGCGAAATAAATATTCGATGGTGTTGGTGTTATCGGGATCCGAACTCGCTCATCGTACGCTTCGTAACCTACTCGTAAGTAAATATTATAGTCTCTTGTATAGTATACATATAATATCCGTATACTTACTTACTTAGGTGGCGCTATAGTCCGTGGTGAACCTGGGCCTCAACCAACAAGCGTATCCAGCTGGCACGATCTTTGGCCAGCTGTTTCCAGCGCCGCCACACGCCCAGTGCGTCACCGTTGATGCGGCCGTCCTCTGCCGCGCCTTCCTTCCGGGGTGGATTCGAGGACTCTTCGGTTGGGAGCTGTATTTTCATGGCCTCTACATGGTCTAGCCACCTTAGAAGCTGTATCCGTAGACGTCGTACCAGGCCGATATCGCCGTACACGTACAGTTCTTCGTTATATCTTCTCCTCTATACGCTGTTTGAACAAACGGGACCGTAGATAGTGAGCAGAATGTTCATCTCGAAACGACCAGGGGCATCTGTATCCACTTTTCTTAAGGTCCATGCCTCTGCACCGTAAAGGAGGACTGGAATGAATAAGGTCTTATATAGTGTCACCTTAATTTCCTCTTGAGCCCGAAGAAACAGCGGCTGGCAAGAGTGATTCTGCGTTTTATCTCAGCGCTGGTGTTGTGTCACCGGTCATCAGTGAGCCTAGGTAGACGAATTCCTTGACCAGTTCAAAGTTATAACCGCCCATGGTGACGTTCTGGCCAATACGTCGGTGTTGCTTGTCTCTTTAAGATGAAAGCAGATATTTGGGTTTACACTCACTGACCTTGAGATCTATCTTAACCGCTTCTACCACAATGCTTACAATGGCCTCATTGACGTCTCGCTGTGTCCGTCCAATCACATCAATGTCGTCGGCGTACGCAAGCAATTGCGTAGACTTGAAACAGATCGTACCTCTTGTGTTGGCCAGTGACTCTTGCACAATCTTTTCAAGCACGATGTTGAAAAAGTTGCATGACAGCGCGTCACCTTGCCTAAATCCTTCTTTTAACATCAAAGGTCTCGGTTTGCTCATTACCGACCTTAATGGAGCAGTGCGAATTCTCCATTGTCACCCTGCACAGTCGGACGAGTTTGGCAGGGATGCATAGCTCATCTCTATACACGCTGTCATATGCAGCCTTGAAATCGACGAAAAGGTGGTGAGTGTCTGCCATAGCGTAAATATTTGGTCTATTGTGGGTTTACCTGGCCTGAAACCACACTGATAAGAGCCGATCAGGGTATCCACAAACGGTTTCAGGCGGTCACACAATACGGCAGAGAAGATCTTATATGCGATGTTAAGGGGACTTATTTCCCTATAGTTGGCGCAGTTATAGTGGTCTCCTTTCTTATGGACCGGTCAAACTATGCTGAGATTCCATTCGTCGGGTATGCTTTCCTCCGACCATACCCTTGCAAATGAGATGACGCATGCACCTTCCCAGTTCATCTCCAGCCGCCTTAAGGAGCTCAGCAGATAGGCCGTCTGCGCCCGCGGTTTTATTAGACTTAAGTATTGATATCGCTATTCTGACTTCTTCTAGGTCGGGTGGACTGAATTCTGTTACATGGTCGTCCATTACGATTTGCTTGTTCTGCCTGACAGCGGTATCTTGCCTATCATCGCCGTTATACAGTCTGCAGAAGTGGTCTTTCCAAATCCTCAGCATCGACTACGACTCTACTACCAGTTCTCAATTTTCATCCCTGCAGGCCGCCGCTTTGGCTTTGCAGCCATGGCATGTTCGTTTTACCTTATTGTAAAACTTCCAGGCGTCATTCCTGCGGAAGCATCTCTCCATTTCCTCGATCTCGCGCTTTCCGTGCTCTCTCTTCTTTCTTCTGAAAAGCGTGTGTTCCTCTCTTCTCTTCTGCTCATGGGTTTCGCGAGCAGCTCTTGTCCGTCGTTGCAGCATGGCTTTATATGCCTCTTGTTTTGCTGCATGGGCTTGTTCGCATTGTTCATCAAACCAGAGGTTTCTAGGTGGCGGCGGTTTAAGACCCAGCACCTCTGAGGCAGCATATCTGACGGCACTCTGTCAATGCGGTCATTCCTGCTCTATTGTTTGTGCTGCTGTGGGCGGATTTTGAGAGAGCTTGGAGGAGACACGATCGGCAAAGATTCTGGCAATCTCTTGCGATTGTAGATTTCCGACGTCAAACTTACGTAGTCCTACCCGACTCGTAAGCATTCTTGATATCCTCATTCGTGCCTTGGCTACAACAAGGTAGTGGTCCGAGTCGAATTTGGCCCCTCGGAAGGTTCGTACGTCGAGAATACTGGAGGAGTGTCTGGCGTCGATCGCAATGTGATCAATCTGGTTGGGATCAAAAGACCGCCAGGTACCCTTGTGGATGTTACGCCCCGTTAGGAAATCGATTAGCCTATGTCCGTTGTCGGATGTGGTGTTATGGAGGCTATGCTTTCCCATGATCAACTCATACATATAGTTACATACGTACATACATCATACCCAAACTCAACTAAGTCATCTATACCGACGCTCATCCACAATGACATCCCAGCTGTCAACCCCTTAGACAAAGCTACCCTACTTGCTGCCCATTTCGCAACCAGTTCTCAGCTGCCAGCTTGTATTTTGTCTCCGCCTGTACTAGAGTGCGTCAATTCCACCATGGGGCTAATCCACTTCCGCACTCGTACAGTCGCAAGGGTTCTTAAAGACCTCGACATACACAAATCCGCTGGTCCAGATGGTATTGCCTCAATAGTTCTGAAGAGGTGTTCTTCTACGCTGGCAATGACCGCCAATACGGTTTCCGCAGCAACCACTGGTGATATGATGGCATATCTCGCTGAAAAGTGGAATCACTCCCTTCACCAAGCAGGTGAAAGCAAAATTGTTGCACTGGATATTTCGAAAGCATTTGACAGGGTTTGGAATGAAGCCCTTTTGTCGAAAATGCGTGCTTTTGGGATCGATGAGTCTCTATTTCAATGGATTAGAAGCTACCTTTCGAATCGTTCAATTCAAGTTGTTTTGGACGGATTCAAGTCTGATACTCACTTTGTAAATGCCGGTGTTCTCCAGGGCTCCGTTTTGTCTCCGACACTCTTTCATATTTTTATAAATGATATCTTGTCTGTTACTTCTAATCCAATTCACTCCTTCGCTGACGACAGTACCCTCAGCTTCTCATATTCGTTCACCAGTTTACGACCCTGCACATCGGTTGTAGATAATGAACGGCAGCGTATGTTAAGCTCATTAAATTCCGATATCGACAGCATCATCCAATGGGGTAAAAACAATAGAGTGGAATCTAATGCTTCCAAAACACAATGCTGTCTCTTGTCGTTAAAGCGTATAAATAACCCGCAGCCATTATCCATGAATCCATCTCAGAAACTGAAAAGCTTTCTATCCTGGGTATGAGTGTTGCTCACAATCTTAATTGGAGCGACCATATATTCAGTGTCGCCAAGAATGCTGCGAAATGCCTAGGCTTCTTATACAGATGCAAGAAATATTTCTCACCCTTAGATCTGGCTACAATCTATAAGGCGTTCATTCGCCCCAAATTAGAGTTTAACGCTCATGTCTGGTCCGGTGCTTCCAAGACCTCACTGCACCTACTAGACAGAATACAAAAACGAGCCATAAAACTGATAGGTGACTCCAGCATTACCAAAACATTAGACTCGCTGGAACACCGCAGGAATGTTACCTGCCTCTCCCTGTTTTATCGTTACTACCACCAAAAATGCTCTGATGAAATAGCCAGTTGCATTCCGCCCCTTCAACACTTCTCCCGCGATACACGTCTCTCTAGGAATGCTCACCAATATACTCTGAAGCCCGCTTTCGGACGTACTGTCAAATATAGAGAATCTTTCATTAACCGAACCACACGAATCTGGAACTCCCTGCCGGATTCGGTTTTCCCCCCTCAATGCAACATGCAAGCATTTAAGATCAATGTCCATCGGCATCTCCTCTATTCCTCTTCCTCTCTACCTTCTTCCCACACTGTGTCACCGATATAATAAGGTTATTAGACCTTGAGCGCGCGCAAATTATTAAAAAAAAAAAAAACCCTCCACCCACCAGAGTACTCTACACCACCTTGGATACTCTTGAAAAGAGCCAAGTGTGGTGAGTATAAGAAATTCCCGTGCTTCTCTCTGATCATCTTGCAAGCAAGATGAACATAGAGAGCAGCACGGAAGGTAAGCATTGCAAGCGTTCATTAGACTAAGTTAGTAATTAATTATTTTAATAAAGAGAATATTTAAATAACTTTTAACAAACGTGTTTTTATTGTTAAACACCAAACTATATATGTCCTCTCTGTCCAGTTTTGCATTAAAATCTCCTAGGACTGTTTTGTTGTCGTAGCTGCGGCATTGGGCATACATATGTTCTGTCTAGGAGATCGAGTCGTTCGTCCTTTTCTTCCGTTGGGGCGTGAGCCCTAATTGAGCTAATGTTTCCAAATTTAACTTTGATGCGGATTGTTATGAGGCGTTCGCTTATATCTCGGAAGCTTAAGAGGTTTTGTCGGAGTCTTCCTATAATAACGAATCCGCACCCGAATAGGCGCCGTTTGTTCTCCTTGTAGCAGTCCTCGTAGTAGATGTTGCAATTTTTCATCCGTCTTTTGCCTGGTCCATCCAATCGCTCTTCTTGAAGCCCGGTTATGTCTGCTTTATAGCAGTTAAGAGTATGCTCCAATTGATCGCCTGCACCCGTTCTGTTAAGGGACTTCACATTCCAGGTGTGGACTCTCAAGTCCGTTAGTCGTTTGCAGGGGTCGTCAGCTTTGTATCCGTCCGTATCCGAGGCTTGTTGTCATTTCGGAACAAGTAGGTTCTTACCTGATAGGGATATTACCCCTAAGCACAACCCCCAACCTGGAGGGACAGGTTCCTCTTTCCCCAGGAACAGGGGGTCGGGTCGCTGCACACATTGGTTCCCTACCTGGCGTGTGCCTGGGTAGCTATCCAGGGAGGGCCACGCGGAGGATGTGTGTCAACTTGGATTGAGCAGGGACATAGATCGAAGCTGGCGTTTGCCATGTTGGACGCTTTCAACTTTTTTGCTCTATTTATTCGCTCCCTCCCCCCTGACGCCCACTAAACTTGTAACAGTTCATCAATGGGTGATACATTATAGTGAGAATGTGCTCCGTGACTTCGAATTTTGACACCGATTTAAAATGACCGCAAAAAAGCAATAGTCGGTGTCTTTCGTTTTTTTCCTCAGTCGAACTATCGACGCGATTATTTTCTTTTCGTTCTTTTCCCGGCCCTTAAAATTAACTTTGTCTCTGCTTTTTTTGACCTTCTCCTCCCAAACAATGATAATTCTCAATACCTAACAGGCTCTTCCACGACGCCTCAAATGCCTTTGTCGGAAGCGTAAAAAATCGACTTCTAATGGAAACTACATGGTTGCCAATTATAATATGAGATCAAATTTATAGTTATTAATTAAGGTTGATAGGGCAGATTTTCGCCTATATGTTTATGTGCTTACTTCAAGCTTAGCAAAGCATAAATTAAAGGAGAAATAACGATATGAATATAAATACACAAACAGTAACGCTACACCAAGTTGAAAATGAGATACATGCTTAAATTCGCTTAACAATTCTCAATGAAAAACCATTGAATTGCAATGGACACCCAAGAGAGATGATTAATTATGTAATCTTCCATCATTTTTATCAGATTTGCCAGTACATACACTCTTTCATTGGTTTGATGATCATGAGCCCAGGATTTATTAAGGTTGCGTGTTCCTGACTGGGTAAATAATCACTTCAATTTATTTAATAAAATGGAGAAAAAAGGCAGTTTGTAGCCTTACCAAGTGGCGAATATAACTCAATAGATACAATGAAAATTCCTGCAGTTATTTTAATACAAACAAGTCCGAGAGTATGGCGAAAGAGCTTTGGAATGGTATATTTGAATGGAATGCAAATACAGGCAGAATTACGAAAATGAATGAATTAAAATTATTGATTTGCTTTGGTAATC
Organism: Eumerus sabulonum; assembly: GCA_951905685.1. Lineage (NCBI taxonomy): Eukaryota > Metazoa > Arthropoda > Insecta > Diptera > Syrphidae > Eumerus > Eumerus sabulonum. The sequence goes on from OX645061.1 coordinate 87,947,537, forward strand.
AGGGAAATGCAATTAATGGTTAAATGTTTGCTGTGCATTACTAGTAGCAAATACGTAAATTGGATTCATGGAGTTATGAAATATTCGTACTTGTAGTTTACAAAGATCGGTATATCTCTCTGTGTCGTTAGTGGTTCCACAAAATGGAATGGAATCTTTTTTACTGAAACTAAATCAAGTCATTAAAACCTCGATACAAGTATATATTTTGATTGATGTAGGGAATTTCAAATGTGCTAAATAAATACACTATCATTCGGTATCTAAATGATCTAGTAACCGCGTGAGAGTGGCCAAGCTAGGTAAACAGAAAACAGGTATTCGTCATGATGTAAACCCCTAATATACCGCTAACAGACAAGAACCAAAAATTAAATATTGGATTTTCCTTACGTACTTATGTAGGACTGTAACTCTATGGAAAATTTTGCTTCGAGTAGCACGACTTGACGAGTTTATCGAGGGTACTTTCTTTTGACTTACAGGTAACAGTATTGGTATCCATATACCTGCAGATGTGCAAGCATTGCAGTAGTGGCATCTACAAACGACTAACGGACTTGAGAGTCTGCACCTGGAATGTGAGGTCCCTTAACAGACCGGGTGCAGGCGATCAATGGGAGAATACCCCCAACTGCTATAAAGCAGATATAACCGCACTTTAAAAGTGCGATGGGATGGACCAGGCAAAAGACGGATGAAAAACTGCGACATCTACTACGGGAACTGCTACAAGGAGAACAAACAGCGCCTATTCGGGTGCGGATTCGTTATTAGAGAAAGACTCCGACAAAACGTCTTAAGCTTCCGAGATTTAAGCGAACGCCTCATAACAATCCGCATCAAGCTAAATTTTGAAACATTAGCATAATATCCGCTTACGCCCCAACGGAAGAAAAGGACGGTCGACTCAGAGAAGAATTATACGATCTCCTAGATATGTAGAACCTACGCTCAATGTCCCAGCTACGACATATATAGCCCTAGGAGATTTTAATGCAAAATTGGGCAGAGAGAACATATTTGAGTCGATCCATAACACCACATTCGACAACGGACTTAGGCTAATTGATTTCCTAGCAGTTTCCTCCTTGTAGCAAACACGCGACTCCCCTATCTCAACATCCACAAGGGTACCTGGCGGTCTTTTGATCAATCGACCACCAACCAGATTGATCACGTTGCGATCGACGCCAGACACTCCTCCTGTATTCTCGACGTACGAACCTTCCGAGGGGCCAAGATCGACTCGGACCACCACCCTGTTGTAGCCAAGGTACGAATGAAGATATTAAGAATGCTTAGAAGTCGAGTAGGAGTACGTAAGTTTGACGTCGGAAAGCTACAATCGCAAGTTACTGCCAGAATCTTTGCCGATCATGTCTCTTCCAAGCTCTCTCAAAATCCGCCCACAGCAGCACAAACAATAAAGCAGGAATGGGCGCATTGCCAGAGCGCCGTCAGAGACGCTGCCTCAGGGGTGCTGGGTTTCAAACCGCCACCACCTGGAAACCCCTGGTTCGATGAACAATGCGAACAAGCCCATGGGGCAAAACAAGAGGCATATAAAGCCATGCTGCAACGGCGAACGAGAGCTGCTCGTGAAATCTATAGTCAGAAGAGAAGAGAGGAACACAGGCTTTTCAGAAGAAAGAAGAGAGAGCACGGAAAACGTGAGGTCGAGGAGATGATGAGATGCTTCCGCAGGGATGATGCCCGTAAGATTTACAATAAGGTAAAACGAACATGCCGTGGCGCAGTAGTTAGTGTATTGGACTCTTACGCGTGATGAGCGAGTTCGGATCCCGGTAACACCAACGCCACCGAAAGTTTACTTCGCGGCGTCCCTCCACGGAGGGTACTGGCAAAACCCCCCGTAGTATAATTGCCATCAAAAAGCTTCTCAACTCACACCACACACACACAACATGGGTGATTGAGAGAAGCTTGGCTCTGGTCCTTCATGGGCTGTAACGCCACCAAAAGAAAAAAGAAAAGGAACATGCCATGGCTAAAGAGCCAGAGCGGCGGCCTGCAGGGATGAAAATGTAGAACTGGTAATAGAGTCGCAATCGATGCTGAGGATTTGGAAAGACCGCTTCTGAAGACTGTATAACGGCGATGATAGACAAGATACCGCTGTCAGGCAGAACGAGGTATTCGTAATGGACGACGATGTAACAGAATTCAGTCCACCCGACCTAGACGAAGTCAAAATAGCGATATCAAGACTTAAGTCTAATAAAGCCGCGGTCGCAGATGGCCTGCCTGCTGAGCTTCTTAAGGTGGCTGGAGATGAGCTGGTAAGGGGCATGCACCATCTCATTTGTAAGGTATGGTCGATGGAAAGCATGCCCGACGAATGGAATCTCAGCATCGTTTGGCCGGTCCATAAGAAAGGAGACCGCTATAAGTGCGCCAACTATAGGAGAATAAGTCTCCTTAACATCGCATCGTTTGTGGATAATCTGATCGGCTGTTATCAGTGTGGTTTCAGGCCAAGTAAGTCCACATGCACTACGGCAGATCTTGGAGAAGACCCAAATCGACACTCACCACCTCTTCGTCGATTTCAAGGCACCCTATGACAGCATGTATAGAGTTGAGCTATACAAAGCTAGGTCTAGTTTTAACATCCCTGCCAAACTCGTCCGACTGTGCAGGATGACAATGAAGACGCGCTGTCATGCAACATATTCAACATCATGCTTGAAAAGGTCGTGCAAGATGACAATGAACAATGACAACAATGACAATGAACTGGCCAACACAAGAGGTACGATTTATTTCAAGTCTACGCAATTGCTTGCGAACGCTGACGACATTGACGTGATTGGACGGACACGGCGAGACGTCAATGAGGCCTTTTTAAGCATGGGGGTAGAAGCAGCTAAGATGGGTCTCAAGGTTAATGAAGGTAAAATCAAATATCTGCTTTCATCTCAAAGAGACTGACAACACCGACGTATGGCCAGAACGTCACCATGGGCGGATATAACATTGAACTGGTCAAGGAGTTCGCCTACATTGGATCACTGATGACCGGCGACAACAACACCAGCCAGATAAAACCACCAGATAAAACGCAGAATCACTCTTGCCAACTGCTGTTTCTTTGGGCTCAAGAGGCAATTGAGAAGTAGAGCCCTCTCTCGGAAAACCAAGGTGATCCTATATAAAACATTAATCACCCCAGTCCTCTTTTACGGCGTAGAGGCTTGGACCTTAACGAAAGCGGATGAAGATGCCCTTGGTCGTTCCGACCATTAAGGCTGGAGGTGAACTAACCGAGACCTTCGATACTAAAAAAGTTTCAGACAGGGTGGCGCACTGTCATATGATTTATTTAACATCATACTTGAAAAGATCGTGCGGGCCTCTGCGGCCAATACAAGAGGCACAATCTACTGCAAGTCTACACAATTGCTTGCCTACGCAGATGACATTGACGTTATTGGACAGACAAAGCGAGACGTCAGTGAGACGTTAGCAAGCATTGAAGCAGAAGCAGCTAAATTGGGTCTCAGGGTAAATGGGTATATGCTCTCATCAAAGAAAGACGACATCAGAACGTCACCTTCGGCAGCTATATTTTTGAAGTAGTCGAGGACTTCGTCTACCTTGGCTCGATTGTGACAAGCAGCAACGACATCAGCGCGAGACAAAACGTAGAATAACTCTTGTAGAATAACTGCTGCTTCTTTGGACTCAAGAGGCAACTGAGCAGAAGAGACCTCTCTCGAAAATCAATGGTATCCCTCTACAAAACCTTAATCCTAATACTCCTCTATGGCCCTGAGGCTTGGACGTTATCAAAAGCGGATGAAGAGGCTTTTGGGCGTTTCGGGAGGAAAATTCTGCGTGCAATCTTTGGTCCCGTTTATATAGACTGAGAGTCGAGGAGAAGTTTCAACCAAGAACTGTACGGGCTGTAAAGCGACATCGGCCTAGTTAGACGCATTCGAATCCAACGTTTAAGATGGCAGGGCCATATAGAGCGAACGGACAACACCGCTCCGGCCCGAAGAGTCTACGATTCCAACCCTCGACGTAGCAGAGGACGTCCGCATCTAAGGTGGCGCGCACAGGTGGAAAGGGACCTCAACCAACTGGGCGTGCGGCACTGCAAGCAGGTGGCCAAAGATCGTGCCGGCTGGAGAGACTTGTTGGTTGAGGCATTGATTCAACCCGAACTGTGAAGCCATCTAAGTAAGTAAGTACGTAAAGGTTTACTTCAACCCTTTTTTGAAATATGGGCATGTGACTGCCGCCTATGTCTTAACGAGATGGTTGAACGCTTTAGCATACGACACAGCGACATTTGTGGAAATTAAAGAGCTGACATGCTCGCCTGACAAGGATCGATGCAACGAACTAACATGGCGTACGCTGGTACACCACTTCTTCTTCTTCTTAGTGGGCGCTACAGTTCGGGGTGAACCTGGGCCTCAACCAACATGCCCCTCCATCTAGCACGATCTTTCGCTAGCCTTTTCCATTGCCGCACACCCAGTTGGCTGAGGTCCCCTTCTACCTGTGTGCGCCATCTTAAGGGCGGCCGTCCTCTGCTTCTTCGTCCCTCGGGGTTGGATTCAAAGACTCTCCGGGCTAGAGCTGTGGTGTCCATTCGCTCTACATGGCCCAGCCATCTTAGGCGTTGAATCCGTAGACGCCTGACTAGGCTCATGTCGCTGTACAGACCGTAAAGTTCGTGGTTGAATCTTCTCCACCATCCCCCGTCTGCGTTTATAGGCCCAAAAATCAAGCGCAAAATCTTTCTCTCGAACCGACCAAGGGCCTCCTGATCCGCTTTTGATAGTGTCCATGCTTCTGCGCCGTACTACAGGACCGGGATGAAAGGGGGGTCTTATATAGAGTCAACTTTGTCGTTCGGGAGAGGGCTCTATTACTCAGTTGCCTCCTGAGCCCAAAGAAACAGCGATTGGCAACGCTGTCGTATGCGGCTTTGAAGTCGACAAATAGGTGGTGAGTGTCGACTTGAAATTCATTGGTTTTCTCCAGTATCTGCCGTAGTGTGAAGATTTGGTCGATGGTGGACTTCCCTGGCCTGAATCCGCACTGATAAGGACCTATCAGCTTATTTACAAAAGGCTTCAGACGTTCACACAAAACGGCAGAGAAGATTTTGTAGGCGATGTTAAGGAGACTTATTCCTCTATAGTTGTCGCAATCAGAGGGGTCTCCTTTCTTGTGGATCGTACACCACTAGCAGCCATTAAACTAGAGATAATCGATCAAGCGAACCTGAGATCTGCCTAACCAACAGGTAAATCTTGCCACGGCTTAACCGATTAGTCAAACCATGGGACTAATCTCCCTAAAACAGACCAACTTCGGCGCAGTCGTTGGTGTCATCACTGGTCACTGTCTTATTAGAAGTCATGCAAAAAAACTAGGGCAAGTTTCGAATGACTTCTCCAGGAGCTGTGAGACGAAGAAATGGTTGAGTCCAGGTGGCCTGGTTGAAATAAATAAAATAAATGTTACACTAAAAGCTCGGATCTCAAAGTATTTCAAATTAAAAATTTAAATTAATATCTTTAAGAGAAAATTAAAGTAATTAAATTATTACTTTTTTTTGCTCCCAAATGAATATGTTTTTCACTTATTCACACCACATGCGCCACGCACTAAACTTATCACAAAATTAAAAGGAATGTGTGTTCTCGGAATCTGTAAATAACCATACTTGGAAGAGGAAAGTTAAATGAATCAAAGACAGAATACCGTTTTTCATTCTGGCTAATAGTTCAATAGAAATCGTTATAAAAATGTAACGATTCATATATGAATCACCATGCATCAGAGGGTTAAGAACATATGATTTAGGTTAAGTAAATGCAAGAAAAAAAAACCCTCGTTCTTCTCCCCTTTCACTATGGTTAATTAACTTTCCACCTTAACATGCTAACTTCTCTCTTCCTACACTTTTAACATACCACTCATTTCCCCCCAACTAATAGAAGTATACAATATCCCAAAGAACCGCAGCTTACTTCCTCTCCGATTGGGAACTTTTAGAGAATTATTACTAACTTCCACAACCTTATTCATATTATTAACCTGGACGAATATGAAACTATTATAGGGAAAATAACTAACACTTTAAATATCTTTCAAAAGAATACAGCCTACTCCTATTCAATCCAAATAACTCAACTCAAACTAACAGAGCTAGAAAAGAAATTCCGTGCAATATATCCTACAATTAGAAACAAAAGAGGGTTAGTAGACGGATTAGGTTCCACCATTAAATTCATAACAGGAAATATGGACGCATAAGATGCGCAAAAAATAAGTCAAATAGAAGCTATGAACACAATATGATAGGAAGACAAGACGCGATAAATTTCCACATAATAGATAGGCTCAAAAACATAACGAACCATATAAACAATGAACAAAATACTATAAAATCCTTCTTAGAGAATACAGCAAACAAAGTAAAGAAAGAACAAGACATACTGACCGAGAATCAATACCTTAACCAAATTAACTTCAATATCGACTTACTGACAAACCACCTATCTGATATATCTGAGGCATTAGTCCTCAGCAGACTAAATATAATTCCAAAATTTCTTCTAAGCACTAAAGAAATAGAACTAATACAACACAAATTAATTGATCATGACATTAAGACTACTTCCATAGAACAATTATACGAATTATTAAAACTACAGGGCTATTATAACGGCACAAGAATAATATTTAATGTGCAAATCCCTAATTTCTCCAAACTAAAATTCTCTCTTAATCATATCATTCCTCTTCCTGTAAATGAGACAAAACTCATATTAACAAAATCCTATATCGCATACAATGATCAATATTTGCAATACTTTGATACTGTCTGCCCCAAAACTGGAGAAACCTACATCTGCATGCAACCCGAGCTAGTCGAGAAAACGCCAGAATCCAGATGCCTAGGGAAACTATTGGAGAACCAGGTCGCTCATTGTGGGTTCAATGACATGGGAAAAATCGATTCGATAACGCAGCTTCAACCTAATAAAAAGCATATATTTTATTAATGCACCACAAGTCCTTTTTAATTCCTCTTGCAGCCCGAAAACAGGTACGGTACAGGATACAGCCTTGCTACACTTCCGAAAATGCAAAGTGCAGATCAACGGCATCACATATGAAGACAGCCCCTCAGTCTATTGGGATAACATCCACCTACCACCACTTCCCAGCAACGAGATGCATGCTACACATGTAAACGAGGTTATCAACTTCAAGAAATTTGAGGAACACAAACTTCTCACTGAATCGAAGCTGATCACCTTAAACACTACGACCGAGATTCTTCACTATATGACGACATCATCAGTAGCGGCATTCATCATGATAACTACCATTATAATTATTATCACCACCATCAAGAACAAACCTCGAAGCTTCCCGCAGCCACCAACTTTACAATCCTTCGCTCCAGCCCCAGTGACATCACTTTGGTCATCGCTCTATTCTAAGGGGGGAGGAGTTACGACAGCAATGTGACCCCTCCCATATTCAATCGCCAGCAACTCCCCGCACGCCACCAACACACGAACCCCCTCATCATTTTCGCCACGATCATCAACTCCCTGACCCCAGGCTATTTCCCACGGACAGTCAACGGACCCCCGCACACAACCTACACATGGAACCCCTTATCACCACCACAAGCTATGACCCGATTATATGAAAATACATTGTATTATGTTTCGTACTTTGTGATTGCACAGGTGATATCCAATAACTGCAACTATGCGTCTGGATGACATCCGCCGCAAGTCCAAGTTCTTGGAACTCACCTTTGCAAACCCGTAATTATGAATGTTAGGAATTAGAAATTCATTCGATTGTAAACCATTGAACCGATAGGTCATAAATAAAATTTGTATTTTTTTGGACTCCTTTCTTTTGAAATACATAAGTCGCGTGTTTCTCGTGCTAAATAAAAAAATTAAAAAAAATGGAAAAAAATAAATAAATAAAAAAAAAGAACTTTCTGCTCGGTAGGAACATTTTCATGATGAATGAAGCCGCGGTACGATAGGTGACGGGAGCTCCTTCACGTTGAACTTCTACTACTGATTCACGACCCATCATGAACCCCTTTACCCCTTTACAATGCATAATGTGTTACGAATGAATTTGAGTTATGTATCTGTACTGCCTGTCTGTATGTTACACATCCTATCTTAGAGGTCGTGTTAATTTTTTTATTATTTTTTTAACCGGGAATTTGACTACTATGCTGATGCTGAACTCCATCGCATTCGGAACGCAAGGGACGAACATTTAACGATTCTCTCTGGTCCAAGCTCAAATACATTATACAAGTATGTATCAATGTATGTATCAAGGCACTGGACAGGCAGTTCTGCTGGTTGGATCCACTTTAAGGCGACCTCCTCCGCTTTTACTGCTTTTGCTTTCCTTCTCGTACCCTCGCCTCTTGCAAGCAATAGGTTTTTAGTTTTTTTCCTGATAAACTTAAATGCGCTGACGTAGTTCCTTTGTTCAGGCCCATCTCTCTTCTTCCTGTTTTTAGCAAAGTTTTTGAAAAAAATCGTTAAGGAGAGGATAGTGTCCTTCCTAAATAAAACTATTTTTTTGACTGAAGACGCTCTTCTAAATTTTTGCTCCCATATCTTTTCCAGCCTTGACGCGAGAAAGTACACTGCAAGCCTTTTTGAAGATATTGCAAAAGCATTTGACATGGTTACCCACGCCATCCTATTGACTAAATTAGAAAAAGCTGGGTTCCGTGGATTCATACTCGACTGGTTTAGATCGTACCTCTCTGACCGATCCCAAAGAGTAAAGATCGAAGAAGCGAGGAGCAAAATGCTGTTTTTTTTGATTTGGGAGTGCCACAAGGTTCTGTCTTGGGACCTATTTTGTTCCTGATCTATATCGACCCTCTTTTTAAGCTAAGCTTTAAAGCTAAAATCACTGCCCTCGCTGATGACGTGGCCTGTTCTTATGGATCGGACAGTGCTTTAAGTCTCGTATCTGATATTAATTGGGATCTAAATTTATTGAGTATCTTGTTTGCTGAGCACAAATTAAATACTAGCTCCAAAACTAAAATTATGTATTTTAATCTGTCTACAAAAATCTGTAACAACGTTGAAGTAGTATTTCATGCACCTGAGTGTCATAGATACAAACTTACAGGTTGTAGTTGTATTCCCGCCTTACCGTTCTCTACGTTCTGTAGTAAATCAAGTTGCAGCAATAAGTGTTTTCCAGTTGAGAAAGTAGACGAATTCAAATACTTGGGCCTTATTATAGATTCTAGGATGAGCATTATAAACCATACTGAGTCGTTAAAGAAGTATCTTCGCAGCAATCTTCGGAACTTCTATTATCTAAAAAATGTTTGCTCTACAAAATTACTTAAAATTATTTATTATGGGATCTTCCATTCGGTTGTGATCAAATTGTACAAACCATAGTATAGCTTGTCCCACTTTGTATACATATATGTATAAAGTTTAAAAAATTATTAAGTCTTTCAATTCCTGTACCAAAATTGCAAATAAAATGTTCTGTTTGTTATTCATCATATTTTTGTTGAAAATACGAATGCGAGTGCACGTGAAATATATTTTTCGAAAAGGAACAACTTGTATTCACTTCATATACTGCCTTCAACAAAATGAATGCTTGTTTTGAAGTTACCCTTACAAGAGATCGGATTTTTATTATATTGGTTCGACACAGATACTATGTACAAAAGGGCATGGAATTCTATCGATCCGTACAAGATGTCTGATTTCCATATACACCTATCCAACGGATATTGCCATTTTGACAACAATCTCGAATACACCACATTGATGCAAACACATGAAATTGGATTGCAAATCCGAAAGAAATCAATCATTGTGGGGAGCCAGCATTATTTTTTATTTGCACGAATCCGGCATATCTTTGCTAACAATGCTCACGCACGTTCCACAATAGAATGTCGAATGGCATGTATTCACCCTGCGGCTTTGAGATTAGAATAGAGACGAAAGCAGGGGAAAAGAAACGTACGAATTTTATTTCCATTAAATTATCTCTGGTGATGTAATAAAACATGTAAATGCAATTTGCTTTGCTTTCGTTTGTTAAACATGTACCTCGGTTTTTGTTGGTTGGGTGTTTGACATCTTCTAACGAAATCGATGGAATGGAAATGCATAACTTTATTATTATGAACATATATCTGTATCTTCACTCAGTAGACAACACTTTGGAGTGTTGTTTTATACAACGAGTAGGTCCAAAATGAAGGAAAGTATATTGCCAGATCAAAGGATATCTACATCTTTCGGGGTTCAAGGGACACCATATGTCATGTGAAATAGAGAACAAACCAAGATTTTAAATTTTCCAGAAGGAAAAGGGTTATTATTTCTACTAAGAATATAAGAATTTCAAATATGTATTGATTTTGTTGTGGATACATTTATTTCTTAGGCTAATACATAACAAAGGATGGCAATCGACTAACAAAGGCCTCGTAGGGGTAGCATCTATCCGACGGATGCTGGCCTGCTAGAAAGCGAGAAGAGCCATCGCAGTCGAACATCTTGCGGCACTGTTAGTAAGTCCCATCCCCAACTCCTCGTGGTGTCATCTGGAGATTTCCAGTCTCCTGGGCCAAAAAAACAGGATTAGTCGGTTGGCCGCCGGCCTAGTAACCCGTAAACGTAAAAAAAACCCAACCTCCGAAACAACCACAAGTCTCGGATATAACGGACCGGATTAAAGTTGACGACCCTTACAAAAAACGAAAAAAATTACAATGATTTTCGGCTATGTAAACAGGCCACGTGCATCAGAACAACTCGCGGACGCCCTAGACCGCTATAAAGCGGACATAACCGCCATCCAGGAAATGCGATGGAATCCTCTTAGTGGGCGCTACAGTTCGGGGTGAACCTGCGATGGAATGGACAGGGTATAAAGCGGATGAAAAACTGCGATATTTACTACGGCGACTGCTATAGGGAGAGAGAACAACGATTGGTCGGATGCGGATTCGTTGTTCGAGGTGGACTAAAGCAAAAAGTCATAAGCTTTCGGCATGTGAGCGAATGCCTCACAACAATCCGTATCAAGGCTACATTTTTTAACATCAGCCTGATCTGCATCTGCGCCCCCACGGAAGACAAGGATGACTCCGACAAAGAGGAGTTCTACGATCTCCTAGACAGAAAGTATGCCCAATATCCCAGCTATAACATAAAAATTGTACTAGGAGACTTCAATGTAAGGCTGGGTAAGGAAAACATCTTTGAACGAGTCATCGGAAAACATAGCCTACACGACACGACTTCCGATAACGGACAAAGGCTGATTGATCTTGCTACGGGGCGAAATCTCCTTCAAGCCAGTACGCGCTTCCCGCACCTCGATATAAAAAAGACACCTGGCGGTCTTTCGATAAATCGACTACCAACCAGATTGATCACATCGCGATCGACGTCAGACACTCCTCCACTATTCTTGATGTTCGAACTTTCCGAGTGGTTGACATCGACTCGGACCACTATCTTGTAGTAGCCAACATGCGCCTACGAATATCACGAACGCAGCGGAGTAGAGTAAGGATACAAAGTTATGACGTCGGAAAGCTACTATCTCCAGAAACCGTTCTTGCTTTTACCGATCACGTCTGCCTTAAGCTCTCCAATACATCTCAATCCTCCACGCTATCAATACAATCAAGCCCTGAAAAGCCTTGCATCCGAAGTTTTGAGTTTCAAGGCTCCACCACGAAGAAACACCTGGTTCGATGACGAGTGCAGGAGAATTCACACAGCGAAGAAGATGCATATAAGACCTCGCTGCATAAAACAACAAGAGCGGCTCGTGGGCTCTACGAGTTAAAAAGAAGGGAGGAACATGAGCTTCTCAGAAGAAAGAAGAAGGAGCACAAGAAGCGCGCGATTGAGGATGTAGAGAGGTGTTACTGCAGGCGTAACGTTCGAAAATTTTAACAACAGATAAAGCGAACATGACAAGGTTATAAAGCCAGAACGGAAGCCTGCAGGGATGAGAACGGACACCTGGTAGTAGAATCGCAGTTGATGCTAAGAATATGGAAAAAACTACTTCTGCAGACTGTTCAATGGCGATGTTAGTCAATATGCCGCTGTCAGGCAGAATGATCCATTTCTAAGCGACGAGGACCGCAGACCGCAGAGAATTCCGTCCCCCTGACCTCGGCCAAGTTAAGATTGCCATATCGGAACTCAGGTCGAATTAATCTGCTGCTCGCGTAGTCGGACTGTCTGCTCAGCTCTTCAAGGCAGCTGTGGATGATCTGGTTAGGAACATTCACCAGCTCACCTGTAAGATATGGTCAGAGGAAGGAGTCTCAGCATCGTAAACCCGATCCACAAGAAAGGACACCTCTCTGATTGCGCCTACTACAGAGGCATAAGTCTCCTTAACATCGCCTACATAATCTTCTCTGCCGTTTTGTGTGAACGCCTGAAGCCTTTTGTAAATGAGCTGATAGGTCCTTATCAGTGCGGATTCAATCCAGGGAAGTCAACCATCGACCAAATCTTCACACTACGGCAGATCCTAGAAAAAATCTTTGAATTTCAAGTCGACACTCACCTCCTATTTTCGACTTCAAAGCCGCATACGACAGCGTAATTAGAGACGAGCTATGTCTACCTTTGACATACCTGCTAAACTCGTCAGACTATGCAGGATGACTTTGGAGAATGCTCGCTGCTCCATCCGAATCGGTGAACACCTTACCGATAGTTTTGATGTCAAAAAAGGATTTAGGCAGGGCCATGCGCTGTCGTGTGATTTCTTCAACATCATATTAGAAATGATTGTGCAAAAATCACTGGCCAGTACAAGAGGCACAACCTATCTCAAATCCTCGCTACTCCTTGCATACGCCGACGATATTGACATAATAGGTAGATCACAGCGAGATGTCAATGAGGCGTTTGCGAGTAATGAGTTTGAGGCGGCGAAAGTTGGTTTGCCGATAAACGAGGGCAAAACTAAATATATGCTGTCATCAAAAAAGAACGCTCACCACCGACGTCTTGGCCAGAACGTTTGTATTGGCAGATATAAGTTCGAGGTAGTTAAGAACTTCGTCCACCTTAGCTCCGCAATGACCGGGGACAACGACATCAGTTCCGAAATCAAACGCAGAATCACTCTGGCCAATCGCTGTTTCTTTGGGCTCAGGAGGCAATTGAGTAATAGAGCCCTCTCCTGAAAGACAATGTTGACTCTATATAAGACCCTTATCCGGAGGAAAATATTCAATCACGAACTTTACGGGCTGTACAGCGACATGAGTCTAGTCAGGCGTCTACGGATTCAACGCCTAATATGGCTGGGCCATGTAGAATTAATGGATACCACAGCTCCAGCCCGGAGAGTCTTTGAATCCAACCCCGAAGGACGAAGAAGCAGAGGACGGCCGCTAGCAAAAGATCGTGCGAGTTGGAGGGGCATGTTAGTTGAGGCCCAGGTTCGCTCCCAACTGTAGCGCCTGTTAAGAAGAAAAAGAATACATAACAAAAAAATTCCAAAACTCAATTAATTCCTACGACAGGCACGTATAGTACGTTACGTCTTCTGTAGCTTACAATTGGCACTTTATGGTTACAACCACTCTACAGGTAAGGATATGTAACAAGAAGTCAAAACAAGTTAACTGAGACCCTTCGACCATTCAAATCTTGGTAAATATCATAAAATTCAATTCCACCCCTTTTGATGTACATTTCCTTTAACGTCAGCTATTAGAAATTCATGACCTGTATCCTACAAGTACTTGTTAAAAGACTGCGTGACATATGCTAAAGCTCGTACGCGTGGGTTTCGCAAGACGAGTGTAAATGCCAGTGTGACATATAAACTGAAATGGGTATTGAAGCATTAACAAATTATCAATTTAAAATAATAAGGGCATTGTTTGACTTACGACTGTCTACAATTGGTCATACTCCTTTTGTTTCCATACTTAAAGTGACACTTTTAGAAGCAATTAGCAAGAGCATATGTAGCGAAATAAACATGGCTGTACTACTGGCCAAACAATTAAGTGGATCAAACTAATGAACGCATTGTTTGCGGTACACTCGGTTTAGATATTTGCCTCACTCATACGTATATGTAATAGATATTTTTTTTTTTTTTTTTTTTTTTTTTATTTATTTATTTCATTCATTCATTAAGGTTTCTTACAAGTTTTGGTTTTCCGCGAAGCCATAATGGCTTTTCTGCAGAAGGTTTATATATCAAATAAATTGTATTAAATGTGAGTTCAGTATTTTTGTATCTTAGCTTTAAAATTAGTATTGCGTTATTTAACAAGAATTCAAATGAAAAAAAAAAAAAAAAAACAAATAAAAACTAAAAACTTTTAGGAAAGAAACAAATAAAATATATGATTTTAGGACAAAAGAAATTGTTTGATAACCTTTTTTCTTGTCTTAAAGTTTACAATATTTCTTATATTTTGTGGAAGTTGGTTTAGAATTGTTGGAACACTATGCTCAAGTTTTCTCCTGCCATATGTATTATATGGTATTGGTGTTCTTAGCATTTTCTGAGCTCGGCTTCTTGTGTTATGGTTGTGGTTGATGGTCGACTTGAATCGCATGTCGTCATGATATTCTAGAAATACTGTCATCTTGTAGAGTGCTTGAATACTTAGGACTTTGAAAGACCTTCCTTCACGTATTTCGCTGATTTGCTTAAGTGCAGCATTTTGCAGTTTCTGGAGCTTCTGCAGTTGTGATGTGCATGCAGTGCCCCATGCCAGGATGCCATATCTCAGCTTCGATTCTACTAGAGCATAGTAAGTTTGTTTTAATACCTTCGGAGTAGAGTAAGTTTTCAGAAAATTAAGCCCGTAGAGTGCTCTCTTCAAATCGATACGCAGGTTAGCAACGTGCTTATGCCATAGGAAGTGACTGTCCATGGTAACTCCCAGATATTTATAATTTTCAACAACTTCTATTGTATGCTTCGCCTGTGTACTTGGACACGCACTATTATGCATGTGTATCATCTGGTGCGTTTTTGTTAAGTGTGGTCCACGGATGTGCATCATCTTAGTCTTTGTTGCGTTGATTATGAGTCCATGATCATGGCACCACCTTACTGCTTCGTTAAATTCTTCCTGCATGATTTTTGTAGCAACATCTAGTGACCTATGACGAACAACTATGGCTGTATCGTCTGCGTAAGCAAATGGAATGCTTTTTGTAAAAACTCGAAGCAGTTCGTTTGTATATAAGATATATAGTATAGGGCCCAGTTTGGAACCCTGTGGGACTCCATACTCTATATTTCTTTCGCAGCTGTAAGTGTTCCTAATTTTCACCCGGTAAGTTCTACAGGATAGATAATCCCTAATCCAATCAGCAAGAACTCCTCGTACTCCAATATGCTCTAGAACTTCGATAATTTTTTTATGGTTCAGAGTGTCGAAAGCTTTACTGAAGTCCATAAATAATACTAGCACATGATGATTTTTATTTAGACTTTCATTAACACAATTTGCGAATTCTCCTAAAAGTCTGCCAGTGCTTTTATTTTGTTGGAATCCATATTGCTTGTTATGAATAAGAGAGTGTTTATGGACAAAAGGTAATAACCGTCTCATTATAGCCTCTTCCAGACATTTATCAATTACCGGCAGGATTGATATTGGTCTATAGTTGTTGATATCGCTCTTTTTCTTCCCACCTTTGTATATGGGTCGTATTACGGTCGTTTTTAGCCCTTGAGGGATCTTGGCTTGATCCAGACTCATGTTAATAATTTTGACTATGATGTGTGCAAAAATATCAACATGAGTTTTTATATCAGCGGCTCTTATACCATCGAAGCCTGGGGACTTTTTCACCGCTAAGGTATGAATAATGTTTTGTACCTCTAATGTGCTTGCTTTCTCTACATAAATAGTGTTTGGTATAGTAGAGCTGCAGTGACTAGTTGTTATTGCACCACAATGGTGAATAATACGTAGAGTTTGATCCTCGAAGTTCTTTGCGAATTCATTTGTAAGTGACGATAAGCATTTGTTCACCGAAAAGTTGGTAACAACATCATCATCCACGTTTCTCTTTCGCCTTCCCATAATTTCGTTTATCAAACTCCAGGTCTTACTAGGATTTCCTCGTACTTCGTTAAACTTAGTGACATAATAGTTACTTTTGTGTGTTGTTATTTGCTTATTTAATTTGTTTCGGAACTTTTTGTATTCTGTTTCGTAAGTTTTGTTCAGTCTATTGTTTTTCCACTTCCGGTAAAGTTCATCTCTTTTTCTACATTCTCTAAGTAAGTGCGTCGACATCCAAGGTTTCTGTTTATACTTAGTTTGTAGTGTTGTTGTAACTATTGATCTACTATATATATCATGCATTTTAGTTACAAATTTTTCGTACAAACAGTCAACATCAGTTTCAGTTAGTAGCGTTTCCCAACCTGTTTCACGAATTAATCTATTTACAGTTTTTTCATTGATTTTTGAACTTTCATACATTTGTTCTTCTTTTACATTTAACGAATACGAATAATGCAGGACAGGATAGTGATCAGATATAGTACATTCTACTACTGCCGAGTATATTTGGTTGCACGATACTTTGACTAATATGTGATCTATCAACGTCGATGAACCTGTGTTAGGATCTTCCCTTGTGTTTTCTTTGATTACATTAATTAATCCGTGAGCAGCTAACATTTCTTCATAATCCTTAACATGATTCAGATTGCGGTTCCGAGTGTTGATATTCATGTCACCCATTAATATCATATCCTTCACATTCCTGCTTTGTGATAGACTGTTATCCATTTCTACAATAAAATCGTTTATATTGAAACCTGGTGGTCTATATAATCCAATAATGATTTTATTGTTTTCAATGGTTCGTATTTTCAATGACTCGTAAGAAGAACTTTCGGAATCTAAGCGTTCGTATTTTATGTCGTCTTTAATAAACATTGCAATGCCACCACCGCGTCGTTTATTTCGGTTATAAAACTCAGAGTTAAATCCTTCTATTGAATATAAATTGTTTTCTCCTTGATTAATGTTAATTTCTACTAGTACAATGATTTTTAACACTCCAAGTAATTCTTTTATATTTAAGCAAAAGGTATTCCAATTTTTTCGCATTGATCTGATATTTAAACATAAACAACAAAAATTAATTTTTTTAATTTCATTAAGACTAAAACCGCTAAAATCATGCATCACCTTACAATCTAGATTTATGATGATGTTATCGTTTCTATTTGTGTCATCCATTATTAGAGGAAAGTACTTTGGGTTTCTATTGACACACACACTGATTTCAATAACTATTGTGCGTGTATGATTTTACTCACATCATTAGTGGTACTTATCACGATCGCTTGACTGTTTTCATTTTGTCTTGCCAAAACTTTTCCTGCGCTCTCCCAAACATATCTCCAATTCTCTTGCTTCGCCTTCTGTTTCGCCAGCCACATAAGGTGTTTGTTTACTTTGGTCAGCTGGTTGTTGATGTAAACAGTAGTATCAGGCAAGGTTGCATTAATAACAATTCCATTGTTTTCCCTGACCTTGTTCAATTGAATGGGACGCGTTATACGGGCCTGTCTCAAGAATTCTTTTTTGCGGATCAACGACGAAAAGGATGCAATAATTGTTGATTTTGCGGGAGTTCTCGTGTTCGTTCTATATATATCTGTGATGTCGTTATCGGTTATCGCGCAATTTATAGTTTTGCCAACTGCCTTAACGACTTCGATAAGATTTTCGTTGGCCGATGGTGGAATATTTTTAATGTCGACATTGTTTTTTATAAGTTGCTGTTCTAAAGTGTTGATTTGTGACTGCATACATTCAATTTGTTCATCTTTCTTTTTATTACCTTGTTTTAGCTCATCAATTTCTTTCATTAAGCACTCCATTAAGTTATTGTTTTTTATTAAATTAGCATTCAAATCATCATATTTAGATGCTGTAAAATCACAGCTGGTGGCTATCTCTCTTATCTCAACTCTTAACTGTTTTAATTCGGCTAAGAGAGTTGAGTTGTTGTTCTTACTGTTTTCTAGCATTGCTGCTGAGATTTGTGCATCGGGGCTATTGGTACTTGCAGCTCGAGTTCTTTTTGCCGCTTGAACCTCTGGTGTTTTCGGTGCATTTGCCGTGTTCGTTGCTTTTGCATTTTCCACCGTGTTTCTGCAGAATTGGCACTTCCATGTTTCCTTCCTTGCTGATCCCATTGTTCTCCATGATCGTTCAGTGATTGTTGTGCATTCAAAATGCAATTTACGGTTGCATTTCGCACAAACCGCATAATCACCTTCAAGAGGAAGCTTTTCGTGACAGTGGTTACACTCATACATGTTCACTTTGTGCGAAGGGGAATTTAACAATAGAGAGCAAGAATATATATGTAAATATAGAAATTAAAAAGGAAGAAGAAAAATAAAGTTTGAAACAAAACACTTTCACTTTATAATAATTGTATGAATTCGGTAGATACTGTCTTGTAATTGTTAAGGAAACTTGTTTAGATAACTCAAATAAAGTTATTATTTAATATTAAAGACTGTTTTATCAAAAATAACAGAGAGCTCAAAAACAGTTCAACCACATTTTTTATTGCTCGTTTACATTTGTCGTTTAACGTCAGGAAAATGTTCTAAAATTGTTAAAAAGAAGAAAATATTAAAAAAGGCACAGATGCGTTTCACGTATGCGTTGACACGTAGCATCAAGATTATTACTATTGACGAGTTCTCGATGATAGGGCTAAAGTTACTTGAAGAAAATGATCAACGTCTCAACAACTAACTTACCACTTAGGTGGCGCTACAGTCCATGGTGAACCTGGGCCTCAACCAACATGCGTCTCCAGCTGGCACGGTCGTTGGCCAGCTGTTTCCCGTGCCGCACGCCCAGTTGGTTAAGGTCCCCTTCCACCACGTTGATGCAGCCGTCTCCTGCCGCGCCTTCCTTCCGGGGTGGATTCGAAGACGCTTCAGGTCGGAGCTGTATTTTCCATGCGCTCTACATGGCCTAGCCACCTTAGACGCTGTATCCGTAGACGTCGTACCAGGCCGATGTTGCTGTACAACCCGTACAGTTCTTCGTTATATCTTCTCCTTCATACACCATTTGAACAAACGGGACCGTAGGTAGTGCGCATAATTTTCCTCTCGAAAGGACCAAGAGCTTTTGTTAAGGTCCAGGTCCAAGCCTCTGCACCGTAAAGGAGGACTGGGATGACTTATATAGTGTCACCTGGTTTTCCGAGAGAGGACTCTACTTCTCAATTGCCTCTTGAGCCCAAGGAAACAGCGCTTGGCAAGAGTGACTCTGCGTTTTATCTCAGCTCTGGTGTTGTTGTCGCTGGTCATCAGTGAGCCAATGTAGACGATTTCCTTGACCACTTCAAAGTTATATCCGCCAATGGTGACGTTCTGGCCAATACGTCGGTGTTGTCCGTCTCTTTTAGATGAAAGCAGATATTTGGTTTTACCCTCATTAACCTTGAGACCCATCATAGCCGCTTCTACCTCAATGCTTACAAAGGCCTCATTGACGTCTCGCTGTTTCCGTCCCATCACGTCAATGTCGTCGGCGTACGCAAACAATTGCGTAGACTTGAAATAAATCGTACCTCTTGTGTTGGCCAGTGACTTTTGCACGATCTTTTCAAGCACGATGTTGAAAAAGTTGCATGACAGCGCATCACCTTGCCTAAGTCCTTTTTTAACATCAAAGATCTAGGTTTGCTCATTACCGACCTTAATGGAGCAGTGAGAATTTTCCATTGTAACCCTGCACAGTCGGACGAGTTTGGCGGGGATGTATAGCTCGTCTCTATACACGCTGTCATATGCAGCCTTGAAATCGACGAAAAGGTGGTGAGTCTTCTCCAAGTCTGCCGTAGCATAAATATTTGGTCTATTGTGGGTTTACCTGGCCTGAAACCACACTGATAAGAGCCGATCAGGTTATCCACAAACGGTTTCAGGCGTTCACACAATACGGCTG
Source organism: Eumerus sabulonum (assembly GCA_951905685.1). NCBI lineage: Eukaryota > Metazoa > Arthropoda > Insecta > Diptera > Syrphidae > Eumerus > Eumerus sabulonum. The sequence goes on from OX645061.1 coordinate 87,967,605, forward strand.
AGAAGATCTTATATGCGATGTTAAGGAGACTTATTCCCCTATAGTTGTTATTGCGTTATTGCGGTCTCCTTTCTTATGGACCGGGCAAACGATGCTGAGATTCCATTGGTCGGGCATGCTTTCCTCCGACCATACCTTGCAAATGGTATGGTGCATGCACCTTACCAGCTCATCTCCAGCCGCCTTAAGAGCTCGGCAGACAGGCCGTCTGCGCCTGCGGCTTTATTAGACTAGGTCTAGGTGGGCTGAATTTTGTTACATCGTCGTCTTTGTGCTTCAACTGAGCCTACATTTGGTGGGTATGGAACTTCCAAGTCAATTTGCTGTTCCTACCGACCCATTGCACTAATGTCGCTTCCTTCCGAACTCATGGAAGCACTGATTAACCGTCAGCTTATGAAATATCTTGAATCACGGAAACTCCTCAATGACCAAGATTATGATTGCCATTGCAACATATTGTTATATAATACATTTTACGCCCCCTATCATCCAATAGGCGCATCATCACACTTGGCTCGTTTGGTTCGGCAAACATACCAAGTGTGTATTTCCGCCATGGCGAATTAAAATTCGCTTGCTCTACTTCGCCTTCACGGAAGACGAAGCAGAGCACAGCTTCCTTTATCAGCTCTCTTCTGATTTTGACCACGCAAGAGTTAAGACGTGTAAGCTAGCTACGGTGGGTTAATTCCACTGGAAAGTATTGTGATTATTGATTTAATAAACGAAAAAAACTATTTTAATACGTTGTTTAAATCAGAGCTAAGCAGCTCTGAAAACTGGCGCAGTCGGTAAACGCGAAAACAAAGTGCGTGCGAGATTACTTAACCGCAAAACACGAACGCGAAAATAATCATTTAATAAAAAGTTAAGTGTACGACCTAAACCAAAATATAATAAATAAAACAATAACACTTTCGCGATAAAAGGCCAAATTACAGTCACAAAGAGACAAACAAAAATCTCATACCACGTGGTCCAAAAAAAAAAAAATTAAAAAAAAAATACGAACAAAACAAACATCACTGATCGTACATGCAGTATCAAGTGCAGTGCAGGTGAATCCCAGGAGAAGAGGAAGCGGAAAATTAACCAGGCAGAAGCGAGCGAAGACGAAGCAGGCCAAGTTGAAAGTACAACCCGGTAAGCGATCTCATACATCTCACAAAATGAATGCAATTCAACCAGTTGAAAGACTTAGATTAGTTATAGATTTAATAAGTAAGATTAAGGATTTCGATGGAGATCATTTGTATACACTAGATTTTAAAGATAGAATAGATTCACTGGCAGCCACGATCGATAGCTTCGAAGAAGGTACGCGGGTTATAATTGCAGGCTATATCAAAGATAAAATTGTGGGCAATGCAAAACGCGAAATTCTAAAATATGGTAGAATAGGCACGTGGGCGGAAATGAAAGAAATTTAAAAAAATAACTTTGGTGAAAAACTTTCCGCAAACGCGCTTATTGATAAAATAAGAATCAGTAAAATAGAAACAAATATAGAAGATTATTTTAGGACTATAACCGCGTATCTAGGCCGATTAAATAACATCTACTCTTCACAACCGAATAGTTACAATCAAGATTTAATAACATCTAACAATAGGATTGCTTTCGAAACATTTAAGCAAAACTTGCCTGAGCCGGTAAAAACAATAATTTTTAGTAGAAATAGAAAGCCAACATTTAGGGCCAAATAAAGAATCACATAATTTCCAAATACGCAATAGACCCAGAAATCCCAACAGTAATTTTTCCTACAACAATTCTTATTATCAAAGACAAAACAATAACTTACACAACCGACATACAGAGCAACACAACAATTACAGAAGACCTAGAATAACACAAAATTTTAACAATACAAGAAACAATTCCCAAGAACATAATACTCACCGAACCAACCAATCTAGACAGACAGCTAGGTATCCCAGCGAACCTATGAACATAGGAATAAACCAGCATAGATTTCCCTCTTCTACACGGCAAAATTTTCGCAAAGAAGGACAAAGCAACTACCCTATATAATAATCAAAAATAATATACGAACACTTAGATTTATTATCGATTGTGGGGCCGAGTACAGCATAATCAACGAAAACATTTGTCATCCTAGATGGATGGTGAAATCTTTCAATCGTTCTCTGCAAGTGCTTGGCCGACGCATTCTTACTCCCATAGAATACCAAATACCCCTTTTTGCCGAATTCAACAGGAAAAATTTGCTCGTTAATTTTCTTGAATATCCTTTTCATACATTTTTCGACGGTCTCATAGGCAACAACATTTTACTTTACCTAAATCCTATTATTGATTACAATAGGAAACTACTTATAACTTACTTACTTACTTAGGTGGCGCTACAGTCCGTGGTGAACCTGGGCCTCAACCAACAAGCGTCTCCAGCCGGCACGGTCTTTGGCCAGCTGTTTCCAGTGCCGCACGCCCAGTTGGTTGAGGTCCCTTTCCACCTGCGTGCACCACCGCTGAGGCGGCCGTCCTCTGCCGCGCCTTCCTTCCGGAGTGGATTCGAAGACTTTTCGGGTCGGAGCTGTATCTTCCATGCGCTCTACATGGCCTAGCCACCTTAGACGCTGTGTCCGTAGACGTCGTACCAGGCCGATGTCGCTGTACAACCCGTACAGTTCTTCGTTATATCTTCTCCTCCATACACCGTTTGAACAAACGGGACCGTAGATAGTGCGCAGAATTTTCCTCTCAAAACGACCAAGGGCATCTTCATCCGCTTTTGTTAAGGTCCAAGCCTCTGCGCCGTAAAGGAGGACTGGGATGATTAAGGTCTTATATAGTGTCACCTTGGTTTTCCGAGAGAGGGCTCTACTTCTCAATTGCCTCTTGAGCCCAAAGAAACAGCGGTTGGCAAGAGTGATTCTGCGTTTTATCTCAGCGCTGGTGTTGTTGTCGCTGGTAATCAGTGAGCCAAGGTAGACGAATTCCTTGACCACTTCAAAGTTATATCCGCCCATGGTGACGTTCTGGCCAGTACGTCGGTGTTGTCCGTCTCTTTTAGATGAGAGCAGATATTTGGTTTTACCCTCATTAACCTTGAGACCCATCTTAGCCGCTTCTACCTCAATGCTCACAAAAGCCTCATTGACGTCTTACTGTTTTCGTCCAATCACGTCAATATCGTCGGCGTACGCAAGCAATTGCGTAGACTTGAAATAAATCGTACCTCTTGTGTTGGCCAGTGACTCGTGCACAATCTTTTCAAGCACGATGTTGAACAAGTTGCACGACAGCGCGTCGCCCTGCCTAAATCCTTTTTTAACATCAAAGGTCTCGGTATGCTCATTACCGACCTTAATGGAGCAACGAGAATTCTCCATTGTCATCCTGCACAGTCGGACGAGTTTGACAGGGATGTTAAAACTAGACATGGCTTTGCACAGCTCGTCTCTACATACGCTGTCATACGCGGCCTTGAAATCGACGAAGAGGTGGTGAGTGTCGAATTGGTATTCCTGGGTCTTCTCCAAGATCTGCCGTAGCGTAAATATTTGGTCTATTGTGGATCTACCTGGCCTGAAACCACACTGATAAGAGCCGATCAGGTTATCCACAAACGGTTTCAGGCGTTCACACAATACGGCAGAGAAGATCTTATATGCGATGTTAAGGAGACTTATTCCCCTATAGTTGGCGCAGTTATAGGGGTCTCCTTTCTTATGGACCGGGCAAACGATGCTGAGATTCCATTCGTCGGGCATGCTTTCCTCCGACCATACCTTGCAGATGAGATGGTGCATGCACCTTACCAGCTCATCTCCAGCCGCCTTAAAAAGCTCAGCAGACAGGCCGTCTGCGCCAGCGGCTTTATTAGACTTAAGTCTTGATATCGCTATTTTGACTTCGTCTGGGTCGGGTGGACCGAATTCTGTAACTTCGTGGTCCTTTGCGAATGGCTCGTTCTGCCTGACAGCGGTATCTTGTCTATCATCGCCGTTATACAGTCTGCAGAAGTGGTCTTTCCAAATCCTCAGCATCGACTGCGACTCTACTACCAGTTCTCCATTTTCATCCCTGCAGGCCGCCACTCTGGCTTTGTAGCCATGGCATGTTCGTTTTACTTTGTTGTAAAATTTACGGGCGTCATTCCTGCGGAAGCATCTCTCCATCTCCTCGATCTCACGCTTTCCGTGCTCTCTCTTCTTTCTTCTGAAAAGCGTGTGTTCCTCTCTTCTCTTCTGCTCATAGATTTCGTGAGCAGCTCTCGTCCGTCGTTGCAGCACGGCCTTATACTACTTATAACTAGAGATGCTAAAATCAGACTTTACTTTAGTAAAGAAGATGAGAGATATGAAAAAAATTGCTCCACCGATAAAGCATTGGCAGTTTACTCGAACGCGAGCTTCGAAAATAAAATCAATGATAAAATTTTTTCCCCTCATCTATTAAAATTCGATACATCTAAATTGAAATCCCTACTTTACTCCTTTAAAACTATTTTTTACAAGAACGGAAATCTCCTTACCTTTACAAATAAAATCAGGCATCAAATAAACACCAAGCACAGTATACCAATCTACAGCAAGCTTTACCGCTATCCAGAGGTGCATGCTGAAGAAGTGGATCGCCAAATCGAGGAGATGTTGCACCAAAAAATTATAGTCCCAATAGCAATAGTCCCTATAATTCGCCCATCTGGGTCGTCCCTAAAAAAGATGATGAAAACGGTGAGAAACAATGGCGAATTGTAGTGGATTATAGGAAACTCAATAATGAAACGGTGGAAGATAGGTTTCCAATGCCAAACATCGACGACTTGTTTCATAAGTTGGGAAAGTGCAACTTCTTCTCAACAATTGACTTGGTAAAGGGTTTTCATCAGATCGAGGTTGAGCCGAGAGATAGACCCAAGACCGCTTTTTCCACCAGAGACGGTCATTATGAATTCCTGCGTATGCCTTTTGGCTTAAAAAACGCTCCAGCAACGTTCCAACGGCTGATGAACAGTGTGCTCAAGGAGTTCATTAATAAAACTTGCGTGGTGTATCTCGATGATATCCTCGTGTTCTCAACAAGTTTTGATGAGCACTTGGTTTCATTGAGAAAAATCTTGCACAAACTTAAGGAACATAATCTAAAAATACAAATTAATAAGTGTCGTTTTGCTGAACTCTCCACTAACTATTTAGGACATACCATAACTAGTGATGGGATCAAACCCGATGAAGGGAAGGTAAAGGCTATCCAGTCCATCAAGATTCCAACAAATACTAAGGGTATAAAACAATTCCTAGGGATTACAGGCTACTATCGCAAGTTAATAAAGGATTACGCGAAAGTAGCCTACCCAATGATTAGGTACCTAAAAAAATCAGAGAAAATTAATTTAAATGATCAGGAATATATTCAAAAGCGTTTAATACCTTGAAAACTTTATTAATTAGCGATCCGATTCTTAAAAGTCCCGATTTTAGCAGACAGTTTACTCTTACTACCGATGCATCAAATTACGCCATCGGAGCGGTCTTGAGCCAAAGCGGTCACCCTATTTGCTATGCCTCACGTACCGTGAATAACCATGAGCAAAGTTATTCTACAATTGAAAAAGAGCTCTTGGCTATCGTGTGGGCAGTAAAGTACTTCCGAACATACCTATATGGGTGACGTTTCGTAATTCGCACTGATCATAAACCGCTAGTTTGGCTCAACGGTATAAAAGAGCCCAACATGAAACTTCAGCGTTGGAAGATTCAACTAAATGAGTATGACTTTTCTATGGAATACTTGAAAGGAAAGGAAAACTGCGTCGCCGATGGGTTAAGTCGAGTCATTACCGAACACGAAAACGATGAAGTTGACGTTCTTAGTGACGACAAAACCATCTTAGGCGATGTTTTCAATAACGAAACCACTGTTAGCAATGGTTGCAATAATGATGACGAAGTCATAAGCGCAACCAGGAACAGGATAATTTTTCAACTGCCGCTACTGTACATAGCGCTGAGGAAGATGAATGTAGTTACATATATATAACCAATAAACCAATTAATCTTTATAAAAACCAGATATATCTTTCATACGCCGTTTGAAACTGGTTTGAAAATAATACATAGAAAAAACTGGTTTGAAAATAATACATAGAAAAGTACAAAATTTCGTATACGTTAAAAAAGGTAGCAGTAATCTATTAAATATAATGAAAAATATTCTAATAAATAAGGGCCTCATGTGCGTATATTGCAATGATCTCTCTCTGTTTTTAAATTTCCAAGATTTATATGTCAGATATTTTTCCATGAACAGGAATCTAAAGATGCTAAGATCGTGCAAAAAGCTCCAAGATATCGTAGACAGAAACCAGATCATCGAGTTAATAAAGAAGGAACATCTCAGCAAAAATCATAGGGGAATCAGCGAAGTTTTCGCAGAATTGCAAAATCTATATTTCTACCCTAACCTTCAAGTAGAAATACAGAAAATTATAAACAATTGCGAAATCTGTAATCTTTCGAAGCACGATTGACGACCCCTACAAATCCCATTTCAAACAACAGAAACTCCCACACAATTTAATAGTATAATCCATATCGATATATGGTTCCCAGAAAGAAACAAAATGTTTCTAACGACAATAGATAAGTTCTCAAAATACGCAACGCTCCACAAATTAGACAACAGGATTGGATATTAGGTGCACTTAAAGAAAGAATTGGATTTCTAGGAAAACCAGATAAAATAATTCTAGATGGGGATACTTGTTTCATTAACGCGGCCGTGGAAGAATTTCTCAAAGATAATGAGATTGAATTCCACAAAACCACTGCTTACCAGAAGACAGGAAACGCAGACATCGAAAGGGTCCACGGCACGTTAAATGAACATCTCAGAATATTGAACGCCGCAAAAGACAGATCTGAATTAGAAGATAGGGTGTTCAAGATTATTTGCTATTACAATAATAGTATACATACCACAACAAATATGCGTCCAATTGACTTTCTCTGCAAAAATTTAACTAGGGAAGACATAAAATCGTTATCGGAACAATTTCAGAAAGAAAAGGAGATTAAGATACAAACGTTAAACGCGAAAAGATGTAAAAAAAAACCTGTCAATGCAATGCGCAAACATCGTCCAAAATAGCACCGTTTATAAATCCAAACCCAAATATAAGAAACTCGATACCTATACGACCAATCGAAATTATGATATAGATAACTCAACTAAACGACGAACAAAATATTACAAACGTCAATTAAAAAGAAGACACACCAAATTTCCAAAATTATTAACAAATCACATTTTATTTATCCTTCTTTTGCCATTGATCAGTCTTTTAAATCCGAACTTCAAATTTCAAACTTTATATTTCAAATGTCAAAGGTCGATTATTGTAGTAGATGTAGAAGTAGAGTAATGAACCCATTCAGATCCGAAGCAATTTCTCGTACCGAATCTAGTAGTATCTTGGCTGGCAGTGAATCTCACATTAGAAATTGCTTAATAAATAAGGAATATAATATGTTATTTATATTTAGTACACACAACATTTTCTTCAAATAGTTTAGTTTAATCATTTAGCTTCATAGAGTTGCCATGTTGTTGAATTGATGTACAAAAATGAATTAAAACTGTTAACATGAGTTCAAAACGAATAAAATACACGTACATGCATATCTAGATACATAATAACAGAGGCATTGCTTTTATTATTTGTTCATTATTTAACCTTACCAAATTTATGACACTATTAACTTTTAGCAAATAAGTTACAATATGTGTATAATCTTGTATATAATCGTAAAAATGGATTTATTAGTACATTTTTATTAATGTTATAAGCCTAGCACGTAAAACATTAGAATTGTTCTTGTAAAACCCCCGTAGCTTTGCTAAATTTGGCAGTAAGAAATTATCCGTCAGCATTTCAATAACGGTGGAGGGCATGGGCTCGGACATACAGGGTAAAGTTGTTGATTGCTCTCAACCTGGCGAGATGCCAGCAACGATCCCTGTTTAAATGCCCGGGTCAAGTTGACATACGGCCTCCTCGCGGCGCCCTCTGGATAGCCTCTTCAACAACCGTTGGGAGGTGAACAAACGTATGCAGCGAAGAAAACCCCGACCAGAATGGCGGTTGTGCGGCGGGCTAACAATCCGCCCACGTAAAAAAACCCAAAGTTATGAATGAGCAAGATGCCTCGGATATACGGACGGATACTCGACGACGACAACGCACGAAAAAGGAACACGATTTGCGAGTATGCTCCTGGAATGTCAGAACCCTGTACACTCCCGGAGCTGCTCATAAACTAGAAGGAATCCTCACGCAGTACAAGGCGGATATTACTGCGGTCCAGGAAATACGCTGGATAGGAAACGGTATGATTAGGAAGAAAAATTGCGACATTTATTACAGCTGTCACAAAAGGTTGCACTTACTGGGATGCGGATTCGTCGTGGGAAAGCGGTTAAGGTCGAAGGTCATCGACTTTAAACCTATAAGTGATCGCCTGGCTGTGATCCGCATCAAAGGCAGATTTTATAACATCAGCCTTATATGTGCACACGCCCCTACCGACGAGGCTGAAGACCCTATCAAGGAGGACTTCTATGACCTCCTGGACAACGCCTACGGAGCTTGTCCGGAGTACGATGTAAAAATCGTGCTCGGGGACTTCAACGCCAAAATCGGAAAGGAAAACACCCTTGGCGGAGTGATCGGAAAGCACAGCCTCCACGATACAACAACAGATAACGGCTTCCGACTCGCTGACTTTGCGACAGCTCGTAATGCGGTGATAAGTAGCACAAGATTCCCTCGCAAGCGAATCCACACAGCAACCTGGCGATCTCCGGACGGTCGAACCGCCAACCAAATCGACCATGTGCTCATTGACGCAAGGCACGCGTCAAACATCCTGGATGTGCGAACATTCAGAGGGGCAAATGTCGACTCTGACCACTTCCTCGTAGCAGCAAGATTCAGAGCTCGACTGTCCAATGTCAGAAAGCTGCACCAGCCCATCAGGAGGAGGTTCGACATTGGGCGCCTGAGCACACCGGAGGTTGCCAGAGTCTACAGGGAGCAGCTGAGCGAAAGACTCTACGGTATGCCTACGTCGAACACAAATGCCAATAATATGTGGCTGCATTGCCGCTCAGCCATTCAGGAAGTAGCCGAAACCACCTTAGGATACCTACCACCCCCGACAAGAAACCCGTGGTATGATGGCGAGTGTGAGCAGAAAAAGGCAGCAACCGACGAGGCGTACCAAAAGGCGCTGCAGAGGAAAACCAGGGCAGCGCGAGAAGAGTACCGAGCCAGAAGAAGGGAGGAGAAGAAACTACTGCGACAAAAGAAAAGAATCTTCGCAGCCTCCCAGCTCAAGGATATCGAGGAGTCTAGGGATAGACATAAAATACGAGCCTTTTACAAGAAAGCCAAAGGCCTTGCAGGAGGCTTCAAAAAGGGCACCCTGGCTCTTCGAAACTGCGAGGGTAATCTTGTCACCGACCCGCAGGGAATAGTGGATGTATTTAAGCAGCACTTCCAGCAGCTGCTTAACGAGCATGACCAAGAGAGAGTGGTAGGGACTGAGGAAATCCCAACTCCAGCCGCTGAAGTAGTCCTCCCACCCAGCATAGAAGAAGTCGGCACAGCTATTCAGAAGCTGAAGAACAACAAGGCCGCAGGCTCAGATGGCTTGCCATCAGAGCTCTTCAAGGCTGGCGGCGATGTTCTGGTAGGGAGCATGCACCAGATCATCTGCAGAATTTGGGAAGATGAGAGCATGCCCGACGACTGGAATACCAGCTCTATATGCCCCATCCACAAAAAAGGCGATCCTACCTCTTGTAAGAACTATAGAGGTATATCCCTGCTCAATGTCGCATACAAGATCCTGTCCAGCGTATTGTGTGAACGTCTAAAACCATTTTGCACCGCACTAATCGGCAGCTACCAGTGCGGCTTCCGGCCCGGCAAATCAACTATAGACCAAATTTTCACACTTCGACAAATCCTGGAAAAGACCAACGAGTTTCAAATCGATACACACCATCTTTTCATCGATTTCAAAGCCGCATACGACAGCATTCATCGTGAAGCACTGTTTGGGGCGATGGCCGAATTCGGGATCCCGGTAAAACTGATCCAGTTGTGTCGCGCCACGCTAAAAAACACGCGATGCACCGTGCAACTCGGTTCTAGGACCTCGGAACCATTCGAAACATGCACCGGATTTCGGCAAGGAGATGCGCTGTCATGTGACTTCTTCAACCTGGTGCTGGAGCAGATAGTGCGACGGGCAGGCGTCAACAGGGAAGGCACTATCTTTTACAAGTCCATCCAGCTGCTAGGATACGCGGATGATATCGACATCATCGCGTGTTCTCGCCGTGGCATTGTGGAAGCATTCACGGCGATTGAAGAACAGGCGAAACGAATTGGCCTTAAGATCAATGAGGACAAAACGAAATACATGCTGTCAAGCAAAAACCAATCCGTCGCTCACCACCTGGGACAAAACATAACAATTGACAGCTACAATTTCGAGGTAGTTAAGGAGTTTGTCTACCTCGGGGCAAACGTAAATTCCACAAATGACACCACAGTGGAGATCCGGCGTAGAATCGCCCTTGGCAACCGCTGCTACTTCGGCTTGTCCAAACAACTGGGCTCAAAACTCCTCACTCGAAAGACCAAAGTCATGCTTTACAAAACGCTCATTCTGCCAGTCTTGCTGTACGGAGCCGAAAGCTGGACGATAAGCAGGACAGCGGAGCTGATTTTGGGTTCTTTCGAAAGAAAAATTCTGCGCCGGATATTTGGTCCTGTCTGTGAGGAAGGTGAATGGAGAAGAAGACACAACCGCGAACTCTACGAGCTGTACCAAGATGTGGATGTAGTCCGGAAAGCAAGGACCCGTCGACTACACTGGCTCGGCCACATCGAGCGCATGGACATCAACGCTCCAGCTAAGAGGGTCTTCGACTCCGAGCCTCCTGGTTCGAGAAGAAGAGGAAGACCGAACCTCCGGTATAAAGACCAAGTAATCGCGGATGTAAGACATCTTGGTCTTGACAACTGGAAGCAGCGTGCCCGGGACCGTCAAGGATGGAAGGCAGCTATAGCTCAGGCTCAGATCCTCCATGGATCGCAGGCCTGATAAGTAAGTAAGTATTTCAATAACGGTCCATTTACAGTAATACCAAGTTAATTCTATAATAGTAGAAAAATTAAAGAAGAAAGCAACTTAATATAAATTTTTAAGAATTTTGGGGTCCAAAATTTTTTAAGGGGGGAGGTGTTATATAATACATTTTACGCCCCCTATCATCCAATAGGCGCATCATCACACTTGGCTCGTTTGGTTCTTCAAACATACCAAGTGTGTATTTCCGCCATGGCGAATTAAAATTCGCTTGCTCTACTTCGCCTTCACGGAAGACGAAGCAGAGCACAGCTTCCTTTATCAGCTCTCTTCTGATTTTGACCATGCAAGAGTTAAGACGTGTAAGCTAGCTACGGTGGGTTAATTCCACTGGAAAGTATTGTGATTATTGATTTAATAAACGAAAAAAAACTATTTTAATACGTTGTTTAAATCAGAGCTAAGCAGCTCTGAAAACTATATCTACTGGTGATTTGATGGCATATCTCGCCGAAAAGTGGAATCGCTCGCTTCATCAAGCAGGTGAAAGCAAAATTGTTGCACTGGAAATTTCGAAGGCATTTGATAGAGTTTGGCATTAATCGTTTTTGTCGAAAATGCGTGCGTTCGGGACCTTCTTCAATGGATTAGAAGCTACCTTTCGAATCGTTAAACTCAAGTTGTTTTGAACGGATTGAAGTCTGATACTCACTTTGTAAATGCTGGTGTTCCCCAGGGCTCCGTTTTGTCTCCGACACTCTTTCTTATAAATCAGCTCTTGTCTGTTACTTCTAATCCAATTTACTGCACTTCGGTTGTAGATAGCGAGCGGCAGCGTATGTTAAGCTCACTAAATTCCGATATCAACAGCATCATCCAATGAGGTAAAACCAAAGAGTGGAATTAAATGCGTCCAAAACACAATGCTGTCTCTTGTCGTTAAAGCGCATAACTAACCCGCAGCTATTACCCATGAATGGCACTTGCATCTCAGAAACCGAAAAGCTTTCCATCCTGGGTATGTGTGTTGCTGACAATCTTAATTGGAGCGACCATATATTTAGTGACGCCAAAAATGCTGCGAAATTCCTAGGCTTCTTATACAGATGCCATAAATATTTCTCACCCTTAGATGTGGCAACAGTCTATAAGGCATTTATTCGCCCCAAATTAACGCTAATGTCTAGTCTGGGGCTTCCAAGACCTCATTGCACCTACTAAACAGAATACGATAAAACTGATAGGTGACTCCAGCATTACCAAAACATTAGACTTGCTGGAACATCGCAGGAATGTTTCCTGCGTCTCCCTGTTTTATAGTTTCTTCCACCAAAAATGCTCTGACGAAATAACGAGTGGCATTCCGCCCCTTCAACATTTCTCCCGCAACATACGTCACTCTAGGAATGCTCACCAATATACCCTGAAGCCAGCTTTCGGACGTACGGTCAAATATAGAGAATCTTTCATTAACCGAACCACACGAATCTGGAACTCCCTGCCGGATTCGGTCTTCCCCCCTCAATGCAATATGCAAGCGTCGGCATCTCCTCTATCCCTCGTCCTTTCTGCCTTCTGCCCGCATTGTGTCACCGACATAGTGAGGTTATTAGACCATGAGTGCGCGCAAATTATTTAAAAAAAAGAAGCATAGGCCAGAAGGCAAAGATAGCGATAACCCGCTCCTCGGAGGCGGACACATCACACAACAAAATCCCTTCCTCCAAGAAGGAGACAATTTTTATCCAGATCAATCTACAGCATTGCAAGGGTGCTACTGCTCTTTCTTCTTATTTGGTGGCGCTACAGCCTATGAAGGACCAGAGCCAAGCTTCTCTCAATCACCCATGTTGTGTGTGATTTATTTTTCACACAGGTGAAAGGAACCTACAGTTTAATGCCGATTCCGGACGGCGTAAGTCGAGAAGCTTTTTCACTCCGCCGAGGAGGAACGTCGCGAAACATTCGATGGCGTTGGTGTTATCGGGATCCGAACTCGCTCATCATACGCCAGAGTCCAACACACTAACCACTGTGCCACGGCGCCCTCGCTACCGCTCTTTTAGGTAGTATAATTGCATGCAGTAGTACAAATCATCACATTGTATCCATTCAAGAACCCTGGATGTGGAGTAAACGCCTATGTGGCCTTGGAGGCGAACCGAAGGGCCTAGAGTCTACGTCATCATATCGAACTCACTATCGGCAACAAAACTTGGCATTCCACTCTTACGTTCCGTGCTGAACGCTTGTCACACTGACTGAGCCGTTCGTGAGTGTTGTTTTTGTTGGTGGAGCAAATCACGCTATCGTAGGGGCAAAACACCTACGGTAGCCAGTGTTTCTGCGAAACCAACAATTGACCTTCACACCTCGACTCTGGATCTCCACCGATTATCAATGCCAATGCTGGTCAGTGTTTGTAAGTGTTATTCAAAACCTTTGCCCAGTGGTGTCTCCTTTCTCTCTCTACTCTTTACCTTTTGCCCTCGCTGTGTCTTTAAACTATGGTGTATAGGATGCCGCAATTGCTTGTCGTATCGCTTCGCAGCGGTACCGCAGAGTACCTCAAAGTGTAATAAAATCAAACAACAATACACTTTTTATTTAGTTTTCTTTCAGGTTTTATTCTTTCTTTAACTGCGTCTTTATTTTCTCTTAAAAATTGGGTTAATTAGACTTAATACCCGCCATCTATTAACATAAACAGCAACTTGTTCCGGACCCATTATTTCCACAGGAATTGTTATCGGTAAAGCAAGTCGTAAGCACAACCTAAGAAATACACTAAATCTAATTTTTCTTTAAATGCAATTCTCTATCTTCTTCTCTTTTTATAGCAAACATTTGCTTTATAGGAACTAAAGCCGAATGCATTCTTTGGGGAAAATACAGATGTTCAGTTTCACGACCATTATTTTCTGCAGTTTTGTACGTGTTTTTCTTTGCTCTTTTTCTCCCAGGATCCCTTCATTAGTCTTCTTCAACAGCATCTGGGGACCTTGTAGATGCTAAATTTACTGCTCCTCTCGATTTACCAAACTTTCTTTTATTAATAGGTGGCATGTTGTAGAAAGGGGGGAGGGAGCGAGCAAACAGACCAAAGAAGTTGATCGCGTTTAACATTGCAAGCGCCAGCTTCGAGGGGAAAGAGGAACGTGGCCCTCTAGGTTAGGGGTTGTGCTTAGGAGTAACATCCTTATGACGTAAAACCTTGTCCAGAAGCAGCCACAAGCCTCGGATACGGACGTATATAATGCTGACGACCCCTGCAAACGGCTAACGGACTTGAGAGTCTGCACCTGGAATGTGAGGTCCCTTAACATACCGGTACAGGCGATCAATTGGAGAAAACCCTTAACTGCTATAAAGCAGATATAACGGCGCTTCAAGAAGTGCGATGGAATGGACCGGGCAAAAGACGGATGAAAAACCGTGACATCTAATACGAGAACTGCTACAAGGAGAACACACAGCGCCTATTCGGGTGCGGATACATTACTAGAGGAAGACTCCGACAAAACGTCTTAAGCTTCCGAGAGTTAAGCGAACGCCTCACTACAATCCCCGTCAAAGCTGAATTTGGAAGCATTAGCTTAATATGCGCTCACGCCCCAACGGTAGAAAAGGACAATCGACTCAAAGAAGAATTCTACGATCTCCCAGACAGAACATGTGCCCAATGTCCCAGCTACGACACAAAAATAGTTCTAGGTGATTTTAATGCAAAACTGGGCAAAGAGGACATATTTGAGTCGATTTATAGGAAAGCATAGCCTCCATAACACCACATCCGACAACGGACTCAGGCTAATCGATTTCCTAGCGGGGCGTAACCTCCTTGTAGCAGGCACGCGATTCCCCCATCTCAATATCCACAAAGGTACCTAACGGTCTTTTGATCAATCGACCACCAACCAGATTGATCACATTGCGATCGGCGCCAGACAGTCCTCCTGTATTCTCGACGTACGAACCTTCCGAGGGGCCAACATCGACTCGGACCTTGTTGTAGCCAAGGTACGCATGAGGATATCAAGAATGCTTAGGAGTTGAGTAGGACTACGTAACTTTGACGTCGGAAAGCTACAATCGCAAGAGACTGCCAGAATCTTAGCCGATCGTGTCTCCTCCAAGCTCTCTCAAAATCCGCCCACAGTAGTACAAACAATAGAGCAGGAATGGGCGCATTGCCAGGGCGCCGTCAGAGACGCTGCATCAGAGGTGCTGGGCTTATAACCGCCACCACCTAGATGCCCCTGGTCCGATGAGCAATGTGAGCAAGCCCATGCAGCAAAACAAGAGGCATATAATGCCATGCTGCAACGACGGACGAGAGCTGCTCGCGAAATCTATGAGCAGAAGAGAAGAGAGGAACACAAGCTTTTCAGAAGAAAGAAGAGAGAGCATGGAAAGCGTGAGGTCGAGGAGATGGAGGGATATCTAGACGAAGTCAAAATAGCGACATCAAGACCGAAGTCTAATAAAGCCGCGGGCGCACACGGCCTAGATATTTCCGCAGGAATGACGCCCGTAAGTTTTACAATAAGGTAAAACGAACATGCCATGGCTATAAAGCCAGAGGAGAACTGGTAGTAGAGTCGCAGTCGATGCTGAGGATTTGGAAAGTCCACTTCTGCAGACTGTATAACGGCGATGATAGACAAGATACCGCTGTCAGGCAGAACGAGCCAATCGTAATAGACCACGATGTAACAGAATTCAGTCAATCCAACCTAGACGAATTCAAAATGGCCATATCAAGACTTAAGTCTAATAAAACCGCGGGCGCAGACGGCCTGTCTGCTGAGCTCCTTAAGGCGTATGGAGATGAGCTGGTAAGGTACATGCACCATCTCATTTGCAAGGTATGGTCGGAGGAAAGTATGCCCGGCGAATGGAATCTCAGCATCGTTTGCCCGGTCCGTAAGAAAGGGGACCCCTATAACTGCGCCAACTAAGGGGGAATAAGTCTCCTTAAAATCGCATATAAGATCTTCTCTGCCGTATTGTGTGAACGCCTGAAACTGTTTGTGGATAACCTGATCGGCTCTTATCAGTGTGGTTTCAGGCCAGGTAAATCCAGAATAGACCAAATATTTACGCTGCGGTATATCTCGGAGAAGACCCAGGAATGCCAAACCGACTCTCACCACCTCTTATTTGATTTCAGGGCTGCATATGACAGCATGTATAGAGTTGAGCTATGCAAAGCCATGTCTAGTTTTAACATCCCTGCCAAACTCGTCCGACTGTGCAGGATGACAATGGTGAATTCTCACTGCTCCATTAAGGTCGGTAATGAGCAAACCGACACCTTTGACTTTAAAAAAGGATTTAGGCAAGGTGACGCGCTGTCATGCAACTTTTTCAACATCGTGCTTGAAAAGATCGTGCAAGAGTCACAGGCCAACACAACAGGTACGATTTATGTCAAGTCTACGCAATTGCCGACCTTCGCCGACGTCATTGACGTTATTGGACGGACACAGCGAGACGGCAATAAAGCCTTTGTAAGCATTGGGGTAGAGCGCATGGAAAATACAGCTCCGACCCGAAGAACGCACACTGGTGGAAGGGGATCTCCGACAACTGGGTGTACGGCAATGGAAAAGGCTATCCAAAGATCGTGCTAGATGGAGATGCATGTTTGGTTGAGGCCCAGGTTCACCCCGAATTGTAGCGCCCACTACGAAGAGGAATATCTAAAATTATAAACATGAGTCTGCATCAAGCTAAGGTCCCTCCAGCACTAAAAGGTGCTGTGATACGACCCATATACAAAGGAGGAAAAAAGAATGACATCAATAACTATAGACCAATATCGATTCTACCAGTAATTGAGAATTGTATGGAAGAAGTTATAATGAGACGATTGGTACCTTTCATCCAAACATTTCCTCTTATTCACAAACAGCAGTATGGAATCCAAAAAAATAAAAGCATTGGTAGACTGATGGGAGAGTTTGCAAATTGTGTTAACGAAAGTCTGAACAAAAACCACCATGTCCTGGTACTATTCATGGACTTCATGACACACTAAACCACATAAAACGCATAGAAGCTCTAGAGCGCATTGGAATACGGGGAACTCTTGCTGACTGGATTAGAAACTATCTCTTCGGTAGGACTTTTCGCGTCAAAATTAATGATGCCTACAGCTATGAAAGAAATGTCCAATATGGAGTTCCACAGGGTTCGAAACTGGGGCCAATACTATTTATTTTATATGCAAATGAGCTGCTACGAGTGTTTTGTAACAGTATTCCATTTGCCTATGCGGATGATACAGCCATAGTTGTTCACCATAGGTTTTTGGACGTGGCTATGGAAATCATGCAAGACGAATTTAATAAAGCGGTAAGGTGGTGCCACGATAATGGATTCACAATCAACGCAGCTAACACTAAAATGTTGCACATTCGTGGGTCACATCTGACAGTTAAGGAGCGGAGAATACACATGGTGAATAATGATTGTCCAAGCATACAGAGAAATCAAACTATAGATGTCGTTGATAGTTATAAATATCTGGGAGTAACCATCGACAGCCACTTTCTGTGACATAAGCATATAGATAGCTTACGATTGCATATGAAGAAAGCACTCTTCGGGCTTAATTATTTTTGAAAACTCATTCTACTCCCCAGGTACTTAAACAGGTTTAGTTTGCTCTAGCTGAATCGAAGCTGAGATATGGAGTCCTTGCATGGGGCAATGCATGCACGACACAACTGCAGAAACTCCAAAGATTACAACATGCAGCACTCAAGCAAGTAAGCAGCGTACGCGAAGGAAGACCTTTTAAAGTGCTTAACATACAAGCAGTTTTCAAAATGGCAATATTACTGGAATACTACGACGATGTGCATTTTAAGGCGGCCATCAATCACGATCATAACACAAGAAGACGGGCTCAGGGTATGCTTCGAACACCAATACCGTACAACACATATGGCAGAAGAAAACTTGAACATTGTGTTCCCTCAATTTTCAATGAACTTCCGCAAAATTTGAAAAATATTGTTAACTATAGAACCAGAAAAGAACTTATCAAATATTTTCTTTTAATGTAAGTTTATAAGTTAGGCTAGGTTAGGTTAGTTGGGTGCCCTATTTGACATAAGGTCACGGCTCACTTAGACTACTAAGAGTCCATTGTGCCCATTTTGAAAACTAACCCGAAGGGAACCTGTTAGTTGCCCGCTGAGCTGAACCATCCACATTCAATTAAGAACATAAGCAGTTTGTTCAGCTTAATGACTCTTGCCTCCTCTAAACCCGAAAAGAAATAGTTCCCGAGGTACGTAAATCTTTTTCGGGCCAGTGCAGGGCATTCACACACATTCGTGCAGGTGACGAATGGATTCAATTTCCTCTTCGTCCCTACAGCTTCTGCAAAAATCGCTGTAGGGCTGGCCTAGTCTAGCTGCATGATATGATATCATGCAGTGCCCAGTGAGGGCACCGACTACCAGTCGTAGAGGTGAGGGCACCGACTACCAGTCCCTCTACCAAGATTTAGCAGACTTTCCGTCCTTTTTTTGTCATAGACAGGCCATGTTAGCCTTGCCGTAGCGAATGTATCTAATTGTTGGCCGTTCCACCCTTATTTCTCTGAATAGTGTGCTGAGTGGCGTTCTAGCCTCAGTTGTGATCTGCGAAGTACCTGCGCCTGATCCTAGTCTGGCTAGTTCGTTCGCCTTCTCATTTCCGGAAATATTCACATGCTCTGGTACCCAGCAGATGGTTACCTCATTGACATTCGATATTTCTTCTAGTTTCTCTTTACAGAGTTTTACGAGGTTGGATCTTATCCATGTTGCTTGCTTAATGGCTGCCCGACTGGCAACATAGATTTTGATTCTCTTACCTGAAAAATTCTCCCTAAGAATCAGATCCGCGCCTTTTTTGATTGCGAAGATCTCAGCCATCATCAAGTCTGTAGGAGTGACACGCTTCCTGAGATTCAAAGTAGACTCCGGCTCCTGTACCGGTATCCGTTTTGGATCCGTCGGTATAGATTGCTAGTTCCTCTTCCGTGTTTACCATACCACTGGCCCATTCCTCCCTCCAGGGAGGAGAGAATAGAGAATCTCCTCTGACAGCAAGAAAGTGGGGTGGTATAGTCCGTTTCGGTTGCGGACCTCAGGATTGATGCCTGGCCATAAGGACATTTTTCCAAAGACTGGATTCTTGCATAGTTAGCGCAGCCCTGGCTGCAATGCTTTCACAATACATGTCTAGTGGTGGAAGGTTCAGCATTGCATCAAGGGCCGCCATTGGTGTGGATTTCATAGATCCGGCACAGCCAGACAGCCAGCCCTCTGAATCCTTGTAAGACTTTGAAGGTTGCATTTCTTCTCAAGTGCTTTCCACCAGACAATTGATCCATAGACTAAAATAGGTCCTACCACCACGGTGTATAGCCAGTATACCACCTTTGGTTTGAAGTCTCATGTCCTTCCGAAAGCTACCCTGCACGAATATAGTGCCACGTAAGCTTTCTTGGTTCTTTCATTTATGTTGTCCTTCCAGCTAAGCTTGGAATCTAGAATTATTCCAAGATACGTAGCGGATTTCTTCGGAATCAGGTCGATACCATTTATACGTGGATATGTGTAATTAGGTATTGATCTTTTTCGCGTGAAGAGGACAATCTCAGTTTTAGTTGGATTTTCCCCTAGGCCCTGTTCCTTGACCCAGTTATTCACCAATAGCAGCGCATAACTGAGTCTTTCACTGAGGACCTGAGGAAATTTCGCAGGTACCAGGATGGTAATGTCATCGGCATAGGCCATGACATTGAAACCCTGTGTCTCTAGGAGTTTTAGCAATTCGTCGACTACGAGGAGCCACAGGAGAAGCGATAGAACACCCCCTGTGGTGTGCCTCGGTTGACTCTTAACCTTCCATTTGCTCCTCCTATCGACGAGTTTACTATACGAGTACTTAGCATTTGCTCAACCCATCTGCAGATTCCCGAATTTATGTGGGCCATCCGTAGGTTGGACATTATTGCCTCGGTACTGACGTTATTGAAGGCACCCTCAGCATCTAGAAAGACCCCCATTCTTTATCATTGAGTGCCTTTCCTATCGTATAGACCACCCTGTGAATTGGAATTTGTTTTGTTGTTATAAAAAAAAAAAAAAAAAAGAACTGAACGCTGAGCTCACATTAAACATAATATTTTTGAAATGCAACATTCTGCAGAAAAGCCAATATGGCTTCGCGGAAGATTTAATTTAATTATGTAAAGATCTTATGTGAAATAAAGAATAAAGTATCGATGGTCACGAACAATTCACATGTCTTCGAGGCCAATAGAAAGTCTTATAGACAACTACACAACTTCCATAGAAGGAGAAATGTTTATATTGCTTACACCCATGTACGGTCAACGAATCTCGGACTTCATATGTGAACTTGTGCCGCTATTCAGGATTACCCTCAATCCTTATTTGTTCATGGAGGTTTTACAATTCATAAAATAAATTTGTCATATAGTCTGATTTGAACGCGGGATTCCAAAAGGCATTTTAATTGTTATAGCTTATCTTTAGGTTGCTTAGCTCAATTCAAACTATGCACTCTCGATTAGTTGTAGTCTTAAGTATTTCCAAAACTCATTGTTCTCTTTAATGTGAATTTGTTAATATACATTTTTGTATGTAAA
This sequence comes from Eumerus sabulonum, assembly GCA_951905685.1. Classification (NCBI taxonomy): domain Eukaryota; kingdom Metazoa; phylum Arthropoda; class Insecta; order Diptera; family Syrphidae; genus Eumerus; species Eumerus sabulonum. The sequence continues at coordinate 87,988,419 of OX645061.1, forward strand.
TACATATTCTTGCTGTCTACTCTCACATTCCATTGTCACTCAGCTTTTGTTTTCTTAAGAAAGGAAACGGACGTCACAAAGTCTACTCCACCCTGTCAGGAAATATAATGGAAACAATGTTGAAAAGTCATGCTGCAAGTGAAACGAAAAGTAGCATTTTTCGAAGAGAAATTGTGTAAAAGGACACCGACAGAAATCGGCTCCTGGAGTCTGGCTATCAACGCATTGCTTGAAAAGGAATTAGATGTGAAGTGCATGCAACATACAATGAAAGCGCAAAATGTTTGGCTTGGCCGTGGCACTCTGATGGTATCTGGACATCCTTATAGAATGTTGACATTTCTATAAAAAAAAAGTTGAAGAATTAAATTATTGAGTCATGGCACGAATAAATTATGAATCAAAGTGCATTTGATTTCTTTCCAATTACTCGTATGCTGCTCCTGTTGCGAAAATATTTCTAAAATCATTTATAAGTTTCTCTTTGTAACCAAAAATAAATATAATCTTCTTTTTCTTCTTAATGGCCGCTACAGATCGGGGTGAACCTGGGCCTCAAGCAATATGCCCCTCCAACTAGCACGATCTTTTGCTAGCCTTTTCCATTGCCGCACACCCAGTTGGCTGAGGTCCCTTTCCACCTGTGTGCGCCAGCTTAAGTGCGGCCGTCCTCTGCTTCTTCGTCCCTCGGGGTTGGATTCAAAGACTCTCCGGGCTGGAGCTGTGGTGTCCATTCGCTGTACATGGCCCAGCTATCTTAGGCGTTGAATCCGTAGACGCCTGATTAGACTCGTGTTGCTGTACAGCCCGTAAAGTTCGTGGTTGAATCTTTTGCTCCATCCCCCGTCTGCGTTTATAGGCCCAAAGGGCCTCCTCATCCCCTTTTAATAGTAACCATGCTTCTGCGCCGTACAACAGGACCGGGATGATAAGGGTTTGTTGCAGAACAACATACAACATGAAAATCACCGAAGGTGCAGTTGCGTCGGCAATTTGCATTTAGTGCAAAAGAGTCAAGGGCCGACGGCAAAACACAAACCATCGAATTCTGGGAGGCCAGAAGTGGAACAAAATCCACAAGTTCCACATGGGTGAGCGCAAAGGCGCAGGGATTATTGGCCCCTCCCACTTGCACATATGTATGCTCACAGTATGTGTGTGACCGAGTTGGCTTCCACAATTTGGGGTGAATGACCCCCAACGGGGACGATCAGCTGTTTGGGTGGAAGCCGTACGTATAACACCTCTTGTGGAGGACTTACGGTGGGCAGATTCCTTTATTTAAGACGGCTGGAAATCGACTTACAGACGCATTACGATTTTCTATGTACGACTGCCTACGTCGTTAAAACAATCAAATTTCCATACGACTGTAACGTCGTTAACACAGATTAAACACAGTGAATAAACATTTGTTAATGACATTTGACATTTTTTTTTTTGAGTTTTATTGGTGCGGTTTTTTTATTTGTGGTGAAGTCCGCCAATTTAAGGCACTTTTTTGCAAGTATCCGTGGCGATACAGTCTGGTCCTTCGAGCCGAAATTTTTGAAAGCGGCAGTGAAAGTTAATTTAATTGAATAAATAGCAACGCGTGTGAACTGCAATCGTGAAACCAATTAGACGACAGCATTGGAAACAACATAACCGCAACGAAGGAAGTTCACATCGTTGGAGCAACAGGAATAATCAGATGTGTGGCACTTCTTATAACCCTTTTGAAAATAAATATTGTATTACATTTATAAAATAAGAGTGTGGCGTGATTCTCGTGGTTGACTTGAACTCATCGGCTAAAATGAGCAAAAGTAAAGTCGCGAATTTGATAGAAGCGATTCAAACGATCGCACAGGATATCAGTGCCGATTATAAGGCATATGAGCAGTTAGGGAGCTTAAAAACCTCGGTCCATATGATCAAGGCGCGGTTATCAAATCTAGAAGCGTCCTTTGATGAAGCAAGAGCTATCCATCAAAAGATTGTCGAAGCTCCCAGCGAAGAACAAAAGAGTAGTTACATGGAAATGCTTACATTCCATAAATTGAAGGAACTGTTCTTCCAGTACCCTTGCGAATTGAATTGGAGCAGTTACCTTCCGTTGAAGGTCAATCTTCTTCGAAATCGTCGGTACCGTCGGTCGATTTAAAGCTTCCTCCCATGAAATTACCTACCTTTGATGGCTCTTTGCAATTGTGGCCAGAGTTCAAAGGATTGTTCGAGGGGTTAATAAATTCGAACACCTCGATTTCCGATGCACACAAATTGCATTATCTGAAAGGTAGCCTAACTGGTGAGGTGGCACGTTTACTGCGGAACACCGACTACAATTTCGATTCCGCATGGGCAATCCTTGTAAAGAGGTACCAGAACATCCGATTGTTGAAGGACAATCAATTCAAATTGTTATTCAATCATCCAAGGGTTCATGACGAATCGGCGAACGATCTTAAGGCGTTGTTGGATACGGCAAATGAAGCCAAGCATTCACTTAAGAATCTTGGAGTGCTTGTGGACTCATGGCAAGATGTGCTCGTATTTCACATGGTACAGAAACTTCCAACTATCACTCGAGGACAGTGGGAAGCTCATATATCCAATCATCCTGATTACCCCACCTTCAATACTTTAGAAGACTTCATTTTGATGAGAGCTAGGACCCTGGAAGTTATAGGACAGCCCATTTCAACCTTATCTCCATCCAAAGCTAGAAAGGGGTCGTTAGGAGCAATTCAGGTTCATAATTTGTCCACTTCAAAATGTTCAATGTGCCAGGGATCCCACTCGGTGAGTCATTGCTTCAAGTTCAAGGCTCTGAACGTAAGGAAAAGGCTAGAACTTGTGAAGACGAAGAAATTGTGTTTCAATTGCCTATCAAACACTCATTGTACCCAGAACTGCACGAGTAATTTCACATGTTCTACTTGCCAACAAAAACACCACTCCCTACTGCATACAACTGAACAAGCAAACGCAATGCACGTCCAAGCACGCGCTCATATTGGAGCTGGTTCATCACCAGTTCAGACTATCCCCTCTACCCTGCACCCCAGTCAACAAGGCACTTCAGGATCCTCGCCATATTACAATGGAACTACTGCAGCATACAACACGACAATAGCCGAAACTGCACGGGTTCTTCTGGCTACCGCCCTCATCAAAGTATTTAGCGTTGAGGGTCACCCAATTGTGCTGCGAGCGCTGATAGATCCTGGATCGGAGGCTTCCTTCATTAGTGAGTCGGCTGTTCACCTGTTACGCCTACAAAGGGAAAGGAGTAGTGTTAGGATTCTCGGTGTAGGAGAATCAAGGGTAAGCACATCTAAACACAGGGTATCGTTAACATTAACGTCCAATGTTAACGAAAAGTTTAGGCTGAATCTTAAGGCATGGGTTTTACCCAAACTAGAAGATCAAGGTTTGGAAAAAATGCTTCAGAATTTTGGGGAACTCGAGGAAGTCCAGGGAGTAAGATCGTTGTTTGCAGAAGAGGAGACATGTGAGACGCACTTCATTCAAACGCATCGGCGCCAAGATGACGGAAGATACATCCTGGAGCTGCCCTTCAAGGAAGGTGCGCGTCCTATACTTGGACTATCACAACGGTCGGCCTTTCAACGATTCCTACAGTTGGAGGTTTGAACGTCGTCCATCATTTTACAATGAATATAAAGGTGTGGTCGAGGACTACAAGACACTAAAGCACATGACTGAGATAGATCCCAGCACTCTTACAAATGCGCACTATTACATTCCTCATCATGCAGTAATGAAGGAGTCGAGTTCGACGACGAAGCTTCGGATCTTTTTCGATGCGTCCTGCAAATCGTCTGATAGAACATCACTCAACGATCATTTATGCATCGGCCCGAGATTACAGGATGATATCGTAAATCACCTCGCACGTTGTAGGAAACATAAAATTGCGCTTGCAGCTGATATCGCAAAGATGTATAGGCAAATTAGGGTGTCAGCGGAAGATGCAGCCTATCAATTAATTTTGTGGAGAGATGTTGAGGGAGGGGATATTAAAACATATCGTCTCAACACAGTCACATTCGGATCTTCTTCGGCTCCATATTTAGCGGTCCAGACGCTTCAACAACTCGCGACTGACGAACAGCGAAACTATCCACTTCCTTCTGACATTGCCAGGAAAAACTTCTACGTCGATGACTTGATTCACGGTGCAGACTCAGAAGAGGAAGCTATCCAAATGCAGTCACAGCTCACTCAACTGCTGAAACGAGGGGGGTTTCTATTACGGAAATGGGTAAGCAATAGCGCTAAGCTGTTGGAGTCCATTCCAATAGAGGAAAGAGAGGTCAAGCTACCTCTTTCATTCGATAAAGGAAACACCGTCAAGACTTTGGGGATCCAATGGCATCCTGTGTCCGACAACCTTACATCCAAAATAGCATTAAGGGACCTCGCGAAGACTACGAAGCGGACGCTCCTGTCAGACATCGCCCGACTTCACGATCCAATGGGATGGATCACTCTTTGCATTATTTTGGGTAAGATTCGAATGCTTCCACAAAGGCTAGTAGGATACAAGCAATGGTGGCAAGGTCCGGCGTTTCTCGAAACCTTTGATTGTCAACAGCAACCGGAACAAAAGATCGGAGCGACGGATTTGGAGTTGAGAACATCAAAACCTTCAAGAGCTAAGGGCGACGTGATCACATCTGGGTACCCGTCCAGACATCCTTTTCAGCTCTGCGTTCATGTCGCCACGACTGAAGTCGATAAGCTCTTAGGTCGTTTCTCATCGTTCCGAAAACTACTTCGAGCTACCGCATACTGGCTTCGATTTTTCTCAAACTTGCGAGACAAAGCAAAGGGCAATCCAATCCAACTAACAGGGCCACTGTCTCCTAACGAGATTACATCGGCTTGAATGCGATTGATTTGTATCATTCAGCACGAATTCTTCGCCGAAGAAATATTAAGTATATACCGTCACCAAATAGTGTCAAAGAAAAGTAAATTGGCACGACTTTCACCAATCATCGACAAAACTGGGTTGCTAAGAGTGGGGGGTCGCTTAGAGAACGCAAATCTATCATATGCACAACGTCATCTAATCATACTAATATCGCACAATATTCTCACATCACTGATAATTCTGGATACACATTTGAAGACTCTCCATGGTGGCCAGCAGCTCATGATGACAACGTTGCGATCGGAGTATTGGGTATTGCAACCAAACGAAAATGTTAAGGTAGGACAAATGGTGCTTTTACCAGACGAGACGCCACCCACACTTTGGCGATTGGGTGAAATTACGGAGGTGCATCCAGGTGCAGATGGAAAAATCCGTGTGGTCACGGTTAGAACCGCGAATGCGTCGATCAAGCGTCCTATAACCAAGCTCTGCCTTTTACCCACAAGCGAATAAATGTTCATAACACGCATCCGCCAACTCACTAAATAATCCACTATTTTTTCTTTTTTTTCTCTCAATGATAACATTTTTTGTTCAAATGAATTCTAATTAAACTGAATTAAATATATTATTAATAATCCATTATTGCCACACACCTTCCATTAAATCTTCTATTCTCCTTACATGCCACGTCAAAACGTCGATGAAGTTCCAGCTCAAATATCACAAGGAGCAAGGTGACACACGAGGAGCAGCAGGTTTTCAAATCCAATCACCTTTTCCCGAGGGCGGCAGGATGTTGCAGAACAACATACAACATGAAAATCACCGAAGGTGCAGTTGCCGTCGGCAATTTGCATTTAGTGCAAAAGAGTCAAGGGCCGACGGCAAAACACAAACCATCGAATTCTGGGAGGCCAGAAGTGGAACAAAATCCACAAGTTCCACATGGGTGAGCGCAAAGGCGCAGGGATTATTGGCCCCTCCCACTTGCACATATGTATGCTCACAGTATGTGTGTGACCGAGTTGGCTTCCACAATTTGGGGTGAATGACCCCCAACGGGGACGATCAGCTGTTTGGGTGGAAGCCGTACGTATAACACCTCTTGTGGAGGACTTACGGTGGGCAGATTCCTTTATTTAAGACGGCTGGAAATCGACTTACAGACGCATTACGATTTTCTATGTACGACTGCCTACGTCGTTAAAACAATCAAATTTCCATACGACTGTAACGTCGTTAACACAGATTAAACACAGTGAATAAACATTTGTTAATGACATTTGACATTTTTTTTTCTGAGTTTTATTGGTGCGGTTTTTTTATTTGTGGTGAAGTCCGCCAATTGAAGACACTTTTTTTTGCAAGTATCCGTGGCGATACAGGGTCTTATATGTATAGAGCCAACTCTGTCGTTCGGGAGAGGGCTCTATTACTCAGTTGCCTCCTGAGCCCAAAGAAACAGCGATTGACAAAAGTGATTCTGCGTTTGATTTCGGAACTGATGTCGCCGTTCCAGGTCACTGCGGAGCCAAGGTAAACGAAGTCCTTAACTACCTCGAACTTATATATGCCATAACAAACGTTCTGGCCAAGACGTCGGTGGTGAGCGTCCTTTTTTGATGACAGCATATATTTAGTTTTGCTCTCCATCTCAATACTCGCAAACGCCTCATTGACATCTCGCTGTGATGTACCTATTATGTCAATATCGTCGGCGTATGCAAGGAGTTGCGAGGATTTGAAATAGATTGTGCCTCTATTATTGGCCAGTGATGCCAGTGATTTTTTGCACAATCATTTCTAATACGATGTTGAAGAAATCACACGACAGCGCATCGCCCTGCCTAAATCCTTTTTGACATCAAAACTATCGGTAAGGTGTTCACCGATTCGGATGGAGCAGCGAGCATTCTCCAAAGTTATCTTGCATAGTCTGATGAGTTAAGTAGGTATGTCCAAGGCAGACATAGCGTTGTATAGCTCGTCTCTAATTACACTGTCGTATGCGGCTTTGAAGTCGACAAATAGGTGGTGAGTGTCGACTTGAAATTCATTGGTTTTTTCCAGGATCTGCCGTAGTGTGAGGATTGGCCAATGGTGGACTTCCCTGGTCTGAATCCGCACTGATAAGGACCTATCAGCTTATTTAAAAAAGGCTTCAGGCGTTCACACAAAACAGCAGAGAAGATTTTGTAGGCGATGTTAAGGAGACTTATTCCTCTATAGTTGGCGCAATCAGAGGGTTCACCTTTCTTGTGGATCGGGCATACGATGCTGAGACACCATTCCTCGGGCATGCCTTCCTTTGACCATATCTTACAGATGAGCTGGTGCATGCTCCCAACCAGGTTATCTCGAGCTGCCTTGAAGAGCTCAGCAGACAGTCCGTCTGCGCCAGCAGCTTTATTCGACTTGAGCTTCGATATGGCAATCTTAACTTCGTCGAGGTCAGGGGGACAGAAGTTAATATAGTGCCTACTTAAAATCAGCGAGTCGGTTTAACCAACATTTAGATGCACCCTTAAATAATCTACTTTTGTTCTTTTGTTGCAACTTTTCACTTTGGTGTGCCAACAGATGTGGCAATCTGTCCTCAATAAAAAAATACATTTTTTAAACGACATTCTGGTTTAAACGGAGCACATTTATGAAAAATGATGAGAAAAAAAGTCCTTGTCTTCGCGATGAAATATGCACGGACAAGAAGATTTCATATAACATCTGCGTTATGATTTTTTGAGTTAAGCAAAAAAGTCATCAAAACGATGTCCTCGAGGTTAATATCCAACAGCGAGGTCAATGCTGGTAGCAACTTTAATGAGTCTGAGCTGTCGAGACTAGTCGGATGTTGAGATATATAAAACATTTTGAGGTGACAGCTTGAGTTAACTTCTCTCAGTGACCCGAGCCCATTGAATTACATAAATCGTACACACGTTTCTTAAAATATCCCCGCGCTCACCTCATCATATTTCCATAATGGAATTCTAATTGAAACAATTTTGTAGGAGTGTTTAGTATCAGGGATAGGTAGCCGCGAACGTATTTTTATCAATAAATTACAAGCCGTATTATCTGTTTGTGTGGCATTCAAAGCAATCCTCAGGCCAACGGTTATAAAAAGAAAAAACAAATAGCAATAGATTCCATTGTTCGAATACTTCACCCGAAGCTAAGTACCTTTTGTGATTTATGTTTTTTGCCCTATTAATTCGACAAGCATATCATATACCGTGAGGGCGCCGTTGCACAGTAATTAGTGTATTGGACTGTGACGACGATGAGCGAGTTCGGATCCCGATAACACCAACACCATCGAATGTTTATTTCGTGGCGTTCCTCCTCGGCGGAGTACTGGCAAAACCCCCCGTCGTATACTTGCCATGAGAAAGCGTTTCGACTTTCGATTCCATTCGGAATCGGCATTAAACTTTAGGTCCCTTTCACCTGGCTTGGCTCTGGTCCTTCACGGGCTGTAACGCCACCAAAGAAGAATATGTCATATACCGAATTCTAATGGCTTTTCCAGCTATTTGTTACAGTGGCAATACTTTTCGGACACACTAAATGACACCTCCTTACTTCCATAGAATATTTTTGAACTTGTCTTGTCGATTCGACCATAAGTCTTCTATAAATTTGCAAATAAAGAAATTCGCTTAGCGTACTCCAAATACTGTCTTTTTAATATAAAGCGAAATGTTGATCAGGAATAAGCCTACATACTATACCGTGTCCTAGTCACCTCAACCTGCAGTTTTTGCCCTCCTCTGAATTATAGTTGACCATATACTGTGAGTGTTATGCCTGCAGCAGTACATCTGGTAACTTTCCATTCACAACTGCGTTGCATACTTTTGTCCGTATAGGAATTATTTTTTCTTGGCTATGAAGCGAATTGAACTATCGACCTTCCGCTCGGCGGTCGATGATGTTAACCACTGCACCACGGAGTTTAATTTCCCCTTTGGTTTTTAGCCTCACGAGCTCTTTTATGACGCCCGGCAGCCGGGACTTACATACATATGTACTTTATTGCATGCCATATCTGTAACTGTATATTGATACTATTCAGATGCTAACGCTATTCAAACGGTTTATTAGCACAGGTTGGATGGCAAAGGACTAACAAACGCCTCGTAGGGATAGGATCTATCGAGAAAAGCGAGAAGAGCCACCACAGTCGAACATCCTGCGGCACTGTTAGTAAGTCCTATCCCCACCTCCTCGCGGTGCCATCTAGAGATTTCCTAAGGAAATTGCAAACGGGGAAGGGCGAATGGCGAGCCTCCTGCGCCAAAAAACATGACTAGTCGGTTGGGCCACGGCCTAGTAATCCGTAACAGTAATAAAACCACAAACTCTGAAACAACCGGATTAATGTTGGCGACCCTTGCAAAAATCGAAAAAAGGACAATGATCTTCGGCTCTGTACGTGGAATGTTAGGTCCCGAAAGAGGTCACGTGCAGCCGAACACCTCGCAGACGCCCTAGACCGCTATAAAGTGGACATAAGCGCCATCCAGGAAATGCGATGGAATGCACCGGGTACAAAGCGGGTGAAAAACTGCGATAGGGAGAGGGGACAACGATTGTTCGGATGCGGATTTGTTGTTCGAAGAAGACTAATGCAAAAAGTCCTAAGCTTTCGGCATGTGAGCGAACGCCTCATAACAATCCGTATCAAGGCTACATTTTTGAACGTCAGCCTGATCTGCGTCCACGCCCCCACGGAAGACAAGGATGACTTCGCCAAAGAGGAGTTCTACGATCTCCTAGACAGAACGTATGCCCAATGTCCCAGCTATGACATCAAAATTCAATACTAAGCTGGGTAAGGAAAGCATCTTTGAACGAGTCATCGGCAAACATAGCCTACACGACACCACCTTCGATAACGGACACGGGTTGATTGATCTCGCTACGGGGTGAAATCTCCTTCTCGCAAGTACGCGCTTCCCGCACATCAATATACACAAAGGCGTCTGGCGGTCTGTTGATCAATCGATTACCAACCAGATTGATCACATCGCGATCGACGTCAGACAATCCTCCACTATTCTTGATGTTCGAACGTTCCGAGGGCCTAACGTCGACTCGGACCACTATCTTGTAGTAGCCAAGAAGCGCCTAAGGATATCACGAACCCAGCGGAGTAGAGTAAGAAACAAAGTTATGACGTCGGAAAACTACTATCGCCAGAAACCGCTCGTGCTTTTACCGATCGCCTTAAACTCTCCAGTACACCTCAATCCTCCACGCTGTCAATAGAACAGCAGTGGAGCATTTGCAAACAAGCCCTGAAAAGCTCTGCATCCAAAGTTTTGGGTTTCAAGGCTCCACCACGAAAAAACACCTGGTTCGATGACGAGTGCAGGAGGTTCGACACAGCGAAGCAGGATGCATATGTATAAGGCCTCGCTGCATAAAAGAATAAGATCAGCTTGTGAGCTCTACGAGTTAAAAAGAAGGGCGGAGCATAAGCTTTTCAGATGAAAGAGAACGAGAAGCGCGCGATTGAGGATTTGGAAAGGTGTTACTGCAGGCGTGACGTTCGAAATTTTTATTAACAGATAAAGCGAACATGCCAAGGTTATAAAGCCAGAACGGTAGCCTGCAGGGATGAGAATGGACATCTAGTAGTAGAATCGCGGTCGATGCTGAGAAAAACCACTTCTGCAGACTGTATAACGGCGATGTTAGACAATATACCGCTGTCAGGCAGGACGATCCACTTCTAATCGACGAAGACCGCAGAGAATTCTGTCTTGCTGACCTCGACGAAGTCAAGATTGCCACATCGAAGCTCAAGCCGAATAAAGCAGACAGACTGTCTGCGGAGCTCTTTAAGGCAGCCGGGGATGACCTGGTTTGGAGCATGCACCTTACATGCTCATCTCTAAGATATGGTCAGACGAAAGCATGCCCGAGGAATGGAGTCTCAGCATCATATGCCCAATCCACATGAAAGGAGACCCCTCTAATTACGCCAACTATAGGGAAATGAGTCTCCTTAACATCGCCTACAAAATCTTCTCTGCCGTTTTGTGTGAACGCCTGAAGCCTTTTGTAAATAAGCCGATAGGTCCATATCAGTGCGGATTCGGGCCAGGGAAATCCACCAACGACCAAATCTGCACACTACGGCAGATCCTGGAAAAAACCATTGAATTCCAAGTCGACACTCACCACCTATGGTTTGGCGGTAAACGAGGGCAAAACTACATATATGCTGTCATCAAAAGAGGACGCTTACCACCGTTGTTTTGGCAGATATAGGTTAGAGGTAGTTAAGGACTTCGTCTAGCTTGGCTCCGCAATGATCTGGAGCAACGACATCAGTTCCGAAATCAAACGCAGATTCACTGTTGCCAATCGCTGTTTCTTTGTCCTGTTGAACGGCGCAGAAGCACGGATGCTATCAAAAGCGGACGAGGAGGCCCTTGGTCGGTTCGAGAGAACGATTTTGCGCGTGATTTTCGGGCCTTTAAACACAGACGGGGGATGGAGCAAAGGATTCAACCATGAAGTTTACGGGCTGTACAGCGACATGAGTCTAGTTAGGCGTCTACGGATTCAACGCCTCAGATTTCTGGGAGTCTTTAAATCCAACCCGGAGGCACGAAGAAGCAGAGGGCGGCCGCACTTAAGATGGAGCAGACAGGTAGAAGGGGACCTCAGCCAACTGGCTGTGCGGCAATGGGTATTTTGATGTAAGACTCGACGTGAATATCATGGACAGTCCTACCAACCTAAAGATGGAAATCCATTCGCACGCGGAGCTTAAATTCAAATGTCCCCTTACTTTTTGCACAGGGGTGTATACCAAACTATGGTAGGTTGTGGAATCTCCTTCATTTAACGTAATGAGTCAGATGATCTTTGTGGACATAAACGTGTGGCTCAATATGTGCGAAACATATAGGTACATATGTTCTTGGACTCATCCTATTCTAACTTTTCCTTTGCTAGAATTGGTCAACAATAACCAGTATCTACATATTTCCCCATTTTACCGTTCTTATTTGCTCACTGTTCACCTATCGTGTCTATTGCAATGTTGTCATTTTCTTCCGTTTTCTATAAACTTATCTACCGCACAAGCTGAGGTATTCTATTGTTATAACTAGATATCTCTTTTTTAGTTCCCAAGAACCATATTAGAACCATACTGACCATATGGGAATATACGTTTATTTATGAAAAGAATTGAAATGTTCTACTTGTTATCACCGCTTGTCACTTGTCAAAAGAAGGAGCTATCATCAACACTATTTTTTTTCCCTCCGAACGGCGCTATTAGAGAAGCTTGATTTCCTCACATTGATTTCATATACAAAGAAAAGGACGTAGGGGTTTGGGGAAAATGAACTATTAAGTTCTGAAAAGAGCTGAATAGTGTTTTTCGTTTTTCATTGGACAGCTTATGCGGAAATTGACAGCACAGGAATCAGAAGATAAAAAGTTAGATACAAATAAACAAGTCCGAGTTTCATTTTGTTGTCGAATTCTATTTTCTAGTCGAACTAGTTGAAACGGGGACCTTTTTTTTAATCGCCCCATGTATCGTTCTGGCGTCGAATATGGTATTCGTTGCCAAGTAATAGTCAGCAATTTTTTCCTGACTAATGTGCAGTATGTCAGAACATGGACTCTAACAATTTCCAAGCTTTTCATATCCGTACTGACAAGATTTTCTAAGTATTTCTTTCCAGATAAATAAATTCTTTGCGGTAATGTGTTATAACAATAGTTCCAATTTTGCCATTTGTTATTACGAATTCTCTAAACGAAATAGAATCATTTGCAACATAAATGGAAACTGCATTGGATATCTCCGAAGCGAAAGTTTGTAATCTTCAATCAGATACACGCCTGTATTCACATAAAGGTCTTACAATGAACTTTCGTATGGAGTATCTCTTCGATTTGTCTCTTTTTGAATCTGTTGGTAGGGTGGCTGTCGCTAAAGTTATGAGGTTGAAAGTTTTCACAAACCGCTTAAATCAATTGAAGCTTCCTTCCGTTTCGTACACACTTAGATACCTACCACTTGCCCTGGCAATAAAAAGTAATATGAAAGTAAAGAAACGATGGGTCTGCGAGATATTGATTTTTAGTTGTTGTTGGTATACATACGTTCATATCTTGTGAAAGGACATTTAATGGTAGAAATTCTCTTCAAGAAAAATCATTGGGTACGATGTACGAATATACATATATATGTATATATATACATGTATTTCACAGGGAACATGTTCAATTTCACGTGCGGAGAAAACCCGCGGTAATGTAAACGACCGATTAGTGGTGGTTTGATCTGCGCCCTTTCGATGAAACCGTACCTCGCGCCTCTGTAACGATAACTAGTACATTCACACAATTACACTTCAATGCCTCCATTATGACACGCTTATATTAAGCAAAACTCCTCACTCGAAAGACCAAAGTCATGCTTTACAAAACGCTCATCCTGCTAGTCTTGCTGTACGGAGCCGAAAGCTGGACGATAAGCAGGACAGCGGAGCTGATTTTGGGTTCTTTCGAAAGAAAAACTCTGCGCCGGATATTTGGTCCTGTCTGTGAGGAAGGTGAATGGGGAAAAGGACACAACCGCGAACTCTACGAGCTGTACCAATACGTGGATGTAGTCAGGAAGGCAAGGATCCGTCGATTACACAGACTCGGCCACATCGAGCGCATGGACATCAACGCTCCAGCTAAAAGGGTCTTCGACTCCGAGCCTCCTGGTTTCAGAAGAAGAGGAAGACCGAACCTCCAGTTTAAAGACCAAGTAATCGCGGCTGTAAGACATCTTGGTCTTGACAACTGGAAGCAGCGTGCCCGGGACCGTCAAGGATGGAAGGCAGCTATAGCTCAGGCTCAGATACTCTATGGATCGCTGGCCTGATAAGTAAGTATATTAAGCAAATGATAGAGGTTTTATTGTAATAAAAGATTTTTAACCGAATTCTTATCGAATTTTTATCTATCTACTATATATATTATATGAGGGCGCCGTGGCGCAGTGGTTAGTGTGTTGGTCTCTGACGCACGATGACCGAGTTCGAATCCCGATAACACCAGTTGCCGATCTTGCTGCGTTTAGCGGCCGGGTTTGGTGGAGTCATGTCAGCGGAACGATCACGTTTCAGTTCCGGACCTCTGGTTGCAGGGGTAGATTTTGCATAAACTAGAGCCCCATCTCCGGTTTTGCCCTGCATCATAGCAGCTTTAAAACGTCGCTGCTCCGACGATTTAAGTTTGGCGAATCCACCAGGTGATACAGGCTCTTTTTCTACGAGCCTGACGGTTTCTTTGTTACACTTGGAAGTTCATCTGAGAGCATACTTACAGAATCTCCGCCAAGTCTGGTGTCGGAATCAGAAAGTGAAGACACATCCCCTGCCTTCCGTCCGGCTGCAATGGCGGTGAAAGGTGCCGGCATCACTTCCGGTTTTTGAGCCACTGAGGACTCTCAAGCCCTAGCCGGCGATGACGTTAGAGAGTCATCAGTCTCTTCAAATATATTTATTTTGTCAATGGTTCCCACGAACACACGGGAAGGAATGGTCACCTGCAGCGGAGCCCGAGACACCGCAGGAAGGCTTTATTGAAATCGGAGGTCGCCCTAAGCACCCTCTTAGCCATGCATCCGACGGCTTATGCTGTTCCACCTTGGAGATAGGGGAGTGAGGGCGTGAGGGGTACAAGGAAGCGGAGAGGTGGGGAGGGTTCCGTAATTGCTTCTTAGCTTCGGGTTCCTCTAGAGATGGACTCTCGAGAGTCATTACCTGTACTGAGCCTCCGTACCACGCCAAGGTAAGCAATTGTCACGGAGGTGATGAAGGCATAACACTCACAGTATATGGTCATTTCAAATTCATACTCTGTGTGTGTAATTCTAATATAACACCATAAGTGCATGAAAAGTTGCTGAGAGCTACGACCAACGTGAAAATTCGGTCGGTTCCTCTCCTCCTATCTAGGACAACCACCCCTGGGGAGTAGTGAACGAATATATCCAATCCAAACACGTCCCCCGTTCAGGTTGTGTGATAAACGTTAATAGAGTGTCAAAAAAAAAAAAAACTTCCACAAAATATGCTGTGAAAAAAAAACCAGCTGCAATCCACCCCTTCAACAATCCTCCCGCAACACAAGTCTCTCTAGCGATGTTCACCAATATAACCTGAAGACTACTTT
The DNA here is from genome assembly GCA_951905685.1 of Eumerus sabulonum. Taxonomy (NCBI): domain Eukaryota; kingdom Metazoa; phylum Arthropoda; class Insecta; order Diptera; family Syrphidae; genus Eumerus; species Eumerus sabulonum. Next base: position 88,003,519 of record OX645061.1, read on the forward strand.
TAGACCTACCGTCAAATATAATCAATCTTTTTTAACCGAACCACACGAATCAGTACAAAATACAGGGACTTAAGAGCAATGTCGATCTCGAGAATTTTTTTTCCTCCTTACCTTCAGCTCGCTCGGTGTCATCGACATAAAAAGGTTGTGAACCTTGAGTGCGCGCATACCATATACAAAACAAAAAGTTCGGGTGTTTCAATATGAAGCTACGTATGTTTCAAAGTACTTTAACAAAATTCCACTTACCTCACACACCTGTACGTTCGTATACATCTGTAATTCGAGGAGTCCCAATTGCTTTTTCATGCCTGACTGTGCCCTTGTAAAAACATTAATATTCAGGTCAACTTCTGAATTAATTTCCTCGCCAAAATAAAGTTACCTCGTCCTATCAATATTCCATAATTAAAAGATAATACCCAAACTTTCACATACATATCAAGTGGCCACCAGGTCCACCGATCAAATAATTTCATTTTACGTCTGTCAAGCATGCCAGAAATGATGACATGCATCTCATATGCCCATAAGCCTTGTAGTTGCACCATGACGACCACCTGCAACCAAGTAGATGCTGTAAAAAAAAATGTAATGTTTCCCCAAACGATTTGTAACAATGTCCTGTGGACAGATTAACAGCAGATAATGGTTGGTTATTATTTTGACCGATACTCTACGGATGGATATGTATAAGTATGTAATGCACAGTGTGGTGGACAACTTCATAGTCGCACCTGGAAAATTCCACACGCCACATTTCCCGTAACGCTTGTAATAATACCCATAAGAACATAAATTCATTTTCCGAACAAAAATTTAAAAAAAAATGTCCTTAATTACTTTCGAGGATTTTGTTTTTGATAAGTGTTGAAGTTTCTCAACACTGAAAAAAAATGCGAAAATGATATTTCCATCAGTAGCATTTCTTCTTCTACTTCTTCTTCTTTTTTGACTTCGAAGCTATCGGTCAGTTCTGCACCGATTCGGATGGAGCAGCGAGCATTTTCCAGAGTCATCCTTCATAGTCTTACGAGCTTAGCAGGTATGTCAAAGGTAGACAAAGCGTTGTGTAGCTCGTCTCTTATTACGCTGTCGTATGCGGCCTTGAACTCGACAAATAGGTAGTGAGTGTCGACTTGGAATTCATTGGTTTTTTTCCAGGATCTGCCGTAGTGTGAAAATTCGGTCGATGGTGGACTTCCCCGGCCTGAATCCGCACTGATAAGGACCTATCAGCTTATTTACAAAAGGCTTCAGGCGTTCACACAAAACGGCTGAGAAGATTTTGTACCCGATGTTTAGGAGACTTATTCCTCTGTAGTTGGCGCAATCAGAGGGGTCTCCTTTCTTGTGGATCGGGCATGCGATGCTGAGACTCCATTCCTCGGGCATGCTTCCTCTGACCATATCTTATAGATGAGTTGGTACATGCTCCTAACAGATCATCCCCAGCTGCCCTGAAGAGCTCAGCAGACAGTCCGTCTGCGCCAGCAGCTTTATTCGACTTGAGTTTCGATATTGCAATCTTAACTTCGTCGAGGCCAGGGGGGGGGCGGAATTCTCTGCGGTCTTCGTCAATTAGAAATGGATCATTCTGCCTGACAGCGGTATATTGACTAACATCGCCGTTATACAACCTGCACAAGTGGTTTTTCCATATTCTCAGCATCGACTGCGCTTCTACTTCTAGGTGTCCGTTCTCATTTCTGCAGGCTTCCGTTCTGGCTTTATAACCTTGGCATGTTCGCCTTATTTGCTGATAAAACTTTGGAAACGTCACGCCTGCAGAAACACATCTCCAAATCCTCAATCGCGCGCTTCTCGTGCTCTTTCTTCTTTCTTCTGAGAAGCTTATGCTCCCCCCTTCTTTAAACTTGTAGGGCTCACGAGCTGCTATTGTTCTTTTATGCAGCGAGGCCTTATATGCATCCTGCTTCGCTGTGTGAATCCTCCTGCACTCGTCATCGAACCGGGTGTTTCTTCGTGGTGGAGACTTGAAACGCAAAACTTCGGAAGCAGAGCTTTTCAGGGCTTGTTTGCAAATACTCCACTCCAATTTTTGCTTAGCATTGAAGTCTCCTAGTACAATTTTGATGTCATAGCTGGGGCATGGTGTACGCTCTGTTTAGGAGGTTGTAGAACTCATCTTTGGAGGAGTCATCCTTGTCTTCCGTGGGGGCGTGGACGCAGATCAGGCTGATGTTAAAAAATTTAGCCTTGATACGGATTGTTATGAGGCGTTCGCTCACATGCCGCATGCATAGGACTTTGGTTGTGGCTTGTAGTTGTTTCGGAGTTTGTGGTTTTTTACGGTTACGGCTAACTAGGCCGTAGCCCAACCGACTAGTTCTGTTTTTTTGGCGCAGAAGGCTCGCCATTCGCCCTACCCCATCTGCAATTTCCACAAGAAATCTCCAGATGGCACCGCGAGGAAATGGGGATAGGACTTACTAACAGTGCCGCAAGATGTTCGACTGCGGTAGCTCTTCTGGTTTGTTAGCAGGCCAACATCCGTCGGATAGATGCTACCCCTACGAGGCATTTGTTAGTCCTTTGCCACCCATCAGTAGCGTTTGCGCGCTTAAATTAAAAACACATTTGTCTATAAAATTTATTAAAAATATTTTAAAATGTCTAATTATATACAGGCGTATCTATGAGGTTTTGAGTTTGCAATAAAAATGCAATAACTTTTACAACATGTAATTAAATTGCATAAAAATATTCTTCCTAAAGTCAGGACAAAGGTAACCAGGTAACCAGGATGTAGAGCAAGTGACAAACATTGTTAGCTTCATAAGCACGATATGATATAGTATCAGGACGATGCAAGTTTACTTCCTTGTTTATCGTCCACTTTGAGTAAAAAGTCAACAAAGTAAAGCGCTTAATAAAGATTGACTTTGTTTGAAGAGCATCTACACCCGCTAGTAGGAAGACTAAAAATGCAATATTTCTCCACAAAGGTATTGGTACTCAAATTGGCAAAGTTGGATTTTACTTTGAGTTGGCACTCACCGAATATGCCAGCAGGCAAAAGGCTACGACAACAAACAAGTACACCCTCTCATACCCGAAACAGCAACAAAAACTTAACATGAGACAAAAGTAATTTGAAGTTAGATAGTTTTCTTGGAAAATACTTCATCTCACTAAATGAGATGTCAAATCATTCCAAAAGTACGGGTAACTAACAACGACAAGGTCTCCGGAACAGTGCCATGGCAACTGCTTAAGGTAAACTCAAACAACGAAAGGAGGAAATGAGGACAACAACGTCTTACCTGGAATAATTGCTTTCGTGATGAACTATGGTAAATGCACTTGGTAATGAGTCCATCACATGCATGGGATTCATTGTTAATCTTCTAAATTGAAGATAGCTTTCAATGGAACTGTTCACTTTTATAATGGTCGGATTGATTGGTTCTAGAAAACTATGTATGTAGATTGGAAATATTATTTATTAGATATATTCCTTCCATACATCTTTGATATGTGCACAGCTTGTCGTAAGAAAGCCACGATTCTCAAGTCAGAAAATAGTTTTCCCCGATGAGAGTGAAACTACCTCAGCCGACTTTGCTCTTCTGGTTTACCATCTTTCCAATTAAATGTGTCTGCATCGTTGCCGCAAGCATACAAATGGCCTATCGGGAACACTCATACGGCCGTACACTCATTTCATATGCAGCCTTTAGTGTTCGGTCCTTTGAAAATCGCTTGGGTATAAAGAGACGGCAGTCTCGGTTCGTATCTGTTTGCCAATAAATTGAGCACGAATGTGGAATTTGGAGAAACTGTCACACAAATGATTGCCCCAAAATGTTGGCAGTGGTGACGAGATGAAAGGATATTGCAGGTGATGGTTTGCATGGTCCTGCAAGTTGAAATGATTACCGATTTAATGGCCAACAGCATTCGGGATGGTTGTCCGTTGTAGTTTGGAGTAAGGAATTGGGCTCGGCTAAGCCATACCATGTGGGGTAGTCGTAAAATTATGTCATCAACGTGATGCTTTCATTCTCGACTTGTTCCTAACGCGTTAATGAAATCATAAAAGCCAGTAGCCAGGAGTTAAATGAACTCCATACACGCTCGGTCGATCGATAATGATGACACCTGTGGCAAGGTGCTTTGATATAAATTATGCATATAAAAAGTCCGACGGAAAGTTTGCCAACTCCTGATGAGGGGAGTAAAAGTTATATTTAATTAAAACATGACGAACGCCTATTTAGTTTCTGGAGCATTAAAACTGTGCTTGTGTCACTGCCAAAAGCGACATTAAATGAAAAGCTTGAACTACCTTATTTAGAGTATAACTCGCAAATGTCCTTAAAGTTTTGCAACATTTTTGGATAAAGCAGTTGAAAATAATATCTCACTTAACTGCAGTTGAAGTCGAACTTCAAAACTAATTTATGAGCACAAACTTCAGTTCAGTTTTAGCCTTTTTTACGCAACCTTAAACTCTCGTTCCGTCATGGGTCAAGCTGGGTGGATGTGGTCGGCTTATGGATTTTACTTTTACTTTAGTAGGTACTTCGTGTTGCCAGTTAGACCCGACTCATTACCCTCACCCGCAAGTGTAACACAAGAGGGGACCGTCTTCTGGATGTCATTCTCTCGTCTGACCTTACCATCAACAATGTTGGCTCTCAACCAACGTTTTTTACGACAAGACGACAGGAGGTGATTGACCTGACCCTATCCAACAGATATGTGAAGGTCATCACTAACTGGCGAGTCATGCCTGATGCTACGATGTCGGACGTCGGATCGAATTCCGATTAGGTTGTGGGATCTCTTCCTTGCAACCTAGACGGAATCCGAGAAGGACGGACTGGGTACGGTTTAGAGAGGAGCTTGAGAAATCCACTCAGGCCCTTCCTAAGCTTAGAACGAAACAATTGGTAGAGATCGCTGTTCATAACCTGAATAGCGTCATCACCAGTTGTTTTGAACTCGCATGTCCTGTCAGCAAACCTCCCAGCAGGAAATTGGTCCCCTGGTGGAATGCCGAGCTCCAAAGTCTTCGCAGGGAAGCCAGAATTCATCTGAATAGATCTCTCAAATCAAATTCGGAAGATGACTGGAACAAGTATCGGTCGAAGCAGAAAGAATATAAGAAACTTATTCGTAAATCGAAGAACGATTCTTATAGGACCTTCTGCGAAGAGATCAAGTTTCTGAGTGCGACTAGCAAATTGGTTAAAGTCCTCAAACGGGGAAAACCGACAAAGCTATATGTACTCAGAAAATCTGATGGTACCTTTACTGAGTGTAAAGCGGAAACTCTTAGTTTACTGTTTGGGACTCATTTCCCGGGAAATCAGATCGACATCGGCTCGTTGCACACTCCTTCAAGGGAAACTGCAACTGAAAAGATGAAAACAACTCGGCGAAGCTGGTATATTGCGTCGCGCGTGGTTACGACTGAAGCTAATGAATTTGCTGTGGCATCCTTCGATGGCTTCAAATCGCCGGGCCCCGACGGAATATATCCTGTTATGCTGCAAAAAGGTATAAGGCAGCTGCTTCCTACTCTGAAAAGAATTTTCACTGCTAGTCTAGCACTTGCTCACATACCCATTCCTTGGCGTACAGTGAAAGTGGTCTTCATTCCCACAATAGGGAAAGAGGACAACTCACTTGCCAAGAGCTACAGACCAATTAGTCTAACATCCTTTCTGCTGAAAAGCATGGAGAGATTGCTAGAGTTGCACATGCGCAAAGTTGCCCTGCGAATGCACCCTCTTTCGGAGATTCCAGCGCAATGACTTTCTTTGCTAAATATGTATGTATATTGGCGTTACAGTCCATGAAGAAACTGAGTCGGGCTTCTCTCAATCACCCATGATTTAATTTTCCCATAGGTGAAAGGAACCTACAGTTTATTGCCGGTTCCTTGCTAAATATACGAAACTTAAAATAAGTTATCTCCAGACAGATGATAAACTCTCATTGGCCGTTTTATTATTTCGTTTACTGGTACAATACTAAACTACAAATTCAATTCAATCAAACATGTTGAAAAGCTGATATGGTAAATAAATGTACTTATCCAGACTTGGTTAACAATGCCCGCGTAGTTACTATAATTTTTTCAATATTCAAGGAAAATAATACACATATATAATTTATGACTATCATAAAAATATATTGCACTTCAATTCATGATATATGCACTGGAAGGTAGAAGATACTTCAACGCTTTCGGTGTGGAAAGTGCAGATAATGAAATCGTAAAAAAGTGCAATTCAAAGATATATGTATGAAAAATTATGCTTCACATCCTTTGCTCACGCTTTCTATTAAAGCTGATATTTTATTTCTCCGTTTACTACATCTTTCTTTTCCCTTATTACTATTTCTTTTCTCCAAATTTCGAAAGAAAAAACTTGCTTGAGTACTTTGGAAAAGGTTCAGCGACCATCGTGAATAGCTTTATACATAGGAGGGAAGTGCATGCAATTTATTTTTGTGTGGATAAGTTGCCTTAACACATCAGTAAAGTTGCATTGAACCTCAAGCGTGTTACAGTGGAAAGCTTTAATTCATTTTTATTGATGTATTCTTATGACATTCGCATCAAAGCTAAATTTGGAAACATTAGCTTAATATGCGCTCACGCCCCAACGGAAGAAAAGGACGATCGACTCAAAGAAGGATTTTACGATCTCCTAGACAGGACCTATACCCAAAGACTTCGCTGTCCGTCTGTCCGTCTGTCACTAGGCTGTATCTCATGAACCGTGATAGTGAAATTTTTACAGATGATGTATTTCTGTTGCCGCTATAGCAACAAATACTAAAATGAAATTTAAGGAGGGCTCCCATACAACAGGCATGATTTTCATACAAAAAATCCCCTTGGTCACATACTGACCTAAGGTTATTCGACAATATCCCACAACCAGTAGCAAACTACTGAGCTTCGATCCCTATTGTGTCTTTGATGTATTAATCCTAGCTGCAACCCTTTTTTCTATAATTACGAACAACCAATAATAAATACACTTTAAGCTTTGATGATCGCTATTGTGTCAATGCTAAGTTAATCCTTGCTGCAATCCATTTCGTACAATTGCTATTCCCCTCCTTTTCCATCCTGATAGGTTAAGATATCAAATGTTGCAACGATTTCAATTGTTGTGAAATTAACTTTCGATCATATCCCACAACCAATAAAACACTCACAAGCATTGATCCCTATTGTGTCCTTGATATATTAATCCTAGCTGCAAACCCTTTTCCCATCATTTTCCCATAACACACTTCCCTGCTTTGATCCCTAATGAGTCCTTGATATATTAATCCCAGTTGCAAACCTCTTTCCCATAATTATTGTTATTTACTTTTTCACCTACTTGCTGTCAAGTATGATAATTGATTTGAATTCAATGGACACTTTGATGATCAACTATCTCATCAAGGAGATTTTTGATCATCAAAGTAATATGCCTATAACCTGCCTGCAACCAAGATCTGTCATCGTGCAAAAAATCATTTCAAACGGATTAGCCGTTTTAAAGTGATCACTGATGAGGTAGCATAAAACGTCTCTTTCATATTTTTATATACAGATGGTACGGAACCCTTCGTAGGCGAGTCCGACTCGCACTTGGCCGGTTTTTTTATATTGGCAGGCACAAAACGAATTATGTAAAAAATAGTCCTATTACTACGGCATGTGTTCATTACAATCTAATTGCAAATGAAATTGATTTCCACAAGTCAAGGTCGCTTTGTAAAAGTACATATGTATCTAATGAATTTGTCACAATGACATTTTACATTATACATAGTTAGTATTATAAAAGGTTTATTGTGTACTTATTACCGCATCATATTAAGCTAACATATTTACGAACTAGATGAATAGATAAATAAATAAATATCCAAGCCTTTGTGCCACACTTTATCAAAGGCTTGTGAGGTGTCAAGTAAAACGGTTGAACAAATTAATTCTTGTTCTACCGCTTTTTCAATTAAATCAGCTTTTCGATTTACTTAATCTATGGTGGAATGCCTGCTTCTGAAACCAAACAGATGATTCGGTAAGCAACCTTCAGTAATTGGCTTAGGTCGATTAAGTAGACTTTGGAAATGATCGGCAGAAGAGAAGTCGGTCTATACGACGTAACTTCAGTCGGCGGTTCCCTCGGTTTCGGAAACATGATAACTTCTGCGACTTTCCATTCGCTTGGTACGTGTTCTAATTAGAAGCGCCTTCTTCGACAATGCTTTGAATTCCTCTCGTGACTAAGTCGTAACCAGGAGCCTTGTTCGACCTTAACGATTTTACTGCTTTTTTTAAGTTCCGAGAGCGTTGCTGCTGGTACTCGGTAGTCCGTTTCTGTATTAGAGCGATTGTCGTTCCGGATGGCCCTGGTTAGGTTTAAAAGTATCTTCAAGGTAACCGGCGAAGAATCTTCCTTGTGCGGGTTGTGATGGATGTGAAGTGTTTGCACTGTAAAAATCCCTAGTTGCTGGGATTTTGTTTAGTTGGCCTTTGTTTTTTGTATTCAAATTTTTAGTATAAAAGGAGGCGCCTCCGTCTAATAAATTTTGTTCTGCCTGAGTAGGAAAGACAATAATTCGCCTTTCATTTTACATCCATCCCAAAGATTCATAGTCGAACATGAAGAAACACAGAGCTTGGTGGAGCATTAAGTTACTTTTTCTTTGCCTTTTGCAGTGGGTAGTGTGTTGGCCTCTGACGCCGATGACACGGGATCGAATACTGACACAGCCATGTCATCGAACGTGTTTTTCACTGTATTTCTCCTTAGCGGGGTTCTGGCAAAACCCCCTGTTGTAAAATTGTCATGAAAAGCTTCTCGAAATTCGCCGTTCGGAACCGGCAATAAACTGTGGGTCCCTTTCAACTATGTGAAAATGAAATCACACACAACATGGGTGATTGAGAGAAGCTCGGCTCAGGTTCTTTATGGACTGTAAGGCTTACATACATACATACATGGGAACATAGTTAAAACATTCATATTCAAATAATTTAAGAAGTATGACCTTCAGTATTTGCTTCATAATTAAGGTGGCCCGGCATTCAATTTCCCTACGAGACGTTCTGTCAAAGTTTTTCTTCAATTATTTTTCTTATCCTCTATACACGTAAGCTTAAAGCCAGCCTAAAAATAAAAAGAAAATACCGACAAAACGTTTTTTCCAATCATGATTTCTTGTTTAATAAAGTTCAAATGTACAACCGAAGGTGGGCACTTCTTCACAGATACAATTTTTTTTGAAGAAATACCTACCAATTCACGAAGACATAAATCACGAATGTATATATGTACTTATGTACGTATTTTTTGTCTGTTCCAGAAACAAATTGCCCCGAACAAGAATTCACGAACCGTGCTTTAATCCATAATTCTTCCGTAGTGAATATAGTAAAAGTTTTAATTTCGTATTTCATCGATGAACATTGTGACGGCTGACAGGAAATCAGTAAAAAATTTAATTCACTTCGTCGCAAGTTTGTCGGGAACTTTCAATAACTCTCGAACCTCTAACTCTGTATGTTTCTACGAAAAAAATATCGGAAGACAATTTAATACAAAAATAGTCCTAAATGAAGAGCAAAATATTTCTTCAGTACTAAAATATTTAAGCCATTTAAAAAATTATAATATAATTATTTAGGAATTGTGATGCGATCTGCCGAATTCTTCTTCTCTGGTGGTGTTACAGCCCATGAAGGACTAAAGCCGAGCTTTTTTCAATCACCCATGTTGTGTGTGATTTATTTTTTACATAGGTGAAAGGGACTTATAGTTTAACGCCGATTCTATGGCGGCGGTGTTATCGGGACCCGATCTCGATCATCGTGCGCCAAAGTCCAGCACACTAACCACTGCGCCACGCCGCCCTCATCTGCTAAATTGTTACCCCTAACTACTCTAGGAATACAGAAAACCTAGAGTGTAGACAAAGTACGTATGTGGCGCTGTTTTTTTTTTTTTTTTTTTTTAGAAACTGGCGCAAGTTCACGAGTTTTTATTTATATATTCTCTTATGATGTGCTATAGACACACAACCTGAACGGAGTGCAGTGGTTTGGGTCGTTGATGGTCGTTAACTGTCAGGGGCGGTTGGCCTAGATAGGACGAGAGCTGACCAAATTCAGCGTTGGTTATAGTCCGTAGTAATTCGTTCAAGCACTTTAATATTGCTTACGCAGAGGATGAATTTCAGTTGACCATATACTGTGAGTGTTGTGCCTGCAGCAGTACGTCTGGTCACTTTCCATTCACAACTGCGTTGCATAGTTTTTGTCCGTATAGGAATTACTTTTTCTTGGCTTTGAAGCGAATTTGAACTATAGACCTTCCGCTCGGCGGTCGATGACCACTGCACCACGGTCACCCTCTAACCACTGTGTCCCACACACAGAGTTGCAGAACGAAACCATCTATATATGTAAGTCAAAATGGTCTCTTGATAAACTGATTAGAAGTTTGTGATTGAATTTAAAGATTAAACTGATTAGATTTCATTTTGTTTGGACATGCGGAAACCCCAAATTGAATACTAATCCAAAGGATAGGATTAGGCTATAATGAAAATCAATTACTTTCACCTTAATATAATCTCGCCTCCTTCTCTACAGAATCCAAATCAACCCCATTTTCTGGTAAAAGGAACATACTCACATCCCGGAAAATACTAGATAAGCCACTCATTTCAAACGACTTAAGTCCGGGAGATTGAAAATGCAATATGAAAATTATATGTCCTCTTCAATCGTTTTGAGGATATTTTTGAATAAAAATGTTTGACAATAGGGGTGCTTTTTCGTCATCAACAGATACGTATTTTACAAAAGTAGACTCATCGATAAGTATCGTATTACTCGTACAGGCATACCGGCGAATTAATGTATTTTTGAAAGCCATTCAAACAGAAAATGTCCAAATATACTTTTATTAATTGAATTGGAACTAATTATCACGAGATTTTCACATCACTTATTCTTATTTCGGAAATTAAGTACTATGGATATCTATGTATGTATATGTATGTACAATTGTACATTCATATGCATGTATACCAATCTATTGCAAATGAGATTATAACTCAGCTTTGATGGAAGCTAACAACATCACAATAATGAAAATTCAGAGCTCGGTGCTGGATTTGTTCATAACCACATAAAAAATAAGATGCACACTTAGACGCCGTGGTGGCGTTACAGCCAGCCCTTCATGGGCTATAATGCCGTCAAAGAAGGAGGTAAGTTCATGGAACATATGAAATAAATTAGCAGCCAATCGATAACTGCTATCTACATGCATAAGGAAAACAAATGAAGTTTGAAATCGGTAAACAACACATAAGCTATTAATTGGAACTGCTGATTCATTTCCTAGCACTTGAACTGAGGAACCAATTTTATGTGACACTTTTATAAATATAGGGGGGAGGGAGAGAGCAAACAGAGCAAAGAAGTTGATCGCGTTTAACATGGCAAACGCCAGCTTCGATCTCTGTCCCTGCTCAATCCAAGTTGACACACAGCTTCCGCGTGGTTCCCCGTGGATAGCTACCTTGGCACCCGCCAGGTAGTGAACCAATGTGTGCAGCGACCCAACCCCTTATTCCTGGTGAAAGAGGAACCTGGCCCTCCAGGTTGAGGGTTGTGCTTAGGGGTAACATCCCTATCACGTAAAAACCTACTTGTTCAGAAGCAACCAAAAGTCTCGGATAGTGACGGATATAAAGCTGACAATCCCTGCAAACGACAAACGGACTTGAGAGTCTGCACCTGGAATGTGAGATCCCTTAACAGGCCGGGTGCAGACGATCAATTGGAGCATACCCTGAAATGGTATAAAGCGGATATAACCGCGCTTAAAGAAGTGCGATGGGATGGACCAGTCAAAAGACGGATGAAAAACTGCGACATCTACTACGGGAACTGATACAAGGCGAACAAACAGCGCCTATTCGGGTGCGGATTCGTTATTCGAGGAGGAGTCCGACAAAAAGTCTTAAGCTTTCGAGATATAAGTGAATGCCTCATAACAATCCGCATCAAAGTTAAATTTGGAAACATTAGCTTAATATGCGCTCACGACCCAACGGAAGAAAAGGACGATCGACTCAAAGACTCAATGCCCCAGCTATGACACAAAAATAGTCCTAGGAGATTTTAATGCAAGACTGGTCGAAGAGGACATATTTGGGTCGATCATAGGAAAGCATAGCCTCCATAACACCACATCCGACAACGGACTAATCGATTTCCTAGCGGGGCGCAACCTCTTTGTTGCAAGCACGCGATTCCCCCACCTCAAAATCCACAAGGGTACCTGGCGGTCTTTTGATCAATCGACCACCAACCAGATGGATCACATTGCGATCGACGCCAGACACTCCTCCTGTATTCTCGACGTACGGACCTTCCGAGGGGCCAACATCGACTCGGACCACTGCCTTGTTGTAGCCATGGTAATCAAGAGGATATCGAGTATCTAGTAGAACTACGTAAGTTTGACGTCGGAAAGCTACAATCGCAAGAGACTGCCAGAATCTTTTCCAATCGTGTCTCCTCCAAGCTCTCTCAAAACCCGCCCACAGCAGCACAAACAATAGAGGGGGCATTACCAGAGCGCCTTCAAAAACGCTGCCTTAGAGGTGCTGGGTTTAAAACTGCCACCACCTAGAAACCCCTGGTTCGATGAACAGGGCGACCAAGCCCGTGAGGTAAAACAAGAGGCATATAAAGCCATGCTGCAACGATTGACGAGAGCTGCTCGCGAAATCTATGAGCAGAAGAGAAGAGAGGAACACACGCTTTTCAGAAAAAAGAAGAGAGAGAACGGAAAGCGTGAGATCGAGGAGATGGAGAGATGCTTCCGCAGGAATGACGTCCGTAAGTTTTACAACAAGGTAAAACGATCATGACATGGCTACAAAGCATGAGCGGCGGCCTGCAGGGATGAAAATGGAGAACTGGTAGTAGAGTCGCAGTCGATGCTGAGGATTTGGAAAGACCACTTCTACCGACTGTCAGGCAGAATGAGCCATTCGTAATGGACGACGACGTAGGAGAATTCCATCCACCCGACCTAGACGAAATCAAAACAGCGATATCAAGACTTGAGGCTAATAAAGCCGCGGGCGCAGACGACCTGTCTGCTGAGCTTCTTAAGGCGGCTGGAGATGAGCTGGTAAGGTGCATGCGCCACCTCATTTGCAAGCTATGGTCGGAGGAAAGCATGCCCAACGAATGGAATCTCAGCATGGTTTGCCCGGTCCATAAGATAGGAGACCCCTATAACTGCGCCAACTATAGGGGAATAAGTCTCCTTAACATCGCATATAGGATCTTCTCTGCAGTATTTTATGAACGCCTGAAACCGGTTGTGGATAACCTGATCGGCTCTTATCATTGTGGTCTCAGGCCAGGTAGATCCACAATAGACCAAACAGAGATGAGCTATACAGACCGATTCGGCCGGCTTTATGGACCGACTCAGCCGGCTATATAGACCGACTCCTCTGCCTATAGAGACCGACTTAACCAACTATATGGATCGACCCAGCTAGCTGTATAGACCAACTCAGCTGGCTATATAGACCGACTTGGCGATTTATAAAATCGTCCATTTTCTGACCACTTCTTTTTGCAGAATACAAAAAACATATCGTCTTTGTTTTTTAAAATAAGAATCTCTATTCCTTTAACAAAAACATTTACCAAGATTATTCTTAAACTTACGTACGTACTTAGGTGGTGCTACAGTCCGTGGTGAACCTGGGCCTCAACCAACAGGCGTCTCCAGCTGGCACGGTCTTTGGCCAGCTGTTTCCAGCGTCGCACGCCTAGACGCTGTATCCGTAGACGTCGTACCAGGCCGATGTCGCTGTACAACAGTACAGTTCTTCTTTAAATCTTCTCCTCCATACACCATTTGAACAAAAGGGACCGTAGATAGTGCGCAGAATTTTCCTCCCGAAACGACCAAGGGCATCTTCATCCGCTTTTGCTAAGGTCCAAGACTCTGCGCCCTAAAGGAGGACTGGGATGATAGAGGTCTTATATAGTGTCACACTGGTTTTCCGAGAGAGGGCTTTACATCTCAATTTCCTCTTGAGCCCAAAGAAACAGCGGTTGGCAAGAGTGATTCTCCTCTTGAGCGGTTGGCTATCAGTGAGCTAAGGTAGACGAATCCTTTTACCACCTAAAAGTTATATCCGCCCATGGTGACGTTCTGGCCAATACGGCGGTGTTGTCCGTCTCTTTTAGATGAAAACAGATATTTGGCTTTACCCTCATTAGCCTTGAGACCCATCTTAACCGCTTCTACCTCAATGCTTACAAAGGCCTCATTGACATCTCACTGTGTCCGTCCAATTCGCGTCAATGTCGTCGGCGTACGCAACCGTACGCGGAGGCTGCCCTCAAGGTGGCGTCCTGTCTCTGCTCTCATGGTGCATGGAGGTCGATTCTCGGCTTGACGCTCTCAATGCCTCTGGAATCTATGCCAAGGCCTATGCGGATGACGTCGCCATTCTTTCTGTCGGCTCATGTTTAGCGACTGTACGTCTCAAAGCACAGGCGGCGCTAAATGTGATCAATGATTTGTGTACCAGAAATGGGCTGTCAATCAATCCCCTTAAGACCGATTTCGTTCTCTTTACGAGAAGGAGGAAAATACTGACATGACTCAGCTGTTATTAAAATGCACTTCCATCTCGATATCCAAGGAGGCTAAGTATATAGGGGAGCCGTCTTAGAAAAAAAAAAAAAAAAGATAGCAAGCTTCTTTGGTCAAAGCATGTTGAGTCAAAAACCACCAAACTGTTGTCAACTTTTCGGCAATGCAAAGGAGCTTTTGGCAAAACATGGGATTTATCACGGGCAAAGGTCCTCTGGATCTACACGGCAATGATGTATGTATGTATGTTGGCGTTACAGTCCATGAAGGACCTGAGCCGAGCTTCTTTCTCAATCACCCATGTTGTGTGTGATTTAATTTTCCCATAGGTGAAAGGGACCTACAGTTTATCCCGAACGGCGAATTTCGAGAAGCTTTTCATGACAATTTTACTACAGGGGGTTTTGTCAGAGCCCCGCTGAGGAGAAACACCGTGAAAAACACGTTCGATGACATGCTGTGTCGGGATTCGATCCCGTGTCTTCGGCGTCAGAGGCCAACACACTACCCACTACGCCACGGTGCTCTCACACGGCAATGATAAGACCTATAATATAAATCTCATATGCATCGGTTGTCTGGTGGAACAGACTAAAACGCAAACACGTCGTAGCCTCTTTCACCAAAATCCAAAGAACGGTTTGTCTCAGCTGCACGGGGGCTTTCCCCAGCACGTCGGCCGCTGCTCTAGATGGTATGATGAACCTTCCACCTCTTGATGTATTTATCAGAGGGTGTGCTCTGAAAGCCATTTCTCGTCTGAAGAGAAATCACTTTTGGTAAAACTCGCATAGGAATAACGGTGTGCTTGCGCAAGATTTGTCCTGCGACCCCTGTCTCATGGACATGCCTTCTGACGCACTGACGCCCGTTATCCTATTGCGTTGTAATTTCACAGTCGAGTTTCCATGGCATCAGGATTGGCTATGGCTGGATACTGAAGCTGAAAAGGATAGTCTTCGCATTTTCACGGATGGCTCCGGGTCTGGGCGGGTGTCCGGTCTTGGAGTCTTCTTTGTGCGCGAAAACATCCGACTGCACTTCTCCTTAGGAAAGTATGCGTCTGTCTTCCAATCAGAGATATACGCAATCCTAATGGCCATGCGCTATGTTGTGAAGCACAGGTAGAAGGGGGAAAGCATATGCGTCTGTGGTGACAGCCAGGCTGCACTAAAAGCTGTGTGTAACCCCTTAACTAGGTCCAAATTAGTGCTTGAACTCAAGTCCTTCTTGAACAGAGTCGGCAGACTAAATTCATTAAGGCTTGTATGGGTTCCAGGCCACTCTGGGATCCCAGGAAATGAGATCTCTGATGAACTCGCTAGAATGGGTTCAGAGGAGAGCTTCTCATGACCTGAACCCGCTCTAGGTCTACCTGCGTCCACGGTAAATTCCTACATTAACTATTGTGTATTTGATTCAAACAACCGTAGATGGAGGAAATGTCCAGGTTGCAGGATGACTAAGCGCGTATGCCCTGATGTCTGCAAAAAAACTGCAGCATTCCTCCTGTCTTTAAGGAGAGTCGACTGCAGAAGGCTTGTGGGAGTTATCACGGGCCATTACACTTTTGCCAAGCATCTCTACGTGCTCGGCATCATTGAGACGCCTACCTGTGCTTCATGTGGTGAAGAGAAGGATGACACTGCAGAGTATTTCCTCTGTGATTGTCCCGCCTTTGCTCGCACACGGTGGCGCACCCTTGAATCCGACATGGTGTGTGCCGAAGCCCTTAGCTCTGCATCACTGAAGCAGAGGGGAAAATACAGTAATATAAGGTGTCTGTCTGGAGTACAATGGACCAGTGATGGCGTCTGAGTGCTAGCAGATAGCAGAATCCTTCAACAAAACAAAAAAAAAAACAAGCTCTGGATCAACGACATTAGTTCCGAAATCAAACGAAGAATCCCTCTAGCCAATTGCTGTTTTTTTGGGCTCAGGATGCAATTGAGTAATAGAGCCCTCTCCTGAACGACAAAGTTGACTCTATATAAGACCCTTATCATCGCCGTCACCCTCGGTCGGTTCGAGAGAAAGATTTTGCGCGTGATTTTCGGTCCTTTAAACGCAGGCGGGGGATGCAGGAAAATATTCATCCACGAACTTTACGAGCACAGTGACATGAGTCTAGTCAGGCGTCTACGGACTCAACGCCTAAGATGCCTGGGCCATGTAGAGCGAATGAGCACCACAGCTCCAGGCCGGAGAGTCTTTGAATCCAACCGCGAGGGACGAGGAAGCAGAGGACGGCCGCACTTAAGATGGCGCACACAGGTGGAAGGGGACCTCAGCCAACTGGGTGTGCGGCAATGGAAAAGGCTAGCAAAATATCGTGCTAGATGGAGGGGCATGTTGGTTGAGGCCCAAGTTCACCTCGAACTGTAGCCCCCATTAAGAAGACGAAGAAGATGTATAAAGATCTGATTATTTGAAAACAGTATTTCGTTCAGTTCAGTTCATCGACATGAACATACGACTTAAAAAAATAAAAAAAATATGAAATTAAAAGGTTGCTGTCATTTTTCCCACTGGGAAGTGGGCCTTACGGGTCGCACCTAGACCACTTTTTTTTTGTTTGTAGTTGCGTTTTACAGTGCAATCAAGAATTGATCTCGCTACGTAAATGAATAATTCATACACGCTTACGAGGATATGTACTATTTTGACGTCTTCTATTAGTTTACAGACATATCCAAATTGGTCCAACATCATATGCAGATATGTTTGCAATAACTAATATTAGATTAATATGTACAATGGGTCTAGGTATAATACAGCAAAGCAAAATGTACATTTGTAATTAATTTTCATCACATTGTTTTCGAAATGATTGACGCTTAGCATGCAATAAGCTGGTAACATATTATAATTTCTGTCATCTGCATTATCAAACAACTAACTAGTCCCGTGCTACTGCACATAATCAATATCGCAACATAGCACATAGAATAGATTATTATTATTTCAATATGATAGAATATTATATAAAGCATCAGCGCTGGGTGCTGTACTATACAGACATTATTTTGTCACCTGGATCGATAAAACTTTAATGCGTTTGTGACAAGGTGTTGATATAATCGAATATTCCCGTCTTTAATTAAGACGTTAGCAGCCGATTCTACCTTTTATAGCTGAAAGTAAAGCAACATGTTTAAGTAAGACTACCTGGTTCCCTTTTACATATGCACAAAAGCCTTGGGAACTTATTATAATATATAAGTTAAACGCGTGTTTGTATATCACTTCAAAACGCGTGTGAGAGTCTTTCAAAAGCTCTGCCATACTCAAACCATTGACGGCAACTAAACTGGGGAAAGGATTACAACCACCCGGTGTGGTGCTCAAATGACTATAACTACATCTGCATGTGGCTGTTCTTAAAATAATCCCTCGGCACAATATAATGACTTCGTTTCACCATTACCGCAGCACACGTTGTTTAACATACCGTATGTCTCCGAACAATGTTCAAAGGAACCCTCTCGTCAAATTGATGGTAAGATGATTAAATTCGGCATTGTACCACTTCTCGGGTACGGGTACCGTACTCGGCGAAAGTCATTAGTGGGAAATATTTTTCCCAGAAATGTGCAATTAACAAAATATTTTAGGGCCAAAACCACACTCCACTAGCTTCTTTGGGTATCCAAGCGATCAATGTTTCCTTACCGTAAAGTGAGGTTCGGGGTATCCTCATGCTCGTTAAGGTAGTGTCAAATTCGATATCTCTTCGCCATCTTTACTCACGTCGCAGCCAACTAAGAATCGGGTAAGGGGTTACTTGTACAGTTATGAAATTTTCATTAAAATTTCACGCAAGGCCCGAGATTGAACATTGTGAAATATAAGAAATGTTTAGCGTCACAATTTATTATTATGGAAACCCTAACCTGTGTCTATGCCACAGCTCCTTGTGATTGTGTAAAAATTAAATTAGTACGCACATGTGAGTGAAATATTTGTCATATGTCGCCGAAGCTTTATATCATGTAGGCGTTAACATTAATTAATAAATACTTATGGCATGCCTGAGCCAAGGTCTCGTGGGGTTGTGAAAAGTTTTTAGTATATTTGCTGTCTAATTAAATATATCCAATGACAGCTTGTCATGTACTGAACTTTTATTCTAATATTCATCATTCTCCCAAAAGAGTCAAATATTATTTTCCTTTGGTGGCATTACAGCCCGTGAAGGGCCAAGGCTAAGCTTCCCTCAATCACCCATGTTGCGTGTGATTTATTTTTTACACAGGTGAAAGGGACCTTCAGTTTAATACTGATTCCAAACGGCTTGAGTTGAGGAGCTTTTTCATGGCAAGTATACTACGGGGGGTTTTGCCAGTACCCCGCCGAGGTGTGAGGCCAAGATATAAATATTCGATGGTTTTAGTGTTATCGGAATTCGAACTCGCTCGTCGTGCATTAGAGTCCAACATACAAACCACTGCGCCACAGTGTTAGCCAATACAAAAACAGAAAACTGTTTCCCACTTTGAATGCTTAGTTTCGACTAAGAGATGTGCACATATGTATATGTGTATTATAGTTGCATACACCTAAACTGATGAAAGTTCCGAAAAAAAAGTACGTGAGTTTGTGGTGACTGCTGTATAACCAAATTGATAGGAACGAGCAATGTATGTTTGCTTTTAACGAAAGACTCTTTTCATAGGTGCCAGTAATTTGGCGCGGTAAAAAGAACACGCTAGGAACCAGGCGAACCAATCAACCCAAAGCTTTTCCATGTACCTTCTCGATGACCACTAACAAGTAGTAGAAAAGCGACCGGATTTCAAACGCATATGAGTCCATTAAATGAATTGCCCTAGATTGCAATCAAGATGATACATACGATCGTAACCCCAAAAAAGGCAAATGCACAAACCAAGCGCAAGTCAAACGAAATACGTATCTGTTTTGTTCTTTTTTTTTTTTTTTTTTTTGTTGCACTGGACGATATTTTCAAAAAGGGTCTAGTTGACAGTGCAAAAGAACCAGTAGGTAGTGTATTGGATATTGATGCGAAACTTTGTGTCTTGGACCTCATCGAGACCTCATCTGGGAGAGCATGTTTGCATGTTGATATGTTTCCTAAGAGGATGGGTAGTTTAATCTCAGTAAAAATGCCACTTGTTGCTCTTTTACTCTGTGCCGTGTTTAGGCAACTGCAAAATGGAGGAGATAACTAATATTACTTTGAAGCAATTTATTTACTAATACTAAATAGTTCACTGCATACAGAAATATGAAATAACATGGTGGTGCCAAGGTAACATCATAGTAAAAATTGACTGCCCTTTTGTTAGCCATAAAAGAAAACTAAAGTTGCTGGCACGGATGGCAAAGGCCTAACAAAGGCCTCGTAGGGGTAGCATCTATCCGACGGATGCTGGCCTGCTAAAAAGCGAGAAGAGCCACCGCAGTCGAACGTCTTGCGGCACTGTTAGTAAGTCCCATCCCCACCTTCCCGTGGTGCCATCTGGAGATTTCCTATGGAAATTGCAGACGGAGAAGGGCGGCTGACGAGACTCCTGCGCCAGAAAACAGTATTAGTCGGTTGGGCTACGGCCTAGTAACCCGTAACCGTAAAAAAACCAAAAACTCCGAAACAACCACAGGCCTTGGGTATAACGGACTGGATTTATGTTGACGACCCTTGCAAAAAACGAAAAAGAGACAATGATCTACGGCTTTGTACGTGGAATGTTAGGTCCCTAAACAGGCCACGTGCAGCCGAACAACTCGCGGACGCCCTAGACCTTGGGGTGGCCGTAGTGCAGTGGTTAACATCATCGACTGTCGAGCGGAAGGTCTATAATTCAAATTCGTTTCATAGCCAAGAAAAAGCAATTCCTATACGGTAAAAAGTATGCAACACAGTTGTGAATGGAAAGCGACCAAACGTACTGCTGCAGGCATAACACTCACAGTATATGGTCAATTTAAATTCATCATCTGTGTATGCAATATTAACCCCAAAAGTGCACGAACGTATTATTGGGAATTATAACCAACGCGGAATTTGGTCGGCTCTCGTCCTAGGACAAACCACCGCTGAGAGTAGTCAACGAACATCTACAACCCAAAACCACTGCACTCCGTTCAGGTTGTGTGTGTGAACCTGCGCGAAACTCTCCCTCTCCCCGTTACCCTCGCTTGCACAACGTTCAAAAAACGTTATAAGGCCTTAGCATTGAGTGCGAGTGTAAATATAAAAGAAAAAAAAAAAAAAAAAGGCGGACATAAGCGCCATCCAGGAAATGCGATGGAATGGACCGGGTATAAAGCGGATGAAAAACTGCGATATTTACTACGGCGACTGCTATAGGGAGAGAGGGTAACGATTGTTTGGATGCGGATTTGCTGTTCGAGGCGGACTAAGGCAAAAAGTCCTAAGCATTCGGCATATGAACGAACGCCTCATAACAATCCGTATCAATGCAAAACATTATAAAATCAGCCTGATCTGCGTCTACGCCCCCACGGAAGACAAGGATGACACCGCCAAAGATGAGTTCTCCCAAACAGATCGTATTACCAATGTCCCAGCTACGACATCAAAATTGTACTAGAAGACTGCAATGCTAAGCTGGGTAAGGAAAGCATATTTGAACGAGTCATCGGCAAATATAGCCTACACGACACTACCTCCGATAACGGACACAGGCTGATTGATCTTGCCGCGGGGCCTAATCTCCTTCTAGCCAGTACGCGCTTCCCGCACCTTGATATACACAAAGGCACCTGGCGGTCTTTTGATCAATCGACTACCATCCATATTGATCACATCGCGATCGACGCCAGACCCTCCTCCACTATTCCTGATGTTCGAACTTTCCGAGGGTCTAACATCAACTCGGACCACTAGCTTGTAGTAGCCAAGATGCGCTTACGGATATCATGAACGCAGCGAGGTAGAGTAAGAATACAAAGTTATGACGTCGGAAAGCTACTATCGCCAGAAAACGCTCGTGCTTTTACAGATCGCGTCTCCCATAAGCTCTCCAATACACCTCAATCCTCCACGCTATCAATAGAACAGCAGTGGAGTATTTGCAAATAAGCCCTGAAAAGCTCTGCTTCCGAAGTTTTGGGTTTCAAGTCTCCACCACGAAGAAACACCTGGTTCGATGACGAATGCAGGAGGATTCACACAGCGAAGCAGGTGCATATAAGGCCTCGCTGCTTAAAAGAATAATAGCAGCTCGTGAGCTCTACGAGTTAAAAAAAGGGA
The DNA here is from genome assembly GCA_951905685.1 of Eumerus sabulonum. NCBI lineage: Eukaryota > Metazoa > Arthropoda > Insecta > Diptera > Syrphidae > Eumerus > Eumerus sabulonum. The sequence continues at coordinate 88,025,452 of OX645061.1, forward strand.
GGAGCATAAGCTTCTTAGAAGAAGCTTACTGCAAGCGTCACGTTCGAAAGTTTGATCAACAGATAAAGCAAACATGCCAAGTTTATAAAGCCAGAACGGATGCCTGAAGGGATGAGAACGGACACCTAGTAGTAGAATCGCAGTCGATACTGAGAATATGGAAAAACGTCTTCTGCAGACTGTATAACGGCGATGTTATTCGATATACCGCTGTCAGGCAAAATTATCCATTTCTATTCGACGAAGACCGCAGAGGATTCCGTCCCCCTGACCTCGACGAAGTTAAGATTGCCATATCGAATCTCAAGTCGAATAAAGCTGCTAGCGCAGACGGACTGTCTGCTGAGTTCTTCAAGGCAGATGAGGATGACCTGGGTAGGAGCATGCACCAGCTCATCTGTAAGATACGGTCAGAGAAAAGCATGCCCGGGGAATGAAGTCTCAGCATCGTATGCCGGATCCACAAGAAAGGAGACCCCTCTGATTGCGCCAACTATAGAGAATTAAGACTCCTTAACATCGCTTACAAAATCTTCTCTGCCGTTTTGTGTGAACGCCTGAAGCCTTTTGTAAATAAGCTGGTAGGTCCTTATCAGTGCGGATTCAGGCCAGAGAAGTCCACCATCGGGCAGATCGTCACACTACGGCAGATCCTGGAAAAAAACGAATGAATTTTAAGTCGACACTCGCCACCTATTTGCCGACTTCGAAGCCGCATGCGACAGTATAATTAGATACGAGCTATACAACGCTATGTCTAGCTTTGCCCTACCTGCTTAACTCATCAGACTATGCAGGACTTGGAGAATGCTCGCTGCTCCATCCGAATCGGTGAACACCCTACCGATAGTTTTGATGTCAATAAAGGATTTAGTCAGGGGGATGCGCTGTAGTGTGATTTCATCAACATCATATTGGAAATGATTGTGCAAAAACCACTGGCTAATACGAGTGGCACAATCTATTTCAAATCCTCGCAACTCCTTGCATACGCAGACGATATTGACACAGCGAGATATCAATGAGGTGTTTGCGAGTATTGAGTTGGAGGGGGCGAAAGTTGGTCTGGCGGTAAACGAGGGCAAAACTAAATACATGCTGTCATCATAAAAGAGCGCTCACCACCGACGTCTTGGCTAGAACGTTTGTAGTTAGGGACTTCGTCCACCTTAGCTCCGCAGTGACCTGGAAAAACGACGTTAATTCCGAAATCAAACGCAGAATCACTCATGCCAATCGCTGTTTCTTTGGGCTCAGCAGGCAATTGAGTAATAGGGCCCTCTCCCGAATGACAAAGTTGACTCTATATGAGACCCTTATCATCCCGGCCCTGTTGTACGGCGCAGAAGCATGGACACTATCAAAAATGGATGAGGAGGCCCTTGGTCGGTTCGAGAGAAAGATTTTACGCGTAATTTTCGGGCCTATAAACGCAGACGGGGAATGGAGGAAAAGATTTAACCACGAACTTTACGGGCTGTACAGTGACATGAGTCCAGTTAGGCGTCTACGGATTCAACGCCTAAGATGGCTGGGCCATGTAGAGCGAATGGACACCACAGCTCAAGCCCGGAGAGTATTTGAATCCAACCCCGAGGGACGAAGGAGCAGAGGATGGCCGCACTTAAGATGGCGCACACAGGTGGAAGGGGACCTCAGCCAACTGGGTGTGCGGCAATGGAAAAGGCTAGCAAAAGATCGTGCTAGTTGGAGGGCATGTTGGTTGAGGCCCAGGTTCACCCCGAACTTAAGGTTCACCCCATTAAGAAGAAGAAGAAGAACGTTGCTGGCACGAAGAGGATAACTAATGCACTATGCTAGAATATGACATAGGGCAAATGACCACCTCTTGCGGAGATGCGGTATTATGAATTGTTATTCGCAAAATACCTTGCCCAAGATTAGTAGTTTCTGTTTTAATACTAACTTAAGCGACTAAATTTTGTGTGGAATTTTGTGACTCAACTACTGAATAAATGCTGTTTAAATTTAATTGTCGCGCTTACTAATGATTATAGGCGTCCAAAAATATTTTAATTACAAACGCCAAACTAAACATTCACTTCGTTGTATTTAAAATAGACACACCGAAATGCACATTTAATTTATTTTAATAACAACCCAAATTGAAGTGGGCTTCATCCCTCGTTAAAGCTTTGGTCACGAAATCATTGGATCATCGTATTTGAATTCCAGCGACATCCATATTATCGAACGTATTTTTCATGGTGCTTCTCCTCAGCGGGATGCTGAAAAAATCCTCTGTAGTATAATTGTCATGAAAAGTCCCTTTCAACTATGGGAAACTAAAATTGGAAAACCCCTATTCCTCCAAATCCATTTCCTTGCTCTCAAAGTAATCCCTTCCTTATACAATGTACTTTTGCCAATGGATTTTCCAAACTTCAAAACAGTTGTTAAAGTCGATTTCCAGAATGGCATTCAGCTTTCTCGTCGATGCTGCTTGTTTCTCCTCGAATACTTTCCACCAAGCTCGAACTCGGCAATGACAGGCCTGATTAAGGAATCAATTTTCAAACTTGTCAGAGCGAAAGTGCCCCGTGTCCTCGCTAGAGACAGCAGCTGGAGATAGACTTGTCTTGAGTGTCCTGTCTTCCAAGTTTTGTCTGTTGGTAACCTGTCTATACAAGACTTTGACCCTTGAGAGGAGTTTACTTTTCTGTCCGCAATGTGCATCGATGGTCGTGTTTCGGTACATGTTGGTGTCTATCGTTCTGTCTATCGTTTGTTTAATTAATCCGTCCAAGGTTCCTATCAATCTCTTCATTTGACCGGTACCTGTTGGTCAGTGGGAAAAAGTGGTTCGAAGTGAGCGCTCTTGGTAGGCAATTAGCAATGCGTGGCCAACGTGTCCTACTATAATCGCAGGGATTCGTTTGGAAATACTCTGTAATTTTTACAAGCTCGTCCGATATTTTTGGCTTAAGGCACCCAGACCGCAATTGTCACTGTCGTATCTGACGGTCCGTAAAAAGTTCATAGACCGACAGAATCGAGCGGGGGTCCATCGTAGACTCAAATGGGCAGCTTTTGGAAATTGTACCGTCTTTCCTGAGCTGACACCATTTAGGCGTAAGTCATTTTAAGAAGTAGCGGCTGGTGCTTGGACATGTCCCGAAGCAGGTATCTCCTATACTTTTGCGGCCGAGCCAGATTTTTTTGTCGACTTGCCTGAGTTGTAGAAATTTAAGACATCCCCGACAGTTTGCAAGGTGCTGTAGGAAGAGTACGCATTTGAGCTGCTCCTTGTCCGCGACTTTCTCTCGACCCAGGTCACAACCTTAGATTTTGCCCGAACCGTTGGCAGCGGACGCGAATGGTGTAGAATGACGAAGACCAAATTCAGTTGCATTACCGCCTTGGGTATGAATAGTAGGTATAATTACCCTAAGAACTATGTACATATCTTTCAACAGTTTTCTATGGAAAACTCGGCGGATGTCGAGCAATGTAAGATTTCTTAATTATTTCGAAGTTGAAACATTCCCGATAATTTTCATTGTTCTTTGCGTACTTGATGCATCGGGGGTTATGATAAAAATTGTTTTGCTTCACTTTGGCAACACGTTATTGTTGGGGCTGCTCTATAGAGCCGACTGCCTAATAGAGTTTACCTAAATACATTTAGTGAGAGGATTACAGATGTAAAAGTTAACTATTTCGAGATTACTGGAATAAACTGGATAAGCTAGAAATATATTAATTAGGCTTTCACATTTGTGTTACCCTTTGGAGTAAAAATTAGGTATGAGATGACGACGAAGTGATTGAAAGGACTTAGTTACCCCTTCAAGTGAATCCCAGGAGAGATAAACAGAAAGACCTCCATCTATAAGTCTTAAACTTCCTTTGCCGGCCTTTCAGCTAATGTACTCATAAATGGTTTATGAAAATGCTATAAGGGGTATATCAATCACTTAGGGTGGCATTTTACAAACTACTAATGACTTTTCCATTTGTACGCATACACACATATCTTTCTCGGAATAAAGGTACGTATACGACCCCTCGTTCAGTTAAATTAGCATTCTAGTGCCCTAATAAAATTCACAGACACCCTTGTCACGGTAACCACGTGAATAAAATTACTTGAGCTAAAGTGCTTGTAGCAGCGTAACCACATGAAACATCTTAATATAATATTATACATTTCACGCGGTAGATTGATGTATCACGGTCCAAATTATTAATTTCTGCTTCAATATTTGCAATATGGAATAGTATGTGCTATGTATTATCAATTGTATCCTTGAACAAACGCTAAAACACTAGAGAGTAAATAAAAGTATATTTACCCTCTCGACCTGTATAACAATAGAGTAGCGTGATCAAATATAAAGTTATTCATTGCTCCCATAATAATTGATGGGCATAGCGATAATAAAACGATGCTATCGTCCCCTCTTTTCCTAGTTCCAGTACCAGTATGACTAAAAAATGATGCATTATGCGACATGGCATGCTATGGTATGGATAGCAAAAAACAATAACACTATTGTCTATAATCAACCCAGAGGTGTACTAACGTCAGTTTATATGTGCCGGAAATCGCCACGATGAATCGCGGTCACATGATTTAATAATTCATTTCTGGTACGAACGTAGTGGATGTTAACTGTTTGCTATTCGCTCTGAGCCGCTGGTCATTACTGTCGTTCTAGTGCTCCCTTGTGCTGTTCACCCATTATGTACATGCGTTTAATACTGAGGCCAGAGTTCCATTTTTTTGCTCGAGCAGTTTTTGATATTACAGATACTGTAGAACTCCCATAAATTGAATTGCGCGTTGGTTGATTTGAGTCACATGCCAAACGTATGTTGACATTTTTACAGATTACCCAAGAAGTGGCAGGTCTTCTCTACTTCGGTGTGACAATGAATAATATCAGCGATGTTAGCACTAAAATGAAGGTTTAAACAGAGAGTTTTACTTGTCAAATGAGAACGTAAGGATACTAAGCTGACGACCTGTGCCAACGACTAACGGACGTGAGAGTCTGCACCTGGAATGTGAGGTCCCTTAACAGATCGGGTGCAGGTGATCAATTGGAGCAAACCCTCAACTGCTATAAAGCAGATATAACCGTGCGATGGGATGGATCAAGCAAAAGACGGGTGAAAAACGGCGACATCTACTACGGGAACTGCTACAAAGAGAACAAACAGCGCCTATTCGGGTGCGGATTCGTTATTCGAGGAAGAGTCCGACAAAACGTCTTAAGCTTTCGAGATATAAGCGAATGCCTCATAACAATCCGCATAAAAGTTAAATTTGGAAACATTAGCTTAATATGCGCTCACGCCTCAACGGAAGAAAATGACGATCGACTCAAAGAAGAATTCTACGATCTCCTAGACAGAACATGTGCCAATGTCCCAGCTACGACACAAAAATAGCTCTAGGAGATTTTAATGCAAAACTGGACAAAGAGGACATATTTGAGTCGATTATAAGAAAGCATTGCCTCCAAGACACCACATCCGACAACAGACTTAGGCTAATCGATTTCCTAGCGGGGCGTAACCTCCTTGTAGCACGCACGCGATTACCCCGTCTCAATATCCACAAGGGTACTTCGCGGTCTTTTGATCCATCGACCACCAACCAGATTGATCACATTGCGATCGACGCCAGACACTCCTCCTGTATTCTCAACGTACGCACCTTCCGAGGGGGCGACATCGACTCGGACCAATGCCTTGTTGTAGCCAGGGTACGAATGAGGATATCAAGAATGCTTAGGAGTCGAGTAGGACTACGTAATTTTGACGTCGGGAAGGTACAATCGCAAGAGACTGTCAGAATCTTTGCCGATCGTGCCTCCTCCAAGATCTCTCAAAATCCTCCCACAGCAGCACAAATAATAGAGCAGGAATGGGCGCATTATCAGAGCGCCGCCAGAGACGCTGCCTCAGAGGTGCTGGGTTTCAAACCGCCACCACCTAGAAACCCCTGCGTCGATGAACAATGCGAACAAGCCCATGCAGCAAAACAAGAGGCATATAAAGCCATGCTGCAACGACGGACGAGAGCTGTTGGCGAAATCTATGAGCAGAAGAGAAGAGAGGAACACACGCTTTTCAGAAGAAAGAAGAGAGAGCATAGAAAACCTGAGATCGAGGAGATGGAGGGATGCTTCCGCAGGAATGACGCCCGTAAGTTTTACAATAAGGTAAAACGAACATGCCATGGCCACAAAGACAGAGCGGCGGCGTTGTAATAGAATCCAGTCCACCCGATCTAGACGAAGTCAAAATAGCGACATCAAGACTGAAGTCTAATAAAGCCGCAGGCGCACACGGCCTATCTGCCTAGTAAGCATGCACTATTTCCTTTGCAAGGTATGGTTGGAGAAAAGCATGCCCGACGAATGGAATCTCAGCATCGTTTGCCTGGTCCATAAGTAAGGAAACCCCTATAACTGCGTGGTTTCAGGCCAAGTAAATCTACAGTATTCCACAGGAGTACCAAATCCAATTCTCAGCAACAATGTAAGTGTTAGGGATTCGACGAATAAGTATCAACCGAAAAAGAGAATAGAAAACAAGAATATCCCAAAACAAATACAACGTTTATTTGATTATTTGATTCACCGATTACAACTGCTGCACTACGCGTTCTAATATCGAATGCTCGACCCATATCATCCACAGCAGAGGTGTACCCACGCAACGGCACACATACGTAAACAAACACCAGCTCCGTGTGCATCGAAGTCCTTTGCCTGCGAATCGTACGATCGATGCTGGCGCATGGCGATTGGGTAGTTGGCTTATGCACCGATCGTACGAGAGTGATTGTATTAAGTTGTTGGTGGGATGCAACTGCAGATAATATGGTACGATGGTACGATGCCAGCGATACAGTGACTCACATATTTTATTTTACAAAACAACAAAAAATTAAATGACAATGACAGTGATATTTCTGAACAGTAAGCATTTTAAGAAACAGGAAAACATTGTTACACATCGTCTCGTTATTATAGGTTAGCCTAGGGGCTACTACAATAAATCAAAACAAGTGTTTGAGGAGTGTCGTAAATGCAGTTCTACTTTCAAACCTTTTTGGAATGCGAAAGGAACAAGGTTTGAGGAGGTTTGTCAAGAACATAAGTTCAGATTGTTACTCTAACTTGAACTCCAAATGAATTGGCTGACAGAAGACAACCAAGGAATCATCGTAAAAATCAATAAATTGAATAACAGCGGGAGCCAGGTTGTTATCTTGTCGAACAACAAACCTTAATGAGCTTAGTAACCACACTTCATAATTCAGTAGATGAAGGGTATAAGCAGTTCGACTATATAAGTTAGTGTCTACTCAGATTGTCCTTAAAGAACCCGGAGGTCGGATTGCACGATAAAATTAGGAATATATATGTAACATATGGGGTGGGCATCTAGTGTTTCTTTTTTCTTTGTTAAATCATAGGTTATTTTGACACTGACAGCTGTTTCCCGCTCGAAATCTTGACAGAAAGTCAGCATCATACCGCGGAACGAAATGATTCGCTTTATGTTCGAACATCGTTGGGAAATATTGAAAACTTATTTCCAAAGTGAGTGCTATGTAGCCCAAACAGTGCGTTTTTTGAAAAGAAGTTTTGGCCGAAATGAAGCACTTGCTGTATGCAATTTTGTGCCAAAATTTCATGCGACTGGTATGCTAGTAGGGGCGCAGTGGTTAGTGTGTTGGACTCTGGCACACGATGAGCGAGTTCGGATCCCAATACCACGAACGCCATCGAACGTTTATTTCGTGACGTTCCTCCTCGGCGGGGTACTGGCAAAACACCCCGTAGTAAACTTGCCATGAAAAAGCTTCTCGACTCACGCCGTTAAATTGACATTAAGCTGTAGGTCCCTTTCACCTGTGTGAAAAATAAATCACACACAACATGGGTGATTGAGAGAAGCTTGGCTCTGGTCCTTCATGGGCTATAACGCCACCAAAGAAGAAGAAGATGGTATTCTAGTGGACAACACTCATGATCCCCGGGCTCGTACGGTGCGCACAGATGAGAATGTGGCTGCTGTGCGCGAGAGTGTGACACCCAATTCACGAACATAACTCGCCATCGATCTCAACAGCTCAACATTTCACGCGCTAGCGTGAGGAGAATTCTGCACAAAGACCTCAGATTATTCGCCCACAAGGTCCAATTGACTCAGCAATTGAAGACGTGCAACCATCCGCTTTGTTGTCGCTTCGCAGTTTGGGCCTTAGGGCAGCTTGAATTGGACAACGATTTTGGGCGAAAAATCTATCTTTTCTGACGAGGCGCATTTTTATCTCGGCGGCAACAAGCAAAACTGCCGTGCGTTATTTTTCTGTGCATTCAAGGAGAGTGATAGGTGGCATCTTTGGACCATTTTTCTTCGAAAATGAGGCTTGGAACAACATTTCGGGTATCCCGAGCCATGCCAACCTTTCTTTTTTTTTACCTAAATTGAAGACATGGATTTGGACGACCTCTGGTGCCAGGGTGGTAGGATGGGGCACCATGCCACAATCGATCATTTGCAAAATCCCAAATCGTGTTATCAGTCGTCTTGGCGATGTCATTTGGCTTCCTCAGAGCTGCAGTTTGACCCCTTTGAATATTTTTTTGTGGGGAACCGTAAACGACCGATGTTATGGCAACGATTCGGAAACGATTCAAGCACTTACAGCCCGAAACCATCAGCAAGGTCTTGGAAAAATGAGGTAACAGAATGCGGTACTGCGAAGCGGGCCGAGGCAGCCACTTGAACGACGTTGTATATGTCTATTTCGTAATTAATGGGAATGTTTGTTCTTACTAATAGAGCCATCTTATTACTTATTTAAAAAGAAACTTGTATTTGGCCGACTCTGTATATTTAAAAGGTGTTGTATAGGAAGAACTAAAAATATTTTGAAAATGTTTAAGTAAATTAACCCCATAAGTTCTCAAATCGTTAAAAAAGACTTAGATAAATTGAAGGAAATATAATATATTTTTGGTCTAATCCAACGAGGTATTTACGAGTGTCGTCTTTCTAGAAATAGGGTCTTCAGAATTAAGTTCCTTCAAGTGACACCTAAAATCCGAAAAAAAGAATCATCAAGCAATCTTTTCTACGGATGAGAAGGCTGAGATATAAGGCGTGTACGTATAAACATAATTTCTTATAATGAAAAGACACGGGAGTACACAATAGTCCACAAAACACCAGAGTTTAACGACTTCAATGTCTTGGTTCCTACTTATCCGACGTACAGAATTTTTTCCAAATCTCTTCACCAGTATTTATGACTACGTTCACCTAAAAATGTTCTGAAACCATTTGTCATCTTAATGTGAACTCATTTAACATTACAGTTGTTCGTTCTAAGTGTTGCAATATTTTATTCTCCGAGCTTCCCTGTCGCACTGTTGATGATACTTTCATCGAAACACATGCATTTATACTCGCACATGTTGGGAAAGGATACTGACAACATGCGAGTATTAATGTGTTTGTATGGGTGCATATAGGATTTTTCTGGACAAGATTAACAGATTCATTTTTGTGAATTCCTCCCAAAGACTTTTGAAAGCTCACCCAATTAGCATATAAAAAAGAAAGTGAGAAAAGGAACTTATCGTCCTATCGACTATGGCGTGCTACTTCAGTCAGTCCTTAACTGGTGTACAATTCTGGCTTCAAGTATGCACGAACTGTTCATATATTATCACCTGTAATGAAAAATGAACATCGTCCGATACCACAGACGAGCGCAATATCTTAAAAGGTCGAAGAAATAATACCATGACAACGGAACAGTGTATCCATTTTTCATGTTTGTATCCTAGGAAAAGCATCAGAGCAAAAATCTGATTGGAACTCGTCCATGAAAAATTACCTTTCACTACGCCCTGTCGAAGGAATCATCAAGTGGAAAAACCATCGACAGAATTATGGTCTCACATTAACACAGACTCGCAGCAAAGTGAAAAATGTAATTTTGTGTAGGCATAACTGACCTACATAAGTACAGAGGGCATACTGTGACATCGTTGAGAACCTCAAGCATTTGATTTCATCACAGTACGAGTAGAAGTAACTTCTTCTGTTTAATGTTTGGAGGAATTTTTTATAGATTTGAAATCTATCAGTAAGTAAGTCCAAATTTTCTAATGAAGGTTTGTGGATTCTGGATTTCAGTTATAATAATTCAGTTTATTAATGACTGTTCATCAATTAATAAAATTAAGCAATATGCGAGCGTGTAAGCGTATTAAGCAAAAATGTCTGTGTATTGTAATTATTTGTTCATAAGTGAACGTTTATTTTGTTTACAAACTTCTAGTATGTCTTGTTAGTCTTAACATTAAAAATTCTTAAATTCAATAAACTCCAAATAGTTTCCGCTTTTATTATAAATACGCTTTTCCTTGTTCAAATTCTACACCGAACTACATATAAGTATCTAAGCATTATGCTGTTTTGACAATACGAAAAAAGTCTGCTTTCTCTCCTTATATCATCACGCATTATCGAGAGCAATTGCGATTGTACGAAACGGTTTCCCAACTATATTACATTATTCGTTTCTTCTTCTTCTTAATGGGCGCTACAGTTCGGGGTGAACCTGGGCCTCAACCAACATGCCCCTCCAACTAGCACGATCTTTTGCTAGCCTTTTCCATTGCCGCACACCCAGTTGGCTGAGGTCCCCTTCCACCTGTGGGCGCCATCTTAAGTGCGGCCGTCCTCTGCTTCTTCGTCCCTCGGGGTTGGATTCAAAGACTCTCCGGGCTGGAGCTGTGGAGTCCATGCGCTCTACATGGCCCAGTCATCTTAGGCGTTGAATCCGTAGACTCCTGACTAGGCTCATGTCGCTGTACAGCCCGTAAAGTTCGTGGTTGAATCTTCTCCTCCATCTCCCGTCTGCGTTTATAGGCCCGAAAATCACGCGCAATATCCTTCTCTCGAACCGACCAAGGGCCTCCTCATCCGCTTTTGATAGTGTCCATGCTTCTGCGTCGTACCGGGATGATAAGGGTCTTATATAGAATCAACTTTGTCGTTCACGAAAGGGCTCTATTACACAGTTGCCTCCTGAGCCCAAAGAAACAGCGATTGGCAAGAGTGATTCTGCGTTTGATTTCGGAACTGATGTCGTTGTTCCAGGTCACTGCGGAGCCAAGGTAGACGAAGTCCTTAACTACCTCGAACTTTTATCTGCCAATACAAACGTTCTGGCCAAGACGTCGGTGGTGAGCGTCCCTTTTTGATGACAGCATATAATTGGTTTTGCCCTCGTTTACCGCCAAACAAATTTTCGCCGCCTCGAACTCAATACTCCTAAGCGCCTCATTGACATCTCGCTGTGATCTACCTATTATGTCAATATCGTCAGCGTATGCAACGAGTTGCGAGGATTTGAAATAGATTGTGCCTCTTGTATTGGCCAGTGATTTTTCCACAATCGTTCCCAATATGATGTTGAAGAAATCACACGACAGCGCTTCGCCCTGCCTAAATCCTTTTTTGACATCAAAACTATCGGTAAGGTGTTCGTTTATTACTATTAAATATCTCTATACAATTGAGCTTTCACTTTTCTGATATGCTTAGGTAATGTACATAAGTCTAGCAATTTAATTTACATTAATGTTCTTATAATTAGTTACAAGGATTCAAAAGGTAAGAGGAAAATAGAAGAAGAAAGTAACATGTATAAAGGTATAAAGGTACATAGCAAACATATAGATATAAAAAGCTTGGAAGAGAGAGGGAGAAGGAGGGGGAGAGATAAGCCTCTATTTGCCTAAAGAACTCAAAAAGTGCTTTTCTGAAACGATGAGCCGTGGTCGCTCTTCTGATAGTGGGAGGGAGTGTGTTCCAAAGGCGAATTGCATTAACAAAAAATTGACGACTGGTTATTAGAAACCTATGTTTGGGAGGTTTTAAAGTGAGCATGCAAAATCTAACTTTGAATACAAGTATTCTGGTGATTTAGTGTGTATTATTTTATGTAATGTCAGGACTGTTCGATATTTCAAAAAACTGTTGAGTGAACAACCAGTAAGTCTTTTAGTGGGCATGCCGATCCAACAAAAATATATACCTGGCACAATTATTAAAGGCAAAGTTTAGTTTTCGAGATTGTTCGTAGTCGACATCTGAAAATATTTCACAACCATACATAATAAGTGGTAAGACATAAGCCTTAATAAGCCTAAGTTTAGCATCCGTTGGAAGAAAATGTGTCGTAGGACTTAGTCCCCGAAGTATGCAATATATCTTGCCAACAATATAATTAATGTGGTTATTCCAATTAAGGGACTGACTGAAATAAACTCCGAGATTTTTTATTTTAGAAACATACTCAATGTCACAATTATTCATTTGCAGTAAAATGGATCTTGTATCTACATTACCCCTGTTTATCTTAAGAGCTTTCGTTTTTGATGGATTAAGATGTAAATTATTCATTTTTGACCATATATACAAAGAGTTGAGGTCTTTATGCAAATCAATTAGTGCAGCTGACTCTTCGGATGTTGAATAAGTCTTGTAGAGTTGCACATCATCCGTATAAATATGATGATCGCAATGCTCTATGCTCTTAGAAATGTCATTTTTAAATATCGTAAATAGTAGTGGCCCTGCAACAGAGCCTTGGGCCTCTGCTGGTAATGAACAGCTTGTAGCAGAATCCTCAAAGTAATATTGATTTTTAAGTTTTTACAAAAGTATGGAGTGGTTTACGGCGTCAAACGCGTTCAAGAAATCCAAAAATACAAGTACAGACATCATATGATTATCAAAACCAAAACGAATATCATCCGATACTTTGAGAAGTGCCGTTACGCAGTTATGTTTACTGCGAAACCCTGATTGCGATTTTGATATAAGTTTCTAGAAAGTTTCTCATTTGCTTACTTATAATTTTTTTTCAAACACCTTACTTAGAAAGGGTAAGATAGCAATTGATCTAAAATCAGTGTTATTAGATTTAGGAAGAGAAATATTTTTCGCACTTTTCCACCTATCGGGATAACGGCTTGTTGTGATAATAGTGTTGAATAAGTGAGTAATAGCTACATATATTTGCATACAATGGATAAAAGAATTTTAATAAAAATTGGATTAATATCATCAAGGCCCACTGCTCTTGATTTCACTGATAAAATTGAAAGCCCAACACAAACCTCATCTATACATTGAAACGAGATATATGGTAAGGTGCTTATGAGATCGGAGCGAAAAAACTCAAAATCAATTTCATCCCTACTAAGTGAAGCGAAATTAACAAACTTTTCATTAAGCTCATCAACATTCACATTACACTTTATGGGTGTAACAGTACGAATGCCAATTTGTTTTATTGAATTCCCAAAGGCTGAGCTAGATTTGTTTACACTGAATTCCTGTTGATAATACATTCTTTTACTGTTCCGAATTAGAGAGATCACAGAATTCCGTGCACTCTTATATTGGCTGAACATAAGGGGACATTTGAATCTTCGCCATCTGTAATAGAGTGTGTCACGCGTTGCTATCATATTTTTGATATTTTTGATATATTTGGGTTTGCACATATCTTCTAAAATTCTACGAGTATTATATACATATTGCTACGAAATTTAATCCCACACCGAATAGGGTTCGTATCTCTGGACTGCGATAAACTACAATTGTCTACGTTTTATTCAAATTAAAACACACACTTTTCTTACCTCTCCTCAGATCAACTATCTGAGTACTTCACCACTTGAATTTATTATTACACTACACACGCAAACCTTTACCAAAAGCTTTTATTTTCACATTGGTTTATCGACTGAACACACAGTATACCGATTGTGACGCTCTATTCACTTCCGTAAACTGAATGAATGCCGAGGGCGAGCGTTCGCGCTTATATATGTAGCTATCGGTCCACCTTCTCGAATGTTCGCCGTCGGAAGTTCCCCCTCGGAAATCTCTGGAATGCTCTGGCATTCGGCATTACGCCGTTGAAAGTTTCGATCACTTCAATTTCCGCTTCACCAGAGCTTTCGAACTTCGAAAGCGAAATTCGAACTTAACCGTCGGTTTGTGTCTCAGCAACAATATTGTTGAAATTGGAAAAATTTACCATCGGACATCTGAAAAGAGAGCTGGGTGCTCGAAAACTATCCATAGTGGGAAGTAAAGCCAACCTGGTGGAGAGACTGCGATCAGCGTTGGAGGAAGAAGGTGTCAACTGGGAGAATCACGAGTTAGGGGTGGAGAAACCGTTGACATCCAGCTTTCAATATGCAGCAAATTCTGGCGGCTATAAATGCTATAAGTGCTTCCATAGCCCAGAAACTGAATGAAAAGCTGGAGGAAAAATCCACTTCCCTGAGCCAGAAACTAGATCAAAAGTTGGAGGTAAATTCCACTTCCATAAGTCAGAAACTAAAGGCGAACATACAACAAAAGCTGGAGGAAAATTCCGCTGCCGTAAGTAGAAAGTTGAAGGAAAATTCCACTTCCCTGAATCAGAAGCTGGAAGAGATGCTAGAGAACACTTGAGAAAGCTTAAGAAACATCCAGAAGGCCGTCGTCGATCGATTCCAGGTCGTCGAAGACAGAATCGAGACACTAGAATCGAGGTTCGATACGAAGGTTCTGGAACTCAAGAAAACTGTCCAGAACGTTCAGCATCAAGGAGTCGTTGTACCGACTGCAACGTCGGCATTCACAGCTCCCAACTTCGACGGTACGAGTGCGTTCAACATAATTAAGCTGCGATTCGAAACAACAGCGGAACGGAATCAATTTGGAGATGAAGGCCGTGTGGCCGCCCTAGTAATTTCCCTTAAAGGTGAAGCAGCTGATGTACTGCAGACCATTCCCGAGACCCAGAGAAGGAACTACACAGCTACCTGGGATGCTCTTCATTGTAGATACGGCAGTGGGCACATGCAGGAATTGCCCAAGCTGGAGCTTAAATGTCGCAAGCAGCGTGTGTTGGTGTCACCTTGGTTTTCCGAGAGAGGCCTCTACTTCTCAATTGCCTCTTGAGCCCAAAGAAACAGCGGTTGGCCAGAGTGATTCTGCGTTTTATCTCAGCGCTGGTGTTGTTGCCGGTCATCAGTGAGCCAAGGTAGACGAATTCCGTGACCACTTTTAAGTTATATCCCCCCCCCCCCCCCCCGCATTTTTCATAGAACCAGGGGTTTCTAGGTGGTGGCGGTTTGAAACCCAGCACCTCCGAGGCAGCGTCTCTGACGGCGCTCTGGCAATGCGCCCATTCCTGCTCTATTGCTTGTGCTGCTATGGGCGGATTTTGAGAGAGCTTGGAGGAGACACGATCGGCAAAGATTCTGGCCGTCTCTTGCGATTGTAGCCTTCCGACGTCAAACTTACGTAGTTTTACTCGACACCTAAGCATTCTTGATATCCTCATTCGTACCTTGGCTACAACAAGGTAGTGGTCCGAGTCGATGTTGGCCCCTCGGAAGGTTCGTATGTCGAAAATACAGGAGGAGTGACTGGCGTCGATCGCAAAGTGATCAATCTGGTTGGTGGTCGATTGATCAAAAGACCGCCAGGTACCCTTGTGGATGTTGAGATGAGGGAATAGCGTGCTTGCTACAGGGAGGCTACGCCCCACGAGGAAATCGATTAGTCAAAGTTCGTTGTCGGATGTGGTGTTATGGAGGCTATGCTTTCCTATGATCGACTCAAATATGTCCTCTTTGACCAGTTTCGCATTAAAATCTCCTAGGACTATTTTTGTGTCGTTGCTGGGGCATTGGGCAGAATTGTAGATTGGAGATTGTAGAATTCTTCTTTGAGTCGATCGTCCTTTTCTTCTGTTGGGGCGTGAGCGCATATTAAACTAATGTTTCCAAATTTAGCTTTGATGCGGATTGTTATCAGGCTTTCGCTTATATCTCGGAAGCTTATGACTTTTTGTCGGAGTCTTCCCCCAATAACGAATCCGCACCCGAATAGGCGCTGTTTGTTCTCCTTGTAGCAGTTCCAGTAGTAGATATCGCAGTTTTTCATCCGTTTTTTGCCTGGTCCATCCAACTGCTTTATAGCAGTTGAAGGATCGCCTGCACCCGGTCTGTTAAGGGACCTCACATTCCAGGTGCAGACTCTCAAGTCCGTTAGTCGTTTGCAGGGGTCGTCAGCTTTGTATGCGTCCGTACCCGAGGCTTGTTTTTGTTTCGGAAGAAGTAGGTTTTTACGTGATAGGGCTGTTGCCCCTAAGAACAACTCCCAACCTGGAGGGCCAGGTTCCTCTTTCTCCAGGAACAAGGGGTTGGGTCGCTGCACACATTGGTTCACTACCTGGCAGGTGCCAGGGTAGCTATCTAGGAGGGGCCACGCGGAGGCTGTGTGTCAACTTGGATTGAGCAGGGACAGAGATCGAAGCTGTCAATCAACTTCTTTGCTCAGTTTGCTCGCTCCCTCCTCCTCATGACTTCATTTAGTTTGGTTAAATTGATTCAATTCAAATACCTATTGATAACTAACCATAAAAGTAGATATTTTTCTTAACATACTATACATGTAGGCGGCGAATCAACAATTCATTTCAAAGCTGCCTTTCATCCAAATCACGTCACTATGAAACAGTATAGGTTATTCGATTCCGGGATGCTTCAACAGACAAGCCGACTCCAAGAGAGAGAGAGCACAATGACGCATCAAATTCTTTTGTTTAACTATCAAAAACCGTTAAGAGAAGAAAGAGAAGAAAGTTAAATTTTGACAGCTCTTTAGAGAATGAAATGGAATTGCAAATCTCAATAATTTCTTAAACAATATATTTACAATTTCAAAATAGACGTATGTACATACATGGTGCATAAAGGCAATCAAGAGAGTACATGCGCATATCGTTTCTCACATTGAAAGGCATTGTTACTCGTACCATTTCAATGATATGGTTGATTGTGAATGCGGAATGAAACGGAGGTGTAATGGTTCAGGTTTCCTTTCCAAATATACATATGTAGGCAATTTAGTTGCATTACGAATATTGATAACGCAGGTTATTCCAAGGGTGTCTGCTTGGTTTTTTTCTTAACAAATCCGTTAAATATAAATTGAGAATTAAAAGAATAAAAAATAATAGTATTTATGAATAAAGAAAAGCATTGTAATTTTGACTTACATATATAATTTGGGATATTTAGTCTAAAATTTAAATTAACTGAATTCTTAATTATCAGTGCTCCAATCTTTGCCATACCGTTAATTTCGATACTTATTTCAATAAGAACGAATCACACAATTCAAAATTATTTGTTTTCCAAATTAAAACATTTTCATGCAGTTAAATATAATAAATGAAATTATTAAATTCTTTACTTGTGACCCTTGTCACATTTCTTGATTTCTGAATTTTTTTATAATTTTGGTCTGTCCATTGTTAGAAGTCCCTGTCAAACTCATCTTGGTTCAACTTCTCGTGTCATACAACTCCTTCTTTGATTATTTTCTATTTTATATAACATAAGGTATATATCATTTCAATAATGTCATTGCTACTTAAGTATGAATATTGTATCAGTAAATTCGATTCAATTATTTGTGGTTAAAAGTTCCTGGCCTACAGATTTCTTATACAACTATTCACAGGTCCGCTAAAACTACATAACAAATTTGATTGGAAAACTGATAAGCCAATAAAACTTTCCTTTGTTACCTTATCAGAAAACGCAAAGTATACATTTAATGGCCAAAGCAACTTCCCCCACACTTGATTAGATTTTAGTGAATGTTACTAAAGGCATTTTAACAATGTGACAGTTGAGTAAGAAGGTGGTGTGGTCGTGCTTTGCTTATGCCTAACCTAAATTCCACATTCACTTTATTCTTTAAAAAAAGATGTGACCGCATTTTGAGTCTTTTATTTCAGTGTGCATTCCGTTGGATTTGCTGTGCAAACAAATCGAAACTAGGTCCTCCGGTCCTCCCATTAAAAGAGTAAGAAAAAATCGATTTCAGAATTGTTCGTATAATGACGACTAATTAAACGAGCGCTCCTCTGCTCTGCATACACATGTATATAAATATCGTTGTCATTACCGTCTGTTATTGTGATATGGAATCTTTTTTTTATTTTTTAAATAAAAGTTTTTAAATTAATTTTCAAAAAAGTAAAAACAAAGCGTTGTTTGAATTTCATTTCGTTGGAAACTAACTTTCAATATTGCATGTATGAAAGTGCAATGAACATGAATTATGTGTTTTAGGAAAAGTCAGCATGACAATTGCATGAGGGCCTTGATTCAAACTGTGGCTGGGATTGAGAATTTTCTATTTCCTATTTCGAATGTCGTATCCCTGCTCAGTTGTGGCTAATTTGTCGCCATTACATGAATTATATTGTGGCTTTTATCGTTTTGTCACGTTCGTGCGCCATAAATATTTGCAAAGAATGATGTTTTCATAAAGGCTTCGTGACTAAAAGGCATAATCATTTATCATCGATGGTGGTTTTTGTATTTTGCTAGATTGAGGGGAGATTGTTTGAACCAGCGTACCTAATGACTGTTATTGATTTTAGTGTGCTCGTGAGCATGCAAAAGTGTATGAGGGGAGACATCAGAGTCGCCGAAAAATTAATTGAAAAACAAACCGAAACGCTTTAGATTCATTTCTGCTCACTAGCAAAATTCGTATGAATGTTCAATATACAAAGAAAAAATCTCATCCACAAATAAGTTTTGAGATTGTGGAAGGACCACTACTGCAGACTGTGTAACGGCGATGATAGTCAAAATGCCGCCGTCAGGCAGAGCGAACCATTCACAATGGACGAAGATGAAGGAGAATCCCGTCCACCCGACCTAGACGATGTTAAGATAGCGATATCGAAACTTAAGTCTTATAAAGCTGCTGGAGCAGACGGACTCCCCGCGGAACTGTTTAAAACAGCTGGCGATGAGCTGGTCAGGAACATGCACCAACTCATCTGCAAGATATGGTCGGAAGAACGCATGCCCGATGAATGGAATCTCAGTGTCGTTTGCCCGGTCCATAAGAAAGGAGACCTCTATAACTGAGCCAACCATAGGGGAATAAGTCTCCTTTACATCGCATATAAGATCTTCTCTGCCGTATTGTGTTGACGCCTGAAACCGTTTGTGGATAACCTGATCGGCTCTTATCAGTGTGGTTTCAGGCCAGGTAAATCCACAATAGACCAAATATTTACGCTACGACAGATCTTGGAGAAGACCCTTGAATTCCAGGTCGACTCGCACCATCTTTTCGTCGACTTTAAAGCCGCGTATGACAGTGTTTGTAGAGACGAGCTATACGGAGCCATGTCATGTATTAACATTCCTGCCATACTCGTCAGACTGTGCAGGATGACTATGGTGAACTCTCGCTGCTCCATTAAGGTCGCGGGTGAACTAACAGACTCCTTTGATGTTAAAAAAGGTTTTAGACAGGGTGACGCACTGTCATGTGATTTTTTTAACATTATTCTTGAAAAGTTCCTGCGGGACTTTGTGGCCAATACAAGTGGTACGATCTACTTCAAGTCCACACAATTGCTTGCCCACGCAGATGACATTGACGTTATTGGACGGACAAAGCGGGACGTCAATGAGGTGTTCGCAAGCATTGAAGCAGAAGCGGCTAAAGTGGATCTAAGGGTAAATGGGGACAAGACCAAATATATGCTGTCATCCAAGAAAGACGCGCAACACCGACGTCTTGGTCAGAACGTCACCTTCAGCAACGTGATAAACCAGACCTGAGTCGGCTAAATTGCAACTGGCCATCTCGAATTACGATTTAAAAGGATCAGCTTCATCACGTACATACACATATGTATGTACATATACAAAAACATAACCCTTTTAACATTGAGTTTAAGTTGCTAGTTTCTATCTGTAAATGTATGGTATGTTGCCCGGGGCAGATTCATATCCCACGAATCGGCATAGAACACATTCATTCATTGAAAGGTTTGTAGGGTTTAATTTTATAATTCAGGACACGTAAAGTGGTACAATAAGATTTGTCTGGTTCTGGTTTTTGATATTCAGTTCACAAGATTAAAGTAATTTCAGTAGCTCAACCCTGCCAATTGCTATTTATTAGGGTTTCATCTGAGAGTTACCTGTAAAAGTTTCTCGGATATGGGTTGTAAGAAAAATACTTTTGGGCAACAGTCCAAACCCAATAAGAAAAACATATGATACTTCCTTACTTATGTTTACTCTATAAGATTAGACTAAAATCCCAAGATGGACCAATACCAAAATGCCATTGACATGAAACTATATGTTGACTTTTTGGCCTTTTCATGTCACATTCTTTTCTTTTACATAAGCCCAACTATTGGTTTGTTCATGTGTTAATGCAGATACGTTACTTTATTATAATGTGAAGGGATTTTAGTAATGCTAAAATAAAAGAAAAAGCAACAACCACAACAGTCTTTTCGGGTACGCCACCTGAGGAAAGCACAAGCAGGACAATAATATCATCCACTAAGACGCTTTCTTCCCCACTAAAGCAAGGACCTTATATGTAGATTTCTTTTTTTAATGTGAAGTGTTGACTAATACAGCTTGTATGCTTTCTGTAGGAAGCCACGGGCATCAAGGCGTACAGATTTTGTCAATCTGCGACCTGGACTATTCGTCCACCTAAGAGAGTGTTACTACTTACTTATTTAGGAGATGCTACCAACAAGCGTCTCCAGCTGGCACGGTCTTTGGCCAGCTGTTTCCAGCGCCGCTCGCCCAGTTGGATTCGAAGACTCTTCGGTTGGGAGCTGTATTTTCCATGGCCTCTACATGGCCTAGCCACCTAGGCGCTGTATCCGTAGACGTCGTACAATAACAAAACATCTGCTTAGCAAATAAGCATGTTCCACTTCAGAAAGCGTGTGCCGCCGTAGGGCATACAATAAGGGTATGGCTACTGATTAAAAATTAGTTACCTTTACGTATGTTGTGAATGAAGAAAACTTTCACTATGGGCCGAATAATATAATTACATGTGTACAGGCAAGTGCATTGGTTTGCCCCCTTTAAGTGCTACTCCCACTTGCTGGTGGCGTTCAGCCTTTATCCTCTTCTCAGAAGTTCCCATAACTTCTTTCTTATATTTCGGTCGGTATTTAGTCTAGTCATCTTTCGAGTTTGCTTTGAATAATCCATTCTATAGTGCATGCAACCCATTCGGATCATTTGAAAATGCCTTTAGTTATCACGCATCCACTATCTGAAACGTATATTCAACTACGAGGAGAGGCGCGATTTGTAATCCGTCCTCGTCTGGGTTCCGTGGCTTTGACAAAACTGCTGGTGTACAGAGGTGATGCCGTGCTCTGGACATTTAAAAGATTACTATGTTGGAGATTGTCATTTCACCAAGCAACCGATCTCCCACAGGGGAGTTTCGCGACAGTACAGAACGCAACTTCGAATCACTTTTTGAATAGACCTTTCTAGCCCTTGCCTCATTCTGGATCTAGAGGAAGCTTTAATAGATCTCTCCAATTTGTTTTTTTTTTTCATTTTCATGAAATGATATCTGGACTTTTAGAATCCCTGATCCAATTGTATCCCGTTGGATTATTAGTGTTAAATTATTAATCGAGAGTGCAAATGATCGCCAACATCATGCGAGTAAAAGCAACACATGCCAATGTATTCGTAATTTAACGCCCTTAGCAATGAAAATGAATATTTAAATCAAATAAAGAAGATACTGGACAAAACTTCAAACAAATCAACTGCTGCGAGGCTTTTTTTGTTTTTTTTTTGTTGTAGACTTCTGCTATCCGCTGGAGCACTCAGACGCAAACACTGGTCCATTGTACTCCAGACGGCCACCTTACATTACTGTATTTTTCCCCGTTTCCCGGAGAAAAATTTTAATGAGCTTCAGTGATGTAGATCTAAGGGATTCGGCACACACCACGTCGGCTCCAAGGGTGCGCCATCGTGCGCAAGCAAAGGCGGGACAATCACAGAGGAAATGCTCTGCAGTGTCATCCTTCTCTTCACCACATGTAGCACAGGTAGGCGTCTCACTGATGCCGAGCACGTAGAGATGCTTGGCAAAAATGCAATGGCACGTGATAACTCCCACAAGCCTTCTGCAGTCGACTCTCCTTAAAGACAGGAGGAATGCTGCAGATTTTTTGCAGACATCAGGGCATACGCGCCTAGTCATCCTGCAACTTGGAAAGTCCCTCCATCTACGGTTGTGTGTATTAAATACACAATCGCTAATGTAGGAATTTACCATGGACGCAGAAAGACCTAGAGCGGATTCAGGTCCTGAGATGCTCCCCTCTAAACCCATTCTGGCGAGTTCATCAGAGATCTCATTCCCTGGGATCCCAGAGTGGCCTGGTACCCATACAAGCCTTAATGAATTTAGTCTGCCGACTTTGTTCAAGAAGGACTTGAGTTCAAGCACTAATTTGGAGCTAGTTAAGGGGTTACACACAAATTTTAGTGCAGCTTGGCTGTCACTACAGACGCATATGCTTTCCCCCTTCCACCTGTGCTTCGCAACGTAGTGCATGGCCATTAGGATTGCGTATATCTCTGATTAGAAGACAGACGCATATTTTCCTGAGGAGAAGTGCAGTCGGATGTTTTCTCGCTCAATGAAGACCCCAGCACCGGACCCCCGCCCAGACTTGGAGCCATCCGTGAAAATGTGAAGACTATCCTTTCCAGGTTCAGTATCCAGCCATATCCAATCCAGACGCCATAGAAACTCGACTCTGAAATTACGGCGGAGTAGAATAAGGGGCGTCAGTGCGTCAGAAGGCATGTCCATGAGACAGGGGTCGCAGGACAATTCTTGCGCAAGCACACCGTTATTCCTATGCGAGCCATTTCTCTTCAGGCGAGACACGGTTTTCAGAGTACAACCTCTGATAAGTATATCAAGAGGTGGAAGGCTCATCATAGCATCTAGAGCAGCGCCCGGCATGCTGGGGAAGGCCTCCGTGTAGCTGAGACAAACTGTTCTTTGGAGTTTTGTGAAAGAGGCCACGACGTGTTTGCGTTTTAGTCTGTTCTATCAGACAGAGGACCTTCGCTGGCGATAAACCCCATGTTTTGCCAAAAACTCCTTTGCATTGCCAGAAAGCTGACAACGCTTTGGTGGTTTTTGACTCAACATGCTTTGACCAAAGAAGCTTGCTATCTAAGATGACTCCTAGATACTTAGCCTCCTTGTAAATCGGGATGGAAGTGCCTTTTAGCACCCTCGGAGTCATGTCAGTATTTTTCCTCCTTCTCGTAAAGAGAACGACATTGGTCTTAAGAGGATTGACTGACAGCGCATTTCTAGTACACCAGTCATCGACCACATTTAGCGCCGCCTGTGCTTTGAGACGAGCAGTCGCTAAACACGAGCCGACAGACTGAATGGCGACATAGATTCCAGAGGCATTGATAGCATCAAGCAGAGAATCGACTGCCATGCACCATAACAGCGGAGACAGGACGCCTGCATCAGCGTTCAATGTCCTGTGCATGAGCATTGCTTTGATCCATAGCACCATTGCTTCGTCTACGCCATGATGTCTGACAGCGTTGCGCATGCTGTCAAAAGTTGCGTTGTCCAAAGCTGCCTCAATGTCGATGAAAATGCCCAGCGCGTTCTCTTTCCTTTCGAGCGCGCATTTAATTCTCCCAACTAGGTTCTGAAGCGCAGTCTCGCAGGATTTTCCGCGCATTTGAAGGGCAACTTTGCGCACGTGCAACTCTACCAATCTCTCTTGGCCTTCCTCTCTTCCTTTTTTCCTATTTTGGGAATGAAGACCACGTTCACTGTGCGCCAAGGAATGGTTATGTAAGCAAGTGCTAGACTAGCAGTGGAAATTCTTTTCAAAGTAGGAAGCAGCTGCTTTATACCTTTTGCAGTATAACTGGATATATTCCGACGGTACCTGGCGATTTGAAACCATGAAAGGATGCCACAGCAAATTCAATGGCTTCAGTCGTAACCACGCGCGACGCAATATACCATCTACGCCGAGGTGTTTTCATCGTTTCAGATGCAGTTTCCCTTAAAGGAGTGTGCAACGAGCCGATGTCGATCTGATTTCCCGGAAAATGAGTCTCAAACAGTAAACTAAGGGTTTCCGCTTTAGAATCAATAAAGGTACCATCAGACTTTCTGAGTACATTCGGTGTTCCCCATTTCAGGACTTTAACTAACCTGCTTGTCGCACTCCGAGACTTGATCTCTTCGCAGAAGGTCCTACAAGAATCGTTCTTCGATTAACGAATAAGTTTCTTATATTCTTTCTGCTTCGACCGATACTTATTCCAGTCATCTTCCAAATTCGATTTGAGCGATCTATTCACAAGACTTTTGGCTTCCCTGCGAAGACTTTGGAGCTCGGCATTCAACCAGGGGACCAATTTGCCGCAGGGAGGTTTGCTGACAGGACATGCGAGTTCAAAACAACTGGTGATGACGCTATTCAGGTTGTGAACAGCGTTCTCTATCAGTTGTTTCATTCTAAGTTTAGGTAGGGCCTGAGTGGATTTCTCAAGCTCCTCTCTAAACCGTACCCAGTCCGTCCTTCTCGGATTCCGTCTAGGTTGCAAGGAAGAGATCCCACAACCTAATCGGAATTCGATATATTTATGGTCCGACAGCGTAGCATGAGGCAAGACTCTTCAGTTAGTGATGTCCTTCACATATCTGTTGCATAGAGTTGGGTCAATCACCTCCTGTCGTAACAAACGTTGGTTGAGAGCCGACATTGTTGATGGTAAGGTCAGACGAGAGAATGAAGTCTAAAAGACGGTCCCCTCTTGTGTTACACTTGCTGCTGCCCCAAGCAGTGTTTTGGGCATTAGCATCGCAACACAAGATGAGATCAATCTTTCTGGCTTCACAGTACTCTACGAGTTCAGAGACCTCCTTCGGTGGTGGAGGTAGTAACGAATTGTGTACTCTAGCAGCCAACAGATCTTGTCCACAAAAGTGCCCAAGTTTGGTTGCCGATATGATGAGGCCGACCCTAGGCCTTTCGGATCGCTCATCATAAAGAATCGTAGCTTCACGTATACCACCAAGGCCACATAGGCGTTTATTCCACACCCACGGTTCCTGAATGCATACAACGTGATGATTTGCGCTACTGCATGCAATTCTACTACTTAAAAGAGCAGTAGCAGCCTTGCAATACTGTAGATTGATCTGGATTAAAACCATCCTGACCTTTTCAGAGGATATGGCCGCCTCTTTATAGGAGAGCTGCTTCTCTCGACTCCTTACGGTCATTTGGATCTCCTTCTGGGAGGAAGGGGTTTTGTTGTGTGATGTGCCCGCCTCCGAGGAGTGGTTTTCGGCTATCTCCGCCTTCTGGCCTGTGCTTTGATCCTTCTGGATCGCCACATCTGCCATTGGACTCCGATTTCCCACCGCCCCACCGGAGAGGGAGGCATCGCACACTCTCTCCCTAGCGAGGCTATCCTGAGCGGCGGTCTTCCTTTTGCGCGAGCCTTTACCTCTTTACATAGGCCTGTCTGCACTCATCATCGAACCAGGGGTTTCTCGACAGTGGTGACTCGGAACCGAGTACATCTGAGGCGGCCTCTCTAATGGCGTTTTGACAACGACTCCATTGCTGTTCTATGGTTTCTGCAGATTGCATCGGGACCTGAGAGAGCTTGAGGGAGACTTGATCGGCGAAGGTCCTGGCGGTCTCCTGCGATTGCAGTTTCCGACGTTAAATGTTGGTGTTCTTACTCGACTCCATTGATTCCGAGAAATTCGCATCCGTACCTTAGCTGCAACAAGTTATGGATCCGAGTCGGTGTTGGCTCCTCGAAAGGTTCGGACATCTAGGATGCTGGGGAGTGTCTGCCGCCGATCGCAATGGGATCAATTTGATTGGTTGTCGATTGATGGAAAGACCGCCAGGTCCCCTTATGGATGTTGAGGTGTGGGAATGGGTACTTGCTACAACCAGATTATGTTCCACCATAAAGTCCACTAGCCATAGTCCGTTTTCTGATGTGGTGTTGTGTAAGCTGTGCTTTCCAATGACCCGTTCAAAGATAGCTTCTCCTAGAACGATTTTGGTGTCATAGCTGGGACATTGCGCATACGTCCTGCCTAGGAGATCATAGAAGTCGTCCTTATGTCGGTCATCTTTCTCCTCTGTGGGGGCGTGGACACATAGTAAGCTTATATTGCCGAGATCGGCCTTGATGCGGATAGTTATGAGGCGTTCGCTTACATACTGGAGGCTTAAGACTTTTTTCCTGAGTCTGCCTCGAACAACAAATCCGCATCCGAATGAGCGTTGTTTATTTTCTCTGTAGCAGTTTCCGTAGTATATATCACATCCGCTTTTTGCCTGGCCCATCTCATCGCACTTCTTGGAGCGCGGTAATGTCTGCCTTATAGCAGTCCAAAGAGTTGACCAGTTGTTCGGCCGCACCTGGTCTGTTGAGGGACCTAACGTTCCAGGTGCAGATCCGAAATTCGTTTCCTTTTTGACATTTGCGGGGGTCGTCAACATGTAATCCGTCCGTTTCCGAGGCTATTGGTTGTCACTGAACAAAATTTTTGTTTTACGCGATAGGGATGTTAACCCTAAACGCAACCCCCAACATGGAGGGCCAGGTTCCTCTTTCCCCAGGAACAAGGGGTCGGGTCGCTGCACTCATTGGTTCACTACCTGGCGGGTGCCAGTATAGCTATCCAGGGGAGGCCACGCGGAGGCTGTGTGTCAACTTGCATTGGGCAGGGACAGAGATCAAAAAAAGATTTTTGTTTTTCATCGCATAACGGTATAAAGATACAAAAAGCGGAAAATAATTAAGAGCGTAATATATGTACGTGCATAAAGGAAACAAGTAAAGTAAAAATAGCTTTTGTTTAACCAAAGCAAACAAATTACATCGAAATGACTTTATTGCGTACTTAGTCTCATGTTTTGAGTTTTTTTGAAACCAAATAAATGGGACAGCTTAGAGGCCCTGAAATCAAATAATTCTACGTAAAAATTCTTACCTTTCGAGAAAAAAACATTAAAAAGTGATTCAAGTATAGACGGTAAATAGCAGCGATTTCGGCAAATTTCACTTTCTTACTATCGAAGAGGTGAGAATTTAGGCACGAAAACAATGGTCCGATGCATATGGACTAGATGTGTCAACAGAACGCTAGTGAGAACACTTAATCAAGCTCAATGCATTCTAGGGAAAAGATAAATCTATCAAATCATATTCTCTGAAATAAGGGTTGGGCCGTCTAGTAGTTGTTTTTTAAATCAGATGGGTCGCCTGAAGCTTGAACAACGTTCAAAAATATTGAAAACATATTTCTAAAGTGAGTGCTGTGTAGCCCAGACAGTACGTTTTTGAAAAGAAGTTTTGGCCGAAATGTACCCCCCACCGCGACTGCTGTACTCAAGTTTGTGCAAAAAGTTCGTGAGACTGGTATGCTTATGGTTTCCGTCGTCGTACAGTGCGAACAGATGAGAATGTGGCTGCTGTGGCCGAGAGTGTGAGACTCAATTCACGAACATCAACTCCCCATCCATCTCAACAGCTCAACGTTTCACGCACTAGCCTGAGGAGAATTCTGCACAAAGATTTCGGATTATTCACTTACAAGGTCCAATTGACTAGGCAATTGAAGGCGCGCGACCATCCACTTCGTTACCGCTTCGCAGTTTGGGCCTTAGAGCAGCTTGAACTGGACAACGATGTTGGGCGAAAAATCTGACGAGGCGCATTTTCATCTCGGCGGCTACGTTAACAATCCAAATTGCCGCATCTGGAGTTCGGAAAACCCGCACATTATTGTCGAGAAGTCAATGTATCCACAGAGTATGACAGTTTGGTGCGGATTGTGGAGTGGTGGCATCATTGGACCATTTTTCTTCAAAACTGAGGCTGGGAACAACGTTTCAGTCATCGGTGGGCGTTACAGAGCCATATTAACCGATTTTTTTTTTACCGAAATTTAAGACATGGATTTGGACAACCTGGTTCATGCAGGATGGCGCGCCATTTCACACAACGCTTGCCAAAATCGATCTTTCGCGCACCAAATTCCCAAAACGTGTTAACAGCCGTTTTGGTGATGACAATTGACCCCCCCGGAGCTGCGATTTGACCCCTTTGCATTTTTTTTTTTTTGTGGGGAAACGTAAAGTACCGATAGTATGCCAACAATTAGGGCCAATATAATCCAAACAGCTACATCAACAATTTACTACCTTAGCTGACGCTACAGTCCGTGGTGAACCTGGGCCTCAACCAACAAGCGTCTCCAGCTGGCACGGTCTTTGGCCAGCTATTTCCAGCAACGCACGCCCAGTTGGTTGAGGACCCCTTCCACCTGCGTGCACCACCGTTGATGCGGCCGTCCTCTGCCGCGCCTTCCTTCCGGGGTGGATTCGAAGACTCTTCGGGTCGGAGCTGTATTTTTCATGCGTTCTACATGGCCTAGCCACCTTAGACGCTGTATCCGTAGACGTCGTACCAGGCCGATGTCGCTGTACAACCCGTGCAGTTCTTCGTTATATCTTCTCCTAAATACACCGTTTGAACAAACGGGACCGTAGATAGTGCGCAGAATTTTCCTCTCGAAACGACCAAGGGCATCTTCATCCGCTTTTGTTAAGGTCCAAGCCTCTGCGCCGTGAAGGAGGACTGGGATGCTTAAGGTCTTATATAGTGTCCCCTTAGTTCTCCGAGAGAGGGCTCTACTTCTCAATTGCGTCTTGAGCATAAGTAAATAGCGGTTGGCAAGACTGATTCTGCGTTTTATCTCAGCGCTGGTATTGTTGTTGCTGGACATCAGTGAGCCAAGGTAGACGAATTCCTTGACCACTTCAAAGTTATATCCGCCCATTGTGACGTTCTGGCCAATACGTCGGTGTTGTCCGTCTCTTTTAGATGAAAGCAGATATTTGGTTTTACCCTCATTAACCTTGAGACCCATCTTAGCCGCTTCTACCTCAATGCTTACAAAGGCCCCACTGACGTCTCGCTGAGTCCGTCCAATCACGTCAATGTCGTTCGCGTACGCAAGCAATTGCGTAGACTTGAAATGTATCGTACCTCTTGTGTTGGCCAGTGACTCTTGCACGGTCTTTACAAGCACGATGTTGAAAAAGTTGCATGACAGCGCGTCACCTTGCTAAATCTTTTTTTAACATCAAAGGTCTCGGTTTGCTCATTACCTACCTTAAGGGAGCAGCGAGAATTCTCCGTTGTCATCCTGCACAGTCGGGCGAGTTTGGCAAGGATGTTAAAACTAGACATGGCTTTGTATAGCTCATCTCTATACACGCTGTCATACGCAGCCTTAAATCGACGAAGAGGTGGTGAGTGCCGATCCGTTATTCCTGGGTCTTTTCCAAGACCTGTCGTGGCGTAAATATTTGGTCTATTGTGGATTTACCTGGCCTGAAACCACACTGATAAGAGCCGATCAGGTTATCTACAAACGGTTTCAGGCGTTCACACAATACGGCAGAGAAGATCTTATATGCGATGTTAAGGAAACTTATTCCCCTATAGTTGGCTCAGTTATAGAGGTCTCCTTCCTTATGGACCGGGCCAACGATGCTGAAATTCCATTCGTCGGGCATGCTTTCTTCCGACCATACCTTACAAATTAGATGGTGCATGCACCTAACCAGCTCATCTCCAGCCGCCTTAAGAAGCTCAGTAGACAGGCCGTCTGCGCCCTCGGCTTTATTAGACTTAAGTCTTGATATCGCTAATTTGACTTCGTTTAGGTCGGGTGTACGGAATACTGTTACATCGTCGTCCATTACGAATGGCTCGTTCTGCTCGACAGCGGTATCTTGTCTATCAACGCCATTATACAGTCTGCAGAAGTGGTCCTTCCAAATCCTCGGCATCGACTGCGACTCTATTGTGACCCTACTGCAGGCTGCCGCTCTGGCTATGTAGCCATGGCATGTTCGTTTTACCTTATTGTAAAACTTACGGGCATCATTCCTGCGGAAGCATCTCTCCATCTCCTGTATCTTACACTTTCCGTGCTCTTTCTTCTGAAAAGCGTGTGTTCCTCTCTTCTCTTCTGCTCATAAATCTTGCGTGCAGCTCCCGTCCGACATTGCAGCATGGCTTTATATGCCTCTTGTTTTGCTGCATGGGCTTGTTCGCATTGTTCATCGAACCAGGGGCTTGAAAGCCGGCACCTCTGAGGCAGCGTTTCTGACCGCGCTCTGGCAAGCCCATTCTTGCTCTATTGTCTGTGCTGCTGTGGGCGGATTTTGAGAGAGTTTGGAGGAGACATGATCGGCAAAGATTCTGGCAGTCTCTGAGGGTTTGCTCAAATTGATCGCCTGCACCCGGTCTGTTAATTGACCTCACATTCCAGGTGCAGACTCTCAAGTCCGTTAGTCGTTTGCAGGAGTCATCAGCTTTGTATCCGTCCGTATCCGAGGCTTGTTGTCGTTTCGGAAAAAGTAGGTTTTTACGTGATAGTGATGTTGCCCCTAAGCACAACCCCCAACCTGGAGGGCCAGATTCCTCTTTCCCCTGGAACAAGGGGTTGGTCGCTGCACACATAGGTTCACCACCTGGCGGGTGCCAGGGTAGCTATCTAGGGGGGGCCACATGGAGGCTGTGTGTCAAGTTGAACTGAGCAGGGACAGAGCTCGAAGCTGGCGTTTGCCATATTAAACGCGATCAACTTCTTTGCTCTGTTTGCTCCCCGCCATCAACAAGGTCTTGGAAAATTGGGGTGAGAGAATGCGCTATTGCGAAGCCAGCCGAAACAGCCACCTGAACGACGTTGTATTTCATAATTAATGGGAATGTTTGTTCTTACTAATAAAGCCATAATACATGGAAAAAAAAATAATTTTCTTCGTTTTATTGTTAAAAAGAAACTTGTATTTGGCACATCCTATATGCAGCATTAAATCTGAATGCATAGTAATAAAGCGTCGTAGCATGTCATTTCTTTTAATAGTGCATGTCTGCAACCTCTTTAACGTATCGTATTTCCACATACGTATACGAATGTTTTCATTAGCAACCAATTATTACAAATCGTAATGAAAAGGAAATAAATCTCTTCCTGCAATCATCTAAGAGATCCCATTTTGTAACCGTTAAATACCATTGTCGGATATCTTTTTCGCCCACATCCTGACACACATTTCCTTAATTATTCTAGTCCTGCAATTTTCACAATCCATAAAACTCATTTAGCAAAATGAATGGTATCTCTATACGGACAGATAAATGCAGGTCAAATTCTAATTTATTTGCAGGGTTCCGTAAAATACCAACTTCTTGAATCTGAAACAACTGTCCTATTTGCCCCGGGGAGGAAATAAAATCAGCCGAATAAAACGCACCTAGTTGTTCAGATTGGAATGGGTAATGAATACGTAGTAAGATGCGAATTTAACAAGAAATAAACCACAACATTCAAATATAAAGTGATTTCTTGGGTAATTATTACATAATTTACTTGTCAGGTTTAGTTACGCTTAGTGTTGTTGCTTTATCTGAATCGTGTTTAGGATAATGTTCTTTTCAAGTTATGTAAGCTTACGTATAGGTTTCAAGAAACATACATTTCCCATCGGCATAATGACACAGAAGGGTGGCAATAGAGTCAGCTAGTTGCATCGATATATCTACATAGTTCACACTTGACCCTATAGTCGAAGAGAGAATTACCTAAGGCATAGAACATGTGGCCTAACGAGCAGAATTCACATGAAGTTTCTCATAGCACTGGCAACTATCTATTACAGTCGATTATGTTTGATTAAATAACTTACCTTTACAGGAAACCATCGTTACTCTGTGACTTGTCGAGAGGCCAGAGTGCTCCTTACTGCATAACTAAGTTGAGATCAATTCATTAGATTCTACTTCTTGCAATACTTACATTTAGATATACTATATATCAAGCCCATATAAGAGAAGTGATTTGATGAACATTGAGGGTGAATAATTTCTCAAATTAATTAGGCTTCCAGAAACTACTTATGATAATAGAAAATTGCATTTGTTTTCGACGTTAGAGCTTTCAAAAAGTCTCTCTTTCCTTAAAGTGGCTTAAAATAAACTTTCATTAAATGAAATTACAATCTTAATTTTTCAATCGGGACATAGTTCGGAGGCCTGATAAATTTGAAAATGAGATTGATATAAAATTATCGCTATAATCTTTCTATTTACTTTGACTTGACTATGGTCTATAGGCTAATATTCGCCGGTTGCCTACGTAGTCAATTTCCCCACAACCATCCTTGCAAATACATTATTATCAATTGGAAATCTTTCTGAAGGAAGAAGATATTCCTAACGGATAGTGGAGTCCTTTCACCACTTCTTTGGTCGGTAGTCATCGATGACCTACTACGAAAATTAACCACTCGGGGCTACGAGGTCATCGGATACGATGATGACCTAGTAGTCATTGTTAGGGACAAGTGTGAAACCACTGCCTGTGAGCGCATGCAGCTTGCGCTCCAATTTGTCTCTGACTGGTGTGGCAGAGAGGGTTTATCGATCAACCCAAATAAGACAATCCTAGTCCCATTTACAAAGAGGAGAAAGGCACAGCCCTGCTCAATTTTTCTAACTGGCACACGCGTAGGATTTTCAGAGGAAGTAAAGTATCTACGTATTAACCTAGACCGCAGACTCAACTGGAACTCCAATATGAAAACTAGACATATGAAAGCGACTAAGGCCATGTGGGCCTGTCGACGAACTAACGGTAAAACCTGGGGACTTACACCTAAAGTAGTCCACTTGTTATACACTGCGATAGTAAGGCCTATCGTCACCTACGCATCCACCGTATGGTGGACAAAAGTTGAGCAAAAAACTACAATTGTTAAGCTTCAACGTCTTCAGAGACTAGCGTGTCTCGGCCAACCTGCCCCACGGCAGCCCAAGGAGCACTCATTGGACTCACTCCACTACACCTTCTTATCAAAAAGGTGGCATTACGCAGTGAAATCAGAATTCTCTGCTCGTGAACAAATATGCCATGTAGACCTGACGGTCACATGTCCATATAACAACTCACCTTCCCGAGCTGGTTATGATTATCACAGTCTCGGATGCATTGCCACACACCTTTGACAAGAGATTGAGATATTGATCCCAAATCGCTCAGCATGGGAAAACAGTGATCCCTTGCTAAATGTCAAAGGCCTTAGGTGGTATACGGATGGCTCCAAGATGGCTTCTGGCGTTGGCACCGGCATCTTTGGACTAAATCGCAAGATCTCGAAAGCATCTCCCAGCATCTTTCAGCAGAGTTGCACGCCATTCTAACATGCGCCAATCTAAATCTTGAGACTGGCATTAGAGGAGTAATCATCAACATACTCTCTGATAGCCGAGCAGCGCTTCAAGCGCTGGGTTCGTACAGCACGAATTTAAAAACCGCCAAGGAATTCCATGACGCCCTACAAGACCTCGCCAAAAGAAACAATGCTAAACTTTGGTGGGTGCCAGGGAAACCCGGCAAGTAACGGTTCTCTCACCTCTTCTCCATAATGTAGTTATAAACGAACTACTCATTAAACTGGAGACAGACTCATTTCAATCTCAGGTAAATACCTATCCACATTGAATGACCGTATGCAAATGGCATTCTCAATCCTTTGCAAATGGGCGCGTAGCAACGGGCTCAGGGTGAATCCCCAGAAAACGAAGCTCGTGCTATTCACCAAAAAGCATAAAATCCCGGAACACTGCCCTATCACTTTGCTTGGTATCAGATTGAACTATTCCTCCAATGCCAAATTCCTTGGCATTATACTAGACATTAAATTAACCTGGAAGAGCAACACAGTCGAAAGAGCTAAAAAGGCAACCATAGCTCTCTACACATGCAAGAAAGCCATGAGCTCGTAAGACCTATACTAATGTATGGAGTGATAGTCTGGTGGACTGCACTGGACAAGACAACATACCACAAACAACTCGAGAAGGTACGTGGGCGTGTATGTGCATTACCGGGGCCCTTAGGTCCACCCCAACGGCTGCGCTTAACACGATACTCGACCTTACACCACTCGATATTTTCGGCAAGAAAATTGCCACACACACGGCCATTAGACTAAAAGCCAACTCGAAATGGACGAGCTATGTCACTGGCCACGCCTCCATCCTGAACAACAGGACAACAATGGCAGTAAACTTGGACCTCACAGAACCCACCACGGTCTTGGAAAAACTCTTCCAGACGATTTTCCCGAACAGACAAAACTGGGCCCGCCATACTCGAACCCGCAGATACTGCGTAGACTTTTACACTGACGGGTCTAAAACCAAGGACGGGGTGGGTGGTGGAGTCTTCTGCAAACACCTTAAGCTGAATAAAGCTCCGCTTCCAGGTGGAACTTTTGGCAATAAAAGAGGCCTTGTCCTGGCTGAAGTGGAACGTGATATCCACTACGAATATCCGCGTTCTCACGGATAGCCAAGCAGCCTTAAAGTCGTTGGAGTCCTATGTGTACCATCAAAAACTAGTCTCGACTATCACCTATCTCTTTACGAGATGGCCGAACAGTTCAAATACAACTTATCTGGGTACCAGGACACAGCGACATTCCAGGGAATGAAAGAGCCGACATACTCGCCAAACAGGGAACGACACTACAATCAATCGTGGCGTGTGAGGGAATACCACTTGCAACCATTAAACTTATTCTTACTAATCTCGCCAGGGCCGAGACGAGCCGGAGATGGACTCAGGGACATACCTGCGTCATCACCAGGCAAATCTGGCCCCGGGTCGACAGTCAACGGACAAGGAGTATAATCTCCCTAAAAAGAACTGACATCTACAAAGTTATAGGTGTCATCACCGGACACTGCCTTATCGGCAGACACGCGTTCCGAATGATTTCTGCAGAAGCTGTCAGCAAGGTGGGATACCTGAACTTCTTAACTTCTTAAGAAGCACAAAATGGTTCCACGAATAGGGGGCTAAGCCCCCTCGTAGCTGCACAACGGGCCTCCCTGGCCTTCTGTTCTTCTCATTTTTGGGAAGGCTACGATTCTACCTACCTACCTACCTTGTGGGGTGCCAGGGCATAAAGGTATCAAGGGCAATGAAATTGCCGACCAACTTGCAAGAAAAAACTCCAGCGATAAATACATAGGTCTGGAACCATTCTGCGGCGTTCCCGGGTCTAAGATAAATTTCTTCTTAGACAAGTGGGGAGAAATTGCAATACCTGTCCATTTGGAAAAGCGTTCGGGGACTCCGTCAATCTAAACGACTTATACGACCCCTGAACAAACACCTTAGTGATATACTCAAACTCAATAGGGTGGATATCAGAAGACTAGTCAGCTATCTATCAGGACACTGCGGTCTGAGATATCATCTAAGCAAAATTAGCCTTTCGTCTGAAACTGAGTGTCGGCTCTGACTCGAGGACGAAGATACGGCGGACAATATACTGTGTGATTGTGCTGCTCTGTGCCATCTTAGGAAGCGTATCCTTCCCAACGAAGCTATGCCTCATGAGGGGATCACCTTGGCATCTACGAGAAGCATTCTCAACTTCATTATGGAAGTGGAGAGGCTCCTCGGCTAATCGGCTAGCAGGCACAAAACTTTTTATTTTGAGCCAATCAGTCCTCGTTGTTGAATACCGTTAATAGGGTTATTTATAACAGTGGGGATACTCTTTCGGGGTGCTATCTGTTACCGTCCGCATAGCGTCAGGAACATTTTGAATTATCTTTTACCGTTTTTAAACATACCATCCTGTAGTATACTGTCATGAAAAAGCTTCTCGAAATTCTCCGTTCTTTCTTTCTTTGGTGGCGTTACAGCCCATGAAGGACCAGATCCAAGATTGCGTGGGATTTACCTTTCACACAGGTGAAAGGGACCTACAGTTTAATGCCGATTCCGAGCGGCGTGAGTCGAGAAGCTTTTTCATGGAGGGTTTAGCCAGTATCCCGCCGAGGAGGGACATCACGAAATAAACATTCGCTGGCGTTGGTGTTATCGGAATCCGAACATCGGCTACAACTGCCGAACTACAGCCGCTAAAGTAGTCCTCCCACCCAGCATCGAAGAAGTCGGCCCAGCTATTCAGAAGCTGAAGAATAACAAGTGCGCAGGCTCAGATGGCTTGTCATCAGAGCTCTTGAAGGCTGGCGGCGATGTTCTGGTAGGGAGAATGCACCAGATCATCTGCAGAATTTGGGAAGATGAAAACATGCCCGAAGACATGAATACCAGCTCTATTTGCCCCATCCACAAAAAAGGCGATCCTACCTGTTACAAGAACTATACAGGTATATCCCTGTTCAGTGTCGCATACAAGATCCTGTCCAGCGTATTGTGTGAACGTCTAAAGCAATTTTGCACCGCACTAAGCGGTAGCTACCAGTGCGGCGTCCGGCCCGGCAAATCGACTATAGACCAAATTTTCACACAAATTTTTACAAATCCTGGAAAACACAAACGAGTTTCGAATCGATACAGACCACATTTTCATCGATTTCAAAGCCGCATACGACAGCATTCATCGTGAAGGACTGCGATTTTTTAAGCCCTATTTGAGAGAAACAGAATCATGGATTAAATCTCTGCTCTTGGAATATACATAAAGATTCTGAACGTAATTATGTCGTGTACAATCGGTTTTAAAGTAATTAACTCTTCATTTCTCGACAGTGCTGTTTTTGTTCTTTTTTGTTAGCAAACAAATGAGAACTCTTTTAACTTTATTGGTGAACGTGAATCGAGAAATACCAAAGTATGTCAGCACCCAAAGGAAGGACATATTCAACCACAATGTCACTAAGCATATGTACATGTATGTATAGACATACAAATGTAGTACAACTTCATTGCAGACATTTCATTGAAGTAGGACGCCAGGGTTTGGTACGGAAATACGTGACAAGAAAAAATGTATTCTCTGTGTAGACAGCACTGAGTAGACAGTTTTGAAGAAGCGAATCTGTATTTTTGGGTCTAGACACCCACAACAAATTCACCCCCATACCTGGCCGCTCTGTTGAAAATTTTAAATCCTCATTTGTATAATACAATAAGGAGTGACGAGCTTATTAAGGGATTGTGGTGGCCGAGGAGATTTAAAAATCATGATGATTAGTTCCCCATAAAGCTAAGCACCACTGAAACAAATCAGTTAGATACATAATCGCAGACTCATCATATCCAAGAAAAATGTATGAAAAAACCGGCCAAGTGCGAGTCGGACTCGCGCACATGAAAGAGACATTGCATGTTACCTCATCGGTCATCACATTAAATCACATTTTTTGTATGATGACAGATCTTGGTTGGTCTCCATGATGAAATAGATGATCATCAAAGTGTCCATTGAATTCAAATCAAATGTCTTACTTGACAGCAAGGATGTGAAAAGGTGAATAACAATAATGGGAAATATGGGAATAGGTTTGCAGCGAGGAGTAATATATCAAGGACACAATAGGGATCAATGCTTGGAAGTGTTTTATTGGTTGTGGGATATGATCGAAAGTTAATTTCACAACAATGGAGTTTGTTGTTGATTGATATTGTTACGAAATATTCAATCCCATACCGAATAGGGTTCGCACCAGTGGATTGCGATAAACTACAATTGTCTACGTTTTCCCAATTAAAACACACACACTTTTGTTGTTTCACCACAGATCAAATATCTGTGCAGCTTCAACACTTTTCTTTATTATCCAAATTCTATTGAACACTTTAAACTTTATTACACACACAAACTTTTATTGAAAGCTTTTATTTTCCCACTGTTTTATCGATTGATCACACCGACTTGCCACACGCTGTTCAATTCCACAAACTGAATTAATGCCGCGGGCGAGTGTTCGCGCTTATATAGCTCTCGGTCCACCTTCTCGAATGTTCGCCGTCGGAAGTTCCCCTTGGGAAATCTCTCGGATGCTTTGACAATTAGCATTGCGCCGTTGACAGTTGACATCATCGCAATCTCCGCTTCAAGAGAGCTTTCGAACTTCGACAGCGAAATTCGTACTTAACTGTCAGTTTGTGTCTCCGCAACAATATCTTAACCTATCAGGATGAAAAATTGTACGAAAGGGTTAGCAGCAAGGATTAACTTAGCAGTGACACAATGGGGATCATCAAAGCTTAGGGTATTTATTATTGGTTGTTCGTAATTACAGAAAAAAGGGTTGCAGCTAGGATTAATACATCATAGACACAAAAGGGATCAAAGCTGGGAAGTTGGCTACTGGTTGTGGGATATTGTCGACTAACCTTAGGTCAGTATGTGATCAAGGGGAATTTTTTGATGAAAATCATGTCTGTTGTATTGGAGATCCCCTATTCTGTTTTTAGTATTTATCGTTATAGCGGCAACAGAAATACATCATCTGTGAAAATTTCAACTGTCTTACCATCACGGTTCATTAGATACAGCCTGGTGACAGACGGACGGACAGCGAAGTCATAGTGGTAGGGTTCCTTTTTTACCTTTGGGTACGGAACCCTAAAAACACGTCTTTTTTGCTATAGCCACTAAGGAGTTCACACATGTAAATTGTTTGGCAGGGTTTTTTTGCGTTGTATAGAACGATAAATAAAGTTATATTCGATTCACAAAAACTATAACAAAAAAAAAAAAAACTAAAAGTAGCAAGGACCGCTTTGAAGTACTTGAATACGCTACTGTGAAGCCCACCTCCTATGCAAATTCAGGTTTTTTTCCGAGATACAATGAAACCACGAAGCATATTACTCTGCTACCATAGGAAATCTGCTTTAATTCCTCCCTTCCTCTCCTTTCTTTGTGTAACGCGAAATTCGCTTCTCAGAAGAAGATGACACTTTGCGTCTTATTTGATTGGTTGAAGTGTTAGGTTCTAATACAATTATTGAGTTGTTCAACGTTAGTGAACTGTTTTTATAGAGCAATGTTAGGAGTTTGATTTCAGAATTCTGCTACACTTCACTGACTGTATCTGAAATTGTATGGGTCACAATTTTCTCTAGGGACATAACAGCTTCTCAATAAATTCACTGAGCTGGACAGTGAATAACTATTCATCAACATCCTCTTTATTGTTCCCATTGACAAAACAA
Source organism: Eumerus sabulonum (assembly GCA_951905685.1). Taxonomy (NCBI): domain Eukaryota; kingdom Metazoa; phylum Arthropoda; class Insecta; order Diptera; family Syrphidae; genus Eumerus; species Eumerus sabulonum. Next base: position 88,064,530 of record OX645061.1, read on the forward strand.
CATAATCTCTCCTAAGCTGAAGACTAAGAATTCAATCCAACCAATGAGAATAAAATATCTAAGGACACATCTTTTGTTTGCATCTTTTGTTAGCAAATAATAGTTCCAAAGTAATTTCCATTAGGACTTGAGTTTAATTGCTTTGTTTGTTCTTGTGCCTTACAATGTCTCGGGATACCTACATATAGTAGTACAAACTTGGTTTATGTTCCTGAAATCCAATAAGCATTTGAAGTTATGGAAAAGAAATTAATCAATACACGAAGTTTTTCTTGGGGAACTTGATGAAGAAGTCATTTTCTAACCTACAGGGTTAGTTACTCGTGAGAATGACCTATTACCTTTCTTAATAATAGCTCACATAGTTATCTACTTATTAACTTACTTAGATTGCGCTACAGTTCGGGGTGAACCAACAAGCCTCTCCCGCCGGCACGATCTGTGGCCTCCATTGTGGCTTCCATTGCCGCACACCCACTTGGTTTATGCGGTCGTCCTCTGCTGCGTCGTCCTTCGGGGTTGGATTCAGAGACTCTTCGGGCCGGAGCGGTGATGTCCATTCGCTCTACATGGCCCAGCCATCTTTGACGTTGGAACCGTAGACGTATAACTAGGTCGATGGGGCTGTACAGTCCGTACAGGTCTTGGTTGAATCTTCTCCTCCAACCCCCCTCTGTGTTTATAGGACCGAAAATCACACGCAGAATCTTTCTCTCGAAACGACCAAGGATTTCCTCCTCCGCTTTAGACAAAGTCCATGTTTCTGCGCCGTATAACAGGACCGGGATAATTAAGGTCTTATATAAGGTCAACTTGGCCGTACGAGAGAGGGCTCTACTTCTCAATTGCCTCTTGAGCCCAAAGAAGCAGCGGTTGGCAAGAGTAATTCTGTGCTTGATTTCGAAACTGATGTCGTTGATCTAGGTCACTGCGGAGCTGAGGTAAATGATGTCCTTAACTACCTCAAACTTGTATCTGCCAATATGCACGTTCTGTCCAAGATGTCGGTGGTAAATGTCCTTTTTCGATGACAGCAGATATTTAGTCTTGCCCTCATTAACTGCCAAACCAATTTTTGCCGCCTCCATCTCAATACTCGCAAACGCCTCCTTGACTTCGAAACTATCAGTCAGTTCTGCACCTGGCCTGAAGCCACACTGATAAGGACCTATCAGCTTATTTACGAACAGCTTCAGGCGTTCATACAAAACGGCAGCAAAGATCTTGTATGCGACATTAAGGAGACCTATTCCTCTGTAGTTGGCGCAGTCAAGGGGGTCTCCTTTTTTGTGGATCGGGCAAACAATGCTGAGACTCCTTTCCTTGGGCATGCTTTCCTCTGACCATATCTTATAGATGAGCCGGTGTATAGTCCAAACCAGCTCACCCCCAGCTGCTTTGAAGAGCTCAGCAAGCAATCCATCTACGCCAGCAGCTTTATTCGGCTTGACGGAATTCTCTGCGATCTTTGTCATTGAGAAATGGGTCATTCTGCCGTAATACAGTCTGCAGAAGTGGTTTTTCCAAATTCTCAGCATCGACTGCGATTCTAATACTAGGTTTCCGTTCTCATCCTTACAGGCCCCCGTTCGGGCTTTATAGCCTTGAGACATTCGTTTTATCTGTTGATTAAATCTTCGAACGTCGTGCCTGCAGTAGCATCACTCCAAGTTTTCAATCGCACGCTTCTCGTGCTTCTTTTTTTTCTACTTGAGAAGCTTATGTTCCTCCCTTCTTTTAAGCTAGTAGAGCTCACGAGGCGCTCTTGTTTTTTGTGCAGTCAGGCTTTGTATGCCTCCTGCTTTTCAGCATGTATCCTTCTAAACTCGTCATCGAACCAGGTGTTTCGTCGTGGTGGAGCTTTAAGGCCCAACACTTTCGTTGCTGTGCTCTTCAGGGCTTGTTTGTACTGGCTCCATTGCTGCTCTACCGACTGAGTGGAGGATTGAGGTGTATCGGAGAGCTTGAGGGAGACGCGGTTGGGAAAGGCACTGGCGATCTCCGGCGATAGTAGCCTTCCGACGTCATAGCTTGCTGTTCTAACTCTGCTCCGCGGTGTTCGTGTTACGCGTTGACGTAGCTTGGCTACTACAAGATAGTGGTCTGAGTCGATGTTCGCTCCTCAAAAAGTACGAACATCAAGAATAGTGGAGGAGTGTCTGATGTCGATCGCGATGTGATTAATCTGGTTGGTGGTCGATTGATCAAAAGACCGCCAGGTGCCTTTGTGTATATCGAGGTGCGGAAAGCATGTGCTAGCTAAAAGAAGATTTTTCCCCGTGGCGAAGTCGATCAGCCTGTGTCCGTTATCGGATGTGGTGTCATGTAGGCTGTGTTTGCCGATGACTCGTTCAAAGATGCTTTCTTTACCCAACTTAGCGTTAAAATCTCCTAGTATGATAGAAATCATCTTTGATGGAGTCATCCTTATCTTCCGTGGGGGCATGAACACATATGAGGCCGATGTTACAAAATTTTGCCTTGATGCGGATCGTTATAAGGCGTTCACTCACATATTGGAAGCTATGTACTTTATGCCTTAGTCCACCTCTAACAACAACGGTTACGTCCGCTTCATAGCGGTCCAGGGCGTCCGCAAGTTGTTCGGCCGTACGTGGTCTGTTTAGGGACCTGGCATTCCACGTACAGAACCGAAGGTCCTTGTTTGACCGTAGCCCAACCGACACTAATCCTGTTTGGTGGCGCAGGATACTCGCCATTCGGCCTCCTCTGTTAGTAACTTCCCTTGTAAGGAAATTTCCAGATGGTACCACGACGAGGTGGAAGTAGGACCTGACTAACAGATCTGCAAAGTGTTCGGCTGCAGAGGCTCTTACTCGCTTTTGGCCGGGCCAGCATCCGTCGGCAAATGCTACCCCTACGAGGCCTTTGCTATATATCTATGAAAGGTATTGTTGCCGCGGAGCAAAAGAAAAACTAAAAATCGTTCCGGATTACTAGTACTAAATTGGATTTTTATTCACTGATTACACATATTCTCGGCTTGAAGGAAAAAGAAAGAATAGAGAATTGACGACGGAAACCAGGAAAACAAAAGTCTTCACCAACTGGCTGTCAGTTGGCCAGGGATGACCAACTTATCGACGAAGCAGGGCTGTAACACCACTCCCGTCTTTGAGTAATGACTGTCCCAGTCATCGGGAGGCTTGATGTAATGCCAACCGGTCCCTGTGTATAACCAATGGTTGTCCTGAACTGTCTTTTGTTATGCGGTAGAGCACTTCGCCCATTCTCGCAAAGATCTGGTATGCACCTTGCCAGTCATTTTGCAGCTTGGGGCAAAGCCCTTTTCGTCTTTTTGGGGCGTACAGCCAAACGTAATCTCCTTCCTTAAATGGTGCTGCTTTAGCTCTTAGATCGTAGCGGTCCTTCATCCGGCGGGTATACTGCAACAATTGGTCCCGGTTGAAGGAGTATGCCGTTTCTAATCTCTTGATCTTGATCTGGTTACTGCTGTTGTCTCCCCAGTAGCGGTCTGAATAATGGCTTGCGATTGAATCATCGCCGGGTTGGTGACCATTCTCCGGATGAGACGAGGCTGAATGATCGTGCGGGTGGCACCCATGTCGAGGTACCCCATACAGGATACGTCATTGATCTCCGGTGGGTTAACAAGTTGCCGGGGGTGTTGGTCGAGCGGATACAAAACATTTCTATTTGCGAGGCTGTGGTAGATACGGCCGTATATGTATAGCACGGGGATCCAAATATGCGCTTTCGATGTCAAAAATTACAGCCAAGCCCTGCTGTCGTAGGTTGGGAGCACGTTTTAGTTCACTACGTGGTATGTAAGCCACTTTCGCGTTGTCGTCTCGTTGCACGGAGCAAAGTTGTGAATGAATTTGATTTTTCCAATTACATCTTTTTCCGTCTCTGGTTTCGAATTGGTGGGAGCATTGCCGATTTTTGGTGGCAGTTTACGCTCCCCTAAACTGCCTTTGTGTCGTTTCCCGAGTCGTTAGCATAAGTTGTATTTTTAGGAAACTGCACACTCAGCTCTGCAACACGCATCTGTCGACCACTCTGACGGGTGGCGGCCAGATTCGCTTCTGCACGACCTGCTAATGATACCGCACGTTCCAACGACTCAGGTGCGGTGTTTCGCACACGCTGTTCAATGTCAATGTCGAATATACCGTCTATACATTTTTTGCATGTGGTGGGAAATCCGGAAACGCTAAGTCGACCAGACGTTGAAGGTCAGTGGCTAATTCGCTGAAAGACTCTTTCGGTTTTTGAAGTCTTACGCGAATTTAAGTATGCGCCGTTTCTTTCTCAAACTCGTTGCCGAACCTTTGGCGGAAAGCGGCATCCAAACTAATATAATCATCTCTTACGTGTGGAGAAAATGTCTCAAAAAAGGTTAGTGCTGTTCCTCGCAGATATGGAGCCAAGTAGAGCGCTTTTAGGTTCCCCTTCCACTGGTTGACTCTAGCCACGGTTTCAAAATGTAGATAATAGGTGCGCCACGAAACCGTTCCATGAAAAACCCGTGGTTGTACAGCAACACGAGGCATCTGCTCATGGGTCTCGACTTGGTGTAAGCATGGTGAGTCAGGCGGTGATATTGTATTGATTCCCGATTTAAAATTGACATTGGTGGAATGTAAGGCTAAACAAGCTGGTGGGTCTCCTTCTAAAGCTGTATTAGCAGGCTTAGCGTGCGTTGCAAACTGAGGATCTGTAGGAGAAGAGGTATTAGACAACTCTTGTAAACGAGTGTTAAATAACTCATGCTGGGTGTTTTCCACTTTTTCCATTCGGATGGTGATATCGCCGACTGAATGCTGCAGGGTTTCCATCCTTGTTCCTTGGTCGGTAAGGAGTTTGGATTGAACATCTAACTTTTCTAACAACAGCTTAAAATGTTCGTCATACATGTGGAGAGTATTGCGTGAAATAAAATAAAGAAAACTCTGTTGTGGAGTTGTTCAAAACCCCATACCTGGCACCAAATTGTTGCCGCGGAGCAAAAGAAAAATTGAAAATCGCTTCGGATTATTAGTATTAAATTGGATTTTTATTCACTCATTACACATGTTCTCGGCTTGAAGGAAAAAGAAAGAATAAAGAATTGACGACGGAAACCAGGAAAACAAAAGTCTTCGTCAACTGGCTGTCAGTAGAAAAAAAGGTCACGGACGGCCAACTTATCGACGAAGCAGGGCTGTAACAGTACACGTACGTCACTCAAATGTGAGGCTAGTGATATTAAGCCTTAGTTAGCATAATTCACAACCCAAAGGTGCTGACAAAAGTCGGCCGTAAGATGGCTCCGAGGAAAAAAATATTGCAATATCAAAAATAGGACCGCCTAATGGGGCGAATTATTCCGAAGGATTCCTCACTGCTCTTTTATTTAGCTTTTATCAATTAATATCTTATTTGATTTTATTTTACATGTATCCCCACGTTTCAAGATACTCAAAGCTGGAGAAAGAGATTGGCAGGTTGGGCACAGTCGCAAACTGAAGAGGAACACAAACATTTCTTCAATTACCATGAGCTGCACTTTATAAGTTAAACTTAGCGTTACCGTACATATAGTACTATGTGTGCATAACTTAGAGCCCTGCTGCTTTCACGCTTGATTATTTTTTTACGTTTTTCCAAATCCTTTTTATTATTACAGAAACTTCGCAATTAATTTTCGACTCATACTACCTGCCAAAAGATTTCTGAAATGAAAGATGTGTTCATCCTAGACGAAGTCACAACTCAATAAATCCCTGATAGTTGTTAGCACCGCTTGTTAATGAACTCGAAAACTTGCCTGCAATTTCCGAAACCATTCATATGGTAATAACTTCAATATTCGCAGCACCAAGTTCGTTCCCTTACATTGTTGTCATCACTTGTGGAAATTTGCAGTACCTTCATTCATTTCTGCAAAGGATTTGCAAATGCTCCTGAGATCAAATATACAAGAATGACAAAAAACAAGTCGTTCAGGATATATTTGGATAAGTCGCCGTTAGCATGCAAGGAACATTTGCATTTTTGTCATTTTTGTGCACAACGATGTTCTGTATCTACATACTAAATTTTTCGGTGTAGTCATTGCTAGTGCTTCTACAACACCTTATCTCTTTGCCTCTTGGTTTTCATATGCAAATTCCTGTCCTCCGGCATACATTATCATTTTTACAGGCGAAATGTTTATTTTCTGTACGTATGAGCTCAACATGTAGGATGCTTCACTTATATTAGTTAACACGACAAAGTCTCAAATCCAAAGTAGGTCAAACCAGCACGCGCATCCGCTACAATGCACTCGCTGGGTAAACAACAGAGTACGTTGACCAATAACGCTGAATGGCCAATATCATCAACACCACACACCGGATGAGCAATGCTGACCCAACATCGCGAACACCGTCAACACCACACGCCGGATGAACAATGCTGACACCGCACCTGCTGCAGTTGAGGTATCAGGGTATAAATTAGCTTAAGGTAGTCGATAAGTTGTTCAGTTGTTTTTCCTCTTTCATTGTCATTTCATTATTGGTAATAAAGTGGGGGTTCGTCCCAATAAAGTGTAAAAATAGTTTTTTTTGAAAAATAAAGTAAGAAAAACTTTAACTGGCGCCCGAGCAGGGACAGGCAACCGCGGTATACAGTAAAGCCCTCAAGTAGTGCTAGTGCCGCGTAAATTTGAAAAAGTCACACAAGAAAGCCCTCAAGTAGTGCCGCGCAAATTTGAAAGCCCTTAAGTAGTGCTTAGTGCCGTGAGAACATTTAAAAGAAGCCCTTAAGCAGTGCTCAGTGTTCCGCGAAAAACGCGCAGTGTTATTGACGAATCAAAGTTGCCTGTCCCGGAACCCTTAGGTTGCGAAGTCAAAGTGATTCTCGCAACCCGGTTTACCCACGAACAACTGTGACAGTTTACGTGGTTTAATAGTGAAAGTGCCCAAGGAGAAAATAAGGCCCCCGAGTAGCTGTCATCGTCACAACTGGCAGAGGAAAAGGAGGTGGAGGTTCCACCAGCCGCTCCGTGGGATGCATCGTATCTTAGCATTGTAAGCAATTAAGTTTATTCTAGAATTATAATAATTTTTATAGTTGAACATAAATCAAACAAACAATTAAGTTTACTTCAGAATTTCAATAATTTTTATTCAATTAATTATAATAATCAAAACGAATTTAACCTAGCAAAGTGAAAAAGAAACTATTAGAAATCATTACATTATAAGTAAAATTTAGTAAATCAAGTATTCTAGTAGTCAAGTAGTCAATAAATCTGCGATCATGGCTAACCCAAACTTAATAAGACCACCTGTCCTTAACGTTCCAAGTCCTTCCCAATCACCTCCACCCGTAAACGTCGGTGGAGTCATTACGAACGAAGCTTTAGACAATCTTGTAACTGGTATAGTCAACCGCGTCCTAAGAAATGAGGGAAAACAAATAGTTCAATCATTGATAAATCCATACTCGGACCACTTTGTCGGAGTAGACCAAACCATCAACCCTGAACTTCGCCAAAACATCAACGAATTGGATAAAATACCAGATGTAGTTCGCTGTTTGAAAGATTTCACTGGTCAGCCAGGAGAATTTAATTCCTGGAAGAAAAGTGTTGACCGAATCTTACAGCTCTACGACAGTACTAAAGGAACTCCAAGATATTTCGGTATATTGAGCGTCATACGCAACAAGATAGTCGGACAGGCTGACGTAGTGTTGGAATCATACAACACTCCGTTAGACTGGAAATGTATTTCCCGCTGTCTTACAATGCACTACGCCGATAAACGTGACTTATCCACCTTGGAATATCAAATGACTTCCTTGGTCCAAGGAAATCTCACCATTCAAGAATTCTACCATGCCGTATATTCCCACCTGTCCCTTATTTTAAACAAAATCGGTTGTATGGAAATCAGTAACGAATCTCTGTCCATTCTTACGCAAACATATCGCGATAAAGCTCTGGATACTTTCATCAGAGGCCTACGAGGTGACTTACCACGCCTTCTTGGTATAAGGGAACCAACCGATTTACCACAGGCATTGCACTTATGCCTGAAATTAGAGAATCAGAATTTCAGAACCCAATATGCAATTTCCCATCAAGGTCCAGTTCGATCAGCTCAGGTCGCACCTCCACTCCCTCCTCGTAGAAACCTAGACCATCATGGATACCACTCCCCGGCTAAGCCTCCCTTTTACCCTCAATTAGCCCACATACCACATCCTCAGGTCCATCCTAATCAATTTGCACATAGGCAACCATCAGTTAACCCGAACCATCAAGTTAACCGAATCCCATACAACTCATCCTTTCCACCAAGACCTTCAGCACCCAAACCACAACCTAAACCTGAGCCCATGGACATCAGTGTCCAAACGAAAGCAGTCAACTATATGAACAGGCCTCAACCTAACCGCTTCGCAGGGAAAAGACAAGCGCCCTCAACACAGCAAACACAAGTGCCAAATAAATATCAAAGAAACTTTCATATTGAGCCCCAAGCAGATGATTTAACCGGCTATGAGCAAATAGTAGGAAACGAAGATGGAAACCATATCGAACCGCTCACACAATACATGGAATCTTACGAAGAACCAAGAAATGCACAAGAAGAACCTGTCGATTTCACTGACATCCATTTTTTAGGCTAAATTGCTCTTCGCTGCCATATTTCGAAGGCAGAACGAAGAGCGGTAGAATGCTTAAAATACTAATAGACACTGGTTCCAATAAGAACTACATTCGCACCGATCTCGTCCCGAACCCCAAACCAAACGAACAATCCTTCTACGCAAACTCAATTGGTGGTAGTATAAAAATTGATCAGCATACTATCGTAAATCTATTTGGTCTTGAAGATACTAATATAAAATTCTTCCTACTCCCCACACTTAAATCATTTGATGCCATCCTGGGGAATGATAGCCTTAAAGAACTTTCGGCTATAATTCACGCTAGGGACAATTATATGATTATAAAAGATAGGGTAAAAATCAAAATCAGACAACGCGCCTACACGGCAGTAAATAAAGTCGAAATAAATATGGAACATATGAACAATAGTCAAAAAACTAAATTGGAACGTCTGGTCCAACAATTTCCTAACCTATTTACAGAACCCAATGAGAAGCTCACATTTACAACCAATGTGAAAGGCGAAATTCGCACGACATCAGAAACACCGGTCTACTCAAAATTCTACCCATATCCTATGGCATTAAGAAATGAGGTAGACAAGCAGATTGAACAACTGCTTAATGATGGGATCATACGACCATCACGATCCCCATATAACTCACCAATATGGGTAGTGCCTAAAAAGCTCGACTCATCAGGGGAAAAAAAATATCGGATGGTCATCGACTATCGGAAACTGAATTCCATTACAGTTTCAGATAAGTACCCAATACCCCAGATTAATGATGTGTTGTCGCAATTGGGCCAAAATAGTTGGTTCTCGGTAATCGATCTCAAAAGTGGATTTCACCAAATCCCGCTTTGCGAATCGGATATCGAAAAAACAGCCTTTTCCGTGAATAACGGAAAATATGAGTTCACCAGGCTGCCTTTCGGCTTGAAAAATGCTCCCGCCATTTTTCAACGAGCTCTTGACGACATCCTGCGAGAGCACATTGGCGTACGATGTTTCGTCTATATCGATGATATTATCATCATGGGCAAGGATGAAAAGTCACATTTCGATAACCTTCAAAAAGTTTTTCACACATTAGAAAGTGCGAACCTGAAAGTGCAACTAGATAAATGTTCATTCTTCAAGCACGAGGTGGAGTTCTTGGGATTCATCATCTCGGCCAATGGAATTAAAACCAACCCAGCTAAAGTAAAAGCGATTGTGGATTTCCCAACCCCTAAAACACTGAAAGATCTCCGCTCCTTCTTGGGTCTTTCAGGGTATTATCGCCGATTCATTAAAGGATACGCGAATCTGGCGAAACCCCTTACAGCCCTTTTAAGGGGGGAAGGCGGGCGAAATTCAAAGAGTCTATCAAGTAAAACACAGATTCATTTTAACGCTGAAGCTAGTGAAGCATTTAAAAAAATTAAGAATTCATTGGTGTCAGACGATCTACTATTGATTTATCCCGACTTCTCCAAGGAATTCCAACTCACCACCGATGCCTCCAATTATGCTATTGGGGCAGTGTTAGCACAGAATGGCAGACCGATAACATTTATTTCCCGAACGTTAAACAAAACTGAAGAGCATTACGCTACAAATGAACGGGAAATGCTCGCCATCATCTGGGCGTTGAATTCTTTGAGGAACTACCTCTACGGTACAGCTAGAGTTCAAATATTCACGGACCACCAACCCCTTACATACGCTCTGAGTAGCAAAAACAATAATAGCAAATTAAAAAGGTGGAAGGCGATCCTTGAAGAGTATAATCATGAGCTCATATACAAACCGGGAAAAACGAATATAGTGGCGGATGCCCTTTCTAGACCACCTAAGACCCAAATTAATTCCCTAACTGGTACTCAACATAGCAGCGAAAGCTCTGATCACAACCTTATCCCAGCCACCGAAGTTCCAATAAACGTTTTTAAGAACCAGTTGATCATTAAAATAGGCAGTGTATCTAATTATCAATTCAGTATCCCTTTCCCTACATATCACAGACACATTATTACCCAACCTCAATACTCTACAGAAGACTTCATATCTATTTTCAAAAAATATCTAAACCCCACAGTAATTAACGGCCTACAAACTTCAGAAGAAATAATGGGTCGTATACAGGAAATATATCCAGATCATTTCAAAACCCTTAAGATACGCTTCACGCAAAGAACAGTAGAAGATCTCACGAATGTCGCAAGACAAGACGAAGAAATCATAAAAGAGCATAGAAGAGCACATAGGAATGCACGTGAAAACAGGATGCAGTTACTGGAGAAATTCTACTTTCCAAAGATGAATGCCAAAATAAACAACATCATTAAGCAATGCACTACGTGTAAAGAACAGAAGTATGATAGGCATCCAAATAAACCGGAACTAAAAGCAACACCCATCCCTCAATATCCTGGGGAAATCGTTCACATAGACATCTATTCCACCGAACGAAATTATGTACTAACGGCATTGGATAAGTTTTCCAAATATGCTCAAGTCAAGATGCTCAAATCAAAGGCTATAGAAGACATCAGAGAGCCCCTTCGTGAACTTCTCTTCTCATTTGGTGTTCCAAGAATTATAGTAATAGATAACGAAAAATCCTTAAATTCATCATCAATAAATTTCATGGTCGAAGACCAACTCAATATCCAAATCTTCAAAACCCCTCCGTATACCAGCACTGTCAACGGGCAAGTAGAGAGGTTTCACTCTACCTTATCCGAGATAATGCGCTGCATCAAAGCGGATGGTATACAAAGAACATTTCCCGAACTTTTAGATAGAGCAGTCTATGAATATAATTATTCGGTACACTCGACCACAGGTAAGAAGCCACTCGAAGTATTCCTTGGAAGGAACATTAACATCGATCCGGAGAGCTACGAACGAGCCAGGCAGGACAACATAACTAGGCTCAGAAAGAAACAGGAGGCTGATCTAAGTTACTCCAACAAGAATAGACAAGCTATAAAAGAATACAAACCAGGAGAAATTATTTATGTTAAAATTGATAAGCGGCTAGGATCAAAACTATCTTCTCGATATAGGAAGGAAATAGTAAAAGAAAATCATACGAAAACAATAGTAACTGAATCGGGCAAAACCGTCCATAAAAGTAACATTAAAAGTTAATTTCTTTTTTTTTCAGGCTACTCACTTGTTCCTGCATGGCAGAAGTACAAGTATTAGATTACTCCCAATCAAAGATAATATCACTAAATACCGGCACGGCCAAACTTCAGAGCGGAACTTTAAAACTAGTCCATATCCTTGATTTGAAATCATATGAAGAAACAGTTCAAGAACTAAAGCTAAAAGTTACGAAAGATGTGAAAACCGATCACCCCATGTATCCATTCCTAATCCACGAAATTTCCCAAATCCAACTCCTACTCTATAGACTAAAGCCGAAAAGAAAATTTCGTAGATCACTAAATTTTTTGGGTAGCGCATGGAAGTGGATAACTGGTAATCCCGACCATGACGACTACGTTATACTGAAATCTAAAATTAACGGAGCACTAAAAAATGAAAATAATCAAGTAATAATAAATAAATCAACCATAGATCAAATAAACGAATTAACTAACGTAACGAATAATATTTTGAAAAATTTTCAAACAGATCAAAATCTAAAAAACGGTATTGTCACTTACATTAAATATAAATTAGATATTGTAAAAGAGGAAATTATTAATGTAGAATACGCCTTGCAATGGACTAAGGCAGGTATCATAAATTCATTTATATTATCCAATAGCGAAGTAGATCTAATTAAGGAACTTTTTATAAAAAACAATGTACCCTATTTAAATATTGATGAAGCGATGGAATTCGCACAAATAAAAATTGCAGCAAGTAATCAAACACTATTATACATTGTAAGCATACCTAATACAGAACAGTATATTTGTAAAACTAGGCTAATCAAACCTATAAAAAGAGGAGAAATTGTTACTAAGATATTATACGAAAATATACTAATATGTGAAAATAAAATATATGGAATAAAAAGCAAATGTCAATCAAACAATAAGCTAATGATATGTAATAGAGAACAGATTATAGATTTAAGCGAAACCCGTTGTATACCTAACCTACTCAGCAGCCGACCATCCAACTGCACGGAAACCAACAATCAGCACATACCAACCGTAGTGGAAGTCTTCCCCGGCACGTTACTTTTAAACCAATTCAATGGCTCAATTTGGATAGACAGCGACAAGATGAACTTAGACGGCACATTCATCATCCAGTATAATAACGCAACAATCAAGATCAGCGATCAAATATACACTTCCAAGGACTTGTCTAGCGCAAAGCCACTTCCACCTATAGTTCAACCCGACTCAACGCTTAGGAGCTTCGAAGAGTCTCTCACGTTGCAATCTATGAGACAACTTCATGTGAACAACACCGAGCATATTAAGTTAATTGAAGAAGAGTATCGAAGAAGTTCCCTAATCAATATTGGACAAACAGTAATTATACTCAGTCTTCTACTAATAGTTATCTTCGCCAGATGCCACAGAAACAATGCTGTAAACTTTACCGAGACAATCGAGTTGGTCGATACGCCAATAAAAACGACAACCAGCCCCAAAAGCCCCATCGTAAAATCGCCACTAGAAACAACCAGGATCAGCCAGATCCCATTTTTCTGAGAACGAGGACCTTCTCACTTAAGGAGGGAAGAGTTAACACGACAAAGTCTCAAATCCAAAGTAGGTCAAACCAGCACGCGCATCCGCTACAATGCACTCGCTGGGTAAACAACAGAGTACGTTGACCAATAACGCTGAATGGCCAATATCATCAACACCACACACCGGATGAGCAATGCTGACCCAACATCGCGAACACCGTCAACACCACACGCCGGATGAACAATGCTGACACCGCACCTGCTGCAGTTGAGGTATCAGGGTATAAATTAGCTTAAGGTAGTCGATAAGTTGTTCAGTTGTTTTTCCTCTTTCATTGTCATTTCATTATTGGTAATAAAGTGGGGGTTCGTCCCAATAAAGTGTAAAAATAGTTTTTTTTGAAAAATAAAGTAAGAAAAACTTTAACTTATTTAGATCTTATTGTGTAGTCCATGTGAAAGGGGAGAAAGAATTTTTGAGACTGAAGACACGATACAATTTCTGGATCATTGATACTCACGTGAAGGTAAAAGAAGGGGCTAATTAAAAATATTGCAAGGTTACGAATAAATGGAATATGAAAACCAGTAACATAAGGCAAATTGCAAGAAGGCTTTAATATGCTATAAAATTCCACTTGTGTTGATACACATATGCAGATGTGCTTTAAGTGATATGGAAGGGAACTTAACAGTAAGCGCAAGGAGTATAACAAAAGAACACAATATTTGTATGAACATTGATGTTCATTTACTTAAGAATTAACTTAAGATGGTTAATACTTATAATGAAACCTCGTACAATTTATCTACATATACATGTGTATATTTGTTGGTGGCTAATCTTATCAGAACTGATTCGTGTTATCGCCAGTTCTGTTCGTATATTTTACGTACTTGATAACGATGTGGCCAGTCGTAAATAACATGCTATTGATACACATATATCCGGGTCGAACTCAATGTTCGAATCCGTCATTATTACTCGCTATAAAGCCGGATGGTGAAGGACTAGCAAAGGCCTCGTAGGGGTAGCATCTGCCGACGGATGCTGGCCCGACAAAAAGCTGGTAAGAGCCTCTGCAGCCGAACATCTTGCAGCTCTGCTAGTCAGGTCCTACTTCCACCTCCTCGTGGTGCCATCTGGAAATTTCCTCTAAAGGGAAATTACTGACGGAAAAGGCCGAATGGCGAGTTACCTGCGCCACCAAACAGGATAAGTGTCGGTTGGGCTATGGTCTAGCGAACCATAACCGTAAAACCACTAATTGCTCAGAAACAAAAAACAGCCTCGGATAGTAAAACGGAACGGATCTATGTTGACGACCCTATACGAAAACAAAAAACAAACAAGGACCATCGGTTCTATCCCTAAACAGACCACGTGCGGCCGAACAACTTGCGGACGCCGTAGACCGCTATAAAGCGGACATAACCGCCATCCAGGAAATGCGATGGAATGGACCGGGTAAAAAGCGGATGAAAAACTGTGACATTTACTACGGTGACTATGTGACTGTTTTGTGTGAACGCCTGAAGCCATTCGTAAACAAGCTGATAGGTCCTTATCAGTGTGGCTTCAGGCCAGGGAAGTCCACCATCGATCAAATCTTCACACTACGGCAGATTCTGGAGAAAACCAATGAATTTCAAGTCGATACGCATTATCTATTCGTCGACTTCAAGGCCGCATACGACAGCGTAATTAGAGACGAGCTATATAACGCCATGTTTATTTTTGACATCCCTGCTAAGCTCGTCAGACTATGCAGGATAACCCTGGAAAACGCTCGCTGCTCCATCCGAATCGGTGCAGAACTGACCGATAGTTTCGAAGTCAAGAAAGGATTTAGACAGGGCGAGGCGTTGTCGTGTGATTTTTATAACATCATATTAGAAACGATTGTGCAAAAATCACAGGCCAATACAAGAGGCACAATCTATTTCAAATCCTCGCAACTCCTTGCATACGCCGACGACATTGACATAATAGGTAGATCGCAGCGAGATGTCAATGCGAGCATTGAGATGGAGGCGGCAAAAATTGGTTTGGCAGTTAATGAGGCCAAGACTAAATACCTGCTGTCATCGAAAAAGGACAGTTACCACCGACGTCTTGGACAGAACGTGCATATTGGCAGATATAAGTTCGAGGTGGTTAAGGACTTCATATAACTCGGCTCCGCAGTGAATTGGAACAACGACACCAGTTTCGAAATCAAGCGCAGAATTACTCTTGCCAACCGCTGCTTCTTTGGGCTCAAGAGGCTACTGAGAAGTAGAGCCCTCTCTCGTACGACCAAGTCGACCATATATAAGACCTTAATTATCCCGGTCCTGTTATACGGCACAGAAACATGGACTTTATCTAAAGCGGATGAGGAAATCCTTGGTCGTTTCGAGAGAAAGATTCTGCGTTCGATTTTCGGTCCCATAAACACAGAGGAGGGTTGGAGGAGAAGATTCAATCACGAACTGTACGGGTTGTACAGCGACATGAATCTGGTCAGGCGTATACGGATCCAACGCCTAAGATGGCTAGGCCATGTAGAGCCACACCACAGCTCCAGCCCGTAGAGTCTTTGAATCCAACCCCGATGGACGAAGAAATAGAGGACGGCCGCACCTAAGTTGGCGCGCACAGGTGGAAAGGGACCTCAACCAACTGGGCGTGCGGCATTGGAAAAGACTAGCGAAAGATCGTGCTACGTGGAGACGCATGTTGGTTGAGGCCCAGGTTCACCCCGAACTGTAGCGCCCGTTAAGTAAGTAAGTAAAGCCGGAAAGTTGATTTTGACATAAGTCGGCCGTAGAGGCAACTACCGTTTTCGAAGAAACTAAATTCTGAAGATGGTGGAAGATAATGACCAAGTCCTGAGTGCCGCATCATCATGTTAAGCTGATGGGCCCTACCACAACCACTGGGGATTGTTAAGGGCATCGTTCACTGGCCAGCTCGAATGCAGGAAAGCCAAGACTGAAGGGAATAGATCACTTAAATTAAATTCAAACGTAGACAGGAATGAGAGTCGATTGAAACAGCTGGAATATACTTCTACGAACCTAATTGGCACATCGTCCATTTCTGAGTTCTACTAGTAGGCTACTGACTGGACTCTCCTAGTGTTTAAAAGTGTCACCGCCCTGATATTCAAGAAGGCATACAAAGGGTGTATTTCAAGTATACAACTTGAAGCCAATGTCAATGTGTATGATATCATCTTTATCCAACAGACAATTTTATACACTAATGGCATAAATATGATTTGGGGCATATTAATGAAGCGCAATCGTGAAGATAAATGTTCAACAACTTTGTCGAACAGGAAGGGTACGCTGTGACCGCCTATGCAGATGACATTGCTATTGCCGTGACAGGTAAATTTTCCAACACTCTACGCGACCTTATGAGTGAATTATATACAGTAGAAACCTGGACGCAGTACTGTGGACTTGGGGTGAACCCTAAGAAGACCGATCTAGTACTGTTTACTAACAAATATAAAATTCCGCCCCTCAGCGCACCGAGGCTGGGTGGAACCCAACTAACAACCAAAGTGCAGGCTAAATATCTAGGCCTAGTCCTTGACAGGAGGCTGAATTGGAAACCCAATATTCTTGATCGCGTCAAGAAAGCAACTGCTGCCCTCTCCAGTTGTAAGAAAGTGGTGGGCAGGAAGTGGGGTCTCCAACCAATCATTATGCACTGGCCCTACACAGGCCCATCCTCCTGTATGGCGTTGTAGTCTGGTGGACTGCTCTGGACAAGGCAGTCAATCGAAGCCTTCCGGGGAAGGTACAAAAATCGGCCAGCTTATACATAAGCGGAGTGATCAGATCAACCCCCACGGAGGCCCTAAGCATTATATTACCTGTTCCACCTTTGAACCTTTTCACCAAGCAAGTTGCTGCCTGTGCGTCCCTAAGGAGCTTTAGAAAATGGCCCACATCTCAAAAAGGCCATACTACCATTCTAAAGCACTTCAAAGTACCCATGGACACGGACTACATCATCCCGCAGAATGTGTTAACTAGGAAGCTTTAGAAAATGGCCCACATCTCAAAAAGGCCATACAACCATTCTTAAACACTTCAAAGTACCCATGGACACGGACTACATCATCCCGCAGAATGTGTTAACTAGGAACTTCGAAGTTGTCGTTCCATCCAGGGAGGAATGGGCTGAAGGGAAAGTAATACCAAAAGACTCGATCTCTAGTGAGGTCTTCCACAAGGAACTTAACCTCAACCTATCTTTCAGACTCCCAAATAACTGCAGTGTGTATCAGGCAGAGGCCCTTGCATGGCTCGGGATCAATTTAATATCCGATAAGGATATTATCATTTGCACGGACAGCCAAGCTGCGATAAAGTCCCTGGCAGCGGTAGCTCTGATGAGATGGCTGAACAGTTCAATATTAAAATACTGTGGGTTCCCGGGCATATGGATATACCAGGAAACTGCGTGGCCAACGAACTCGCAAAATTAGGGTCAAGCACACTCAGCCTACCTAGCCTCGGGTACATAGATACACCAATAAGTACGGTAAAGTACATGATACAACTTCAAACCATAGCAATATTGGCTTTATTACCAAACAATTGTGGCCTAAGTTAAGCCTAGGTTGAACTAGGGACCTAGTCGCAACCAAAAGGGCAACTTTAAGTACTCTAGTGGGTGTCATTCCAGGTCACTGCATCATCGGAAAACACGCCGCCAGTTAGGGCTACCATCCAATGACTTCTGTCGCGGCCGCATGGACGAGGAGGAGGAGGAATCGACACACCACCTCCTCTACTCATGTCCCTCTTTTGCGAATCGCAGCGGGATCTACCTCGGCGCGCCTTTTTTTGACAATCTAAGTGAGCTAGCAAACCAAAAGATAGCTCAACTCCATCGCTTCATTAGAAGCATCGGTTGGTTCTCAGGTGGCGGATCAAGGTAACTTGATCCAGGTGGAATCACAATGGGCCGACTTCGGCCTACGTGTGGCTTATGCTTACCACATTAACCTAACCTAACCTAACCTTGTCGAGCAACTGGGGCCGTGTATCAGCAATAAGACGACGAATGTTGACTTCCAAATCGTCCAACGTCTCTAGTTTATCTGAATGAATTCACATAACCCCAAAGAAAGTCATCTAAAGATGTGAGATCATAAGATCGTGGCGGCCGGTTCACAGGACCATGACGCGAAATTATGGGCCCAGTGCGCGCCTTGTAGCATGTTGAGCATTCTTTTTGAAACTAAAGCTCGGTCAATACCATTCAACTGAGAAACGAAGGAGTCAGAAATCATGTTTCTATAGCGCTCTCGACTGACGGTAACATTCTGGCCGGCATCGTCCTTAAAGAAATATGGGCCGTTGATTCCGCCAGTCCAAAAAGCACAGCAAACAGGGAGTTTTGATGGTTATAAGGGCATTTCGGAAATGTTGCTTGTTTGCATATCCATTTAATCAAAAATGGGCCTCAACGGACAATAAAATCTTACGCCGAAAACGAGGATCAAGATGAATCATGTTTTCGGCCCATTGATCGAATCTTCGAAGCATATAACCGTCACGTGGTTCCAATTCTTGCACAAACTGGATCTAATAAGCCTTTAAGCTAAGATCCTTCCGTAAAATCTTCCAGAAAGTAGATGGGTATCCTCGTTGAAAATTGCTCACCTTGCCGTGGTACGAAGGCTTTGTACAGGTAATGACTCCGGAGAAACCATCTCTAGACAAAGCCGAACCCAAGAAGCAATTACGGACCCTTCATTCGTACCCATCCCTCTCCTATCTCCAAGGTGGAACATCATACGCCGATGAATGCATGTCTAAGAGGGTGCTTATGCGAACTTCGGATACTGGACGGCCTCCAATTTCAATAAAGCCTTCCTACAGTGTCTCGGACTCCGTTGTGGGTGACCGTACTCTCGTGTGAAATCGTGGGACCAATATTTCTACACAAACAAAATCTAAAGAGAGTGATGACTATCAAATATTATCGTCCACTAGGGCCTATGAGTCCTCAGCACCTTAACAAATAGGAGCTATGTCGATATCCTGTGCCGACATTGAAACCGGATGGAAAGCAGAAGGCATGCCTATCTTTTTACTCTCCGATTCCGACACCACACTCGGTGATGATTCTTTGGGTATGCTCTCAGATGAACTCCCATGTATGGCAGGAAACCAAACCACCAAGCCTGTAGAGAATAAGTCTGTACCATTTTGTGGTTTGTTCAAAATAACGTCGTCCGAGCGCTGCTCGGCTGCAATAAATCAGGGCAAGACTAGGTATGATGCCCCTGCCACCAAGTGTCCGGAACTGAAATGAGATCGTTCCACCGACAACACCTCGTCGTATTCGGCTGTCAAACGCAACAAGACCGGCAACCCCCAAGTCGACAAAGAGAGCTACAGCAGCAGTGTAGCTAGGAAAATACGACTCGGATTAAGAGTGGACTTGATGTCATACAGATGGAAGAAGACGCCTTCCCGAAACCACACATCATACGGGGCTACTTCCCACAGAGCATAGCCCATCACCAAGGTGTTGACGACGCTGAACTCACAAAATGATAGCCTCCATGCATAGCACTGGCGAGTTATTCAGAGCACGCCAGAAGAGGAGAAAGATCTACTGCATCTGTTTCTGGCAATTAGTGACAGGTCATTGGACCGACTGTTTGAAACTAGGTGCAAAGTGGCTCATCGTTTTGGTAATGTCAAAGTCATCATGTAAAGCCGTGAAAAAACATCAGTTGATGTACGAATAGTTTCTGCAAAAATCAAGCAACCCACGGCCAGCAGTGCGTTTGTCGCGCCTACTCTTAAAACAGAGACACCAAAATGTGGCAACCCGAAGACCACTGCCACATCTGGGTCGACGATCACTAAGGGTCGTCCAAATACAACTACAAATCCTCCGAACGAAGAACCCGTCCTACCGTCGCAAGAAATGAGTGGTCTACTTGTGCTGCAGAGCAACCTTCACCATGCAAAAGGTGCCTCAGGCAACTTTAGCCTACGATTCCATCGCGGTGAAATCACATTGGGACACATCCAGGAATCGTGGGTTCATAAAGGTCAGATTATGGGATTCCAAAACAGGTTGCGTAAGCTAATTTACGCTATTGGTGAATCCCCTCCTAGAGTCGCATGTTCTTTCGGTTCTAATATACATTTTCACCCCATTACAGAGTTTATAACAAGAGACCTGGCAGCCGTTAGCGTGTGGAAGTCTCCATTGACGGAGGAGTAAGGGAGATCGTGTGCGCCTCAGCCTACTTCCCAGGAGACGGCCACCAAATTCCACCTACTGAGATACAAATGGCGCAAACGACATCTTGTCGTCGGATACGATACCAATGCGCACCACTTGGAATGGGGCAGCATCAATCCCAACAAACGAGGTTAGTCACTGTTTCAATATTTACTTAGTAGTTTTCGCACCGTTGCCAATAGAGGAAACAAGCCTACTTTTATAAACTCAATTAGAGAAGACCTCACATTCTCTAGCCCCTTTGTTTCAAATATAATTTGTGTCGCAAGTGAGCTTTAAGAGCAAACGCATCGATCTATAGTCTCCCTTTTGCTAATCAGTTTCCTATAAAACTCACACACATTACCACACACCTTCAATTTCGACAAGAGATTTGAGTAATTGATCCCAAATCGCATAGCTCGGGAAACCAGTGATCCCTTGCTTAACGTCAAAGGCCCTAGGTGGTAAACGGATGGCTCCAAGATGGTTTGACATGATGTAGAGACATTCTCAACTTCATTAAGGAACCTACTCGTCTAATCAGCTAGTAGGCACAATAGATCTATAAAGGTCGCAGTACCCCATGCTATTTGTAAGCACAAGTCTCTTAAGCCCGTTAATCTCAACGACTCATACGACCCCTGAGGAAACACTCTAGTGACACACTCAAACTCAATAGGGTGGATATCAGAAGACTAGTCAGCTACCTCAGAGGGCACTGCGGTCTGAGATATCATTTAAACAAAATTAGCCTCTCATCCGAAACTGAGTGTCGGCTCTGTCTCGAGGACGAAGAGACGGCAGAACACATACTATGTGAGTGTGCTG
The DNA here is from genome assembly GCA_951905685.1 of Eumerus sabulonum. NCBI lineage: Eukaryota > Metazoa > Arthropoda > Insecta > Diptera > Syrphidae > Eumerus > Eumerus sabulonum. The sequence goes on from OX645061.1 coordinate 88,085,906, forward strand.
CTCTCTGCGATCTTAGGAGGCGTATACTTCTCAGTGAAGCTATGACTCCTGAGGGGATCACCTAGGCTCCTACGAGAAGCATTCTCAACTTCATTATAGAAGTGGAGAAGCTCCTCGGCTAATCGGCTAGCAGGCACAATAGGACGTGGCCCATGTCATAGCCTCTCTTGGCCAACATGTGTGAATTGTTAATGAAATTACAAGAGAGTTAGAGTAAGAGATGGTACGCGGGTGGGACAAAGTCGCCTGATCACTGCGGCAACGAGTGGGCCTATTGTGATGTCCCCACATACAGTTCACTCAAGAATCCAGAGTTAGTGATAAAGGTAGGTAGGTAGGTAAGACCGTAGCTTTCCTAGAGATGGGAAGAACACACATAGGCCAGGGAGGTCTGTTGTGTAGCTACGAGGGGGCTTAGCCCCCTATTCGTGGAACCATTTTGTGGTTCTTAAGAAATTAAGAAGATCAGATATCCCTACTTGCTGAACTTCGGTCAGATCGTTAAGGAGGTATGATCCTAGGTATCGTTTCCTGATTGTGCAGAATGCCGGGCAGGCGCAGAGGAGGTGATGGATGGATTCGACCTCTTCCTCGTCTAGACAGCTCCTACAAAAATCATTCGGAGTGATACCTAGTTTTTGCGCGTGACTGCCAATAAGGCAGTGTCCTGTGATGACACCTATGACTTTATAGATGGCAGTTCTATTTAGGGAGATAATACTCCTAGTCCGTTGACTATCGAGCCGGGGCCAGATTTGCCTGGTGATGAGGCAGGTGTGTCTCTGAGTCCATCTCCGGTTCGTCTCGGCCCTGGCGAGGGTAGTGAGATTGTGTTTAATGGTTGCGAAGGGTATACTGAACTGTTCAGCCATCTCGTTAAGAGATAGGCGACAGTCGAGGCTAGTTTTTGATGTGTACACATAGGACTCCAGCGACTTTAAGGCTGCTTGGCTATCCGTGAGAATGCGTATATCCGTGGTGGATATCACATTCCACTTCAGCCAGGACAGAGCCTCTTTTATTGCCAACAGTTCCGCCTGGAAAACGCTACAGTGATTAGGTAGTTTTAGAGCTTTCTTTAGCTTAGCTTTCTTTAGCAGTTTCGTCTGTCCGGGTAGAACGTTGTAAAGTTTTTTTCCAATACTGTGGTGGGTTCTGTGAGGTCTAGGTTTTTTGCCGTGGTTGACCTGTTAATCAGGATCGAGGAGTGGCCAATGACGTAGCTCTTCCAGTTCGAGCTGGCTTTAAGTCTAATGGCCGTTTGTGTGGCAATTAGCTTGCCGAAAATATCGAGTGGTGTAAGGTCGAGTATCGTGTTAAGTGCAGCCGTTGGGTGGACCTGAGGACCCCGGTAATGCATAAACACGCCAGCCTTTGTACCTTCTCGTATTGTTTGAGGTACGTTGTCTTGTCCAGTGCTGTCCACCAGACAGTCGCTCCATACATTATTATGGGTCTAACGACCGTGGTGTAGAGCCATAGAGTAATCTTGGGATTGAACCCCCATTTTTTCCCTGTGGCATTCTTGCATGTAAAGAGAGCTATTGTTGCTTTTTTTGCTCTTTCGATTGTGTTGCTTTTCCAGGTTAATTTCCTATCCAGTATGATGCCAAGGAATTTGGCACTGGAGGAGTAGTTTAATCTGGTACCAAGCAAAGTGATAGGGCAGTATTCCGGGATTTTATGCTTTTTGGTGAATAGCACGAGCTCCGTTTTCTGGGGATTAACCCTGAGCCCTTTGCTATGCGCCCATTTGCAAAGAATTGAGAATGCCGTTTGCATACGGTCATTCAGTGTCGATAGGTATTTACCTGAGATTGAAATGGCAACGTCATCAGCGTAGGCAATAACGTCCAAGCCTTCTTCCTCCAGTTTGAGTAGTAGTTCATTTATAACTACATTCCAGAGAAGAGGTGAGAGAACCCCTCCTTGCGTGGTTCCTCTGGTAACCACTCTGGTGATTGCCTGGCTTCCCCATTTCGAGTGAATCTTGCGTGTTGATAGTAGCTCGCTGATCCACTCTATGAGAGTCTTCTCCACCTTTAGCTTTTCTAACCCTTCTGTTATTGCTTCCGGAGTGACGTTGTCTAGGAAGGCTGTTATAGTGTATTCTTTGAGATGGATTGATCTTTCGATTTTCCTCACTAGGGTGTGCAAGGCTGTTTCGATAGATCTACCCTTAACGTAGGCATGCTGTGCCTTAGAAATAAGGAGCGGATCCAAGTTATGGCGTAAATATAGGTCTACCATCCTTTCCAAGGTTTTTAGTGCAAAGGATGATAGACATATAGGCCTTAGATCCTTGGGGGAAGTGTGAGAGTTTCTTCCGGCCTTAGGAATGAAAAGCACCTTTGCGCACTTCCACATGTCTGGAATGTGACTCCAAGCTAGGCATCCTTTGGAGATTATCTCTAGCCATGGTCCATGGTCTAGTCCATTCCATGGTTTGTGTAAGTTCGATAGGGTAAATTCCATCCGGACCTGGCGATTTATAGGGCTTGCAACTTTTTAGCGCCCATATTATTTTCTCTCTGGAGATGATGTGTTCGAAATTTCCCATTATTACGGATGAAAAGTAGGTTCCTCGCGGTTGCGATGAGTCCTGCGATTCATGGCATTCTGGGAAGTGCGTATTGAGAAGAAGGTTTAAAGTTTCTTCTTCAGATGTTGTCCAGACTCCGTTTGCTATAAGGTAGCTTGGGAATTGTGGATCTTTCGAGAGTATTTTCCTCAATCTGTAGGCGTCTGAAATTTTTTCCATATTGTTACAGAAAAGTTTCCAGGATAGCCTTTGTTCTTTCCTCAGAGTTCGTTTGTAAGTTCTGAGTGAAGCTTTATATAGGCTCCAGTCACTATCGTTTCTAGTACTCTTTGCTTTGTTAAAGAGTTTCCGACAGTTTTTACGGAGCTTGCCTAGGTTTGCGTTCCACCACGAGGGATAAGAGTTTTTCTTCGATTTGTGGCTTACGTAGCTATTGACCCGTGCGTTGCCCAAGGTAGTTGTTATAATATCAACCATATTATCTATATCTACCGTGGACCGCGGGTGATCAGGGGTCCTGCTTACTACAGAGTTGCCAACAAGGGTTCTATAGCGCTCCCAATCAATTCTTCTGGGGTTACATGATGAGTCGATTGGGGTTGGGACCGTGAAGGCTAAGTTGTACACCAAGTAGCGGTGGTCTGAGAAGGAGTGTTCCTCAGAAACCTTCCATTCTCTTATTTTGTCAATGAGAGAGGGAGATGCTACAGTTATGTCTAGTACCGCCCTTCGTTTTTTTGTAACAAAAGTGGTTGTATGACCCTTATTGCATATATTAAGGTCAGAGGTAAGAATAAATTCAATAAGCCACTCACCTCTTTCATTTATGTCGCTGCTGCCCCATAGGGTGTGATGCGCATTCGCATCAGCCCCAATGAGGAGCCCAGCTTGGTGGTTTGACGAGTCCCTCACCAGTCTTTTTAACTCGTCCAATGGGATGGACTCTTCTTGCGCCATGTAGGTAGAGGCTATCCATAGCTTGTTCCCGGGTGATTCTAAGGCAATCACTGTGGTGTCTGGGGAACTGTAATTAGGAAGAAGGTAAGCGTTTATGGATTTCTTTGCGAGTATGCAAGTCCGGGGCTTATCTTCTTTTTGTGATGTAAATATGTTGTAGGCTGGGTTTCTCAATCCACGAACCTTGTGTTCATGAACCCAAGGTTCTTGGATTAAGGCTATGTCCTCTTCTCCTTTGGCCAGCCTGAGGAGAAGATTAGCGGTAGCCGCTTTCGAGTGATGGAGGTCAATCTGAATTAACCTCAGCATCATGGCTGTTATCAATTCGATTGACCTCCACCACGGTGGTGTCGATGTCTTCTAGATTAAGGTCCAGAAGATCGTCTTCCATCGGCGAGCTAGTTGAATAGTCATCGCTTCCGGAGTCGAGCAGCGATTCCTGGTCCTTGTTGACCAGGGATGTTGCTGTGATTTCAGCTTCAATCGGCGCAGGGCCCTTGCTCCTCGAGGGGATGGGGGGTTCCTGCTCCATTGAGCTGTCTTTATTAACCTCGGTGTTGGTCATGGTTTCGTTGCCGGATGGTGGCATTTCCTCATCCTTTTTATATATGTTAAGTTTGATTTTCTTGAAACCAAACCTGATGTAGTGGTCACATTGGGCCAGAGCTTCCAGGACTTCACTGTTCAGCACAAGGATTGCCTGTCTAGATCGGTCCTTTGGTTCCTTAAGCTTCGCGACCCTCCAGTCTCTTGTTGGGAGATTGGGATTACAGGGGTTGATAGTCTCAAGAATTTCGAGGGGGTTGTCTGGTGCCAGCGGGATCCAGCATCTAGCTCTCGGTCGTTTCGGGAGACGACCTTGAGCCTGGCTCCCTCCCATATTTCCCCCATTTCGGAAACTGTGGCCTTTAAATGATAAACCGATCTTTCATCGGCACAGCTTATCAGTTTGACCCTGCCTTGATACCATCCGGCGTCATCACAGATGGGCGGAGGTCCAGGGTTCTTTCTCATAATTTTGAGGAAGTTTGCCGATAGTGCATGGTCGACGTCCTTCCATTTCTCAGTCGTCATTTTTCCGTCCGGGTCGCTATCATCAATGATAGCTACCGTCAGGCACTCCCTCGCAACCTCACCGAAAGGCTTTGATAGCTTGGCCAGTGCTCCCAGCCTAGCCTTCTTAGCCTCCCGCTTTGGTTCCTCGGGGGACGATCTGGGCCTCTTGGCTTTTACGTTTTCCTGGGCCAGGATTCCTGTCGCCCAGGCTACCGACTCTTTTTCTTTTTCAGTCAGGTCGGTATTATGGTCCCATCGTTTTATGATTCTTAAGGCCGTCTTCCGGTCTTTATAGGCCTTGGACGATGGGTTATATTTCCTGTTGTCAGCTTTACTTGCCGACAACTCATCGGAGCGGTTTGTCGATTCTCCGATTGGAGTCTTTGCCGCTTTTGATGTAGAGGGGATTACATCCCCTTCCGGTTTCTTATGAGATCCGGACTCATTGTTATTTTTATTATTTATATTGTACATTTTGTACCCACGAGTTGCGGAGAAATATATGTCCACCTGGGCAGAGATCCGCAATACCCAGGTAAGGCTAGATGATCCGGAGGGCGCCAGGTATCCGGATACACCGTTTGCGACTGAGCTATTTTTGGTCTGGGCTCTCAGCCTGGTCGACATCTCGGCACGGTTCGATTAACACCTTATGTCCAGCCCAGGGGATGGGGATTGGATATTCAGGATAGGAGTGTGATAGGATAAGTGGAGTGGGATGGGACTTGGGTTGGTGAAAAGGGGATGACGGGGACGGTTATCCTTTGGTGAAAAGCCCCCACACCACGACAAGGTAGATAATCAGGTGGGAGTAGCGATAAAACTTAGTATGCTTTTGAGTGAGCTAGCATTTCTTCTGCTTCAAGATAATACTTTCCTAAGTGACGATGACGTGTACTGACAAGGCAGTTACAGTGGCATAGTATGTGCTCTGCTGTTTCTTTGTCTTTAGCACACATTCTGCATGTGTCATCTTGTATGATGCCCATCGTTTTGAGGTGTTTGTTGACTGGGTAGTGTCCAGTAAGGAAACCTGTGACTTAGCGAATCTGACTCCTCGAAAGCATGAAGAGTTGTTTCGTTCTTCTGAGAGATGTAGTTGGAAGGAACAACTTGGCTTGTCTGCTACCTTTCCTTTGTAAGCAGTAGTGATCTGTCGTGTTCCTTAACCAATTGTTTATGCAGCATTTGATGGTGCTGATGGGTATGCCGCAGAAAGGCCGTGGCATCATAAATGGTGATGCAGAGCCTTTCCTTGCTAGTAGATCCGCCTTTTCGTTGCCTGTATGGCCGCTGTGTCCAGGTTTCCAAATGAGATGAACTTTGTTTGTGCTGGCCAGCTGGTGAAGTAGCTGTAGGCAGTCCCAAACCAGTTTGGAGGTGATTTCATAGCTCTTTAAGGCTAGAAGTGCAGCCTTGCTGTCAGAGAGAATGTAAATGTATTTGTTAAGTATATTTCTGTGCCTGAGGGCGCCGTGGCGCAGTGGTTAGTGTGTTGGACTCTAACGCACGATGAGCGAGTTCGAATCCTGATAATAACGACGCCATCGAATGTTTATTTCGCGGCGTCCCTCCTCGGAGGGCTACTGCAAAAACCCTCTGTGGTATACTTGCCCTGAAAAAGCTTCTCGACTCACGCCGTTCGGAATTGGCATTAAACTGTAGGTCCCTTTCACTTGTGTCAAAAATAAATCACACACAACATGGGTGTTTGAGAGAAGCTTGACTCTGGTCCTTCATGGGCTGTAACGCCACCAAAGAAGAAGATGTTTCTGTTTATATTTTCTCTGAGGCAGAGCTCTATAGCAAATATCTATGCTTGAAAGACGGAGTTATATCTGTCCATGGTGAACATGTGCCTGTATTTGCTCCGTATACTCCAGCCCCAACGCCTTCGTTCGTTTTGGAGCCATCTGTGTACCACACGTAGGATCTACGATTGAAGGAGGGTCTATCCTGTTCCCAGTTTTGTCGATTGGGGAATGCGACCTTGTAGTTTTGGCTGACGTTGTATGTGGGGAGGCAGTTGTCTGTGAGAGATATCTTTAGGATTTCATGCCTGTTAATTTCGGTAAGGATATCAGGGTGAAAGAGCCTACGGTTAGAGTTATCCTTCACGATCAGTCTATGGGCTTCTTTCTTCAGTTGGAGGTGAAGAGGTGGCAGGTCTGTGATGACTTCTAGTGCTGCTGTGGGGGTTGTTTCATGGCCCCGGTGATACAGATGCAAGCTAGTCTTTGCAATTCGTTGAGCTCGGCTTTCACTGTTGCTTGTTTTGTCTTGTGCCACCAGACGGGCGCAGCATATGTCAGAATTGGTCTGGTGATTGCTGTATATAGCCAGCGGGTCATTTTGGGGTTTGTGCCCCAGTTTTTTTTTAGTGAGACTTTTGCTGGTCCATAAAGAGATCCTGGCTTTCTCATTGGTCTTTGTAACGTGAGAGCTATAAGTGAGCTTTTCGTCTAGAGTTATCCCTAGATATCTGACCTCTTTTGAGTACTCTATCGCATCGCCAAAGAGGGTAGTTTTGGTAAGTTTGTGCCTATACCTTTAGTGCCTGTACCTTTAGTGCAAACTTTATGCACCAGTTTGCAACAAAGTTTAGTGCCCGTTGGAGGAGTTCCGAGACTGCGTTTTCGAATTTGCTTCTAACCAGGATCACTATGTCTTCAGCATAGCCTTGCACACAGGAACCATTGTTGCTGAGTATGTTAATAGTTCATTTACAACGATGGACCACAAGAGAGGTGAGAGAACCCCACCTTGAGGGCATCCTTTCGCGGCATTTACACTGAATTTATCATTGCCTAGTGAGGTGTTTATTTTCCCATTGCTAAGCATGTGTTGGATCCAATTGGATCCTGTGCTGAGGATGCAACGTTTTATTTGGGTGTAGTCGGTGTTGTCGAAATTGAGAAAGCAACCTATCGCAATTTCTTTGTCGCTCAGGGATTTGTTGATCCGGGCTGTTAGCTCCTGAAGAGCATGCTGGTTTCCCAGGCTGGTTGGTTTTTGGGAAGTGGTGATCTTTTCCGGCACCGTCCCTGATATGCCTATCCAGAATTTTTTTCCATTTTTTTTTAGGCTTATCGGTCTGTAGGACTTAGGCAGGTCTGTGGGTCTACGGCCTACTTTGGGAATTAATTTTACCGGTACCTCTGTCCAGCTCGTTGGTATGTGTCCCCAGGCATAGCTGGTTCTAAAGATGTTGATATGCATGGGGCTAATTAGCCCCATAGGATAGGATGGTAGCATTAAGGCTGTCACAGCTGAGTTCGAGGCTGTCAATGTCTTTGATGCTATTGGGACAGTTTCCGATCGATTGTGCTATTTCTAGGCTATATGTGTCCCAGTCTGTTGCTCTCGGTTGTCTGTATGTTCTGGTAATTCTATCTCCTACTTTTATGCCAAAACAGATCTGTCGATGATCTGACATCGATATTTCTGTTGAGACATGCCAGTTTAGGATAGAGTTGCCAATGAACGGAGTGGTTAGGGTGAGGTCTAGTACCTCTTCTCTAATTCAATTCATAAAGGTGGGACTATTTCCCCGATTTATGATATTGAGGTTGTTCCTGCAAATAAATAACAAGTACTCACCTCTTTTGTTAATGCCCAAACTTCCCCATGCTGTGTGGTGGGCGTTGGCGTCACAGCATATGATGATTTTTGAGCCTCTTCTTCCACATTAGTCTAGTAGATCCTGCAGTGGTGTGAGGCTGAAATCGGTGGAGTCGCCCGCTAGGTATGCTGAGCAAATTATGACATTTGACCTACCTTCCGCAGTGGATAGCTGAATAATGGCAGCTGCCAGGTCCTTATTCATATATTCTGAAATGGGAATGGCTTTAATGGTGTTATTAATCATTATGCAAGCTATAGGCCGTTCATCATTTGTGGAGTCGTAGAGCAGCTCATCTGATAGTCCTTTGATCTGGTCTTTGATCGTATAAGGTTCCTGGATAAAGGCTATATCGAAGTGCTCCTTGTTAAATCTCGGGCTCAGTCCCGCAGACGCGGCCTTTGCATGCTGTAGATTTATATGGCTGCACTTTTATCCCGGCATTAGCGAGATACCGGCAGGGCCGCCAGTGTTAGTGACTGGAACAACCATAGGGCTGACCCCTGAAGTCTAGGTTGACCGAGTAGTTTCTTCAGGTAGCGTTGACGTTTGGGGTACTTTCGTTGCCTCTGTGGCTGATTCATTATTAACAGTTGCAATAGTTGTTGCTATCTGACTTGGCTTATGCACGCCGAGTTCCTCACTTCCTTTCCTGGGCATGGCCAGTGTACTTTGGGTCCGCAGTTATCTTTGCCTGCTTGGGAATTCCCTTGATTCTGATTAGGATCTGGGAAAAGTTTAGGAACAGTTTAAAATTTGCTTCACGATGGCGTCTTTGGATGTCTCATCAATGGCAAAGGTTACACTTAGTGCTAATGTTCGCATAAGCAATGTGTCCTTGGCAAGGTCATAGGCTTCGGGGACGAATGTTATGTAGGTGTATAACTTGGGAATGTCAATGCCCTGAGTTTCAGACAGATCTGCGTTTTTCCATGGCTTAATCTTCTCTATCGATGACATGAGCCAATTTTGGGTTTCTGTATCGTAACAGGTGACAGATAGCCATCCGTTTCTGGCTGAGGTGGCCTCAAATCTGAGGGCAGGACAATTCTTGTCTGCCTTGTCCATTTCCTTCAGCAGACTAACTTTATTTGTTGATCATTTAGGGTCTCTTGCGGGTGTTGCGAGTGCATGATAGCGACTTTTCACCGAGCAATGACATCCCGGTAGGATGGCTCGGGTGCTTCCGTATGCTCTCGTGCACCTCCACTAGTTCTTTTAGTGGGTTTTGTTTTTGCTTTACCAGCGGATCCAGGGCGGTCATTTTGTCTGCCGACACATGAACTACTTGGTGTCTCTTTGCTTGGTCGACTCTTCTTCGAAGTGTTCTCCACAAGGGAGTTGTCGTTAGATCGGTTGCGTTTGGGATTTGGCAAGTCAGAGTTTTTATTTGCTTCCCTTTCCGCAAGCACGAGAGCATACCTTGCTTTCCTTTTCGTCTCGCCTCTTCGGGCTCTATCCCGTCCCGGATTAATGCGGTGATTCGTCGCTTTTGGGCCCCGGTGAAATAGTCATACATATTTCTGCCGAGGTTTTTTGGCCTCGCTGACCACTGCAACTTCAGTGTTTCGACCATTTGGTGCCTGAGCAGTTTGGTTGTCCGTCTTATTAGACAGGAGCGTGACAACAGGATTTGGAGATGTAAGGCTAATTACTATGTGAAGGCGCCCGGTATCATATAGGGATCGTACGTTTGCGATGCACATTTTTGTATTCCTTGCACCATTCAGTCCTCGGCACGTATTCCAACCACCTTGACTTGGGAATATAAGTGCTCTTGGTCCGCGGGGGTGCGATGACCCCTACCACACTACGTGGCCTTCCCCTATCCGCCACCTGGGGACGCGTCGGGTCGCCTGAAAAGCTTGAGTTTTCCCGGTAATGAAATTACAAAATAAACGTCCTTTTCAACATAGTTCGAATTATTCATCTCTTTCGGACTTTGTTTTTTTTTTTAATATATCTGCTCTCGATTGAACACTCTCAATGATCACGCCTGGAAAGACTGCGTACATTAGGAGGTAAATTCAGATTCCTCAAAGTAAATACAAATTAAAAGACGAAGTCTTGAGTATAATTTAATACCCGCTATAATATCAAAACAATATCAACAATGTTAAAATCTACTTATTTGTGCCAGTTGTTAATAAATGATCGGTTTCCTGGAAATACTCAATAGAAAATCCTTTCACTGATGGTTCTACGATAAGAAGCTTAGACTTAAACGTTAATACTTTCCAATTAACTTTAATTTGCCTACCACTTCGGTCGCACATATCCTCCAATTTCGTTGTCATTTAAATGCTTTCACTAATTAGAGTACAAAATTAAATTTGCGGCTCGTAATCAGGCCAACAACAAAAGGAAAACGTTTATATTTACCAGTACAAGGATTTTAATCTACGTTAATTGTAGTGAATAAATTTTCAAAAATAGTGTGTTAAGCATGTAATTAACTCTAAAGCCATTTGTTTACTTTAATTAACACAACAAAGTCAATGAAAAAGGTATATACCTACAGATATGGGGACAAATATTTTAATTGGTCCTTTTTCGCAAGTTAATACATATCACCGGCAATTAGCTATTTTAAACGGAAAGAGTTTTTCATTGAAATTTACGCTAGCTTTGACATGGCAGGGCGTGGAGGAGATGCATATCTATGGATGAGAGTTGATGGCGAATTGACAGCAGTGAAATGCGAATTCCACATCTAAATATTAGCGTTGTATCGTTGTTTGTTTTGCCTTTATTGATAGAAATGGATATTTAACAAATTTAATTGCTGTAGCTTAATAATATATTTAATTTATTTTTTACCTAATGAATATACGAAATAGTACAATGGACCCATATTTGCATCTGTGTGCTCTAACAGATAGCAGACATACAGATATGGACAAAAGTTTTCACACACAGCCCTTTGTTGAATAAAACGGCCACGGGGTGGCCGTGGTGCAGTCGTTAACATCATAGACCACCAAGCAGTTCAAATTCGGTTCATAGCCCAGAAAAAAATAATTCCTATACCGACAAAAAGTATGCAACACAGTTGTGAACGGAAAGTGACCAGACGTACTGCTGCAGGCATAACACTCATAGTATATGTATGTATGTATGTTGGCGTTACAGTCCATGAAGAACCTGAGCCGAGCTTCTCTCAATCACCCATGTTGTGTGCGATTTCATTTTCCCATAGGTGAAAGGGACCTACAGTTTATTGCCGGTTCCGAACGGCGAATTTCGAGAAGCTTTTTCATGACAATTTTACTACAGGGGGTTTTGTCAGAACCCCGCTGAGGAGAAACACCGTGAAAAACACGTTCGATGACATGGCTGTGTCGGGATTCGATCCCGTGTCATCGGCGTCAGAGGCCAACACACTACCCACTGCGCCACGGTGCTCTCACTCATAGTATATGGTCAACAGAAATTCATCCTCTCTTATGCAATACTAAAAGTGCTCGAACGAATTACTACGGACTACAACCAACGCGTAATTTGGTCAGCTCTCGTCCAATCTAGGACAACCACCCCTGGTTGAACAAACATCAACGACCCAAACCACTGCACTCCGTTCAGGTTGTGTGTGTGACAATATACATCATAAGAGAATATAAAAACTCTTGAACCTGTGCGAGTCTCTAAAAAAGAAAAAAGCAAACACTTATCTTCCGAGCACATCCCCTCGGAAGGAGTAAGGAGACTGGTCTCAATGACCGAACAAGGAGGAACTTAGTCTTAGAGAGTGATGCTAACGCCCATCATACCACTTGGGGTAGCACTAACACAAACTATAGAGGTGAGGCTTTGTTCAGTTATGTCCTTAATACTAACCTAATTATATGTAATCGTTGTAATTCACCAAAAGTTAAAGACGTAACTTTAGTAAATGGAAACCGTAACGCAAAAGTCTCAAACTGGAGAGTTCCGACAAAGCGTCACTTTCTGACCATTGCTGGATACTCTTTGATCTGAATCTGTGCGTAACTGATGGCAACGTCTTTCGGAATCCGCGGAAGGCGATTTGGCAAAATTTCAATACGGAATTGGGAAAAACGCTAACTCGACCTCCGAATGGAAATCCCAACTCCACAATAGGCATCGATAAGATGATACTGAACCTAACCGATAAGCTAAACCGGTCCTTCGAAAGATCTCTCCCCATTAGAAAACCAAGTAAAAAGAACCACCCGCCGTGGTGGAACGCTAAAATAGCAGAGCGGCTACGTATCTCTAGAGATAGTTGGAACCTCGCTAAAGAAGGTTCCATCGAATGGTCAACTTACAGAGATAATGTTAAGCGGCTCAAAAAGGAAATTAGATTCGCTAAAAAGAACTCATGGAGAAATTTCTGTGGGTCTATCGAATCATGTACGGATGCGGCTCGTCTGAGAAAGGTCCTTGCCAATGCTCCCACGCAGTTTTCTTCTATCAGGAAATCTGACGGTAGCTGGACAGGCTCAAACGAAAGCATGCTTGATGCCCTACTAAAATGTCACTTCCCTAACTGTGTAAGCGCGAAAACACTCGAGACGGCAAATAAAATGATAAGGGAACAGACGGGCGGTTAAATCATTTGACCCCTACAAGGCGCCAGGAATAGACGGTATATACCCGAAAATGCTGCAAGAACCAGGGGAACTTGTCATCACCTGGTTAGAACGCATATACTGCTGGTGTCTCAGGATGGGTTACGTCCCACAAGAATGGAGGGAGGTCAGTCCCGAAGCAATAATGTCCAGCTTACGGATGGCCCACATAAACTCGGGAATCTGTAGATGGGTTGAACAAATGCTAAGTACTCGTATAGTAAACTCGTCGATAGGCGGAGCATAGGAGAGTCAAAAGAGGCATGCCACAGGGGGGTGTTCTATCGCCTCTCCTCGCAGTCGACGAATTGCTTAAGCTCCTGGAGACACAGGGTTTCAATGTCACGGCTTATGCCGATGACATTACCATCCTGGTACCTGGGAAATTTCCCCAGGTCCTCAGTGAAAGACTACGTTATGCGCTACTATTGATGAATAACCTAGGGGTTGATCCAACTAAAACTGAGAGAGTCCTCTTCACAAGAAAAGGATCAATACCAAGGTATACATATCCACGTATAAATGGTATCCACCTGATTCCGAAGATATTCGCTAGGTATTATGGCATAATCCTAGATTCCAAGCTTAGCTGGAAGTGGCACTATATTCGTGCAGAGTAGCTTTCGGAAAGACATAGGGCTTTAAATCAAGGGGGTATACTGGCTGTACACTACGGTGGTAAGACCTATTTTAGTCTATGGATCAATTCAGAGGGCTGGCTGTCTGGCGGTGACCGGATCCATGAAATCTACACCAACGGCGGCCCTTGAAGCGATGCTGAACCTTCCACCACTAGACATATACTGTGAAAGCATTGCAGCCAGGGCTGCGCTGAGGATGCAAGAATCCAGTCTTTGGAAAAGATGTCCTCATGGCCACGCATCAATCCTGGATCGATGGGCTACCCTGATGTCCGCAACCGAAACGGACTATACCACCCCACTTATGTCAATGAGGTAACCATCTGCTGGGGGTACCAGGATATGTGAATATTTCCGGAAATGAGAAGGCGGACGAACTAGCCAGACTGGGATCAGGTGTAGATACATCGCAGATCACAACTGAGGCTAGAACGCCACTCAGCACACTATTCAGAAAAATAGGGGTGGAACTACTAGGAAAGGCCAACAAACGATGGTGTCAATTAAACACACGCGGTACGGCAAGGCTAACATGGCCTGTCTATAACAAAAAAAAAAAAAAACCGGCCAAGTGCGAGTCGGACTCGCGCACGAAGGGTTCCGTACTATTATGTATAAAAACGGCAAAAAAAGCATGTCTGTTGTATGGGAGCCCCATTTATACATATATTTATTATATTCTGTCAAAGTATTTGTTGTTAAAGCAGCAACAGAAATACATAATCAGTGACATTTTATTCTCACACCCTTAAATATGGGTGTTCCCCAAGGAGCAGTATTGGGCCCAATCCTTTTTCTAATTTATGTTAATTCGTTTTTCTTACAACCTTTTAAAGGCAAAATAACTGCCTTTGCTGATGAAACATCTCTTTTCCACTCAAACACTAACTTAATTGATGGTTTTGCAGATGTAGATATGTTAAGGAGATAGTTTAATTATCATAAACTAATAATTAGCAACAAAACGAAGTACATGATATTTAATATCAATGGTACAGTTTTCAGAGACCTTCCTTCTTGAAGATATAGTATTCAACAATCAAGAATGTTTGAAAATTGCTTCTTGATTGAACACGTGGACAGTTTTAAATATTTAGGTGTTATATTGGACCAATAACTTTGTTGGAAAGACCATTCAATATATGTATTTGAAACAGTATCTAAATGGGGTTATAAGATAATTATTCCATCTCATATGCACTGCAATCTCTACCCGTTTTAAAATACTAAATGTATACTCGCCCCGATATGGAACTAGCAAAAACATGTCCATGTCCGGAACTAAATGTATTATCGCACCGATATGAAACTAGCAAACCATGTCCATGTCCGGACCTGAATGCATACATACACATGTATGACATTCGTTCACGAAATGCGGTGCAGGCATTTTATTCTTTCATTTCTTTTCTCCATTTCAGTTCAAGTGTGCTGTACAATGTACACCAACTGTTCGAGCTTTATCGCCACATCTCCATACTTTTGGGTTTCTTGAAAACTACGGGGTATAACTCATACCGTATGAGAAGCATGTTCGTTGCATTTATGTTTTTTTTTTTTTCGTTTTGTACATATGTGATTGATGAATAAAGCGGCCTACACACGCGCTACGGATCGAATGGATCGGTTGCGATTCAAACAGATCGTCCTGTGTGTGGGCTAGTTTGCTACAGATCGCAAGTTTTCAAATGAGTTTGATATTCTTGCATTCGGTGGTGTGTGTGTGGCGCGGTTGAAAATGTTGCGATTCAAACAGATCGTCCTGTGTGTGGGCTAGTTTGCTACAGATCGCAAGTTTTCAAATGAGTTTGATATTCCTGCGATCGGTAGCGTGTGTGTGGCGCGGTTGACGATGTCTAGGAAACGTCCACCCGAAGTTGTTAGAGTGCATCTCTGCAGTCTGTTTATGATTGTATTTATGATTCGTATGTGCACAAATGTATGTTATAAAACTGTGAACATCGAATCATAAAATGAAAACAGGCCATAAAATGAAACAAGCAATAAACACTCGCAGGCAATAGGCAATAGAATTATGAGACCCTCATTCACATATTTGTGAATGCATGTATCTATATATGAATAAGTTATTAGGATCAGAAACCACTCCTGCATCCACAGTGAACGTTTCTCTTTCATTATCCTTTCTTTCCTTTTTTCACACAATATATACACCACACAACAAAATTATTTTTTCTCCGCGATCCATCCTTACTCGACGGCGAACAGCGTGAAATGAAGAACGTATACCGATCCACAAGTGTGTGGCGAAATGACTTCAAACCGATCCATTCGATCCGTAGCGCGTGTGTAGGCCGCTTAAGGGTTGATTCGAACTATGGAACTATTTTCGTTCAATTTGTGGAACGAGAGGACATGTGTCCGAGAGAGGACATACATAGTTCCGTGAACTATACATGTATGTATGTATGTATACTTATACATAGCGTACAGATGTGTGAGTGTATGCACGTATGTGATGCGTATGCACGTATGTACGTATCGGTTCGTATGTGTGCAAGATCGCTTGCTCCTCTTGCTCACTTGCTCCTCTCCACCTGCAGCGACGTCGTGCGAAAGGGATGCTAGGCCAGCTGCGAGGACTGGTCGTGAGCAATGGCGCCACGCGATTGCCCTCACGCCGACTTACCCGCAGCAAGAATCGCGAATTTGCTACGAGACTCGCGAAATATCCCACGCAAAAGAAAAAAAAACACCGTAATCGTTTCCAATTCAATATGTCACAAATTTAATTTCCTTAACCTAACTTAATCTAGGTTTACAATTATTCCTTAAAACTACCCTACACCGTATGTCAATAAAAAAAGTCGAAATAAATAAAAAAAAATATATGTAAAATAAAAAAAAAAAAAAGGAATTCACTGTCCAAAAAAGTAAATAAACCGCAGCTAGAGTATTCGAACAGACGTACCGAAACTCCTCTGACCAACGACTTAGCCCGCATCACCAATCGCGACACGCAGATTTGTGAGTTCAATACCTTATACAACGAACGTGATATCCGCGACCAACGTAGGCAATAGGACACACGGTACGGCCGCGTACCGGGAACTGCTTAAAACCGTACCGGAGTTCTTCCCCGAAGATCACTCTCCGAGTACTTCGCCGAAGATTTCTCTCCGAGTTCTTTGCCCACTCTCCCTCATGTGCTACTAGGAACACAAAAAAAAAAAAAGAATTCTGACCTTCTGCGGGCTGAACTCCACTCGTACGCGTGTCAAGTGCTGATCGTACCCTCGGGCTATCCGCTTTCTCTGAGTCTGATATCCCAAAATGGATGACTACAAGCCGTTCACAAATGGGAACTGACCGAAAGATGACAACGAAAACCTTTCGAAAAAATTTATTATTGGTTGTTTGTAATTATGTATATGTATAATTAATTTTGTTCTGTTTTTAGTATTTGTCGTGGTAGCGGCAACAGAAATACATCATCTGTGAAAATTTCAACTGTCTAACTATCACGGTTCATGAGATACAGCCTGGTGACAGACGGACGGACGGACGGACGGACGGACGGACAGCGAAGTCTTAGTAATAGGGTTCCGTTTTACCTTTGGGTACGGAACCCTAAAAAGGACCGAAAGTCTGCTAAATCTTGGTAGAGGGAATATACGACTGGTAGTCAGCGTCCTCAATGGGGACTGCATGATATCTTATCATGCAGCTAGACTAGGCCAATCCCTACAACGATTTCTGCAGAAGCTGTAGGGACAAAGAAGAAATAGAATCCATGCGTCACCTACTGTGTGAATGCCCTGCACTGGCCCGCAAAAGATGTACGTTCCTCGGGAACTACTTCTTCTCGGGTTTAGAGGAGGTAAGAGACATTAAGCTGAACAAACTGCTAATATTCTTAATTGAATCTGGGTGGTTCAGCTCAGGTTTCCCTCGGGTTAGTTTTCAAAATGGGCACAATGGACTCCTCGTAGTCTAAGTGAGCCTTGACTTCATGTCAATAGGGCACCCAACTTACCTTATCTATCTTTCGAGCAACATTTTTCAATACGGTTGGCGATTTCGGACGTCCAGAATTCCACGGTGCAGAGTTCTTGTGCATAGCGTTTAATTTGTATTTAGGAGTACCGCCTTTCAAAAACGAATATCCAACATTCTTAAAATGTAGCTAAATACTTTCCAAAGGTTGGGCAGGAATATTCCATACATTCTGATACTACCTTCGAATATCCACTTCTACGGCAAAAAATAAATATAACAGCAGCCAACACACATTAAGCTCGATATACGAAAAATGTAGACTTAATTAAATAAAGAGGGGAATGCTGTAAGTCGATATATAAATTGCTACACCAACCAAGGGTTTACTCAAATAAAATTCACGAATAACAAGCACGACTTTAAAAAAAAAAACAAAAGGAAAAATATGGAAAAATCTCTCACTGGAAATCTGGGAGATATTCCTAAAAAATTGTCTGAAAAGGCACTTAAGCTCTGCATATTTCTTTCTATTAAGTTGTTAGCAGCGGTTACGCCTGGGCTACAATATCCCTAAAGACTATGGTTTAATAGAGGGTGCATACATACATATATATAATAGTTGCTTGGATAAAGAATTCGTCCATCGCGAATTTTTTTTTCAAGTGCACTTTGAACTTCTTTTGTCTTTTAAGTGTGCACATACATCACAGTCATTTGGAATGGGATTTTGCAGAACGGCGAAGGTATGAATTCACCCATGGGATTGAAGTCAATTAGAAGTGTTTTTTGATCTGAAAGGACAGCAGGAATAGTTTGCTTTCTGTTGTTCAGCGTAATATTTATGTCATTACGTTGGATGCAATATAAAGCAATCACAGTTAAAGCAAACTTAAAGTAGATGGTACACGAAACATGCATAGTTAAGTTAGGTTAGGTACATGGGTGCCCGATTGACGACAAGTCAAGGCTCACGTAGACTACGTAGAGTCCATTGTGCTCAATTGATTTATTTAACCCGTTGATACCTAAAAATTTACCGTTGAGCTGAACCACCCAGACGAGGATAAGAATCCCAGTATTCCGTTCAGCCCAATATTACCTACCTCTTCTATTCCTGAAAGAAAGTATCATCCTAGGAATATATTCCTTTTCTGGGCTAGCGGCGGACATTCGCACAGCAGGGAACGAATGGATTCAATTTCCTCTTCGTTCCTGCAGCTTCTGCAGAAGTCATTGTAGAGCTGGTCCAGTCGAGCTGCATGGTAGGATAGCATGCAATGCCCGGTGAGGGCACCGACTGCCATTGGAATATCCCCACTATTGAACTTCAGCAGATTTGGTCCTAGACGGGCCAAGTCGATCTCGTCGTTGCGAATGTATCTAAGCGACACCATCGCTTATTGGCTTTCACTAATAACTCCGTCTCTATCTCCCTGTAGAGCGCACTGAGCGGTGCTTTGGCTTCAACTGCACAAAGTTTGCACTTGATCCCAGCCTAGCCAGATATTCATATGACCAGGTACCCAGCAAAGGGTCACCTCCTTTACATTCGATATCTCTTCTAACTTCTCTATGCAGAGTATGACGAGTTTGGATCTTATCCACGCTGCCTGCAAAGCGTTAATGGCTGCCTGGCTGTCAACATAGATGCTGATCCTTTTTCGTGAGATATTGCCTCTGCTGATCAGGCCCGCCGACTGCTTGATAGCGAAGGCCTCAGCTTGGAAGACACTGATTCCATCATCGAGCCTATAGGAGCGATGCATATCCCGAGACTCAAAGTAGACTCCGGCATCTGTGCTAACATCCATCTTGGATCCGTGTAGAATGCCAGTTCACTTTCCGTGCGTACCAAATCACTGGTTCATTCCTCCCTGGAGGGAATTCTAATAGAGAATCTCCTCTCCCAGGAAGGAATTCGGGTGACATAGTCCATTACGGTTCTGAATATCGAGACGGCCAAGGACTAATGTATGTCCGTGAGGACTCTTTTTCCAGAGACCGGATTCCTGTAGTCTTGGCGCAGCTCTGGATGCGATGCTCTCGCAGTATTTGTCCGGTCTACCACCAATCGGATTGACCACGCTGCGATCGACGCCAGACAATCCTCCAGTATCCTAGATGTACGAAACTTCCGAGGAGCCAACATCGACTCAGGTCACTAACTTGTTATATTCAAGGTACGAATGACGATACCAATGATGCCACGGAGTCGAGCTGGACAACGAAAGTTTGACGTCGGAAAGTTACAATCGCAGCAGACCGCTAGGACCTTTGACGGTCGAATTTCCCTTAACCTCTCCTAAACTTAAATGACACCGGAACAGTCCACAGAACAACACACGGAGCATTGCCAGCGTGCCATCAGAGACGCTGCCTCTGACGTGTTTAGTTTTCAGCCACCGTCAGATAGAAATCGCTGGTTTGATGAGCAATGCGGGCAAGCCCATGTAGCAAAGCAAAACGCATACAAAGCCATGCTACATAGGCGGACATTACGAGCAGAAACGGAGAGAGGAACACACGCGTTTAAGCAAGAAAAAAGACAGCATGATAAGCGTGAGGTGGAGAGATGCTATCACAGCAATAATGTTCGCAAGTTTTACGGGATGAAGACGAACAACTAGTAGTAGAGTCACAGTCAATGCTGAGAATATGGAAGGAACACTTCTGTAGACTGTTTAATGGCGATGAAAGTTCTAATACCGCTGTCAGGCAGAATGATCCATTCGAAACGGACGAACATTCAGACAATTTCATCCACCCGACCTACATATGTAAATAGAATTAAGCTAGTAATTTCAAAGCTTGAGAACAATAAAGCCACGGGTGCAAACGGGCTGTCTGCCGAGCTATTTAAAGCGGCTGGAGATGACCTGGTTGGACGCATCCACCAGCTCATCTGTAAAATTTGGTTGGAGGAAAGCATGCGCGATGAATGGAATCTCAGCATCGTTTGCCCAGTCCACAAGAAAGTAGACCCCTATAAGTGCGCCTGCCGTAGTGTGTGAACGCGTGAAACCCTTTATCCTTTATCTGACAGGTTCGTTATAGTGTGGTCTCACGCCAGGTAAATCAACAATAAACCAAATATTCACACTGCGGCAGTTCTTGGGAAAGACCCAAGAATACCAAATCGACACCCATCACCTTTTCGTCGATTTCAAGGCCGCATATGACAGTGAGCATATAGACGAGCTATACAGCGCCATGTCTAGTTTTGACATCCCTGTCACATTCGCCAGATTGTGCAGAACGACATTGGAAAGCTCTCGGTGCTCCATTAAATTCGGTAGCGTATTAACCGAGACCTTTAACGTTAAAAAAGAATCTAGACAAGGAGGGCGCCGTGGCACAGTGGTTAGTGTGCTGGACTTTGATGCACGATGAGCGAGTTCGGATAATGATTACACCAACCCCATCGAATTATAATTTCGTGGCGTCCCTTCTCGGCGGGGTACTGGCAAAACCCTCCGTAGTATGCTTGCCTTGAAAAGGCTTCTCGACTCACGCCGTTCGGAATCGGTTTTAAACTGTAGGTCCCTTTCACCTGTGTCAAAAATAAATCACATACAACATGGGTGATTGAGAGAAACTTGGCTCTGGTCCTTCATGGGTTGTAACGCAACCAAAGAAGAAGAAGAGACAAGGTGATGAACTTCATGTAATTCCTTCAACATGTTGCTTGAAAAGATCATACGAGATCTTAAGTCTGTGCAACTGCTTGCGTACGCGGATTGGAAGTTTTTTTTATTTTTTTTTTTTATTTTTTATTTTTTTTTATTTAACCTCTGTCTTTTGACATTTTGTTACTGTTACAACATAAAAGAAGGAAACAAAAAAGGAGATAAGTGCAGTGTAGGACCAATGTCCTTTACAGCTGTTTCTCTGATGAAGAAGTGGCATAGGTAGGATTTAGTCTACCCGAAGCGTTGGAGGTTTTATTCACTCCGAGCGCCTCTTGTCGCTCGTTGTTGTCGCCAGAGAGAATCTCTTGTCGCTCGTTGTTGTCCCCTGAGAGATTTTGGGCCTGCTCCAGTTTTCATGTAAACCTACGAACTAGGTCCGTTGGTCGAAATCGTTTTAGTCGTCGTTTTTGCAATCGTTCGTGAATAGGGATCGTACGTATTTCGTCATTTGTATGCAGTAAGATTTTTAGTTCATGCTTGGCGCTGAGTAGTTTTATTTCCTCTATCACAGTTTTTAGATGTAAATCTTTGTGGATTTCATCGTTGGGCACATACCAGTCTGCGTTTGTAATGGTCCGTAATATTTTGTTCTGTGTGCGTTGTAATTTGTGTATGTTGGAGTTTTTGGCTGTTCCCCATAGTTGAAGTCCATAAGTCCAAATGGGTTTTATAATTGTCTTGTATATAAGTAGCTTATTGTCAATTGATAGTCTGGAGTTCTTTCCAAGCATCCAGTAATATTTTCGGAATTTTTCTTTTATTTGGTTACGCTTTTCTTGTATATGTTGTTTCCATGTCAATTTCCTGTCGATATACATGCCGAGGTACTTGGCGCAGTCACTAGTTTTAATGTGTCTTCCATTTATTGTTAAAGGGGGTGTATTGTCAATTCTTTTTAGTGTATAAGTCACATGTACTGTCTTTTCTTCGTTAATTTCAATGCCCCATCTTGTGAACCACTAAATTGTGTTGTCGAGATGCTCTTGTAGTTTTTGGTTTGCACATGTTTGGTATTTGTTAGCTTGTAGTATGATTGTATCGTCAGCAAAAGTAGCTAACATCGAATGTTGTGTTGTTGGGGTTGGTATATCCGCTGTATAGATCAAGTAGAGCACCGGGCCTAGGACACTTCCCAGAGGGACCCCGGCTGAGACGCTAAATAGCTTGGAACATTCGTCGTTATACTTCACGTAGAAGAGTCTTTGCTCGATATAGCTTTTTAATAAAAGATAAAAGTTTTTTGGTAATATTTTGCTTAGTTTGTAAAGTAGACCTGTGTGCCAAACTTTGTCAAAAGCTTTGGATACGTCAAGAAATACCGCGGAACAATATTTATTATTTTCTAAGTCCCTTGAGATCTTATTTGTGACTCGATGTATCTGTTGGATTGTTGAGTGCTGTTGTCTAAATCCGAATTGGTGATTGGGTACAATTTTGTTTTGGTCAAGTAGTGGTTGAAGTCTAGCGTGTATAATCTTTTCCAATAGTTTTGAGATTACTGGTAGTAAGCAAATGGGTCGATGGTTATTAGCTTTTGTTGGATCTTTACCTGGCTTGGGGATAGCTTTTACTTCTGCAATTTTCCAGGTTTTAGGGAAGTACTGCTGTCGTGAAATGGCATTAAAAATATTTCTTATAAACACTAGGCCATGGTCTGGTAATTCTTTTAAAATTTGTCCACTTATTAGGTCATAGCCAGTACTCTTTTTGGCTTTGGTTTTATATTTAATGAGATACCTTAGTTCATTTGTAGTGGTCGGTTTAATCAACATGTTTTCATTACTGTTTTCAAAGTTTAAGTTGTGGGGTTTTTGGTCTTTTTCGTTTGTAAAGGTTTTGGCAAAGAACGTCGCTAGTGTTGTAGCCTTTTCTAAGTTAGATCTAGACCACGTTTTGTTTTGAGTTAGGATGGGTGGTTGATGTGAAACCGTCACTTTTAGCTTTTTTGTTGCCTTCCAAAATGAATAATTTGTTTGTGGAGTAGGAGTCAGATTTGAAAGGTATTCATTTAGGCATTTATTGTTGAAGTTTTGCAAGAGTTCCTTGACTTCTTTCGTGGCTTGGTTAAGTTTCGTTTTTAATTCTGGCGATCTATTACTTTGCCATTGTTTTCTTAGTTTTCGTTTTTGTTTGATTTTCGTTAGAATGTGTGGCGGGGTATACGTCAGATTCTTCTTAGGTTTTAGTTGAGGTGTGGATCTGCTTGCTGCCAAGAGTATTGTGTCGTTTAAGTGTATAATAGCACTTTCTATGTTGTCAGGTGTTTTCAGTGGAATATTTGTAAGAAGATCTGATTCTATTATGTCTTTGAATGTACTCCAGTCAGTTTTTTTGTTACAAAGTCGAATATTGTTCATGGTTGGGGTGACTTTAGTTTGGTAAGTTACGATGATGGGAGAGTGGTCGGATGAGAGGTCAAGACAGGTTTTGGCTGTTAAGTTTGTTCTCTGAATATTTTTATAAATGCAAAAGTCTATTAGATCAGGTTTCTTGTTAATGTCGCTGGGCCAGTAGGTTGGTTCTCCTGTGCTCAGGAAGCTTATATTGTTTGAGTTTAATGCTCTAAGTAGTGTCGTACCCTTCTTATTTGTTAGTCTTGAGCCCCAGTCAGTATTCTTTGCATTAAAGTCCCCTCCTGCAATAAATCTTTTTCCTAGAGTACATAGATATTGTTTGTATTGGTCTATTGTTATTATGTGTTTTGGGGGGCAGTAAAGTGCGGATATATTGATTGGTCCATATAAGTCTTCAATTTGAATAGTGGTGGCTTGTATATGGTCGGTTTTGTAATTATGGAGCTCGAGCGATTTAATTTTCTGTCGTATTAGTATTGCTGAGCCCCCATGCGCTTTGTTGTCAGGATGATTTGTCTGGTACGTTTTGAATTCGGTATTCGGATTGGAAGTGATCAAGGACTTCGTCTACCTTAGCTCACTAGTGATCAGTGACAACAACACTAGCGCTGAGGGCAATCGCAGAATTACTTTTGCCAATCGCTGCTACTTTGGGCTTAAGGGGCAATTGAGAATTAGAGCCATCTCTCGAAAGACCATAGTTGCGCTGTACAAAACCGGTCCTCCTCTATGGCATGCATGCAGAGGACTAGACTTTAATGAAAGCGGATGAAAAGGCCCTTCAAAAGGCCCTTCATTGTTTGGAGAGGGAAATTCTGCGCTCAATCTATGGTCCCGTTTGTATAAAAGAGGAGTGGAGGAGAAGATACAGCGACGAACTATACGGGTTGTACAGCGACATCGGCCTAATACGACGTCTACGGATCCAACGTCTAAGATGGCTAGGCCATGTAGAGCGAATTGGTAACACATCTCTGGCCCGAAGTGTCTTCGAGTCCAACCCCGAAAGACGACGCAGCAGAGGACGACCGAATCTATGGTGACGCACACAGGTGGAAGGGGACCTTAACCAACTGAGAGTGTATCGCTGGATACAGCTGGCGAGAAACCGTTTCAACTGGAGAAGTTTGTTGGTTGAGGCCCAGGTTCACATCGGACTGTAACGCCACCTAAGTAAGTTCTATTTACCACTTCGGTGGAGCGGCACTAGCAAATCGTATCGATCAACAACTGGCTCTACCTTTCGACTCTGTAATGATTCGGATGACTACTCGGGGTTCAAAAACACCTCCCATGTTGTGAAGGGCCAACATTTCCTTTATTGTTTTCATAGGGAATTTTGGTATAAACTTGTTGGACAGTTCTGAAAGAAATGATAAAAAACTTGGACGCGAGAGCAGAATCAGCGAAAAATGTCTGGAATTCGCTTACTCAAACGTTTACGCAAACTCTAGGACGATAGGTCATGTAATGGACATTATTGTTGACAGAGCATTTAACTGCGATGGTAACTAAGTATTGGTCACAAGAATGTCAATATTATTTTTTTTTTTGAGTCACACGCGCACTCAAGGCTAAGGTCTTATAACGATAGACGTTGTGCGAGCAGAAGGTAACAGGGAGAGGGAGAGGAGCTGCTTATTGATATTGGTCTTAGATGTCTGCATATTGTATTGAGGGGGGAAGACCGTTCCACATTCGTGTGGTTCGGTTGAAGAAAGAATTTCTATATTTGACAGTACGACCGAAAGCGGGCTTCAGAGTGAATTCATGCGTATTCCGGGAGAGACGTTTATCGCGGGAGAAGTTTTGAAGGGGCGGAATGCAACTGACTATTTCATCAGAGCATTTACGATGAAAGTAACGATAAAACAATGAAAGGCTGGATACATTCCTACGATGTTCCAGCGAGTCTAGGGTTTTGGTAATGCTGGGGTCACCTATCAGTTCCAGCGAGTCTAGTGTTTTGGTAATGCTGGGGTCACCTATCAGTTTTATAGCGCGTTTTTGTATTCTATCTAGTAGGTGCAATGAGGTCTTAGATGCGCCAGACCAGACATGAGCGTTGAACTCCAACTTAGGACGAATGAACGCCTTATAAATTGTAGCCAGATTGGTGGGTGTGAAGAATTTTTTGCATCTGTATAGGAAACCTAGGCATTTCGCAGCATTCTTGGCGACACTGAATATATGGCCGCTCCAATTAAGATTGTGAGCAACACTCATACCCAGGATAGAAAGCTTTTCGGTTTCCGAGATACAAGTGCCATTCATGGATAATGGTATTGGGTCAGTGTTACGCTTTAGCGACCGAATACAGCATTGTGTTTTGGAAGCATTCAATTCCACTCTATTGTTTTTACTCCATTGGATGATGCTGTCAATATCGGAATTTAATGAGCTTAACATACGCTGCCGCTCACTATTTACAGCCGAAGTGCAGGGTCGTAAAGAAGTGAAAGAATATGAAAAGCTGAGGGTACTGTCGTCAGCGAAGGAGTGGATTGGATTAGAAGTAACAGACAAGAGATCATTTATAAAAATGAGAAAGAGTGTCGGAGCTGTTCCGAAATCCTTCAATGTAGTAGCCACAAGTCTTCTCACTCACGCATTTAGTTGAATTTCTGCACCCGCATTTCCATCCCGTGCATTAAAATATGCAATACTCGTATGTACAAAAGTTAGTAATTTAAATCCATCGTGTTAAATTTCATCCACTTTATGCTCGGCCGTATATTTTTGCGCGGAACATTGTGGCATAGCCCTGACATGTGGTGACAACATGTCCAGAAAGTGCATGACCAAGATGCCACAACCACCAAAAGTGCAAATAAAACTTATCCTTACGTGATGTTAACATTTTGAGTGCGGTGTCATGTTAGTTACACTCGTCGTGGCTTTTCGCTGACTTCCCTTCTCTTCGTGTCAAGCTCGATGAATTCTGCTTGAATGCCTGTTTGAGTGTTTTTGATTCCGGACGGATGTAAACCAGCAACGAAAGAACATTTTGCATTAAGCGCTGCGTATATGCATGCAGACGTAGAGAAAAAGAAGACACTTTTCCAGCTTAATCTGACTTCCTTGTAGGAAATATCTTTTCTACAACATTGATGGAGATCTCAATCGTCAGGAAGAGTGTATTTTCTCCTACACGTTGCAACGCCAAATCCAATTTTATTTTAATAGAGATATGAACTACCATGGCAGTACGTATTGAATGTTTGCCCTGGAGGAGAATTCTTTAGGGAAAATTTAACGCATAACCATGCTACTCGTCTGTAGCAGCGCGGCTATGCGCACATGTCAAATGTGCCAGGATATGTATTTAAATTAGATTGCATTTGTTTTATTCGTTTTTTTTCAGGATTATCAAATCCATCGGTGAGATTTTTTTCCTCTGTTGAATGTTGCTAGGGAGATTACGGCTAAGCCGATTTTACTCTTTACGGAAATACGGATAAAATGCGATTTCGGTTTGGTTTTATGAACTGAAAAATTAATATGGGGGCTTTTTTGTTTTGATTTTTTAGATTCGGAAGTACAATATTTTTTTTTCTTTTTTTTTTCTTATATTGGCTTGCTTAAAGCCTTTAGATGGGCTCCCTTTATGCTTTATAAAATTAGTTTTGTTTCAAAATTGACCCAGCTTGGCCTATCCTGCAGGAAAGCTCAGTATTACTCCTCCCATCACTCGTGAAGAAAACCCCGAGATACTTAAGCTTCTCCACCTGCTTCAATGGGGCTCCACTAACATGTAGAGTGCATTGAACAGGTGTTCTGGAAATAACCATAACCATAACGTTAACCCTCATTCCAGTAACAGCACATACGGCCGCAAACTTATCTAGCGCGCGCTGAAGTTCCATCTGGGAGGATGTGAGGACAACTAAGTCATCTGCAAAAAGAAGATGGCTTATCCTAAACTCTCCCAATGTAAAACACTCCTCGCCTCGACTGCGCTGCAACATCCAGTCCATATATATAATGAAATGTAGATGTGACAAGACGCACCCTTGGCGTAGTCCAACGCCCACGGTGATAGGTGTTGATTTACTACCGTTAACCCGAACCCGTTAACGCAGCTGCTACAGTTTGTGTATAGAGACTGAATGGCCCTCAACAGAGGACCATCAATACCATACTCCTGCAGAACACTTCAGAGTTAACCTCGAGGAACTCGGTCATATGCCTTTTCCAAATCTACAAAGCAGCTGTAGATTGGTTTGGCGTACTCCCAAGCCATCTCGAGTACCATTCTTAGAGTGAAAAGCTGGTCGGTTGTACTTTTGCCGTGACGAAACCCGCACAATTCATCCCCTCTCCTGGATTCGGCCATAGCTCTAGAACGCGCCTCCAACACCTTAGCGTAGACTTTATCGGGGTCACTTAAAATAGATATGCCCCTATAGTTGGAGCACCCTTTTTTATCCCCCTTTTTGGAAAGAGGAACAATCACCCCAGTTTGCCAATCGCTTGGTGTCTCACCGCATTCCCAGGCCATCTTAATGACACAAGAGAGCCATAATACTCCCACTTTACCCATTGCCTTAAGCATTTCTGGCCGAACTTCACCCACACCGGCGGATTTGACAACTTTCAGAGATTCAATCGCTAAAATGACTTCTTCCACCGTTGGGCTATTCTCCGCCACACTCAAGACTATAGGTCTGTCCCCCTCAGTGCCCTGTTCGGGATTGAGCAGCTCCAAAAAGTGCTCGCCCCATCTGCGTAATATGTCCATCTCATTTAACTCCTTCGATTATGTTGAATTTCCTTCCTCTGAGCCGGCGAATGGTTTGCCAGAACACCTTTTTCGCAGATCTATGGTCGCCTTCCGACTTCTCGCCGAACTCCCTCCAGGACTGCTCTTTAGCTGCTCGCACAGCAAATTTATAAAATTGGTTTTGACATTTTATTTTGAAGTGTTGGTCGGTACAAATGAATTTTTAGTTGACAGTGAAATGAATTACCCCCGAATGATATTCTCAAATTTGTGAAATAGGATTTTGCACATTGAAATTAATCATCGAAATTTACTTTCGTATGCGCAAATATTCATATCCGCCGTCAAGGATTCGAAAAAAAAAAAACTGTTTAATAGGGAACCGATGAAAAATTAGATTTGTTCCAGATTAGCATTCCTTATTTCAATGTAGATATCTCATAACCAATTTCATGTTTTTCATTCCATTTTTAGCCATAATACATGCATATATCAAATTTTATCGCCCAAAAACCAAACAGACTAAAAAAAGCGAACGGAAGCTAAACAAGTAGAAATATGAATATCAGGACATGAAGGACAGGAGCATGCAAATGTACATATCTCGCAATTGCTTTGTGTATGGATGTATGGGTTGAATTTTCACATATCCGTCTAAATCAGAAATGTGTTTGGAAAGTGCTGCTGTATCTAGGTTTGTTGGGGAAGTAAAGTGCACATTTGTCATTGTTATCGATGCCATTCGTTAACGTAATTTTTAAGGCACACAAAATATTTTCAAAATTTTGCGAAGAAATATGGCAAACGACATGGGGTACATAAATCGTTCATATCATACGGAATTTTTTTTAAATATGTGTATGTATGCGTGAAGGTGTTTTTGGTTTTTTTCTCTAAAAAAAAAGAATTTCGTATATTTTTGGGCTTTTGGAATATTTGATTGTAACTTCACTGAAGAGAAATTCACACTAAACTCGTATTGTTTTCTATACCTACCAAAAACCACCGTCGAGATTAGCGTCTTATATTTCAAACATCAGCTTTATCCAATACAAGCTTTTGCCCGCGGCTTCGCTGGCGTTAAATTCGGGGTAACACGGTTCCCCTTTCCTAATTTAGAACACAGAAGAGAACTCGGAACAGAATGTTATTTAAATACGCTACTGTAGACGATATTATATGTCTTTCCATTTGGGGATAGATCTTGGAGAAGACCCATGAACTCCAGGTCGACACGCACTATCTTTTAAAGAAAGAAAGACGCACAACACCGACGTCTTGGTCAGAACGTCACTTTCGGCAGCTATATTTTTGAAGTAGTCAAGGACTTCATCTACCTTGGCTCGGTAGTGACAAGCAGCAACGACACCAGCGCTGAGATAAAACGCAGAATAACTCTTGCCAATCGCTGCTTCTTCGGGCTCAAGAGGCAATTGACTAGTAGAGCCCTCACTCGAAAAATTAAGGTTTCCCTCTACAAAACCTTAATCATCCCGGTCCTCCTCTACGGCGTTGAGGCCTGGACGTTGTCAAAAGCAGATGAAGAGGCTCTTGGACGTTTCGAGAGGAAAATTCTGCGTGCAATCCTTGATCCCGTTTATGTAAACGGAGAATGGAGGAGGAGATTCAACCAAGAACTGTACGGGCTGTACAGCGACATCGGCCTGGTTAGACGTCGTCGGATCCAACGTCTAAGATGGCCAGGCCATGTAGAGCGAATGGACATCAACGCTCCGGCCCGAAGAGTCTTCGACTCCAACCCCGAGGGACGACGCAGCAGAGGACGACCGCATTTAAGGTGGCACGCACAGGGGGAAGGGGACCTCAACCAACTGGGCGTGAGGCACTGGAAGCGGCTGGCCGAAGATCGGGCCGGCTGGAGAGGCTTGTTGGTTGAGGCCCTGGTTCACCCCGAACTGTAGCGCCATCAAAGTAAGTAAGTATTTGGGGATAGAATGTAAAGATTCTGGGCATTGGACACATGCGAACATGCTACATACAATTGTCCAAGGGAGAAGCACGGCTTTTCTAAGTTCACCCCAGCCACCTTTAATGTTTGACCTTGCGCTTTGTTAATGGTCATAGCGAAACTAAGCGTTAGAGGAAATTGTAGCCTTTTAAACTGGAACGAGAGATCTGTGGGAATTATTGGGATTCGTGGGATCATTACATTTTCAACCTTTCCTCCGCCGGTTAAGATAGTGGCGCTAATGATATTGCGGCCAAGTTGTGTGACACGAAGTCTCGTCCCATTACATAATCTCGGGACATCTAAATTTCGTATAAGCATGACTGGGACGCTTAGTAGCCAAATAACAGTGTATAGGTACCGTATGCACTATAGTGTGAGTCGCGGCCCGATGCCCGCACTTAAGTACAGATAGAGAGCACACAACGTTAGCGCGTTTCAGAAACATATCAGCGCCATCTATCGTAATTCAAGAGTAACACTTATTTATGCTTCGAATGTTGATTGTTTTCTCAAAAGCTGACTGATTTATGGTTGTTTTAATTAAATTATTTTATTATTCGTTTGTATCATAGAACCTATGCTAATTTTGCGGAGAGTCTCACACAAATTTCCATCCCCTACTGATTTTTTTTTGCTGCATACAAACTCAACGGGGGCTAGAAAAAAAAATTGCCTACGTCACTCTCCATCCCTTCAACTATCTCTGCTTAAGAAATTACGTAAATTCGTCGCTCCGTTTTGCCGTGAAAGACGGACAAACAGACACACACACTTTCACATTTCAGAAATTCACCACGTTTCAAGGTCACCAGAATCCAAATCTAAGGTTTTTTATAGAGGTGCCTGTGTGTGTGTGGATTTACGTACATTGGCTAGGTTGACGTGGTACGCGTAAGCCACACTTAGGCCGAAGCCGGCCCATTGTGATACCACCTGGATCAGGTTACCCTGATCCGCTATCTGGGAATCAACCGGTGCTTCTAATAAGGCGGTGTAGTTGAGCTATTTTATGGTTTGCTAGCTCACTAAGATTGTCGAAGAAGGGCGCGCCGATGTAAATCCTCCTGCGATTCGCAAAAGAGGGACATGAGCAGAGGAGGTGGTGTATTGATTCCTCCTCCTCCTCGTCCGTGCAGCCGCGACGGAAGTCATTGTAGGATAGCCCCAGTCTGGTGGCATGTTTTCCAATGGTGCAGTGACCTGTAATGACACCCATTAGAGTACTTAAGGTTGCCCTTTTGGTTGCCACCAGGTCTCTGGTTCGTCCTAAGTTTAACTTAGGCCACAATAGTTAGCTGATAAAGCCGATATTGCTCATATTCCATTGGAGGTTGGTCTCCTCTATGGTTTGAAGCTTTATCATGTGCTTTACCCTACTTATTGCTGTTTCTAGGTACCCAAGGGTAGGTAGGCTGAGTGTGCTTGACCCTAACTTTGCGTGTTCGTCGGCCGCGCAGTTTCCTGGAATATCCATATCCCCGGGAACCCACAGTATTTCGATGTTGAACTGTTCAGCCATCTCATCTAGAGATAGGCGACAGTTAAGAGATGCCATTGATTTGTGGGTTACCGCTGCCAGGGATTTCATCGCAGATTGGCTATCCATGCAAATGATAATATCCTTTGTGGATATTACATTGATCCTGAGCCATGCCAGGGCCTTCGTTATCGCTGTTATTTCTGTCTGATACACACTACAGTAATTTGGGAGTCTAAGTGATAAGTTGAGGTTATGCTCATAGATTTCGCGAGCAGCTCTCGTCCGTCGTTGCAGGATGGCTTTATAAGCCTCTTGTTTTGCTGCATGGGCTTGTTCGCATTGTTCATCGAACCAGGGGTTTCTCGGTGGTGGCGGTTTGAAACCCAGCACCTCTTCTGAGGCAGCGTCTCTGACGGCGCTCTGGCAATGCGCCCATTGCTGCTCTATTGTTTATGCTGCTGAGTGTCTGGCGTCGATCGCAATGTGATCAATCTGGTTGGTGGTCGATTGATTAAAAGACCGCCAGGTACCCTTGTGGATGTTGAGAAGGGGGGAATCGCGTGCTTGCTACAAGGAGGTTACGCCCCGCTAGGAAATCGATTAGACTAAGTCCGTTGTCGGAGGCTTTCATATGATCGACTCAAATATGTTCTCTTTGCCCAGTTTTGCATTAAAATCTCTTAGAACTAATTTGGTGTCGTAGCTGGGGCATTGGACATAGGTTCTGTCTAGGAGATCGTAGAATTCTGCCTTGAGTCGATCGTCCTTTTCTTCCGTTGGGGCGTGAGCGCATATTAAGCTAATGTTTCCAAATTTAGCTTTGATGCGGATTGTTATGAAGCGTTCGCTTATATCTCGGAAGCTTAAGACTTTTTGTCAGAGTCTTCCTCGAATAACGAATCCGCACCCGTCCCATCGCACTTCTTGAAGCGCGGTTATACCTGCCTTATAGCAATAAAGGGATTGCTCCAATTGATCGCCTGCACCCGTTCTGTTAAGGGACCTCACATTCCAGGTGCAGACTCTCATGTCCGTTAGTAATTTGCACGGGTCGTCAGCTTTGTGCTTAGGGGTGTTACCCCTAAGCACAACCCCCAATATGGGGAGCGACATGCTAGGTATCACAAAAACACGGACAACACCATTACACCCACAATCTGACGGCCTGGTCGAAAGGTCCAACCGGAGAGGAAGGAATGCTTGAGAAAAGTCGTCGCCGGATATCAGAAGGATTGGGATGAACATCTTCCCCATTTCTTAATGGTGTATCGATTGGCGCAGCACAATTCAAAGGCGATAACACCAGCCGAAACCATTTTTGGAACTGATCTCCGACTTCCACCGGATATGAAGTTCGGCGTGGTACTACCGACAACTAGCGCCAGGGTGGACTTCGTAACTGAAAAGAAAGAGCAGCTGAGCTCTATCCATCAGTTCATCCGGAAGCGACTGAACTTGGTCAGCGATCAAATGAATGCGAAATACGACTTATGGGCGAACTCTTCTGGATTCGAGACAGGACAATTGGTATTGCTGTACAACCCACGACGAAAAAAAGGCTTGTGCCCCAAATTGCAATCAGCCTGGGACGGGCCATATGATGTCAGATATTATGAATCGGCTTTACATGGGCACCTACCTTTACTTTGGGCCTACCCACAATCGAGACCATGACAAGCATTGGTCATTGCCCCAAGGTAGTAAACTACCCTGGTTCAATTAGTGAACATGTTTGGGCGTATGTTCACTGCCCTTGATGGAGGCCGAGGTCTATCTAACACCTCTTGCACCAAGCTCCTCTAGGATACCTTAGTGCCATACGTTCCCGCGATGTTGGGATAACCACTGCCACCACGATACTCCCACAAGGGGGCCTACCTCAACCGACAGGACTGGAACCATCGGCGAATGACTTTAATACTTTTAATAGTAAGGGTCATGGCTCCCTTGATTAAAGAAGACTCAAGGAATTCTTTTATTTATCTAGGAACCTCATGTGTCCCTTGTTTAAAAAAGGTTAGGTGTGTAGAGATTTAGAGTCCCTTATCTCCCCTTCCGCAAATTCCTGATTGTGCTAGGGAATCAGCGCACTCGACTGGGATATTTTTTTTAAAGTGGGCCTCCAGCCAGGCCCATCCATCTGTTCGCTACAATCCATAGGAGCATGCCAGACGCACCGCCTATGAGTCTACGAAATTCCCGGAGGGTACCTCTTACCCCGAAGGGTTCATCTTTCATCCATAACCCCGAAGGGTATACCGAAATATCACATAGATATCACCATACCCGAAAGGGTACTTCTAACCCCGAAGGGCACATCTCGCAAAATTTCAAAATTCTTTTAATATCCCTTACCTCCCACTATGGACCAGGCAACAAGTGTTACCTGATCCATCCTCCGGATTTTAGTCGCCTCTTACGACAGGCATGCGTTACCCCGGGTATATTCTAACCCCTAACCCGATCGGGGGCCATATGAGGTCACCGAGAAACTGAACGACGTGGTATATCGAATACAGCAGATTGTCCACTGGGAGAGGTTAGCGCCATACTAGGGCACTAGCGCTTGTTCGAGGATGAACAAGTTTGGGAGGAGGGCAATGTCGCAGTTTGGAATGCTCTGGTGAACCTGAAATGGAAATAATGGTAGAATGTCAGAGCGTTCAACAAATTTAGCTTGTAGTCTCAATAACTACAGTTTTATTTTGAGATATTAAAAAGCAGGTAAACTCGTTAAATTACTTATGGATATTACCATCAATTAAAAACAAGTAAGCTCGATAAATTGCTTTAATTTACATCTATCATCAAATCAATCATGGAATGACCGGAAACCCCCCCATGAATCAAATTTCGGGTTAAACACAACCGAAATCATTATTACTTATGCCATCCACTTTATAATTTTATTTCTAAAAAAATGTCATAAAGCTGTATATATGTATGTGAATAATATCTACACACATTCAAAACAAATCAGATAAGAGACGATATACCAAAGGTTTATGATCATATAATGGGCGATTCCGAAAATGAA
Source organism: Eumerus sabulonum (assembly GCA_951905685.1). Classification (NCBI taxonomy): domain Eukaryota; kingdom Metazoa; phylum Arthropoda; class Insecta; order Diptera; family Syrphidae; genus Eumerus; species Eumerus sabulonum. Next base: position 88,120,531 of record OX645061.1, read on the forward strand.
CTCTTATCTAAATCAAAAAGGGTCTTAATGCGGTTCAGGGATGCCGAGACTGTCATAAATTTGCTCTTCTTTTCTCTTTTTTGGTCTCTAGTTATGTTTTTATGGCATGTAGCATTTCTTTATTATGGGTAAGGTGTGTAAATAATTGCAACTCTTTTTAATACGACTGGAAAATGTTTATTTTACACAATACTATGCATACGCTTTACCAATAGGTTTGAAAAATAAAAATAAATGTGATTGTGGCTTTAAGAAATTCCCAGGAATTTTCGAGTTAAATATTAAGCATGAAGCTCTCAAAAGCAATGATATAAAAAAATAGGCCTGTTATAATGATGTGTAAATGTTGAATGGATGGCAAAGGACTAACAAAGGCCTCGTAGGGGTGGCATCTATCCGACGGATGCTGGCCTTCTAAAAACCGAGAAGAGTCACCGCAGTCGAACATCTTGCGGCACTGTTAGTAAGTCCCATGCCCACCTCCTCGTGGTGCCATCTGGAGATTTCCTATGAAAACTGCAGACGGGGAAGGGCGAATGGCGAGCCTCCTGCGCAAAAAACGAAATTAGTCGGTTGGGCTACGGCCTAGTAAGCCGTAGGCGAAAAAAAAAAACACAAACTCCGAAACAACCACAAGCGATATAACGGACCGGGTTAATGTTGACGACCCTTACAAAAAACGAAAAAAGGACAATGATCTTCGGCTCTGTGCAGCCGAACCACTCGCAGACGCCCTAGACCGCTATAAAGCGGACATAACCGCCATCCAGCAAATGCCATGGAATGGACCGGGTATATAGCGGATGAAATACTGCGATATTTACTACGGCGACTGTTATAGGGAGAGAGGGCAACGATTGTTTGGATGCGGATTTGTTGTTCGAGGTGGAATAAGGCAAAAAGTTCTAAGCTTTCGACATGTGAGCGAACGCCTCACAACAATCCGTATCAAGGTTACATTTTTTAACATCAACCTGATCTGCGTCCACGCCACCACGGCAGACAAGGATGACTCCGCCAAAGATGAGTTCTACGATCTCCTAGACAGAACGTATGCCCAATGACCCAGCTATGACATCAAAATTGTACTAGGAGACTTCAATGCTAAGCTGGGTAAGGAAAGCTTCTTTGAACGAGTCATCGGCAAACATAGCACCACCTCCGATAACGGACCCAGGCTGATTGATCTTGCTACGAAATCTCGAAATCTCCTTCTAGCAAGTACGCGCTTCCCGCACATCAATATACAGAAAGGCACCTGGCGGTCTTTTGATCAATCGACTACCAACTAGATTGATCACATCGCGATCGACGTCAGACACTCCTCCGCTATTCTTGATGTCCGATCTTTCCGAGGGGCTAACATCGACTAGGGCCACTATCTTGTAGCCAAGATGCGTCTACGGATATCACGAACGCAGCGGAGTAGAGTGAGAATACAAAGTTATGACGTCGGAGAGCTTCTATCGCCAGAAACCGCTCGTACTTTTACCGATCGCGTCTCCCTTAAGCTCTTCAATACTCGTCAACTCTCCACGCTATCAATAGAACAGTGGAACCTTTGCAAACAAGCCCTGAAAGGCTCTGCATCCGAAGTTTTGGGATTCAAGGCTCCACCACGAAGAAACACCTGGTTCGATGACGAGTGCAGGAGGATTCATACAGCAGGATGCATATAAGGCCTCGTTGCATAAAAGAACAAGAGCAGCTCGTGAGCTCTACGAGTTGAAAAGAAGGGAGGAGCATAAGCTTCTTAGAAGAAAGAAGAAAGAGCGAGAAGCGCGCGATTGAGGATTTGGAGAGGTGTTACTGCAGGCGTGTCGTTCGAAAATATTATCACCAGATAAAGCGAACATGTCAAGGTTATAAAGCCAGAACGGAAGCCTGCAGGGATGAGAACGGACACCTAGTAGTAGAATCGCAGTCAATGCTGAGAATATGGAAAAACCACTTCTGCAGACTGTAAAACGGCGATGTTAGTCAATATACCGCTGTCAGGCAGAATTATCCATTTCTAATCGTTGGAGACCGCAGAGAATTCTGTCCCCCTGACCTCGACGAAGTTAAGATTGCCATATCGAAGCTCAAGTCGAATAAAGCTGCTGGCGCAGACGGACTGTCTGCTGAGCAAGGCAGCTGGGGATGACCTTGTTGGGAGCATGCACCAACTCATCCGTAAGATATGATTAGAGGAAAGCATGCCCGAGGAATGGAGTCTCAGCATTGTAGGCCCGATCCACAAGAAAGGAGACCCCTCTGATTGCGCCCTATAGAGGAATAAGTCTCCTTATCATCGCCTACAAAATCTTCTCTGCCATTTTGTGCGAACGCCTGAAGCCTTTAGTAAAAAAGCTGCTAGGTCACACTACGCCAGATCCTGGAACAAACCAATGAATTTCTAGTCGACACTCACCACCCATTTGTCGACTTCAAAGCCGCATACGACAGCGTAATTAGGGACGAGCTATACAACGCCATGTCTTCCTTTGACATACCTGCTAAACTCGTCAGAATATGCAGGATGACTTTGGAGAATGCTCGCTACTCCATCCGAATCGGTGAACACCTTACCGATAGTTTTGATGTCAAATAAGGATTTAGGCGGGCGATGTGTGATTGCTTCAACATCACATTGGAAATGATTGTGCAAAAATTACTGGCCAATACAGAAGGAACAATCTATTTCAAATCCTCGCAACTCCTTGCATAGGCCGACGATATTGACATAATAGGTAGATCACAGCGAGATGTCAATGAGGCTTTTGCGAGTATTGAGATATAGGCGGCGAAAATTGGTTTGACGATAAACGAGGGCAAAACTAAATATATGCTGTCATCAAAAAAGGACGCTCAGCACCGACGTCTTGGCCAGAACGTTTGTATTGGCAGATATAAGTTCGAGGTAGTTAAGGACTTAAGGACAACGACGTCAGTTCCGAAATCAAACGCAGAATCACTTTTGCTAATCGCTGTTTCTTTGGCTTCAGGAGGCAATTGAGTAATAGAGCCCTCATGGACACTATCAAAAGCGGATGAGGAGGCCCTTGGTCGTTTCGAGAGAAAGATTTTGCGCATTCTTTTCGGGCCTATAAACGCGGACGGAGGATGGAGGAAAAGATTCAATCACGAACTTTACGGGCTGTACAGTGACATGAGTCTAGTCAGGCGTCTACGGATTCAACGCCTAAGATGGCTGAGCCCTGTAGAGCGAATGGACACCACAGCTCCTGCCCGGAGAGTCTTTGAATCCAACCCCGAGGGACGAAGAAGCAGAGGACGGCCACACTTAAGATGGCACACACAGATGGAAGGGGACCTCAGCCAACTGGGTTTGCGTCAATGGAAAAGGCTAGCAAAAGATCGTGCTAGATGTAAGGGCATGTTGGTTGAGGCCCAGGTTCACCCCGAACTGTAGCGCCCGAAGAAGATTGCAAAGTTGTGTCAATGAAAACGTATTATATAAGTACACAAGCAATAAAGTAGGGTTTAAATGGTTATCACTGTTTGAAGACACATTTCGTCCTTAAGATTGAGCGGTATTTTTCGCATCACATCTCTGAAAAATATCATCGAACTCATGTATAATAGTTGTTTTCGGTTGACTGATTTCGCGTGATGCTTGCAACTCCATAAACAAGGACAGTGGGCAGATGGAATGTTGCAAAGTTTCGGTTGGTCAGTTCACATTACTGTAAATTTCCAGCTTTGGAAAATTTAATTTATTTCTGAAAGGACAGCATACATACCCATAACATGAGTTTGCCATCTGGAGAATATCTGGAGTTCCATTTTAAAACGCACATTCCCAAACTAAATACGAGTGCAAGCACATGCATTCAAGTTCTGTATAGATACATAGATACATGTACATAGAATAACTAAGGAACAATTACTGAATTTTATTTGTTTTACAACTCGTTACAAACTTTAAGCTGCAGTCGAATTAGGTTGGGATTTGTGTGAACATTTTGTTTTGATTTTCGTTATAAATCAGACGAACTTCCCTTGACACTTCTGCTCGGTTCTGGTTGTAACGATCAAAGTGAAGACAAAACGAAAAGTACTCGTAGCATGGTTTCAAAAGGACTCGTAGATACATATGATTATTGCTTCATTTGTGAACCCTCATCGGATCAAAACGATTTATATAAAATGCTTGTTGGTTTCGAGGAGATTTCTTGGAAACTCAATTACGATGATCACATACTTGATACCAATTGCAGTTTGTAGTTTGAACAGTGAATGGGACAGTTGAAATTAATATGCGTTCAAATTTCTTGGATTATATGACTGGACTAGGCGGTAATAAATTCCCCAAAACAAAGTGAACCTCTAACCTCACGAACTAAAATGGTGTGACAACTTTTGGCGCTAAAGTATGGAAATTGTGCAATTATTTTTTCATAGATTATTGCTGCGATTCTGATGAAATAAAATGTATTACACACATCTATTGCATACTATTCAGTCTTTCGAGTTCAGCCCGCTTTAGTAAGAACGCTGGTTTGGAGTTGATTCCCAACAACCTTTCGGATGGAAAACTTGGATCGAAGAGGATTCCATCAATTTTCTTGACACTCGAACACGCAACGTAGGGCAACCCGGCACTAAATTCACTTATCCCTAAGTCCACAACTGCTTTGTCCAATGTAATTCCTTGCGACCTGTGAATACTAATGCCGTAAAACAATGATAACGGAAATTGCTTCCTCGTGCCATTGACTGCTCCTTTTTTGAATGACTTTACGACCTGCGTTATAGGAATAGCGCCTGAAGCGAAAGTCGGTCCCGTGTAAGTTTTAAACTTGATCATGATGCACATAGGAGCTTCGCTTGGTATGGAGTTCTCCACCCTGTTTTCGGTCGGACCGTAAATAATGTCAATTACTGTGCCCATCGAGCCATTGAACAGTCCTCAAGAGGTCCACAGGTTCTGGCGTAACATCGCTTTAGCGCCAACGCAGAGTAACAGTTCTGCACTCAGTCCTTGAGCTTCGCCATCTGATGCTTGGGCGGCTGTTGCTTTAATGTTTGAGGCATTTATACGAGTCGCTGGGCATCCAAGCGATCGTAAGGCGTTCTTGTTATAAGCTTTGATGTTTTTGTTGGTCGCCATCAATAGTGTCGCGTCACTGAAATCTCGGGTCGATCCTGGATTATTGTCGACAATGCTTCTGATACCAGTAAGACATTGCTTCTGATATTTGAAGCAAAGTAGAGAAAACGGTTCATCAGCGCCGGATTCTCTCTGGCTTGTTGTTGTAGATACTCCGGGGATACATTGAAATTTGTCATGTTGGCGTAGATTAAGCCTTTGCTAACTACGTCGTGGCGTTGCATCGTGTTGAAGCAGAAGAATGGAAACCTCGGGTCTTGCGCAAATCTCTTGATAGTAACTCATCAAATACCGACCCCATTCCTGAAATGTGGGTTGATTTTCTCTAAAAAGTGTATTATCATTGAAGTCAGCAGCACCAGAAGGGAAAAGATGAGGAAAAGCTTTGACGATGTATCCAATAGTCGTGAATTCGTTGACCGGATTTGCTGAAGCTGCGGGCCAATCGGTGACATCACGAACAACCTCGGTTTGTCTCATACCACTTGACACGGGAAGCGCATTCATGACCACATCGTCACTGTCATCAGCAAAATCGGGCATTGAGTCTTTGGCAACACTTCCGTCGACATGCCTAAGTTGATCCTGAACGGTTAAAAACACCAGAACATCTTGTACCACCTGTCGCCTGACCCTGGGCTCCCTGCTTCCTAACCAGCGCAAGATGTTGACTGTATTAGGAACTCGTTTGCAATCGGTTGAAGATCTTGCTCGACGTTCAGCACGTTTCCTTTGTAACGGAATTGACCATTGACACCTTGACTGCGGAGCTGATAGAGGCTGAGAACGGTTTGAATCCGTGCTACCAACATCAGCTCGACGACTGACAATGTCCTCATAAACTCTGGAACGTCTTCTGGATCCATATTGTTTTGAGCAGTGTACTTGACAGGGTTTTAAGTGCAGTAATGGCAGATGACTTCATGGTGAATGTTCTGATAAATTCAGTGTCTCCAAAATGTGTTGTTTCTATGTTTGAGTTTCGAAGAGGGTCGTCGATAATGTTTTGGCGAACGTTCCTCATTCTGGCTGCGTCTCTGGTCGATCGTGCTAAGTTCCGGGATCGTTTAGGAGGAAGTGGCATATTGTTTCAAACTGTTTTTTTGTAGACTTAAGTTGGTATATGAGATTTGTTGTTGTTTTTTGTTATTTTCTTTTTTTTACCTATTTCTTGGTATTTTATGTTTTTATCAGTAGTTTTGCTTTACGTATATTTAGCTTTGATGATGAATGTGGCCGTTTTCAGTCATTCAAAATATTTTAAGAAAAAGACGTGCCTTGGGGGTGAAAAGATACAAAAATAGAATTTTTGTTCAAATTTAAATAATTGCGCGCGCAATTTTTTTTTCGAATATTTTCATTTTTTTCTAGATTTAATTTGATTTTTATTTTTTTACAATTAAACTAAATCGAAATTCAAAATTCGTCATGACCCGACTTATATGGTCAACTAATAATGTAAAAAATGTAATCTCTCTATAATGTCAGGAGGTGGTCCAAAAACGCGAACAACATTTTGAGTCCGAGTCAGCACAAAGAAAGCTCACCTTCGGTTCGCTTTGATAACTGATTTTGTTTATCATCAGCAAACTACAATTGATGCTGTTACCATTGGCTATAGGAATACATTTCGATATTATATCCAATTTAGGTTATTTGGTCAAAAGAAGTGTAATAAATATACCGTGTGATGATAAGCTCTGTGGCTTATATTTCCTTCCCTATCCACCGAGCCAATGTGTTGTAGGAATGTTTTTTTGAAAACCGCCCTAGTAATTCTGCTGAGAATTAAAATTAATTAAGTATGATTTTTCAAACTGCGAAAATACGTCAGCGCAACTAAGAAGCAATATATTTACAACAATAAACACGATTTCAAAACCGCCGTTGTCAGACAAAAACCTAGCTTAAGTAGCTGCAATATATTTCTTTAAACATGTACTCCATTGTTGCCTTCGTATATAGTAAGAGGTTCAATACAAATTGTTGTTCATTTAGTACTTTCCGGCGGCGAATGCCTCCACACACCTTCCCAGGTATTCACTTTAAATAACTTTCGAATACCCCGAGGTGTAATTTATTAAACTCGAAGTGCACCAGTAGATTTGTTCAGGACCGGGTGAAAAAGCATCATGGTTGCGGTTGCCTTCCATCCTGACGTAAAAGCATCCTACGGAAGCGGAAATAAATTGCATGTAATTTTTTTCTGAGAGCTCCGTATTCTCTTATTTTGAGAAATGTATTCTACTTTTGCAAACTTTAATGGATTATACCGTTATTTTGGTTTCGAGTAAGAAAGAGTAATCGTGTATGTGGTGAACTTTTCTTCTCTCGATTGCTGGAAAACATTTGAAATATTGAGCACGACGAGCACTCTGCCGTGGTCTTTGTATTTTTAAGATGACGGTGAATCCTTTACTCAATCACGTGCTAGACAGGCAATCTGTACATTTTTTTACGGGAAATAATCAATGCGGATGAACGATAATATGTCAACGTAATTAGTGCATGAATAAGATACTCGTAAGAGCCAGTTTTTGTAAATACATATATCTCTTGGCGCAAAGTCCTTAATCTTGTATACTACTATAAGGTGACGCAAGGCAATGTCATATTGTGAACTAGCTGTTTAGGTTTTAACTAAAAGATTACTTGGGTACATGAAACTGATCATGTTACATTTTGAGATATTGGTCAATTGACCATCTCTTGAGGAAATGTACCTTTTTGCAGTCTTTATAGCATTCTGAACTGCTAACGCAAAACACCTGTTCTTACACCGTTTAATTCTTCTTGAATCTTGGCTTTCAAGACCTGTAAGGATTTAAGTGGTAAATTCTTCAAAGGAATAAATCTGGCTTGGAGAACAGGTCAGTTGCTCTGAAGTACATAAATAAAAAAGAACGCGGATGGCACAAACATCCAAAATATTTTTTTGCAATTCTAAAACAGAATACGGTATGCCTACGTCGAACACAAATGCCAATAATATGTGGAAGCATTGCCGCTCAGGAATTAGTCGAAACCACCTTAGGATACCTACCACCCCTTACAAGAAACCCGTGGTATGATGGCGAGTGTGAGCAGAAAAAGGCAGCAACCGCCGAGGCGTACCAAAAGGCACTGCAGAGGAAAACCAGGGCAGCGCAAGAAGAGTACCGAGCCAGAAAAAGGGAGGAGAAAAAACTACTGCGACCAAAGAAAAAATCGTCGCAGCCTCCCAGCTCGAGGATATCTCGGTCAAGGGGTAAGCACAAAGCACGAAACTGCGAGGGTAAACTTGTCACCGACCCGCAAGGAATAGTGGATATATTTAAGCAGCATTTCCAGCAGCTGTTTAACGAGCATGACCAAGAGAGAGTGTTAGACCGAGGAAATCCCAACTCCAGCCACTGAAGTAGTCCTCCCACCCAGCATCGAAGAAGTCTGATGGCTTGCCATCAGAGCTCTTCAAGGCTGGCGACGATGTTCTGGTAGGGAGCATGCACCAGATCATCTGCAGAATTTGGGAAGATGAAAGCATGCCCGACGACTGGAATATCAGGTCTGTATGTCCCATCCACAAAAAAGGCGATCCTACCTCTTGCAAGAACTATAGAGGTATATCCCTGCTCAATGTCGCATACAAGCGACAGCGTATGCGTATTTTGTGAACGTCTAAAATCATTTTGTACCGCACTAATCGGCAGCTACCAGTGCGGCCTCCGGCCCGGCAAATCAATTTTCACACTTCGACAAATCCCGCAAAAGACCAACGAGTTTCGAATCGATACACACCATCTTTTCATCGATTTCAAAGCCGCATACGAGAGCATCCATCCTGAGGAACTGTTTGGAGCGATGGTCGAATTCGAGATCCCGGGAAAATTGATCCGGTTGTGTCGCGCCATGCTAAAAAACACGCGATGCACCGTGCAACTCGGTTCTAGGACCTCGGAACCATTCGAAAGCTGCACCGGATTTCGGCAAGGAGATGCGCTGTCACGTGACTTCTTCAACCTGGTGCTGGAGCAGATAGTGCGACGGCAGGCGTCAACAGGGAAGGCACTATCTTCTACAAGTCCATCCAGCTGCTAGGATACGCGGATGATATCGACATCATCGCGTGTTCTCGCCGTGGCATTGTGGAAGCATTCACGGCGATTGAAGAACAGGCGAAACGAGTTGGTCTTAAGATCAATGAGGACAAATCGAAATACATGCTGTCAAGCAAAAACCAATCCGTCGCTCACCACCTGGGACAAAATGTAACAATTGACAGCTACAATTTCGAGGTAGATAAGGAGTTTGTCTACCTGGGGGCAAAGGTAAATTCCACATATGACACCACAGTGGAGATCCGGCATAGAATCGCCCTTGACAACCGCTGCTGCTACTTCGGCTTGTCCAAACAACTGGGGTCAAAACTCCTCACTCGAAAGACCAATACTGCTAGTCTTGCTGTACGGAGCCGAAAGCTGGACGATAAGCAGGACAGCCGAGCTGATTTTGGGTTCTTTCGAAAGAAAAATTCTGCGCCGGATGTTTGGTCCTGTCTGTGAGGATGGTGAATGGAGAAGATGGTGAATGGCCGCGAACTCCACGAGCTGTACCAAGATGTGGATGTAGTCCGGAAGACAAGGATCCGTCGACTACACTGGCTCGGCCACATCGAGCGCATGGACATCAATGCTCCAGCTAAGAGGGTCTTCGACTCCGAGCCTCCTGGTTCGAGAAGAAGAGGAAGACCGAACCTCCGGTATAAAGACCTAGTAATCGCGGATGTAAGACATCTTGGTCTTGACAACTGGAAGCAGCGTGCCCGAGACCGTCAAGGATGGAAGGCAGCTATAGCTCAGGCTCAGATCCTCCATAGATCGCTGGCATGATAAGTAATTAAATAAAATAGATTTATAACAATGTGGTCCTTAATTGAGCTCGCATAAAAGTTGCATTATGTCATGCATTTGAACAGCGTATATCTGGCTTTACGATGCAGGATGCGTAAATACATACATATGTATGTACTTGCCGATACCGAATACAGTAAGCCTATCTACCCCTATTATTCCATTGTTTATACATATACAGGCAAACTGATTCAATCACTGCAAATGTATGTATACGTTTGTAATCCCATATATTTATACGGGATTATTGATGCAGTTGGTGTATCTAGAAAACTTAACCGGAATTGCAAAATATTTTAGTTTTTCCTTGATTTATACACTAAACACTAGTCGTGTTCCAAACTTGAAGTTTCTACGTCTGCTAGAAGTGCCTCAAGGTACCCTTACACGATCAATCGAATGACATCAATTAAATAATTTAACCCTTTATTGCATAGCGTAGCAGATATGCATCATACTATTTAAATGTTTGTAACGAACGTCTTACTGCGAAATTCTCCCTGAATTTACCGTTATCTGTTCTTTTTGGATTTCGTTAAGAGTATATTATATACACGTGCTTCTTGGAATTATTTGGGAGCGATTTTTGCCATGTTTTGTTGATCGAACTGTTGAAGTGAGTCGTGGTGTGCGCTTGTCCGTGAATCCAAACAAATAATTAAATGAATACCGTATTTCTAGCGCGTAAGTATTTTTTTTTATGTTCATTATAGTTTAAAATGTAGATACGCACATGTCAAATAAAACAGCGACTTTGAATAGAAATGTGGATTTATTTGATATTTTAAACATGATGCATATGTGCAACGTCATGCACTCAGTGCATACATTTTCGAAACATCATTTACAACTTGATTTCCTTTGTTTTTCAGTATGAATAAACTGTTATTGGATACAGATATTGAAAAAATATTAGATCAGTGGGTGGATTCTGAAGACGATTTTGAGGAAAATGGCCTTTGTGACGAGTTGCTCAATGACAACGATTTGGTGGCTATAACTCAATGCCACGGTGTTGATGAAGAAGATTGCAACGACGTCGACAGTTTGGATGAAAATTTGAAAGTACCAATTGCAGACTCTTACTTATCTCATCCAGCTCTATCGTCATCTTCGACAACTAATATGAGAGATTTTAAAAAAGAAAAAGCTGAATTGAACACGAAATATAATAGAGTTTTGTGGAAACAAATCGATTTCCAATTCGATGAAAATGAGAAAATGTTAACTGGCAACAGTTCTTTACCGAGTTGTATTCAAGAGCTATCTACACCCCTAAGCACTTTCAATTACTTTTTCACAGATGAACTTATTAATAGTATAGTATCTGAATCAATGCTGTATTCAACAGAAAAACATCCAAACCACGCAGTGGCACTGACAACAGCTCATGTAAAAAAGTTTTTAGGACTATGTATTCTCACATCAGTAGTACAAGTGCCAAATGTTGGCCGCTATTGGAGTCCTGTTACCGGAAATGAAACCATCATGAGCGCGATGTCAGTTAACGAATTTGAAAAGATTCGTAGATTCTTGCATTTTAGCCCAAATAGCAACATGCTTCCACGTCATCACCCAAATCACGACAGGCTTCATAAAATAAGACCACTCTTAAACCACCTTACACAAAATTTTTCATCAATTCCGCACGAGGAATGCTTGTCATTAGATGAACAGATATGTTCCACAAAGGCACGTAGCTACATGAAGCAGTATATGCCTGCCAAGCCGCACAAATGGGGATTTAAATTGTTTGTGTTGAGTGGAGTTTCAGGATTTTCCTACAATTTTGAGATCTACACGGGAAAAGAAGAAGCAGATAAAATATTGTCAACCGAGCCATACCTGGGAACTTGTGCTAACGTGGTTATGAGATTGATCAGATCTGTGAAAGAAAATGTTGGTCACAAATTGTACTTCGACAACTTTTATACAACACTTCCGCTGGTTGTCGAACTAGCAAAAAAAGGTATATACTCCGTGGGAACTGTTCGCCGAAACGGCCGAAATTACCCACTGAAAATGACCTGAAGAATGAACCACGTGGAAAGTCTTTCGAATTTTTCACACAAATTGACAGCATTGATGTTTGTAATCTTTGTTGGAAAGACAATAAGCCTGTTAATTTATTATCAACTTTTGTTGGCTCCCGCCCAATGACGACTGTTAAGCGGTTTGATAAATCAAAGAAACAGCAAGTGGAAATACACTGTCCGGACATCGTAAACAAATATAATAAGCATATGGGTGGTGTTGATTTGACAGACAGTTTGATTGGTCGTTACCGAATAAAGCTCCGATCTAAAAAGTGGTACATAAGAATATTTTACCATTTAGTCGACATTACAGTTGTAAATTCGTGGATTTTGTACAAAAAAGTCTGCTTACTTCACAATGAACCGCCATTAAGTCTGTGCGATTTTCGTATAAACCTTGCACAGTCCCTGTGTAGATCTGGCGTAGCTATCCAGAAGACTAGAGGAAGACCAACAAACTCGCCGTCGGTTTCAATTGAAGATCGAAAAAGAAGGTATCCACAATCAGTGACGTAAGAAATGATGAAATATCCCATTGGCCTGTCTATATGGAAAAGCGATTACGATGTAAGTTTCCAGACTGTGCCGGATTCACCTACGTCAAGTGCAAAAAATGTTGCGCTGCCTTATGTTTCAATAAGATCAAAAATTGTTTTAGAGCTTTCCACATATAAGCATTTCAGTGTTTTTACTTTTTCTCAAACAACTTGAATTTTGATTTTCTCTTAATTCATATTATTATAAAGTCTAGTCTTCTGTTTTGTTTTTTGTTAAGTAATATATTGAAATCCACTTTCGATTGTTAATTGAATTGCGAAAGGCAACTGGGTTTTTTTTTCTACACTTTTACTTACACATAGTCGTTAATGCATAGTGTTGCAGATATGCAACATGGCTTAAATCCTCTTTTCTAGGAAAACCGGTAGAACAATTTTCTCAAAATGTATGATTCTGATCATCTGTAAGCTTATTCAATGCAAAAATATTTAATTCATTGCAAAAAAAAATTATGCAAAAAAGGTTAATTCACGTAAATACGTGTGTTTGTGAAAATGTGTCTGTGTGCGACACACATATTCCTTGGTGACCGATTGACAAAAGTCAAAACATTTTTGATATTGCATGATCATTATCATGCTGATTGATGTGTTTAAGGGTTGGATTGACCAAATAAGCTAATTGTGTGTCGTGCATGTGTGGTGTCGCGAGCGTGGAATGTGTTGTCTGTCGGGAGCGAAAAATTTAAATTGAAGGAGGATGAAGAACTGGGGAAGTAGATATTTTTAATTCACTTAAAAGAGTTTCATGAGTGATCTGATTCCTTTTTTTTAACTACTGTTTCATCCATATTCACTTCTTTTCTGCCATTATATTCTTCTTCTTCTTCTTTACACATAGTGCCAGAACAACGTACGCAATACAGTTGTCCGAATCACTCATCGTACGTCCATCCACGACCGAAATTCATTAAATTTCACTAGAAATTTGCTTTAACCGATTGAGCTGTGTAAGGGATAGAGTCATTCCACACAGACACCATGCATGATATCAACTGATTGATCATGTAGGGGCCACTTTTGATGATCGGTCAGTCAGTCAGTGAGTGACAAAATTAAGAAGCTTTGATTAGTTATAATTCTTAAACTACTGGTTCAAATTGAATGAAATTTGATATGTGCCGTGTTTATGCAATGCTTGCTTAGTTGCTGTTTTATAAACAACGAAGTTATAGGGGGTCGAAAATGGCCTGTTATGGTTCGAGAAAAGGATGGTACGGCCGTGCCGCTTTTTTGCTCGACTTGGCAGAGGCACTGCCATGCCCCCAGATTCCATTTTCAAAAGTTTCCCCAGGTCACACAGCCACCTAAGGCTAGTCGACAATATCCCACAACCAGTAGCAAACTTCCGAGCTTTGATCCCTAATATGTCCTTGATATATCAATCCTAGCTGCAAACCTTTTTCGTATAATTGTTGTTATTCACCTTTTCCTTGCTGTCAAGTAAGATAAATAACAACTTAGATTAATGTAAACAACAGTTAATAAAAGTAGCCTCTTACTCCCGATGATTTGCTCTTTATGATAAAAAAGTGTTCATCGGAATCGGTCAAGCCGTTTTGGAGATTACCCGGAACGAAAATACAAACCGATAGACAGACAGTATAATTTTATATGTATTGATAGATTGCGAGGACAATAGAAGGCTTCGTAAAAACCTAATATTATTTTAATTTTTTGTCTTCATTATAGTAGACATGAAGAACGCGAGTTATGCTACTCTCCATTTGCCATTTAGGAAAGGAGCATACGACTTTCATATCTCAAGGTGTACAAATGGACATGGTTGCCCGAAAATATCCCCTTACTTGCGCTAACTATAGAGAAAATATTTTTTAAATAGTGCTGAAATGTGAACGTTCTAAATGTTTGTATCTTTTTTAATACGTCCTTTTCGATATTTTTACCAGCTTTTCACACTATAGCAGATCCTGTACAAGACCCCGACTCTGAAGTCCCGCACAGCAGTGTGCATTTACACTCTCTATATAAAGCCACGGGATAGAATCCCGACATAGCCATGTCATCGAACGTGTTTTCACGGGGTTTCTCCTCAGCGGGGTTCTGACAAAACCCCCTGTAGTAAAATTGTCATGAAAAGCTTCTCGAAATTCGCCGTTCGGAACCGGCAATAAACTGTAGGTCCATTTCACCTATGGGAAAATGAAATCACACACAACATGGGTGATTGAGAGAAGCTCGGCTCAGGTCCTTCACGGACTGTAACACCAACATACATGCATACATAGATATAAAGCCACTCTGCATTTATCAGACGTTGCAGGATCACGATGGAACATTTTCGCTGTTCCAGAAGCCCAGTAATGAGTTAGCCAAGATATTCGATTTCAAACAAGGTTTTTGGGCAAGGTATCTTAAACTTTTCTTAAACACCATTCTTGAAAAGGTTGGGCGAAAATCTTTAGGGCTAAAAAGGCTTATGCTCTTCGACCAGTTAACTACCGATATTTTTGCCTCATATCTCTATTTTGAGAGGAACGTTTGGACCTTATAAAAGGAAGGGAAAAAGGCCTTCGGTTGCATCGAAAGAAACATTCCAAAATCGATTTCTGGTCCCATTTTTATTCAGGATATTTAGCAAACAATTTCGATTATTCGACTGGAATGATGATGTAATAACTAGCTTTAAATACACCGTTCCCTACAAATATAAGTTCCGGGAATTTAGTAGTAGGAGAGATTACAGAACGAATAAACTTCCGAGGATTATGATTGAAATCATGGGAGTAATTGACACAGTCCATATGTGAATGATTTAAGTAATTTAAAAAAGGTATAAAGAGATAATGGCGACTGAAGAGCGCCGTATTAGGTATGCAAATTTGTTAGGAATTCATCCGAAAGATCAAGAGATGTAACCACAATCTACGCAAAAACTACCAAATCCACTTACGCTTGGTTCACAGATGTTCAACGGTACATAATATACCCATCTTGTACCACGAGTAGGAGGACTAATGCTCAATTTCCTGTAGGAGGACTAATGCTTAATTTCCTGTCTCCTAAAATCTGGCAAACTATTCGATTCCATCGATTAATTGATTAGTTGGCCTGTCCTCTGCCCTCTGAGAACAAAAAATAAAAATCGATTAACTCTTGTAGAAAACACAAAATTAATTTTGTTCCATAGAACGAAAGGAATATTGCGTGGATACTCAAAGGTGTTTTTGTATATGTGTGTATTAATTAGGACAATGACATTAAATCCTCAAAACTGACGCTTCCAAATACCTCTAGCATTTTATCACTCCCAGTTTAAATGTCCACAAGTCATTCGTCTTTTTACCTGCCAACTCAAAGGACAGACATTATTTTTAAGAACCACCATCTCCTTTCTATGCCTAATGGGACGCTCCACCTGGTGCAAAGCAAACACGGGAAAGTTGTCACCCTTAATATCCTATCCGCATTTCAATTTCACGAAACCAAAGTCCGAAGGGAACACTCTCCACAGAAAAATAAGGAATAAGGAAAACGAGCCGAACGAATAAAAGGATTTCAGCTCGAATCCCGTGAGATTCTCCATTCTACCACTTTCACTAAAAACGAAATTTAATCAACCGAACTTTTAGACATTTCTCATCGTGATTTATTGTTTTCACATTCCCTGGCCGATGCTTTGCCTCCACAAAAAAGCCACTCGGGTTTGGGGACGAAAGTTGAGAAGTTGACCTATTTAAGGGGCATTTCCTGTCTGCATCATGGTTCGTTGAAAGTATAAATTGGCGCAACTATAGGTTTTTTCCCATTAAGGGCAAAACCATCGCCTCTCGTACAAACATAAACATTGGGTTATACGGATGAAAGGAAATAATGAATGTAGTGAAGTGAGAAAGTCAAGCTGAACTGGTCGATGTTCCTTCTTTCACGGCTTTTGTATAGATTTACTGGAAAAGCTGAATATTTGCTTTTAATTAAAGCGATCGTTAGATACAAAATATTTTAGCAGACAACTTTCAATATTTTATCCTATAGAAAGTGCAAACAATAAAATATGTACATATATACATAGGGGGAGAAGGGAGCGAGCAAACAGAGCAAAGAAATTGATCGCGTTTAACTTGGCAAACACCAGCTTCGCTCTCTGACCCTGTTCAATCCAAGTTGACACACAACCTCCGCGTGGCCCCGCCTCGGCACTCGCCAGGTAGTGAACCAATGTGTGCAGCGACCCGACCTGGAAACCTGGCCCTCCAGGTTGGGTGTTGCGCTTAGGGTTAACATCCCTATCGCATAAGACCAAAGCTTATTCAGACACAACTAACAGCCTCGGATACGGACGGGTTACATGTTGACGACCCCCGCAAACGTCTAAAAGGAAATTAATTTCGGATCTGCACCTGGAACGTGAGGTCCCTTAACAGACCGGCTGCAGGCGATCAATTGGAGCAAACCCTCAACTGCTGTAAAGCAGATATAACCGCACTGCAAGAAGTGCGATGGGATGGACCAGGCAAATGACGGATGAAAAACTGCGACATCTACTACGGGAACTGCTACAAGGAGAACAAACAGCGCCTATTCGGGTGCGGATTCTTTATTCGAGGAAGACTCCGACAAAAAGTCTTAAGCTTCCGCGATATAAGCGAACGTCTCATAACAATCCGGATCAAAGCTAAATTTGGAAAGCTCACGCCCCAACAGGAGAAAAGGACGATCGACTCAAAGAAGAATTCTACGATCTCCTAGACAGACTCTATGCCCAATGCCCCAGCTACGACACAAAAATAGTTCTCAGAGATTTTATTGCAAAACTGGACAAAGAGGAGATATGTATTTGAGTCGATCATAGAAAAGCATAGCCTCCATAACACCACATCCGACAATGGACTTAGGCTAATCGATTTCCCAACGAGGCGTTGCCTCCTTGTAGCAAGCACGCGATTCCCCCATCTCAACATCCACAAAGGTACCTGGCGGTCTTTTGATCAATCGACCACCAACCAGATTGATCACATTGCGATCGACGCGGTGAAGGTACGAACCTCCCGAGGGGCCAACATCGACTCGGACCACTACCTTGTTGTAGCCAAGGTACGAATGAGGATATCAAGTATGCTTAGGAATCGAGTAGGACTACGTAAGTTTGACGTCGGAAAGCCACAATCCAAGCTCTCTCACACCAGCACGATCAATAGAGCAGGAATGGGCGCATTGCCAGAGCGCCGTCAGAAACGCTGCCTCAGAAGTGCTGGGTTTTGAACCGCCACCACCTAGAAACCCGTGGTTCGATGAACAATGCAGCAAGACAAGTTTTCACGCTAGTAAAGCTAATAAAACCGCATAATGCCATTATTGTATATTTATAGTCATCCTCTTATTACTTAATCTCTATATGTATGTATGTTGGCGTTACAGTCGATGAAGAACCTGAGCCGGGCTTCTCTCAATCACCCATGTTGTGTGTGATTTCATTTTCCCATAGGTGAAAGGGACCTACAGTTTATTGCCGGTTCCGAACGGCGAATTTCGAGAAGCTTTTCATGACAATTTTACTACAGGGGGTTTTGTCAGAACCCCGCTGAGGAGAAACACAGTGAAAAACACGTTCGATTACATGGCTGTGTCGGGATTCGATCTCGTGTCATCGGCGTCAGAGGCCAACACACTTCCCACTGCGCCACGGTGCTCTCTATACCCCTTTACCTCTATATATGTACGTTTTTAAAATAATCCGTTCTCGTTAGTAGTGAGGACTAGATAGAATTTAAAAAAAAAATTAAGTATGAATCTGTATGACATACATACATACATACATATATACTATTTGTATTGCATCATGCCAGATTAATCAGGTATGTCACTGGCAGATGTACAAGTCATATTACATTCATACAACAAGTACATCAGAACTCAATTTCATACGTAAATGATTGATTGCCAGGAACGAGTGGATTCAATTCAGTTTGCAAATTTCTACTTTAGTAGTTTGGAACCAATTTGTATTTCTGACATTGAAGTGAGTTTCGAACTCAGGGTACACTACCTATCTACGATGCATTTTTAAGTTTCTTTATCAATTCCATGCAAAATATATGAAATACAATTTACGTAACAGGTATCATGCTAAATGAACGATAATTTGCTTTGTAAAATTAATTATAATGAATTGGCTGAGGGTGCTTTCATAATTAATCTGGTAAGCTGGTCACAATATTGTAAAATGAATACTAGTTTTTATGTATTAATATTTTTTAATTCCCTGGTGTATTACATACTAAATGACATACTAGGATATACGGATGGGAAAACCTATTCACCATCCATATTTCTCTTACGTGGTTTGAACAGCTATAGCTGTAAGCATAATATAATAAAATGTTCAGTATCCACGCCTGTACGGTGTTGTACATATAGCTAGAATTCTAGAAATAAATTGCAATAAAGAAATTCAGAGTAATTGGCACAATGCATGTTACTCAAAGTATTGCCCATCCCCTTTCTATTCGTAGATTAATGTCTTGTCTGATCTGTGTGTTATGCTACCTGTTTCTATTATGTTTCCACTTTGTCCTTCCTATGTCCCAGCTAACAATGTCGGAAGTCCATCTGTACTCGACTTGTTTGTTACTAACGTCTTCGGTACTATGTCTCAACGAGTTTCTCTAAATGATTTCAGTTCAGACCATAATCCGGTACTCTCGAAGATTCGTTGGTCAGGCTTGGAAAAGGTGCAATACACTCTGGATTTGAAGAACGCCGACTGGGTCAAGTATCGCAAATATCGTAATTGCTAAGGAAGACGTTGACTCCATTGTTCAGCAATTCTCAAGCTATGTTCTTAGTTCTATAAGTACCAGCATACTAAAAGTTTGAAAAAAAGGTTACTGCCTGAACATATCCTTTAGGAAACATGTACCGGAGGAACTGGCAAAGATATCGAGAACCAACCATAGGTGTTCTAGTTAAACAACTTAACAATGCGATACACTTTAAAATTCAAGAATTCCGTAATAGAGTGTGGAATATAAAGTTAAATTCTCTAGATAAGAGCTCAAAACCTTTCTGGAATATTGTAAAAACGATCAAAAGCAAACACAAAGAAATCCCCAGCCTTAAGAGCGGTACGAATGTGTATCGTACAGATAAGAAAAAAGCGGTATCCCATCACCTGGGGGATGCAAAAACTAATACTTACTTACTTACTTACTCATCAGGCCAGCGATCCATGGAGGATCTGAGCCTGAGCTGTAACTGCCTTCCATCCTTGACGATCTCTGGCACGCTGCTTCCAGTTGTCAAGACCAAGATGTCTTACATCCGCGATTACTTGGTCTTTATACCGGAGGTTCGGTCTTCCTCTTCTTCTCGAACCAGGAGGCTCGGAGTCGAAGACCCTCTTAGCTGGGGCGTTGATGTCCATGCGCTCGATGTGGCCGAGCCAGTGTAGTCGACGGATCCTTGCCTTCCGGACTACATCCACATCTTGGTACAGCTCGTAGAGTTCGCGGTTGTGTCTTCTTCTACATTCACTTTCCTCACAGACAGGACCAAATATCCGGCGCAGAATTTTTCTTTCGAAAGAACCCAAAATCAGCTCCGCTGTACTGCTTACGGTCCAGCCTTCGGCTCCGTACAGCAAGACTGGCAGAATGAGCGTTTTGTAAAGCATGACTTTGGTCTTTCGAGTGAGGAGTCTTGACCCCAGTTGTTTGGACAAGCCGAAGTAGCAACGGTTGCCAAGGGCGATTCTATGCCGGATCTCCACTGTGGTGTCATTTGTGGAATTTATGTTTGCCCCGAGGTAGACAAGTTCCTTAACGACCTCAAAATTGTAGCTGTCAATTGTTATATTTTGTCCTAGGTGGTGAGCGACGGATTGGTTTTTGCTTGACAGCATGTATTTCGTTTTGTCCTCATTGATCTTAAGACCAAATCGTTTCGCCTGTTCTTCAATCGCCGTGAATGCTTCCACAATGCAACGGCGAGAACACGCGAAGATGTCGATATCATCCGCGTATCCTAGCAGCTGGTCGGACTTGTTATAGATAGTGCCTTCCCCGCCGAAGCCTGCCCGTCGCACTATCTGCTCCAGCACCAGGTTGAAGAAGTCACATGACAGCGCATCTCCTTGCCGAAATCCGGTGCATGTTTCGAATGGTTCCGAGGTCCTAGAACCGAGTTGCACGGTGCATCGCGTGTTTTTTAGCGTGGCGCGACCCAACTGGATCAGTTTTACCGGGATCCCGAATTCGGCCATCGCCCCAAACAGTTCTTCACGATGAATGCTGTCGTATGCGGCTTTGAAATCGATGAAAAGATGGTGTGTATCGATTCGAAACTCGTTGGTCTTTTCCAGGATTTGTCGTGTGAAAATTTGGTCTATAGTCGATTTGCCGGGCCGGAAGCCGCACTGGTAGCTGCCGATTAGTGCGGTGCAAAATGGTTTTAGACGTTCACACAATACGCCGGACAGGATCTTGTATGCGACATTGAGCAGGGATATACCTCTATAGTTCAAGAGGTAGGATCGCCTTTTTTGTGGATGGGGCATATAGAGCTGGTATTCCAGTCGTCGGGCATGCTTTCATCTTCCCAAATTCTGCAGATGATCTGGTGCATGCTCCCTACCAGAACATCGCCGCCAGCCTTGAAGAGCTCTGATGGCAAGCCATCTGAGCCTGCGGCCTTGTTGTTCTTCAGCTTCTGAATAGCTGTGCCGACTTCTTCGATGCTGGGTGGGAGGACTACTTCAGCGGCTGGTGTTGGGATTTCCTCGGTCCCTACCACTCTCTCTTAGTCATGCACGTTAAGCAGCTGCTGGAAATGCTGCTTAAATACATCCACTATTCCCTGCGGGTCGGTGACAAGATTACCCTCGCAGTTTCGAAGAGCCAGGGTGCCCTTTTTGAAGCCTCCTGCAAGGCCTTTGGCTTTCTTGTAAAAGACTCGTATTTTATGTATATCCCTACACTCCTCGATATCCTTGAGCTGGGAGGCTGCAAAGATTCTTTTCTTTTGTCGCAGTAATTTTTTCTCCTCCCTTCTTCTGGCTCGGTGCTCTACTTGCGCTGCCCTGGTTTTCCTCTGCAGCGCCTTTTGGTACGCCTCGTCGGTTGCTGCCTTTTTCTGCTCACACTCGCCATCATACCACGGGTATCTTGTCGGGAGTGGTAGGTATCCCAAGGTGGCTTCGGCTACTTCCTGAATGGCTGAGCGGCAATGCTGCCACATATTATTGGCATTTGTGTTCGACGTAGGCATACCGTAGAGTCTTTCGCTCAGCTGCTCCCTGTAGACTCTGGCAAGCTCCGGTGTGCTCAGGCGCCCAATGTCGAACCTCCTCCTGATGGGCTGGTGCAGCTTTCTGACATTGGACAGTCGAGCTCTGAATCTTGCTGCTACGAGGAAGTGGTCAGAGTCGACATTTGCCCCTCTGAATGTTCGCACATCCAGGATGTTTGACGCGTGCCTTGCGTCAATGAGCACATGGTCGATTTGGTTGGCGGTTCGACCGTCCGGAGATCGCCAGGTAGCTGTGTGGATTCGCTTGCGAGGGAATCTTGTGCTACTTATCACCGCATTACGAGCTGTCGCAAAGACAGCGAGGCGGAAGCCGTTATCTGTTGTTGTATCGTGGAGGCTGTGCTTTCGGATCACTCCACCAAGGGTGTTTTCCTTACCGATCTTGGCGTTGAAGTCCCCGACCACGATTTTTACATCGTACTCCGGACAAGCTCCGTAGGCGTTGTCCAGGAGGTCATAGAAGTCCTCCTTGATAGGGTCTTCAGCCTCGACGGTAGGGGCGTGTACACATATAAGGCTGATGTTATACGTGCACAAGCCCTGATGCGGATCACAGCCAGGCGATCACTTATAGGTTTAAAGTCGATGACCTTCGACCTTAACCGCTTTCCCACGACAAATCCGCATCCCAGCAACCTTTTGTGACAGCTGTAATAAATGTCGCAATTTTTCTTCCTAATCATACCGTTTCCTATCCAGCGTATTTCCTGGACCGCAGTAATATCCGCCTTGTACTGCGTGAGGATTCCTTCTAGTTTATGAGCAGCTCCGGGAGTGTACAGGGTTCTGACATTCCAGGAGCATACTCGCAAATCGTGTTCCTTTTTCGTGCGTTGTCGTCGTCGAGTATCCGTCCGTGTATCCGAGGCATCTTGCTCATTCATCACTTTAGGTTTTTTTTACATGGCCGGATTGTTAGCCCGCCGCACAACCGCCATTCTGGTCGGGGTTTTGTCGCTGCATACCTTTGTTCACCTCCCAACGGTTGTTGAAGAGGCTATCCAGAGGGCGCCGAGAGGAGGCCGTATGTCGACTTGACCCGGGCATTTAAACAGGGATCGTTGCTGGCATCTCGCCAGACTGAGAGCAATCAACAACTTTACCCTGTATGTCCGTGCCCATGCCCTCCGATGCAAAAACGAATGCAATTGTAAATTATGCTTTAAGAACATTCAACCTGTCTAGTCACTTAAGGGGTTAGGTGGGTTTCAGAGGTTAAAAAAAGGGTATTTTTACTTTTTTTTTTAATATGTATATTTGTATATTTTATTTAAACAATCCAGCATATCAGAGATACATATTTGAACAGTGTTTTGTGAAATTTTTATTTAAAAATTCCGAAAGCTTAGCCGTAAGTACCTCATCTTCCCTGACGTCCCAAAAAAAAAAACGCTCTTGCCGTGGACAGCATAACTCATTATTGGTTCATCTAAAACCAAAAGGCAAAAAATATTTCGTTAGTACATGGACAAATTTCTCGGAAAAAAAAAAACAGAATTAATATTTGAATTTTCGGCAGACTTTGAACAAAAAAACACATTTTTTGGTAAAATGTTCGCCATGTATTGGCTCGAAAAAATTAGTTGTAATAAAAAAAAAAAAATCCTTCATTCAATAACTTGATAATGTTATTTCAATTATGTGTGCATAATTTGAACAAAATTGCTTCATAGCTTTTCGAGAAATCGTGTCCACCGGCTTAAAACATTGAAATTAAAATTTTAAATTGAAATAACATGCAAAATAAATTCTTTTTTTAACTTACATAGAATCATCGATTCCGGCACCATAAAGCAAAGTACCTTTTACTGCGGCAATATCCAGGGCAACTAATTAGAGTTGCCCTTGAATTGTAAAGGAAAGTGGGAAAGGCCGACCAACAATAGCCATACAGCTGCTTCCGAAGCGCTGGCGCTGCAATGACGTGGCCTGATGGGCGGACCTTCCGAAGAGTCTATCTCTTAGAATTTTACTCGGATCGATTTGAAATTTTAGGAGAATATTTTAAACATATTTTACTATTTAATAAGACAAAAACAAAACAAATCGATTTTTTGAAGTTTTCAAACCCACCTAACCCCTTAACTCCGTCAAATGAATTTATTACAGTAAATGGCACTGTATCCATTCTTAACAGCTTAATTGTTCGGAAAACAGGTGGAATTCATATTATAAAAAATATTAATTTAAAAAAATTGCCAAAAAGGGGAATAGAGATTCTTACTTTTGTCATTAACTCGTGCCTTTAAATTCAATATTTTCCAGATACTGGCAAAGATTATTCCAATACCAAAGGCAGGAAAACCCGTAACCGCAGTCGAATACTATCGACCTATTAGCCTATTAAGCTCGGTCAGTAAGATATACGAACGAATTTATAAAGAAAAGCCATTAAATATAATAGAAGATAAGAAAATATTTCCCAACCAACAGATCGGCTTTAGACGTCACCACGGTACTTCACATCAGGTCTTAAGAATATGTAATCTTATCAAGAGAAATCGTGCAATAGGCAAATCTACAGGTATGATCCTACTTGATATCGAAGAAGCATTTGATTCAGATGGGCAAAACGGCCTCATATACAAAATGCTTAATTTCAATTTTAATCTATTTTTGTGTAAAATTGTCAAAGGCTTTGTGTCAAACCGTAGTTTCAAAGTGTATATTAATAACCGTGTTTCTGGCCTTATCCACTTTTATGCTGGTGTACCACAAGGCTCAGTTTTAGGTCTAGTCTTATATAGTTTATATGTATCTGATTTTCCTATACTTCCATCCTGTGATGTGGCAATTGATGCAGACGATACCGCAATATTATCGTCGCATGAGTTCGGTCTCAACATAGAGTCGAACTTAAGAAACGCTGCCTTATTATTAGAGCATTATTACAAGAAATGGAAAATAAAGCTTAACGCCGAAAGATTCAAGCTATCTTTTTTCCTCGAAAAATAAAGTCTTGTTTCCTTCCATCTGTTCCACTCAACATCTTAGGTAATTCAGTATCATGACAACCATCCGTGAGGTATCTCGGTATATATTTGCACCAAAAATTAATATTTAATGAGCACCATGCTATGACCCTTAAAAAAATAAATGTTGCAATTAGAATGTTATACCCATTTATTAACCGAAAATCTATGCTCTCAATTGCAAACAAAATTGTTTTACACCAAACCATATTTCAAGCAATTCATCTGTAGGTATGGATGCCAAGTTTGGGGTGACTGTGCCAAGTCTTACATAAAAAAGTTACAAATATCGCAAATATTAGCCTATTAAGGCATATTCATTCTACTTTGGATTTGCATCGCAGAACCAATGTTGAAATTATCTCTCGCAGGATACGTAAACTATATGAAACATTTAGAACCAGATGCGACATTCCCGACAACCCTTTGCTAAAAGAGTTTAACCAATACCATGATACATGACTTCGTTACCCTTGCAAAGTTATCTGTATATTTTTTTATGTTTTCTACCTATTAGCTTATTCATTGCCGTTGTGTTTACATATAGCTGTCTTTATTTATCTGTTTATATATCTATTTATTTATTTACATCCTCTTTTTATTTATTTATGTATTTAATTCTTTATTTATTTATTTAGCCAAACAAAACATCCCTCCAATAAACAAGGGGAGTCCTCGATAGGAAGCAGATCAGAGGATCTGGCGTGGTAACAAGCCATACAGAACGAAGAGCCCGCCCTGCCGTCGCAAAAAATGAGAACAGGATCTCTATTGGATTCATTCAAGAACCGTGGGTCCATAAAGGTAAGATTGTGGGCCTCCAAAACAGGTCGCTTGGCTCTAGTCTTACCTTAGCCAATAGAGGCAACAAACCCACCTTTATAAATGCGGTTGGAGAAAAGGTGCTCTACCCCACTATCTCTAGCCCGTTTATCCTAAATGCAATTGGTTACTAACATACATATCTCTAATGAGGTCTCACTATCGGATCACCAAGATATCAGTTTCAACATATCCAGTCAGGTTAAGGAAGCTGAGCCTGGATATCAGCCCAAACGATCAAATTGGGCTCTTTTCCAAGCTCAGCTCGCCGCTAAAGGAGATATGCTTCTGAAGACGATTGAATCGATAGATGATATCGATGAAGCGGCTTATCAGCTCAATGCAGCACTTATCTCATCTCTTATCTCTTTCTCTCTTATCTCTCTAGAAACAACTGTATACCCAGGACAAGTACATACAAATGGTATGTACCCTGGTGAAATGCACAGCTTGAATCTCTAAGGAAACAGGTGAGATCTTTGTTTAACAGAGCCAAACTGAATAATACTTAGACCGATTATAGATCTTCTCTAACGAAAAACAACCTCGAACTGAGGAAATCTAAGAGAATGTCTTGGAAAAAACATTGCGAGAACATAGAATCTCTACCAACTGCGGCCCGACTCCATAAAGCGCTATCCCGAGTGCACCATCAATCGCAGGGAAACCCGGGAGACTTTGATTGAGGTGCACTTCCCTGGTTCTCCTCCTCAGTCGATGCCCTCTGACGTTCACACAAACGTCGTAAATAGAAGGACAATAGAAGGAATAGCCTCTCTGGCAGACTTTTTAGCCATGATAGGGTTGAGTGGGCAATTGGTTAATTGAAGCCGTATAAGGCCCCAGGCAAGGACGGTGCCTTTCGTGCTATCTTACAGAGAGGCCTGATCCCTATTTTATCACCATTGATAGTTCTTTTTAGCTCGTGTTTCAACCTAGGTTAGGCAGGTAAGTAGGTGAGTTCGTAGCCTTCCCAGAATTGAGAAAAATACACATAGGGCAGGGAGGCCCTTATCGTGGAACCATTTTGTGCTTCTTAAAAAGTTAAGAAGGTCAGATATCCCTACTTGCGGAACATCTGTCAGGTCGTTAAGGAATTAACATCCTAGGTATCGTTTCCTGATTGTGCAGAATGATGGGCAGGCGCAGAGAAGGTGCTGAATGGACTCAACCTCCTCCTCGTCTAGACAGCTTCTGCAGAAATCACGACCGTGATGTAGAGGCATAGGGTTATCTTGGGGTTGAATCCCCATTTTTTCCCTAACGTTTTCTTGCATGTATAGAGAGCTATGGTTGCTTTTTTTGCTCTCTCGATTGTGTTGCTCTTCCAGGTTAGTTTTCTATCTAGTTTAATGCTAAGGTATTTGACACTGGAAGAATAGGTTAACCTAGTACCAAGTAAGGTGATCGGGCAGTGTTCCGGAATTGTATGCTTTTTTGGTGAATAGCACGATCTCCGTATTCTGGGGATTCACCCTGAGCCCATTGCTATGCGCCCATTTGCACAGGATTGAGAGTGCCATTTGCATACTGTCGTTCAATGTGGATAGGTATTTACCTGAGATTGAAATGAGTCTGTCTCCAGTTTAATGAGTAGTCCGTTTATAACTACATTCCAGAGAAGAGGTAACAGGACCCTTCCTTGTGGGGTTTCCCTGGTAACTTGGCTTCACCACTTGGAGTGAATTTTGCGCGTTAGTAGTAACTCGCTGAACAGCTTTATCAGAGTCCTCTCCACCTTTAGCTTTCATAGCATTGCATTCGGAGTGACGCTGTTAAAGGCGCCTTCTATGTCTAGGTTAGCTATTAGGATATATTCTTTGAGATGGATTGATCTTTCGATTTCCCTCACTGGTATATGCAAGGCTGTTCCGACAGATCTACCCTTACAGTAGGCGTGCTGTGCCTTAGAAATTAGGAGGGGATCCAAACTATGGCGTATGGGAAAGTCTGTCAGACTTTCCAAAGTTTTTAGTGCAAAGGCTGATAGACAGATAGGCCTTAGATCCGTGGGGGAAGTGTGAGAGTTCCTGCCGGCCATGGGGATGAAAATTACCTTAGCGCACTTCCACTTTTCTGGAAAATGACTCCAAGCTATGCATCCTTTAAAGATTATCTCTAGCCATGGTACAGTCTATTCCATAGTTCGTGTGAGTTGATAGGGTAAATTTCATCCAAACGTAGGGCTTGAAGCTTTTTAACGCCCATATAATTTTCTCTCTAGAGATAGCGTGATCATACTGTCTCTCCATCGCAAAGGAAAAATGAGTTTCTCGCGAGTGCACATAGTCTTGCGATTCAGGGCAGCCTGGGAAGTGCGTGTTGAGGAGTGAATTTAGAGTTTCTCCCTCAGACGTTGTCCAAACTCCGTTTGCTAGGAGGCAGCTCGGAGATTGTTTATCTTTCGAGAGTATTCTCCTCAATCTGTAGGCTTCTAAAATTTTCTCCATGTTGTTGCAAAAGTGTTTCCAAAACAACCTTTGTTCTTTCCTCAGGGTTTGTTTGTACACTCTGAGTGAATCTTTGTATGCTTTGGAGCTTTCCAGTCCCTGTCGTTTCTTGTACTCGTTGCTTTATTGAGGAGTTTTCGACAGTCCTTGCGGAGCTTGCTTGGAGCTGCGTTCCACCAAGAAGGGTGGGAGTTTTTCCTTGATTTGTGGATTGCGCAGCTGTTGTCGCGTGCGTTGCCCAATGTAATTGTTAAGATGTCGACCATATTGTCAATATCTAACGTGGACCAAGGTGTGTCGGGGGTCCTGTTGATTATAGAATTACCAATGAAGGTTCTATATCGCTCCCAATAAATTCTTCTTGAGTTGCAAGATGAATCAATTGGAGTTGGGACCGTGAAGACTAGGTTGAAAACCAGATAGCGATGATCTGAGAAGGAGTATTCCTCAGAAATCCTCCAGAGTTAAGTCTAGTACCTCCCTACGATTTTTGGTAATTAATGTGGGTATATGACCCTTGTTACAAATGTAATGATTGGAGGATAGAATGAATTCAATGAACCACTCACCTCTTTCGTTTATATCGCTGCTGCCCCAAATCGTGTGAGGCACATTCGCATCCACACCGATAAGGAGCTCAGCTTGGTGTCCTGACGTGTCCCTGACAAGTCTTCTAATCTCGTCCGATGGAATGAACTCTTCCTGCGCCATATAAGTAGAGAGATCGCAATTTGCGCTTTCCTCGACATTGACTCTTTGACAATACTGACTATGATTCGATCACCACTACACTATTCTGTAGAGGTGTAGACCGTCCCACTAATCACTGGATTTGGGCGACGCTAGGTATCCGCCCCATGCGGAGGAGTCCCAGTGACAGTATTGGTGGCTACCACCCCCTCTCTGGTCGATAGTCGTCGATGACCTACGACGCAGGCTAACCACTCGTGGCTACGAGGTCATCGGATAAGCTGATAAACTAGTGGTCATTGTTAGGGGGAGTGTGAGAATGCTGCCTGTGAGCGCATGCAGCTCACGCTTCAGTATATCTCCGACTGGTGTGGCAGAGAGCGTTTATCGATTAACCCAAATAAGTCCCGTTTACGAAGAGGAAAAAGGTATAGCCCTTCTCCGTCTTTCTAAATGGCACAAACATAGGATTTTCAGAAGAAGTAAAGTATCTAGGTATTGACCTACATATATCGCAGACACAACTGAAACTCCAAAAGCGACTAAGGCCATGTGGGCCTGTCGTCGCACTTACGGTAAAACCTGGGGACTGAAACCTAAGGTAATATACTGGCTGTATATCGCGATAGTAAGACCTATCCTCACCTATGCGTCCCCCGTATGATGGGGACAGAAGTAAAGCAAAAACTAATAATCGTTAAGCCTCAACGCCTCCAGAGACCAGCGTGTCTCGGCATCACAGGCGTTATGCCAACCTGCCCCACGGCAACCCAAGAAGCACTCATTGGACTGCCCCTTCTTATTAGAAATGTGGCATTACGCAGTGCAATCAGAATTCTTCGCTCAGAAACAAGCCTGCCATGTAGACTAAAGGATCACATGTCCACCTTACAACATATTCCCGAGCTGGATATGATAACTATGGTCTCGGAGGTATTACCACATACCTTCACTTTCGACTAGAGATTTGAGATATTGACCCCAAATCGCTCAGTATGGGAAACCAGTGATCCCTTGCTTAATGTCAAAGGCCTTAGGTGGTATACTGATAGCTCCAAGGTGGCTTCTGGCGTAGTGCCGGCATTTTTGGACCAAATCGTAAGACCTCGAAAGAGTATCCATCAGCATACCCTCTGCTAGCCAACCAGCGCCTAAGGCGCTGAGTTCGTACATCACTTCAAAACCGTCAAGAAATGCCATGATGCTCCACAAGACCTCGCCAAAAGAAACTATGCCAAATTCTGGTGGGTGCCAGGGTACAGGGGCAATGAAATTGCCGATCAACTTACCAAGAAAGGTTCCAGTGAAAAATACATAGATTCAGAAACTTTCTGAGGCACATCTAAGTCTAGGATCGATTTCTTCTTAGACAAGTGGGGAAAAATCGCAACACTTGACCTTTTGTAATAGAGTAAAGGGATTTCCCCATTCGAAACAATTTATACGCCCCCTGAACACACACTCTATTAACATACACAAACTTAATAGGGTGGATATCAGAAGACTCGTGAGCTGCTTGATGGCAAAGGACTAACAAAGGCCTCGTAGGGGTAGCTTCTATCCGACGGATGCTGACCTGCTAAAAAGCGAGAAGAGCCACTGCAGTCGAACATCTTGCGATACTGTTAGTAAGTCCCATTCCCACCTCCTCGTGGTGCCATCTGGAGATTTCCTATGGAAATTGCAGACGGGGAAAAGAGGATTAGTCGGTTGGGCTACGGCCTAGTAACCCGTAACCATAAAAAAACCACACACTCCGAAACAACCACAGGCCTCGGATATAACGGACCGGATTAATGTTGACGACCCGGGCAAAAAACGAAAAAAGGACAATGATCTTCGGCTCTGTACGGGGAACGTTAGGTCCCTAAACAGGCCACGTGCAGCCGAAAAACCCGCGGACGCCCTAGACGCTATAAAGCGGACATAACCGCCTTCAAGAAAATGCGATGGAATGGACCGGGTATAAAGCGGATGAAAAATTGCGATATTCGCTAAGGCGACTGCTATAGGGAGAGAGGACAACGATTGCTAGGATGTGGATTAGCTATTCGAGGTGGACTAAGGCAAAAAGTCTTAAGCTTTCGGCATCTGAACGAACGCCTCATAACGATCCGTATCAAGGCTACATTTTTTAACAGCCTGACCTGCGTCCACGCCCCCACGGAAGACAAGGATGACTCCGCCAAAGAGTCTCCTAGATCTCCTAGACAGAACGTGTACCCAATGTCCCAGCTATGACATCAAAATTGTCCTAGGACAATGCTAAGCTGGGTAAGGAAAGCATCTTTGAACGAGTCATCGGCAAACATAACCTACACGTCAACACCTCCGATAACGGACACAGGCAGATTGATCTTGCTACGGGGCGAAATTTCCTTCTAGCCAGTACCGCTCGTGCTTTTACCGATTGCGTCTCCCTTAAGCTCTCCAATTCACCTCAATCCTCCACGCTATCAATAGAAAGGCAGTGGAGCCTTTGCAAACAAGCCCTGAAAGGCCCTGCATCCGAAGTTTTGGGTTTCAAGGCTCACCACAAAGAAACACCTGGTTCGATGACGAGTGCAGGAGGATTCATACAGCAGGATGCATATAAGGCCTCGCTGCATAAAAGAACAAGAGCAGCTCGTGAGCTCTACGAGTTAAAAAGAAAGGAGGAGCATAAGCTTCTCAGAAGAAAGAAGAAAGAGCACGAGAATCGCGCAGTGAAGGATTTGGAGAGGTGTTACTGCAGGCGTGACGTTCGAAAGTTTTATCAAAAGATAAAGCGAACATGAAAAGGTTGTAAAACTAGAACGGACGCCTGTAGGGATGAGAACAGACACCTAGTAGTAGAATCGCAGTCGATGCTGAGAATATGGAAAAACCACTTCTGCAGACTGTATAACGGCGATGTTAGTCAATATACCACTGTCACGCAGAATGACCTATTTCTATTAATATTGCCTATTAATATTGCCATATCGAAGCTCAAGTCGAATAAAGCTGCTGGCGCAGACGGACTGTCTGTTGAGCCCTTGAAGGCAGCTGGGTTAGGTACATGCACCAACTCATCTGTAAGATATGGTCAGAGGAAAGCATGCCCCAGGAATGGAGTCTCAGCATCCACAGGAAAGGAGACCCCTCTAATTGAACCAACTATAGAGGAATTAGTCTCCTTAACATCGCCTACAAAATCTTCTCTGCCGTTTTGTGTGAACGCCTGAAGCCTTTTGTAAATAAGCTTATAGGTAATTATCAGTGCGGATTCAGGCACAGGGAAGTCCACCATCGACCAAATTTTCACACTACGGCAGATCCAGGAAAAAACCAATGAATTCCAATTCGACACCCACCACCTATTTGTCGACTTCAAAGCCGCATATGACAGCGTAATTAGAGACGAGCTATACAAAGCTATGTCTACAGTTTTAAATGTAAAACTTGATGGCAATTAAAGATTTGTTATCAAAATTTCTAATTTCTCTTGTGATGTGTTACACACACAACCTGAACGGAGTGCAGTGCTTTGGGTCGTTGATGTTTGTTCACTACTCTCAGATAGGACGAGAGCCGACCAGATTCCGCGTTGGTGTATTGGTTATGTATGTATGTATGTATGTTGGCGTTACAGTCCACGAAGGACCTGAGTCGAGCTTCTGTTGTGTGTGATTTAATTTTCCCATAGGTGAAAGGGACCTACAGTTTATTGCCGGTTCCGAACGGCGAATTACAAGAAGCTTTTCATGACAATTTTACTACAGGGGGTTTTGTCAGAACCCCGCTGAGTAGAAACACCGTGAAAACACGATCGATGACATGGCTGTGTCGGGGTTCGATCCCGTGTCTTCGGCGTCAGAGGCCAACACACTACCCACTGCGCCACGGTGCATTGGTTATAGATTCGGTAGTGATTCGTTCGAGAACTTTAGTATTGCATACGCAGAGGATGAATTTCAGTTGACCATATACCTACTGTAGTGTTATACCTGCAGCAGTACGTCTGGTCACTTTCCGCTCACAACTGCGTTGCATACTTTTTGTCCGTATAGGAATTACTTTTTTCTTGGCTATGAAGCGAATTTCAACTATAGACCTTCCGCTCGGCGGTCGATGATGTTAACCACTGCACTAAGTCCACCCCCTTTCTGTCTGTATTCTAACGTGAGATAGTCGTTATATCATTTAGAGGCCACATGCGTAAATTGGCTGAAACAACAGATCCATCCGGGACAAAGTGCTCCTCATATGGTAAAAGAGGTGATCTTAATTGTAGGCACAAAGATTGGGGCTGCATGCGTGCAAATTCTTGGGGAAATATTCTCTCCAATCTTACTGCTATGCTACCAGTGTCTATTATGTTTCCGCCTAATCCTACTTATGTTCCGTCTGATTCTCGTAGAAGTCCTTCAGTCATAGATGTGTTTGTAACTAATGTCCCCGGTCTTATGTTTCCACCTATCTCATTGAATGAGCTTAGTTCTGACCATAAACCTGTGTTCTCTAAAATCCGTTGGTCGGGTTTAGAAAAAGTGCAGACCTTCTTAAATTTAAAAAACGCAAATTGGGTAAATTTCCGAAAGGAAATTAAAAGAACGCTTCAAGATACTTCAATGAACATTGAGGACATTTCAAACAAACAAGATGTCGACTCAATTGTTCAGCAATTATCTGACAGCATTATCAGTTCGGCAAATAATAGCATCCCTAAAGTTGCAGGTAAAATTGTCTGCACCAAAATTCCACACTATATCCTTGAACTTATAAGAATAAGAAACTTTCAGAGACGAAGTTGGCAAAGATATCGCAATGATACTGCGAGAATCTTAGTTAATCAACTAAATAAAAAAATAAAGAAGTGCATTCAAGATCATAGAAATGAAGAGTGGAATAAAAAACTCCAATCGCTGAACAAAGGATCCAAGCCCTTCTGGAACATAGCGAAATTAATTAAAAATAAAACGAAGCATATACCCTCTCTCAAAAATGGTGGTAACACCTATTTTACGGACGCGGAAAAGGCTAATGCTCTTGCCGCCAGTTTTTCTCAAAATCACGCTATATCTCAGAATCTAGGAAATGCAAATACAAATGACCTCGTAGAACGCGCTTTACAGGCATTTAATATTATTAACTGTCAAACTCCAGTTAACGAATTTATAAGCGAAGTAGACACAAAATACTTCTTAAGTAACTTACTTACTAGGAAGACGGGTGGCATCGACCAAATAAAAAATATTTATCTTAAAAATTTGCCCAGAGAAGGTATTCTATTTCTCACCCATATAATTAATGCATGTCTGAAAATGCAATACTTCCCAGATACATGGAAACTTGCAAAAGTAATTCCAATACCAAAAGCAGGCAAGCCTCCAGACAGAACAGATAGCTATCGGCCGATTAGTCTATTAAGTGCTATAGGTAAAATATTTGAAAAAGTTTTGGAAGAAAAAATGATGAAAATAATTGAGGAACGGCAATTATATCCTAACGAACAGTTCGGTTTCAGACGGAACCACGGAAGCCCGCATCAAGTTCTAAGAATTTGTAACCTTATTAAGAGAAACCGTGCAATTAAAAAATCTACAGGTATGCTAGTACTCGATATAGAAAAGGCTTTTGATTCAGTGTGGCACAATGGTCTAATTTACAAATTAATCAACTTTAACTTCCCACCATTTTTAATTAAAATTATTCAAAGTTTCATCTCTAATCGATATTTTAGGGTACATGTCAATAGTGGTGTATCAAATTTGATAAATTTGGTCGCAGGTGTCCCTCAAGGCTCTGTCCTCGGACCGGTTTTATACAATATTTATACAGCTGATTTTCCAGTTCTTCCACAATGTAACGCAGCAATATATGCTGATGATACCGCAATATTTTCTTCGCATGAAATTGGTCTCAATGTAGAGACGAATCTTATAAATGCCATAAAAATATTGCAAGATTATTTTAGGAAGTGGAAAATCAAACTGAACGCCGAAAAAATTCAAGCAATCTTTTTTACAACAAAAAGAAAACCTTGCTTTCTTCCGGCTAACCAGCTAAAAATTGATGGGCATCCTATAACGTGGGAACCTTTTGTAAAATATTTGGGAATTTATCTTGATCAAAAGTTAACCTTTAAGGAACATATCAAAAGAACAATCAACAAATCTAGTATTGCCATTAAATTATTGTATCCAATGATTAATAGAAGATCTCCACTCTCAAAAGAAAATAAATTAATATTATATAAAACAATATTTCAGCCAATATTCTTGTATGGGTGCCAAGTCTGGGGGAATTGTGCACTGTGTCACCTTAAAAAATTACAAATAGCCCAAAATAAAATACTCAAAATGATGCTCAACCTCCCTTGGCATCATTCTACAAAAGACATCCATCAGACATCTCATGTTGAGTTGATCTCCAATAGAATCCAAAAACTTAATGGAAAGTTTAGATCAAGATGCGACACCTCCGATAATCCTCTAATTAGTCAATTATATATAAATCATAATGGGTGATGTTCATATTTCAGCTAAGGTCTTCAGTGAGTATTTATTAATTCATCTTACCATTTGTTAAATGTGTGTAGTTAATTATAAAATATTGCTTTATTTATTCAATTACAATCATTTATTTACTTATAATTAACTGATTTACCTTTATATTCATGTATGTATTTACTTATTTATTTATTTATTTATTTATTTATTTATTTACTTATTTATTTATTTATTTATTTATTTGTTTATTTATTTACTTATTTATTTATTTACTTATTTATTTATTTATTTATTTATTTGTTTATTTATTTATTTATTTATTTATTTATTTATTTATTTATTAATATTTATTTTTGTTTATGTATTTAGTTATTCATAATTTATTTTTTTTACTACTCTAGTGGTATAATTAGCATAATTTCATGGTTTTTTGTTTTTTTTTTTTTTTTTTCCCTTCTTTTACAAATAAAATACAAAATTGATGACCGATTATAAGTATGATTCAGTTGAAAGATATAATATTTTATATCACATCTCTGTACTACTACTGTTGTAAATTCTGCGATAATAAATAATAATAATAAATAAGAAGGGGCTTGGAATCTAGAGCAGACGAGTAGAATATGAAAGGTCGGTGCATGTATGTATGTATGTATGTTGGCGTTACAGTCCATGAAGAACCTGAGCCGAGCTTCTCTCAATCACCCATGTTGTGTGTGATTTCATTTTCACATAGGTGAAAGGGACCTACAGTTTATTGCCGGTTCCGAACGGCGAATTTCGAGAAGCTTTTCATGACAATTTTACTACAGGGGGTTTTGTCGGAACTCCGCTGAAACACCGTGAAAAACACGTTCGATAACATGGCTGTGTCGGGATTCGATCCGGAGTCATCGGCGTCAGAGGCCAACACACTACCCACTGCGCCACGGTGCTCTCGCACCGGTGCATACTGTGTAGAAATCTAAATATCCAACAATTCAGCTTTTGCTTTACAAAAGAATGTTAGCCTTCTTTTCATGGAAACAAACACAACTTAAATGAAGAGAACACATGTGGGTCTTTTTATAAGTACGCCCAAAGAGGAAGCCAACGCCTTTGCAGCATTTCTTCAGTTTGCTGAAGGTGGACATGCAGCAATATATCCTATCCTTTCTCGAGATATTTCAAGCACAATGAGAAATACGTAAAATATCTGAACTCAGCTGTTATTAAACACGTCCGAAGTATAAAAACGTCCCTACACTTTATATACGTTTTGACATCTCTTGCAGGACATGTTCGTAATAAAGTTTAATGATTGCAAGAAAATGTCATAAAGATTTTACATCCAGTATGCTGGCATGCTCATGCCATCGATGTTAGCATTTACTAGATTTCAAGTCTTCTTGATAGAAGGGAGAGTGAGTTCAGCGAATGCATCTGGGCGATTGACACGTACGTATACTCCAGCCTTCGTTGTAATTTAACATAAGCGCGTCTATTGTCCATTTGTTTTTTAGGTGTCAGCATTGTAGATTCAATATTTGTGCGGAAAGAAAAGTAAAAGTAAAAAGAAATTATCCTGCTGCAAAGCATCTACAATGTCCCAGTTTTAAGATTTTTCTGACTACCCCGAAAATTTTTCATTTCTAATGTATCTACAAATGTCTGCAGATAACACAATAAATCACACTTAAGAGTGAAATATATTCACAAAAATTTAAATTATTCGCCCATTTAGTAGATTTTTAGTTCGTTATCATGCACGGCACGTTCGCATATAAATATCTGGATGCTAACCACAGAGGCACCTCTTTGTATCCCAGGAGAGTTGTGCGGAACTAAGAAGTACGTGTGTCCGTGGCTCAACCTAAATGCACCCAAAACGTCATAATGTTAATCTAAAATGCGCCCGCTTGTATGGTGATTGCATTCGGCAAAGAAACTTCCGCACTAGGAGCTTGTATGGCATAGATAATGCGACTAATCGGAGTGTCTTGTAGACTGTAGACTTTTTGGCTGCGGCCTTTCGTGCAGATTATTTCATTAAAACCGTTGTGGGCATATTAGAGTAATTTAAATTTGAAAATGTTTGCGATGTTGGTTAATCGATTCGTGCTCAATTGCAGGTAATTTGCATGCAAATTCTCCACAGCTTGCCTTTATCCCTGTCATAGGCACATTATGGCAGGTTCATGTCCTTTAGTAGCAGACTCAAGCAGGTAATATACACAATTAACAGAAAAATTGCACTATTTAGCCACGCCACACGTACTGATGACTTCTCGATTGTTTGTAGTCAAATAGTTCAGACATTATATTATGTAGATACAAATTCTGTTCCTCTTAATTCTCTTTGCTTCCAATTATTCGTTTCTTTTTATATGATATTTATGTACATATTCATATACATATTACATATACATATTACATATTATATAACATTTTAAAGTTAAATTGTCGCTCTATACTATACTTTATTACTTAACTTTTGCGCGTTACATTTTTATGAGTTCAAACTGGGCCACAGCAGCGGACCAACAAATCATCGTTTCGACGTTGCTTGTTTGCAGGCTTTAGTTAACAGAAAATGAACAATTCTGACAACGCCCGACCACACGTCGCACAGCCAATTTTACAGAAATTGAACGAGCTGAGCTAAGAAACCTTACCCCCTTTACCATACTCGCCGGACTGTTCTCAAATTGACTAGCACTTGTTCAAGCATTTCGACGACTTCTTGCGTGAGAAATGCTTAAAGAGCCAAGACGACGACGTCAAAACTGCCTTTAACGAGTTTATAGCTTCCAGGCGTCCAGGGTTTTATGCTGAAGGAATGAATAAACTTCCCAACCATTGACAAAAGTTTGTGTGATCACAACCGTTGCTGTTTTGATTTCTAAAGTTATGTTTCACTTAAGACATCCATCCTAAGATGGCAAAGAGCAGCACACTCACACAGTATGTGCTCTGCCGTTTCTTCTTCATCGGGACAGAGTTGGCACTCAGTTTCAGACAAGAGGTTGATTTTGTTAAGATGATATCTCAGACCGCAATGTACCGTCAAGCAGCTGACTCTTCTTCTTCTGCTTAATGGACGCTACAGTTCGGGGTGAACCTGGGCCTCAACCAACATGCCCCTCCAACTAGCACGATATTTTGCTAGCCTTTTCCATTGCCGCACACACAGTTGGCTGAGGTCCCCTTCCACCTGTGTGCGGCATCTTAAGTGCGGCCGTCCTCTGCCTCTTCGTCCCTCGGGGTTCACGATGAATGCTGTAGTATGCGGCTTAAAAAAGATGGTGAGTATCGATTCGAAACTCGTTGGCCTTTTCCAGGATTTGTCGAAGTGTGAATATTTGGTCTATAGTCGATTTGTTGGGCCGGAAGCCGCACTGGTAGCTGCCGATTAGTGCGGTACAAAATGGCTTTAGACGTTCACACAATACGCTGGACAGGATTTTGTATACGACATTGAGCAGGGATATACCTCTATAATTCTTGCAAGAGGTAGGATCGCCTTTTTTGTGGATGGGGCAAATAGAGCTGGTATTCCAGTCGTCGGGCATGCATTCGTCTTCCCAAATTCTGCAGATGATCTGATGCATGCTCCCTACCAGAACATCGCCGCCAGCCTTGAAGAGCTCTGATGGCAAGCCATCTGAGCCTACGGTCTTGTTATTCTTCAGCTTCTGAATAGCTGTGGCTACTTTGTCGATGCTCTGTGGGAAGACTACTTCAGCGGCTGGAGTTGGGATTTCCTCGGTCCCTACCATTCTCTCTTGGTCATGCTCGTTAAGCAGCTGCTGGAATTGCTGCTTAAATACATCTACTATTCCCTTCGGGTCGGTGACAAGATTACCCTCGGAGAGCCTGGGTGCCCTTTTTGAAGCCTCCTGAAAGGCCTTTGGCTTTCTTGTAAGAGGCTCGATATCCTTGAGCTGGGAGGCTGCGAAGATTCTTTTCTTTTGTCGCAATAGTTTTTTCTCCTCCCTTCTCCTCCCTTCTCCTCCCTTTTCTCCTACTCTTCTTACACTGCCCTGGTTTTCCTCTGTAGCGCCTTTGGTACGCCTCGTCGGTTGCTGCCTTTTTCTGCTCACACTCGCCATCATACCACGGGTTTCTTGTCGGGGGTGGTAGGTACTCTAAGGTGGTTCAATCAATCATTCATTTGAAGGAAGTTATGTGTAATATGGAGTTTAGTTGTTTTTTTGTGTTTTTTTATTTTGTGTTGATAAATGAATACCCACAATATTAGTTTCGCGATATGTTGTTTTTTTTATTTGATTTCCCTTAAACGGACAACTCCCTTAG
Organism: Eumerus sabulonum; assembly: GCA_951905685.1. Classification (NCBI taxonomy): domain Eukaryota; kingdom Metazoa; phylum Arthropoda; class Insecta; order Diptera; family Syrphidae; genus Eumerus; species Eumerus sabulonum. The sequence continues at coordinate 88,160,099 of OX645061.1, forward strand.
GCGGACAAAAAATGTTGCACCATTGCTGCCCGTTCGAGGGAGATTTCACTGTAATCAACTGGGTACGTGTTTGTCCTATGTAAGTGCGTAACTGAAATAGCGTATATAATACTGAGACTGTTTTTACAGTAATCATATTTTAGATTCAGATCCATGAAATGCTTTTTTATTTTTGTAATGATACATCCCGTTTTTAATGCTCCATACATTGGCACTGTTTGAACATGAACCAGGAATCATATGTGGGTCACTGCTCAGTGGTTCGAATGTGACTCTCAAATTCGATCTATGCAACCGTACGCACATCACACCATCGGAGCTAAAGTCCATCGCTGAACAGTCGGCGATCTGCAAACCACACCACCCATTCAGATGTTCATCGCGCCATATCCCACACAGCGGGCGATCATGCGTTCACCATCCACTGTGAACGAACACCCACATACACGCACTCACGCACTCACGCATTCACGCACATAACTGAACTTAATTTCCTTAAATCTGTTCAACCTCATCCTATTCTACATATACATATAATCGTGAATGCTTTGCAGTAACTTCTAGCTGCCGATTTTTAAGGTAATTCCAGTTGGATAATGAGGAATCAGATGCAGAATGCTGAACAAAGTCAGACATGTCGCCTGAAAGTTATGTTAAGTAAAACTTGTTTAGCTTAGATACGTTCCCAAAATCTGGGATTTAATAAACTTTGTGGGAACAAAGTAACAGAGGTAGTACAAATTCATATCTACCTATGTATCTAATAACGAACATATACATATGTACACATATATGTATACAAAGTGCCTGTTCAGTCTTAAATACTAACTAACTTCCATTGCGCGCTTTTTGTTTAGCATGAATAATCCGAGTGAAATGAGAGAAAAAAACCGCTATTTACGAAAGACGCACAAACTTCTTCAGTTCCCTTTTAATTGAATACAGTTTCGAAAACTGTTCGCAGAGGGCAGCCTTTGTGAGTGGGTTTGTCAGGAAATAAAGTCTCCCATTGTAATAGTGGAATTAACAAATTCAATTAATATTCGGTTGGAAATATCACCCCCTAACGGTTTTAATTGTACTCACTTAAGTAAAATTTATATTCGGATTACACAACGCTTATCAAACAAACGTTGTAAGTGAATACAAAAACAAAGTACATACATAATACCTTTTAGTCATGTGATTTACGACCCAACCGCTTGTACCTGGGGAAAGAGGAACATGGCACTCCAGTTTGGGGGTTGTGCCTGGGGGTAACGTAAAAACCTACTTGTTCCGAATCGATAACAAGCCTCGGATACGGACGGATACAAAGCTGACGACCCCTGCAAACGACTAACGGACTTGAGAGTCTGCACCTGGAATGTGAAGTCCCTTCAAACCGGGTCCAGGCGATCAATTGGAGCAAACCCTCAACTGCTATAAAGCAGATATAACCGCACTCCAAGAAGTGCGATGGGACGGGTGTGGATTCGTTATTCGAGGAAGACTCCGACAAAAAGTCTTAAGCTTCCGAGATATAAGCGAACGCCTCATAACCATCCGCATCAAATCTAAATTTGGAAAGCTTACGCCCCAACGGAGGAAAAGGACGATCGACTCAAAGAAGAATGCCCAATGACCCAGCTACGACACAAAAATAGTTCTCAGAGATTTTAGTGCAAAACTGGGCAAAGAGGACATATTTGAGTCGAGCATAGGAAAGCATAGCCTCCATAACACCACACGACAACGGACTTAGGCTAATCGATTTCCTAGCGGGGCGTAACCTTCTTGTAGCAAGCACGCGATTCCCCCATCTCAACATCCACAAGGGTACCTGGCGGTCTTTTGATCAATCGACCACCAACCAGATTGATCACATTGCGATCGACGCCAGTATTCTCGATGTACGAACATTCCGACGGACCAACATCGACTCGGGCCACAACCTTGTTGTCGCCAAGGTACGAATGAGGATATCAGGAATGCTTAGGAGTCGAGTAGGGCTACGTAAGTTTGACGTCGAAAAGCTACAATCGCAAGAGACTGCCAGAATCTTTGCCGATCGTGTCTCTTCCAAGCTCTCTCAAAATCCGCCCACAGCAGCACAAACAATACAGCAGGAATGGGCGCATTGCCAGTGCGCCGTCAGAGAGGCTACCTCAGAGGTGCTGGGTTTCAAGCTGCCACCACTTAGAAACCCGTGGTTCGATGATCAATGCGAACAAGCCCATGCAGCAAAACAGGCGGCTTGTAAAGCCATGCTGCAACGACGGACGAGAGCTGCTCGCGAAATCTATGAGCAGAAGAGAAGAAGAAAGAAGAGAGAGCACGGAAAGCGTGAGATCCAGGAGATGGAGGGATGCTTCCGCAGGAATGACGCCTGTAAGTTTTACAATAAGGTAAAACGAACATGCAAAGCCAGAGCGGCGGCCTGCAGGGATGAAAATAGAGAACTGGTAGAAGAGTCGCAGTCGTAGCTGAGGATTTGGAAAGACCACTCCTGCAGACTGTATAACAGCGTTGATAGACAAGATACCGCTGTCAGGCAGAACGAGCCATTCGTAATGGACGACGATGTTACACAATTCAGTCCACCCCACCTAGACGAAGTCAAAATAGCGATATCAAGACTTAAGACTAATAAAGCCGCTGGCGCAGACGACCTGTCTGCTGAGCTTCTTAGGGCGGCTGGAGATGAGTTGGTAAGGTGCATACACCATCTTATTTGCAAGGTATGGTCGGAGGAAAGCATGTCCGACGAATGGAATCTCAGCATCGTTTTCCCGGTCCATAAGAAAGGAGACCCCTATCACTGCGCGAACTATAGGGGAATAAGTCTCCTTAACTTCGCATATAAGATCTTCTCTACCATATTGTGTGAATGCCAGAAACCGTTTGTGGATAACCTGATCAGCTCTTATCAGTGTGGTTTCAGGCCAGGTAAATCCACAATAGGAAAATATTTACGCTACGGCAGATCTTGGGGAAGACCCAAATCGACACCTACCACCTCTTCGTCGATTTCAAAGCTGCATATGACAGCGTGTGTAGAGACAAAGTCATGTCTAGTTTTGACATCCCTGCCAAACTCGTCCGACTATGCAGGATGACAATGGAGAATTCTCGCTGCTCCATTAAGGTCGGTAATGAGCAAGCCGAGACCTTTGATGTTAAAAATGAATTTAGGCAAGGTGACGCGCTGTCATGCAACTTTTTCAACATCGTGCTTGAAAACAACGTGCAGGAGTCACTGGCAATTGTCTATGCAATCGCTTGTGTACGCCGACGACATTGACGTAATTGGACGGACACAGCGAGAGGTCAATGAGGCCTTTGTAAGCATTGAGGTAGAAGCGGCTAAGACGGCTCTCTGCTTTCTATGTAGTGAGCTTTAGAGTGAACAGACGTGTTTTCAGACTTATCCATATCCATTCAAATTGAATTTTGCCACAGAACTTACAATTAAAACAAGTAAGTGATTCAATAATTTTTATTGAAATTGCAAAAAAAAAAAAAATAATAAATAAATAAATAAAAATACCAAAATGCCTGTATGTGCTTCTTGCGGTGATTCTCTCCCAATTGAAGGAGATTTCGTTGATTGTTCCTTTTGCAAGCGCAAACTGCATTTCCAATGTACAACGGTCCAAGAAAGAATTTGGAGGACCATGGGCGCACGGAAAGATTCATGGAGATGCCAATTATGTAGGAATATGAGCACAACCGAAGGACTAATCAGCGGAAATGCAGGTCCACCTAGATCGAAAACACCAGATTTGCAAGCAGCGAAGCGCATAAGACCGATCAACAGCCCCGACAACACCAATGAGGCATCTAACAACAAAGGCAACGACAACCAAGCTGTGCTAACCGAGATACGGCAGTTGAAAGATCAACTAAATAAAATAACAGCAAGCTGTGAATTCCTGGGACGTAAATACGACGATATAAATGCGAACATGGTTAAAAACAACGCTCTAATTGAAAGCTTCACCAAAGAAATACACGAATTAAAAGAAACAAATAAAAAAAAGACATCATAATAGAAAACATGCAAACACAAATTAATATTATGGAACAACAAATGATTAATAATAATATTGACATAAAAAACATTCCAGTAACGCCGCAAGAAAATTTAATAGAGGTTGTAAAAGGAATCGGGAAAACAATTAGCAACGTTACTAACGACAACGATATAACCGATGTTTACAGAACTAATATTAAAAACCCCGAAAAATCGAGCATAGTTGTTAAATTTGCATCGAATAAATGCAAGACACAATTTATTAAACAAGCGCGAAGCATTCGCCCAATTAAACTCTCTGCTGTCAGAAAAAACACAAACAACTACAATATGAATTCTATGCCAGCTGAGTTCGATGCTACAATTTATGTAAACAATCAGCTTACAAGGTACAATAAGCATCTCTTGTGGTTGACAAAAGAAAAGGCAAAGCAAGAAAATTGGAAATATGTATGTATGGGAGAGTGCGGATAAAATATTAGCACGTCGAGGCGAGAACACACAATCCATAATTATCAATACTGAACGAGACGTGAACAATATAAAAAGCGCATTGTAATTGTTGTTGATTTTTTATCAGAACAATAAGAAATTTAAAACAGTATATAAAAAATGGAGAGCACAGACGAAAAACAAGAAATTGAAGTTAATTTTAATTGTAGGGTAATACATGGTTTTAGCGGCATTGATGTTAATGAATTAAAAAATAATAAAAGTTGCTATTTATGTTTTAATATAAGATCGATGCGTCTACACTGGAATATTTTCTGCTTGAACATCAGTCACTTTATAGATAGATTAGATGTAATTATTTTGGTAGAAACAAACATTAAAGATGAAGAGAATGGATTTTATAAACTTAATGGTTTTCAACAAGAAATATTAAATCGAAATGATCAAAGAGGGGGAGGAATAATGATGTTTATTCGAAATAAGTTAAAACACCAAAGAATATCTTCGACAACGGTTTCATATGAAAGCATTAAGATTGAGTTTATGGAAGAGAATAAAAAAACATATATGCTTGGAATATATAGACCTCCTGGTTTTAGTAAAGTAGAATTTATTAAAGAACTTGGCAGTGACTTGAGAAATATGAAGAAAAATGAAGAATGCATTATTTTGGGTGATATAAACATTGATGTTTAAATTTCAAAATTGAACTTAAGCTATGTATGTAAAAGAATATCTGGAGATGCTTGCATCGTCGAGACTTATGAATGTCATAATGTGCACGAGAGTTGATCCACGTAATGGAACCAAGTCGTTGATTGATCACATCTTAGTTAGCAAAGTCGATAATCCAATTTACACTGCAGTCATAGAAAACGAAATCACCGACCACTATCCAACAATGTACTACATAAAAACTCAAATACATACAGAAAAACATGTTGTTAGTGCTTCACACATATGCAATTCCAAATTTAACCAACTCGTTCAAGAAGAAAATTGGAGTTCGGTTTTAGAAGAGGAAAATGCTGAAACAATGTACAATAAATTTGCTTGTAAGCTTAAAGATATCTACATGGAATCAACAATCATCAAAAAAGTTTCCAACGTACGGAAAAATAACCCTTGGATAACGCCGGACCTCATTGTAGAATGTAAAAAAAGAGACAAATTATATAGAAAATGGAAAAATAATAGTAGAAACAAAAATTATGAAACAGAATACAAGATCTTACGAAATAAAGTCAACAAAAATATAGCAACTCAAAAATCAAATTTTTATAAAAACAAGTTTATGGAGTTCAAAGCAGATCCGCGGAGAACTTGGGCACTTATAAATGAAATCCTAGGAAGGAGAAAATTGAGCATTGACGAAACAATGACGAACAACTTTAAAACAGGATTCAGTTCTCTTTCCAACGATTTTGCTGATTTTTTCTCATCTCAAACTGCAAATATAATACATCATTGTAATCTGAAAACATCAAATAACACAAATCTACATATAGAAAACACGATTTTCACATCTGCTACAAATGTTACTGAGGTTAACATGTTTATTAAGTCACTTGGGGTAAATAAGTCACCTGGAACCGATGGCATCAGAGCAGTGGACATACAAAGGCATGCCGATTTGTTTGCTCCTATATTGTGCAAGATAATTAATTTGAGTCTCACAGAAGCAACAATACCAAAACAACTTAAGACTGCTGTGGTAAGACCAATCTATAAAGGAGGAGTTAAGAATCAATTGACTAATTACAGACCAATTTCAATACTTCCGGTATTTGAAAAGTGTCTAGAAGACGTTGTTGTTAATAGATTACAAGGTTTCGTTAAAAAACACTCTCTTATTAGCAAATATCAGTACGGATTTCAGAAAAACAAAAATACAGGACAACTGCTTGGTGAATTTGCCAACTGTGTGAACGAGAGCTTGAACAAAGGCCACCATGTACTTGTATTGTTCATGGATTTCAGCAAGGCTTTTGATACTCTTAATCATCCAAAGCTTTTAGAATCGTTAGAAAGAATCGGGATTCGAGGTTTGATGGCTGATTGGATGGCAGACTATCTTCACAACAGGAAGTTCTGTGTCAAGATAAAAGATGTCTATAGTGAGACGAAGAATGTAAGTCATGGAGTTCCACAAGGATCTAAGTTAGGCCCACTTCTTTTCATCCTTTAAACCAACGAGCTTCTTCGGGTTTTTAAGCTTAGCATACCGTTCGCTTTTGCTGATGACACTGCAATTGTTGTTCGACATAGGTCTCTTGATTCGGCTACAAGGGTGATGCAAGAGGAATTCGATTCAGCTATACGATGGTGTCACGACAGTGGATTGGTAATTAACGCATCTAAAACAAAATTAATGCATATTCGAAGTCCACATTTCAAAAAAACTGACAAGCAAGTTTACTTCAGAATTGATTCCTGTCCAAATACGCCCAACGAACGCATCGAGATGGTTGAAAACTACAAATATCTTGGAGTGATTATTGATTGCCATTTCCTATGGGACAAACATATAGATAAGCTGCGCACGGATCTAAAGAAGGGCCTATATGCACTCTCACACTTGCGATACCATGCCTCTGAGGACGTTTTGCGATAAGTGTATTATGCGCTACTGGAGTCAAAGCTAAGATATGGTATACTAGCTTGGGGAAACGCGGCAATAACTCACATCAACAAGATTCAAAAACTTCAAAATGCAGCTCTAAAAATGATTCAAAATAATAACAGGCAGCAAACCGAAAACAGTTTTAAGGTACTTAAAGTCGAGCAAATTTTCAAGATGACGACACTATTGGAATACCAAGATGACCACCGCTTCATTCGACCGATACAACATCAAGTCAATACAAGACAACGCGCATAAGGTATGCTTCAAATACCAAGAAACTACAACACATATGGTAGGAGACAGCTGCAGTACATTCTCCCTTCAATAATCAATTCCTTACCTCACGAACTAAAACAAATTCAAAATTACAAAACAAGGAAAAAAACATTTGAAACATTTCTTCTTAAATGAAAATAGTTAAAAAATGTAATTAAAAACTTTGTATCTCAAATCTAAATGTAACTTTGAAATTGTCAACTTTTCTGTTTTAACTTTTCAACTAAAGCTCACTTTCTATTATTATTCAAAATAAGATAGAAACACAATCTTCTGCAGAAAAGCCTCGGCTTCGCAGAAATATACGAAATCGTTAATATGTTTTGATTAATAAAAAGAATAAAAAAAAAAAAAAAAAAAAATATAAAAGAGACGGACAACACCGACGTATTGGCCAGGACGTCACCATCGGCGGATATAACTTTGAAGTGGTCAAGGAATTCGTCTACCTTGGCTCACTGATGACCAGCGACAACAACACCAGCGCTGAGATAAAACGCAGAATCACTCTTGCCAACCGCTGTTTCTTTGGGCTCAAGAGGCCATTTAGAAATAGAGCCCTCTCTCGGATAACCAAGGTGACACTATACATATAAAACCTTAACCATCCCAGTCCTCCTTTATGGCGCAGAGGCTTGGACCTTAACAAAAGCGGATGAAGATGCCCTTGGTCGTTTCGAGAGGAAAATTCTGCGCACTATCTACGGTCCCGTTTGTTCAAACTGTGTATGGAGGAGAAGATATTTTTTTTTTTTTTTTTTTTGTTTGTTGAAGGCTTCTGCTATCCGCTGGAGCACTCAGACGCAATCACTGGTCCATTGTACTCCAGACAGACACCTTACATTACTGTATTTTCTCCGTTTTCCGGAGAAAAATTTGAAGGAGCTTCAGTGATGTAGAGCTAAGGGATTCGGCACACACCACGTCGGCTCCAAAAGTGTAATGGCCCGTGATAACTCCCACAAGCCTTCTGCAGTCGATTCTCCTTAAAGACAGGAGGAATGCTGCAGATTTTTTGCAGACATCAGGGCATACGCGCTTAGTCATCTTGCAATCCCTCCATCTACGGTTGTGTGTGTTAAATACACAATCGTTAATGTAGGAATTTACCGTGGATGTAGGTAGACCTAGAGCGGGTTCAGGTTCTGAGAAGCTCTCCTCTGAACCCATTCTAGCGAGTTCGTCAGAGGTCTCATTTCCTGGGATCCCAGAGTGGCCTGGAACCCATACAAGCCTTAATGAATTTAGTCTGCCGACTCTGTTCAAGAAGGACTTGAGTTCAAGCACTAATTTGGAGCTAGTTAAGGGGTTACACACAGCTTTTAGTGCAGCTTGGCTGTCACTACATACGCATATGCTTTCCCCCTTCCACCTGTGCTTCACAACATAGTGCATGGCCATTAGGATTGCGTATATCTCTGATTGGAAGACAGACGCATATTTTCCTAAGGAAAAGTGCAGTCGAATGTTTTCGCGCTCAAAGAAGACCCCAGCACCGGACCCCCGCCCAGATCTGGAGCCATCCGTGAAAATGCGAAGACTGTCCTTTCCAGGTTCAGTATCCGGCCATAGCCAATCCTGACGCCATGGAAACTCGACTGTGAAATTACGACGCAATAGGATAACGGGCGTCAGTGCGTCAGAAGGCATGTCCATGAGACAGGGGTCGCAGGACAATTCTTGCGCAAGCACACCGTTATTCCTATGCGAGTTGTACCAAAAGCCATTTCTCTTCAGACGAGACATGGCTTTCAGAGCACACCCTCTGATAAATATATCAAGAGGTGGAAGGTTCATCATAACATCTAGAGCAGCGCCCGGCGTGCTGGGGAAAGCCCCCGTGCAGCTGAGACAAACCGTTCTTTGAAGTTTGGTGAAAGAGGCTACGACGTGTTTGCGTTTAAGTCTGTTCCACCAGACAACCGATGCATATGAGATTATAGGTCTTATCATTGCCGTGTAGATCCAAAGGACCTTTGCCGGCGATAAGCCCCATGTTTTGCCAAAAGCTCCTTTGCATTGCCAGAAAGCTGACAGCGCTTTGGTGGTTTTTGACTCAACATGTTTTGACCAGAGAAGCTTACTATCTAAGATGACTCCTAGATACTTAGCCTCCTTGGATATCGGGATGGAAGTGCCTTTTAGTACCAGCTGAATCATGTCAGTATTTTTCCTCCTTCTCGTAAAGAGAACGACATCGGTCTTAAGAGGATTGACTGACAGCCCATTACTGGTACACCAATCATCGATCACATTTAGCGCCGCCTGTGCTTTACGACGGACAGTCGCCAAACATGAGCCGACAGAAAGAATGGCGACGTCATCCGCATAGGCCTGGGCGTAGATTCCAGAGGCATTGAGAGCATCAAGCAGGGAATCGACCACCATGCACCATAACAGCGGAGACAGGACGCCACCTTGAGGGCAGCCCCTGTTTACGCCCGATTTGACACACTGGTCGAGGCCTGCATCAGCGGTCAATGTCCTGTGCATGAGCATTGCTTTGATCCAAAGGACCAGTGCATCATCCACGCCATGATGTCTGGCAGCGTTACACATGCTGTCAAAAGTTGCGTTATCAAAAGCTCCCTCAATGTCGATGAAAATGCCCAGCGCGTACTCTTTCCTTTCGAGCGCGCACTCAATACGCCCAACTAGGTTCTGAAGCGCAGTCTCGCAAGATTTTCCGCGCTGGTAAGCATGTTGCATCTCCGAAAGAGGGTGCATTCGAAGGGCAACTTTTCGCACGTGCAACTCTACCAGTCTCTCCATGCTTTTCAGCAGGAAGGATGTTAGACTAATTGTTCTGAAGCTCTTGGCAAGTGAGTAGTCCTCTTTTCCTATTTTGGGAATGAAGACCACTTTCACTGTGCGCCAAGGAATGGGTATGTGAGCAAGTGCTAGACTAGCAGTGAAAATTCTTTTCAGAGTAGGAAGCAGCTGCCTTATACCTTTTTGCAGCATAACAGGATATATCCCGTCGGTGCCCGGCGATTTGAAGCCATCGAAGGATGCCACAGCAAATTCAATAGCTTCAGTCGTAACCACGCGCGACGCAATATACCAGCTACGCCGAGTTATTTTCATCGTTTCAGTTGCAGCTTCCCTTGAAGGAGTGTGCAACGAGCCGATGTCGATCTGATTTCCCGGGAAATGAGTCGCAAACAGTAAACTGAGAGTTTCCGCTTTAGACTCAGTAAAGGTACCATCAGATTTTCTGAGTGCGTCTAGCCTAGTCGGTTTTCCCCGTTTGAGGACTTTAACCAACTTGCTAGTCGCACTCAGAGACTTGATCTCTTCGCAGAAGGTCCTATAAGAATCGTTCTTCGATTTACGAATAAGTTTCTTATATTCTTTCTGCTTCGACCGATACTTGTTCCAGTCATCTTCCGAATTTGATTTGAGCGATCTATTCAGAAGAATTCTGGCTTCCCTGCGAAGACCTTGGAGCTCGGCATTCCACCAGGGGACCAATTCCCTGCTGGGAGGTTTGCTGACAGGACATGCGAGTTCAAAACAACTGGTGATGACGCTATTCAGGTTATGAACAGCGTTCTCTACCAATTGTTTCGTTCTTAGCTTAGGTAGGGCCTGAGTGGATTTCTCAAGCTCCTCTCTAAACCGTACCCAGTCCGTCCTTCTCGGATTCCGTCTAGGCTGCAAGGAAGAAATCTCACAACCCAATCGGAATTCGATATATTTATGATCCGACAGCGTAGCATCAGGCAAGACTCGCCAGTTAGTGATGTCCTTCACATATCTGTTGGATAGGGTCAGGTCTATCACCTCCTGTCGTCTTGTCATAACAAACGTTGGTTGAGAGCCAACATTGTTGATGGTAAGGTCAGACGAGAGAATGAAGTCCAACAGACGGTCCCCCCTTGTGTTACACTTGCTGCTGCCCCAAGCAGTGTTTTGGGCATTAGCATCGCAACACAAGATGAGACCTATCTTTTTGGCTTCACAGTACTCTACGAGTTCAGAGACTTCCTTCGGTGGTGGAGGTAGTAACGAATCGTAGGGAAAGTAGGCAGACGCAACGACGAAGTGTTCTATTGCTCCGTGCGTTTTGTAGCTTACTCGAGCAGCCACCAGATCTTGTCCACAAAAGTGTCCAAGTTTGGTTGCCGATAGTGAATTCGATATGATGAGGCCGACCCTAGGCCTTTCGGATCGCTCATCATAAAGATTCATAGCTTCACGTATACCACCAAGGCCACATAGGCGATTATTCCACACCCACGGTTCCTGAATGGATACAATGTGATGATTTGTTCTACTACATGCAATTCTACTACTTAAAAGAGCAGTAGCGGCCTTGCAATGCTGTAGATTGATTTGGATAAAAGCTATCCTGACCTTTTCAGAGGAGATGGCCGCCTCTTTATAAGAGAGCTGCTTCTCTCGACTCTTTACGGTCATTTGGATCTCCTTCTGGGAGGAAGGGGTTTTGTTGTGTGATGTGCCCGCCTCCGAGGAGTGGTTCTTGGCTATCTTCGCCTTCTGGCCTATGCTTTGATCCTTCTGGGTCGCCACATCTGCCATTTGATTCCGATTTCCCACCGCCCCATCGGAGAGGGAGGCATCGCACACTCTCTCCCTAGCGAGGCTATCCCCAGCGGCGGTCTTCCGTTTGCGGGATCCTTTACCTTTTTCGGTTAAAGCACCTGCTCCCTTCGGACGTCGGTTCGGGACAGCCTTACCAGTTCGAGGATTGCTAGGACCCGTAACGACTTCGCCTTCTGCGTTCGGAGTCTGCCTGTCAGCCCCACCACCTTTTTCGGCGGCAACGCTGGCCATAGCCTTCCGGCTCCGTCATTACGGGAACTGATCACGCTCTTACTGGGTAGTTGAACCTTCCCAGTAAGAGGAAGAGAGTTGGAGGCGCATGCCGAAAGTGCAGACATGCTTATGCCTCCTTCAGCAGCCTTTCCCAATCGCCGACGCTTTCCGCGCTGCGCACCTTTGAGAGAGGGGTGGAGCTCAGGAAGGAGGGTCGGATCAATTTCGGTACGAGATACCTCCGTCGACCTAACCCTCTTAACTGGTTCCCCCAGAGGTTTAGCCTCGACCATTCTGCCTTCGGCTTTGTCAGCCTCTTTGCACAATTTTCGGGCACGCCTCTTACCTCTACTTTTTGGGCACTTAGCAGTGCATTCAGCAGTACGTCCCAATTCAGGAGCGCGTTCCACCTTTGCGGTTTCACGTGCCGCGCCATCATTGGTGTCGCCTCCGCTGGATGCACCGCTCATGCTCAGTCGGACCAGGTGGTCAGACAGTGAGCCGCTGGGGCCGGTGTCGTTCCGGGCTGCCGTAGGGTTAAAAATGAATGTTGGGGCCTCCAGAATCCTTGCCCCGGCCGCGATCAAAGAGGTCGCGGGTGGATTTCCGCTGCTGCGAGTACCACCTGGAGTACACAATTCCTTTGGTTTGTCCATTCATTTTTGGGTCTTCGAGTCTTAGTTCGAGGTCTACGACCTCTTAAGCCTCCCGCCACGACAAGGCGCCCGAAGAAGGGAGGGAGGAGAAGATATAACGAAGAACTGTACGGGTTGTACAGCGACATCGGGCTGGTACGACGTCTACGGATACAGCGTCCAAGGTGGCTAGGCCATGTAGACCGCATGGAAAATACAGCTCCGACCCGATGAGCCTTCGAATCCACCCCGGAAGGAAGGCACGGCAGAGGACGGCCGGATCAACGGTGGCGCACGCAGGTGGAAGGGGACCTTAACCAACTAGGCGTGCGGCGCTGGAAACAGCTGGCCAAAGACCGTGCCAGCTGGAGACGCTTGTTGGTTGAGGCTCAGGTTCACCACGGACTGTAGCGTCACCTAAGTAAGTAAGGATTGTAGAATTTCAAAGAAATTGAAGGATGTCTTTCGAAGTTCACTTTTATAACTAATGAATTTTTTGAATGCCTTAAAATGATTCAAGATCTCCACTTGTAACATTCTATATGTAGGTATCTCCCTCTCCCACAAAACTCAACGCAAACAGAATAGAATTCCTAATAGACAACTTACCGAATAACGATCATCCCAGGCATTCTCAGGCTATAGCCACATGTAACACATTCCCGTTCATCCCAGATGTCTACATCGCAGTGAAACTATTAAGAACTCTAAACTTTGGCGTACACGATTGCAGAGGTGCACTTTAAATGCTTCCTGACGATGCCATTTCCACAAATCTTCTTCCCGAGAACAAATTACATACAAACGAGCGTTTGTGCAACATCAGGTGCAAACGTCGGTGCCATTAATTAGTAAGCCAAGTAGGATGTAAGTTCCCTAGAGGCTTCAATCCTATCCACTTATTGTCGTACATTACTCCTATCCAGTGTTCGCCTTAGCGAGAATGTACAACTTTTACCACCGCACACATCCTTCTTCCCTCGTCGTGTTCAATCAAGTGTCGTTTAAATGCACGGTTGAATTTGTTCTAGTTAACTATTCACAAGTACACTACTCCCGACAATATGGAGGAAGACAAAATGTTACAATGTGCAGATATATCTACGTAATGTATATATGTATGTGTACGATATTATTTTTTGTTATTCCTTCCACTCCATCCTTGTGTTTAATTTGATTTGGGAATTGCAAGGGAACAAACTTACGCGGATGTGAATTTCCAATAACTGTGCTAGTCGTTTTTACTCTACTAGTTCCGGCACGGACTGGATGATACCTCAATGATAATCGATTGGAAGTTAGATACGCCGTCGAAAGTAAAGTATGTTTGTGTGTATGCATGTACTTGTATGTGTGTACGGTATTTGAAGTAATTTGTGACGTCGCATAATTCTTTTATTGAGAAATATGCTGCGCTTAATCAAGTAGGCAATTTGGGTAGATACCCATATTTCTCAAGAGGCGAAATGTCGAGAAAAAATGTTCACTACGTACTACTTCGTATTTAACAACAATAACGCAATCCTAGTGTTCAAAAATGTACATGAATCTTATGTGCACACATATGTTTTCAGCGCACATAAAGGGCAAACACAAAAATCACTATCATCCATTTATCATTAGGTACCCTAGGCGTCTCCAGCTGGCACGGTCTTTGGTCAGCTGTTTCCAGCGCCGCACGCTTAGTTGGATAAGGTCCCCTTCCACCTGCGTGCGCCACCGTTGATGCGGCCGTCCTCTGCCGCGCCTTCCTTCCGGGGTGGATTCGAAGACTCTTCGGGTCGGAGCTGTATTTTCCATGCGCTCTACATAGCCTAGCCACCTTAGACCACCTGTATCCGTAGACGTCGTACCAGGCTGATGTCGCTGTACAACCCGTACAGTTCTTCGTTATATCTTCCCTTCCATACACCATTTAACAAACGGGACCGTAGATAGTGCGCAGAATTTTCCTCTCGAAACGACCAAGGGCATCTTCATCCGCTTTTGATAAGGTCCAAGCCTCTGCGTCGTAAAGGAGGACTGGCATGATTAAGGTCTTAAATAGAGTCACCTTTCTTTTCCGAGAGAGGGCTCTACTTCTAAATGGCCTCTTGAGCCCAAAGAAACAGCGGTTGGCAAGAGTGATTCTGCGTTTTATCTCAGCGCTGGTGTCGTTGTCGCTGGTCAACAGTGAGCCAAGGTAGACGAATTCCTTGACCACTTCAAAGTTATATCCGCCCATGGTGACGTTCTGGCCAATACGTCGGTGTTGTCCGCCTCTTTTAGATGAAAGCAGATATTTGGTTTTACCCTCATTAACCTTGAAACCCATCTTAGCCGCTTCTGCCTCACTGCTTACAAAGGCCTCATTGACGTCTCGCTGTGTTAGTTCAATCACATCAATATCGTCGGCGTACGCAAGCAAAGTGAGTAGACTTGAAATAAATCGTACCTCTGGTGATGGCCAATGACTCTTACACGATCTTTTCAGACACGATGTTGAAAAAGTTGCATGACAGCGCGTCACCTTGCCTAAATCCTTTTTAACATCAAAGGTCTCGGTTTGCTCAATACCGACCTTAATGGAGCAGCGAGAATACTCCATTGTCATCCTGCACAGTCGGACGAGTTTGGCAGGGATGTTAAAACGAGACGGCTTTGTATAGCTCACCTCTATACACGCTGTCATATGCAGCCTTAAAATCGACGAAGAGGTGGTGAGTGTCGATTTGGTATTCCTGGGTCTTCTCCAAGATCTGCTGCAGCTTAAATATTTGGTCTATTGTGGATTGACCTGGCCTGAAACTCTGATAAGAGCCGATCAGGTTATCCACTAACGGTTTCAAGCGTTCACACAATACGGCAGAGAAGATCTTATATGCGATGTTAAGGAGATTTATTCCCCTATAGTTGGCGCAGTGGAGAGCACCGTGGCGCGGTGTGTAGTGTGTTGGCCTCTGACGCCGATGACACGGGATTGAATCCCAATACAGCCATGTCATCGAACAAGTTTTTCACGGTGTTTCTCCTCAGCGGGGTTCTGACGAAACCCCCTGTAGTAAAATTGTCATGAATAGCTTCTCGAAATTCGCCGTTCGGAACCGGCAATAAACTGTAGGTCCCTTTCACCTATGGGAAAAATGAAATCACACACCACATGGGTGATTGAGAGAGCTCGGCTCAGGTTATTTATGAACTGTAACGCCAACATACATACATACAGTTGGCGCAGTTATAGGGGTCTCCTTTCTTATGGACCGGACAATGCTCACAGACTGGGGTTTCTTTTCGAGCATGCAATACTTCTAAAGCAAGTAGTATGTGCATATGTATGTAGTATGTATCTGAATTCACATTTTATATAGCGTTGGGTGTACTTCTCCTTACCACCATACCTATTTTATTTGCATAACACATCATTGAGAGTAGGTCACCTTCAAGCATACATATGTACAATATGACAATTCTATAAATCAAATTTCCATTTATGCTTTTGCTGGAAAACGTGCACAATATTAATTATTTATTATCAATATTTCATTCTATTAATATTAATCAAATATTTACGTTCATATAAACAAAAACGAATAAATTTATTTTTTTTAAAGGCAATTTCGTAGTCGACCAAGTTTACGTGCAACACTCCGTAATCGAATAAAGTTGGTATAACCTATCAATTTTTGATTCTCATTTTCGAAAAACAAACCATCAATTAGAAATGCATGAATGCATTCATACATATGGATGTGCGTACACAAAAACATTAGTTGGTGTCCTAGTTTTACTTGAAAGCATCCTGTGTACGTATGCGCACATACGTACAATCAATAACGAACAGAGATATGCGTAAACATTTGCTTACACACATGGGTTATGGTTATGTCAGTTGTATTGCCCATTATAACTTTTTAAATGGAAATAAAATATATTTTAAAAAATGATAATAGAATTTGCATAAAATGTGACCCACCGACGCTAATTTTATATACATATACATACAAATAAGTATGTAACAAAGTAGGTACAAAAGTTGGAGTAATTATTATTAAATCGCATGGGACTTTTTTGAAACATCTCATAATCAGTATGCGTGATTTTTATTTTTGCGCTACAGTTCCTGGCGATTCTGGGCCTCCTTTAAAAAAACTTCTCCAACTGGCACGGTCTTTCGCCAGCAGTCTCCAGTGCCGCACGCCTAGTTGGTTAAGGTCCTCATTCACTTGGTTGCGCCACCTTAAATTTGGCCGTCCACGACCGCGTCGCCCCACGGGGTAGGATTCAGAGACCTGCCGGGCCAGAGCTGTGGTTTCCATGCGCTCAACATGACCTAGCCATCTTAGGCGTTGAATCCGAAGACGCTGTGCTACGTTCATGTCGCTGTACAGCCCGTACAGTTCACTACCAAGTCCTCTCCCCAAGGTAGCCACTTAGGTCCACTTCTTTTCGTTCTTACAATTAACGATAATGGAATGGTGACCAAACATTACCATATCTCACTATATGCCGATGATACCAAGTCCTTCAGGAGTATTTCCTCCAGTCAGGACCTTTCCCTAATCCAATTTGATCTCAATAGTTTTTCCACCTGGTGTTCCAAAAACTGCTTGGAGCTCAGCATTCCCAAATGCCAATCCATTACCTTTTTCACGTAAACGAATCAAACCCCCTCCCCGTCTCTACTTTCTGAATAATCAGCCCATAGCCACCGTTCAGGCTATCCGGGATCTTGGCATTTTATGTGACCAGGAGTTATGTAAATTTTCGGACACATGTCGACGAGATAATCCTTAAAGCTAACTCAGCTCTCGGTTTCGTGAAGCGAGTCTAAAGAATTCTCCAACCCCTACGTTACCCGATCTATCTACACAACCTTTGTCCGGTCCCTTCTTAAATACGCCTCTCAAGTGTGGTCTCCTTCCCAAGAAACCCATATTTCTAGAATCGAGAGCATCCAACGCCGATTCCTACGTTTACTTTGAGGTCTCCGCTGGAATAATCCTTTGCCCCTACCACCCTATCAAAACCGCCTTAAATTAATCAACATGAACACGTTGGAGGAAAGAAGACCTGTATCTGACTTTCTCTTCATCCATCGACTCCTTTCAGGTACCATTGATTGCGCGACCCTCTTTGACTCTGTCTCTATCAACACTAACCCTCGCAATATACGTAATCCCCGTCTCTTCTATCTACCCACCTCCCGCACCGCCTATGGCTCCAATGAACCCATTTCTCGTATGCTGGGAAGTGTTAACTCAAATCCTCACTTCGACTTCAAGCTCAGCACCCAATGCTTAAGAACCCGTCTTCTGAATCACCCCCTCCTCCCCCACTATCCTTAGCTTCTAAGTTAAATAAAGTTATATTAAGTCAGAATAAGTTGGCTTGAACTAAGCCCAATAAATGGGGGTCTTTGCCCCCACGAAAATTAAAATTAGAATTCTCCTCCATTCCCCCTTTTATGCAAGTCGGGCCGAAAATCGTACGCAGAATTTTTCTCCAAAAACGACCAGGGGTCTTCTCATCCGCCTTCGATAAGGTCCATGTCTCTGCGCCATAAAGCAGGACCGGGATGATAATGGTCTTGTATATAGTCACCTTGGTTTTTCGAGAGGCGGCTCTGCTTCTCAATTGCCTCCCGAGCCCAAAGAAACAGCGGTTGGCAAGAGTTATTCTGCGTTTGATTTCGGCACTGATGTCATTTCTGCATGTCACTGCGGAGCCTAGGTAGACGAAGTCCTTGACTACCTCGAAATTATACCTGCCAATATGTGCGCGCTGGCCAAGACGCCGGTGGTTCGTGTCCTTTTTCGATGACAGCATGTATTTCGTTTTGCCCTCACTTACCACCCGTTCCATTTTAGCCGCTTCCGTGTCAATGCTCGTAAAAGCCTCAATGACACCTCGCTGACTTCGTCCAATCTGCATATGCCAACAGTTGTACGGACTTGGAAAAGATGGTGCCCCTCCTATTGACCAGTGAGTTTTGCATGATCCTTTCAAGGACGATGCTGAAAAAGTCACACACACAGTCATATATCGGTTAGGTCGCTTTCGACCCTCATGGAGCAGGGAGAGCTCTCTAATGTCATCCTGCACATTCTGACGAGTTTGGCAAGAATGTGAAAACTAAACATGGCGTTGTATATCTCGTCTCTATTTATATGTACTATCGTATGCAGCCTTAAAGTCGACAAACAGGTGGTGGGTGTCGATCTGGAACTCGTTTGTTTTTCCAGGATCTGCCGCTTTGTGAATAAATGATCTATAGTGGACTTTCCGGGCCTGAAACCACACTGATACCGATTAGTTTATTAACGAATGGTTTAAGGTGTTCACACAGTACAATTTTATAAGCGATGTACTGAACACTTATACCTCTGTAGTTGGCGCAGACAAACTACAGATTTCAAACGATACTAAGATTCCATTCATCGGGCACGCATCCCTTTGACCATATCTTACAGATGAGCTAGTGCATACTCCCAACCATGTAATCTCCAGCTGCCTTAAAGAGCTCGCCAGGTAGTCCATCTACTCCAGCAGCTTTGTTGGACGTAAGCTAAGAAAAAGTAACCATAACTTTGTCCAGGTCAGGGCAACGGAATTCTCTGCTATCATCGTCCGCTGTGAAAGGGTCGTTCTGCCTGACAGCGGGATCTGTTTCGTCATCGCCGTTATACAGTATCCTTTTTTTTTTTTTTGTTTTTGTCTTGAGAAGCTTATGCTCCTCCCTCCTCTTTTGCTTATAATGCTCACAAGCAGCTCTCGTCCTTCTGTGCAGCGCTTCTTGATAGGCTTGCTGCTTTGCTGCGTGTGCCCTCTTACACTCGTCGTCGAACCATTGGTTTCTTGTTGGTGGCGGTTTGAAACCCAGTACCACAGAAGCAGCACTCTCTAAGGCTTGGTGACAACGGGTCCATTGGTGTTGTACGATCTGAGTAGGTGTTGGAGCGTTTTCCGAGAGCTTGATGGAGACGCGAATGGCATAGGCTCTGGCGGTCTCTTGCAATTGTAGCATTGCGACATTGTATGCCGCTGGTCTTACCCGATTTTTCAGGGCCAGGCATATTCGGAGTCGCAACCTGGCTGCTATAAGATAGTGGTCCGTACATCCAGAATGCGCGCCTGCCATCAATCGCAATGTGGGCAATCTGGTTGACGGTTGATTCATCCGAAGATCGCCAGGGCCCTTTGTGGATGTTGAGATGTGGGAAACGCGTGCTAGCAACTAGCAGACTTCGCCCCGTTGGGAAGTCTATCAGCCTAAAATCTATTTTCGGATGTGGTGTTGTGTAGGCTGTGCTTGGCAATGACCCTATCAAAAGCGACTTCCTTGCCCAGTTTCGCGTTAAAGTCTCCCAGTACGATTTTAACATCGTTACTGGGATATTGGGTATATGTCCGATCTAGGAGGTCGTAGAAGTCGTCTTTTGTAGCGTCATCTTTGTCCTCGTGTGATTTCGCACGCATGTCAACTTATGTGCCAAAACCTTTGCCGGAATTGCTGCCTTTTTGCTTTAATTTGAACAAAACTGCAGCTGAATGACATCGATTGTAAAGCAGATGGGGAAGGTGCTGCACCAAGAAAAACATATGCACTTTAACACCAGTGACAGACTTTCTTGCGTCGAATAGGGGGGAATAAAATCATGGGCTAATCCCAACCATGCGTCAACTTCAATGTTCAAACCGAATATTCACGGCAAGAAGCTAATGCTGTACATCTGGTTGTACCAGCTCCAAGTGAACTACTCTATCTTAACGAAACCATCACATGCGGATCGTTACAAACAACGATTCCTGCAAATAAGCTGAAGCTTAAACGTCCGCAATATGCCAAAGTCATGACAAGGTGATGTTTAGGAACGGCGACTTGTTGCTAAATTTGTCAAGGAAACTTTGTCCGCCCTACTTCAACGGCAGCATTTTCAAGATATTGTTCCTTCTGACTACCACTTGTTTCAGTCGATGGCTCATAACCTGGCTGAGCAGCATTTCACTTCTTACCAAGAAGCCAAAAATTGCTGTCTGAAAGTTATATAATAATATGAATAATAGTATTACAAAAAAGCCTCAATAACTTATTCATATAGCTAATATTATCGGCTATTAGAAATTCAGAAGTTCAAACCTTCGATAAAAATTCTATGCCTACATTTCTTCATTATAATTATTGCCAGCGCATACCGTCAACAGGTAGGTAGGTAGGTAGGTAGGTAGGTAGAATCGTAGCCTTTCCAGAAATGAGAAGAACTCAGACAGGCCAGGGAGGCCCGTTGTGCAGCTACGAGAGGGCTTAGCCCTCTATTCGTGGAGCCGTTTTGTGCTTCTAAGAAGCTAAGAGGATCAGGTATCCCTACTTGTTGAACCTCTGCCAGTTCGTTATGGAAGTAAGAGCCTAGGTATCGTTTCCTGATTGTGCAGCATACCGGGCAAGTGCAGAAAAGGTGGTGAATGGATTCGACCTCCTCCTCGTCTAGACAGCTTCTGCAGAAACCATTCGGAACTATAGCTAGTTTTTGCGCGTGACTGCCGATAAGGCAGTGTCCGGTGATGACACCTATCAGTTCTCTTTAGGGAGATTATACTCCTTGTCCGTTGACTGTCGAGCCGGGGCCAGATTTGGCGGGTGATGACGCAGGTATGTCCCTGATTCCATCTCCGATTCGTCTCGGCCCTGGCCAGATTAGTAAGATTAAGTTTAATGATTGCAAGGGGTATTTCTTCACAAGCCGCGATTGATTGTAGCGTCGTTCCCCGTTTGGCGAGTGTGTCGGCCCTTTCAATCCCTGGAATGTCGCTGTGTCCTGGTAGCAAGATAAGTTGTATGTTGAACTGTTCGGCCATCTTGTTAAGAGATAGGCGACAGTCGAGACTAGTTTTTGGTGTGTACACATAGGACTCCAACGACTTTAAGGCTGCTTAGCTATCCGTAAGAATGCGGATATTCGTAGTGGATATCACGTTCCACTTCAGCCTGGAAAACGCTGCAGTGATTTAGTAATTTTAGAGCATTATTCAGCTTAAGTTGTTTGCAGAAGACTCCACTACCCACCCCGTCCTTCGTTTTAGACCCATCAGTGCAAAAGCCTACGCAGTATCTGCGGGGTTGAGTGTGGCGGGTCCAGATTGTCCGAGTAAATCGCCTTTTATTTATTTTCATCCTTGTGTTGTTTTTGGCATTTCCTTTCAATATTCACAAAACGTCTAGTTGTTGAACTATGTTCTTCCAAACCTACTTTATTTTTGACCATTTTTATTAGAAATTCGCTGCGTTCATCCTAATTGTCCTCGTTAATATCTTTAAATAGCTTTTTCAATATCCCCGAAAGGGATCTTCAGATTGCCGATATAAGTTATTATTTTCTTAGGAGAATTTTCTTTAACGAGTGGTATTCCCAGTCCAACACAGGTATACCCTTCACCTTTTATTGGACACAGTAATAAATTACTAGAAAGAGAACTTTGTACCTGGTTGCCTATCTGGATAACGTTAACATTGCCGTCTCTGACAAGTATAATAATATGTTAATCGATTTTAAACGGCTTTAGTGGAATTTCCAAATAATTAGAGCATGTACTTTCATAAGAGGGCCGTGGCGCAGTGGGTAGTGTGTTGGCCTCTGACGCCGATGACAAGGGATCGAATCCCGACAACAGCCATGTCATCGAACGTGTTTTTCATGGTGCTTCTCCTCAGCGGGGTACTGATGAAACCAACTGCAGTATAATTGTCAAGAAAAGCTTCTCGAATTTCGCCGTTCGGAACCGGCAATAAACTGTAGGTCCCTTTCACCTATGGGAAAATTAAATCACACACCACATGGGTCCTTTGGTCCTTTATGGACTGTGGCTTTGGTCCTTTATGGACTGTGGACTGTAACGCTAACATACATACATACTTTCATAAGGAATCACTAAATTACATTCCTGGATTCGATGAGGCTGAACGGCACTTTGGTCATAACGATCGGATCAGACCAAATAACCAGGTTTCGTTTTAGATATGGAGCTCTACTGAAAACCCAATAGCTCAACAATTAAGAGAAAGGCAGTACACTTAGTTCAGCAAGTGCTTCAGATCAGACTGATAAACGCTGCTACCACGCAGTTATCCTAATATCCCACTCACAATTTTTGTAAATGTAGATGCCCTTTATTAAATTGAGAGTAAAATTGACCAACTTAAAAAAACTAAGCAACATTTCTATACAATGAGAGCCCAAGCTTCTAAACATCATATACCAACTTCAAGTCACAAAACTATCTATGCTATCTAAACGTATTTCAGAATTTAAACAAACCTGGTAAAAATCGATGCACAAACTTGAGCCCAGAATTCGAAATATATTCAAATTTAAGTGCATACGCTTTAAAAGGTTAGATTTCGGTAACAGAAAAAGAATTTCACAATGAGACATCAAGGTAAATGCAACTGTCATTGGGCTTTCGAAGGTAAAAAGAAGGACAACTTTTTTCTCGATTTCAAGACAAGTTAAACAGTTTCATTGTTACTCCCATCGCTTTTTGTCTTACTTAAAACGGTAGCATTCTGAAACCATCTGCAATGTCCTTAATATCAGTTTTATGTAAAATGGAATTGCAAAACTGAAAGTCTTTACATTTCTCCAACTCTTATGTATGTTCATACTCGTACTATTCCGTGAGTAACTAAAGAAGAAAAAAAATGAAACTTATAAGAACCATTATCCATTCTCCGTTTTATCTTGTAGTAAAAAACGAGGAGGTAATCCCCGCAGGCAAAGAAATTGTCTTGTCTAGTCGTTAGACGGATGTCTCCGGGAGATTTGCTTTCAGGGATAACATTAATCTATGGCAATCTAAACAATGATGCCTTGAAACAAGACGTAGACTTAAGTACTGTAAGGCTACTCAAGACGCGCAATGTTGCCATTACTTTACGTAAGGTTTATAGGGTTCTGTCAAGCGTTATAGGACTAGTTAGTGGTGTAATAGAGCCTTACAACTATTTTTAAGGACATCAGACAAGGAGCCATAAGAATACAAAAAAGGCATAAACTTGTTTCATGTTGTTTTCAATCTGAGGCTATAACAAAAAACATTTCCTCAATTATGTTATGTTCAAATTCCAACAACTAATTTACGTCTTCTCTTATTCGTGTGCATTATTTCTAAATTCGTGTTTACCTTATTTCCATTTTTCAGGAACTAGTCGCTTACAGCAACTATATGTTGATGTAAAAATCAATTCTCTTGGCTGTCACCTCAACAGAGTGTCTAGAGTTGCAGTTCTGGTTGGGTACACTCAGCAGTCTATAACTAACCATCAAACAGCCATGCCGTACCTCGGCGAATTTCGCACAAAGGCCGTAATGTAATAATTCAATTGGGAAACCACATCATCCATTTTAAATGGACGCGATGATATTAGCTGCAGAGTTGTGTTATGGGGTGTAACATTGTCCTGACATCGTTCATGGGTATCTGGTTTGTTTGTCTACCGTGACTCAAGTGAAAATCTTATGCGTGACGCTAATGACTTGAGCATGAAAGCTAATTTTGATTGAGCGGATCCTAACGCTCCATTATCACATGTTCACACTTTAGAGCTACTTATTACGGTGGAAACGGCCTTCGTAGAGTAATGAGCACCCACAGCTTCATTAATTAAATTTTAATTCGATTAAAGCTAACTTGATACGAATGTGTCTGTCTATTTAGTCATTTTAGCAGAATACCAACGCGAGGATACAAATCATGTCCAACATGATATTATGTTATTACGTTAGGTGACGGACTGTCTGAAAACTCACATTCTGCCAAATAAGATGTGCAAAACACTGTCATTCACTTTGCATTTATTTTTCCACCTTTTCCTCCTGCAATATTTACACATTCAGTTTGCTCAGACATGAATATCTAATGAAAATAATTTGTCCTTTCCTCCGAGCAAAGCAATTTAAAACGTAATTTCCTGGTTTACAATATTCACGAACACCTAAGACGATGATGACTTGACCTTTCTGGAAATTCAACGAGAAGAGGGGTGTCACAGAAAATGGAAAAGTAATGTCATGACTATAGAACGCTGTTGAGGAAAATATCCTTAAAGTGTTTTCTCTATGTAAAATACTTTTTTCTTTTATCTAATGCACAATTGACCGCTGTCGGCAATCACCTTATAATGATTTCAGAGTTCAACAAACGTTGGCTTAGGGAATCGAAAGGTGACGAGGAACACGAAACATAAATTGTATTTCTAGCGTCCAATGAAAAATAACGTCTGGAGAGCTTTAATACGAACTGGGCACGCGATGTAGCATTTAGCAGTTACTGCACATGCTGCGCCTAGTACAATACATAATACAGGTACGAGTACATGCATGTAGACCTTAATAAGTGTAGTCAGTGAACTTTACCTTATCAATCACACCAACTCGCATAGGGTGTCGGATTATATTCTGAAATATCAGCTCAAATAAGGAAGCTTTCAAGATTCTTCTTCTTCCTACAACGAGTACTTTCGACATTTTTACACACGCACAACCTACTAGCTGTATTTATTATCAGGAGATTAATTGGAAAATAATCAACCAGGGGGTGAAGTAATAACGGAACCGAATCAACACAGATACTCAAGTAACCAACACCTACGGGTATGTACTCAGTGTTTAATTTATGTATACGTTTTTGGAAAAAAATCTGTCGAATGTAATGGGGGCGGTTGTTCTGTAAGTCTCCGAGATTAATCGTGTTAAATATGTTCTAATATTTCATGTCCTATGCGAAGATGTGCAAAGGACTAACAAAAGCCTCGTAGAGGTGGCATCTATCTGACGGATGCTGGTCTGCTAAAAAGCGAGAAGAGCCACCGCAGTCGAACACTTTGCGGCACTTTTAGTAAGTCCTATCCCTCCCTCCTCGCGGTGCCATCTGGAGATTTCCTATGGAAATTGCAGACGGGGAAGGGCGAATGGCGAGCGTCCTGCGCCAAAAAAAAAAAAAAAGAAAACGAAAAAAGGACAACGATATTCGGCTCTGTACGTGGAATGTTAGGTCCCTAAACAGGCCAGTAGTAGAGTAGCTGCTATCGCCAGAAACCGCTCGTGTTTTTACCGATCGCGTCTCCCTTAAGCTCTCCAATACACCTCAATCCTCCACACTATCAATAGAGCAGCAGTGGAGCTTCTGCAAACAAGCCCTGATAAGCTCTGCATCCGAAGTTTTGAGTTTCAATGCCCGACCACGAAGAAACACCTGGTTCGATGACGAGTGCAGGAGGATTCACACAGCGAAGCAGGATGTATATAAGGCCTCGCTGCATAAAAGAACAAGAGCAGCTCGTGAGCTCTACGAGTTAAAAAGAAGGGAGGAGCATAAACTTCCCAGAAGAAAGAAGAAAGAGCACGAGAAGCGCGCGATTGAGGATTTGGAGAGGTGTTACTGCAGGCGTGACGTTCGAAAGTTTAATCAAGAGATAAAGCGAAAATACCAAGGTTATAAAGACAGAACGGAAGCCTGCAGGGATGAGAACGGACACCTAGTAGTAGCAGTAGCAGTCGATGATGAGAATACGGAAAAACCACTTCTGCTGTCTGGCAGAATGATCCATTTCTAATCGACGAAGACCGCAGAGAATTCTGTCCCCCTGACCTCGACGAAGTTAAGATTGCCATAACGAAGCTCAAGTCGGATAAAGCTGCTGGCGCAGACGGACTGCCTGCTGAGCTCTTCAAAGCAGCTGAGGTTGACCTGGTTAGGAGCATGCACCAGCTCATCTGTAAGATATGGTCAGAGGAAAGCATGCCCGAGGAATGGAGTCTCGGCATCGTATGCCCGTTCTACAAGAAAGGAGGCCCCTCTGACTGCGCCAACGAGCTATACAACGCTATGTCTACCTTTGACACACCTGCTAAACTCATCAGAATATGCAGGATGACTTTGGAGAAGGCTCGCTGCTCCATCCGGATCGGTGAACACCTTACCGATAGTTTTGATGTCAAGAAAGGATTTAGGCAGAGCAATGCGCTGTCGTGTTATTTCTTCAACATCATATTGGAAATGATTGTGCAAAAATCACTGGCCAATACAAGAGGCACAATCTATTTCAAATCGTCGCAACTCGCATACGCCGACGATATTGACATAATAGGTAGATCACAGCGAGATGTCAATGAGGCGTTTGCGAGTAATGAGATGGAGGCGGCGAAAATTGGTCTGGCGGTAAACGAGGACAAAACTAAATATATGCTGTCATCAAAAAAGGACGCTCACCACCGACGTCTTGGCGTTTGTATTGGCAGATATAAGTTCGAGGTAGTTAAGGATTTCGTCTACCTTGGCTCCGCAGTGACCTGGAACAACAACATCAGTTCCGAAATCAAACGCAGAATCACTCTTGCCAATTGCTGTTTCTTTGGGCTCAGGAGGCAACTGAGTACTAGAGCCGAACGACAAAGTTGACTCTATGTAAGCATGAACACTATCAAGAGCGGATGAGGAGGCCCTTGGTCGGTTCGAGAGAAAGATTTTGCCAGTGATTTTCGGGCCAATAAATGCAGACGGGGGATGGAAGAAAAGATTCAACCACGAGCTTTACGGGCTGTACAGCGACATGAAGACTCACTGCGACGCAGTGCAGTGGTTTGGACCGTAGATGGTAGTTCACTACTCTCCAGGGGTGGTTGTTTTAGACCGAAAGAGAGGAATCGACCGAATTTGACGTTAGTTGTTGGTCGCTTGTTTTGTTTTTTTTTTGTTTTTGTTGAAGGCTTCTGCTATCTGTACGAGCACTCGTACGCACTGTTTTCCGGAGAAAAATGAGAAGAAGCTTCAGTGATGTAGGGCCAAGAGATTCTGCACACACCACGTCGGCCCCAGTGTCACACCCTCGCAACATGCAGCAGAGATAGGCGTCTCACTTATGCCAAGCACGCAGAGATGCTTAGCAAAAGTCTTCTGCAGTCAATTCTCCTTAAAGACAGGAGGAATGCTGCGGATTTCTTGCAGACATCAGGCCATACGCGCTTTGTCATTCTGCAACCCGGATAATCCCTCCATCTACGGTTGTGTATACTAAACACCCAGTCGTTAATATGGGAATTAACCGTGGGCGCAGGTGGACTTAGAGCGGGTTCAGGTCCTGAGAAGCTCTCCTCTGAACCCATTCTGGATAGTTAATCAGATATCTCATTTCCTGGGATTCCAGAATGATCTGGAACCCATACGAGCCTAAGTGAATTTAGTCTACCGTCTTTGTTCAAGAAGGACTTGAGTTCACTAATTTGGAGCTAGTTAGGGGGTTGCACACAGCTTTGAGTGCAACTTGGATGTAACTGCAGACTTATATGCTTTCCCCCCTCCACGTGTGCATCATAACATAGTGCATGGCCATTAGGATTACGTATAACTCTGATTGGAAAACAGACGCATATTTTCCCAATGAGAAGTGCAGTCGGATGTTTTCGTGCTTAAAGAAGATCCCAGCACCGGGCCCCCGCCCAGTCCTGGAGCCATCCGTGAAAACTATCCCTTACCGATTCAGTATCCAGCCAGAACCAATCCTGACGCCGCGGAAACTCGACTGTGAAATTACAGCGTAGTAGGATAACGGGTGTCATTGCGTCAGATGGCATGTCCAGGACTCGCAGGACAATTCTTGCGCAAGCACACCGTTATTCCTATGCGAGTCATTTCTCTTCAGTCGAGACATGGCTTTCAGAGCACACCCTCTGATGAATATATCAAGAGCTGGGAGGTACATCATAGCATCTAGAGCAGCGCCCGGCGCGCTGGGGAAAACCCCCGTGCAGCCGACAGTAAGTACGACGACATCATCCGCGTAGGCCTGGGCATAGATTCCAGGGGCATTGAGAGCATCAAGCAGAGAGTCGACCACTAGGCACCTTAACAGCGGAGACAGGTGGCCACCTTACGGGCGGCCCCTGTTTACACCGGATTTGACACACTGGTTGAGGCCTGCATCAGCGGTCAATGTCCTGTGCATAAGCATTGCTTTGATCCACAAGACCAATGCTTCATCTGCGCCATGACGGCGGCAGCATTGCACATGCTGTTGAAAGTTGCGCTATCAAGAGCTCCCTCAATGTCAATGAAAATGCCACGCGCGTACTCTTTCCTTTCGAGCGCGCATTCAATTCTCCCAACTAGGTTTTGAAGCATAGTCTCGCAGGGGAGGTTCGTTGTTTGTAGTTCCCAGCAACTTTTCCATGCATGGTGTCATATTAGAATTAAACATACAGAGTATGAATCTGATGTGTCCATATACTGTCAGTCTTATGCCTTCATCAGTATGGTTGATTACTTCTCATTCACAACTACTGTATTGCATAATTGTTTGCCTTTTCTTAGTTATTTCATTCCTAATCAGTTCTAACTTACTGAATTATGCATCGAATGAAATCAGTCCCATGCCAATACCGTCTTTGGTCCTCGAGATAATCGAGACCAAAAATTCAGAGCGCAGATACGCACATACGTACACACACAAGCATCTCTATAAAAACCTTGGATTTGAATTCTGGTGACCTTGAAACCTGGAGATATGTCAAAACTTGGAATTCGCAAAATCCATCACAATAACTTCTATTTTTAATAGGGAAGTTAAAAATATGAAAATATGAACTTCTCCCACTTTATGGTCCTTCAAAGCTGTCTCTAGTTCGTCTTTAATTCAACTGATTCAACTGCAGAGTTCTGCTTAGTTATAGCTTTTGTGAGCCACTTGACCTCGAACATAGATTTCTCTATTTTAAATGGAACGCCTTTTATGATCAGGTTTTTTTTCCTTCGATAAGCTTGATAGGTTAACATAAGGCCGTTGTTTATCTATACTATCTTTTGCACTCGCACATCAAATATAGATAGCTATATGTATTTGATGAGAGCGCCTTAACGCAGTAGGTAACGAGTTGGCCACTGACGCCGAAGACACGGGTTGTCTTCCATGTCATGTTAGCCATGTCATCGAACGTGTTTTTCACGGTACTTGTATAGTTGTCAAGAAAAGCTTCTGGAATTTCGCCATTCGGAACCGGCAATAAACTGTTGGTCTGTTTCACCTATGAGAGAATAAAATACATGGGTGATTGAGAGAGGCTCGGCTTTGGTCCTTCATGGACAGTAACGCCAACATCCATCCATACATACCTACATACATATGTATTTGATAGTTTTCGCAATTATAATTTGGGAGCTTTACATTTTTCTTCTAAAGGCCCCTTCAAATGGAACAAGTAGATATTTTCCTTTTTACAAAGACTCATATTCTCAAAATTTCCAAGACAAAGCAAATAGCGTAATAGAGATCTTAGTCAATATCTTGGATAATATCAACATTTGATGAGGTGAATAGGACTGGAAACACAGGTTGTAATAGGTAAATATGTTGTCTTGAGTGATTCGTAGTTCTATCGTATTAAAAGTAACAATCATATACCTTTATTTGTTTATGTTGACACCACCAGCATGACCAAGAGGGAGTGGTAGGGACCGAGGAAAACCCAACTCCAGCCGCTGAAGTAGTCCGCCCACCCAGCTTCGAAGAAGCCGGCACAGCTATTCAGAAGCTGAAAAACAACAAGGCCGCAGGCTCAGATGGCTTGCCATCAGAGCTCTTCAAGGCTGGCGGCGATGTTCTGGTAGGGAGCATGCACCAGATCATCTGCAGAATTTGGGAAGATGAAAGCATGCCCGACGACTGGAATACCAGCTCTATATGCCCCATCCACGAAAAGGCGATCCTACATCTTGCAAGAACTATAGAGGTTTATCCCTGCTCAAGGTCGCATACAAGATCCTATCTAGCGTATTGTGTGAACGTCTAAAGCCATTTGGCACCGCACTGATCGGCAGCTACCAGTGCGGCTTCCGACCCGGCAAATCGACTATAGACCAAATTTGCACACTTCGGCAAATCCTGGAAAAGACCAACGAGTTTCGAATCGATACACACTATCTTTTCATTGATTTCAAAGCCGCATACCACAGCATTCATCGTGAAGAACTGTTTGGTGCGATGGCCGAATTCGGGATCCCGGTAAAACTGATCCAGTTGTGTCGCGCCACGCTAAAAAACACGCGATGCACCGTGCAATTCGGTTCTAGGACCTCGGAACCATTCGAAACATGCACCGGATTTCGGCAGGGAGATGCGCTGTCATGTGACTTCTTCAACCTGGTGCTGGAGCAGATAGTGCGACGGGCAGGCGTCAGCGCGGAAAGCACTATCTTTTACAAGTCCGACCAGCTGCTAGGATACGCGGATGATATCGACATCTTCGCGTGTTCTCGCCGTGGCATTGTGGAAGCATTCACGGCTATTGAAGAACAGGCGAAACGAGTTGGTCTTAAGATCAATGAGGACAAAACGAAATACATGCTGTCAAGCAAAAACCAATCCGTCGTTCACCACCTGGGACAAAATATAACAATTGACAGCTACAATTTCGAGGTAGTTAAGGAGTTTGTCTACCTCGGGGCAAACGTAAATTCCACAAATGACACCACAGTGGAGATCCGACATAGAATCGCCCTTGGCAACCGCTGCTACTTCGGCTGGTCCAAACAATTGGGGTCAAAACTCCTCACTCGGAAGACCAAAGTCATGCTTTACATAACGCTCATTCTGCCAGTCTTGCTGTACGGAGCCGAATGCTGGACGATAAGCAGGACAGTGGAGCTGATTTTGGGTTCTTTCGAAAGAAAAATTCTGCGCCGGATATTTGGTCCTGTCTGTGAGGAAGGTGAATGGAGAAGAAGACACAACCGCGAACTCTACGAGCTGTACCAAGATGTGGATGTAGTCCGGAAGGCAAGGATCCGTCCACTACACTGGCTCGGCCACACCGAGCGCATGGACATCAACGCTCCAGCTAAGAAGGTCTTCGACTCCGAGCCTTCTGGTTCGAGAAGAAGAGGAAGACCGAACCTCCGGTATAAAGACCAAGTAATCGCGGATGTAGGACATTTTGGTCTTGACAACTGGAAGCAGCGGATACATATTGTACTAAGTTTTTTTACCTGAATCTCATCATATGAATATGATTAAGCTGTACTACCACGAAAATTCGTCGACATTTTTCATTTATTTATGATCCAGGCTTAATAAATAGCTTGATCGTTTCTTGATTTACACATTCATGTAAACAACACATACAGATCAAATTAGTATTATAAATAGCCGCATTTTGCCAGTAGAGATCCAGTATCGTTTTGTCAGCCGACATTACTTATTTACTTACTTAGGTGGCGCTACAGTCCGTGGTGAGCCTGGGCCTCAACCAACAAGCGTCTCCAGCTGGCACGGTCTTTGGTACAACCCGTACAGTTCTTCGTTATATCTTCTCCTCCATACACCGTTTGAACAAACGGGACCGTAGATAGTGCGCAGAATTTTCCTCTCGAAACGAGCAAGGGCATCTTCATCCGCTTTTGTTAAGGTCCAAACCTCTGCGCCGTAAAAACAGACTGGGATGATTAAGGTCTTATATATGTAGTGTCACCTTGGTTTTCCGAGAGAGGGCTCTACTTCTCAATTGCCTCTGTTGTTGCCCAAGGAAACAACAGTTGGCAAGAGTGATTCTGCGTTTTATCTCAGCGCTGGTGTTGTTGTCGCTGGTCATCAGTGAGTCAATGTAGACGAATTCCTTGACCACTTCAAAGTTATATCCGGCCATGGTAACGGCCGATACGTCGGTGTTGTCCGTCTCTTTTAGATTAAAGCAGATATCTGATTTTACCCTCATTAACCTCGAGACCCATTTTAGCCGCTTCTATCTCAATGCTTACAAAGGCCTCATTGACGTCTCGCTGTGTCCGTCCACTTACGTTAATGTCGTCGGCGTACGCAAGCAACTGCGTAAACTTGAAATAGATCGTACCTCTTGTGTTGGCCAGTGACTCTTGCATGATCTTTTCAAGCACGATGTCGAAAAAATTGCATAACAGCGCGTCACCTTGCCTTCTTCTTCTTTGGTGGCGTTACAGCCCATGAAGGACCAGAGCCAAGCTTCAATCAGTTTAATGCGGATTCCGAACGGCGTGAGTCGAGAAGCTTTTTCAATGCAATTATAATCCAAAGGGTTACCCTGCCGAAGAGGAACGCCGCGAAATAGACATTCGATGGCGTTGATGTTATCGGGATCCGACCTCGCTCATCGTGCGTCAGGGTCCAATACACTAACCACTGCGCCACGGCGGCCTCACATTGCCTAAATCCTTTTTTAACATCACAGGTCTCGGCTTGCTCATTACCGACCTTAATGGAGCAGCGAGAATTCTCCATTGTCATCCTGCACAGTCGGACGAGTTTGGCAGGGATGTTAAAACTAGACATGGCTTTGTATAGCTCATCCTATACACGCTGTCATATGCAGCCTTGAAATCGACGACGAGGTGGTGAGTGTCGATTTGGTAATCCTGGGTCTTCTCCAAGATCTGCCGTAGCGTACATGATTGGTCTATTGTGGATTTACCTGGCCTGAAACCACAGTGATAAGAGCCGATCAGGTTATCCACAAACGGATTCAGGCGTTCACACAATACGACAGAGAAGATCTTATATGCGATATTAGGGAGACTTATTCCCCTATAGTTGGCACAGTTATGGGGTCTCCTTTCTTATGGACCTGGCAAACGATGCTGAGATTCCATTCGTCGAGCATGCTTTCCTCCGACCATACCTTGCAAATGAGATGGTGCATGCACCTTACCAGCTCATCTCCAGCCGCCTTAAGAAGCTCAGCAGACAGGCCGTCTGCGCCCGCGGCTTTATTAGACTTAAGTCTTGATATCGCTATTTTGACTTCGTCTAGGTCGGGTGGACTGAATTCTCTTTCATCGTCGTCCATCACGAATGGCTCGTTCTGCGTGACAGCGGTATCTTGTCTATCATCGCCGTTATACAGTCTGCAGAAGTGGTCTTTTCAAATCTTCAGCATCGACTGTGATTCTACGATCAGTTCTCCATTTTCATACCTGCAGGCCGCCGCTCTGGCTTTGTAGCCATGGTATGTTTGTTTTGCCTTATTGTAAAACTAACGGGCGTCATTCCTGCGGAAGCGTCTCTACATCTCCTCGATCTCACGCTTTCTGTGCCCTCTCTTCTTTTTTCTGTAAAGCGTGTATTCCTCTCTTCTCTTCTGCTCATAGATTTCGCGAGCAGCTCTCGTCCGTCGTTGCAGCATGGCTTTATGTGCGTCTTGTTTTGCTACATGGGCTTGTTCGCATTGTTCATCGAACCAGGGGTTTCTAAGTGGTGGTGGTTTGAAACCCAGCACCTCTGAGGTAGCGTCTCTAACGGCGCTTTGGCAAAGCGCCCATTCCTGCTCTATTATTTGTGCTGCTGTGGGCGGATTGTGAGAGAGCTTGGAGAAGACACGATCGGCAAAGATTCTGGCAGTCTCTTGCGATTGTAGCTTTCCGACTTCAAACTTACGTAGTCCTACTCGACTCCCAAGCATTCTTGATATCCTCATTCGTAACTTAACTACAACAAGGTAGTGGTCTGAGTCGATGCTGGCTCCTCGACTCGGAAGGTTCGTACGTCGAGAATACTGGAGGAGTGTCTGTCGTCGATCGCAATGTGATCAATCTGGTTGGTGGTCGATTGATCAAAAGACCGCCAGGTGCCCTTGTGGGTATTGAGATGGGGGTATCGCGTGCTTGCTACAAGCAGGTTACGCCCCGCTAGGAAATCGATTAGCCAAACAACGTAAAACAGGCATACGAAATACATTTCGAACAATCAACTTTAAAATTTATGTAAGCGCTTGTGGCGCTTTACTTGTGTTCTTGGACCGCGAGTCATTGTAATGAAAGGCATGGACGTCTGGTTTTTCATATCAGCTTCAATGAGGCAATTTTTATGCTTAAATTGGTGCATATGCTACTTGTTAATGGAGAAGACATGCATTGGTTTCTCAAGAAAACATCCGACGAAGAGTGCATATGCAGGGGCATTTTCCTCATAGGGTACTCGAAGGGCATTTCTTATTCGATTAGCGACTAGTACATAAACATTGGACCATGTAGTACCCAGAGAAACAACACAAAACAATTCGATATGTTGTGTACGTTCGAATATTTTGGTTACATTTACTCCTCCAATCAAAAATCGTACATGGAATTAGTATTAAACCACATACGTAAATTGGGAATACTAACTTGGTCTGAGAGTAGAACTAATTTAAAATACATCGCCAACTGATATATATACCTACGTGTAAATTGATATATGAATGCATGTCAAAACAGAACAAGTATTTACTAACGAAAATGTAAAAAGTTATTCTTTAGAATTATAACAAATGATGTACAAACAATAAATGTAGTATATAAAAAAATGAAGACGTACTTTCATTCCATCTCACTCTTTTATTTTGTTTTTAATCCTTATTGCTTAGGATCCCTTTCCGCCTGTGTGTGCTATTTTACATGTGCTTGTGGTAGTTATATCTTCTTTAATTTCCGCAACGCAGACCAGTCCACTTTAGGTTATATCCATATCTGTATGTAATTAATAATGATCGGGCTTAACGAGGTATTAAAGGAACTTACCTTAATTTTTTAAAGAGAGCTCTTCTTCTCACCTACATTCTGATTTATTTATTTATTCATTAATCTACAAGTTACTTACGTACTAACAGATTTTAGAAGTATTATAGTACTGTTTTTTTGTTTTTTAAAGTACTTACAAATGAAAGTTTTAAAAGATAAAAAGACTTAATAAATTCGCTTTAAAAGTAGGTCTAGTATCTGATAAATCCAATTGTATTGACAATTCGTTGAAAGCCCTAATTATTCTTGTTAGCGGTTCATTTTTCCCATAGGCT
Organism: Eumerus sabulonum; assembly: GCA_951905685.1. Taxonomy (NCBI): domain Eukaryota; kingdom Metazoa; phylum Arthropoda; class Insecta; order Diptera; family Syrphidae; genus Eumerus; species Eumerus sabulonum. The sequence goes on from OX645061.1 coordinate 88,195,706, forward strand.
GTGTTATGGAATTTTTCGTTTAAGATACGTCGGGCGCGAAGAGGCCGGGGGGGCACATATAATTGAATCGACTCAAGAAGAGAAGAACATTTTATATGATACGATAGAATGTCCCTGGCAAACATTACATCATAAAAAATGCGTCTAGATGACAAAGATTTCAAACCAAGTAATTGACACCTTGCTTTGTAGTCAGGGCAAAAATAATTCCAATGCAGTTTAAAGATTGCGAACTTCGTAAATCGCTTTTGGACCTTTTCAATACGGTCGGAGAAAGTTATGAACCCTGGACTCCATATTACAACAGCATACTCAAGCAATGGTCTGACGAGGGCAGCGTAAAGTGCCACCAAGGATAATGGGTCAGTGAACCCTTTAGTATTACGCTTAATGAAACCTATGGCTGAATTGGCTTCAGCTAATATATGGTTAATGTGAGTATGAAAAGAAAAGGAAGAGCTGAGCATAACACCCAAGTCTTTTATACTATTGACCTTTGAAAGACATGATGAGTTAATGGTGTAATTGAATTCTATATCAAGAACTTTTTTTGTAAGTGAAATAGAGTAACACTTGCCTAGATTAAATCTAAGTCCATTAATTATGCACCACTGAGAGATTCTGTTTAAATCTAATTGCAGCAAGTTGCAGTCATTAATATCTTTAATACTCTTGAAAATGTTCATATCCTCAGCATATAGCAGACACTTACTGTGCTTAATCGAGAGTGTAATGTCATTAACAAATATTATAAATAATAAAGGTCCTAAGTGACTACCTTGGGGAACGCCAGAGTAACATTTAATTGGCTTCGATACTGAATTCCCAATTTTAACTCGTTGGGTTCGTTCTAAAAGAAAAGAAGATATCCAACGAAGTAACTGAGAGTGAAATCCAAAAGCCTCAGGCTTGTTGATCAATATTAAATGATTAACAGAATCAAACGCCTTACTAAAATCTGTATAAATTGTATCTACTTGATTTTTATTTTCGATTTCATTAATAACATATGAGGAAAAGATTGACAGGTTGGTAGTTGTCGAGCGACCAGAGATGAGGCCATCTTGGGCTTCTGATATATGCTCTTTAGTTAAAAAGTCAATTTTGTTCTTGACTATTCCCTCAAACAGTTTTGGAATAGCTGACAGCTTGCATATGCTTCTGTAATTTTCAACATTGTTCTTTGATCCAGATTTATGTATAGCAACTAAGAACGACTCTTTCCAGTCATCAAGGAAAATACCTTCTGACAGGGAACAATTAAATATAATTAATAGAGGATGGGAAAGTGTATCAGCACAGTATTTAAGAATTATTGGTGGAATTCCATCAGTCCCATAACTGGTATTTGCCTTTAAATTTTGCAGTGCAGAAGAGACTTCGGTAGAATTTAGAGCTAAGGATCCAATGTTTATTGAAGTCGGTAAACTATTGCCAGGGATGCGATTGGGAATGAGGCTGTGATTAGAAAAGGTTGATTGGAAGAAATCTGCAAATAAATCAAGGGTAGAATCGATATTATCTCACTCCTTATCTTTAAAATTCATTAATTTGGGTATTCCTACTGATTTTCTTTTTGAATTAATGAAATGCCAAAATGTCTTGCTGTCTGCTTTAATACTATTTTCTATAGTGAATATGTAATCTCTGTATAAGAACTTGTTAAGGATAAAAAAGTCCCTACGTAACTAGCTAAAAATTCCATAATCCTGGGGATTCTTAGAAATTCTATATCTTCTAAAAGCTTTATTTTTAATATTTTTAAGGGCCGATAATTGCTTATTATACCAAGGTGGTTTAATTGAAGTGCGTCTTTTAGATAAAGGGATACACTTCGAGAACCCTTTTTTAAGAATTTCAACGAAACGGCAATACATGGATAGATAGATAGGGCTTAGGGGGTGGGACAGAGTCGCCTGATCACTGCGGCCACGATTGGGCCTATTGTGATGGGCAATACATGGAAGTTAAGTTTAAGTTTTGAAATTCGTTAAACCAATTTATACTCCTGTACATATCATTAAGCTTAACAAAATCGGTTTTAGAGAAGTTAAATTGCATTTTAGATTTATTTTCCTGTGGTTTAAGATATTTATAGAAAATTAATTCAATCAAGATCTGCTTGTGGCTAAGTGAACCATTTGGAAGTTGCAATGGAACAATAGAGACAGTTGCATTAATCTCATCGCAACATGTAAAAATTAGATCTAAAATCTTTGAATAGGAATTTGTTATTGAATTAATCTGTTTTAAGTTTAAGGAAGCCAATAAATCAAGAAACGCATGTTCATAACCGTGTGTAACATTATCTGGCATTAGATAATTAGTTGAGTCTAAACTAATCCATTTTATACTGGAGAAGTTGAAATCTCCTACAATACATAAATTATCAGAATCATTGCATAAGTTATTGATAAAATCAATATTTAGAGCATGCTTTTCATAAATTTGTTGCACACTTTTAGGTGGAACATAACTACAAATTAAAAACAAATTACTTTTTGTAGTAGACAAATAAATAAGATGCAGATTTGTTCAACATCAGCGAATAACAAAGAAAATTGTTTACAAAAAAAACATGTACGGACAGCAACAATTATACCGCCACCTCGTTCATCCACAGATTTACATCGGTCGATCCTGAATACATTGTACATTCTGGAGTCGAAGATCTCATTTGACGAAATGTCCGGGGTATAACCAAGATTCGACGATATCATAAAGTGAATGAGAGGAGTTAATGAATAAATCCGATGTTTTGGTCCGAATTCCACTTGCATTGAGGTAATAAATGTTTAGGGGAGGGGACGTTGAGGAAGCACATTTTATGTTTGAATGGGCTGGATATCCCTGTTCCCGTTTTTTGACTTTGGGAAATGGGAGAATGTTTTGATTTGCACACCTAGTGACCAAATTGAAGCGTTAAGAGCCTTTTCATACGCGTAGGCCGGGATTCCCAGTTTAAAGTTTATGTAATGTAGGGAAAGAGGATCCACATCCGTTTTAATTACTTTGTTACAACGAAGCATATTTTTTGGAAGCTGCAACTTTTGTGATGCGTAAGAAATGATGTTTTCTTCAGTTTCGTTCGAAATCAACCGAGAGAGATGGAGAAATTTTAATTTCGGAACCGATGAGAGCGATGCACCGTCTACTTCGTTGTCCGCAGTACCATACAGTTTAGCAGTTGACCTTCGTTGACCTTTTTTCATTGGTTTTTGCTTGCCTTGCACCCACAGGTCTTTTTTGGATTGATGATCGTCGTCATTTCCACTCTTGATTTGATTACCGGTGTTATCTGGCAATGGTGATGGATGCCGAGGTGTTGTTGCGCGAGTTACGATTTTGGCGCTGATGTTGCTCTTTATCATTTCTTAGTGAGTCAAGGCAAAAAATCCTTGGCAATCTGATGTTTACAGCTGATAATAGTACTGTTCTGTCAAGGACTTCATTATTGTGTTTTTCTATCGGTAATATGCGTAACATGAGGTCACCGTGGCGCACTGGTTAGTCTGTTGGACTTTGAAGCACGGTGAGGGAGTTCAGATCCCGATAACACCAATGCCATCGAATGTTTATTTCGCGGCGTCACTCCTCGGTGAGCTACTGGCGAATCCCTCCGTAGTACACTTGCCATGAAAAAGGTTCTCGACTCACGCCTGTGTGAAAAATAGTGTCACATACAATATGGTCCTTCATGGGCTATAAAGCCACCAAAGAAGAAGAGAACATGCGTGCACACTACGCAAGTTTTTTTTCCATGTTCTCAACACCGGTTACAACTCTCAGTTGTAGGCATTTACCCCTGCCTCCGCTTTGATTTGAAAGGCATGTTTGTCCAGCCAACAGCTTAGCATAGACTGCAACGTGCAATGGGTGCAAGTCGTTGGTAGACATAGCCTTTAATATCTATGCTACCCCCTTGACATCAGTCTCATGCCTTTTTTCTGCAAAACCTTTTCCGCGAAAGTTCTTCCACCCTATCATAAATGTCTCCGGTCTTGTCTGACTTCCTGAAAAATCCACACAAACAGAAATTCCTTGTTAATAGGGAGAAGTAGCGGATATCTGATGCAGACAATTTTTTTATTCTAATTGGTCTAGGGAACAAAGACTTTGATTATCAACCTGCCGGTAAACCCAGAGGTACTCACACACATTAACATACATACACTGCTTACTACATTTGTTTCGACAATTTTTTCCTTTCTTCCTGACACTAGTTAAATTGCTGATACGGTGGTGTGTTCATTTTAGTATGTTCTCAGCCAGGATGTAATGACTTATAACATCCGGAAATGCGAAAGAACGAAAAACCTGGCTAAGTACACTAAACTCTGCATACATATGCATACATATTTACCTTTATTCATTGGTGATACGTCACCCGAGACTGAACGAAAGCCTTATCACGATAAGGATTAAAAAAAAAACAAAACAGTTCTTCACCGTATCCATGTTATTTTCGGGTCATGAATTTGCGTCCATTATATTTTCCAATTCAACTAGCAGTTGGGTTAATGCAGGCTTTCAGCCGTTTTTGCTCACCTAACCAGGAGATGAACTGAGGTAAGCAAAAAGGGACATACATACATTTAATCCGAATCTGTTTCGCTGGGCTTGTTTGCAATTTAGGTGAATTAAGCTCCTATTATTGTTCTTCAATATGGTGTGAGCCATGGAAGAATGGAACCCGACAGGAATTTGAAACAAATGTCTGAATGCTTCAGATGTTGTGAACTCCTCAAAATTGCTAGTATTTGAAGAATTTAATAGTTACCCAAATAGCCTACTTTGGAAAAAAATTGGCAATGAATAGATAAACCAACCGATATCGTCCCTTGGGACAATTGGGTACCGAGAATGCCAGACAATCCTTTAAAGCAGTAAAGGTGTCCTTAAGCAATTTCAACTCTTGCCTTTGAATTCCAAGATTGAACCACCTCTACCGAACAGCATTATGAACTTAGTGATTTAAAAAAAAAGAAGAAAAGAAAGTCGTTCAAGCACGTGACACAAGGAATGTGCGCCCCTTCGCTACTACATACACAAACATTTTCTCAGCAGGACCATGTACCCTATTCGTTCGTAAACAAATATTCTTGACGTTTTATTAAGAAATGTGAAACAAGCATTTTGTGGGTTAGTGGGTGGGTCAAAAACAGCCGTATACAGTATACTCGGTGGAAGACAGAGATATCCGCCTGAGGCGGATTCCAGCACAAGCACTTTGACTGTTCTTATTAGTTTGCAGAGCAGCCAAAGGGAAAATGGAAGTCAATTGAAATCGAAATCGACAAAACAATACACAGTCGATAACGTTGTACCATTTGTAATTGAAAAGGATAGAACCTCGAGGCGGGTTTAAGCAATAAAATGTTATTGGAAGTCTAGAGAGAAAACCAACTTAAACATATCAAAGGGTGATATTGGTAAACACAGAACATTTATTGGACTTGTGGAAAGGTATAGTTCGAGGTGATGTAAGGATACGGGTTGGATGGGAAAGGTATTTATAACTTAAATGTCCATTGCCTTTAGCGAAATGCTGCTGGGTCAGGTTATCAGAAATATAATAAAAAACCGCTTTGTATTCATTTTGTTCCAGGAATTGCTACGACAGCATTTCAGGAGTCCCACACACAGTAGCAACGACCTGGTTTGCAATGCTTCGCATTAAATAAAAAATAGTAATGGAAAATAATTTCATTCAAATGGCTGCCTCGGCTGGCCATGCAGTAGCCTACACGATCGGTCCAATTTTTAAGCACATTATCGATTGTGTGCAGCTGTATTTCACCAATGGCTTCACGAATATTGTCCTTTAAAGCGTCAATTGTCTCTGGCTTGTCGGCGTAACACTCATCTTTGACGGCATCCCACAAACGGTGTCAAATCAGAGCTCCGAGGTGGCCAAGCGACATCAGCTCTGCGGCTGATAATGCGATCTTCAAAAACAGGGCGCAATACATCGAGTGAAGCTTCGGCTGTGTGGCACGTAGCGCCGTCCTGTTGAAACCAAATGTTGCCAATATGCTCCTCTTCAATTTCTGTGAACCAAAATTCGTTCAACATGACCCGATAACGATCGGCATTGACTGTAACGGCCACTCCTTGCTCATTTTCGAAGAAAAAATGGCCAAATTATGCCTCGACCGAAATCCGCACTAAACAGTGGCTCGTTTTGGCTGCACCGGCTTTTCAATGTATGCGTGCGGGTTTTCTGTGCCCCAAATGCGACAATCTTGCTCGTTTACATACCCGCCAAGATCAAAATGAGCTTCATCTGAAAAGATGATTTTTTTGGCAAAATCGGCATCTTCTGTAAGTCGATCGCAGGCCCACTTAGCGAAGCGAAAATGCATTGGATGGTCAGTTGGCATCAACTCCTGAACCAATTGGACTTTGTATGGCGGCATACCAAGGTCCTTATGCAAAATTCGTCTCAATGATGTCCCCGAAATGTTCAATTGTTGAGAACGACGGTGAATTGATGTTGATGTTATATGTAGAGGAAGAATGGTGACTATTTTCAACAGCTGTCATTGCCTCTGCACGTGATGTTTGTGGAGAGAAGCGGCTTGGTGTGGCGGCTGATGATGAGAAAAGAACTGCGTGGTTTAAAACACGCGGAGTTCAAGAAGCCATCAGAGAGAAGAAGAATGCCTACAGAGACTGGATTCCCTTGGGGGTCTCTGCTTCTCGTGACCGGCACACTGTGGCGCGAAGAACTTGCAAATTTGCTGTGCGAGCAGCGAAAGAGCAGTCCTGGATGGAGTTCGGCGAGAAGTTGGAAGCCGACCATAGATCTGCGAAAAAGGTGTTCTGGTAAACCATTCGCCGGCTCAGAGGAAGGAAATTCAACATCATCGAAGGAGTTAAATCCAAAGATGGTGTGTTCCTTTCCAATGAGATGGGCATCTTACGCAGATGGAGCGAGCACTTTTCGGAGCTGCTCAATCCCGAACAGGGCACTGAGGGAGACAGACCTATAGTCTTGCGTGTGGCGGTGAATAGTCCAACGGTGGAGGAAGTTATTTTAGCGATTGAATCGCTAAAAGTTGGCAAATCCGCCGGTGTGGATGAAATGCGGCCAGAAATGCTTAAGGTAATGGGTAAAGAGGGAGTATTATGGCTCTCTGGTGTCATTAAGGTGGCCTGGGAATGCGGTGAGACACCTAGCGATTAGCAAACTGGGGTGATTGTTCCTCTTTTCAAAAAGGGGAATAAAAAGGAGTGCTCCAACTATAGGGGCATATCTCCTTTAAGTGTCCCCGGTAAGGTCTACGCTAAGGTGTTGGAGGCGCGTTCTAGAGCTGTGGTCAAATCCAGGATAGGGGATGAACAGTGCGGGTTTCGTCACGGCAGAAGTACAACCGATCAGCTTTTCACTCTAAGAATGGTACTCGAGAAGGCTTGGGAGTACGCCAAACCAATCTACAGCTGCTTTGTAGATTTGGAAAAGGCGTATGACCGAGTTCCTCGAGGTAAACTCTAGAGTGTTCTGCAATATGGGATTGATGGTCCTCTGTTGAGGGCCATTTAGTCTCTATACACAAATTGTAGCACCTGCGTTCGGGTAAACGGTAGTAAATCAACACCTTTCACCGTGGGCGTTGGACTTCGCCAAGGGTGCGTCTTGTCACCTCTCCTTTTCATTATATATATGGACTGGATGTTGCAGCGCAGTCAAGGGGAGGAGTGTTTTACATTGGGAGAGTTGAGGATAAGTCATCTCCTTTTCGCAGATGACTTAGTAGTCCTCACATCCTCCCGGATGGAACTTCAGCGAGCGCAAGATAGGCCGTATGTGCTGATGCTGGAATGAGAGTCAACGTGGACAAATCCGAGTTTATGGTTATTTCCAGAACACCTGTCCAATGCACTCTACAGGTTAATGGAGTCCCATTGAAGCAGGTGGAGAAGTTTAAGTATCTCGGGGTCTTCTTCACGAGTGATGGGAGGAGTAATACTGAGCTTTCCTGCAGGATTGGCCAAGCTCAGTATTTGTTCCAACTCTCACCTATGGTCACGAAATGTGGGTATTGACCGAAAGAATAAGATCGCGAATATAAGCTGTCGAAATGGGATTTCTTCGTGCTGTTGTGGGAGTTACTTGCCGGGATAGGGTGAGAAACACGGCAGTGCGCGGGGAACTCAATGTTGAGCAGCTGCTTCTCCGAACGGAAAGGGCAATGCTTCGATGGTTTGGTCACGTGAGACGAATGTCGCCATCATCACGACTTCCGAAGCGTGCTTTGGATGCATTACCATTAGGCAGGTGACCGCTTGGCAGACCCAGGACGAGGTCGTTGGAACAAGTCCAAAAACTTGCCTGGGTGCGCTTGGGCATAGCTCCTGATGAGCTCCCGCGACTCTGGAACATGCGGGCCACTGAAAATGATGATGATGATGAAGTATATGTAGATAGAATATACCGTGAACCCATTACCCTTAAGTTTAAGCTGAAGTATCTAAGCCATTGTTTGATATATTGGATCGAAACAAATAACATATCGAAGCATATATTAATGCGATTTCCATAACGTAAACATATCTCTCATTTTTGTGGGACAGTAACAAAAAATTGCAAGTATTGTAGATGTTAATACTTTGCGTGTTGCCCTTGTGCTTTCAAAGCTTCTTGCAATCTTCTGTTCATCGATCCGACCAGGTTTCTTGTTACAGTCGCTGGAATTTTTTGCCATTCTTCATACAACGTTGTCTTTAGCTCTTCTCTAGAACGAATTATTCTTTTTCGTACCTCTTTTTCTAGAACAGCTCAAGGGTTTTCTATGGGATTCAGACCCAGTCTTAGGGGAGGGTGCGGCAACACCTTTCCTGTATTCCAAACACACAAATTTATTTCGATGAGGAGACCGTTTGTCGTTTTGAGAGAAAAATTCTGCGGACGATTTTCGGCCCGACCCGCATAAATGGGGAGTGGAAGAGAAGACTTAATAGTGAACTGTACGGACTGTACAGCGACATGAACATAGCACGGCGTTTTCGGATCGAAAGCCCGTGCCAGTTGGAGAGGTTTTTTAAAGGAGGGCCAGGTTCGCTATGAAGCGTAGCGCCAAATGAAGAAGAAGAAGTGACATTTTTAGACAAAAGCATTCGCTGTTGTTGGGATGAATCACGTAGACTCTGCCAACAGCATCCGGCGAAACCATCGACCGTAGTACATTGTTTCGCTTGGAAAGGTTTTACAATTCCGGTTCTATGTATAGTAACTTGGAACTCTGTCATATGTCAGTGTTTTCACGAAATCGTCCTGACCACATAACTTGAAGAATGCTGTTAATGTTGTGCCCAGCGGGTTATTAACAACTTCTTGTATATTGTTCTCAGTGAAATATACTCTTTGTCCATTTTCTAAATGAACTGCAAGATGGACAATAGCGAGAGCCCGGACTCGCACTTCGAATGATAAAATCCTCCATACTGCTTCAGAGCTGCAAATGTAACTTCCAGACTGATATTCTTCTACTTCATTTGGTGATTGAATGCTGAAAGTGACATGATCACTACCTTTATTAATGTATTTAGTAATATATTGGATTGACTTTATTGAACTGCACAACTCTACGTTGATGTGGGCATCAAAGATTTTCAAAGGGCCCAGATTATAGGGAACGATCCATCGGTTACCAATATCATGTTAACGGCACTTTACCCACCCTATTCTGGCGATTGTCGAGGATATTGGGGATATGCGTCATCGCTAGTAGATATGTGAGTTTGGAATGACTTCGGAAAATTTTTGCTGCATTTGGAATCTCGCATACATATGACAGCACGGCGGTTTCTGTACTTGCGTATCTGTCTTGCGGAGTTTAATTGGTGTTAATATTTTCTTTGCAATGTTTTACTTAAGTCATTGCGACCTGCGATTTTTCATGTAAATATCGATTTCCACCTGTGAACGATTAAGGTAGTATAACCAACTGTCCAATGGCGTTGCTGTGTTCATTGGCCTATAAAACATCCTGAAGGTGAACTTAATTTTCTGCCCTAAATTTAGTTTGATTATTACGGATGTAGGCCAAGCTCTCAGATTGAATTTTCGCATATTGATTGACGAAGTATTGGTTTGTTAACATTCCATATGTAAGCAAAGGGTTGAAATTGTTACGTCTTGTCATTATACGGTAGAAATAGCCGGCCCCCCGGCATAAGCCATTATTTCTCGTAAATTACTTACTTTGATGGCGCTACAGTTCGGGGTGAACCAGGGCTTCAACCCTCTCCAGCCGGCCCATCTTTGGCCAGCCGTTTCCAGTGCCGCACGCCCAGTTGGTTGAGGTCCCTTTCCACCTGTGCGCGCCACCTTAAATGCGGTCGTCCTCTGCTGCGTCGTCCCTCGGGATTGGAGTCGAAGACTCTTTGGGCCGGAGCGTTGATGTCCATTCGCTCTACATGGCCTAGCCATCTTAGACGTTGGATCCGAAGACGTCTAACTAGGCCGATGTCGCTGTACAGCCCGTACAGTTCTTGGTTGGATCTCCTTCTCCACTCTTCGTTTACACAAACGGAATCAAAAATTGCACGCAGAATTTTCCTCTCGAAACGCCCAAAAGCCTCTCCATCCGCTTTTGATAACCTCCAAGCCTCAGCAACGTAGAGGAGGACCGGGATGATTACGGTTTTGTAGAGGAAACCTTAGGTTTCGAGAGAGGGCCCTACTACTCAATCGTCTCTTGAGCCCGAAGAAGCAGCGGATGACAAGAGATATTCTGCGTTTTATCTCAGCGCTGGTGTCGTTGCTGCTTGTCACTGTCGAGCCACGGTAGACGAAGTCAATTGACTACTTCAAAAATCTAGCTGCCGAAGGTGACGTTCTGACCAAGACGTCGGTGTTGCGCATCTTTCTTGGATGACAGCATATATTTGGTCTTGTCCCCATTTACCCTTGGACCAACTTTAGCCGCTCCTGCTTCAATGCTTGCGAACGCCTCATTGACGTCTCGCTTCGTCCATCCCATAACGCCAATGTCATCTGCGTAGGCAAGCAATTGTGTGGACTTGAAGTAGATCGCACCTTTTGCATTGGACGCAGAGTCCCGTACGATCTTTTCAAGAATAATGATAAAGAAATCACATGACAGTGCGTCAGCCTGTCTAAAACCTTTTCACCTTAGTTCACCTCCGACCTTAATGGAGCAGCGAGAGTAAAGTCATCCTGCACAGTCTGACGAGTTTGGCAGGAATTCTAAAGGATGACATGGCACGTCTCTATAAACACTGTCATACGCGGCCTTAAAGTTGATAAAAAGATGGTGCGTGTCGACCTGGAATTCATGGGTCTTCTCCAAAATCTGCCGTAGTGTACATATTTGGTCTATCGTGGATATTCCTGGCCTGAAACCACACTGGTAGGAACCTATCACATTGTCCACGAACGGTTTCAGGCACTTACACAGTACGGCAGAGAGGATCTTGACCGCGATGGAGGCTTATCCCTCTGCAATTGTCGCAGTCATAGGGGTCTCCTTTCTTATGGACCGGACAAACGATACTGAGATTCCATTCATCGGGCATGCGTTCTTCCGACCATATGTTGCTGATGAGTTGGTGCATGTTTCTGAACAGCTCATCGCTAGCTGTTTTAAACAGTTCCGCGGAGAGTCCGTCTACTCCAGCAGCTTTATAAGACTTAAGTTTCGATATCGCTATCTTAACATCATCTAGGTCGGTGAACGGGATTCTCCTTCGTCTTCGTCCATTGTGAATGGTTCGCTCTGCATGACGGCGGCATTTTGACTATCATCGCCTTTAGACAGTCTGCAGAAGTGGTCCTTCCACAATCTCATCATCGACTGTGACTCTCATCCCTGCAGGCTTCTGCTCTGGCTTTGTAGCCTCGGCATGTTCGTTTTACTTTCTGGTAAAATTTTCGAACGTCGTTTATGCAGTAACATCTCTCCATCTCCTCGACCTCGCGCTTCTCGTGCTCCTTCTTTTCCCTTCTCAGAAGCGCAAGCTCCTCCATCCTTTTCTGTTCATAGAGCTCTCGAGCAGCTCTCGTCCGTCGATGCAATGTGGCCATGTATGCATTCTGTTTCTCTACATGGGCCTGTCTGCACTCATCATTAAACCATGGGTTTCGCGACGGTGGTGGCTCGAAACCGAGTACATCTGAGGCGACCTCCCTAATGGCTTTCTGACAACCACTCCATTGTTGTTCTGTGGTTTCTGCGGTTTGCATCGGGACTAGAGAGAGCTTGCGGGAGACTTGATCGGCGAAGGTCCTGGCGGTCTCCTGCTATTGCAGCTTTCCAACGTCAAATGTTGGTGTTCTTACTCGACTCCGTTGATTCCGAGAAATTCTCATCCGTACCATGGCTGCAACAAGGTAATGATCCCAGTCGATGTTGGCTCCTCGAAAGGTTTGGACATCTAGGATGCTGGAGGAGTGTCTGCCGTCGATCGCAATATGATCAATTTGGTTGGTTGTCGATTGACCGAAAGACCGCCAGGTCCCCTGATGGATGTTGAGATGTGGGAATCGTGTACTTGCTACTACCAGATTATGTCCCGCAATAAAGTCCACTAGCCTTGGTTCGTTTTCTGACGTGGTGTTGTGAAGGCTGTGCTTTCCAATGACCCGTTCCACGATAGCTTCCTTACCCAGCTTCGCATTGAAATCTCCTAGAACGATTTTGGTGTCATAGCCGGGACATTGCGCATACGTTCTGCCTAGGAGATCATAGAAGTCGTCTTTATGTCGGTCATCTTTCTCCTCTGTGGGGGCGTGGACACATAATAAGCTAATGTTGCCGAGATTGGTCTTGATGCAGATAGTTATTAGGCGTTCGCTTACATACTGGAAGCTTTAGACTTTTTTCCTGAGTCTGCCTCGAACAACAAATCCGCATCCGAATAAGCGTTGTTTGTTTTCTCTGTAGCAGTTTCCGTAGTAGATATCACAGTTTTTCGCCGGCTTTTTGCCTGGCCCATCCCATCTCATTTCTTGGAGCGGGGTAATGTCTGCTCTATAGCAGTCCAAAGAGTTGACCAGTTGTTCGGATGCACATGGTCTGTTGAGGGACCTAACGTTCCAGATTCAGATCCGATATTCGTTTCCTTTTTGACGATTGCGGGGGTCGTCAACATGTATTCCGCCTGTATCTGATGCTATTGGTTGTTTCTGAACAAGTTTTTGTTTTACGCGATAGGCGTAAACCCCCAACCTGGAGAGCCAGGTTCCTCTTTCCCCGGGAACAAGGGGTCGGGTCGCTGCACACATTGGTTCACTACCTGGCCGGTGCCAGTATAGCTATCCTTAAATAGCATTGGATTAAAAAGGTCTTAAATAGCAAAGGATAAAAATGGTTAATGTGGGTTGTCCCTAAGAGATAGACATACATCACGCGAACTTTTTTGTAGACCTTTTTAAGGTCTGTGTGGACTGTGTTGCATATTTTTTCCGGATGGGAATTGCTTTTTCTTGGCTTTGAAACGAATTTGATCTATGGACCTTCGGCTCGACGATCGATGATGTTAACCACTGCACCACGGCCACCCCGTTTATCTCAGAGTGCCCGCTCAGTAGGGCATTCGTTTTTATAATGTAATTATGTATTTAGTACTTTTAATCATTCTGTCTTATAGTTATAAGATTGAATTAAATAAAATGATTTTAAAATGCAACAATGCAAAAGCTTAATTTAATAGTTAAGTTTAAGTTTATGAAACGCGATCGTGAAAGTTCAATTTTCGACAACTTTATCACAACGAATGTTCATTTCCAAATCGTCCAGCGTTTCGGGTTTATTGGCATAGACTAGCAACTTCGGTATGGGATCACTGGATCGTGGAAGCCATTTCACAAAATTTCCATTTTTACGCTTCATACGCATCGTGCCATTACATTCATTCAATGTCGTTACGGCACTGTGCGCCTTTCTTTGAACGTTATCATACTATTGTATGTACGTATGTTGGCGTTACAGTCCATGCAGGACCTGAGCCGAGCTTCTCTCAATCAGCCATGTTGTGTGTGATTTTATTTTCCCATAGGTGAAAGGGACCTACAGTTTATTGCCGGTTCCGAACGGCGAATTTCGAGAAGCTTTTCATGACAAGGTTTTGTCAGAACCCCGCTGAGGAGAAACACCGTGAAAAACACATTCGATGACATGGCTGTGTCGGGATTCGATCCCGTGTCATCAGAGTCCAACACACTACCCACTGCGCCACGGTGCTCTCACACCCTGTTATTGTCACTTATTATCGACACACAATCCTGATCAGCGGATTTCTCTCTACATGATTTGAAACGAGTTCATCAAAAGAAGCCACAGAACATATACATATTTGCTTTTATAAACAAACCTGCAGCTTCTATATACTAGTAGTAACGTCGTCAACCAAAAGGTCAAACAATTCGAAGTAGGTTTTGCTATTACATGTATTTTTGAGCTACACTGTCTGCTTCCACAATGGAGGCAAGCACTGAAAACAGACGTTGGTTTGAAAAGCTTTCCAGTTTCATAATGCACACAATATGTATGACTTTAAATCAAGTGTCACTGTGCCATGACCAGGGTAAGTTTAACAATGTATCTCTTCTTACGCCCTTGTATCGGGCGTTGTTTTACTTGACACGCCTGCTATGCCTTATTAATGCAGGCAATTCACAAAACCCTATGACCTATTTAACGTGCTTTCAATAACGTCAATACTTTAATACTTGTTACGTTGAGGACATTTATTTTATTAAGCATCAATACTGCACGAGTACATAGATATAAACCACAATGTGCTTAATATAACGATAAAAACACTGGGAATAACATTCGTTTGTACATCAATGATTAATGATGACTATTAGGTCTAGTGTTTGGGTGCACGGACACAAAATTAGAGAAATTGCTCTTATTCATACCCGGGATCTGACAAATGCGAAACAATCAAGGCCAAATCGCTTGGCAGTTGGGCTCAAATCGCGTAATTTCCTTCAAGTTCCCAAGGTTAGTGTGCATAATAACCTTAATTTGAGCGTTTTTGTCGAAGAATGGTAAACTGTTTATATGTAATAAAGAACATTTTATATTTTTATACATATAGGGAAAAACGATATGTTTATTCGCTCCTTTAGCTACGTATAACGTCATAAACGCCTTGGCCTAATGAGTCTGTCAGAAACAGAGATGTTAATGTCCATATATCCAAAATTTATCGAATTTAGTGTTGTTAATTATTCGGCAATTATAGCCGTTGCTAGTCTTCTCAAATGTCGTAGGTACTGGTATTGTATATACAGGCCAAATATTCGAAGGTAAACGCAAACACATTACAATTGTACATAAGCACTGAAGGAATAGCAACGAAATGTATTGCCTTATTGCGAAGGCAAACTTAACGTTTGAGCTCTTTTACGACACCCAACAGAGTGAGTGCAACTGCCGCAGCACTTGGCTTTATTGTACATATATTCGTTTTCAACATAGTACCTGGCTTGAGGATAAGTTTCAAGAAAATCAATTTTGTTAATGCAGTGTGAATTCCTTGAAACCGCACAGTTGAAAGCTTCGTCCTTCCAACTTTTACACATGAAACTCCCGAGTATTACAAAATGCTCGTTGCTACATTTCGAACACTTTCGTGGCGAACTTTTTATGTTTTACTCGCGTCTGCTTTAGAAAATCGTCAAGCATGTGTGGGGGTGTAAGAACGGATGAGGACGAGCGAAATTTCGCATTCATGTAATTTTAATTTTCATGCCACTAGGTATACACTATACAGGTAGTCATAGACAGAAAGATGCACAAGAAACATCGTACTTAAACAAATAAGAATTATTTGAAACCTTCAGGCTAATCGTTGAATGTTTCAAGGGTATCGAAGAGAATGGAAGACGTACACTAGATAATTATGAAGATTTTTCTCATTTTTTTTTATGTGCTAGTGCTAACATATTACTTACTTATCAGGCGATCCATGGAGGATCTGAACCTGAGCTATAGCTGCCTTCCATCCTTGACGGTCCCTGGCACGCTACTTCCAGTTATCCAGACCAAGATGTCTTAGATCCGCAATTCCTTGGTCTTTATACCGGAGGTTCGGTCTTCCTCTTCTTCTCGAACCAGGAGGCTCGGAGTCGAAGACCCTCTTAGCTGGAGCGTTGTGGCCGAGCCGGTGTAGTCGACGGATCTTTGCCTTCCGGACTACATGCACATCTTTGTACAGCTCGCAGAGTTCGCGGTTGTGTTTTCTTCTCCATTCACCTTCCTCACAGACAGGAACAAATATCTGGCGCAGAATTTTTCTTTCGAAAGAACCCAAAATCAGCTCCGCTGTCCTGCTTATCGTCCAGCTTTCGGCTTCGTACAGCAAGACTGGCAGTACGAGTGTTTTGTAAAGCGGCTTTGAAGTCGATGAAAAGATGGTGTGTATCGATTCGAAACTCGTTGGTCTTGTCCAGAATTTGTCGAAGTGCGAAAATTTGGTCTACAGTCGATTTGCCGGGTCGGAAGCCGCACTGGTAGCTGCCGATCAGCGTGGTGCCAAATGGCTTTAGACGTTCACACAATACGCTAGACAGGATCTTGTGTGCGACCTTGAGCAGGGATACACCTCTATAGTTCTTGCAAGAGGTAGGATCGCCTTTTTTGTGGATGGGGCAAATAGAGCTGGTGTTCCAGTCGTCGCGCATGCTTTCATATTCCGAAATTCTGCAGATGATCTGGTGCATGCTCCCTACCAGAACATCGCAGGCAGCCTTGAAGAGCTCTAATGGCAAGCCATCTGAGCCTGCGGCCTTGTTATTCTTCTACAGCTTCTGAATAGCTGTACCGACTTCTTCGATGCTGGGTCGGAAGACTACTTCAGCGGCTGGAGTTGGGATTTCCTCGGTCCCTACCACTCTCTGTTGGTCCTGCTCGATAAGCAGCTGCTGGAAATGCTGCTTAACTACATCCACTATTCCCTGCGGGTGGCAAGATTACCCTCGCAGTTTCGAAGAGCCTGGGTGCCCTTTTTGAAGCCTCCTGCAAGGCCTTTGGCTTTCTTGTAAAAGGCTCGTGTAATATGCTTAACCCTAGACTTCTCGATATCCTTGAGCTGGGAGGCTGCGAAGATTCTTTTCTTTTGTCGCAGTCGTTTTTTCTCCTCCCTTCTTCTGGCTCGGTACTCTTCTTGCGCTGCCCTGGTTTTCCTCTGCGGCGCCATTTGGTACGCCTCGTCGGTTGCTGCCTTTTTCTGCTCACACTCGCCATCATACCACGGGTTTCTTGTGGTAAGAGTCGACATTTGCCCCTCTGAATGTTCGCACATCCAGGATGTTTGACGAGTGCCTTGCGTCAATGAGCACATGGTCGATTTGGTTGACGGTTCGACCGTCCGGAGATCGCCAAATTGCTGTGTGGATTGGCTTACGAGGGAATCTTGTGCTACTTATCACCGCATTACAAGCTGTCGCAAAGTCCGTGAGTCGGAAGCCGTTATCTGTTGTTGTATCGTGGAGGTTGAGCTTTCCGATCACTCCGCCAAGGGTGTTCTCCTTACCGATTTTGGCGTTGAAGTCTCCGAGCACGATCTTAACATCTTACTCCGGACAAGCTCCGTAGGCGTTGTCCAGGTGGTCAAGGAAGTCCTCCTTGATAAGTTCTTCAGCCTCGTCGGTAGGAGCGTGTGCACATAATAAGGCTGATATTATAAAATCTGCCTCTGATGCGGATCACAGCCAGGCGATCACTTATAGGTTTAAAGTCGATTACCTTCGACCTTAACCGCTCTCCCACGACAAATCCGCATCCCAGAAAGTGCAATCTTTTGTGACAGCTGTAATAAATGTCGCAATTTTTTTTCCTCGTCATACCGTTTCCTATCCAGCGTATTTCCTGGATCGCAGTAATATCCGCCTTGTACTGCGTGAGGATTCTTTCTAGTTTATGAGCAGCTCCGGGAATGTACAGGGTTCTGACATTCCAGGAGCATACTCGCAAATCGTGCTCCTTTTTCGTACGTTCGTCGAGTATCCGTCCGTGTATCCGAGGCAACTTGCTCATTCATAACTTTTGTGTTTTTTACCTAGGCGGATTGTTAGCCCGCCGCACAACCGCCATTCTTGTCGGGGTTTTGTCGCTGCATAAGTTTGTTCACCTCCTAACGGTTGTTGACGAGGCTATCGGAGGGCGCCACGAGGAGGCCGTATGTCAACTTGAACCGAGCATTTGAACAGGGATTGTATCTGGCATCTCGCCAGGTTGAGAGCGATCAACAACTTTACCCAGTATGTCCGAGCCCGTGCCCTCTACGCTTCCTAAGACGGCACAGAGCAGCAAATTCATATGGTATGTGCTCTGCGGTTTCTTCGTCTTCAAGACAGAACCGGTAGTCAGCTTCAGACGAAAGGTTAATTTTGGTGAGATGATATCCAGACCACATGGGCCCGTATCGTAGCTGACCAGTCTTCTATCTACGCTATCAAGCTTCAAGATCTTAATAGAGTGTTTGTTTAAGGGTCGTATTAATCTTTTCGATTGGCGGACTCCTTGAAATCTGTTCCAACGGACAAGTGTTCCGATTTTTCCAACTTACTTACTTACTTTGATGGCGCTACAGTTCGGGGTGAACCAGGGCCTCAACCAATAAGCCTCTCCAGCCGGCCCGATCTTTGGCCAACCGCTTCCAGTGCCGCACGCCCAGTTGGTTGAGGTCCCTTTCCACCTGTGCGCGCCACCTTAGATGCGGCGATCCTCTATTTCTTCGTCCCTCGGTGTTGGATTCAAAGACTCTACGGGCTGGAGCTGTGGTGTCCATTCGTTCTACGTGGCCTAGCCATCTCAGGCGCTAGACGCCTGACTATACTCATGTCGCTGTACAACCCGTACAGTTCGTGATTTAATCTTCTCTTGAAACCACACTCTGTGTTTATATTACCGAAAATCGCACGCAGAATCTTTCTCTCGAAACGACCAAGGATTTCCTCATCCGCTTTAGATAAAGTCCATGTTTCTGCGCCTTATAATTAAGGTCTTATATAAGGTCAACTTGGTCGTACGAGAGAGGGCTCTACTTCTCAATAGCCTCTTGAGCCCAAAGAGGGGCGGTTGGCAAGAGTAATTCTGCGCTTGATTTCGAAACTGGTGTCGTTGTTTCATGTCACTGCGGAGCCGAGGTAAATTAAGTCCTTAACTACCTCAAACTACAAAGAGCACCGTGGCGCACCGTGTGTCGGGATCGAATCCCGACACAGGCATGTCATCGAACGTGTATTTCACGGTGTTTCCCCTCAGCGGGGTTCTGACAAAACCCCTTTAGTAAAATTGTCATGAAAAGCTTCTCGAAATTCGCCATTTGGATCGGGCAATAAACTGTAGGTCCCTTTCACCTATGGGAAAATCAAATCACACACAACATGGGTGATTGAGAGAAGCTCCGCTTAGGTCCTTCATGGGCTGTAACGCCAACATACATACATACAACTACAACTACTATGTTTGAGAACTTATATTGCACGTTCTGTGCAAGACGTCGGTGGTAAATGTCCTTTTTCGATGACAGCAGATATTTTGTCTTGCCCTCATTAAATGTTAAACCAATTTTTGCCGCCTTCATCTCAATACTCGCAAACGCCTCATTGACATCTCGCTGCGATCTACCTATTATGTCAATGTCGTCGGCGTATGTAAGGAGTTGCGAGGATTTGAAATAGATTGTGCCACTTGTATTGGCCTGTGATTTTTGCACAATCATTTCTAATATGATGTTCAAAAAATCACACGGCAGCGCATCGCCTTGAGCCGCAAGAAGGATACATTTATTACGGAACTAAGAATCTGTAGTTACGTTACGAAAGCCTGATCCTCAACCAACAAGTCTTTCCATCAGGTACGATCTTTAAAAGATTTTCTCCTCATTGGCCGCAAATCGTTGCGTTGCTTTTTGTCGAGTTCGGTGTGCTTCGGCCATTTACATACAACATACATATAGTAATCAGTCAACAGAAGCTTGATAAACATGGTTGACTTTTTATCCTCGAAAAACATAAAATAAAAATTCGAACGTTTAGTCCATAGATACATACATATTTTCTTCTTCTTTGGTGGCGTTGCAGCCCATGAAGGACCAGAACGAAGTTTCTATCAATCACCCATGTTGTGTGTGATTTATTTTTCACACAGGTGAAAGGGATCTACATACAGTTTAATGCCGATTCCGACGGCGTGAGCCGAGAAGCTTTTTCATGGCAAGTATACTACCGGGGGTTTAGCCAGTATCCTGCCGAGGAGGGTCGCCGCGTAATAAACGTAAAAGCGAAATGACGTTGGTGTTATCGGGATCCGAACTCGCTCATCGTGCGAGTCTCACACACTAACCACTGGGCCAAGGCGCCCTCCATAGATACATATGTATGTATGTTTGTTGGCGTTACAGTCCATGAAGAACCTGAGCCGAGCTTCTCTCAATCACCCATGTTGTGTGTGATTTCATTTTCAGTTTATTGCCGGTTCCGAACGGCGAATTTCGAGAAGCTTTTCATGACAATTATACTACAGGGGGTTTTGTCAGAACCCCGCTGAGAAGACACACCGTAAAAACACGTTGGATCACATGGCCGTTTCATCGGCGTCAGAGGCCAACACACTACCCACTGCGCCACGGTGCTCTCAGATATGTACATATACTATAATAAAATCTTTTGAAGGCGAAGTCTAAATTGAGACTCACAGACTCAGAAATGTAAAAACAGGCAAGGAAATTCGAAACCTCATAAAACTAATTTTAGCGTTCTTTTTCCGCACGTTTTCGCCTTCTGGCTGATTCATTAGGGTTGAGCTTACGGTATTGTCTTCAATGATTTTTTTTGTCTACGTATAAAAATTAAAACATATTAAAAATGGTATTCGACTTGATACCCTCCCTATCTGCAATCCTTCTTATTACACAAACTTAATTCAGTGCTTTCAATCACAAGGGCAATCAATTTGCGTCTATCTTTTGTTATCGTACTCTTAATCTCATTAATTAATTTGTTCTGGAATGCTAATGGCTTCTTTTGCAAGCAAAATTAATTTAAATATTTCCAGATACTCTCTCTCTCCCTCTTATATTTTTTTATTTACTTGAGCTCTTGATGCATTTTCCTTTTTACTGGTTCCTATGATTTATTGTTTGAGTTTTTTTTTTTTTATACCGAATTCATTGTTCCACCACTAACCGCAAACTATGAGTAGCAACAACGTCACTTGAATATCTGAAAAGGGGTTGCATTAACAGCACTTTTTTGCTTTGCATCTTCAACAAGTTTTAAGTGGTTAAAGTAGTTAAAACTGTATAATAAGAGCCAAAGCGGATGCAAAATTTGAGAGGATTTGCATTTTAAAAACTTCTAGAAAAGTATTATATCACAAATCCTTGCAATTTTCTTATCTGTGCCAAACAAGGATAGCTGTGGTCAAGCTGTCCGTGAAGTTGTAACCGGTTTGTTCTGGTAAAAAATATTTTCGTCGTTCCTATTTGCATTAAGGGATGAAGTGCATTGCAATATAAATACTGTAGTTATACAAATCAGACTTTTTTCTGTCCAGGCAGGGATTAGCAATAAAAGGTAGATACGTTGACAACACATGTGTAACTTATACATACATACGTATGCCTGTATATGGTGTGTAAAGAGATAAGCGGGAGTTCTTCTTATTTTTTATAGAAAACCTAAAAACCTTCAGCTTAAAATTAAGGAGAAATACCATTTTTAACAGAACCACATAAATTGAATTCACAAAAATATTTGGGTAAACAGTTACTTACTTACTTTGGTGGCGCTACAGTTCGGGGTGAACCAGGGCCTCAACCAACAAGCCTCCCCAGCCGGCCCCATCTTTGGCCAGCCACAGTTGGTTGAGGTCCCTTTCCAACTGTGCGCGAGTTATGGTTTGTATTTTAGAATACACATTTCAATTCTAACACATTTATTTATATTTCACAACTTTGACTTAAACACGAGATGGTTATCGTTGGATTGAGGCTGTGCTCTACACTCTGGACTTTCCCAAGAAAAAACTGACTTAATTCTAAAGTGTTCCTCCTTTTATACTCTCTTTATCGATCTCAATGTCACCGCCTACCAACGCAAGCATCTTTACCATACATATATGGTCATGGCGGCCTGCCGTCGACCACCCATGCAAGCGTCTTCACCATATATGGTCATGGTGTCCTGCCGTCAACCACCCCTGCAAGCGTCTTCACCATATATGGTTGTGGTGGTCTGTTATTGACCACCCACGCAGTCATCTTTACCATATATGGTAATGGCGGCCTGCCGTCGACCACCCATGCAAGCATCTTCACCATATATGGTCATGGCGACCTGTTGTCGATCGCCGTTCCTCTTGTGTGGGGTGGGTAGCCCCAGCCGTTGCACCGTTGAAGCGAACGGGTGCATGTGCACCTGTGCCCGTTGTGCACACACAGGCTGCATGTAACCCGATCGCCGCTCCTCTTGTGTGGGGTGGGTAGCCCCAGCCGTTACCACGTTGAAGCGAACGGGTGCATGTGCACCTGTGCCGGTTAGGCACATACAGGCTGTATGTAACTCGCGCCACCTTAAATGCGGTCGGCCTTTGCTGCGACGTCCCTCGGGGTTGGAGTCGAAGACTCTTCGGGCCGGAGCGGTTATGTCAATTCACACTACATGGCCTAGCCATCTTCGACGTTGAATCCGAAGACGTCTTACTAGGCCGATGTCGCTGTACAGCCCGTACAGTTCTTGAGTTCTTGGTTGAATCTCCTCCTCCGCTCTCCGTTTACACAAACGGGACCAAAGATTGCACGCAGAATTTTCCTCCCGAAACGCCCAAGAGCCTCTTCATCCATTTTTGATAACGTCCAAGCCTCAGCGCCGTAGAGGAGGAACGGGATGATAAAGGTTTTGTAGAGGGATACCTTAGTTTTTCGAGACAGGGCTCTACTACTCAATTGCCTCTTAAGCCCGAAGAAGCAGCGGTTGGCAAGAGTTATTCTGCGTTTTACCTCAGAGCTGGTATCGTTGCTGATTGTCACTATCGAGCCAAGGTAGGCGAAGTCCTTGACTTCTTCAAAAATATAGCTGCCGAAGGTGACGTACTGACCAAGACGTTGATGTTGTGTATCTTTCATTGATGACAACATATATTTGTCTTGTCCCCATTTACCCTTGGACCCACTTTAGCCGCTTCTGCTTCAATGCTTGCACACGCCTCATTGACGTCTCGCTTTGTCCGTCCAATAACGTCAATGTCATCTGCGTAGGCAGGCAATTGTGTGGACTTGAAGTAGATCTTACCTCTTGTATTAGCCGCAGTGTCCCGCACGATATTTTCAAGAATAATCACATGACAGTGCGTCACCCTGTCTAAAACCTTTTTTAACATCAAAGGGGACGGTTAGTCCACCTCCGACCTTAATGGAGCAGCGAGAGTTCTCCATAGTCATCCTGCACAGTCTGACGAGTTTGGCAGGAATGTTAAAACATGACATAGCTCTGTATAGCTCGTCTCTATAAGCACTGTCACACGCGGCTTTAAAGTCGACAAAAAGATGGTGCGTGTCGACCTGGAATTCTTCTCTAAGATCTGCTGTAGTGTAAATATTTGGTCTATCGTGGATTTTCCTGGCCTGAAACCACACTGGTTTTACCACACCTATCAGATTGTCCGCGAACGGCACTTACACAATACGGCAGAGAGGAACTTGTACGCGATGTTCATTAGGCTTATCCCTCTGTAATTGGCGCAGTCATAGATGGGACATTGCGCATACGTTCTGCCTAGGAGATCATAGAAGTCGTCTTTATGTCGGTCATCTTTCTCCTCTGTGGGGGCGTGGACACATAATAAGCTTATATTGCCAAGATTGGCCTTGACGCCAAAAAAAAATCAGGATTTGAATAAAGAAAATTTGCTGCATACAGTAAGAAATTGTGTCAGCTCGGTTATGGTTAAAAGGAAAGGGCTATGTGATTTAGTCTTCATCGATGGAATAATGAACAGGGTTATGTACACGGGCATTTAAAAAAAAAACATTTGCAGTAGGGTTCGCAAAGAACAGAAGGGAGCTTTTGGTTCTATCAAGACAATGGCCTCAAGCACACTGCCTTTATGGTTACAATATGGTTGTTTTATAATTGTCCAAAGATCCTTAATCCTCCACCTAAATCCCCAGACATGAATCCAAGTCGAATGACACAAAATTGACGAAACAACAACAAAAAAAAAATGGTGTTTTCTATGCCTCAAAGATTAAAGAGTATCATTCTGCAAAAAAGGTACCACACAAAGTATTAATTATTTGTTCTTTTTTTTCCAGATGTATTGTTTGCCCAAGGGGGAGAAGGGAGCGAGCAAGCAGAGCAAAGAAGTTGATCGCGTTTAACATGGCAATAGCCAGCTTCGATCTCTGTCCCTGCTTAATCCACAGCCTCCGCGTCCGACGAATGGAATCTCAGCATCGTTTGCCCGATCCATAAGAAAGGAGACCCCTATGACTGGGCTAATTACAGAGGGATAAGCCTCCTGAACATCGCGTACAAGATCCTCTCTGCCGTACTGTGTAAGTGCCTGAAACCGTTCGTGGACATTCTGATAGGTTCCTACCAGTGCAGTTGTAGGCCAGGGAAATCCACGATAGACCAAATATTTACACTACGGCAGATCTTGGAGAAGATCCATGAATTCCAGGTCGTCACGCACCATCTTTTTATCGACTTTAAACCCGCGTATGACAGTGTTTATAGAGACGAGCTATACAGAGCCATGTCATGTTTTAACATTCCTGCCAAACTCGTCAGACTGTGCAGGATGACCATCGAGAACTATCGCTGCTCCATTAAGGTCGGAGGTCACCACAACCGACCCCTTTGGTGTTAAAAAAGGTTTTAGACAGGGTGACGCACTGTCATGTGATTATTCTTGAAAATATCGTGGGGGACACTGCGGCTAATACAAGAGGTACGATCTACTTCAAGTCCACACAATTGCCTGCCTACGCAGATGACATTGACATTATTGGACGGACAAAGCGAGACGTCAAGGAATTCGTCTACCTTGGCAGAATCGCTCTTGCCAACCGCTGTTTCTTAGGGCTCAAGGGGCAATTGAAAAGTAGAGCCCTCTCTCGGAAAACCAAGGTGACACTATATAAGACCTTAATCATGCCAGTCCTTCTTTACGGTGCAGAGACTTGGACATTATCAAAAGCGGATGAAGATGCCCTTGGTCGCGTCGAAAGGAAAATTCTGCGCACTATCTACGGTCCCGTTTGTTCAAACGGTCTATGGAGGAGAAGATATAACGATGAACTGTACGGGTTGTACAGCGACATCGGCCTGGTACGACGTCTACGGATACAGCGTCTAAGGTGGCTAGGCCATGTAGAGCGCATGGAAAATACAGCTCCGACCCGAAGAGTCTTCGAATCCTCCCCGGAAGGAAGGCGCGGCAGAGGACGGCCGCATCAACGGTGGCGCACACAGGTTGAAGGGAACCTTAACCAACTAGGCGTGCGGCGCCAAAAACCGTGCCGGCTGCAGACGCTTGTTGGTTGAGGCCCAGGTTCACCACGGACTGTAGCGCCACCTAAGTACATAAGTAAGTAAGTAAATAGGAGATGTAACACTAAAAAGCGAAGAGTATCGTTTCATATTTGTCATTGGGGTAAAAAATGGCAATAATAAAGGAAAAATACATATATATTATTAAATTGCCATAAAGTTAAGCTTATTCCTCAAAACTTTGAAATAATACGAACATGCAACGAAAGGATATTATAGAAAAAACTGAATCAACAAAGAGAATATACACGAATACGAAATCCAAATAGAAAGTTTTCCTATTATCCTTCAGCACAACACACAGCTGAGGTCCATAGCAAATAACCCATCACACAAGAATATTTCACGGCATGCCCTTCCTAAGGATTACTGAAAGAAAATAGCCCCAAAGTGATAAATTGGAATAAATGTGAAAGCTCCTTTCACTCTTTGTTCCTTGATAGTTTACAAGACAACAGGCCATGACAAATGCTCTCAATTTATCATATGCCCGAACACACTCGTGTTTGAAGGCATACGAGTATATGCTTAAGTAAAAGCAAAGCTTTAAACGTTCAGTTTGATTAATAAGTTAATAGCTAATGCTTGTTATTTGCAAAAGAGCAAAAATAAACCTTTTTAATCAACTAATGTCATTACTAAAGTAGCAATCCATTCAAACACAATTGTGTCGACGTACGACATGTTTCATAAATGTTTATCTTACAAGTGTATTCATTTAACTTGTTTTGCAGATTGTGGTAGATGTTGTGTTTTGGCCCTATTTGGTTATTTGTCAATGGAAGTTGACAATTTATTTTAACCATATAGATCTTAATTAGATTAAATATCATTTTAACAATTTTTAGGCATATTACTTGATAATCAAGAATTTCCATGATGATATTGTTGATAATCAAAGTGTCCATTGAAATCAAATCAATAATCTTACTTGACAGAAAGTAGGTGAAAAGGTGAATAACAATAATTATGGGAAAAAGGTCTGCAGCTAGGATTAATATATCAAGGAATCCTCAAAGCTTGGAAGTGTGTTATTGGTTGTGGGATATGATCGACAGTTAATTTCACAACAATTGAAGTTGTTGCAACATTTGATATCTTAACCTATCAGGATGAAAAAGGAGGGCAATAGCAATTGTACGAAAGGGTTTGCAGCAAGGATTAACTTAGCAGTGACACAATAGGAATCATCAAAGCTTAAAGGATATTTCTTATTGGTTGTTCGTAATTAAAGAAAAAAGGGTTGCAGCTAGGCGTAATACATCAAAGACACAATAGGGATCAAAGCTCGGAAGTTTGCTACAGATTGCGAGATGTTGTCGACTTATCTTAGGTCAGTATGTGACAAATTTGATTTTTTGGATGAAAATCGTGTCCTTAGATATTTGTTTGGTTCTGTTTTTAGTAATTATTGTTATAGCGGCAACAGAAATACATCATTTGTGAAAACTTCAACTGTCTAACTATCACGGTTCATAAGATACAGCCTGGTGACGGACGGACGGACAGCGAAGTCTTAGTAAAAGGGTCCCGTTTTACCTTTGGGAACGGACCCCTACTAAAGCACCGCTTTGTGCTCTCGCTACTTACTTTCGTCCACCCCTTTTGCTCTGGTTCCCGAGAGGTAAAATGGTGTTTTCCCTTTTTGCCGTTTTTGAGAAGTGCTGCCAATTTTGCTTTTCGTTACAATACATATAGCAATTATGCTTTGCAATATTTCCTTTGCTCTTTGAGTGACTGTTGTGGGTGACACCCTACTCATTCAGTATATTTTACTATATGTGAAAACCTATACTGAAACCGCAAAAAGTTAAACATACTCGTGTAATACATATAAAGATTCGGATTTAATATTCAATGTAGATGTTAGGAGGCACCTAGCAACAATTCGTATCGAGTGTTTTCGAGTGCATAAGCTTAATATGCATTAACTGCCTTACAGAAGAGGAAAATGCCCCACTCAATGCAACGCCTTTGATAAAGCACATCGACATCAAAATAGTTATAGCGTACATCGTACTTACTACTTACTTATCAGGCCAGCGATCCATGGAGGATCTAAATTTCAGCATTAGCTGCCTTCCATCCTTGACGGTCCCGGGCACGCTGCTTCCAGTCTTTATACCGGAGGTACGGTTTACCTCTTCTTCTCGAACCAGGAGTTTCAGAGTCGAAGACCTTCTTAGCTGGAGCGTTGACGTCCATGCGCTCGATGTGACCGAGCCAGTGTAATCGACGGATCTTTGCCTTCCGGACTACATCCATATCTATGTACAGCTCGTAGAGTTCGCGGTTGTGTCTTCTTCTCCATTCACCTTCCTAACAGACAGGACCAAATATCCGGCGCAGAATTTTTCTTTCGAAAGAACCCAAAATCAGCTCCGCCGTCCTACTTATCGTCCAGCTTTCAGCTCCGTACAGCAAAGCTGGCAGTATGAGCATTTTGAAAAGCATGACTTTGGTCTTTCGAGTAAGGAGTTTTGACCCCAGTTGCTTGAACAAGACGAAGTAGCAGCGGTTGCTAAGGGCGATTCTATGCCGGATCTCCACTGTGGTGTCATTTGTGAAATTTACGTATGCCCCGAGGTAGACAAACTCCTTAACTACCTCGAAATTGTAGCTGTCAATTGTTATATTTTGTCCCAGGTGGTGAGCGGCGGATTGGTTTTTGCTTGACAGCATGTATTTCGTTTTGTCCTCATTGATCTTAAGACCAACTCGTTTCGCTTGTTCTTCAATCGCCGTGAATGCTTCCACAATGCCACGGCGAGAACACGCGATGATGTCGATATCATCCGCGTATTCTAGCAGCTGGATGGACTTGTAAAAGATAGTGCCTTCCCTGTTGACGCCTGCCCGTCGCACTATCTGCTCCAGCACCAGGTTGAAGAAGTCACATGACAGCGCATCTCCTTGCCGAATTCCGGTGCATGTTTCGAATGGTTCCGAGGTCCTAGAGCCGAGTTGCACGGTGCATCGCGAGTTTTTTTTAGCGTGGCGCGACACAACTGGATCAGTTTTCCCGGGATCCCGAATTCGGCCATCGCACCAAATAGTCCTTCACGATGAATGCTGTTGTATGCGGCTTTGAAATCGATGAAAAGATGGTTTGTATCGATTCGAAACTCGATGGTCTTTTCCAGAATTTGTCGAAGTGTGAAAATTTGGTTTAAAGTCGATTTGCCGGGGGTGAAGCCGCCTGGTAGCTGCCAATTAGTGCGGTGCAAAATGGCTTTAGACGTTCACACAATACGCTGGACAGGATCTTGTATGCGACATTGAGCAGGGATATACCTCTATATTTCTTGCAAGAGGTAGGATCGCCTTTTTTGTGGATGGAGCAAATAGAGCTGGTATTCCAGTCGTCGGGCATGCTTTCATCTTCCCAAATTCTGCAGATGATCTGGTGCATGCTCCCTACCAGAACATCGCCGCCAGCCATCTGAGCCTGCGGCCTTGTTATTCTTCAGCTTCTGAATACCTGTGCCGACTTCTACGTTGTTGGGTGGGAGGACTACTTCAGCGGCTGGAGTTGGGATTTCCTCGGTCTAACACTCTTTCTTGGTCATGCTCGTTAAACAGCTGCTGGAAATGCTGCTTAAATACATCCACTCTTCCCTGCAGGTCGGTGACAAGTTTACCCTCGCAGTTTCGTGTTTTGTGCTTACCCCTATACCTCGATATCCTCGAGCTGGGAGGCTGCGAAGATTTTTTCTTTGGTCGCAGTAGTTTTTTCTCCTCCCTTTTTCTGGCTCGGTACTCCACTTGCGCTGCTCTGGTTTTCCTCTGCAGTGCCTTTTGGTACGCCTCGGCGGTTGCTGCTTTTTTCTGCTCACACTCGCCATCGTACCACGGGTTTCTTTCCGGAGGTGGTAGGTTTCCTAAGGTGGTTTCGGCTACTTTCTGAATGGCTGAGCGGCAATGCAGCCTCATATTATTGGCATTTGCGTTCGACGTAGGCATACCGTAGAGTCTTTCGCTCGGCTGCTCTCTGTAGACTCTGGAAACCTCCGGTGTGCTCAGGCGCCCAATGTCGAACCTCCTCCTGGTGGGCTTGTTCAGATTTCTCCGTAGGCGTTGTCCAGGAGGTCATAAAAGTCCTTCTTGATGGGGTCTTCAGCCTCTTCGGTAGGAGCGTGTGCACAATAAGGCTGATGTTATAAAATCTGCATATCCTCATCCCAGTAAGTGCAATCTTTTGTGACAGCTGTAATAAATGTAGCGTACATCGTACGAGCGTACATCGTACCGCATGCAAAAATGGGATTCAGAATAAAGAATAATGTCACTCAATATGCACAAGTAAACCAAATTTTTTCATATTGCGATCCACGTCGCAGGAGGAGCCAATATTGCCAATATTGACAGTGTTGATGTGAAACCCAACGAAATTTCAGGAAGCAGTTGCAAAGGAATTTCATCTATTGGCGAGATCCGATACAATCTTACAAATCCTGGACTAGCGCCGACAGGTGTATGCAGGCAATGCGTAAAGGGTTACGCTAAAACTTAAGCACGAGTAAGACAAATATGCCAAGCCTAAACTGGAAGTGATAATGGTCGGAGTCTCGCTGTCAGGCAGGACATATCCTTCTTACGAGTAAATTCTGTTGACCCGTGTTAAACGACGTTAATATCGAAATCCTAGGTAAGCTGCTGCTGGAAACCATATGGGGGTTACTCGATATTTGCTAGTCACTGGCCACAAGAGGTACGATTTATTTCAAGTCTACGTAATTGCTTGCGTACGCCGACGACATTGAATTGATTGGACGGACACACCGAGACGTCAATGAGGTCTTTGTAAGCAATGAGGTAGACGTATTGGCCAGAACGTCACCATGGGCGGATATAGCTTTGAAGTGGCCAAGGCATTCGTCTACCTTCGCTCACTGATGACCAGCGACAACAACACGAGCGCTGAGATAAAACGCAGAATAACTCTTGCCAACCGCTGCTTCTTTGGGCTCAAGAGGCAATTGAGTAGTAGAGCTCTCTCTCGAAAAACTAAGGTATCTAAAAAACCTTAATCATCCCGTTCCTCCTCTACGGCGCTGAGGCTTGGAGGTTTTCAAAATCGGATGAAAAGGCTCTTGGGCGTTACGAGAGGAAAATTTTGCCAGCAATCTTTTGTCCCGTTTGTGTAAACGGAGAGTGGAGAAGGAGATTTAGCCAAGAACTGTAAGAGCTGTTTTGGCAAAACTGCCTGTTGAAGTACCGTAGTGCGGAACCGAATGGCATTCCTGAATTCAATGGTTAAGATGGCTTCAATATCAACTCAGAGCTGGAGCAGAGTTAATTTACACAAATCCGTATTCTATCGCTCTACAATGCATCACCTCATTATATGTAGGTAGGTAGGTAGGTAGGATCGTAGCCTTCCCAGAAATGAGAAGAATCCACATAGGCCAGGGAGGCCCGTTGTGCAGCTAGGAGGGGGCTTAGCCCCCTATTTGTGGAACCATTTTGGGCTTCTTAAGAAGCTAAGAAGATCAGATATCCCTACTTGCTGAACCTCTGTCAGTTTGTTAAGGAATTAAGAGCCTAGGTATCGTTTTCTGATTGTGCAGAATGCCGGGCAAGTACAGAGAAGGTGGTGAATGGATCCGACCTCCTCCTCGTCTAGACAGCTTCTGCAGAAATCATTCGAAAATGTACCTAGTTTTTGCGCGTGACTGCCGATAAGGCAGTGTCCGGTGATGACACCTATAACTTTGTAGATGTGAGTTCTTTTGAGGGAGATCATACTCCTTGTCCGTTGATTGTCGACCCGGGGCCAGATTTGCCTGGTGATGACGCAGGTATGTCCCTGAGTCCATCTCTGGTTCGTCTCGGCCCTGGCGAGATTAGTAAGATTAACTTTAATGGTTGCAAGGGTTATTCCCTCACAGGCCGCGATTGATTGTACCGTCGTTCCCTATTTGGCGAGTGTGTCGGCTCAGATAAGTTGTATGTTGAACTGTTCGGCCATCTTGTTAATAGATAGGTGACAGTCGAGACAAGTTTTGGATGTGTACACATAGAGCTCCAACGACTTCAAGGCTGCTTGGCTATCCATGAAAATGTGGATATTCGTAGCGGATATTACGTCCCACTTCATCCGGGACAAGGCCTCTTTTATTGCCAACAGTTCCGCCTGGAAAACGCTGCAGGGAATTGGTTATTTTAGAGCTTTGTTCAGCTTAAGTTGTTTGCAGAAGACTCCCCTACCCATCCCGTCCTTGGTTTTAGACCCGTCAGTGTAAAAGTCTACGCAATATCTGCGGGGTTGAGTATGGCGGATCCAGTTTTGTTTGTCCGGGTAAATCGTCATGAAGTTTTTTTCCAAGAAAGTGCTGGGTTCTGTGAGGTATTGTTCAGGATGGAGGAGTGGCCAGTGACATGGCTCGTCCATTTCGAGTTCGCTTTTAGTCTAATGGCCGTGTGTGTGGCAATTTACTTACTTTGGTGGCGTTACAGCCCATGAAGGACCAGAGCCAAGCTTCCCTTCAATCACCCATATTGTGTGTAATTCTATTTTTCACACAGGTGAAAGGGACCTACAGTTTAATGCCGATTTCGAACGGCGTGAGTTGAGAAGCTTTTTCAAGGCAAGTATAATACGGGGGGTTTTGCCAGTACCCCGCCGAGGAGGGAAGCCGTGAAATAAACATTCGATGGCGTTGGTGTTATCGGCAATGTGTGTGTGGCAATTTGCCTGCTGAAAATATCGAGTGGTGTAAGATCGAGTATCATGTTAAGCGCAGCCGTTGGGGTGGACCTGAGGGCCCCGGTAATGCAGATACATGCCAGCCTTTGTAGCTTCTCGAGTTGTTTGTGGTATGTGGTCTTGTCCAGTGCAGTCCACCAGACTATCACTCCATACATCAGTATGGGTCTAACGACCGTGATGTAGAGCCATAGGGTGATCTTGGGGTTCAATGCCCAATTTTTCCCTTTGGCTTTCTTGCATGTGTAGAGAGCTATTGTTGCTTTTTTTTTGTTTTTTTTTTTTTTTTTTAGAGACTCGCGCAGGTTCAAGAGTTTTTATATTCTCTTATGATGTGTTGACACACACAACCTGAACGGAGTGCAGTGGTTGGGGTCGTTGATGTTCGTTCACTACTCTCAGGGGTGGTTGTCCTAGACCTAGATAGGACGAGAGCCAACCGAATTCCGCGTTGGTTATAGTCCGCAATAATTCGTTCAAGCACTTTAGTATTGCATACGCAAAGGATGAATTTCGGTTGACCATAAACTGTGAGTCTTATGCCTTCAGCAGTACGTCTGGTCGCTTTCCATTCACAACTGCGTTGCATACTTTTTGTCCGTATAGGAACTACTTTTTCTTGGCTATGAACCGAATTTGAACCATAAACTTTCCGCTCGGCGGTCGATGATGTTAACCACTGCACCACGGCCATTGTGTCGCTCTTCCAGGTTAATTTTCTGTCTAGTATAATGCCAAGGAATTTGGCATTGGAGGAATAGTTTATTTTGGTACCAAGACAAGTGATAGTGTTCCGGGATTTTATGCTTTTTGGTGAATAGCACGAGCTTCGTTTTCTGGGGATTCACCCTGAGCCCGTTGCTGTCCGCCCATTTGCAAAGGATTGAGAATGCCATTTGCATACGGTCATTCAATGTGGATAGGTATTTATCTGAGATTGAAATGGCAGCGTCCAGGCCTTCTTTCTCCAGTCTACTTAGTAGTTCGTTCAAAACTACGTTCCAGAAAAGAAGTGAGAGAACCCCTCCTTACGAGTTTTCCCTTGTAACTACCCCTTGTGGTTACTTGCCTTTCCCATTTGGAGACAATCTTGCGTGTTAATAACAACTCGCATTATATGTACAAATGCACTCATTTTATTTATAAAACAAGGATTTAAAAGAATTAACAGATCCTATTTGGCAGTTTTACTAATTTCCTCCAACGTACACGCGTTTTTTTAAACCCCGAAGCCTCCTTCAAAATTCAATAAAACAAATAAAAAAACAGAATGTAGTATTAAGTATGCGAATATATGTACATATAGATATGTGTATCTATCCTTGCAAAGTGTTCCTGTTTTTCCCTTTTGCACCGACACCGCATTCTTCTACGTTAACATTCTGATGTTGAACATTTTTCATAGTCAGCGTTCCGAGAGAACACGGAGTATGGTGCTGACGTGATGTATTTAAAGACAAATGTATATGTATGTATGTGTATAACCCTTTTGTATCTTCTTGAAAGGTTGGTCTCCATGCACCTGATCAGATATAATGCTTCCGAAAAATTGGATGTGGTTATAATGTCTGTACGTATTTTCCTTGGTGGCTGACAACGAGGAATTGGATTGGATCCAAGCAGAAATATATTTATTGAAAAGGATTTCAGAGACGCCAAGACGTTGTGGATTTGTATATTTTTTGTCGAATAAATCTCCGATTTGGCACGTTGCGAAAAGTATTGAATAAGATTTAAAAATCCTATTGGACATTTTACTATGACGAAATTGAAGCACAGGCAGGCAGACACTTGGTAACAAAGGATAGGTCAGAAAGTCACCGGTTAAAGTGAATCGCGAAAATTCAAGAGAGAGGAACTATTTTCACAAATAAGAACCCATCTATAAGAATGTATGTATGTATGTATGTATGTTGGTGTTACAGTCCATGAAGGACCTGAGCCGAGCTTCTCTCTCAATCACCCATGTTGTGTGTGGTTTCATTTTCCCATAGGTGAAAGGGACCTACAGTTTATTGCCGGTTCCGAACGGCGAATTTCGAGAAGCTTTTCATGACAATTTTACTACAGGGGGTTTTGTCAGAGCCCCGCTGAGGAGAAACATCGTGAAAAACACGTTCGATGACATGGCTGTGTCGGGATTCGAACCCGTGTCATCAGCGTCAGAGGCCAACACACTACCCACTGCGCCACGGTGCTCTCACATTTATAAGAATACGTTTACCATATTTACATTAGGTAATCAGTCCACAAGAAGTAATTTGGACGACAAGTTGATTGTAATTAAGTAATGGAGACGTCGGGGTTATTTATATCAAAGTAACATTTTGTGTGTGTGCACTCGACCAATGTTGAGGTTTTCCGAGTTCAATACTCCCCAAAAGGGTTGTGGTTAGCTTTTAATATAGCAATATCCTGGGCGTGGTTGAATGCGTATCAGATTTACATTAATTAAGTTTGAGCTAAGCGGCCGACAATGTAAAGATATACCGACATTGTTTATGAACTGGATTACATTCTATGTTAATATGATATTTACTGTAGAAAAAACTACTTGGTTGTTCGATAAGTCAACGACAGATTTTCTTTTTACAACTAATTCTTTTTTGTCGTACACAAAAATATTTAATAAATTTTCAAATATTGGCTTTTTGCAATGATCGGAGGAAACACATAAGTATTGAATTTGTGGCAACTTCAATCTACGCCGTATTCTTCAGATGTGGTTCCATGCAAATTATTTCTTCCTCGAATGAAAAAATGATGGACGGACAGGCGCCTAATTTGAAGAGTTTGAGAAATCAGTTTTTTTAAAGGGTCGAAAAATGGGATAGTGTACTGTTAAGCCCTCTTTGGGTTTCATGGTATTAGGTCCTGGCAAAAAACGAAAAAAGGACCATGATCTTGGGCTTGGGCTACGTGGAATGTTAGGTCCCTAAGCAGGCCAAGTGCAGCCCAACAACTTGCGGACGCCCTAGACCGCTATAAAGCGGACTTAACCGCCATCCAGGAAATGCGATGGAATGGACCGGGTATAGAGCGGATGAAAAACTGCGATATTTTCTAAGGCGACTGCCACAGGGAGAGAGGACAACGACGGGATTTGCTGTTCGAGGTGGCCTAAGGCAAAAAGTCCTAAGCTTTCGGCATGTAAGCGAGCGCCTCATAGCAATCCGTATCAACGCTAAATTTTTTAACATTAACCTGATCTGCGTCCACGCCCCCACGGAAGACAAGGATGACTCCGCCAAAGATGAGTTCTACGATCTCCTAGACAGAACGTATGCCCAATGTCCCACCTATGACATCAAAACTGTACTAGGAGGCTTCAATGCTAAGCTGGGTAAGGAAAGCATCTTTGAACGAGTCATCGGCAAACATAGCCCACACAACACCACATCCGATAACGGACACAGGCTGATTGATCTTGCTACGGGGCGAAATCTCCTTCTATTCAGTACGCGCTTTCCGAACTTCAATATAAACAAGGGCACCTGGCGGTCTCTTGATCAATCGACCACCACCAACCATATTGATAACATTGCGATCGACGCCAGACACTCCTCCTGTATTCTCGACGTACGAACCTTCCGAGGGGCCAACATCGACTCGGACCACTACCTTGTTGTAGCCAAGGTATGAATGAGGATATCAAGAATGCTTAGGAGTCGAGTAGCACAACGTAAGTTTGACGTCGGAAAGCTACAATCGCAAGAGACTGCCAGAATCTTTGCCGATCGTGTCTCCTCCAAGCTCTCTCAAAATCCGCCGACAGCAGCACAAACAATAGAGCAGGAATGGGCGCCTTGCCAGATCGCCGTCAGAGACGCTGCCTCAGAGGTGCTGGGATTCAAACCGCCACCACCTAAAAACCCCTGGTTCGATGAACAATGGGAACAAGCCCATGCAGCAAGACAAGAGGCATATAAAGCCATGCTGCAACGACGGACAAGAGCTGCTCGCGAAATGTATTAGCAGTTTGCCAAAAAAATAAATAAAAAAACCAAAAACAAATACCGTAGTGCAGTGTAGTGCGGGCAAAAAAAAATCAGAAAATCGTGAAAGTGCCGCAACCGAACACCTGGTCGGCAGCAGCGCTGGGCCGTACTCCTACCTATTCCCCTTCCCCTCTCGTGGCAGTGGTTGCACTCAACACACTCACTGATTGAGTGCTAACGCAACCGACGCGTAGCGGGTCGCGTGTGATATTCTTTGCTGGTGGAGCAAATTTTACTGTCGTAAGGGCATAACACCTACGATAGTTTGTTTTTGCAAATCCGGCGATAGAACTTCACTTACGCGTCTCTGCTTTGACGGTTTTGCATCTATACATGTTTTGTAGTTTGCATTTATGAGGGATTTCTGTGTGCAGTTCTGCAATATTCGTGGGTTACGGAAGAATTTCGTGGCCACGTATATCCATCTCTCTCTCCGCAAACCGGCTGTTTTGGCACTTTGTGAAACACATGTCGGAGAAAAATCTGATCCTTCGGATTTCAGTCTTCCTGGATATAGCTTAGTGCCATTATTCGTTTCTCACCGCGGTCTCGCCATCTATGTCCGTAGTGACATTGCTTACCAGCCACTTCCACAGTATAGCCAAACATCCACCCCGGAATTTAATTTCTTGTGGCTTAAATTCATATTCCGTAAGCACTCCGTTCACTACTGTTTTCTTTATAGAAGCCCCAATCTAGACAGGAATGCAACATTTGATGCATTCGAAGCACTGTCTGATTTCATCCAAAGAATTGTTTCCCTGTTCCCTCGTACTGCAATCGTATTAACGGGCGATTTCAATGTACACAATTCTCAGTGGCTTCGACATTCTGGACAGACAACACCCACAGGAAGGTATGTTGAAATTTTTGCTAAGTTAAATCAATTAACTAGCTTTGTGAATGAGCCTTCACGTATTCCCGATGTTGCTAGTCATACCGCCAACACACTAGATTGTTTCTTACCTCTCAGCCTGACAAATACACGATCGATGTATTGGAACCCCTAGGCTCGTCTGACCACTGCATGATATCAGCAAAATTCTCGAACTCCCACCATCCAGTTAAAGAAAAAGCCCCTAAGAGAACACTATGGCTATACGAGAAAGCCAACTGGTGCGGCTTTAACAACTTCTTTCGGATCTTTAACTGGTCGTTGTGCTTCCTCGATTACGACGTGGACACCGCAACTGATATTATCGTAAACATTATCCGAATCGGCATGGTAAATTTTATTCCCAGCAAGATTAGAAGCACCAGGCCTAAGGATAATACGTGGTTTGACTTGAGCTGCAAAGAGGCTATTAAGCTCAGGGAGCTAAGTTTTCGGGCCTACAGTTCTGAGGAAAACCGAAAAAAGTGCATACGAGCCATTCGACGGGTTAAAATTCAATCCGACCAAAAATTAAGGGGTAAAATCCTTCAATGTCCCAAAGGTAGCGAAAGTTTCTGGTCGTTTGTAAAAAACGTAGAAAACTCAACTAAGTCGTCTATACCGACGCTCATCCACAATGACATTCCAGCTGTCACCCTCTTAGACAAAGCTAACCTACTTGCTGCCCATTTCGCAACCAGTTCTCAGCTGCCAGCTTGTACTTTGTCTCCGCCTGTTCTAGAGTGCGTCAATTCCACCATGGGACTAATCCACTTCCGCACTCGTACTGTCGCAAGGGTTCTTAAGGATCTCGACATACACAAATCCGCTGGTCCAGATGGTATTGTCCCAATAGTTCTAAAGAGGTGCTCTTCTACGCTGGCAAAACCACTCCGAGTAGGTGGAAAACAGCCTTTGTCCAGCCTATACCCAAAAAAGGCGAGTCATTTTCTCCCTCCAACTACCGACCCATTGCACTAACTTCCCTTCTTTCCGAGGTCATGGAAACGCTGACTAACCGCCAGCTTATGAAATATCTTGAATCTCGGAAACTCCTCAATGACCGCAAATACGTTTTCCGCAGCAACAGATCCACTGGTGATTGATGGCATATCTCGCTGCAAAGTGAAATCACTCCCTTCACGAAGCAGGTGAAAGCAAAATTGTTTGACAGGGTTTGGTATGAAGCCCTTTTGTCGAAAATACGTGCTTTTGGGATAGATGAGTCCCTTCTTCGAATCGTTCAATTCAAGTCGTTTTGGACGGATTCACGTCTGATACTCACTTTATAAATGCTGGTGTTACCCAGGGCTCTGTTTCGTCTCCGACACCCTTTCTTATTTTTATAAATGATCTCTTGTCTGTTACTTCTATCAGCGATAGCGATATCAAGACTTAAGTCTAATAAAGCCGCGGGCGCAGACAGCCTGTCTGCTGAGCTCTTTAAGGTGGCTGGAGATGTGCTGGTAAGGTGCATGCACCATCTCATTTGCAAGGTATGGTCGGAGGAAAGCATGCCCGACGAATGGAATCTCAGCATCGTTTGCCCGGTCCATAAGAAAGGAGACCTCTATAACTGCGCCAACTATAAGGGAATAAGTCTCCTTAATATCGCATATAAGATCTTCTCTGCCGTATTGTGTGAACGCCAGAAACCGTTTGTGGATAACCTGATCGGCTCTTATCAGTGTGGTTTCAGGCCAGGTAAATCCACAATAGACCAAATATTTACGCTACGGCAGATCTTGGAGAAGACCAATTTGACACTTACCACCTCTTCGACGATTTCAAGGCTGCATATGACAGCGTGTATAGAGATGAGCTATACAAAGCCATGTCCAGTTTTAACATCCCTGCCAAACTCGTCCGACTGTGCAGGAGGACAATGGAGAGTTCTCGCTGCTCCATTAAGGTCGGTAATGAGCAACCCGAGACCTTTGATATTAAAAAAGGATTTAGGCAAGGTGCAACTCTTTCAAAAAGAAAAGATTGTGCAAGAGTTACTGGCCAACACAAGAGGTACGATTTATTTCAAGTCTACGCAATTGCTTGCGTACGCCGACGACATTGACGTGATTCGACGGACACAGCGAGACGTCAATGAGGCCTTTGTAAGCATTGAGGTAGAAGCGGCTAAGATGGGTCTCACGGTTAATGAGGGTAAAACCAAATATCTGCTTTCATCTAAAAGAGAGGGACAACGCCGACGTATTGGCCAGAATGTCACCATGGGCGGATATAACTTTGAAGTGGTCAAGGAATTCGTCTACCTTGGCTCACTGATGACCAGCGACAACAACACCAGCGCTGAGATAAAACGCAGAATCACTCTTGCCAACCGCTGTTTTTTGAGTTCAAGAGTCAATTGAGAAGTAGAGCCCTCTCTCGGAAAACCAAGGTGACACGATATAAGACCTTAATCATCCCAGTCCTCCTTTATGGCGCAGAGGCTTGGACCTTAACAAAAGCGGATGAAGATGCTCTTGGTCGTTCCGAGAGGAAAATTCTGCGTACTATCTACAGTCCCGCTTGTTCAAACGGTGTATGGAGGAGAAGATATAACGAAGAATTGTACGGGTTGTACAGCGACATCGGCCTGGTACGACGTCTACGGATACAGATTCTAAGGTGGTTAGGCCATGTAGAGCGTATGGAAAATACAGCTCCGATCCGAAGAGTCTTCGAATCCACTCCGGAAGGAAGGCGCGGCAGAGGACGGCCGCATCATCGGTGGCGCACGCAGGTGGAAGGGGACCTTAACCAACTGGGCGTGCGGTACTGGAAACAGCTGGCCAAAGACCGTGCCAGCTGGAGACGCTTCACCCAGGTTCACCACGGATTGTAGCGATACCTAAGTAAGGAATTATTTTTTATTTGTTATAGTCATTATGAAGCCACTGGCCTATTGAATTATGTACATAATCAGGTAAGGCTATATAATTATTCCTGTCTCTTAATATTTCAGAAACAAAAGTATTTAATAAGAGTGGAACTGCACCTGTGTAGAACGGTAGTGGAGGAAAATGCTGTTTAGAACTGTAAGTGGAGGAAAATGCTTGCTTGTTCAATCACGCTTTATTTATGAATGAATCTCGAAATATATCTTTTACATTTAAATAGAAATGACACTAAAAGCAAAGAAGTCCTGTTCATAATTAACAGTTTTGTCAGGTACTTCTGAACAGCACCATTAGTGATATTAAAAACTTTAGTTACTTTAACTTGGACTTCGCCAAGGGTGCGTCTTGTCACCTGTCCTTTTCATTATACATATTTATGGACTGGATGTTCAAGCGCACTCGAAGCGAGGAGTGTTTTACATTGGGAGAGTTGAGGATAAGCCATCTTCTTTATGCAGATGACCTAGATTTCCTCACATCCTCCCTGATGGAACTTCAGCGCGCGCTAGATAGGTTTTAGGCCGTTTGTGCTGATGTTGGAATGAGGGTTAACGTGGACAAATCCGAGGTTATGGTTATTTCCAGAACACCTGTCCAATGCAATCTACATGTTAGTGGAGTCCCATTGAAGCAGGTAGAGAAGTTTAAGTATCTCGGGGTCTTCTTTACGAGTGATGGGAGGAGTAATACTGAGCTTTCCTGCAGGATTGGCCAAGCTGGGTCAATTTTGAGACAGTTTGGATTACAGCTGTAATCAGGAAGACCGAGCTTGGTGTCAAAGCCAAGTCTGCGGTTTTTAGCTCAGTATTTGTTCCAACTCTCACCTATGATCACGAAATTTGGGTATTGACGAAAGAATAAGATTGCGAATACAAGCTGCCGAAATGAGATTTCTTCGTGCTGTTGTGGGAGTTACTCGCCTGGATATTGTGAAAACCACGGCAATGCGCGGGGAGCTCACTGTTGAGCACTTGCTTCTCCGAACGGAAAGGGCAATGCTTCGATGGTTTGGTCACGTGAGACGAATGTCGCCATCCCCACGACTTCCGAAGCGTGCCTTGGATGCAATACCATCAGGCAGGCGACCGCTTGTCAGACCCA
Source organism: Eumerus sabulonum (assembly GCA_951905685.1). Classification (NCBI taxonomy): domain Eukaryota; kingdom Metazoa; phylum Arthropoda; class Insecta; order Diptera; family Syrphidae; genus Eumerus; species Eumerus sabulonum. Next base: position 88,236,831 of record OX645061.1, read on the forward strand.
GGACGAGGTGGTTGGACCAAGTCCAAAAACTCGCCTGGGTGCGCTTGGGCATAGCTCCTGATGAGTTAGAGTCGATGACGGAGGATCGAGTGGCCTGGAGATCCGCGTGCGCGCATTACCCCTCCGACTCTTTTAGTGGAACATGCGGGCCACTGAAAATGTATGTATGTATTGCTTCGTGTTTTTCCTATCTATTTCGACAATGTCTTTCCGTAACTCATAGAAGCAATCGCCCTTCTTGGTTTATAAGGAGATTGCTATTTCATCAATTTGTAAATCAATCCGTCATCCTATACCGTGTCGAGAAGAACTAGATATGAAATACTCTCAACGAAAACAAAACGGAATCAATTAACTGGTTATCTTCCCTTAATTGGTTGCAATACTTTTGAGAAGGGATACATATATAAAAGTACATATAATATGGATATGTACATATCTATGTGTTTAGTGAAAGAAAGTGTATGAACGCAAATAGGGAGTGAGGGTATATTTGAATGTATCAACAGAATTGAACTCTGTTTCTGAGAAGTATGGATATCATTTTCGTTTAAATTATATCGACATCCAATACGATTTGCCGTTCGTGAATATAGATACAATATATATATACAGTGAACTTATAAATAAAAGCCTGAACATCAAAACGGCAATTAAGTAAAAACAGCCGAATTTGTTTGGATGACTGCATACCTGTACTTAAAGGTTAATGTTTTAATGTGACTTCGGAGCCCTGTTAAATGCCGAAAGTTGTTCATCCAAAGCAAGCGAAATTGCGAAAATGTCGAACTTGATAGCGCAATTAAGTCTGTCCATCAGTGTTGTATAACAACCAACAAGAGGACAACTGTCACCATCAAAAAGCAATCAAGCACTCGTGTTAAAGGACAATGTCAGTTTAGCTCCGTCCGCAAATAAACAACACCGATGTAATCATGCTCCCGTTCAATTGGGTTCGCCTTTATTCGTTTTCCAATTTCATCTGACCGATGAATGCTAGCGTTGATACCAGACAGCAGGCAAGGTAACGAGTGAAACTCTTCACTTGATCTTTTTTTCGACTTGAATTGAAGTTCTTCGGTAGGTAACAAATTTAAGGAATTTTGACTTTAAGCTGGTATATTGTACATATGTATGTCTTTAATGATGTCTACTCAGGTTTATTTATCAAATGGATGTCACCTGGATATTAAAACCATTTGTCTTTGGCATCTACTATAATACTTAATTTAGTTTTGCCTAAATATACATACGTTTTTGGAAATATTGAGTAGTTTCATTCTTCCTCTGCTAATTTTCAAGTAAATAAGTAAAAAACATAAGATAAAACACGGAGTGTTAACACAAGAAAACCAAAGGCCATTTGACTCATGAGAAAAGGAACGTACGTTTTGTGTAGTTTAAGGTAGTCAAACTTAACATCTGTGCAGTATTCCTCTTTGGATGCCTCGTAGGGGTAGCATCTATCCGACGGTTGCCTGTTAAAAAGCGAGAAGAGCCACCGCAGTCGAACATCTTGCGGCACTGTTAGTAAGTCCCATCCCCACCTCCTCGTGGTGCCATCTGGAAACGGGGAAGGGTGAATGGCGAGCCTCCTGCGCCAAAAAACAGGATTAGTCGGTTGGGCTATGGCTTAGTAAGCCGTAACCGTAAAAAAAAGCACAAACTCCGAAACAACCACAATCCTCGGATATTACCGAAAGGATTAACGTTGACGACCCATGCAAAAAACGAAAAAGGGACATTGATCTTCGGCCCTGTACGTGGAATTTAGGTCCCTAAACAGGCCACGTGTAGCCGAACAACTTGCGGACGCCCTAGGTCGCTATAAAGTGGACATAACTGCCATCCAGGAAATGCGATGGAATGGACCGTGTATAAAGCGGATGAAAAACTGCGATATTCGCTAAGGCGACTGCTATAGGGAGAGAGGACAACGATTGCTAGGATGTGGATTTGCTGTTCGAGGTGTACCAAGGCAAATAGTCTTAAGCTTTCGGCATGTGAGCGAACGCCTCATAACGATCCGTATCAAGGCTACATTTTTTACATCAGCCTACCCTGCGTCCACGCCCCCACGGAAGACAAGGATGACTCCGCCAAAGAGTCTCCTAGATCTCCTAGACGGGACGTATACTCAATGTCCCAGCTATGACATCAAAATTGTACTAGGAGACTTCAATGCTAAGCTGGGTAAGGAAAGCATCTTTGAACGAGTCATCGGCAAACATAGCCTACACGACACCACATCCGATGACGGACACAGGCTGATTGACCTTGCTACGGGGTGAAATCTCCTTCTCGAAATACACAAAAGCACCTGGCGGTCTTTTGATTTATCGACCACCAACCAGATTGATCACATCGCGATCGACGTCAGACACTCCTCCACTATTCTTGATGTTCGAACTTTGCGAGGGGCTAGCATCGACTCGGACCACTATCTTGTAGAAGCCGTCGTCGGAACGTCGGACGTCGGAAAGCTACTATCGCCAGAAATCGCTCGTGCTTTTACCGATCGCGTCTCCTTTAAGCTCTCCAATACACCTCAACCCACTACGCTATCAATAGAACAGCAGCGGAATCTTTCCAAACAAGCCCTGAAAAGCTCTGCATCCGAAGTTTTGGGCTTCAAGGCTCCACAACGAAGAAACTCTTGGTTCGATGGCGAGTGCAGGAGGATTCATACAGCGAAGCAGGATGCGTATAAAGCCTCGCTACATAGAAGAACAAGAGTAGCTCGTGAGCTCTACGAGCTAAAAGAAGGGAGGAGCATAAGCTTCTCAGAAGAAAGAAGAAAGAGCACGAGAAGCGCGCGATTGAGGATTTGGAGAGGTGTTACTGCAGGCGTAAGGTTCGAAAGTATTGTCAACAGATAAAGCGAACCTGCCAAGTTTATAAAGCCAGAACGGAAGCCTACCGGGATGAGAACGGACACCTAGTAGCAGAATCGCAGTCGATGCTGAGAATATGGAAAAACCACTTCTGCAGACTGTACAACGGCAATGTTAGTCAATATATATGTCACGCAGAATGATCCATTTCTAATCGACGAAGACCGCAGAGGATTCCGTCCCCCTGAGCTCGACGAAGTTAAGATTTCCATATCGAAACTCAAGTCGAATAAAGCTGCTGGCGCTAAGTTCTTCAAGGCAGCTGGGGATGAACTGGTTAGGAACATGCACCAGGTCGTCTGTAAGATATGGTCAGAGGAAAGCATGCCCGAGGAATGGAGTCTCAGCATCGTATGCCCGATCCATAAGAAAGGAGACCCCTCTGACCGCGCCAAATATAGAGTCTTCTGAACATCGCCTGCAAAATCTTCTCTGCCGTTTTGTGTGAACGCCTGAAGCCTGTTGTAGATAATCTGACAGGTCCTTTTCTGTGCGGATTCAGGCCAGGAAAGTCCACCATCAATCAAATCTTCACACTACGGCAGAACCTGGATAAAACCAATGAATTTCAAGTCGACGCTCAACGCCTATTTGTCGACTTCAAAGCCGCATATGACAGCGTAATTAGAGACGAGCTATAAAAGGCTAAGTCTACCTTTGACATACCTGCTAAATTCATCCGACCATGCACGATGAATTTGGAAAATGCTCGTTGCTCCATCCGAATCGGTGAACACCTAACCGATAGTTTTGATGTCAAAAAAGGATTTAGGCAGGGCGATGCGCTGTCGTGTGATTGCTTCAACATGATTCAACAATGATTGTGCAAAAATCTGTAAGGAATTTATCACTATTGGAGCTACTGATATCAAGGGTGGAAAAGTCATCATTTGAATTATGGTTGTTACAATTCATATAATAAGCAAACAAAGTATATGTATGTATACAAATAAATGCAAATTTAAATACAGTTTGTCAAGGAAATGTTTGCAAAACGTAGAAATGAAAAGCAAATAATGTTAAAAGCATATATTTACTAAGTAAAATAAGATTTTTTTTAAAACCTTCTTCATAATTCCATTTTCGTATCAACTGGTTACCGTAATATACAAAAAGAAAATACACAATCAACCAAACACTTGAGAAATCTAACAAAAATAGATCAATATCAGTTTATTTGCTGTCAAACAATTCTTTGCAAAATGCTGTTTGCCGACCAAATCAATTAAAATTACAAGCAAAAGAACCAATTTTCTTATTTTTAATACTTGGTATGACCACCATTAGCTTTAATGACAGCCCGTAATCTACCCTGCATTGATTCTGATGCTGGTATGAGGGTTTTTTTCAATACGTCTTATCATTTTTCTTTCGTCCCTGCTTGTTAGTTTTTTTGGCCTGCCTGTTGACTGGTTCAGATCTAGTCTGCCTTCTTTTTCAGCACGGCTTATAACATTGTACACAGTTCTTAATTTTATACAAAACACTTCAGCCAATTCCCTTGCGGATTTTCCTTTGTGGTAGTTATAATACACCAATTGTATTACATCATCACTTAACCGTTTGCCTGGCATATTCAAGATTACTTTTTTTAAATTTTCTGGACACTATGAAATCGTTAATGACTAACAAACTGACACACAACTCCAAAACGCAATGAAATTACAGCTAATGAGTATTATTAACAAAAATTCTCGAACTCTGTGCACTTTTGCAAAGAATTATTTGACAGTGAAAAAACAGCATTGGATAGGTTTCGTTAAACTTCTGTTGGTTTTTGGGTTACATTTGCCTTTTTTTTTCTACATTACGGCAAGGAGTTTATATGAAAATGGATTAGTTATAAAAAAATAGCTCATTTGCTGTCTTCTTAGTAAATATATGCTTTTAAATCGGTTTTTTCTATATTTACGTTTTGCAAACATTTTCTTGACAAACTGTATATGTATGTATGACAACTAAAAAAGCAAAACCGTTTTCAAATAATTTCTTCTTAAATTGTAACAAGTAGCACGTACAGCTTTGAGATAAAGGCCAACAAACTTTCAGGAACGCCTGAATCGATTAAGCCAATTAGCGTTTTCTTTTTACTCCGTTTAGATTCTTCTTAACATCCTGCGGCTGTGATTGCATTTAACTACATCTGTAATTGAGTTTCTTCGCAGAACTAGAAATGTAGTTTGTGGCAAATCTCTTAACTTCATTAGTGAGTCGCAGTATAAGGAAAACTTTACCCAGAAATTAATTCTATGTGATACGTTTGGCATGAGATATTCCTTTTTAACCTCAAAGAGCTTAAAATAAATTGTTTCCTTTTCCTAATAATCCATATCACGGCAACTGAAAATACATTAAATCGACCACTGACCCATAAAGGCATTAACCATATGGCACCCATTTAATAAAAATGGTGTTTCCTGAAAAAGGATCGTAAATGTTGCGTATATAACAAATATAAAAAAAGAAATGAAAATCTGTGCCGAGTTTTCCCCTCCTTTCAGTTTATCCAAGAAGCTGAGCCCACCCTTCGAAAATCGAATCTTAATACTAAATCTAACAATTGTTCAAAGACGGAATCATTGGGGATTCGAAATTTGCATGCAATTTACCTTTAAGACACAGAGGTAAAGCAATTCAAAAATACGTTCTCTTCGGTTATTAACATTTTCGTGCCCACAAAATCGAGGCCTTAACTTTTAATTTCTAAAGATCTTACTACGCGAGAAAAAAAGGATTGCTAGCTATAGTTTGAACTCTTAGATCGAAGAGTACAATGTTGATAAATGTTGTAGCTTACTCTCGGTCAAGACCAAAACACTGCAGATAAGACCCTACCTAACCTCTACCGCAAATACTTACTTACTTACTTACTTTGGTGGCGCTACAGTCCGTGGTGAACCTGGGCCTCAACCAACAAGCGTCTCCAGCCCTCACGGTCTTTAGCCAGCTGTTTCCAGCGCCGCTCGCCCAGTTGGTTAAGGTCCCCTTCCGCCTGCGTGCGCCACCGTTGATGCGGCCGTCCTCTGCCGCGTCTTCCTTCCGGGTGGATTCGGAGACCGCAAATAGTCCCTAAAATTCTGAACAACATCTCATTCCGATCGGCGGGAAACCGCTGATTCAAGAATTGAATCCTAATTCATTAAAGAGACACTTCGCACTTCGTTTTCCGCACTTTAGCACCGACGTACTATAATAGAAGCAAGGGTTTATGTTCGGTTGCTAGCCTTCTTCTTCTTCTTAGCGGGCGCTACAGTTCGGGGTGAACCTGGGCCTCAACCAACATGCTCCTCCGTCTAGCACGATCTTTTGCTAGCGTTTTCCATTGCCGCACACCCGGTTGGCTAAGGTTCCCTTCCACCTGTGTGCGCCATCTTAAGTGCGGCCGTCCTCTGCTTCTTCGTCCGTCGGGGTTGGATTCAAAGACTCTCCGGGCCGGAGCTGTGGTATCCATTCGCTGTAAATGGCCCAGCCATCTTAGGCGTTGAATCCGTCGACGCCTGACTAGACTCATGTCGCTGTACAGCCCGTAAAGTTCGTGGTTTATCCTTTTCCTCCATCCCCCGTCTATGTTTATAGGCCCGAAAATCACGCGCAAAATCTTTCTCTCGAACCGACCAAGGGCTTCCTCATCCGCTTTTGATAGTGTCCATGCTTCTGCGCCGTACAACAGGACCGGGATGATAAGGGTCTTATATAGAGTCACCTTTGTCGTTCGGGAGGGGGCATTATTACTCAATTGCCTCCTGAGCCTAAAGAAACAGCGACTAGCAAGAGTGTTACTGCGTTTGATTTCGCAACTGATGTCGTTGTTCCAGGTCACTGCGGAGTCAAGGTAGACGAAGTCCTTAACTACGTCGAACTTTTAACTGCCAAAACGAACGTCCTGGCCAAGACATCGGTGGTGAGCGTCCATTTTTGATGAAAGCATATGTTTAGTTTTTCCCTCGTTTACCGCCAGACCAACTTTCGCCGCCTCAAACTCAATACTCGCAAACGCCTCATTGACATAACAGAAATGGATCATTCTGCCTGACAGCAGTATGTTGACTAACATGGCCGCTATATAGTCTGCAGAAGTGGTTTTTCCATATTCTCAGCATCGACTGCTTTCGTTCTGGCTTTATAACCTTGGCATGTTCGCTTTATCTGTTGGTAAAACTTTCGAACGTGACACCTGCAGTAACACCTCTCCAAATCCTCAATCGCGCGCTTCTTCTTTCTCCTGAAAAGCTTATGCTCTTCCCTTATTTTTGACTCGTGGAGCTCACGGGTTTCTCTTGTTCTTTTATGCAGCGAGGCCGTATATGCATCCTGCTTCGCTGTATGAATCCTCCTGCACTCGTCATCGAACCAGGTGTTTCTTCGTGGTGGAGCCTTGAAACCCAAAACTTCGGATGGAGAGCTTTTCAGGGCTTGTATGCAAAGGCTCCAATTCTGTTCTATTAATTGCATGGAGGGTAGAGGTGTATTGGAGAGCTTAAGGGTAGACGCGATCGGTAGAAGCACGAGCGGTTTCTGGCGATAGTAGCTTTCCGACGTCATAACTTTGTATTCTTACTCTACTCCGTTGCGTTCGTGATATCCGTAAGCGCATCTTGGCTACTACAAGATAGTGGTCCGATGTTACCCCCTCGGAAGACTTCAGGGGTCAGTCACATTGGGACAATTACTAACACTGGCAGCCCTTCCAGTACCTCATTGAATCCATCATGTCGGGATTAAGGTGCATCCAAGTAAATCTACAGCATGCAGAGGCCGCGTCCGCGGTACTGAGCCATAGATTTAACAAGGAGCACCTCGATATAGCCTTTATCCAGGAACCGTATACCATTAAAGACCAGATCAAAGGACTATCAGGTGAGCTGCTCTACGACTCCACAAATGAAGGACGACCTAGAGCCTGCTTAATGTTCAATAACAATATTAAAGCCATTCCCATTCCAGAATTCACGAATAAGGACATGGCAGCTGCCATCATCCAGCTATCCACTGCGGAAGGTAGGTCAGAAGCTGTAATCTGCTCAGCCTACCTTGCGGGCGACTCCACGGATCTCGGCTTCACACCACTGCAGGATCTTCTCGACCACTTTGGAAGAAGAGGCTCACACACCATCATATGCTGTGACGCAAACGCACACCACACAGCATGGGGAAGCTCGGACATCAACAAAAGAGGTGAGTACCTATTTGAATTCATATTTAGGAACAACCTCAATATCATAAACCGTGGAAATAATCCCACCTTTATGAATAGAATTAGAGAAGAGGTATTAGACCTCACCCTAACTACCCCGTTCATAGGTAACTCGATTCAAAACTGGCATGTCTCAACAGAAACATCGATGTCAGACCATCGACAGATCTGTTTTGACATAAAAGCGGGAGATAGAATTACTAGAACATATAGACAACCGAGAGCGGCAGACTGGGACACTTATAGCCTAGAAATCGCACAAACGATCGGAAACTGTCCAAACAGCATCAGAGACATAGACAGCCTCGAACTCTGCTGCGACAGTCTCAATGCTACCATCTTATCTGCTTTTCACAACGCTTGCCCGGAGAAAGTTAAGCCAGGCAACCGTACCACTCCGTGGTGGAACAACAATCTGGCCAAGCTAAGAGCACTGACCAGAAAACTGTTCAACAGGGCTAAACGGACTGGTGACTGGACGCAGTATCGTGCCTCACTCACCAACTACAACCAAGAGATTAGAAGAGCCAAAAGAGACTCATGGAAAAAGTTCTGCAGCAGTCTTTCAGACATTCAGAGCAGCGCTCGCATCCACAGAGTTCTTGCTAAAGAGCACACTAACCAAATTGGTTTGTTGAGGAGAGCAGATGGCACCTACGCGGAAAATGGTACGGAAGTACTCAAAATTCTGACCAGTACGCACTTCCCGGACTCTAACATCATTCCCTCTGATCTCTCTAACATACCTCCGCAGATCAGGGCAGCTAGACCAAACAGGGAGGATTGGAAGAGAGCACGAACGATATTTCACGAGGGAAGCATAAAATGGGCCATCAATTCTTTTGACCCATACAAATCCCCGGGGGAGGATGGCATCTTCCCAGCCCTTCTTCAGAAGGGGAGTGCGCAAATTAGCCCCATGCTCATTAACATCTTTAGAACCAGCTATGCATGGGGACACATACCAACAAGCTGGACAGAGGTAAAGGTAAAATTCATTCCCAAAGTAGGCCGTAGACCCACAGACCTGCCTAAGTCCTACAGACCGATAAGCCTTACCTCTTTCTTCCTAAAAACAATGGAAAAAATCTTGGATAGGCATATCAGGGACGGTGCACTGAGAAGATCACCACTTCACAAAAACCAATATGCCTACCAGCCTGGGAAATCGACCACGCATGCTCTTCAGGAACTAACGGCCCGGATTAATAAATCCCTGAGCGACAAGGAAATTGCGATAGGTTGCTTTCTCGATATTGAGGGTGCCTTCGATAACACCGAATACACCCAAATAAAACGTTGCATCCTCAGCACAGGGGTGGACAAGACCACATGCAATTGGATCCAACATATGCTTAGCAACAGGAAAATAAACACCTCGCTAGGCAATGACAAAATCAGCGTTAACGCCGCGAAAGGATGCCCTCAAGGCGGGGTTCTCTCACCACTCCTGTGGTCCATCGTGGTCAACGAACTGATAAGCATACTCAGCAACAATGGCTTCTATGTCCAAGGCTACGCTGACGACATAGTGATCCTGATCAGAGGCAAATTCGAAGACACAGTCTCGGAACTCCTCCAACGGGCACTAAACCTTGTTGCTAACTGGTGCATAAAGGTTGCACTAAATGTAAATCCTAGAAAAAGCACCATAGTCGCCTTCACCAAAAGAAGGAACAGGCACAAACTTACTAAGCCTACCCTCCTTGGTGAAGAGATAGAGTTCTCAAAAGAAGTCAAATATCTAGGGATAACTCTAGACGAAAAGCTCACTTGGAACTCTCACATTACAAAGACCATTGAGAAAACCAGGATCTCCTTATGGACCAGCAAAAGTCTCACTGGCAAATACTGGGGCACAAACCCCAAAATGTCCCGCTGGCTATATACAGCAATCACCAGACCAATCCTTACATATGCTGCGCCCGTCTGGTGGCACAAAACAAAACAAGTATCAGTGCAAGCCAAGCTCAACAAATTGCAAAGACTAGCTTGCATCTGTATCACTGGGGCCATGAGAACAACCCCCACAGCAGCACTAGAAGTCATCACAGACCTGCCACCTCTTCATCTCCAACTGAAGAAAGAAGCAATGGTCTTCGCCCACAGGATGATCATGGAGGATGACTCTAACCGTAGGCTCTTTCACCCTGACATCCTTACAGAAATAAACAGGCATGAAATCCTAAAGATATCTCTTACAGACAACTGTCTCCCCAGATATAACTTCAGCCAAAACTACAAGGTCACATTCCCTAACCGACAAAACTGGGAACAGGATAGACCCTCCTTCAACCGTGGATCCTACGTGTGGTACACAGATGGCTCCAAAACGGACGAAGGCGTTGGGGCTGGAGTATACGGATCAAATACAGGCACATGCATTTACGTCAGCATGGACAGTTATAACTCCGTTTTTCAAGCAGAGATATTTGCTATAGAACTCTGCCTCAGAGAAAATATAAACAGAAATATACTTAACAAAAACATTTATATTCTCTCTGACAGCAAAGCTGCACTTCAAGCCCTAAAGAGCTTTGAAATAACCTCCAAGCTGGTATGGGACTGCCTACAGCTACTTCATCAGCTGGCCAGTACAAACAGAGTTCATCTCATTTGGATACCTGGACACAGCGGCCATACAGGCAACGAAAAGGCGGACCTACTAGCAAGGAAAGGCTCTGCATCACCATTTATGATGCCACGGCCTTTCTGCGGCATACCTACTAGCACCACCAAATGCTGCATAAAAAATTGGTTAAGGAACACGACGGATCACTACTGGTCACAAACAAAAGGTAGCAGACAAGCCAAGCTGTTCCTCCCAACTACATCCCTCAAAAGAACGAAACAACTTCTCATGCTTTCGAGGAGTCAGATTCGTTTAATCACAGGTTTCCTTACTGGACACTGCCCAGTTAATAAACACCTCAAAACAATGGGCATCATACAAGATGACACTTGCCGTATGTGTAATGAAGACGAAGAAACAGCAGAGCACATACTATGCCACTGTAACTGCCTGGTCAGTACACGTCTTCGTCACCTAGGCAAGCATTATCTTGAAGCAGAAGAAATTGCTGCCAGTTCACTCAAAAGCATACTAAGCTTTATTACGAACTCAGGTTTTCTGAGTGAACTGTAAGTGGGGGACATCACAATAGGCCCAATCGTGGCCGCAGTGATCAGGCGACTCTGTCCCACCCCCCAAGCCCTATCTATCTATCTACCCCCTCGGAAAGTTCGAACATCAGGAATAGCGGAGGAGTGTCTGACGTCGCTCGCGATGTGATCAATCTGGCTGGTTGGTCGTCGATTGATCAAAAGACCGCCAGGTGCCTTTGTGTATATCGAAGTGAGGGAAGGGCGTACTGGCTAGAAGGAGATTTCGCCACGTAGCAAGATCAATCAGCCTGTGTCCGTTATCCGAGGTGGGGTCGTGTAGGCTATGTTTGCCGATGACTCGTTCAAAGATGCTTTCCTTGCCTAGCTTAGCATTGAAGTCTCATAGTACAATTTTGATGTCATAGCTGGGACATTGGGCATTCGTTCTGTCTAGGAGATCGTAGAACTCATTTTTGGCGGAGTCATCCTTGTCTTCCGTGTGGGCGTGGACTCAGATCAGGCTGATGTTAAAAAATTTAGCCTTGATACGGATTGTTATGAGGCGTTCGCTCACATGCCGAAAGCTTAGGACTTTTTGCCAAATCCGCATCCAAACAATCGTTGCCCTCCGTCCCTATAGCAGTCGCCGTAGTAAATATCGCAGTTTTTCATCCGCTTTATACCCGGTCCATTCCATCGCATTCCCTGGATGGCGGTTATGTCCGCTTTACAGCGGTCTAGGGCATCCGCAAGTTGTTCGGCTGCACGTGGCCTGTTTAGGGACCTAACATCCCACGTACAAAGCCGAAGATCATTGTCCTTTTTTCGTTTTTTGCAAGGGTCGTCAACATAAATCCGGTGCGTTATATCCGAGGCTTGTGGTTGTTTCGGAGTTTGTGTTTTTTTACGGTTACGGCTTACTAGGCCGTAGCCCAACCGACTAATCCTGTTTTTTGGCGCAGGAGACTCGCCATTCGCCCTTCCCCGACTGCAATTTCCAAAGGAAATCTTCAGATGACACCACGAGGAGGTGGGGATAGGACTTACTAACAGTGCCGCAAGATGTACGACTGTGGTGGCTCTTCTCGCTTTTTAGCAGGCCAGCATTCGTCGGATAGATGCTGCCCCTACGAGGCCTTTGTTAGTCCCTTGCCATCCAAGGTTGCAAGCCGTACCGCCCAATTAAACTACACTGCCCATTACGTTGGTACGTAGATTACCACTTAAGTGTTGAGACATAATAACACCAGTGAAATTAACATTATAGTTGCTTGCCGGTAATCACAAATGAATCCGAACCAAAAAAATGGATTTAAGTTTGAACGTTTTCGTGCGATGATTTTCCGTGATTTCCGAAGTGGACTAAACTAGCAAGAGTGTACCAATCAACTCACATACCCGGGCTACCGTGTCCAGCTGATTTTAGGAATTCAGTCGTGGTCGTATTTCGTGAATTTCGTGAAGGTCGACAAAAATTGTCGAGCTTTTCATGACAATTATACTACAGCGGGTTTTTTTAGAACCCCGCTAAGGAGAAGCACCATGAAAAACACGTTCGATGTCGGGATTCGATGTTATGGGCGTCAGAGTCCAACACGCAACCCACTGCGACAAGACGCTCTACACGGTGCTTCTCCTTAGCGGGGTACTGACAAAACTCCCTGAAGCATAATTGTCAAGAGATCACACACAACATGGGTGATTGAGAGAAGCTCGGCTTTGGTCCTTCATGGACTGTGATGCCAGCGATCCATGGAGGGTCTGAGCCTGAGCTGTAACTGCCTTCCAGTTATCAAGACCAAGATGTCTTACATCCGCGATTCCTTCCTTCTTTCTTTTCTTTTCTTTTCTTTCGAAAGAACCCAAGATCAGCTCCACTGTCCTGCCTATCGTCCAGTTTTCGGCTCCGTACAGCAAGACTGGCACTATGAGCGTTTTGTAAAGCATGACTTTGGTATTTCAAGTGAGGAGTTTTGACCCCAGTTGTTTGGACAAGCCGAAGTAGCAGCGGTTGCCAAGGGCGATTCTATGCCGGATCTCCACTGTGGTGTCATTTGTCGAATTTACGTTTGTCCCGAGGTAGACAAACTCGTTAACTACCTCGAAATTGTAGCTGTCAATTGTTAATTATGTCCCAGGTGGTAAGCGACGGATTGGTTTTTGCTTGACCGCATGTACTTCGTCTTGTCCTCGTTGACCTTAAGACCAACTTGTTTCGCCTGTTCTTCAATCGCCGTGAATGCTTCCACAATGCCACGGCGAGAACACGCGATGATATCGATATCGTCCGCGTATCCTAGCAGCTGGATGGACTTGTAGAAGAAAGTGCCTTTCCTGTTGACGCTTACCTATCGCACTATCTGCTCTAGCACCACATGACAGCCAAAATCCGGTGCATGCTTCAAACGTTTCCGAAGTCATAGAACCTAGTTTCCTGCTCCCGGCTACCCACACAATTTTGGTATCAAAATACTCGCGGCGTCCCGCCTCGGCGGGGTACTGGCAAAACACTTGCCTTGGAAAAGCTTCTCGACTCACGCCGTTCGGAATCGGCATTATACTGTAGGTCGCTTCCATATGGTGTCAAAAATTCACACACAACGTGGGTGATTGAGAGAAGCCACCAAAGAAAGTAACGGGTGGTATTCTTAGAGGTTTGGTTTTCTAACAGGCAACACTGTTTCTACACATTGTCGACACTTAAAAGTTGACTTCCTATAGTACCATAAAGCCAGAACAACTCTAGTAGGTAATACGCATCCCCAAACACGACAAACTGTTCGAAAAGCTGCTGACGTGGAGCAGTGTTGAGGAGAATCCGAGTGAGTCGATTCGCCAACGTATACAGCAATTGGAGTTATGCCCATCCATTTAGTTACGGAAAGATATTGGTTTAAGAGTTTGTAAGTTTAAGATCCAAGACTTGAAATCACGTGACCATTATACGCGTCATTGGTTCTATGAATGGGACGAAAACATGTTTCGGCTTGATCCTCATTTTCAACGCAAAAAGTTGTTCTCCGATGAGGTCCATTTTAGGTTAAATGGACATGTAGACAAGCGAAATTGCCGAAATTGTAGTGGAGAAAACCCACAAGCTTTTGTCGGGACGCCCTTACATCCATTAAAACTCACTGTTTGGTGTGCTTTATCGGCAGAATGTTACCGTCAATGGAGAGCGCTATGGAAACATGATTTCTGACTTTTTTTCTTTCTCAGCATTGACGTGACAGAGCTTTGGTTTTTTCAAATCTGTTAACTTTATATTTATGCGTGAATTCAGCGCTTATTTCGTTTTTATCCATAAACTTGTTAATATTATTTTGGAATGAATTAAATTTTATTTCTTAGAGAGAGTACATCCAGGTCTTATAAAATTATCCAGAAATAACAACACCAAGCACCTATGTAGATGCTATTGAACTTATACATATATACATACATTTTCAGTGGCCCGCATGTTCCACTAAAAGAGTCGCGGGGGTAATGCGCGCTCGCGGGATCTCCAAGCCACTCGATCCTCCGTCATCGACTCTTACTCATCAGGAGCTATGCCCAAGCGCACCCAGGCGAGTTTTTAGACTTGGTCCAACCACTTCGTCCTGGGTCTGCCAAACGGTCGCCTGCCTGATGGTATTGCATCCAAGGCATGCTTTGGAAATCGTGATGATGGCGACATTCGTCTTACGTGACCAAACCATCGAAGCATAGCCCTTTCCGTTCGGAGAAGCAGCTGCTCAACACTGAGTTCCCCGCGCAATGCCATGTTTCTCACCCTAACCCGGCGAGTAACTCCCACAACAGCACGAAGAAATCTCATTTCGGCAGCTTGTATTCGCGATCTTATTCTTTCTGTCAATACCCAAATTTCATGATCATAGGTGAGAGTTGGAACAAATACTGAGTTAAAAACCGCTAACTTGGCTTTGGCATCAAGCTCGGTCTTCCTGATTACAGATCTTTCAAGCTGTCTCAAAATTGACCCAGCTTGGCCAATCCTGCAGGAAAGCTCAGTATTTTTCCTCCCATCACTCGTGAAGAAGACCCCGCGATACTTAAACTTCTCCACCTGCTTCAATGGGACTCCACTAACATGTAGAGTGCATTGGACAGGTGTTCTGGAAATAAACATAACCTCGGATTTGTCCACGTTAACCTTTATTCCAACATCAGCACATATGGCCACAAACCTATCTAGCGCGTGCTGAAGAGGAGGTGTTGAGAACAACTAAGTCATCTGCAAAAAGAAGACGACTTATCCTCAACTCTCCCAATGTAAAACACTCCTCGCCTCGACTGCGCTGAAACAAGACAAGACGCACCCTTGGCGAAGTCCAACGCCCACGGTGAAAGGTGTTGATTTACTGCCGTTAACCCGAACGCAGCTGTTACAGCTTGTGTATCGAGACTGAATTGCGCACAACAGAGGACCATCAATCCATACTCCTGCAGAACACTCCGGAGTTTACCTCGAGGAACTCGGTCATACGCCTTTTTCAAATCTACAAAGCAGCTGTAGATTGGTTTGGCGTACTCCCAAGCCTTCTCGAGTACCATTCTTAGAGTGAAAAGCTGGTCGGTTGTATTTCTGCCGTGACGAGACCCGCAATGTTCATCCCCTATCCTGGATTCGACCATAGCTCTAGAATGCACCTCACACACCTTAGAGAGACTTTACCGGGGACACTTAAAAGAGATATGCCCCTATAGTTGGAGCACCCTTTTTTATCCCCCATTTTGAAAAGAGGAACAATCGCTCCAGTTTGCCAATCGCTAGGTGCCTCACCGCCTTACCCATTGCCTTAAGCATTTCTGGCCGAACTTCATACACACCGGCGGATTTGCCAACTTTTAGCGATTCAATCGCTAAAATGACTTCCTCCACCGTTGGACTATTCTCCGCCACACGGTCTGTCCCCCTCAGCGCCCTGTTCGGGATTGAGCAGCTCCGAAAACTGCTCGCTTCATCTGCTTAAGATGTCCATCTCATTGGAAAGCAACACACCATCTTTGGACTTAATTCCTTCGATAATGTTGAATTTCCTTCCTCTGAGCCGGTGAATGGTTTGCCAGAACACCTTTTTCTCAGATCTATGGTCGCCTTCCAACTTCTCGCCGAACTCCTTCCAGGACTGTTCTTTAGCTGCTCGGACAGCAAATTTGCAAGTTCTTCGCGCCACAGTGTATCGCTCAAGAGAAGAAGAGTCCCCCAAGAGAATCCAGTCTCTGTAGGCCTTCTTCTTCTCTCTGATGGCTTCTTGAACTCCAGGTGTTTTAAACCACGCAGTTCTTTTCTCACCATCAGCCGACACACCAAGCCGCTTCTCTCCACAAACATCAGGTGCAGAGGCAATGACAGCTGTTGAAAATAGTCTCCATTCTTCCTCTACATGCGATGGAACAGTTGGAATTTGCTCAAACCTTTGCCATACCTCACTGCTCTGTAGTTTCTCCCGTGTAACCACTCTTGGTTCCCACCTGGGCAGACGAAGTACCCTATCGGTAAGATACAGCTTACACAACACCAGGTTATGATCAGTTGATAGTTCAGCCCCTCTCAACACACGAACGTCACAAACCATCCGTTTCACACACGATGGTACCACAAAAAAATCTATCAACGATTTCTGTTGAAGACTCCGATGATATCACCTATATTTATGAATGTCTTTGTGCGAAAAGAAGGTGTTCATAATGGACATGCCATTTGCACAGCAAAAAGCCAACAACCTCTCTCAGTTCGCGTTTTGATGAGGATCACCGTTCCTCCCAATCACACTCCCCCATGTTGTTACATCCACACCCACGTGGGCGTTGAAGTCACCCATCAGGATATAGGAATCCATCTCAACCACTCTATCAAGGGCCGCATCAATTTCATCCAGGAAAGTCGCATACTCAAATTCTAGATTCGGTGCAAACACCTGCACCAGCGCCTTTATCACAGTCAGGCTTGCTTTGTTAAGTTCGTTCTCCTTTAATTGCAAACGCTTATACATATAATCAATCTAACCCTTCTGTTACTTCGCAACGCCTTAATTTTGCCTTCATATGAACTGTATTCTGATGGGCACTAAGATATTTACATATGAATTTTTAAAACGCTGGCAATTGTATTTATGTACATGCTTCTCAACACGGATCGATGCGAAGCAACCAAACAAAATGTTAGAATTCCGCAAAACAAGATAACCTAATGTGTACGCTTTTGTATTCGTATGTTCACTCTTGCGGTACAAAAAAATAATATTTTAAGTCCTCTGGTGAACTGGGTGAAAATACAATAAGGACTATACATACATTTTTTCAAGCCTAACGTACAAAAAATGATATACCGTCAAAGGCAAAGGGTGTTTCCTAAACGTTCGTTCAATCGTTAACCTGAAAAACTGATGGGCAATGTCAATATTTATGTTGAGTCTATTAAAACTACAAAACGACCCCAATACTTATACATTAAAGTATATATTATACTTGTCCTTACACTCATTCCTCTTCAAATATGTACCAAATTGGTATTTTTATAAGTAAATAAGAAATATAGAACGGAAAATAAGCCTACTTTTTACATCCATACATATATTAATATCATCAACATCAAAAGCACCTTTCGAACAAGTTCAAAGGATTTCCTGTAAGAAAAGTGAAATAGCTTTAGGTTATAGGACAAAAGGAAAACGAAAATGTCACCGAAAGACAGCTGTTTTACATATACGAGTACGAAGATCTGGAAGTTAGTAAATATTAATTCATTCATTGATTGTGAAAGCCGATACTGAATCGAGGGATTGCATGGGACAGAGGGTTCGCATCCAACATTTCGTTTCTTACTTGTACTGAATATTCACATCGATAGTTGGACAGATGTCATACATACGTATGGACCTACTTTCGCATTTGAACATTTCCAGTTCATAGTTATAAATACATCTCTCTCTATAAAGTAGAGTAAGTATTCTTCATTTATCGAAAACCTTTAGTATCAGGTACCGAATACTATAGAACTCATTATCACATTCTCATGGATAATTACTGCTCACAGACTATTTATCGTTTAAAGCAAATAAACTAGTGACAAAAACTACACTTCTAATTCTTCTACTGTTGGGTAGGTTTTCAGTGTATGCACCTCACATAAACCAGAGAGCTATTTTGAGCTGCCACTTAGGATTTGTCGCCGGACCCGGAACACTTGAAAGCGGCTAATGCGAATCACACTTACTTCGTCGAACAGCTACAGATGAGTGCCAATAAAATTGCTTAAGCGAAAATATTGCTCTGTTGCCTGGTTTGTAGCTAGATCTGATTTCCTCCCGTAACGAAGTTACGCACGGAAAGCGTGAGGTCGAGGAGATGGAGAGATGCTTCCGCAAGAATGACGCCCATAAGTGTAAGGTAAAACGAACATGCCATGGCTATAAAGCCAGAGCGGCGGCCTGCAGGGATGAAAATGGAGAACTGGTAGTAGAGTCGCAGTCGATGCTGAGGTTTTGAAAAGACCACTTCTGCAGACTGTATAACGGCAATGATTGACAAGATACCGCTGACATGCAGAACGGGCCATTCGTAATGGACGACGATGTAACAGAATTCAGTCCACCCGACCTAGACGAAGTCAAAATAGCGATATCAAGACTTAAGTCTAATAAGCGTCCGCGCGCAGATGGCCTGTCTGCTGAGCTTCTTAAGGCGGCTGGAGAAGAGCTGGTAAGGTGCCTGCACTATCTCATTTGCAAGGTATGGTCGGAGGAAGGCATGGAATCTTAGCATCGTTAAGATTAAGGATACCCCTATAACTGCGCCAACTATAGGGGAATAAGACTCCTTAACATCGCATATAAGATCTTCTCTGCCGTATTGTGTGAACACCTGAAACCGTTTGTGGATAAGATGATCGGCTCTTATTCGGGACAATAGAGGAATTTGCGATACTGCAGTCGACCTGTTGAGCGTTTCTATACATTGCTATACTTACTTACTTACTTAGGTGGCGCTACAGTCCGTGGTGAACCTGGGCTCAACCAACAAGCGATTCCAGCTGGCACGGTCTTTGGCCAGCTGTTTCCAGTGCCGCACGCCCAGATGGTTAAGGTCCCCTCCCACCTGCGTGCGCCACCGCTGATGCGACCGTCCTCTGCCGTGCCTTCCTTCCGGGGTGGATTCGAAGACTCTTCGGGTCGGAGCTGTATTTTTCATGCGCTCTACATGGCCTAGCCACTTTAGACGCTGTATGCGTAGACGTCGTACCAGGCCGATGTCGCTGTACAACCCGTACAGTTCTTCGCTATATCTTCTCCTCCATACACCGTTTGAACAAACGGGACCGTAGATGGCACGCAGAATTTTCCTCTCGAAACGACCAAGGGCATCTTCATCCGCTTTTGTTAAGGTCCAAGCCTTTGCGCCGTAAAGGAGGACTGGGATGATTAAGGTCTTATATAGTGTCACCTTGGTTTTTCGCGAAAGGGCTCTACTTCTCAATTGCGTCTTGAGCCCAAAGAAACAGCGGTTGGCAAGAGTGATTCTGCGTTTTAACTCAGCGCTGGTGTTGTTGTCGCTGGTCATCAGTGAGCCAAGGTAGACGAATTCCTTGACCACTTCGAAGCTATATCCGAACATGGTAACGTTCTGGCCAATACGTCGGTGTTGTCCGTCTCTTTTAGAAGAAAGCAGATATTTGGTTTTACCCTCATTAACCTTGAGACCCATTTTAGCCGCTTCTACCTCAATGCTTACAAAGGCCTCATTGACGTCTCGCTGTGTCCGCCCAATCACGTCAATGTCGTCGGCGTACGGAAGCAATTGCGTAGACTTGAAATAAATCGAATCTCTTGTGTTGGCCAGTGACTCTTGCACGATCTTTTTAAGCACCATGTTGAAAAAGTTGCATGACAGCGCGTGACCTTGTCTAAATCCATTTTCAACATCAAAGTGCTCATTACCGACCTTAGTAGAGCAGCGAGAATTCTCCATTGTCATCCTGCACGAGTCGGACGAGCTTGGCAGGGATGTTAAAACTAGACATGGCTTTGTATAGCTCACCTCTATACACGCTGTGATATGCAGCATAAAAAAAAAAATATATGTATATTCCTGGGTCTTCCCCAAGATCTGCCGTAGCTTAAATATTTGGTCTATTGTGGATTTACCTGGCCTGCAACCACACTGATAAGAGCCGATCGGGTTATCCACAAACGGTTTCAGGCGTTCACACAAAACGGCAGAGAAGATCTTATATGCAATGTTAGGGAGACTTATTCCCCTATAGTTGGCGCAGTTATAGGGGTCTCCTTTCTTATGGACCGGGCAAACGATGCTGAGATTCCATTCATCATCCAGCCGCCTTAAGAAGCGCAGCAGACAGGCCGTCTGCGCCCGCGGCTTTATTAGACTTAAGTCTTGATATCGCTATTTTGACTTCGTCTAGGTCGGGTGGACTGAATTCTTGTCGTCCACTACGAATGGCTCGTTCTGCCTGACAGCGGTATCTTGTCTATCATCGCCGTTATACAGTCTGCAGAAGTGGTCTTTCCAAATCCTCAGCATCGACTGCGACAGATAACATAAAATGTTACCTTCTTACCAAGCCACTTGCTAATGCAATTATGTATTTAGTTATGCTATTTAAGAACTGTCTTAAATTTCATTTTAACGTATTTTGAGTCCTGAAGCTCTTTTTATTTAATACCTTGTATATGCTCATTTCGGGAGAATACGTCCTGTCAAAAAAAAATCACTGTTCTTGAAGTTATACGGAGGTAACTGCAATAAAGGGACTAGCTACGACAGTCATGGATTAATAAATAATCACCGTCATTCGTCACAGCATAAGTCCAGGATAGACATGATTAATTTGGGAATTATGCTGGCATTTAACGGAGTAATAAATAAGACTTATTACACTATTTAATGGGATTCATTGTGAAAATCGCCACGTAATGCGAAATTCTGGCTACGTGAAGGTAAATAATCGGAAACATTCCTGAAAATAGATCTTTTTCTTAATATCATTCCGTATTGATTGTGTTAGTCGCTGGCTAAATGAAGCGCATATTTCATGATTATCACAAGTGCGGTGTGAAGGGTTCTTGACTGATATCATTAATCAAATTCCTGAGCGTCTATCTGCGGCAGTGTCTCCAGATATGTGCAAAGACCAAGTCGTATGTATAGCACTCATAGTCACGTTGTCCAATGGATCAGCATTTAATATGAACATAATCGAAGTCTCATCGCTTTTCACTGGTCTAATTGGCCACGGTTTCCAATTTAATTTACCGAATCAACGAACTGACCAACACGCTCTTGCAATCTAGTGATAGGAACCGTCGGGTATTTATTGAATTCGTGTATGCCTTGTTACATAGATAATCACTTCAATTCAGTGTGTGTATTTCAGATTTTTTCAATAAAGATAGCACGGCCATAAAGGTACATATATACTTACATACGTACAAGTGCGCATATAACAAGGGACGCAATGGAAATCGCAGCAATCATGTTACGCGCAAACAAATGCTGAGAGTACGGGCGTACAAGAAGCTTTTCGCATTCGAAATGCAAATATGAATTATTAAAATGAATAAACCAAAGCCACTGATTGTTGAAATATGAATGCAATTAATGATTAAGTGTTGACTTTACTTTTCAAACCCGATAATGGGTGAGAAGATGATGAGGATGATGATTGTGTTGTTTTATGATGGTATTGTTTACATTGCCGAGGTTGATTTATCAGATTGCAGCCTCAATAAACTATCTTTATTACTTCTATATTATTGCACACATATACACACGCACATACCACATACTTCCTACTTCAATTATAAACATCAATATTCCATGAATTAGGGGGAGAAGGGAGCGAGCAAACAGAGCAAAGAAGTTGATTGCGTTTAACTTGGCAAACGCCAGTTTCGATCTCTGTCCCTGCTAAATCCAAGACGACGCACAGCCTCCGCGTGACCGCCACTAGATAGCTATACTGGTACCCGCCAGGTAGTGCACCAATGTGTGCAGCGACCCGACCCCTTGTTCCTGGAGAATGAGGAACCTGGACCCCCGCAAACGTCAAAAAGGAAACGAATTCCGGATCTGCACCTGGAACGTTAGGGCCCTCAACAGGTGCGGCCGGACAACTTGTCAACTCTTTAGACTGCTATAAGGCAGACATTACCGTGCTACAAGAAGTAAGATGGGTTGCGTCAGGCAAAAAGCTGATGAAAAACTGTGATATCCATTACGGAAACTGCTACGGAGAAAATAAACAACGCTTATTCGGATGCGGGTTTGTTATTCGAGGCAGGCTCAGGAAAAAAGTCTTAAGCTTCCAGTATGTAAGCGAACGCCTCATAACTATCCGCATCAAGACCACTCTCGGCAATATAAGCTTATTACGGGTCCACGCCCCCACAGAGGAGAAAGATGGCCGACATAAAGACAACTTCTATGATCTCCTAGGCAGAACGCATGCGCAATGTCCCAGCTATGACACCAAAATCGTTCAAGGAGATTTCAATGCGAAGCTGGGTAAGGAAGCTATCTTTGAACGGGTCATTGGAAAGCACAGCCTACACAACACCACGTCAGAAAACGGACTTTATGGCTTATGGACTTTATGGCGGGACATAATCTGGTAGTAGCAAGGACACGATCCCCACACCTCAACATCCATAAGGGGACCTGGCGGTATTTCGATCAATTGACAACCAACCAAATTGATCACATTGCGATCGACAGCAGACACTCCTCCAGCATCCTAGATGTCCGAACCTTTCGAGGAGCCAACATCGACTCGGGTCATTACCTTGTTGCAGCCAAGGTACGGATGCGAATTTCTCGGAATCAACGGAGTCGAGTAAGAACACCAAAATTTAAAGCTGCAATCTCAGGAGACCGCCAGGACCTTCGCCGATGAAGTCTCCCTCAAGCTCTCTCAAGTCCCGATGCAATCTGCAGAAGCCATAGAACAGCAATGGAGTCGTTGTCAGAACGCCATTAGAGAGGCCACCTCAAACAGAAACAGAAACAGAATGCATACATGGCCACATTGCATAGACGGACGAGAGTTGCCCGCGAGCTCTATGAACAGAATAGGAGGGAGGAGCATGCGCTTCTAAGAAGGAAAAAAAAGGAGCACGAGAAGCAAGAGATGTTACTACAGGAACGACGTTCGAAAATTTTACCAGAAAGTAAAACGAACATGCCAAGGCTTATAGCCTGGCTTTATAAGCCAGAGCAGAAGCCTGTCTGGATGAGCACGGACAACTAGTAGTGGAGTCACAGTCGATGCTGAGATTGTGGATGGACCACTTCTGCAGACTGTATAACGGCGATGGTAGTCAAAATACCGCCATCAGGCAGAGCGAACCATCCACAATGGACGAAGACGGAGGACAATCCCGTCCACGCGACCTAGACGATGTTAATATCGCGATATCGAAACTTAAGTCTTATAAAGCTGCTGGAGCAGTCGGACTCCCGCCGTTTAAAGCAGCTGGCGATGTGCAGGTCAGGAACATGCACCAACTCATCTGCAAGATATGGTTGAAAGAACGCATGCCCGATGAATGGAATCTCAGTTTCGTTTGCCCAGTCCATAAGAAAGGAGACCCCTATGACTGCGCCAATTACAGAGGGATAAGCCCTACAAGATCCTCTCTGCCGTACTGTGTAAGTGCCTGAAACCGTTCGTGGACAATCTGATATGTAGGTTCCTACCAGTGTGGTTTCAGGCCAGGAAAATCCACGATAGACCAAATACTTACACTACGGCAGATCTTTGTCGAATTTAAAGCCGCGCATGACAGTGTTTATAGAGACGAGCTATACAAGGCCATGTAATGTTTTAACATACCTGCCAAACTCGTCAGACTGTGCAGGATGACTATGAAGAACTCTCGCTGCTCCATTAAGGTCGGAGGTGAACTAACCGACCCCTTTGATGTTAAAATAGGTTTTAGACAGGGTGACGCACTGTCATGTGTTTTTTTTAACATTATTCTTGAAAAGATCGTGCGGGGCTCTGCGGCCAATACAAGAGGTACGATCTACTTCAAGTCCACACAATTGCTTGTCTACGCAGATGACTTTGACGTTATTGGACGGACAAAGCGAGACATCAACGAGGCGTTCGCAGGCATTGGAGCAAAAGCGGCTAATCTGGGTCTAAGGGTAAATGACAAGACCAAATATATGCTGTCATCCTACAACACCGACGTCTTGGTCAGAACGTCACCTTCGGCAGCTATATTTTTGAAGTAGTCAAGGACTTCGTCTACGTTGGCTCGATAGTGATAAGCAGCAACAACACCAGCGTTGAGATAAAACGCAAAATAACTCTTGCCAACCGCTGCTTCTTCGGGCTCAAGAGGCAATTGAGTAGTAGAGCCCTCTCTCGGAAAACAAAGGCATCCCTCTACAAAACTTTAATCATCCCGGTCCTCCTCTACGGCGCTGAGGCGTGGACGTTATCAAAAGTGGATGAAGAGGCTCTTGGGCGTTTCGAGAGGAAAATTCTGCGTGCAATCCTTGGTCTCGTTTGTGTAAACGGAGAGTGGAGGAGGGGATTCAAGCAACGGGGTGTACAGCGACATCGGCCTAGTTAGACGCCTTCGGATCCAACGTCTAAGATGGCTATGCCATGTACAGCGAATGGACATCAACGCTCCGGCCCGAAGAGTCTTCGACCCCAATCCCGAGGGACGACGCAGCAGAAGACGACCGCATTTAAGGTGGCGCGCACAGGTGGAAAGGGACCTCACCCAACTGGGCGGAACTGGAAGCGGCTGGCTAAAGATCGGGCCGGCTGGAGAGGCTTGTTGGTTGGGGCCCCGGTTCACCCCGAACTGTAGCGCTATCAAAGTAAGTAAGTAACTTCAAGTAAGTAAAAAAATAAAAGGTTCTAGGCTGTACGTAAGAATAGATTGTTAAACTCAACTTCAAGAGTCACCCTTACGATTTGCTTTCAGAGTGCCTAACATCTGACTACGAATAGGGAGACCACTTTCTAAAGTTGTTCATGGACAGCAAAATAGAGAAGGAACAAATTCGAATTGCCGACACAGGCCGACTCTTCTTTCAAAGCGGCGGCGAAAGAACTCTCAAGACAGTGGCGTCTACGGTTCGAGAAGTGCTACTGATGATGACCTCAAATCAAATTATGCGTATTGATGAAAGGGATGAAAATGGTTTCGTCGCTGAAGATGACCTTTAACTTCCAAGTGGGAAGTTATAGTAATGAGGCCGAACTTGCAAATTCCAAATTTTTATAGAGATGTCTAGGTGTGTGTATGTACTTATGTTTTTTTGTTTTTTCTTTTTTTGGTTGCGCCCATGGATGTTGAATCATTAAAAGATACTGGTAACCCGTGTTGCCAGCATGGCGGGTTATTATACTCCTTTTTCCACGCGCCTACGTACTAAGCCACACCACTGCACACTTCAACCACTCTCCCCGCGGGACTGCTGTTAGGTATTACTTCGCGGGGCTGGTTAGAGGTTTACGCTGTATCTCGAGTAGAAGCCTCTTAGGTTCTTCTCTCTGCCTCGGCTTGCCGCAGCTTTGTTTGTACTGATGCAATGTACGAGCATGTTTCATTCCAATTTTCCACCGAGTTCATCATATAGGGGACCAGGTTTTCAGGACTTGGTACATTTAGCCTTTGTCTGTCCTGCATAAAGCGATTGCAGTAGAAAACTGTGTATTCTGCGTCCTCCTCGGAGTTTGGGCATTGTGGACAGAAAGGCGAACTATCATATCCAAATCTATGCAGAGACTGTCGATAGCCACCATGTCCAGACAAAAACTGCGAAAGATGATAATTGCAGTCTCCTGCCGGTCTTGATGTCCAAGTTTCGATGACGGGAATGAGCCTGTGCGTCCACCTTCCTTTTGTGGAAGTGTCGCACCTGACTTGCCACATTGCCATGGATTCTGCCCGTTCTTCTGCTTTTATAAACCTGGTCTGTTGCCAATCTGGTGTTCGTCTGCGTTTATCCTTTTGAGCTCGTCTGCCAATATATCGATGGGTTGCATTCCTGTTATGACGAACGCTGCATCATCTGATATGGTCCTGAAACCACAGTCGCAGAGTCGATAGACTGAATCCATTTTCCGCTTTAGTCCTTTTACTGCAAGGGCTTCCGCCCAAATTGGAGCAACGTAGAGTAGGACTGAGCTGACTACACGTGAGAGTAGGACTCTGCGTGCATATCCGGGACCGCCTATATTCGGAAGCATTCGCTAAAAGAGTTCGTTGTGCGTGTGATGCCTTCTCGCTGGCATAGAGTATGTGTTCCCTGAAAGAAAGCCTGTTGTCTAGGATGACCCCTAAATACTTGACTGCTTTCTTGGACTTTATCGCCTGATCTCCGGCGCATGTTCCACCTTTTAACGGCTGGTTATGAGCACAGCCTGCGTGTCTTGGGCTGCTAGTTAGAGACCGGCAATTGAGAGCCAATCTTTCACTTTAGCGATAGCGGCGTTTGCAGTAGCCTCTACTTTCTCTATATGCATAGTCACTGTGACGATGGCAATATCGTCGGCGCAGCCGATGATTCGTACTCAAAGCGCCAGTCGTAGAACGGCATCGTATATGATGTTCCACAGTAGAGGTCCAAGGACTGATCCTTGAGGAACACCCGCCGTTACTTGGTAGAATTTTACGTCTTCATCGGTATTGTACCTTAGTCTCCTGTTATTAAAGTAGTCGATGACAGTCCTTAATAAATAGCAGAGAGTACCCATGTCAATTAAATACTTTTGTAAATGCGTCCAGTTAACCGAGTTCAAAGCGTTTTTTTTATGTCAAGCGTAATTACTGCACAATACTTCTTCTCCCCCCATTTCCATCTCTTTCCTTTGATGGCGTCCGCAGCCAGGTTCACCACTGTTTCTATGGCGTCGACCGTTGATTGTCCTTTTCTGAAGCCGTATTGGTTAGCTGACAATGCACCGTTAGCTTCCGCCACCACTATTAACCTATCGTAGATCACTCGTTCTAGTATCTTGCCTAATTTGTCCAACAGACAAATTGGCCGATACGGGGATGGTTCTCCAGGTGATTTCATCTCTTTTGGCAGTAGTACCAAGTGCTGCAGCTTCCCCTGTGTGGGAAAGATCCCCTCCTGCAAGCATTTCCCCAAGGTGTGCTGGAGTGCTTCTGGTCTAGTAATAACAGGAATTTCATCTATGTTAATCCCCACCATGCTGCTCCTATTAGGCGGCTGTCCCTGTGGGAAAATATGTTCCACAATACGGGTGAGCATTTCAGGATTTGATATTGGCGGACTTCTATTGTTTTTTATCTGTTTTGTGACCACTCTGTATGCTTTACCCCAGAGGTCTCTGTCGGCCTCCTCGCAAAGTTTTTTGCAGGATCGCGATTTACTTTCCTTGATTGCTTTTTCTAGCTGACGTCTTGCGAGCTTGAATAGAAGAAGCCGCTCTTGGTAGTCTGGCCTATTTCTAGACCGTTGAGATTTTCTCCGTTCTCTGAGATATATCGCTCTTAGCCTCTGGATATGTACGTATGTATGTGCGCATGTGCGTATTTGCTTACCGGAATTTCCGCCCCGATTAACTCGAGAACCGAAGATGATATTGACATGAGATCGGGTTCTTTCCGCAACTTAGGACTGAGTAAGTTCTCAGCAAAATCGGTCCAGCCGTTTTTGTTAAAAATGAAATAACTAAAAAATCGCCAAAAAAAATTAACAACACGCGGTGTTCCCAAGCGGTCTCCCATCTAAGTACTTACCGCGCCCGACGTTGGTTGATTGCGGCGATCGGACGAGGACCGATACATTACTAATTATTCGTCTAAGCTAACAAAAAGAGCTAATGACCTTGAAACACTTTTACAATTTGCAACTAAGAACCATTTCGATCACGTTAATTTAAAAACAAAAAAAAAAAAAAAAAGAGATCATTCGCTCAGGAGTTACGATGCACAGACACACACAGACACCTCAAACTTGTAAGACCATTCTTTTTGCGTTGGGAGCTAAAAATGAAAAAATATAAAAGCAAATGGGTGTCTTCATTTTTCCTACTGGGAAGTTTGTCGTGTGGGCCTTGCGGGTCGCACCTAGACCACTTTTTTTTTTTCGCTTTTAAGCGCTCCCAAACAAGCAGACATATAGGCCCAAGTTCTCTCGCGAAAATCACCAAATAGTGTCTCTGGAAGGCGGAGCTTTTATTTTCGGCACGGAATCGACTGCCTATTACTATCGAAAAGGAAGGTTACTTTTTTACAAGTCCTTAAACATCATACATAGTCCTCTACTATGGCGAAGAATATTTATTTTAACAAAAGACGATGAGAAGGTTTTACGAAAAGTGGCGGGGAAAATTAAATTACATGAGCTGCAGAGCAACAGTAGCTTCGTCTGATGTTTATGGATTTAGCGCCTGAGATTAACTGTTATACAAACATCAAAATTTTGGTTCAACGGTATGCGATTCTAATACCGATGGCGACGTACACAAGTGGACAAAAAGCCTAACTGATTTTTATGAAAAAGCGTTGTTGGCCTAGGCTCAACCCGATTTGCAGCGTCTGCTAACTAAGGAACTAAAGCTGCTCTTTACGAGATATATAAGGACCTAAAAAATCTAACGTTATTCTTGTTTAAAATACTCGATGAGGCAACATGATGCAGCATAGGAAGGAACGTGTACTCCAAACAAAGTGGACAAACATTATCTACGACAGAAGTGAAAACACTCCTAAGCAATTAAGCTGCTGTATATTGTCCTAACCCATCTCTTCTTTTTTTCTTCTTAACCGGCGCTACAGTTCGGGGTGAACCTGGGCCTCAACTAAACATGCCCCTCCAACTAGCACGATCTTTTGCTGGCCTTTTCCATTTTCCATTGGCTGAGGTCCCCTTCCACCTGTGTGCGCCATCCTCTGCTTCTTCGTCCCTCGGGGATGGACACAAAGGCTTTCCGGGCTGGAGCTGTTGTGTCCATTCGCTCTAAATGGCCCAGCTATCTTAGGCGTTGAATCCGTAGACGCCGGACTAGACTCATGTCGCTATACAGCCCGTAAAGTTCGTGGTTGAATCTTTTCCTCCATCCCGCGCAATCACGCGCAAAAGCTTTCTCCTGAACCGACCAAGGGCATCTTCATCCGATTTGACAGTGTCCATGCTTCTGCTTCGTACATCATAACCGGGAGGATAAGGGTCTTATATAGAGTCAACTTTGTCATTCGGGAGAGGGCTGTATTACTCAATTGCATCCTGAGCCGAAAGAAACAGCTATTGGCAGCGATTGGAATCATACTGCGTTTGATTTCGGAACTGATGTCGTTGTTTGAGGTCACTGTGAAGACAAGGTAGACGAGGTCCTTAACTATCTCGTACTTATATCTGCCAAAACAAACATTCTGGCATTACGTCGGTGGTAAGTTCCCTTTTTCGATGACAGCAGATATCTAGTATTGCCCTGATTAACTGGTAAACAAATTTTTGCCGCCTCCATATCAATACTCGCAAACGCCTCATTGACATCTCGCTGTGATCTACCTATTATGTCAATGTCGTCAGCGTATGCAAGGAGTTGCGAGGATTTAAAATAGGTTGTATCTCTTGTATTGGCCAGTGATTTTTACACAATCATTTCCAACATGATGTTAAAGAAATCACATGACAACGCATCGCCCTGCCTATATCCTTTTCCGACATCAAAACTATCGGTAAGGTGTTCACCGATTCGGATGGAGCAGCGAGCATTCTCCAAAGTCATCCTGCATAGTCTGACGAGTTTAGCAGGTATGTCAAAGGTAGACATAGCGTTATATAGCTCGTCTCTAATTACGCTGTCGTATGCGGCTTTGAAGTCGACAAATAGGTGCTGAGTGTCGATTTGAATTCATTGGTTTTTTCCAGAATCTGCCGTAGTGTGCAGATTTGGTTGACGGTGGACTTCCTAGACCTGAATCCGCTCAGATAATAGGTCCTTAGGTATTCACACAAAACGGCAGAGAAGACCTTATAGGCGATGTTAAGGATAATTATTCCTCTGTAATTGGCGAATTCAATTGGGTCTCCTTTCTTGTGGATCGGGCATACGATGCTGAGACTCCATTCCTCGGGCATGCTTTCCTCTGACCATATCTTACAGATGAGCTGGTGCATGCTCCCAACCAGGTCATCCCCAGCTGCCTTGAAGAGCTCAGCAGACAGTCCGTCTGCGCCAGCAGCCTTATTCGACTTGAGCCTCGATATGGCAATCTTAACTTCGTTGTGGTCAGGGGGATGGAATTCTCTGCGGTCTTCGTCGATCAGAAATGGATCATTCTGCCTGACAGCGGTATATTGACTACCATCGCTGCTATGCAGTCTGCAGAAGTGGTTTTTCCATATTCTCAGCATCGACTGCGATTCTGCTACTAGGTGTCCGTTCTCATCCCGGTAGGCTTCCGTTCTGGCTTTATAAACTTGGCAGGTTCGCTTTATCTGTTGACAATACTTTCGAACCTTACGCCTGCAGTAACACCTCTCCAAATCCTCAATCGCGCGCTTCTCGTGCTCTTTCTTCTTTCTTCTGAGAAGCTTATGCTCCTCCCTTCCTTTTAACTCGTAGAGCTCACGAGCTGCTCTAGGTCTTTTATGCAGGGAGACCTTATGTGCATCCTGCTTCGCTGTGTGAATCCTCCTGCATTCGTCATCGAACCAGGTGTTTCTTCGTGGTGGAGCCTTGAACACAAAACTTCGGATGCAGAGCTTTTCAGGGCTTATTTGCAAAGGCTCCACTGCAGTACTATTGATAGCATGGAGGATTGAGGTGTATTGGAGAGCTTAAGGGAGACGCGATCGGTAAAAGCACGAGCGGTTTCTGGCAATAGCAGCTTTCCGACGTCATAGCTTTTTATTCTAACTCTCCTCCGCTGCGTTCGTGATATCCATGGGCGCATCTTGGCTACTACAAGATAGTGGTCCGAGTCGATGTTAGCCCCTCGGAAAGTTCGGACATCAAGAATAGTGGAGGAATGACTGACGTCGATCGCAATGTGTTCAATCTGGTTGGTAGTCGATTGATCAAAGGACCGCCAGGTGCCTTTGTGTATATCGAGGTGCGGGAAGCGCGTACTGGCTAGAAGGAGATTTCGCCCCGTAGCAAGATCAATCAGCCTGTGTCCGTTATCGAATGTGGTGTCTTTCCTTACCCAGCTTAGCATTGAAGTCTCCTAGTACAATTTTGATGTCATAGCTGGGATATTGGGCATACGTTCTGTCTAGGAGATCGTAGAACTCGTCTTTGGTGGTTTGATGTTATAAAATTTAGCCTTGATACGGATCGTTATGACTGCTATGAGGCATTCGCTCACATGCCGAAAGCTTTGGACTTTTTGCCTTAGTACACCTCGAACAACAATTCCGCATCCAAATAATCGTTGCTATCTCTCCCTATAATAGCCGCGTAGTAAATATCGCAGTTTTTCTTCCGCTTTATACCCGGTCCATTCCAGCGCATTTCCTGGATGGCAGTTATGTCCGCTTTATAGCGGTCTAGGGCGTCCGCGAGTTGCTCGGCTGCACGTGGCCTGTTTAGGGACCTAAATATTCCACGTACAGAGCCGAAGATCATTGTCCTTTTTTCGTTTTTTGCAAGGGTCGGCAACATTAATCCGGCCCGTTATATTCGAGACTTGTGGTTGTTTCAAAGTGTGTGGTTTTTTTTACGGTTACGGCTTACTAGGCCGTAGCCCAACCGACTAATCCTGTTTTTTGGGCCAGGAGGCTCGCCATTCGCCCTTCCCCGTCTGCAATTTCCATAGGAAATCTCCAGATGGCACCGCGAGGTTCTTTGTTCAATCTGCTCGTCTGTGGAATAGTCTTCCTCAGGAGCTGCAGAATATCACTTCACCAGCCACATTTCGCAGAAAACTATTCTCAATTCTCTCGAATTAAAGCTAATAAGTAAGTAATATCTGCCAAATTTTACCCATTTTGTCGATTTAATGTTAAACTTATTTGTAATATTAATTTTAGATACTTAATTATAAGATAAGACATCTTGTAGTATCAAGTTAAGATTATAATATAAATAAATGAAATGAGAGGAGGTGGGGATAGGACTTAGATACTAACAGTGCCGCAAGATGTTCGACTGCGGTGGCTCTTCTCGCTTTTTAGCAGGCCAGCATCCGCCGGATAGATGCTACCCCTACGAGGCCTTTGTTAGTCCTTTGACATCCGTCCTAACCCACTACATTGACATTTTTTGGTCATTGAAGTTTGTTTTATTGTTGAAAATGTTGTATTGCAATAACTTATGGGGTCATTGAAGACACTATAATTCATTTGTTGTTTCACAATATGACACAACCTATTCTGTACGAAAGCTATTTCGTACTGATTTGTTTAAATACAGAGGAATTAAAAAGGGTAATACTGAATAATCATTAAAAGGACATAGCAGTGTAATATACATACATACATACGAAGTTATTTCCGGTATTGGCTTCTATAAGATGATTGAGTGTCTTGCTCAAACTAATGTTTCAATATGTGATAGATGAAGTATCTTTTCATCCTGACTTTTGAACACGACCAATGCATCGAACTTCTTTAAAAACAGTTTATCAATTTCTCATTTTTGCTTTATACGAAGACATATGATCATTAAATGGAAGCTGGAAAAGCTCCATAAACCACTGGCACACATAGTTTGTACCCATGTGCAGGACATTGTGCATTCATATACAATATACATACATGCATATGTATCTACCTATGTTCTGTGTGTATTCATGGGTGTGATTAAATCTGAAATTGGTTGAACTTTTTGTTCATTTCGAAGAATCACGTGCCTTGTTAGGGAGCCCGACGTAGACTGCAAGTTTTAATCCCCAATTAAAAAAGGATTTGATGTCTGCCCCCAGAGACGAATGATGTCTACGGAAAGGCGACTGTTCTTCTCCAATTTTTGAAACTGTGTGTACACTTCCAGGTTGTAGTCATCAAATATATATGTACATACGATACAGACTCATGAATATATATATATACTCGTGTAGTTATGTATGTATTTCGCTTATATGTCCTTACTAAAGGCGAGTTGCAAATAATCTGAGTTTCTGAGTTTAACCAAAAGGGTAGTAATGAATTTTTAATTCATGGAAACTATTTACTTTTACATATATCCGTTGCTTGTTGCTTGTAAAAAACAAAAACATGATGTAAAAAAAAAATGCTGAAAGAAATCCTTTGGATTGGTCTCTCCCTTCATACAGTGCACAACATGACAAAGGAACAATTTTCTTTCACAAAAAAAAGAAAACGAAAGACAAATGAACAGTGATTTATTATGATAGCATTATTGAGACGTTTTGTTTTGATGTGAACTATTGTTGCTACATGTACTATACACTATGTCCCATGTACGTATATGTTTTGTTGATTATTCTCAATAACGCCAAAATGATTGATAGTCTACCAAGGACGTGCTACATAATGTAGAATGTGAGAACAAGCTCAATAGATTGGATACAAGATGTTCCATTCTTTGTATGAAATGTTGTTTAGATTGTTCTCGTATATGTTTTGTGTACCTAGGGCCATGATATAAACAAAAATCTTTCAATACACAAAGTCTGTTTTTTAGTCAGTTGAAGTTCAATTAACCATAAAATAAAACGTGTTCTGATATTAAACTTAAAAAAAGAACAAAAGCACGAAGTTGATAGGAAACTTCATCTACCATACATCATGACAACTAAACGCTTTCGTACGAATGGACATTTTTCAAAAAGTTCTGAGAAAATCAGCAATATGCGGGCGCCCGTATGAAATTTCTTGCACAAAATACGCCCGAGGAAAATCAATTCGTTTTGATGAAAGTTTTCAGCATTGATTAGGCTCCCTTTTTACTTACTAAGAAAAGGAACACGATTACCGATCGTTGCAATTACTTTAATATCCAATTCGCATAAAATCGCTTGTTTGAATAAAATATAATATGCACAAGTAGCTGAGTAAGTTCATGTAGTTATTATGTAGCTCTCTGAGTTTCCTCTTAGACCTGCTGGATGAATGATTTGAGGAATGCAATACGTTATTCTCAGACTTCATGTTATTTTCTTCGATTGGCAGTAAACACAACTTGGCTATTGGCCGATTGAAAGTTCCTTTCTCTGTTTTTGCAGTTACTACTCTGATAAGCCCATCAATCCCCTGTGCACTTCAATTATTCTGCCTAGAGGCCATTTTGTTGGTGTTAGAAGCTCGGTTTTCAACAGCACCATTTGCCCAGGCTCCAAATTCCTTGCAAGTTGCTTACTTGTATCGTTGTTGCACTTTGTTTATTTATTCTTAGTACCAGCGTTTGCAAACATCTTGTTTAAGTTTCTGGATTAACTTCCACCTTTTTAAACTACTCTCCGCCATGTCCAGAATGACATCATGCTGTGGTGCTATCAGTGGTGATCCAATAATGAAGTGACCCGGTGTTAATGCATCTAGATCTTCGATGTTGCCTGTTAATGGACAGAGTGGTCTTGAGTTCAAACATCCTTCTATTTGCACCAGAATGGTATTCATCTCTTCGTATGTTAATTTTTGCTCTCCTATAATGCGATTTAGATGGTATTTAACTGATTTAACTCCTCCTTCCCAGAGTCCACCAAAATGTGGAGCTCCGGGTGGAATGATATGCCACTAGATCGCATTTTCGGCTTGCGTGGATTGTAATTCGTCAATAATATTTTTTGCCCCTCCCAGACAATCTTCAACATAGAATCCTTTAAACAATGTTTTGCTTGCCCATGGATACTCTTGCCTTTCATCTTTAACTAGCTGACCTAGAGTTTTAATTGCCAAGTATGGTGCGCATGAGGTGCCATATGTGACGGTTTTGAAAACGTATTCCTTGATCGAATCCTTGGAGTTTTCTCTCCACAAGATACGTTGTAAGTTTCGGTCCTCCTGGTCGACTAAAATCCGACGATACATTTTTTCGATATCAGCTGTGAAGACGAATGGAAATGACCTCCATCGAAGCAGCAAGGAAAATAAATCCTTTTGAATCGTGGGACTGGTCATCAAAATGCTGTTCAGTGATTCTCCAGATGTTGTCTTGGCGGAAGCGTCAAATACCTCTCTTAGTTTGGTGGTACTGCTATCATTTTTTCTCACTGCATGATGTGGAAGATAATATTTTTTTCCAATATAATTATCTGATACCTCCTCCATGTGCCCCAGTTCAATGGATTCTCGCATGAACTTGGAGTATTCAATCCGAAGATTCTCATCTCTTGCGAATCTTTGTTCCAACATAAAGAATCGCTTAAAGGCCATTTGCGTGAATCACCCAAAACCATGCAATCCCTTAGTAGTGGTAAACTGACGATGTAACGCCCTGTGTTTGTGTGTCATTTGATAGTGATTTTCGCACATTTATTCTTCAGTAGACTTTGAGGACGCCGTGGCGCAGTGGTTAGTGTGTTGGACTCTGACGCACGGTGAGCGAGTTCGGATCCGGACAACACCGACGCCATCGAATGTTTACTTCGCGGCGTTCCTCCTCGGCGGGGTACTGGCAAAACCCCCCGTAGTATACTTGCCGTGAAAAAGCTTCTCGACTCACGCCGTTCGGAATCGGCATTAAACTGTAGGTCCCTTTCACCTATGTGAAAAATAAATCACACACAACATGGGTGATTGAGAGAAGCTTGGCTCTGGTCCTTCATGGGCTGTAACGCCATCAAAGAAGAAGAAGAAGACTTGAGTTTTGCACTTGGAATTTCCTCTAATTCCCAACATTTCTTCAAAGCTTCATCTGAACTGCACACATTGATACATGATGTGAGTATATTGTCTTGCGTCTGCTTTTTTGGATTTGGAATCCAGCTGACTGGTCCCGATAGTATCCAGCCAAACCTTGTGTTTTGTGCAATTGGAGTGTTGGTTGGGCCCGTTCGTCAAAAATTGCGGAAGCATAACTGATCCAATTAGTTCAATCTCCGTCGGTTGTTCGTACCATGGATCTGCCAATTTCAACCATTGGATGTGTGGCCACTGGTTGGGTGTAATTTGTTGTGCTGGCAGTCTTGATGTGATAACTGGCATCACTAGAGCATCTACCTCCAAGCTGACCTTTTCGTCGTGAATTGACTGAATAATGAAGTTGCATGCCGCGACAATTTTTGTAGTATGACCGTTTTTTTTCTTTTTCAATTTTTGGTGGAACCTTTAATTTTCGTCAATTATTGTTACGCTAAAATATCTTAGCTGCAATACTTCCACTCGGCTGCAAGAGGTTAAAGCTCCGAAACAACATCGTCGCATAGGAGTCTTATTTTGAGCTAGGATAGTGTGCGATAAGTGCTATAAGGATATGTGCGATGGGATGGACCAGGCAAAAGACGGATGAAAAACGGCGACATCTACTACGGGAACTGCTACAAGGAGAACAAACAGCACCTATTCGGGTGCGGATTCGTTATTCTAGGAAGACTCCGACAAAAAGTCTTAAGCTTCCGAGGTTTTAAGTGGACGCCTCATAACAATCCGCATCAAAGCTAAATATGGAAATATTAGCTTAATATGCACTCATGCCCCAACGGAAGAAAATGGCGATCGACTCCAGGAAGAATTCTACGATCTCCTAGACAGTATGTGGGGCATATGGCCCAATGCCACAGCCACGACATAAAAATAGTTCTAGGAGATTTTAATGCAAAACTGGGCAAAGAGGACATATTTGAGTCGATCGTAGGAAAGCAAAGTCTTCATAATACCATATCCGACAACGGGCCTAGGCAAATCGAATTCCTAGCGGGCGTAACCTCCTTGAAGCAAGCACGCGATTCCCCCAACTCAACATCCACAAGGGTACCTGACGCCAGACACTTCTCAAGTATTCTCGACGTACGAACCTTCCGAGAGGTGAACATCGACTCGGACCACTACCTGGTTGTAGCCAAGGTACGAATGAGGATATCAAGAATGCCTGGGAATCGAGTAGGGCTACGAAAGTTTGACGTCGGAAAGCTACAATCGCAAGAGACTGCCAGAATCTCTGCCGATCGTGTCTCCTCCAAGCTCTCTCAAAATCAAACAAACGAACAATAGAGCAGGAATGAGCGCATCGTTAGAGCGCTGTCGGAGACGCAGAGGTGCTGGGTTTCAAACCGCCACCACCTAGAAACCCCTGGTTTGATGAACAATGCGAACAAGCAGAACAAGAGGCATATAAAGCCATGCTGCAACGACGGACGAGAGCTGCCCGCAAATCTATAAGCAGAAGTGAAGAGAAGAGAGGAACACACGCTTTTCAGAAGAAAGAAGAGAGAGCACGGAAAGCGTGAGATCGAGGAGATGGAAAGATACTTCCGCAGGAATGACACCCGTAAGTTTTACGATAAGGTAAAATGAACATGCCATGGCTACAAAACCAGAGCGGCGACTAACAGGAATGAAAAGGGAGAACTGGTAGTAGAGTCGCAGTCGATGCTGAGGATTTGGAAAGACCACTTCTGCAGACTGTAAAACAGTGATGATAGACAAGATACCGCTCTCAGGCAGAACGAGCGATTCGTAATGGACGACGATGTAGGAGAATTCCATCCACCCGACCTAGACGAAATCAAAACAGCGATGTCAAGACTTAAGTCTAATAAAGCCGCGGGCGCAGACGGCCTGTCTGCTGAGCTTCTTAAGGCAGCTGGAGATGAGCTGGTAAAGTGCATGCACTCATTTATAAGGTATGGTCGGAGGAAAGCATGCCCGATGAATGGAATCTCAGCATCGTTTGCCCGGTCCATAAGAAAGGAGACCCCTATAACTGCGACAACTATAGGGGAATAGTCTCCTTAACAGAGCCCATTATATCTTCTCTGCCGTTTTGTGTGAATGCCTGAAACCGTTTGTGGATAACCTGATCGGCTCTCATCAGTGTGGTTTCAGGCCAGGTAAATCCACAATAGACCAAATATTTACGCTACGGCAGATCTTTGAGAAGACCCAGGGTTACCAAATCGACACTCACCACCTCTTCGTTGATTTCAAGGCTGCATATTACAGCGGGCTTAGAGATGAGCTGTACAAAACCGTGTCCAGTTTTAACATCCCTGCTAAACTCGTCCGTCTGTGCAGGATGACAATGGACAGTTCTCGCTGCTCCATTAAGGTCGGTAACGAACAAACCGAGACCTTTGATGTTAAAAAATCGTGCTTGAAAAGGTCGTGCAAGAATCACTGGCCAACACAAGAGGTGTGGTTTATTTCAAGTCTACGCAATTGTTGGCGTACGCCGACGACATTGACGTGATTGGACGGACACATCGAGACTTCAAAGAGGCCTTTGTACTCATTGAGGTAGAGGCGGCTAAGATGGGTCTCAAGGTTAATGAGGGTAAAACCAAATATCTGTTTTCATCTAAAAGAGGCAGGCAACACCGACGCATTGGCCAGATCGTCACCATGGACGGATATAACCTTGAAGTGATCAAGGAATTCGTCTACCTTGGCTCACTGATGACCAGCGACAACAACACCAGCGCTGAGATAAAACGCAGAATCACCCTTGCCAACCGCTTTTTCTTTGGGCTCAAAAGGCAATTGAGAAGTAGAGCCCTCTCGCGGAAAACCAAGGCGACACTATACATATAAGACCTTAATCATCCCAGTCCTCCTTAACAAAAGCAGATGAAGATGCCCTTGGTCGATTGGAGAGGAAAATTCGGCGCACTATCTACGTCTACGAACTATACCGTTTGTTGAAACGGTGTATGAAGGAGAAAACATAACGAAGAACTGTATGGGTTGTACAGCGACATCGGCCTGGTACTACGTCTACGGATACAGCGCATCGATAATACAGCTCCGACCCGATGAGTCTTCGAATACACCCCGGAAGGAAGGCGCGGCAGAGGACGACCGCATCAACGGTGGCGCACGCAGGTGGAAGGGGTCCTTAACCAACTGGGCGTGCGGCGCTGGAAACAGCTGGCCAAAGAGCCAGTTCACCACGGACTGTAGCGCCACCTAAGTACGTAAGTATTGTATGTATGTTGGCGTTACAGTCCATGAAGAACCTGATCTGAGCTTCTCTCAATCACCCATGTTGTGTGTGATTTCATTTTCCCATAAGTGAAAGGGACCTACAGTTTATTGCCGGTTCAGAACGGCGAATTTCGAGAAGCTTTTCATGACAATTTTACTACAGGGGGTTTTGTCAGAACCCCGCTGAGGAGAAACACCGTGAAAAACACGTTCGATGACATGGCTGTGTCGGGATCCGATCCCGTGTCATCGGCGTCAGAGGCCAACACACTACCCACTGCGCCACGGTGCTCTCACGTACGTAAGTATTACTAACGAGGATAATCACTAGAGATATGAGGGATGTTTCTAATTATCTTAGGTATAATATGACGAAATAATGATGAGTTTTAGAAGATACCTGGAAAGTAGTTCAATTGTGTCGAACCGCATTTTGCGCAAGCGTTAACCTTCAATTATCTGAAATCAAAGCCAGCTGATATCGTTATTTAAACGTGGACCGCTAACACGTTTATCATAGCATTAAGTTCGGCTATGTATTTCGGTCCAAATCTGTCCTAAGTCCTTATTAGGTAAGGGAAAGTCTGATGTCCGAATACATTGAAATGCAGCGATATTAATATTTAATATTTTAATAAAATAGAAAGCAAACTTCCCTTTCACTTTCAGCCTACATACTTCAGAAACCTATCCTGATAATTTTCGTTCCTGAATTCCATCTGGAGTTCTATATATCAGATCTTCCGGTCATCGATCTAAGCGATGACGCTGTCAGCTTGAATTTGGGTTATCTGAAACTTTCCTCTACACTTCATACAGACCAAAAAGGAAAATGGCAATTTGCCCTCTCCTTGACAGGGAGGCCAATGATCAATAGACATTGATAACCTACACTATGCACTCACTAATCTGGACTTCTTTATTTTCGGATATCCCGATTTTGTGGTCGTACTATCCGACAAGTGGACCAGTAGTCTGGATGGCAAAAGACTAATAAAGGCCTCGTACGAGTAGAAGCTACCTGCAGTGCTCGTCCGCTAAAATAGCAAGTAAAAGGCTCTGCAGTCGAATACCTTGCAGCTCTGTTAAATAGGTTCTGCTTCCACCTCCTCGTGGTACCATCTGGAAATGTCCTGACCATGGAAACTACTACCGGAAGACGACGAATGGCGAGTATCCTGCGTATATCTGGTCGATAGTTATCGACGACTTACTCCGCAGCTAACCACTCGTGGCTACGAGGTAATCAGATATGTTGATGACCTAGTAGTTATTGTTACGGGCAGATGAGAAATTGTGCAGCTCGCGCTGCAGTTTATCTCTGACTGGTGTGGCGGAGAGTGTTTATCAATTAAACCAAATAAGGCAATTTACAAAGAGGAGAAGGCCGCAGCCCCGGTCCTTCTGTCTAATTTGCACAAACATAGGATTTTCAGAAGAAGTTAAGTATCTAGGTATTGACCTTGATCGCGAACCTAACCGGAACTCCAATATTAAAAAGAAACTTACAAAGGCGACTGAGAACTTGTAGGACTGTTAACACACTTACGGTAGAACCTGAGGACTGAAGCCTAAGTTAATATACCGCGATAGTAAGTCCCGTCATCACCTGTGCGTCCACGGTATGGTGGATAAAAGTTGAGCCAAAAAACGGTAATCGCTAAACTTCGACGCCTCCAGAGACTATCGTGTCTCGGCGTTACAGGCGCTATGCCAACCTGCCCAACGGAAGCCCAAGAAGCACTGATTGGAATTACTCCACTGCACCTTTTTATTAAAAAAGTTGTGTTACGTAGGTAAATCAGAATTCTACGCTCGGGAACAGGCTTGCCATATAGGCCTATGGGTCACATGTCCATCCTGCCACATTTTCTTGAGCTGGATATGATTACCACGGTCTCAGACGCATTACTACGCACCTTTACTTTTGACAAGAGATTTGAGATATTTATCCCAAACCGCTCAGCTTGGTAAACCAGTGATACCTTGCTTAACGTCAATGGTCTTAGGTGGTATACTGATGGCTCCAAAAAGGTTACTGGCGTTGGCGCCGCCATCTTTGGACCAAATCGGAAGATCTCGGAGGCCCTGGGAGTGAGTACTAGTATCTTCCAAGCAGAATCATATGCCATCGTAGCTATCAGTTTGCCCTCTGATAGTCTCGCCAAAAGAAACAAAGTCAAATTGTGGTGGGTGCCAGAGCACAAAGTTATTAAGGGCGAAAGATACCTAGGTCCTGAACATTTGTGTGGCACTTCTAAGTCGAAGATCTCTCCGTGACAATTGCTCACCATGTCGTGGTACAGGTAATGACTCTCGAGAGTCCCAAAGCTAAGAAGCAATTACGGATCCCTCCCCACCTCTCCGCTTCCTTGTACCCATCATTCCATCACTCCCCTAACTCCAAGGTGGAACAGCATACTCCGATGGATGCATGGCTAAGAGGGTGCTTAGTATGCGAACTTCGGAAACCGGGTGATCTCCGATTTCAATAAAGCCTTCCTGCAGTGTCTCGGGCTCCGCTGCAGGTGACCGTTCTTTCCCGTGTGTTCGTGGGAATTATTGATAAAATAAATATATTCGAAGAGACTGATGATTCTCTAACGTCATCGCCGGCCAGGGCTTGTGAGTCCTCAGCGGCTCAAAAACCGGAAGTGATGCCGGCACCTTTCGCCGGCATTGCAACCGGACGGAACGCAGAAGATGTGACTTCACTCTCCGATTCCGACACCACACTTGGCGAGGATTCTATGAGTATGCTCTCAGATGAACTCCCAAGTGTAACAAAGACCGAAACCATCAGGCACGTAGAGGAAAATCCTGTACCAGCTGGTGGATTCATCAAACTCAAATCGGCGGAGCAGCGACGTTTTAAAGCTGCTATAATGCAGGGCAAAACCAGAGATGAGGCTCTAGTTTATGCAAAATCTACCGCTGCAACCATAGGTCCGGAACTGAAACATGATCGTTCCGCTGACACTACTCTACCAAACCCGGCTGCCAAACGCAGCAAAATCAGCAACCATCAGCTCGATAAAAAGAGCTACAGTAGTGTAGCTGCTAGGATCCGACTTGGCATCATCCCCAAGGACTTGGGAACGAACCCCCCTACAACAGCGCAGATGGCAGCCGTTCAGGAGGCTGTAGTTGACACCTCGATCGAGCTGCTGGCTAAGGCACCCGAACCTCGCTTCAGGGGGTCGACCTACAAGTCCAGGTGGTTATACTTTGTGTATCGGCTACGGCCGATTAGATGAAAACCAATTTTACGGCCATCAAGGACAAGAGTGGACTTGATAGTATGCTTGTGGAAGAGGAA
This sequence comes from Eumerus sabulonum, assembly GCA_951905685.1. Classification (NCBI taxonomy): domain Eukaryota; kingdom Metazoa; phylum Arthropoda; class Insecta; order Diptera; family Syrphidae; genus Eumerus; species Eumerus sabulonum. Next base: position 88,279,360 of record OX645061.1, read on the forward strand.
GCTTTCCCGAAGCCACATATCACATGAGGCTACTTCCCACAAAGCACCGGTTTACCCAATACGAAAGTGTTGGCGAAGCTGGACTCTCAAAATGACGGCTTACACGCACAGAACTGGAGAGTGCAGAGCACGTCAAAAAGGCAGAAAAACCTCCTGCATTTATCTTTTGCAGTCAGCTACAAGTCTCTGGCTCGACTAATAGAACTTAAGTGCCAAGTGGCTTATAGATTTCAATTCAATAAGATGATTATCAAAAGCCAGGTGAAAACATCCTTGGATGTAGTACCATTCTCTGTAGGGAAACCTACAACCAGCAGTATGGTGGGTGCACTTACTACTGTAGTAGAAAAACCTACAGCCAGCAATACGGTGGTTGCACCTATTGCTGTAGAAGACACGCCCAGATGTGACGAGCTAAAACCCGCTGGCACATCTGATCCGGCGACCACTAAGGGTTGCCCAAATAAAAAAAAAACAAATGTCCCACGACCAAACAAGGGGAATCCTCGATAGGAAGAAGATCAGGGGATCACTCCCATCGGGCCGGAAACTTCAGGCGTGGAAACAACAAGCCATACAGAACGAAGGATCCGGCCTACCGTCGCAAATAATGGGTGGGTTGCGTGTGCTGCAGGGCAACCTGCATCATGCAAAGGGCACCTTTACCGTCAATCGCAGGGAAACCCAGGAGACTTTGCTCGAGGTGCACTTCCCCGGTTCTACTCTTCATTCGATATCCTCTGACGATCAAATGAACGTCACAGATAACATCGACAGTAGAACAAATAGCCTCTCTTGTAGACTCTTCAGCCCTGACAGGGTTAAATGGGCAATTGGTTGCCCTACAAGGCTTCAGGTAAAGTCGGTGTCTTTCCTGCGATCTTACAGAAAGACTTGAATACAATTTTATCACCACTAGTAGTTCTTTTTAGGTCTTCCTCCAACCTACCCCAGATTTGGAGAGAAGTCAATCTTGTCTTCATCCCCAAGACAAGTGAGCAACCTAAATCCTATCGCCCTATCAGTTTGACTTCGTTCTTCCTAAGAACAATGGAGAAACTGATAGAGCTCCCTATTAGAGGTATTTTGGAGAATCAGACACCTCGATGACGCGTATTGAAAATAGCTTCACACAAAAGGAGATCGCAATTTTCCTCGATATACAGCGAGTCTTCGATAATACTGGCTATGATTCGATCATTACAGCACTATCCTGCAGGGGTGTGGACCATCCCACTAATCACTGGATTAGGGCGATGCCAAATAGCCGTATCATTTCAGACACATGCGGAGGGGTCTCGGTGACAGCATCGGCGGTTAGAGGATGCCCACAAGGGGGAGTCCTCTCACCACTGCAGTGCACTGCTTTGGTCGATAGTCATCGATGATCTACTACGCAAGCTAACCAATCGGGGCTACGAGGTCATTGGATATGCTGATGACCTAGTAGTCATTGTTACGGGCAAGTGCAAGATCACTGCCTGTGAGCGCACGCAGCTTGCGCTCCAACTTATCTCTGACTGGTGTGGCAGAGAGGGTTTATCGATCAATCCAGATAAGACAATCTTAGTCCCATTTACAAAGAGAAAGGAGAAAGGTACAGCTCTGCTCAATCTTTCTAACGGGCACACGCATAGGATTTTCAGAGGAAGTAAAGTATCCTATATCTAGACAGTAGATTCAACTGGAACTCCATAATGAAAACTGAACTCATGAAAGCGACTAAGGCCATGTGGGCCTGTCGACGCACCTACAGTAAAACCTGGGACTTAAGCCTAAGGTAGTACACCGCGATAGTAAGACCAATCGTCACCTATTGGTCCACCGTATGGTGGACAAACGTTGAGCAAAAAACTACAATTGTTAAGCTTCAACGCCTTCAGAGACTAGCGTGTCTCGGCATTACAAGCGCTATGCCAACCTGCCCCACGGCAGCCCAAGAAGAACTCATTGGACTCACTCCTTCTTCTTTGGTGGCGTTACAGCCCATGAAGGACCAGAGACAAGCATCTCTCAGTCACCCATGTTGTGTGTGATTTATTTTTCACACAGGTGAAAGGGACCTACAGTTTAATGCCGATTCCGAACGGCGTGAGTCGAGAAGCTTTTTCATGGCAAGTCTACTAAGGGGGGTTTTATTCGATGGCGTTGGTGTTATCGGGATCCGAACTCGCTCATCGTGCGCCAGAGTCCAACACCCTAACCACTGCGCCACGACGCCCTCACTCCACTGCACCTTTTTACCAAAAAGGTGGCACTACGCAGTGCAACCAGAATTCTCTGCTCGGGAACAAATATGCCATGTAGACCCTTAGGCCACATGTCCATATTACGACACCTTCCTGAGCTGGATATGATTACCACGGTCTTGGACACATTGCCACACACCTTTACCTTGCCAAGAGATTTGAGATATTGATCCCAAATCGCTCAGCATGATCAGTGACCCCCTGCTAAATGTCAAAGACCTTAAGTGGTGCACGGATGGCTCCAATATGGCTTCTGGCGTTGGCGCCGGCATCTTTGGTCCAAATAGCAAGATCTCGAAGGCCTTGGGAATGAGTCCCAGCATCTTTCAAGCAGAGCTGCATGCCATCGTAACATGCCCCAATCTAAATCTTGAGACTGGCATTAGAGAAGTAACCATTAACATACTCTCTGATAGCCCAGCAGCGCTAAAAACGCTGGGTTCGTACAGCACGAACTCAAAAACCGTCAAGGAATGCCATGACGCCCTACAAGACCTCGCCAGAAAAAACAATGTTAAACTTTGGTGGGTGCCAGGACATGAAGGTATCAAGGGCAAAGAAATTGCCTACAAATCCCATCCAAGACAAATGAAGCATCTTAGACAATTTAACAGCCACCCAACGGGTAAAACAATGTCTGAAAAATACGTTAACGCGACACCTGAAAAAGAGATATGTTTCCAGAAGGCTCGCTAGGTACCAGGTTAAATACCATCACCACAAATCGAATGCGGGCGACGCTCTGCATTTTTGTCAAAAAAAGAAAAAACAAACTTTCACTAAGAAGTAAGCGCCTTGTCGTGGTGGGAGGCTTAAAAGGTCGTAGACCTCAAACTAAGACTCGAAGACCCAAAAATTAATGGACAAGCCAAAGGAATTGTGTACTCCAGGTGGTACCGGCAGCAACGAAAATCCACCCGCGATCTCTTTGATCGCGGCCGGGGCAGCGATTCTGGACGCTCCAACATTCATTTTTAACCCTACGGCGGCAGCCCGGAACGACACCGTCCCCTGCGGCTCACTGTCTGACCACCTGGGCCGACTGAGCATGAGCACCGCTAAGTGCCAAAAAAGTAAAGGTAAGAGGCGTGCCCGAATATTGTGCAAAGAGGCTGACAAAGCCGAAGGCACAATGGTCGAGGCTAAACCTCTGGGGGAACCAGATATCTCGTACCGAAATCGACCCGACCCTCCTTCCTGAGCTCCACCCCCTTCCCGAAAAGGCGCAGCGCGGAAAGCGTCGGCGATTGGGAAAGGCTGCTGAAGGAGGCATAACCATGTCTGCACTTTCGGCATGCGCCTCCAACTCTCTTCTTCTTACTGGGGAGGTTAAGCTACGCTGGACCATAAATATATCGAATTCCGGCTAAGTTGTGGGATCTCTCCTTTGCAACCTAGACGGAATCCGAGAAAGACGGACTGGGTACGATTTGGAGAGGGTCTGCCCGCAAGGTGGCCTCCTGTCTCTGTTGTTATGGAGGATGGTAGCCGATTCTCTGTTTGATGCTCTCAATACCTCTGGAATCTATGCCCAGGCCTATGCAGATGATGTCGCCATTCTTTCTGTCGGCTCGTATGCATCGATTGTCTGGTGGAACAGACTAAAACGCAAACACGTTGTAGCCTCTTTCACCAAACTCCAAAGAACGGTTTGATTCAGCTGCACGGGGGCCTCCCTCAGCATGCCGGGCGCTGCTCTAGATGCTATGATGAGCCTTCCACCTTTGAAATATTTATCAGAGGGTGTGCTCTGAAAGCCATGTCTCGTCTGAAGAGAAATGGCTTTTGGTGTAACTCGCATAGAAATAACGGCGTGCTTGCGTAAGAATTGGTCTGCGCCCCTGTGTCATGGACATGCCTTCTGACGCACTGACGCCCGTTATCCTACTGCGCCGTAATTTCACAGTCGAGTTTCAATGGCGTCAGGATTGGCTATGGCTGGATACTGAACCTGGAAAGGATAGTCTTCGCATTTTCACGGATGGCTCCAGCTCTGGGCGGGGGTCCGGTGCTGGGGTCTTCTTTGAACGCGAAAACATCCGACTGCACTTCTCCCTAAGAAAATATGCGTCTGTCTTCCAATCAGAGATATATGCAATCCTAATGGCCATGCACTATGTTATGAAGCACATGTGATAGGGGGAATCACTGAAGCTCCTTTAAATTTTTCTCTGGAAAACGGGGAAAATACAGTAATGTAAGGTGTCTGTCTGAAGCACAATGGACCAGTGTTTGCGTCTGAGTGCTCCAGCGGATAGCAAAAGCCTCCAACAAAAAAAAAAAAAAAAAAAACAGAAGTGAGAGAAGAAAAGTTGATAGTTTTCTCGCTCCACATAACGAGGCAATTGAATAAAAGGACATGCAATGTACGAGTAGTTTAAAGAGTACAAATGAAAGGGTATAATGTATCATAAATAGTTTTAGCGATAACAGACAAAGTATTTCTGATAGCCTTATAGAGACAATACAGTGTATTTTTTTACGTAAAGGAATAACTCAGTTGATGTTAGGAAAACCAAGCATTTAATTTTGAGAACTCTCATTTCCATGAGTTACTAAAGTATGACGGCAATAAGGTGACTTGGCAACAGAGTAAACTCTAGATTTATGTACCAACTTCGGAACGAGAGTACAAACTTATGGCCAATTCTCAGCTCTTATACTCGTGCCTCGATAGGCAGGCGAGTGTGTGCGAATTTTAATACTTCCCTTTCAAGTTCCTGGTGTATACATAAGTAAACACACTTGTGCTGCATCGCTATTATTATTCCGCTCCAGTAATAAAGTGGCCATTAACTGACTCACTTAGATAACAACGGCACCGCTGCAATTAAAAACTTTCTAGCTCCCTGAAACTTCTCCATCGGGTGTCATAATATGCATACGTATGTATGTTATCGTAGTTGTATACCCATAATAACAGAGGCGACAGTGGTATATACGTACTCCCTTCCTCGGTTTGATGTCACTAAGTCTTCAATAGTCAAGGAATGTCCCGATGTGAAACTGGCACCGTTGAACAGCTTTGATATCTGCGTCTTATAGTGTGTTATTACAGTAAGCGCTGAAATTATAGCCTGGTTTTGTTACCCCCTTTCTCTGTTTCTCTCTCTCTCCCGCTAACAAGGGTCTCCTTACAAATGCTCATCGTTATAAGGGCAACGTGATAAATGCATACATGTAACCACCAATTGTAAAACTTTCAAACTTTCCGGTGCTATCTTTCAAATACTTTCTCCAAGGTATTATGAACGGGTATGTCGCACGTGATGAAGAGTTTCCACGTTTTCCACTTAAGAACATGACGGCCAATCTGATAAATTTTCATTTCTTCACCTTCTTCAACCATTCATGAATTTGTCTTCAAAACCAACACATCACCAGTTCACAATCAATTAAATATTAAACAGATGTATTGTCCTCGAATTTGTAAACTTGTATATCGTGCATCTCCAGGAATGGAAGCTTCCAGAGATAGGGAAATTAGAGTATATCATTAGAAAAGCTTTGTCATACCGCCTATATGCCTGTTAGACCAATTAGGACTTGAGCGGGTCGTACGAGGTGTGTAAATTAAGTACCCGCAACTTAGTAATAACTCGGGCACAACGGCCAAGAGGGCGTTTTCTCTCAGTTTTGATCCAAGGCTGAAGTTGAAGGCACCGAATAACAGTGGGTGGGAAAAGCTGGAGAGCTGCCAACGAAAGCGACCCTGTCAAGTCGCGGTTAAAGGTAATGTTAATCCGTTCTTTCGATACCCGCGGCATCATGCAACGTGAATATGTTCCTACCGACGAGATAGTGACTGGACAGTTTCATGTTGGCGTTTCGAGAAGGCTGTTAACACCCGTTTTTCTCGTGGGTCACACACGCCAAGAACGACTGGATCTTGCTCCACGACAATGCGGTGGCCCATTGGATGTTGCTACATTCACCATATAGCCCCGATAACCAGGGTCCTGAACGAGTTTAAGTTCGTCTATTATTTCAAGAGCCGTATTATTGATATGACCTTCCAGTCGACCTCTATGTTTTCGGGCGGAAAATGAATCTTCTTTTTCGATATTTTCAATATCTAAGTCGCGGTGAATATCGTCGTTTCGAATGTAACACGGCGTGTCAACAACGGCTCGCAATACTTTAGTTTAAAACTTTTGTGTATTATAAGAATTACCCTTCTTGGTACAAAACCGCCGTAAGCCCAAATAAGTTTAAGCACGTGCATCGAGAGAAGCAGCTTGTTTTCAGTACCAAGCTGGGAATGTTTTCCGAGTAGCGAGTACATTGCCCTATATTTCAATTCAAGCTCTTCACGTTTTCTCTTTACATGCGCTTTCCATTTGAGTTTCGCCTCGAGAGTCATGTCAGGTATCTTGCCTCATTTGCGAATGGATTCCGAGCTTTATCTACAAAGGCAGGCAGCGCAGTTACTTTTCTTTAAGTAATATGTGCGTAGACGGATTTGGTTTCGTTAAGGGCGATCCGCCAAGTATTTGTCCAGTCGCGTATACAGTTCAGGGCATATTGCAATTTAGTCGTTGATTCGTCGACTGATTTTCCAGTGGCCAAGATTGCAGTATCATCGACGAATGTGGCCAGCATAGTGCCATCCGCTTGTGGTATATCTTTTGTATACTGCAGAACGCCAGTCGCAATTGCCCTAAGATTTGAGTATGGAGGCTATGCTTTCCCATGATCGACTCAAATATGTCCTCTTTGTCCAGTTTTGCATTGAAATCTCCTAGGACTATTTTTGTTCCGTAGCTGGGGCAGTTCCCGTAGTAGATGTCGCAGTTTTTCATCCGTCTTTTGCTTGGTCCATCCCATCGCACTTGTTGGAGTGCGGTTATATCTGCTTTATAGCAGTTGGGGGTTTGCTCCAATTGATCGCCTGCACCCGATCTGTTAAGGGGCCTCACATTCCAGGTGAAGACTCTCAAGTCCGTTAGTCGCTTGCAGGGGTCGTTGACACGCGGAGGCTGTGTGTCAACTTGGATTGAGCAGGGACAGAGAGCGAAGCTGGCGTTTGGCATGTTAAACGTGATCAACTTCTTTGCTCTGTTTGCTCGCTCCCTCCCCCCTACTAACATTGGTATTTAATATAAATTTAGGAAAAAATTATAACAGGGTCTAATAAATCAAATACATGCATAGACAAATACATATGTAGTATCATCTACATACAAGATACATACTTTTGAAATGGACAATGAAATCATCCAACATCATCCGCACACTTACATGAATATACAAGCTTATAAGAATGTTTAAAAATCTGCATACATATGTACATATAAACTTTAAGCCTTAAGACCTTAAGCATTGAGGACATTGGAGTCGCAACTGATTCCAAGTGCAAATCCAACTAGTGGCTTCGAATCACTTCCATAAATCGAATTTTAACTATAAACCAAATTATCACTTCAAAGTAACTTCATTAAAGCCCTACGTGTATGCACATAACCGTAACCACGTAACATTTGCTTTACACGACACACAAGGACTCTTAGTCCTTTTAAATATCCATTCTCAGCACGGGAACATGCCGCACTCATGTAATGTGGGCACTTGATAATGTCAGTAGGTAAACGAAGTTGCGTACACGTACCAGGAATCATTGTGAATCAATGAAATACACGTTCCAACAAATACAATAAAATCGTACTCGTGTTCTATAAAACGCAAATTGAAATGCTTGTAAGCTAGCAGGACTATCGCTGTGGGTTACACTCGACGCTCATGGAAGAAAATGCCATTACCAATTCGAACTTACTTTCAAGTTTTATAATCGAAGAATGGAATTCAATAAAAAATAAAATCACTTGACACATTAGGGGCACATCCTTCGCCGTGGATACATATGAATCTGCACATTCGTCTCCCCTACACACATATAAACACATTAAATATCCATCCTCTATACCAACAGCAGGTACCCACAAGGAGGAATCAATATTTTGCAAACCCATTCAGTCAGACCATTCAATGGATCTCATATTGCTTTTTATAACCAGTGCAAGTGGCAGGTGTCAAAGTGTGTACGAAGCGGAAGGAAGGTTCAATTGATTTAAGCGATTTGTGATAGCCTCAAATAAAATCCTTGTGGACGGTCGATTCAGTGCTCCTGTATTCCGCTCATGGAAAAGTTACATTACATATTTGCCTGTTTGAATGAGATGACGGTTCAGCAATGTACATAAAGTTTAGTTTGGAACTTGTTAAAGGCGCTGGACGTAAGGTTAAGTGCTTAAATATCGAAATTGCGTATAAAAGTCTCCCATTCAAGCGGGGGATTTTGTAATGTGGAAATGTTCAATCCATGCACATTCTCTTGCAGGCAGTTTAAAACCTCGATAGTATCATTTTGTAAAGAAAGTCTGCATTTAAAAGCAATGATGAAGTACACGAAAGCTCTATGTAACTGCAGAAATGAAACTACAGAGCATACATTAGAGAACGAAAACGGGTGACTTACCTGGTAAGCTCGGAGGTTATTCTGTTTTGAAGTATGCAAGGCCCAACTACTGGTTAAACTTAGTGCAGAGGTAACGCGGAGGACTTTCGTATGCATGCTTGACCATGAACATGGTGAACTATCATGTGTAAACCATATATTCAGCGATTTGGGTTGAATTTCAACAGCTATTCGTTCGTCCTGCAACAATGTTGTGCTATATGTATTTGCTAATTTGTCGACAAACAAAATTACTGAATGTAGGGGAAATTGATGGGATGGTAAAGGACTAGCAAAGGCCTCGTAGGGGTAGCATCTGCCGGCGGATGCTGGCCCGGCAAAAAGCGAGTAAGAGCCTCTGCAGAAATACAGCTTGCAGCTCTACTAGTCAGGTGCTAATTCCACCTCCTCGTGGTACCATCTTGAAATTTCCTTACAAGGTAAGTTACTGACCGAAGAGGCCGAATGGCGAGTATCCTGCGCTACCAAACAGGATTAGTGTCGGTTGGGCTACGGTCTACCAAACCAAAACCGTAAAACTTCATATTGCTCAGAAACAAAAAACAGCCTCGGATAATCAAATGGAACGGATCTATGTTGACGACCCTTTAAGAAAACAAAAAATAGACAAGGACCGGTTCTGTACATGGAATGTTAGGCCCCTAAATAGACCTCGTGCTGCCGAACAACTTGCGGACGCCCTGGACCGCTATAAAGCGGACATAACCGCCATCCAGAAAATGCGATGGAATGGGCCGGGCAAAAATCGGACGAAAAACTGCGACATCTACTACGGTGACTGCTGTAGGGAGAGAGGACAGAGACTACATGGATGCAGATTTGTTATTAGAGGTGTACTAAGGCATAAAGTCCTTGGCTTCCAGCATGTGAGGGAACGCTTTATAACGATCTGCATCAAGGCAAAATGTTGTAACATCAGCCTCATATGTGTCCATGCCCCCACGGAAGACAAGGATGACTCCATCAAAGATGATTTCTATAATCTCCTAGAAAAATAAAATCATACTAGGAGATTTTAACGCTAAGCTGGGTAAAGGAAGCATCTTTGAACGAGTCATCGGCAAACACAGCGTACATGACACCACATCTGATAACGGACACAGGCTGATCAACTTCGCTACAGGGAGGAATCTTCTTTTAGCTACACAAAGGCACCTGGCGGTCTTTTGATTAATCGACCACCAACCATATTGATCACATCGCGATCGACGTCAGACACTCCTCCACTATTCTTGATGTTCGTACTTGTCGAGGAGCGAACATCGACTCAGACCACTATCTCATAGTAGCCAAGATACGTCAACGGATACCACGAACACCGCGGAGTAGAGTTAGAACACCAAGCTATGAGGTTGGAAAGCTACTATCGCCGGAGATCGCCAGTGCCTTTGTCAACCGCGTCTCCCTCAAGCTCTCCGATACACCTCAATCCTCCATTCAGTCAGTAGAGCAGCAATGGGGCCAATGCAAGCAAGCCCTGAAGAGCATAGCAACGGAAGTGTTGGACCTTAAAGCTCCACCACGACGAAACATCTGGTTCGATGACGAGTGTAAAAGGATACATGCAGAAAAACAGGAGTCATACAAAGCCTCACTGCACAAAAAAACAAGAGCGGCTCATAAGCTCTACGAGCTTAAAGGAGCACGAGAAGCGTGCGATTGAAAACTTGGAGAGATGCTACTGCAGGCACGACGTTCGAAGATTTTATCAACAGATAAAACGAATATCTCAAGGCTATAAAGCTTGCACGGAGGCCTGTAAGGATTAGAACGGACACCTAGTAGTAGAATCGCAGTCAATGCTAAAAATTTGGAAAAATCACTTCTGCAGACTTTATAACGGCGAAGACAGCCAACATACCGCCGTCAGGCAGAATGACCCATTTCTCAATAACGAAGATCGCAAAGAATTCCGTCCCCCTGACCTCAATGAAGTTGAGATTGCCATGTCGAGACTCAAGTCGAATAAAGCTGCTGGCGCAGATGCCTGCTGAGCTCTTCAAACCAGCGGCAAAAATTGTTTTGGCAGTTAATGACTAAATATTTGCTGTCATCGAAAAAGGATATTTACCACCGACGTCTTGAACACAACGTGCATATTGGCAGATATAAGTTCGAGGTATTTAAGGACTTCATTTACCTTGTCTTCGCAGTGGCCTGGAACAATGACACCAGTTCCAAAATCAAGCGCAGAGTTACTCTTGCCACCACCTGCTTCTTTGGGCTCAAGAGGCAATTGAGAGGTAGATCCCTCTCTCGTACGACCAAGTTGACCTTATATAAGACCTTAATTATCCCGGTCCTGTTATACGGCGCAGAAACATGGACTTTATTTAAAGCGGATGAGGAAATCCTTGGTCGTGTCGAGAGAAAGATTCTGCGTGCGATTTTCGGTCCTATAAACACAGAGGGGGGTCGGAGGAGAAGACTCAATCACGAACTGTACGGGTTGTATAGCGACATGAGTCTAGTCAGGTGTATACGGATCCATGTAGGCCATGTAGAGCGAAGGGAAACCACAACTCCAGCCCGTATAGCCTTTTAATCCAAACACGAGGGACGAAGAAATAGAGGACTAACGCATCTAAGGTGGCGCTACAGGTGGAAGGGCACCTGAACCAACTGGGCGTGCGGCACTGGAAAAGACTAGCGAAAGATCGTGCTAGGTGGAAAGGCATGTTGGTTGGGGCCCAGGTTCACCCCGAACTGTAGCGCCCGCTAAGTAAGTAAGTAAGGGGAAATTGGTGAAGTTGTAGGACTCTACCACAAGCTCAAAGAATGTACTTATATAATCAATGTCATTTGGGTACGTAGAAATTATATATAACGCCGCTCCATGGGCAGCTCATCTCCTCGTGGTGGGGGCGGACAACAGATTTGGGGGTGTGAATTCATTTTCATACGGCGCAAACCTGGCTAACGAAGCGCAAAACCCTCCTGGATGACAAGAAGGAGAACTGGCTCGGAAACTGCCTAAGCTGGTGTGCCAGGCAATAGACAATGGCATCGACTTAGGATGGGATATGGAACATCTAATCGCTCACAGAAAAGCATCTTGAGCTGGTTGAGGCAGCTGCTAGTTATCGGTTAGATATCGACAAAGCAAAGAGGATATAGAACTGTAGAGCTTTCGGACGGGTGGAATCTCTTCCTATCGGGAGTTGCACCTCAAATGTCTGCACAGGCGGGAGTGGGGATGCTCATAAGTCCCAGGCTGGTAGACAGGGTATTGGAGTGGACACCGTTAGGAGAGGAGGTCGCGCTTCTCGTCTCACGCTGTTCGGAATTGGCATTAAACTGTAGGTCCCTTTCACCTGTGTGAAAAATAAATCACACACAGCATGGGGAATTGAGAGAAGCTTGGCTCTGGTCCTTCATGGGCTGTAACGCCACCAAAGAAGAAGAATTATATTATATTATATTATAGAAGAATTATATTATATAGAAGTTATAGGGACAAAGTCTAGTCAAATTTAATTTCCGAATTAAAATCATTCTCAAAGCAATCTCAAACTTTAAACACATAATTCACCTAAAGATGGTGATATTTTAGCAAAAAGTATTAAAAGTGAAAACTCGTTCGACTGTGCAGAATGACAATGGAGAATTCTCGCTGCTCCGTTAAGGTCGGCAATGAGCAAACCGAGACCTTTGATGTTAAAAAAGGATTTAGGCAAGGTGACGCGCTGTCATGCAACTTTTTCAACACCGTGCTTGAAAATATCGTGCAAGAGTCACTGGCCAACACACCAGAGGTACGATTTATTTCAAGTCTACTCAATTGCTTACGTAGGCCGACGACATTAACGTGATTGGACGGACACAGCGAGACGTCAATGAGGCCTTTGTAAGCATTGAGGTAGAAGCGGCTAAAATGGATCTCAAGGTTAATGAAGGTAAAACCAAATATCTGCTTTCATCTAAAAGAGACGGACAACACCGACGTATTGGCCAGAACGTCACCATGGGCGGATATAACTTTGAAGTGGTCAAGGAATTCGTCTACCTTGGCTCACTGATGACCAGCGACAACAACACCAGCGCTGAGATAAAACGCAGAATCACTCTTACCAACCGCTGTTTCTTTGGGCTCAAGAGGCAATTGAGAAGTAGAGACCTCTCTCGGAAAACCAAGGTGACACTATATAAGGCTTTAATCATCCCAGTTCTCCTTTACGGCGCAGAGGCTTGGACCTTAATAAAAGCGGATGAAGATGCCCTTGGTCGTTTCAAGAGGAAAATTTTGCGCACTATCTACGCAGAAACGTAGATAGTGTATGGAGGAGAAGATATAACGAACGGTGTATGGAGGAAAAGATATAACGAAGAACTGTACGGGTTGTACAGCGACATCGGCCTGGTACGACGTACGGGTAAAAACCATAGAGTGGAATTGAATGCTTCCAAAACACAATGCTGTCTTCTGTCGCTAAAGCGTAACACTGACCCATTGCCATTATCCTTGAATGGCACTTTTATCTGTGAAACCGACAAGCTTTCCTTCCTGGGTATGTGGATCAGTGACAACCTTTGTTGGAACGATCACATATTTAGTGTCGCCAAGGATGCCGCGAAATGCCTAGGTTTCCTGTACAGATGCAAGAAATTTTTCACACCCACCGATCTGGCTATAATTTATAAGGCGTTCATTCGTCCTAAATTGAAGTTCAACGCTCATGTCTGGTCTGGTGCATCTAAGACCTCATTGCACTTACTTGACAGAATACAAAAGCGTGCGATAAAACTCATAGGAGATTCCAGCATCACAAATTAATTACACTCGCTGGGTCACCGTAGGAACGTCTCCTGTCTCTCAATGTTTTATCGTTATTTTCACCATAAATGCTCTGATGAAATAGCCAGTTGCATCCCGCCCCTTCCAAACTTCTCCCGCGATACACGTCTCTCTCGGAATGCGCATGAATTCACTCTGAAGCCCGTTTTCTGTCGTACTGTCAAATACAGAGGTCCTTCTGCAACCGAACCATACGAATGTGAAACGCGTTACCTCGCTCGGTCTTCCCCCATCAATACAATATGCAGACATTTAAGACTAATGTCAGTAGGCACCTCCTCTTCCCCTCCCTGTTACCTTCTGCTCGCACAACGTTTAACGTTATAAGGCCTTAGCCTTGAGTGCGCGTGTGTCTTGCGAAGAGTCTTCGAATCCACTCCGGAAGGAAGGCGCGGCAGAGGACGGCCGCATCATTGTTGGCGCACGCAGGTGGAAGGGGACCTTGACCAACTGGGCGTGCGGCGCTGAAAACAGCTGGCCAAAGATCGTGCCAGCTGGAGACGCTTGTTGGTTGAGGCCCAGGTTCACCACGGACTGTAGCGCCACCTAAGTAAGTAAGTATTAAAAGTGAAAGGGTAGCTAAAGCCTATGTGCAGTCAAATACAATAAATCAAGAAGACTATCATAGTAAAGAAAGTCCTGAGAGAGCAAAAAACCAAAACTTTAACTTCCATTTCCATTGCTATCATACAAGATTGCATATGCTGACAACCACACGAATATAACTTGAACAATTAAGGGTCAATCGTTAGGTGCGGGGCAGTAGCAAAAGCATGAGTGGTGAGGACTTCACTGCAGAGCAGATATACTTATGTAATAGATTTATTGAAGCCGAAGAAGAAAACGAATGTGAAAATGTGCCAAATGTGGTTTTCCATTTCTTAGTCTATACCTAGCATGAAGCAATATTATTTCAAATGTTCAGACGAAATGGTTCATATGCATATGCAAAATAAAAATATAAAAATTTTGCACATTTTACGCTTTCCATTGTATGATATTCGTTCTATTGACTGAGAGCATGAGACATCTTATGAATGGAATACATACATTCTGCTTGTCACATTTCTAAACATTCAAACCCGACTTTCTTTACGAAGAAAGCGAGCATCATGGAAATAAGGAGAACGACACAAACGTCATTGTTCATTTGTCAAAATTTAAATGGAAATGATGCTCTTGGCAGAGTTCTAATGTAAGTAAAAAATAATGTGAAATTCTTACCCTTTTACGCAACAATCGTTGTGAAATCTGAAACCATGGAACCTTTCCACATATTTGCACATTTGGTGAAGGAGGTAATGCAACAAAGAGTATCTCTAGGGCAATGGTATTGTATAGGTACATAAAAAATACGTACATACATCCCTTCATTATTATATTTCTATAGGAGCAGCCGGCTTTTTGTAATGTGCAACATGAATACCTGTGAATAAATGCTTGATGAAAGTTGTCTACTTTGTGAGCGTGTTAGGTAGGTGTAAAAAGGTGTAAAAAATATTGTTTACAAGCTTGTAGGTAGTACCTTGAAAATTTGACAACATATTAAATGCAGGGTTGCTCTTTTCATCACCCTATGCTTAAAGTTTTCACAAGACATAATACTTTCATTTTAATTTGATTTTTTAGGATTCGGTACCCAAAGGGGGGAGGGAGCGAACAAACAGACCAACGAAGTTGATCGCGTTTAACATGGCAAACGCCAGCTTCGACCTCTGTCCCTGCTCAATCCAAGTTGACACACAGCCTCCGCGTGGCCCCCCCTGGATAGCTACCTTGGCACCCGCCAGGCAGTGAACCAATGTATGCAGCGACCCGACCCCTTGTTACTGGGGAAGGAGGAACCTGACCCTCCTGGTTGGGGGTTGTGCTTAGGGGTAACATCCCTATCACGTAAAAACCTACTTGTTCCGAAACAACAACAAGCCTCGGATACGGACGGATACAAAGCTGACGACCCCTGCAAACGACTAACAGACTTGAGAGTCTGCACCTGAAATGTTAGGATGTTAGGTCCTTAACAGACCGGGTGCAGGCGATCAATTGGAGCAAACCCTCAACTGCTATACAGCAGATATAACAGCACTCCAAGAAGTGCGATGGGATGAACCAGGCAAAAAACGGATGAAAAACTGCGTCATCTACTACGGGAACTGCTACAAGGAAAACAAACAGCGCCTATTCGGGTGCGGATTCGTTATTCGAGGAAGACTCCGACAAAAAGTCTTAAGCTTCCGAGACATAAGGGAACGCCTCATATCAATCCGCATTAAAGCTAATTTTGGAAACATTAGCTTAATATGCGCTCACGCCCCAACGGAAGAAAAGGACGATCGACTCAAAGAAGAATTGTACGATCTCCTAGCCAGAACAGATGCCCAATGCCCAAGCTACGACACAAAAATAGTCCTAGGAGATTTTAATGCAAAACTGGGCAAAGAGGGCATATTTGAGTATATCATAGGAAAGCATAGCCTTCATAACATCACATCCGACACGGACGAAGGCTATTCGATTTCCTAACGGGGCGTAACCCCCTTGTAGCAAGCACGCGATTCCCCCATCTCAACATCCACACGGATATCTGGCGGTCTTTTGATCAATCGACCACCAACCAGATTGATCACATTGCGATCGACGCCAGAGACTCCTCCTGTATTCCCAACGTACGAACCTTCCGAGGGGCCAACATCGACTCGGACCACTACCTTGTTGTAGCCAAGGTACGAATGAGGATATCAAGAATGCTTAGGAGTCGAGTAGGACAACATAAGTTTGACGTCGGAAAGCTACAATCGCAAGAGACTGCCAGAATCTTTGCCGATCGTGTCTCCTCCAAGCTCTCTCAAAATCCGCCCACAGCAGCACAAACAATAGAGCAGGAATGGGCGCATTGCCAGAGCGCCGTCAGAGACGCTGCCTCAGAGGTGCTGGGTTTCAAAGCGCCATCACCTAGAAACCCCTGGTTCGATGAACAATGGGAACAAGCCCATGCAGCAAAACAGGAGGCATATAAAGCCATGCTGCAACGACGGACGAGAGTTGCTCGCGAAATCTATCAGCAGAAGAGAAGAGAGGAACACACGCTTTTCAGAAGAAAGAAGAGAGAGCACGGAAAGCGTGAGATCGAGGAGATGGAGAGATGCTTCCGCAGGAATGACGCCCGTAAGTTTTACAATAAGGTAAAATGAACATGCTCTTGCTTTGTAGCCAGAGCGGCGGCCTGCAGGGATGAAATTGGAAAACTGGTAGTAGAGTCGCAGTCGATGCTGAGGATTTGGAAAGACCACTTCTGCAGACTGTATAACGGCGATAATAGACAAGATACCGCTGTCAGGCAGAACGAGCCATTCGTAATGGACGACAACGAAACAGAATTCAGTCCACCCGACCTAGACAAAGTCAAAATAGCGATATCAAGACTTAAGTCTAATAAAACCGCGGGCGCAGACGGTCTGTCTTCTGAGCTCTTCAAGGCAGCTGGGGATGACCTGGTTAGAAGCACGCACCAGCACATCTTTAAGATATGGTCAGACGAAAGCATGCCCGAGGAACGGAGTCTTAGCATCGTATGCCCGATCCACAAGAAAGGAGACCCCACTGACTGCGCCAACTGTATGTTGGCGATACAGTCCATAAAGAACCTGAGCCGAGCTTGTCTCAATCACCCATGTTGTGTGTGATTTCATTTTCACATAGGTGAAAGGGACCTACAGTTTTATTGCCGGTTCCGAACGGCGAATTTCGAGAAGCTTTTCATGACAATTTTACTACAGGGGGTTTTGTCTGAACTCCGCTGAGGAGAAACACCGTGAAAAACACGTTCGATGACATAGCTGTGTCGGGATTCGATCCCGAGTCATCGGCGTCAGAGGCCAACACACTACCCACTGCGCCACGGTGCTCTCTGCGCCAACTACAGAGGAATAAGTCTCCTTAACATCGCCTACAAAATATTTTCTGGGGTTTTCTGTGAACGCCTGAAGCCTTTTGGAAATAAGCTAATAGGTCCCTATCAGTATGGCTTCAGGCCAGGGAAGTCCATCATCGACCAAATCTGCACACTACGGCAAATCCTCGGAAAAACCAATGAATTTAAAGTCGACACTCACCACCTACATATTTGTCGACCGTATAAGGCCGTATAAGACAGCATAATTAGAGACGATTTATGCAACACTATGTCTACCTTTGACATTCTTGCTAAACTCATCAGACTATGCAGGATGACTTTGGAGTATGCTCGCTGCTCCATCCGAATGGGTTAACACCTGACCGAGTGTTTTGATGTTAAAAAAGCCTTTGGCAAGGCGATGCGCTGTCGAGTGATTTCTTCAACCTGGTACTAGAAATGACTATGCAAAAATCACTGGTAAACACAAGAGGCACCATTTATTTCAACTTCTCACAATTCCTCGCATACGCGTATTTCGTTAACATAATCGAAAGAACACAGCGAAATATCAATGAGGTGTTCACGAGTATTGAGGCGGAGGCGGAGAGAATGAACGTTTGTTTGGGGAAATTAAGGACTTTGTCTGCCTTGGATCCGCAGTGAACTGGAACAACGACATCAATTCCGAAGTCAAACTGGGCTCAGGAGGCAATTGGGTTATAGGGCCCTCTCCCGAACGACAAAGTTGACTCTATACAAGACCCTTATTACGCCGGTCCTGATGTACGGCGCAGAAGCTGGACACTATCAAAAGCGGATGAGGGGGTTCTTGGTCAGTTCGAGAGAAAGATTTTCCGTCTGATTTTCGTTCCAATAAACGCGGATGGGGGATGGAGGAAAAGATTCAACCACTAGCTTTACGGGCTGTACAGCCACCTGAGTCCAATCAGACGTCTACAGATTGAACGCCTAAGATGGCTAGGCTATGTAGAGCGAATGGACACCACAGCTTCACGACGAAGAAACAGAGGACGGCCGTACTTAAAATGGTGCACACAGGTGGAAGGGGACCTCAGCCAACTCGGTGTGCGATAAAGGAAAAGGCTAGCAAAAGACCGTGCTAGTTGGAGGGGCCTATTTTTTTTGTTTTTTTATAGTTACACCCGCACTCAAGGCTAATGCCTTATAACGTTTTAAACGTTGTGCGAGCGAAGGTAACAGGGAGAGGGAGAGTTTCGCGCAGGTTGATGTTTTTGACACGCAACCTAAACGGAGTGCAGTGGTTTTTTGGGTCGTAGATGTTCGTTCTCTACTCTCAGGGGTGGTTTGTCCTATATTGGACGAAAGCCGACCGAATTTCGCGTTGGTTATAATTCACAGTAATTCGTTCATGCGGTTTTGGTATTAATACTTGATACGCAGAAGATGAATTTCAATTGACCATATACTGTGAGTGTTATGCCTGCACCAGTACGTTTGGTCACTTTTCATTCACCTCTGTGTTGCACACTTTTTTCCGTATAGGAATTGCTTTTTTTGGCTACGAAACGAATTTGAACTTTAGACCTTCCGCTCGACGGTCGATCATGTTAACCATTGCACCACGGCCACCCCGTGGTGTTGGTTGAGACCCAGGTTCACACCGAACTGTAGCGCCTGATAAGGAGGAGAGGAAGGTGAAAGGGACTTGCAATTCATTGCCGATTTCGAGATTTTTCAGGGCAATTAAATTACAGGTTTTTGAGAACTTCTCACTTTACAGAAGTAACTTTGGTGGCGTTACAGCCCATGAAGGGGCAGAGCCAAGCTTCTGTCAATCACCGATGTTGTGTGATTTATTTTTCACACAGGTCAAGGGGACCTACGGTATAGTGCCGATTCGGAACGGCGTTAATACTGGGGGTTTTGCCAATATCGCGCCGAGGAGGGACCGAACTCGCTCATCATGCGGCAGAGCCCGCACACTAACCACTGCGCCACGGCACCCACTTTACTACATGAAAGGATTCTTCGGTAATAAGAGTCAGTACACAATAAGTATGTCATTGATGTTTTGACAAGAAGATAAAATACAATATCATAAGAATCATGCATAGCTTTCTGTTATAGATTTTCCGTCAGCAATAAATAGCCTATTAAGCAAGTTATCAGATAACAAATATCCTGTAAGTCCCTTGGAATAAACCTACTCTGAGGTTGCTAATCATACAGAACACAATTCAATACTCGTACGCAACAATGGTCCCTGACAAGTAGATTGGTTGTCAAATTGGCTAAATTAGTTTCACTCTGACATTTACTGTACTCGAGTACGCCCGGACGTATTTGTATGATTCGTATGATGTCTCCTTTCCTCAAACGCTCAAGTTAAAATTGGACGAGGTGGCTGAAAACTGAATTGTTTTCCTTTGATGCCGTCCCCAACATATGATAAACCGACATCATACCAATAAGGAAAAGTATAATCTCATGGATGATGTCATGTTGAAATGGACGACTTGAAAGAAATTTAAAAAGTTGATTGAGCAAAACAAGGAATTATTCAGGGTAATTGCTTTTCGTGACGAACTGTCATAAATACGAAGAACACATTGCCAGGCAATGCACGTATCATATTGGTTAATCTTCTGAACTGCTGGTGGCAGGAATCGATAATAGTGTCGTATACATATGCGATTATACATACATCTATGCAGCTGACAATCCTTTCATAGGGCTGCCCTACACTTACTCTTTGTACATTCGTCAGTTCGGTGAAAATTTTACAAAAAAGCAATTGAAAAAATGAAAGAATAGAAAACAAATTTATTACCAATTGAGCACTGGCTCACAGCTTCGTTTCCCTAGCAATCATATATGACTATGCCATTACCACAAATATTACGAAGTCCTGCTGGGAATATGCACTTTATGTGCAATCTTCAATGGCTCGTCTCTTGGAGATCACACATTCCTGCTCGTGGGATATAAACGGACGGCAGCTCCGATCAATACCTGTGCTTCAATAAATCGAGGATGAATATGAAATTCTTATGAAGGCTGCAGAAAGCACGATTGTCTGAAGTGTCGGCAATGGACGATAAAGTAAAGGCCACCAGGGGACATCCTTTGCATAACTTATCCAATTTAAATGATGGGGCAACGTAAATGACTTAGTCAGGCGAAGAGTTAAAGTGAGTAGCTATACTTGTTCTTTTGAACACCGTATAATTTTCTATAAATTTAAATTCAGGGGCAAATTAGATTTTAAAGAAAGCTCAGTAAAAAAGAGAGTAATGTGGACTCGACAATATGTAAAATTTCACTTTCAAAAGCCTCATTAACATTCATCACTTTCTTTGGTCCTTGTTGACAAAAGCCGGTCATGATACTTACTCTTGACCTTTATACTTGCCTTAGGAAATGTCACTTCTAATAAAAGCTCCTTTTACAACAGGACGACATAATGAAACCACTTGGCAATAAGGTCATCACTCTGACAATGAATGTGCAACAAATAATCATAAAGGGATAAACATCCTGCTCTCAGTACAAAGAGGACTGCACACATATCCTCGTTACAAATGTGATGAGGAGGTGTAATTTTATACCTGCTTGACAGAATGAGGACAATACTAAAACCACTTTCTACGAAACGTTCACTTAAACGTTGTCTCGGAAACAATGACATCATGGCACGGAGGCATAATTATGTATGTATTTAGGTAACTATCCGGGAAAAGCTTTCACAATGATAAGGAAGATTAAAGTACTCGTATGCTGAAAAAAATAAAACATGCTCGACACCAAAGGCGTTTTTAATGCTTTTTAGTGTCGTTTTGAAGCCGTGGAAGGGTTTATAAGGTTCTTCCTTTATTATTTCCTAGAAATGAAATGCCCCATCTACAAAAGAGGCGATCATACCTCTTGCAATAACTTTAGAGGCATATCCCTGCTCAATGTCGCATACAAGATCCTGTCCAGTGTACTGTGTGAACGTCTAAAGCCATTTTGCAGCACACTAATCGGCAGCTACCAGTGCAGCTTCCGGCCCGGCAAGTCGACTATAGAGCAGATTTTCACACTTCACACTGGAAAAGACCAACGAGTTTCGTATCGATACACACCATCTTTTCATCGATTTTAAGGCCGCATACGACAGCATTCATCGTGAAGGACTGTTTGGTGCGATGGCCGAATTCGGGATCCCAAGAAAACTGATCCAGTTGTGTCGCGCCACGCTAAAAAATACGCGATGCACCGTGCAACTGGGTTCTAGGACTTCGGAACCGGTTGAAGCATGCACCGGATTTCGGCAATCTGGTACTGGAGCAGATAGTGCGACGGGCAGGCGTCAACAGGGAAGGCGCTATCTTCTACAAGTTCGTCCAGCTGCTAGCATACGCGGATGATATCGATACCGCGTCTTCTCGCCGTGACATTGTGGAAGCATTCACGGCGATTGAAGAACAGGCGAAACGAGTTGGTCTTAAGGTCAATGAAGACAAGAAGAAGTACATGCTCTCAAGCAAAAACCAATCCGTCGCTCACCACCTGGGACAAAATATAACAATTGGCAGCTACAATTTCGAGGTAGTTGAAGAGTTTTTCTACCTCGGGGCAAACGTAAATTCGACAAATGACACCACAGTGGAGATCCGGCATAAAATCGCCCTTGGCAGCCGCTACTACTTCGGCTTGTCCAAACAACTGCGGTAAAAACTTCTCACTCGAAGGACCAAAGTCATGCTTTACAAACGCTCATACTGTCAGTCCTGCTGCACGGAAAGCTGGACGATAAGCAGGACCATGCAGCAAAACAAGAGGCATATAAAGCCATGCTGCAACGACGGACGAGAGCTGATCGCGAAATCTATGAGCAGAAGAAAAGAGAGGAACAAACGATTTTCAGAAGAAAGAAGAGGGAGCACGGAAATCGTGAGATCGAGGAGATGGAGAGATGCTTCCGCAGGAATGACGCCCGTAAGTTTTACAATAGGCTAAAACGAACATGCCATGGCTACAAAGCCAGAGCGGCGTCCTGCAGGGAGGAAAATGGAGAATTGGTAGTGGAGTCGCAGTCGATGCTGAGGATTTGGAAAGACAACTTCTGCTGACTGTATAACGGCGATGATAGACAAGATACCACTGTCAGGCAGAACGAGGCTCACTGATGACCAGCGACAACAACAGCAGCGCTGATATAAAACGCAGAATCACTCTTGCCAACCGCTGTTTCTTTGGGCTCAAGAGGCAATTGAGAAGTAGAGCCCTCTCTCGGAGAACCAAGCTGACACTATATAATCCCAGTCCTTCCTTACGGCGCAGAGGCTTGGACCTTAACAAAAGCGGATGAAGATGCCCTTGGTCGTTTCGAGAGGAAAATTCTGCGCACTATCTATGGAGGAGTAGATATACCGAAGAACTGTACGGGTTGTACAGCGACATCGGCCTGGTACGACGTACGACGTCCAGGGATGCAGCGTCTAAGGTGGCTGTAGGTGGTGCAGAGCGCATGGGAAATACAGCTCCGACCCGAAGAGTCTTTGAATCCACCCCGGAAGGAAGTCGCGGCAGAGGGCGGCCGCATCAACGGCGGCGCACGCAGGTGGAAAGGGACCTTAACCAACTGAGCGTGCGGCGCTGGAAACAGCTGGCCAAAGACCGTGCCAGCTGGAGACGCTTGGTGGTTGAGGCTCAGGTTCACCACGGTCTGAGGCGCCACCTAAGTAAGTAAGTAAGTAAGAGGGGATCGTCTCAGCTTCAATTCTCAACTTCATTAAGGAAGTGAAGTAGCTCGTCGTCTAATCAGCTATTAGACATAATAGACGTATAAAGGCCGCAGTGCCTCTTGCATTTATAAGCACTAGCCCCTTTAGGAAAAAGACACTTAGATTTTCCTATTTTTGCGATTAGCACGCATCGCCTACTTCTAGAAGTCTAGAACATCAAATGCGGATCGAACGTCCTTATAATCTTCGTATAATCCCTGCAAGAGCACTACAACGGGTAAGTTATCGTCTAGAGATGCTCCCAATCTGTCAATCAGTTGACGAAAGTTTTGGTCTCGCGAATATATTCAAGTGTTGATTGCCCGGGATCATTTCTAGGTTAGTTAGCCAAACTAAAAAATCCCAGACCTCCATAGACTTCCGTAAATTTATCGACAAGGCAACTACATATTTTTCATTGCCAAAAGCAATTCTGTACGTTCGTCCAAATCCTTGTTGTCCCACTGTTGTTGCTCCGCTGCGGCAGTTCCAGGTTGTGTTGATTCTGCTTTTACATGCTGAAGCAATATGTTGTGATGTAACACGACCTCCATTTGAGCAATTAATGCAATGATCTCCATTTAGAAGAGGCATACGACCATGTAGATTTGTGGAGAATTTATGTACTTAAGACTGTTGAGATAGAACTTTAGAATTGTTCCATTCTATTTTAGTGATGGCCTGGGCCCATTAGTTGTGAGTTTCGCAGTGAAAATAAGGAGAATTCCTCGGGCTTAATTCAAGACATTCTTTTTTACTGGGGAAAAAAAGAGGGAAAATAACAAAGGTGGCATTTAGAAAGTATTAGATTTCTAACTCGTGATTTTTTGAGTGGGTTCACCCAACAGATATTATTCTTCGTTCTTTCGAAGTCGGCTTAGAAAGAGAAAAGAGTTTAAGGTCCAGTACTACGACTTAATATAGTACCACAAAGTCGACTGTCTGATTGGTTTTCGTTTTTAGCTTCTGTTTTTTGACAGACTATAAATATTGCAATCAATGAAGGGCGTGCCTCTAATGTTTGTTAACACGGCTTCAAACTTAACAGTGCATCAAAAATACGTATCCTGTGCCAGCAGCTTTATTATACTACAGCTTTCGATATCGCTATTGATATTTTAACAAAGCCTTGTAGACACGTAATTGTAATGCAATTCCTGGTTATCCTTGTCCATCCCTGTAATCTTTCCCCGGGCTTTTTTACTTGGTATGCTCGATTATTCTTTTTTGAATAGTTTCCGAGTATCATTCCTCCGATAAAAATTCTTCATCTTCGTGATCTCTCGATTCCTGTAGTCTTCCTATATACTTCCAAAGAACACATATTCCTTCCTCCTTTACTATTCGTAGAGAACACGAAAAACTTTCGTCGTTCGAAATACCATAGCCATCAGAAAACACAGGACTTGGTGGTACTCTATGTTAGCTCTTCAGGAACTGCGGGCATACAAATGACGGAGGATTGTCTTGTAGATCATGAGACTATTAAGTTCCCTTATGAAGGCTAAAATCTTTTTGACCTCTCCGATATGGTTTATATGAGTTCTGCTTTTCTATTATTAGAAGATATCCTTTCTATCAAGTGCCGGGTTCAAGTTTTCCATAATAGCCTTAATATCACGGCTGGGACACTCTTCTTAAGTCAAGTTTTGGGTTGATTACCTTTTTCTCTCTTGAGGCGGTGTGCATATTAGGGTTATACGGTTGTTATGAGGTATTAATTTACATGCCTGAAGCTAAAGACTTCTTATCTAAGACAGCCTCGAATACCTTAGTTGAGGAATACCATCACCTCTATTTGGGTACAGTGACGTTCTGGCGCCGTGGCGCACGATGAGCTAGTTCGGATCCCGATAACATCAACGCCATCTAATGTTTATATCACGGCGTCCATTCTCGGTGGGGTACTGACAAAACCCTCGATAGTATACTTGCGATGAAAAATCTTCTAGACTCACTTCGTTCGGAATCGGCATTACATAGTAGGTCCCTTTCACCTATGCAAAAAATAAATCACACACAACATGGGTGATTGAGAGAAGCTTGAGTCTGGTCCTTCATGGGCTCTAAGGCCACCAAAGAAAGAGAAAGATGTTCTGGCTATTATTAGCTACCCAGTTTCTTAAGGTAATCAATTTTCAGGACCCTCTATGTGCCAAGGGATCATGGATATACCAAAGCTCCTCGTAATCTTAAGAGTAAAATTGGTTTTATACTTATGGAGACACCTTAAAACGGAAGCAACACCCTGGATGGAAGGACACATAGTTGCTCTTTGAGTCCACGGTATCCGAGTATACATATATTGTGGTTGCCTGATTTTGTTTTTCGTCATTGCCGCTATTTTGGAAATATTTTAGCCATCCTGAAAATGCTTTCGAGTTCTGGTGGCAGCTCGGATGCCCTTCATTTTCGTTTGTAATTAAACTACTTATGGAGCGATCCATGGAGGATCTGAGTCTGAGCTATAGTTGCCTTTCATTCTTGAAGGGCACGCTGCTTCTAGTTATCAAGACCAAGATGTCTTACATCCGCGATTGTATGTATGTATGTTGGCGTTACAGTCCATGAAGGACCTGAGCCGAGCTTCTCTCAATCACCCATGTTGTGTGTGATTTAATTTTCCCATAGGTGAAAGGAACCTACAGTTTATTGCCGGTTCCGAACGGTGAATTTCGAGAAGCTTTTCATGACAATTACTTGGTCTTTATACCGGAGGTTCGGTCTTCCTCTTCTTCTCGAACCAGGAGGTTCGGAGTCACAGACCCTCTTGGCTGGAGCGTTGATGTCCATGCGCTCGATGTGGCCGAGCCAGTGTCGAAGGATCTTTGCCTTCCGGACAAAAAACCACATCTTTGTACAGCTCGTAAAGTTCGCGGTTGTGTCTTCTTC
The DNA here is from genome assembly GCA_951905685.1 of Eumerus sabulonum. NCBI lineage: Eukaryota > Metazoa > Arthropoda > Insecta > Diptera > Syrphidae > Eumerus > Eumerus sabulonum. Next base: position 88,305,416 of record OX645061.1, read on the forward strand.
TCCATTAACTTTCCTCACAGACAGGACCAAATATCCGGCGCAGAATTTTTCTTTCGAAAGAACCCAAAATCAGCTTCGCTGTCTTGCTTATCGCCCAGCTTTCGGCTCCGTTCAACTCGTTTCGCCTGACCTTCAATCGCCGTGAATGCTTCCACAATGCCACGGCGAGAACACGCGATGATATCGATATCATCCGCGTATCCTAGCAGCTGGATGGACTTGTAGAGGATAGTGCCTTTCCTGTTGACGCCTGCCCGTCGCACTGTCTGCTCCAGCACAGTGAAGAAGTCACATGACAGTGCATCTCCTTGCCGAAATCCGGTGCATGCTTTAACCGGTTCCGAAGTCCTAGAACCCAGTTGCACCGTGCATCGCGTATTTTTTAGCGTGGCGCGACACAACTGGATCAGTTATCTTGGGATCCCGAATTCGGCCATCGCACCAAACGGTCCTTCACGATGAATGCTGTCGTATGCGGCTTTGAAATCGATGAAAAGATGGTGTGTATCGGTTCGAAACTTGTTGGTCTTTTCCAGGATTTGTCGAAGTGTGAAAATTTGCTCCATAGTCGATTTGCCGGGCCGGAAGCTGCACTGGTAGCTGCCGATTAGTGTGGTGCAAAATGGCTTTAGACGTTCACACAGTACACTGGACAGGATCTTGTATGCTACAATGAGCAGGGATATACCTCTATTGTAGGGGTGGGATCGTCTTTTTTGTAGATGGGGCAGTCGTCGGGCTTGCTTTCATCTTCCCAAATTCTGCAGATGATCTGTTGCATGCTCCCTACCAGAACATCGCCGCCAGCCTTAAAGAGCTCTGATGGCAAGCCATCTGAGCCTGCGGCCTTGTTATTCTTCAGCTTCTGAATAGCTTGGCCGACTTCTTCGATGCTGGGTGGGAGGACTACTTCAGCGGCTGGAGTTGGGGTTTCCTCGGCCCCTACCACTCTCTCTTGGTTATGCTCGTAAAGCAGCTGCTGGAAATGCTGCTTAAATACATCCACTATTCCCTACGGGTCGGTGACAAGATTACCCTCGCAGTTTCGAGGAGCATGGCTGCCCTTTTTGAAGCATCCTGCAAAGCCTTTGGCTTTCTTGTGAAAGGCTCGTGTTTTATGCTTTTCCCTAGACTCCTCGATATCCTTGAGCTGGGAGGCTGCGAAGATTCTTTTCTTTTGTCGCAGTCGTTTTTTCTCCGCCCTTCTTCTGGCTCGGTACTCTTCTTGCTCTGCCCTGGTTTTCCACTGCAGCGCCTTTTGGTACGCCTCGTCGGTTGCTGCCTTTTTCTGCTCACACTCGCCATCATATCATATCGGGGTTTGTAGGTATCCTAAGGTGGCTTCGGCTACTTCCTGAATGGCTAAGCGGCAATGCAGCCACATATTATTGGCATTAGTGTTCGACGTAGGCATACCGTAGAGTCTTTCACTCAGCTGCTCCCTGTAGACTCTGGTAACCTCCGGTGTGCTCAGGCGCCCAATCTCGAGGTCATAGAAGTCCTCCTTGATAGGGTCTTCAGCCTCGTCGGTAGGAGCGTGTGCATATATAAGTCTGATGTTATAAAATCTGCCTCTGATGCGGATCACAGCCAGGCGATCACTTATAGGTTTAAAGTCGATGACCTTCGACCTTAACCGCTTTCCCACGAAAAATCCGCATCCCAGTAAGTGCAATCTTTTGTGACAGCTGTAATAAATGTCGCAATTTTTCTTCCTCATCATAACGTTTCCAATCCAGCGTATTTCCTGGACTGCAGTAATATCCGCCTTGTACTGCGTGAGGATTGTTTCTAGTTTATGAGCAGCTCCGGCAGTGTACAGGTTTCTGACATTCCAGGATCATACTCGCAAATCGTGTTCCTTTTTCGTGCGTTGTCGTTGTCGAGTATCCGTCCGTGTATCCGAGGCATCTTGCTCATTCATAACTTATATGTTTTTTACGTGGGCGGATTGTTAGCCCGCCGCACAACCGCCATTCTGGTCGGGGTTTTGTCGCTGCATACGTTTGTTCGGCTCCCAGCTGTTGTTGAAGAGGCTATCCAGAGGACGCCGCGAGGAGGCCGTATGTCAACTTGACCCGGGCATTTAAACAGGGATCGTTGCTGGCATCTCGCCAGGTTGAGAGCGATCGACAACTTAACCCTGTATGTCCGAGCCCAAGCCCATTAAATTACAATACATAAATCACAGATCGACGGTTTCATACATATATGCAGTCGGTATTGCATATTCTATAGCGTAAATAAATTAAACAGAATCAGATAGCTTGAGTGGGATATGATTGGTAAAGGTCCTGGCAATCTTTTACGCTCCTCCTCCGGTGTTTCTCGGAATCCGCCATGAATTATAGGTCCCTTTTACCTATGGAAAAAATGAAATCACACACATTATGAGAGATTGAGAGAAGCTAGGCTTAGGTTCTCCGGAGCTGCAAGGCCATTGTATATACACTGACCCCTCCGGAATACTTTGTCAGTTTATTAAGCGGAGTCAGAGTGGAGTGGTAAAAAGCGTGCTCTGCTGCACCTCGAACAAGTCAAGTAAATACGGGGTAGATTGAATTGTTGCAAGTCACGATTTTTGCTTAGCCTCACTCTGTATGTGCAATTCACTTCAATTTGACTTAGTTGACTAAGAGGCTTTCTTTAATTAATTCACATTGTGTTTCAGGATAAAGAAGCATCTGTGTACAACCTCTGCTATAAGCAATGCCCTTGCAAAATCGCTATTATTGCGAGAACCTTACCAAACGTTTCACAAGGCTCGACATTACTTGGAAAAGTTCAAGGCAACTGCACGGAAAACAAACTAATTTTGTCATCAAAGGAAAAAGGAAAAGAGGAGATAGAGTCGAGTGCAGACAATGTCACTTTTATAACCATCTCCGTCGTGAATCCATGAACATTGTGACAGCTGACGCGAATTCGACAAAAATTCAATTAACTTCCCGAACTCGTTACCAACTTTTTCGCCAAAAACTTCGTGCTATTAGTTTGTATTTCTTTCAATTTGTATGAATCGAATTAATTCAAATCGGGTGCTTTGTTTTTAATACTAGGACATGGAAGGTGGTACTTGTTTTCAAATACTGAGCGAGTTTGCTTTAGTAGAGTTCCTTCCTTCTCCTTTAGGTATTAGCAATGGAACTTTCTCTATATAAGTAATAAATATAGCCAAATAGTACTATATCCTCTTTAAACTATGGACAAAAATATAAGATTAGATAAACTTAAAAGGCATTTGGTGGCAAGTTTTAGGAACACTAGCTTAACATTTCATCTTGTCCAACATCGGAAAGTAGAGCTATTGTGCCTGATAGCCGATTGCCCGAGGAGCCTTTCCACCCCTATAATGAAGTTGAGGATGCTTCTCGTGATCCCCTCAGGAGTCTTAACTTCACTGAGAAGGATACGCTTCCTAAGATGGCAGAGAGCAGCACACTCACATAGTATGTGTTCCGTCTCTTCGTCTTCGAGACAGAGCCGACACTCAGTTTCCTGTTATGTAGCTGACCAGTCTTCAGATATCCACCCTATTGAGTTTGAGTATGTCACTAGAGTGTTTGTTCAGGGGTAGTATAAATCGTTTATATTGACGGAGTCCCCGAACGCTGTTCCAAAAGGGCAGGTGTTGCAATTTTTCCCACTTGTCTAAGAAGAAATTTGTCTTAGACCAGGCAATGCCGCAGAATGGTTCCGGACCTATATATTTATCGCTGGAACCTTTCCTGGCAAGTTGGTCGGCAATTTCATTGCCCTTGATACCTTTATGCCCTAGCACCCACCAAAGTTTAACATTGTTTCTTTTGGCGAGGTCTTGTAGGGCGTCATGGCATTCATTGACGGTTTTTGAGTTCGTACTGTACGAACCCAGCGTTTTAAGCGCTGCCAGGCTATCAGAAAATATGTTGATGGTTACTCCTCTAATGTCAGTCTCGAGATTTAGATTGCCGCATGTTAGGATGGCATGCAGCTCTGCTTGGAAGATGCTGGCACTTATTCCCAGGGCCTTCGAGATCTTGCGTTTTGGGCCAAAGATGCTGACGCCAACGCTGGAAGCCCTCTTGGAGCCATCCGTGTACCACCAAGGAAGCTTGGCTCTGGTCCTTCATGGGCTGTAACGCCACTAAAGAAGAAGATAAACCCTCTCTGCCACACCATGCGCTCACAGGCAGTGATCTCGCACTTGCCCGTAACAATAACTACTAGGTCATCAGCATATCCAATGACCTCGTAGCCCCAAGTGGTTAGCTTGCGTAGTAGATCATCGATGACTGTCGACCAAAGCAGTGGTGAGGGGACTCCCCCTTGTGGACATCCTCTAACCGCCGATACTGTCACTGAGACCTCTCCGCATGTGGCTGATATGATACGGCTATTTAGCATCGCTCTAATCCAGCGATTAGTGGGATAGTCCACACCCCTGCAGGATAGTGCAGTGGTGATCGAATCACAGCCCTCTATATCGAGGAAGGCGCAGATTGCGATCTCCTTTTGCGTGAAATTATTTTCAATGCGCATCACCAAGTGATCGCTCATTGCGATATGCATACTGGCCGGGATGCAGATGTGTTTGATTTTCCAAGATACCTCTAATATGGAGCTCTATCAGTTTGTCCATGTTTTTTAGAAAGAACGAAGTCCCGTTTGTTCAAACGAAGAACTGTACGGGTTGTATAGCGACATCGGCCTGGTACGACGTCTACGGATACAGCGTCTAAGGTGGCTAGGCCATGTAGAGCGCATGGAAGATACAGCTCCGACCCGAAGAGTCTTCGAATCCACTCCGGAAGGAAGGCGCGGCAGAGGACGGCCGCCTCAGCGGTGGCGTACGCAGGTGGAAGGGGACCTCAACCAACTGGGCGTGCGGCACTGGAAACAGCTGGCCAAAGACCGTGCCGGCTGGAGACGCTTGTTGGTTGAGGCCCAGGTTCACCACGGACTGTAGCGCCACCTAAGTAAGTAAGTAAGTAAGTAAGTATTTAGTTAGAGCAGATCTATAATCAGTCCAACTATTATACCGCTTAGCTCTGTTAAACAGCGATCTCACCTGCTTCCTTAGGGACTCAAGCTGAGTATTCCACCAGGGCACACACCGTTTGTGTGTAATTGACCTGGGTGTACAGCTGTCTCTAATGGATGAGATGTAAGCCGCTCCGTCGATATCGTCTGTCGATTCAATCTGTACAATAGTATTAAACATTATGTGCACGCAGCTATATAACATTTATTTTGTGAAATGGACAATAAAAGGACAAAACAGGAGTTGTTCTACATATTTATTCCCCAGTTCAGCCAAAGAGGGAAGCGAGGAAAAAAGGTGAAATAAGTAAATTATTAAAAATGCCTTCATGTGTGGAAGAATAGTTACACTGATCGAGTGCAAACATAAGTGGCATATTGTGGGTCGTGGGTGTTGCTCTTCAGCTCATACCATCGTAAGAGCATATAGCACATTCGGTAGCTAGTGGTTTTAAGAAACCGGCGTCAACCTTGACATCACAACCATTCCCTCTGAATTTTGCTAGCACTGTGTCATCGATACTATAATGTTAAACCTTGAATACCCGCTCATGCAAAAAATACTGCATAAGATTAAAAGGTTTCTTTTTTCAATATTCTGATTTATCAAAGCGAACCGAAGGTGAGCTTTCTTTAGGCTGACCCGGATAGATAGGGTAAGGGGGTGGGACACAGTCGCCTGATCACTGCGGTCACGAGTGGGCCTATCGTGATGTCCCCCACTTACAGTTCACTCAGAAAACCCGAGTTCGTAATAAAACTTAGTATGTTTTTGAGTGAGCTAGCAGCGATTTCTTCTGCTTCAAGATAATACTTGCCTAGATGACGATGACGTGTACTGACCAGGCAGTTACAGTGGCATAGTATGTGCTCTGCTGTTTCTTCGTCTTCATTACACATTCGGCAGAAAATAACAAAAAACAACAATAAATCTCATATACCAACTGAAGTCTACAAAAAAACAGTTTGAGACAATATGCCACTTCCTCCTAAACGATCCCGGAACTTAGAACGAGACCCAGCCAGAATGAGGAACATTCGCCAGAACGTTATCGGCGATCCTCTTCGAAACTCAAACATAGAAGCAACACATTTTGGAGACAATGAATTTATCAGAACATTCACACAGAATCTCGACAAGCACGTGTCCAGACTCTGCGATAACTGCTCACGGCTACAACTCAGCCACCATGAAGTGATCTGCTATTCTTTTTCTTCTTAACGGGCGCTACAGTTCGGGGTGAACGTGGGCCTCAACCAACATGCCCCTCCATCTAGCACGATCTTTTGCTAACCTTTTCCATTGCCGCATACCCCGTTGGCTGAGGTCCCCTTCCACCTGTGTTCGCCATCTTAAGTGCGGCCGTCCTCTGCTTCTTCAGCCCTCGGGGTTGGACTCAAAGACTCTCCGGCCTGGAGCTGTGGTGTCCATTCGCTCTACATGGCCCAGCCATCTTAGGCGTTGAATCCGTGGACGCCTGACTAGGCTCATGTCGCTGTACAGCCCGTAAAGTTCGTGGTTGATTCTTTTCCTCCATCCCCCGTCTGCGTTTATAGGCCCGAAAATCACCCGCAAAATCTTTTTCCCGAACCGACCAAGGGCCTCCTCATCCGCTTTTGATATTGTCCTACTTTGCGCCGTACAACAGGACCGGTATGATAAGGGTCTTATAAAGAGTCAACTTTGTCGTTCGGGAGAGGGCTCTATTACTCAATTGCCTCCTGAGCCCAATTTGATTTCGGAACTGATGTCGTTGTTCCAGGCCACTGCGGAGCTAAGGTAGACGAAGTCCTTAACTACCTCGAACTTATATATGCCAATACAAACGTTATGGCCAAGACGTCGGTGGTGAGCGTCCTTTTTTGATGACAGCATATATTTAATTTTGCCCTCGTTTACCGCCAGACCAACTTTCGCCGCCTCGAACTCAATACTGGCAAACGCCTCATTGACATCTCGCTGTGATCTACCTATCATGTCAATATCGTCGGCGTATGCATGGAGTTGCGAGGATTTGAAATAGATTGTGCCTCTTGTATTGGCCAGTGATTTTTGCACGATCATTTCTAATATGATGTTGAAGAAATCACACGACAGCGTTTCGCCCTGCCTAAATCCTTTTTTGACATCAAAACTATCGGTAAGGGGTTCACCGATTCGGATGGAGCGGCGAGTATTCTCCAAAGTCATACCGCATAGTCTGAGGGTAGACATAGTGTTGTATAGCTCGTCTCTAATTACGCTGTCGTATGCAGCTTTGAAGTCGACAAATAGGTGGTGAGCGTCGACTTGAAATTCATTGGTTTTTTCCAGGATCTGCCATAGTGTGAAGATTTGGTCGATGGTGGACTTCCCTGGCCTGAATCCGCACTGATAAGGACCTATCAGCTTATTTACAAAAGGCTTCAGGTGTTCACACAAAACGGCAGAGAAGATTTTGAAGGCGATGTTAAGGAGACTTATTCCTCTGTAGTTGGCGCAATCAAAGGGACCTCCTTTCTTGTGGATCGGGCATACGATGTTGAGACTCCATTCCTCGGGCATGCTTTCCTCTGACCATATCCTGTAGATGAGCTGGTACACGCTCCTAACCAGGTCAATCCCAGCTGCCTTGAAGAGCTCAGCAGACAGTCCGTCTGCGCGAGCAGCTTTATTCGACTTGAATTTCGATGTGGCAATCTTAACTTCTTCGAAGTCAGGGGGATGGAGCTCTCTGCGTTCCTCGTCGATTGGAAATAGATCATTCTGCCTGACAGCGGTATACTGACTTACATCGCCGTTATACAGTCTGCAGAAGTGGTTTTTCCATATTCTCAGCATCGACTGCTTTCGTTCTGGCTTTATAAACTTGGCATGTTCGCTTTATCTGTTGATAAAACTTTTGAGCGTCACGCCTGCAGTAACAGCTCTCCAAATCCTCAATCGCGCGCTTCTCGTGCTCTTTCTTCTTTCTCCTGAGAAGCTTATACTCCTCCCTTCTTTTTAACTCCTAGTGCTGACGAGCTGCTCTTGTTTTTTTATGCAGCGAGACCTTATATGTATGCATCCTGCTTCGCTGTGTGAATCCTCCTGCACTCGTCATCGAACCAGGTGTTTCTTCGTGGTGGAGCCTTGAAACCCAAAACTTTGGATGCAGAGCTTTTCAGGGCTTGTTTGCAAAGGCTCCACTGTCGTTCTATTGATAGCATGGAGGATTGAGGTGTATTGGAGAGCGATCGTTTAAAGCACGAGCGGTTCCTGTCGATAGTAGCCTCCGACGACATAACTATGTATTTTTATTCTACTCCGCTCTGCTCGTGATATCCGTAAGCGCATATTGGCTACAACAAGATAGTGGTCCGAGTCGATGTTAGCATCTCGAAAAGTTCGGACATCAAGAATAGTGGAGGAGTGTCTGACGTCGATCGCGGTGTGATCAATCTGGTTGGTAGTCGCTTGATCAAAAGACCGCCAGGTGCCTTTGTGTATATCGAGGTGCGGGAAGCGCCTAAAACAAAAAACAAACAAACAAAAAAAAAACAAAGCCGAAGATCGTTGTCCTTTTTTCGTTTTATGCAAGGGTCGTCAACATAAATCCGGTCCGTTATATCCGAGGCTTGTGGTTGTTTCGGAGTTTGTGGTTTTTTTACGGTTACGGCTTACTAGGGCGTAGCCCAACCGACTAATCCTGTTTTTTGGCGCAGAAGGCTCGCCATTCGCCCTTCCCCGTCTGCAATTTCCATAGGAAATCTCCAGATGACACCAGTGCCGCAAGTTGTCCGACTGCGGTGGCTCTTCTCGCTTTATAGCAGGCCAGCATCCGTCGGATAGATGCTACCCCTACGAGGCCTGTGTTAGTCCTTTGCCATCCAGGTCGTGTGCCATTACTGCAATAAAAAGCCTGGCAAGTACACTGCTCAAAACAATATGGATCCAGGAGATGTTCCAGAGGTTATGAAGTCATTGTCAGTCGTCGAGCAGATTTTGGTAGCGCGGATTCAACCCGTTCTTAGCGTCTATCAGCTCCGCAGTCAAGGTGTCAATGGTCAATTCCGTTACAAAGGAAACGTGCTGAACGTCGAGCAAGATCTCCAACCAATTACAGACGAGTTGTCTAGAGTTCCTGGTTAGGAAGCAGTGAGCCCAAGGTTGCAAAGGCTTCAGGGTCAGACGACAGGTGGTACACGATGTTCTGGTGTTTCCAAAGCAACAGAATCGCTTCCGTGCTGACTTGCAAATCAATATATCCGCCTTGGCGGCACTACCAGAAGATGGAAGCGTTCAAGATCAACTAAGACATGTCGACGGAAGTGTTGCCAACGACTAAATGCCCGATGTTGCTGAAGACAGTGACGATGTGGTTATTAATGAGCTTCCCGTCTCAAGTGGTATGATACAAAACGAGGTTGATCGTGATGTAATCTATTGGCCCTCAGCTTCAGCAAATCCGGTCAACGAATTCACGACTGTTGGATACATCGTCAAAGCTTTTCCTCATCTGTTCCCTTCTGGTACTGCTGACTTCAATAAATGTTCTAGAGAAAATCAACCCACATTCCAGGAATTGGCTCGGTATTTGATGTGTTACCATAACAAGAGATTTGCGCAAGACCCGAGGTTTCCATTCTTCTGCCTCAACACGATGCAACGCCACGACGCAATTAGCAAAGGCTTAATCTACGCCAACATGACGAATCTCAATGGATCCCCGGAGTATCTACAACAACACCAGGGAGAATCCGGCGCTGATGAACCGTTTTCTCTATTTTGCTTCAAATATCAGAGGCACAATGTCTTATTGCTATCAGAAGCGTTTAGAACTTGAAAGTATGGTCAGCCAACTTGGTGTTCCAAAATTTTTCTTGACGTTAAGCGCGGCAGATCTCTGGTGGCCATGAGTAATGAAACATTTTGGATACGATCCAATTGGGAAGTCTGAAGCTCAGGTTGCAAGGGACATGCAATCATTGCTCTCAAAAAACCCGTCGTTGCGGACATTTACTTTGGCAAGGGAGTGGAACTGTTTGTAGAAGTATTGGAGAAGAAGTATCCGAAGTATCAAACCATTCAACAAGTTTGTATCATTCGCGTGGCCAGCAAACACACATTATCGCTTCTGAATATGCAGTGACATCTTACATCACTAAGTACGCCTCAAAAGGTGAACCAAAGTCTAGGAATTTCAAACAAACGCTGAGGCCCTTCTAGAGAGTAGTATTGGTACTGAGTCGAGAAACAACTGTGACGAAGTTCCTCAACAAGGTTATTGGCAGCAAGATAAAGGGTGTAAAGTGTGCAGGCTTCTACTAGCAGAACCTTTGATGAAAGCCACTTGTCAGTTTGTGAATCTGTACATCTCCAGGCAGGAAAGGGTTTTGATAAAGAGACGAGGCATGAAAGATGATGAAAACGGCAGTTCTGATGCTCCGCGAATAATTCAAGCATATGCGTACAGAGCAGCAAATTCGAACGACTTGACATTCATGGACTTTGCCGGAAAATACACTGTTGCTGCTAGAAAACCAAGTTTTCAATCGGTGAACCTTCCTTCTACGTCGAGGGCTGCTGCATGCCCAGTGATGACAGTTCCCGTTTACAAGAGGCATCTTGCTAGAAAAGAAAGAGTTGTTCAAGTCATTCCTATAGTCGTGAAAGGTAAATCCCGTGAAACCGACGAAATCTACTACAAACAACAACTGGTACTTCACACTCCATGCAGAGTCGATATGACAACTTGCAGAGTCATACAAGGCACATGGCGTCCCTGTTTGGGCGTTAAACATAGATATGGCGGACGTTGTCGAAGAGAATGACGAGCCAGAAACTCCCATATATGTATGAGCCACACGATTGTATGGTTGCTGCCGCAGCACTTCCGAATCAAACACCTGCAGACGTCGGACTGGGATTCCGAGATGTCGATCGGCAGCATGACTGGTATTTGTTTTTCAGCTAATATCCAGGAGTAGAAAAGGAGCTCAAGTTTATTGATGCGGCAATGGCTTCCTACGAAATACCAGAAGTTGAGGCGGCAGCAAGCTGCTTTACATTGAACATCGAGCAACAAGCCATGATAGACTTCATCACAAGGGCGACAAACGGAGAAACGACGGACAAAATGGCAATAGTCATGGGAGCTGCTGAAACCGACAAGTCGTTAGTCATCAACGAAGTTGTTATAAGTATCGGCTTAGAGCACGTCCAGCTAATGGCTCCAACCGGCGTGGCTGCAAACAATATCGATGGCCAAACTCTGCATTCCGGACTGCACATTGCAGACCCAAAGAGAATTTCACGAGCATTTCAGCAGCACGAATGTTGTGGAGGATTTGTTGTTGTATTATTTGGCGACTTCTATCAGCTACAGCCAGTTTTGGACAAGCCTCTGTATGGCGTACCTAAAGAGTCGGATGAGTTTTCCCTGAGAGGCAAAGCAGTTTATTTGAATATACGGAAGACGTTTATTCTCAAGCAGATCATGCGACAGACTGGCGATGAACAGAAACAATTTCGAGAAGCACTTCATGCTCTAGTCCTAGGCGAGAACAACCTCTCGCACTATGAATTCTGGTCATAACGCTTTGTCGACAATAATCCAGGATCGACCCGAGATTTCAAGGACGCGACACGATTGATGGTGACCAACAAAAACATCAAAGCTTATAACAAAAACGCTTTACGATCGCTTGGATGAACAGCGACTCGAATAAATGCCTCAAACAATAATGCAACAGCCGCTCAAGCGTCAGATGACGAAGCACAAGGACTGAGCGCAGAACTCTTACTCTGCGTGTGCGCTAAAGTGATGTTACGTCAGAACCTGTGAACCTCTTGCGGACTGTGCAATGGCTCGAGGGGAAAACAGAGTCGAGAACTCCATACCAAGAGAAGCTCCTATCTGCACCATGGTCAAGTTTGAAGGGACCGACTTTCGCCTTCAGGCGCTATTCCTATAACGCAGGTGGTAAAGTCATTCAAACACAAATGCCAATAATATGTGGCTGCATTGCCGCTCAGCCGTTCAGGAAGTAGCCGAAAAAACCTTAGGGTACCACCACCCCCGACAAGAAACCCGTGGTATGATGGCGAGTGTGAGCAGAAAAAGGCAGCAACCGATGAGACGTCCCAAAAGGCGCTGCAGAGGAAAACCAGGGCAGCGCAAGAAGAGTACCGAGCCAGAAGAAGGGAGGCTGGCGGCTCTTCAAGGCTGGCGGCGATGTTCTGGTAGGGAGTATGCACCAGATCATCTGCAGAATTTGGGAAGATGAAAGCATGCCCGACGACGGGAATCTTCTTCTTCTTGGATGGCGTTACAGCCCATGAAGGACCAGAGCCAAGCTTCTCTCAATCACCCATGTTGTGTGTGATTTATTTTTCACATAGGTGAAAGGTACCTACAGTTTAATGCCGATTCCGAACGGCGTGAGTCGAGAAGCTTTTTCACGGCAAGTATACTACGGGGGGTTTTGGAGTACCCCGCCGAGGAGGAATGCCGCGAAACAAACATTCGACGGCGTCGGTGTTATCGGGATCCGAACTGGCTCATCGTGCGTCAGAGTCCAACACACTAACCAATGCGCCATGGCGTCCTCAGCTCTATTTGCCCCATCCACAAAAAAGGCGATCCTACTACTTGCAGGAACTATAGAGGTATATCTCTGCTCAATGTCGCATACAATATCCTGTCCAGCGTACTGTGTGAACGTCTAAAGCCATTTTGCACCGCACTAATCGGCAGCTACCAGTGCGGCTTCCGGCCCGGCAAATCGACTATAGAGTAAATTTTCACACTTCGACAAATCCTAGAAAAGACCAAAGCCGCATACGACAGCATTCATCGTGAAGGACTATTTGGTGCGACGGCCGAATTCGGGATCCTGGGAAAACTGATCCAGTTGTGTCGCGCCACGCTAAAAAAAATACGCGATGCACCGTGCAACTGAGTTCTCGGACTTCAGAACCGCTTGAAACATGCACCGGATTTCGGCAAGGAGATGCGCTGTCATGTGACTTCTTCAACCTGGTACTGGAGCAGATAGTGCGACGGGCAGGCGTCAACAGGGAGGGTGCTATCTTCTACAAGTCCGTCCAGCTACTGGGATACACGGATGATATCGATATCATCGCGTGTTCTCGCCGTGGCATTGTGGAAGCATTCACGGCGATTGAAGAAGAGGCGAAACGAGTTGGTTAATGAGGACAAGACGAAGTACATGCTTTCAAGCAAAAACCAATCCGTCGCTCACCTACAGCTACAATTTCGAGGTAGTTAAGGAGTTTTTCTACCTTGGAGCAAACGTAAATTCCACAAATGACACCACAGTGGAAATCCGGCATAAAATCGCCCTTGGCAGCCGCTGCTACTTCGGCTTGTCCAAACAACTCCTTCGGCTTGTGTAAAAACTCCTTACTCGAAGGACCAAAGTTATGCTTTACATAACGCTTATACTGCAAGTCTTGCTGTACGGAGCCGAAAGCTGGACGATAAGCAGGACAGCTGAGGTGATTTTGGGTTCTTTCGAGAGAAAAATTCTGCGCCGGATATTTGGTCCTGCCTGTGAGGAAGGTGAATGGAGAAGAAGACACAACCGCGAACTCTACGAGCTGTACAAAGATGTGGATGTAGTCCGGAAGGCAAAGATCCGTCGACTACACTGGCTCGGCCACACCGAGCGCATGAACACCAACGCTCCAGCTAAGAGGGTCTTTGACTCCGAGCCTCCTTGTTCAAGAAGAAGAGGAAAATCTAACCTCCGGTATAAAGACCAAGTAATCGCGGATGTAAGACATCTTGGTCTTGGTAACTGGAAGCAGCGTGCCCGAGACCGTCAGGGATAGAAGGCGGCTATAGCTCAGGCTCCGATCCTCCATGGATCACTGGCGTGATAAGTAAGTAAGTAAAGACATTCAAAAAAGGAGCAGTCAATGGGACGAGGAAGCAATTTCCGTTATCGCTGTCTTACTGCATTAGTATTCACAGGTCGCAAAGGATTAGATTGGACAAGGCAGTTGTGGACTTAGGGATAAGTGAATTTAGTGCCGGGTGGGCCTACGTTGCGTGTTCGAGGTTCAAGAAAATTGATGGAATCCTCTTCGATCCAAGTTTTCATCCGAAAGGTTGTTGGGAATCAACTCCAAAACAGCGTTCTTACTAAAGCGGGCTGAACTCGAAAGACTGAATAGTATGCAATAAATATGTATGAAAAAAAAAAAACAATTCAAATTAAATGATTTTCTACAAATATATACTGCACAGAAAAAAAGGATCAATGCCTCAAAGTCATATACTGCCACTACATATGTAGGTGTGTAGTTATGCATGAACCAATGCTGTCTATCTAGTTATATTTTTTTTCATATTTTCAATAAGAACTGTAAGCCTAAAAACAAACACAAATGTAAATTTCTACAAATGAATTACATCGAAAAATACTTATTACCCACCGTGGCGCAGTGGGTAGTGTGTTGGCCTCTGACGCCGATGACACGGGATCGAATCCCGACACAGCCATGTCATCTAACGCCTTTTTACGGTGTTTCTCCTCAGCGGGCTTCTGACAAAACCCCCTGTAGTAAAATTGTCCTGAAAAGCTTCTCGAAATTCGCCGCTCGGAATCGGCAATAAACTGTAGGTCCCTTTCCCCTATAGGAAAATGAAATCACACACACCATGGGTGATTGAGAGAAGCTCGGCTTAGATCCTTCATGGACTGTAACGCTAACATACATACACACTCTATTCTAAATTAATTCCATCTCATCTTACAAAATTCCAATGAAAATTTCATATGTGCATGTTTCGTAAAAATACCATCTTATCAAACAAGCATTTGAGAAATGAACCTCTATTATGGAGATACGAGCTTATAAGCATTGATAATGTACAACGCCATCATTTATGTAGAATTTATGATAATTAATATTCCACACTTCCTTTCGACACAAAAAAAAAAAAAAAAAAAAATAGCTTGGATGCCTCAAGGGATTGGCCCCGAAATACTGAAATATTTTGTTAATTGCATATTTCTCGAGAAAATATTTTCTACGAGCGATTTTCGGAACATGTGGCACCCAGAGTACAAGGAATTTCGAGTGTGTACCATACTTTCACGATACTTTCGCTGAAAAGGCTCTCCGTATGTTTATTTCATGCTTAGCATGTGAATAATTGGTGAGGACGCGGATAGGATGAACTTTGTGTTCTTAGAATAATAGATGAATTTCCGGTCCCTTTTGCACGTATGTTGTGTAATACTTTTATTTACACCTGCACATATGTACATATGAATTTAATTGTTATAAGAAGAATAAATAACTTTTATAACTGGACGTTAATACTGGTTACATGGACACTTAATCACAGCAAAGAAGAATGTGTAGTGTGAAGAGGGTGAAGAATATTGTGAATATGCTACATACGAATGTTCGAAACCTGCTCTTTTATGTCTTTTTCTTAATAGAAAAACACCCGTAATCGGAATTTTAACCCTAGAGGGGTAACCTTCGTCGATTCGACGAACATGAATTTTATTTTTTTATTTTTCTCCTTAGTCCTTAGTCACTGATAGGATGCTCTTTTCGTGTAACCCTAGCCATCTCTAAGTCCTTCTAGTGTGTGGACGTACGGTGGTGTACCTGCTTGGGCAGAGATGCGACTTATTTGAAATACTTATATTTAAAATGCAAATACAAAATGCAAAATGCCTATTTTGTATTTTGCATTTAAATACCTTTTCAAAAAAAGCATTTTGTATTTTATTTGAAATACTTTATGTAAATATTTAGTATTTGTAAAATGCAAAATGGTTTTGTTTATTTCTTTAATTCATTTTTTATATTCACATTTAAAATACATAACTCAGTTTATGAACGCCCGGTCTAAATGTTGAAGACAACAAAAATAATAATATTGCAAGTAAAACTCAAACTTTTTCTGAGTATTTGTCAATGCCAAACACAACACCCAATGACAAAATTATGAGGAAGAAAGAAAAAGTCATACTTGCACACGTGGAAACCACTAGCATACTGCACAAATTTTCAGTTGAAAACCGAGCGGCTTCTGAGGGAGGTTTCAAACTTCTAATCCGAATGGGAATCAGTGTTCTCTACGTAGAAACTGATCGACCGCTCAGGACGAGAGCCGAACGCTGTCGCTTACGCTTGTGCAACCAGCTCAGTTCAGTGTTCTTTATTTGGTGGATGTAAATAAGTAAAATGGCTAAAATGTAAGTAATACATTATTTTAATATGTTCTATTTAACTAAGCATTAAGAAGTTAAAAATCGTAATGAATTATTTCTAGTAATCTAACCTGAGATTGTATGTATGTATGTATGTATGTTAGCGTTACATACGCTAGGGACCCACAATTTATTGCCGGTTCCGAAGGGCGAGTTTCAAGAAGCTTTTCTTGACAATTATACTACAGGGGGTTTTGTCAGTACCCCGCTAAGGAGAAGCACCGCGAACACCGATGACATGGCTGTTGTCGGGATTCCATCCCAAGTCATCGGCGTCAGAAAAAGCGCAACTTTGGCTTGCAGGAGGGGAACTCATAGTTATGACAAAGTAGCCGAGCTGATTGTGGAAATTCATTCTGAATTTGACTTAAAGCTGGTAGCAATCGTACAGACTGTTACCGACAACGGAACAACGGATTCAGATATTGCAACAAGTGCTAAAGATTCAGCTCTTATTCAAAATACTGAAGTAGCCCATATTAATACTGACAATGATGATGATGATCATGATAATGTGTTAACTGTAATACAATTTCCAGAGCCATCTGAAGAATTTGAGGAGTTGCAATTGCCTAATCAAGAAAGTTAAGCCACACACACATTACATTTAGTGACTTCAAGAGATATGAATAAGGCTAGATCCCAAAGTAATTCATACAAGAAACTTTATGATGCAGCCATGACAAAACGTCAAGCAGTTTGGAATCTGTGTTCAAGGTCTCCTAAAGCATGGGAAATCTCCTACTTCTTCATGTATTACACGATGGAATTCATATTATAATTCCCTTCAAGATCTACTTGCTGTAATGGATACCCTAAATGAAACATTAAAGAAACTTGGATTAGCAGTTTTTAAAGAAATTGAAATCCGATTTCCTAATGAATACGTAAGCTGTTTGAAACCTATTTTTGACGGCATCAGAAGTTTAGAAGGCGACAAAGATACTTACTACGGATGTCTTATGCCAGAACTTATGAGGATGCAAAGAATTCTAAGCAGTTTGAAAATGGATAACTTTAAATATTTTGGTGTATGGATAGAAGTTATTAAAGAAAGTCTTAATATGCGTTTTGAAAGATTTTATAAATTACAGGAACCAAAAGCAAAAGATGGCATAATAGCATCCATATTCTATCCCTTTTTCAAAATGAAACGGGTACCAAAAGCTAGAAGAAAATACGTTAAAGAAATTTTAAACAGGAACAAGAAGATGAACAGAGCTTCCTGCATACTTATTCTAATAAAAAAAAAAGGAAAAGACTGAATCATATTATGTATACATATGTATGTTTGTTGAAGATTCTGATTCTTCACCAGCCAGTGATAACGCCAATAGACCTTGAAACACTACAATATTTAAAATATGTCGACAATACTTTAGAATTCTTGAACAAATATCCAAGTGTAACAAAACTCTTCCTTAAAAGCTTCTCGACCCACGCCGTTCGGAATCGGCATTAAACTGTAGGTCCCTTTCATCTGTGTGAAAACGCCACCAACAAAGAAGAAGAAATACATTTCTTGCCTACCAAGTTCTGTTCCTGTTGAACGACTATTTTCCTTTGGTGGAATGATTACGAGGCCACATAGACGAAACATGAAAGATGAACTCTTTGAACAAATACTAGCATTAAAATCAGTGAAATAAAGTATTTTATTTGAAAAACCTATTTTGAAAATACGTATTTTGCATTTTGTATTTAAATAGTTTTACGAAAACCATTTTGTATTTTTATTTGAAATGAAAAAATTGCCAAGCATTTGCATTTTGAATTTAAATACTTTTAATAAAGTATTTTCAACATCTCTGTGCTTGGGTAAGTGCATTTTTTATTGAAAAACGGCGCAAATGTTCGTCGAAACGACGAAGGTTACCTTTTATGTAACTTTTAGTGCACGATCAGATTTTTAATAAGCAGCTTAACGCCATGACTAGTGACGACCGGGTTGGCTGTCGCGGCCGCCTTCCGGATCGCCGTTTATGTGCAACACTGCGTTGATAATGCAATATACTGCACATTATGTTTCTTGCAAGGGCATCATAAAATGGCAAAGATCGGGGCGAGCTGGCTTACTAAGAGAAACGGGCAGTAAAGTTAGGCCAGGCGTAAATTGAGACACGTATAACCAACTAGGCGTGCGGCGCTGGAAACAGCTGGCCGAAGACCGTGCCAGCTGGAGACGCTTGTTGGTTGAGGCTCAGGTTCACCACGGACTGTAGCGCCACCTAAGTAAGTAAGTAAGGTCGTGGCGGTCGCTGCTTGTCCTTTTGCACTTTATTGCTGCACGTATGTTGTATTAGAGACACCTTGTTTTTCCCGACTCTATTCTTTTTCGCCCGTGTGATAATTTACATTATCATCACATTAAGTTGCGATCCGGCTACGGTCTCCGACCGTGCTCTTAGACTTTTTTAATCGCTTTGCAGTTCTTCGCAAAGAAGTCCCATGTTCTGTAGCCTCGTGCGATTATCAGAATCTTCCTCCTTCAAACATTGTAGTTTGGGAGGGGAAAACTTTTCGCCTGAGGTGTTCGTCTTTTCGGAACGTTTGATTTCTTTCCTAGATCCCGACGGTTCTAATTCCTAAAAAGTGTTGTTTTCCATTAGATTCCCACGAGTAGCGGAGAATTTCAAAAGCTCTATGTATCGGTATTATTCTAAACAATTATCTATTTTGGTCAATATGCATCCAGAGCATTGTCAGCTTGCAAAGCACAGGTACTTTTTGTGGGACATAAAGCTTAGGCCCTTTGAGTCTAGATGACAGTTGTCTGATGATACAAGCTATCACTCAATGGCGTCAAAACGTCTCTCACAAAACTCCAAAGAACGGTATACCCTAACTGCAAGTGCGTACTGATAGTAATATCACGTTTGAAGACATTAAGTTTTTGGCGCGTGCGTTATGAGGAACAGGCGAAAGGAAAATTGAATGCGTTTAGAGAGGGGGTCAAGCTAGACTTGCCCAGTTTGTGTTGAAATTGCCAACATAATCTTGCTACCATAGATGGGGTATTGATAAGTATTTATATGGATCCAAAAAACATTGAAATCGTACATTTTAATCAATAGTGCTACAGAGAGCTTTCGTTTAATTTTTTTTATAAAGCGATGGATAAACATTACTCTTAATTTATGTCTTGTTATAACAAAACCCAACCTCACTACAGTTCAAGAATATGAATATGATCTCATATAATGTTAATCGAACACTTGTACTTTATCTACTGTGACAGTAAGCAAAGATATAAATTACACGGAACTCTGACGCAATTATTTAAATGCTCGTCCCATGATAGATCCCCTCGTCCCGTATCTAGGTCTCGTATAAAACCTCCCTTTCTCAATATGGCAGTTCAATGTCCGATGAATGATTCTACTTGAAACATTAGAAGCTTTTTTTTTTAAGGATTAGAAAGTTTTAATTTACGTAGGTTGAAGACCAAAAGGTTGAAAAAAACGAAGGGCCACAATGCCAGTGAGTTATAAAATTGTTTGTTTCAGTTATAATGAATTGGAGGGTTAAGGGTATTGACCAGGTTTCAGTTCGTCGACGCACCTCCATTTATCATAATGTTTACAGCTAATAATGCTTAAGGGTAGATGTAAATCATTTTCGTGTGTTTTCGGCATTTACTTTCCTATTTCAACAGGAAGTGTTAAGGAAGTTTTTGAAAAGATCGCGTTTTAAACTCCGGGCATTGATAGTTTCTTGTAATTTAAACGTTACATACTATCAAGACCAAACACATTCTCCTATTTTATCTGATAGATATGTCTAAATAGTCCTTTGAAATGAATTCTCAACGACTATTGTTTTGAAATAGAAAGATAAACGACACTTGACACTTAGGAAATTATAAAGATTTTTTCATTTATCTTTTTCTCTTGGATATGGAACCCACAGGGGGATTAACAAAAAGATCTCCATTATTAACTCTTAAAGTTTCTTCACTTGTTTCACTGAGTAACCCCTCCAGTAATACTCTCGATAAATGGCTTATGAAAATGCGATAAGGGGTTCATCAATCATTTAGGTTGGCATTTTACAAAGTACTAATGACTTTTCCATTTGAACACGTTCTTGACTAAACGTAGATATCCGATCCTTTTTCTGTCCCAAATTAAACCACTGATTCTGCAAATTACAGTGTACTTTCATCGCTACGCAGGTATATATGTACAGAAATATCTCTAGGTACGATTCCATGCATCTACGCGTATAAACGTAGATTACGTACGTGTTTTCAAAAATATATGACGAAATAGGTTAGATGTCAGGTGGAGGTACTTCCCTATACAAACAAACAAACCTGAAACCCCCGTGGGCTTGTACGGTTCTTAATATTTGCCACTTTGCTGGTTTTTTCTTTTTGTCTTTTTTTTTTTTTTGTACTACATAAGGATTAAATCGTTAAGAGCCTTGTTGTCCTCAGAGATATCCGTTACGAGGTGATATCCGTTTATTTTGAGGTTAATGGAGTTGATAGTGGAACGTGGTACAGGGGTTTATGATATGTTGTGAGGTTTTGGAGTAATGCGCTGTTTTTGTGCCTAATAGTGAATAATTCGTAGACATTCCTGTAAGGATTTTGAATATTATAGAAAGAAAGATTGTGGCTGACTACGAAAATTGATTTAAATAAATAATAAATGCATACATACCTATGTATGTACCTACCATTAAAACTTAAGGAAACGGCCGAGCTTTTCAGCATGTCATGTTCCAGGAGGAAGTTTGAAGCGTTTTTTGTCTTTATACGACGACATCTGTTTCTTAGGCAATGTATCTGACGCATTTCTACACATGCTTCCCCCACTCACGCGAGAAGCCTGGCGAGTTAGAATCAACACACTTTTCTAAAACATCCATATTTTAGACAGCTAAATGTTTCGTTAGGGGAGAAGGGAGCGAGCAAACAGAGCAAAAAAGTTGATCGCGTTTAACTTGGCAAACGCCAGCTTCGATCTCTGTCCCTGCTCAATCCAAGTTGACAGCCTCCGCGTGGCCTCCCCTGAATAGCTATACTGGCACCCGCCAGGTAACAAGCCAATGTGTGCAGCGACCCGACCCCTTGTTCCTGGGAAAAGAGGAACCTGGCCCTATCGCGTAAAACGAAAACTTGTTCAGAAACAACCAGTAGCCTCGGATAGGGACGGATTACATGTTAACAACCCCCGCAAACGTCAAAAAGGAAAGGAATTTCGGACTGCACCTGGAACGTTAGGTCCCTCAACAGACCAGGTGCACCCGAACAACTGGTTAACTCTTTGGACTGCTATAAGGCAGGCATTACCGCGCTCCAAAAAATGCTACGGGAAGGGGCAGGCAAAAAGCGGATGAAAAACTGTGATATAAACTACGGAAACTGCTACAGAAATAAACAACGCTTATTCGGATGCGGATTTGTTGTTCGAGGCAGACTCAGGAAAAAAGTCTGAAGCTTCCGGTATGTAAGCGAACGCCTTATTACTATCCACATCAAGACCAATCTCGGCAATATAAGTTTATTATGTGTCCACGCCCGCACAGAGAAGAAAGACAACCGACATGTAGACGACTTCTATGATCTCCTAGGCAGAACGTCGGCGCAATATCCCAGCAATGACACCAAAATCGTTCTAGGAGATTTCAATGCGAAGCTAGGTAAGGAAGCTACCTTTGAACGGGGAGTCCATTGGAAGGCACAGCCTACACAACACCACGTCAGGAAACGGACCAAGGCTTGTGGACTTTATGGCGGGACATAATCTGGAAGTAGCAAGTACACGATTCCCAAACCTCAACCTGGCCAATAAGGGGAACCTGGCGGTCTTTCGATCAATCGACAACCAACCAAATTGATCATATTGCGATCGACGGCAGACCGAATATCCACCAGACTAAACCATATATGAATCCGACGACACACGAAATAAATTGGCTCCCAGATTTATCGAACACAAAATTATTAAAAATCATAAAATAACAGTTGATACTAACAAAAGGAAGGTCCATAAACAAAAGATTAAAGAAAGACACAAAGTGGCTTTATCTGGTAGTAATGAATAATTGTTTTGGTTTCTTCATGCAAATACTCTAGTCATCTTTCTCGACATTGGAGGTGCCTTTAACAATGTTGAACCAGGGGCCGTCACCAAAGCGCTGACTGATCTGGGTGTTACGGGATCAGTGATAGAACTGGTACGACAACTGCTAACACAAAGAGTTGTCAAAGCCAACTTCGCTGATGCCGTCTCAACTAGAATCGTTAGCAGAGGTACACACACTGGGTGGAGTACTCTCCCCTCTCCTGGTGGTGGTTAACGAGCTACTGCTGTTGCTTGAACAGGAAGGGTACGCTGTGACCGCCTATGCAGATGACATTGCTACTACCGCCACAGGAAAATTTCCCAGCACTCTATGCGACCTTATGCAGAGTGCATTACATACAGTAGAAACCTGGACGCAGTACTGTGGACTTGGGGTGAACCCTAAGAAGACCGATCTAGTTCTGATTACTAACAAATATAAAATTCCGCCCATCAACCCGCCGAGGTTGGGTGGAACCCAACTAATAATCAAAGAGCAGGCCAAATATCTAGGCCTAGTCCTTGACAAGAGGCTGAATTGGGAACCCAACATTCTTGACCGCGTCAAGAAAGCAACTGTTGCCCTCTACAGTTGCAAAAAAGTGGTGGGCAAGAAGTGGGGTCTTCAACCAAGCATTATGCACTGGTTCTACACGGCGGTCATAAGGCCCATCCTCCTGTATTGCGTCGTAGTCTGGTGGACTGCTCTGGACAAGGCAGTCAATCGAAACCCTCTGGGGAAAGTACAAAGATCGGCCAGCTTATACATAAGCGAAGCGATCAGATCAACCCTCACGGAGGCGCTAAACATTCCATTACACCTTCCACCACTGAAGCTTTTCAGCAAACAAATTGCTGCCTGCGCGGCTCTGAGGATGAGGAGCATAATAAAATGGCCCACATCACAAAAAGGGCACACAACCATTCTAAAACACTTCGAAGTACCCATGGACACAGACTATATCATCCCGCAAAACGTGTTCATTAGGAACTTTTCCATCCAGGGAGGAATGGGCTGAATGGAAAGTCATACCAAAGGAATCGATCTCCCTCTATACCGATGGCTCTAAGATGGAGTCGGGTGTAGGCAGTGGAGTCTTCTCCAAGGAGCTTAACCTCAGCCTGGCCTTTAGACTCCCAAATTACCTGAGGCCCTTGAGTGGTTCAGGATCAATGTAATATCCGCCAAGGATATTATCATTTGCACGGACAGCCAATCTGTGATAAAATCCCTGGCAGCGGTAAACCACAAATCAAAGACATCTCTTAACTGTCGCCTATCTCTAGATAAGATGGCTGAGCAGTTCAACATTAAAGTATTGTGGGTTCCCGGGCATAGGGATATTTCAGGAAACTGCGCGGCCGACGAACTCGCAAAGTTAGGGTCTAGCACATTCTGCCTACCTACCCTCGGGTACCTAGAAACACCAATAAGTACGGTAAAGCATACTCCAACCCACTAAGGCGACCAACCTTCAATGGAATGAGGGTAATATCGGCTTTATCACCAAACAACTCTGGCTAAATTAAACTTAGGACGAACCAGGGACCTAATGGCAACCAAAAGGTCAAGCTTAAGTACTCTGGTGGGTGTCATTACAGGTCACTGCATCATTGGGAAACACGCCACCAGACTAGGACTACCCTCCAACGACTTCTGTCGCGGTTGCATGGACGAGGAGGAGGAGGAATCAATACATCACCTCCTCTGCTCATGCCTCTCTTTTGCGAATCGCAGGAGGATCTACCTCGGCGCGCCGTTCTATGATAATTTAAGTGAGCTGGCAGACCATAAAATAGCTCAACTCCATCGCTTCATCAGAAGCACCGGTTGGTTCTCTGGTAGCGGATCTGGGTAACACGATCGATGTGGTATCACAATGGGCCGACTTCAGCCTCGGTGTGGCTTATGCCGACCACATTAACCTAACCTAACCTTCATGCAAAGTATTGTGAGTGTATTTCTGTTTTACGCATAATAATCATGGTTATCGGATTAAGGAATATGATTGTCGAACAAGTTCAGGTCGGAGTAATTTTCTTCAACCAAATTTCTTATTCGCGCTTTATATATATATATATATAAGGAATAAAAACAAATTGGTTTCTCTGTAAAAGAAAGAAACGACAATTTAAAGTTTTTTTATTAATATTCCTTTGGTTCACCCGCTTAACAACTTTTATTCCTCCTAATCAGCACTCTAATCTCCTAATCTCTTCGCTGTCAAAATGTTCCCCTTTATTTTGTTCATTCGTCCCTCTAGTGGGCGTTGATTGAAGAATGCGTAGCAAATAAAGAAAGTATAGTTTCTTTACATCTCCCACTCCCACTGTGAAAATTATTTCAAGAATTTTCATCCTCTATTGCATCTTCTATTGGTATTAATTTTGTTTTGTGGAATAATCCTTTTTCTTCGTTTCTTCTACCGGTTTGAATTTTATATATTGAATCTGATATTTTTTCTATTATCTTGAATGGTCCAATCCTCAGTTCATCTAGTTTTTTCCTGTTTAATTTGTTGCCGTTTTCCACATATACCAAATCTCCTGTGTTAAATTCATGTTCTTTTCTATTTTTATTAAAGACTCTTTTATTATATTCGTGTGATTTTATGGTGTTTTGTAATGCTAGTTTTCTATCTTTTTTCCAATCTTCTGCATTTCTTTTCTCTTGTAATTCTTCGGGTAACAAACTTGTGTCTGTTCCATCTAGTAAATATTTGGGTGTAAAGCCTGTCACTGAATGTTCTGTTGTGTTGTATTTATCTACACACTCTTTTGCTATCGTTGTCCAAGCTTTTTTTTCTTTAATTTCGTTAATTTTGCATCTTATTTTATTAACTATGGTTTGGTTAAGTCTTTCATTTAAGCCGTTTGAAAAAGGTGCATTTAAAGCTGTGAATATTAGTTTTACTTTTTGTTCTTCTAGAAATTGTTTAAATTCTTTTGAATTAATACCTGGATATTGATCTGTGACTATCATATTTATTTTATCTATTTCTAGTGTATTTTGGACTAGTTTTATAAAGTCGCCTGCTGATTGTGTTCTGGATGTTAAAATGAATGCATATCTTGTAAAGTGGTCGACTAATAAATGGAGGTATCTTTTCGTCGATCTTTGACCACCAAATCCACCAATCGTATCAATCGACATTATTTCAAATGGTCTGGTTGCTGGTCCTAAATGTGACAACAGTCCATATCTTAATTGACCTCTTGATTTATTTTTAATACATATGTTGCACTTTTTGCATATTCTCTTTATGTTTTCCATTAAATTCTTTGCTGTATAATGTGGATATATTCTGTTTGATGTTTGTCTAATTCCGATATGACACCATTCTGTGTGTGTTTCTTTTATTAATTTAATACTTAGTTTTTCTGATAAGATTATCTTTTTTGTATTATTTTTACCTTGTTTGTAGAATATTCCATTATTATCTATTATCTTTCTTTTTAAGTTTTGTAATATATTATTTTCCTTTTGATCTTTTTTTATTTCATTTATCTTTATCAGATTTACTATTTTTATTACATCTTGTGTTTTAATTGGTTCTAATACCGGGTTTCGACTAAGACAATCCGCTTCAAGATTATCTTTTCCTGGTAAATACTTTATTTTAAAATCGTACTGTGACAAGTAGTAAGTTAACTCACCTAATTCTTTGTCTGTTCTTACTTTAATGTTAAGATGTTCCAAAGGTTTGTGGTCTGTGTATACTTCAAAATATCTTCCAATCAACCAGTGTTCCCAGTAATTTATTGCTTCTTTAATTGCTAGACATTCTAAATATATGGCTTTTTTTCTTCTTTGTGTCTCGTTCAATTTTTTTGAAAAATAAGCCACTGGTTTTTCTTTTCCATCTCGTTGCACTTGTTTCAATATTGCACCTATGCCTTCTATTGAAGCATCTGTATATATTTTGATGGGCAAATCTTTATCAAATATCTCTAGGATCGGTTGGGAACATAATAGTTGTTTTATTTTCGTAAATGATTTTTCACAATCTTCAGACCAATCAAACTTCACATCTTTTCTTAACAATCTGTGTAACGGATCTAATATTATTGAACTTTTTGGTATATATTCATGGTAAAAATTAATTTTTCCTAAGAACTGTCTGATATTTTTTTGAGTTTTGGGAGTTGGAAAATTCTGAATTGAAATTAAGTTATCTTTAATAGGTCGTACTGTGTTATTCTCGATTCTGTGTCCAAGGTATTTTACTGATTTTGATGCAAATGTACATTTCTTCAATTTTAGTCTAAATCCTTCGTTTATAATCGCGTTTAAAACTTGTTCTAGGTGTAATATATGGTCTTCAAAAGTTTCAGAGAACACTAAAATATCATCTATATAGTTTTCTGTAAAATTTTTGAGATTGTGTTTTCGTAGTATATTAGATAAGATTCTTTGAAATATTGCTGGCGATGTTTTTAGACCAAATGGTAAACACGTCCATTGATAGTGTCCTTCTTGTGTAATGAAACCGGTTTTTCTCCTATCTTCTATCCTTAGTGGGATCGACCAAAATGCAGAGTTAACATCCAATGTTGTAAAATATTTACAGTTTCTAGCTTTTACGATTAAGTCATCAATGAGTGGAAAAGGTTGTGCTTGTGGTATAACTATCTTATTCAGATCTCTAAGGTCGATGCACAATCGAGATTTTTTCTCTTCGTCTTTTTTAAAAGCCAGAGTCACTGGTGCCGCAAAAGGGCTATAAGATTCTTCTATTAAATTTTTTTCTAATAATTTTGCTACTTGCTGTTCTATTTCTTTTTTATCTTCAATCGTACATCTGTATGGTCGTTTGCAACAATATTTGTCCACTGATAGATCTATTCTTGCTTCATAATCTTTTACTGTTCCTATATCATATTTGTCTTTAGCAAAAATTGTCTTGTATTTGTTGATTAATTGCTCTATTCCATATTTTTCTTTTTCTTGTAAATGATCTAATTTTGCTTTAAATTCTTCTTCTTGGACGTGTTCATTAAAGTTTACTTTGATTTCTTTTGGACATATTGTTTTTTCCTCTGTTTTTATTTTGGTCTCTATTGATTGAGAAATATTCAAGTTTTCATCTTGAGTTAATCTAAATAGTTTTATCATATCCAATCCAATTAAAAAGTCTTCAAAGTCATCATTCTTTACTATAAATACATCTACTTCTTTTTCTATCTCAAATATTTTGATTTTTATTGTTATTAATCCATTTGTTTGCGTCACACCATTGACTGTTTTTAATGATATTTTATTAGTGTCTATTTTATCTTCTTTTATTTTAATAAATTTTGAGTTTATTATTGATATTTGTGATCCTGAATCATAAACTCCATCAATATTTATTCTATTTTCTAATAGCATTTTTACTTTTATCAATGGTGTGATTATTCGTTTTTTGGTTTATCTTGTAGTTCTATTTCTATGACTGCATTGTTACCTATACTTTTTGGTTGTTCTTTTGCTCCATTTGGTTTTGTTTTAAACCAACATTTATCTTCTGGGTGGTATCTTGTACCTTTATTTAAGCTTTCACATAACTTGCATGGTTTTTTTTCTTCATTTTTGTATCTCCAATCTTGTTTAGCCTCTTTTGTTTTAAAAGTGCCCTTTTTCCCTGTTTTTCCCTCATGTTTTTTTAATTCGTTAAATAAATCTGTTGTACTTTCTAGCTTTTCTCTATCTATTTTCTCTCTAATATTCTCTGGTAAGCCAAATCCAATTCTATCTATAATTGTGTCTATATCCATATCTTTATTGATCTCTAATAATAACTTTTCTTTTTTTATCGCATAATCTAATAATGAACCTTCTTTATATTTATAATAATGAGCATATGCTCTATTATTCCATCCTTTGTTTCCAAATGTTTCTATAAAATTGTCTTTCCATGCACTCCAGTGACTTTCTTTTTCTTTCAACATCATTGAATTATACCAGTACTGGCTTGTGTCATCCAAAAAGAATCTTAATATTTCAATCTTATGTTCTTCTATATGTATTTGCAATCTTATACATTCTTTTTCATATGTGCTTATCCATTGATCAACATTTGATGTTTTGCTATTAAATTTATCCACTATCAGCCTATCCGCAATATGTTTTAAATTTTTTTCTTCTCCTTTTTTCTGTGAGGCTTCCACTAGTTTTTCTAAAATCTCGGTTAAAGTTGTATTTTCTATCTGACTGTTTTTTTTTATATCTATCTCCTGTAAAATTCTATTTTCAAATTCTAAATTTCCTGCTTCATCCATATATGTTTTTTCAAGATCATCTGTTAATATAAACCATGCACTTATTTTATCATGTCTTTTTTTCAAGTTTGCTTTCACTTTATTATATGTATCTACTTTCTGAAGTTCTTTATGTGCACCAACATACATAACATCCTCTGGTAATGCATACATTTTTCCATCTTCCGTCATGATTGAGGTTATAGCTATTATATTTGTCTTGTCATCCTTCGGAGAGGCTACGATTTTAAAAGTAAACTGCAACTTCATGTTTTACAAAAATTGTCGTTTTATAAGGAATAAAAACAAATTGGTTTCTCTGTAAAAGAAAGAAACGACAATTTAAAGTTTTTTTATTAATATTCCTTTGGTTCACCCGCTTAACAACTTTTATTCCTCCTAATCAGCACTCTAATCTCCTAATCTCTTCGCTGTCAAAATGTTCCCCTTTATTTTGTTCATTCGTCCCTCTAGTGGGCGTTGATTGAAGAATGCGTAGCAAATAAAGAAAGTATAGTTTCTTTACATCTATATACATTTATTTTCTCATAGTAGAAGAGTTATAGTACATATATTTTATTGGCACAGCTTGCTCAGAGATACGATAGGTTACTTTATTTTCTATCTTACTTCTGTGATTATGTTTAAATGATATAGAATAGACTTAAAAAAAAAAAAAAAATATGACATCGAAGGAAAAACTATGAAAAAAAACCTTCATTTAAGCTATTACAAACAAGTTTGATTAAGTCATTTGGTATAAAAAAAAGAAAAAAATAATAATAATAATCATACACACATTTATATATGTATATACGTTATATATTATAAGTTATTATTTAAGCAGATATGTGTACAATATAGTATATATGGTATAAATAAATGAATGTGCAAATAGAGAAAAGAAAGGAAACAAATTAATAAATAAGTAAACAAAGAAAACGAAAATAATAAATTAAGTAAACAAGTAAATATATAATAAATAAATATATAGATATTAAATAAATTAGTAAATAAGTATATGGATAAATAAATAGTTAACAGATTAGACAGATGAGTAAATAAATAATAGTACAGAATGAGTGGAAACAATAGATAGATAATAAATAATAAATAGATAATAATAAATAGATAATAAATAAATAAATAGATAAATAAATAATTAAATAGATAAATAAATAAATAAATAAATAGATAAATAATTAAATAGATAGATAAATAAATAAATAAATAAATAGATAAATAAATAAATATGTATGTAAAAAAAAAAAAAAAAAAAAAAAGAAAAAAAAAATTCAGACAGCTAATTCAGACAACTCATTAATGAGAGCGTTATTAGCGTATCTACATTTATAGCTAAATTTTTCATTGAGTATTACAATTTTCCTTGCAATCTGATGGACTCCTGCACGTTCGTGTAATACCATTGTTGAATAGTCCCTTGGCAGACCTAACATCATTTTCAAAACTTTATTCTGGGCTATTTGTAGTCTTTTAATATGGGTTTTAGCACAATTTCCCCAAACTGGTGATGCGTACGTCATTATTGCTTGGAAAACAACTTTATAGATTGTGATTTTGTTGTGCTTACTCAGTAGTGATTTTCGATTTATTAGCGGATATAGCATATTTATGGCAAGGTTTGTTTTATTCAGAGTATGCTGGATATGGTCCCCAAATGTTAACCTTTTATCCATGTGCACACCTAAGTACTTTACTGAGCTAACCCAAGGAATCTCCATGTTATTCATTTTTAGTTTGCTGATAGGCAATAGGCAACTCTTTCTTTTTCTAGTGAAAAAGATAGCTTGACATTTTTCAGCGTTTATTTTCACTTTCCAATGCTTGAAGTATTCGAATATTATATTCAAGCCGTTCTGGAGATTGTCCTCAACTACGGAACCTATTTCGTGTGATGAATATATCGCAGTATCATCTGCATACATTGCAATCTTACAGTTCGCAATAGTTGGGAAATCTGCTATAAATATGTTGAACAGGATTGGGGCCAAGACTGATCCTTGGGGCACACCAGCTGGGATGTTTTTCGCCGAGGAGCGTGATTTAGCTATTGAGACAAAAAAGGAACGATTGCAGAGGAAACTTTGTATGATTTTTACTAAATACATTGGACACTGAAATTTTAAAAGCTTGTATATTAGACCTTTATGCCAAATAGAATCAAAAGCCTTTTCAATATCTAAGAGCACTAGACCGGTTGACTTTTGGTCATTGAAGTTCTTTTTAATATCTTTAGTGACCCTTAGAACTTGATGGGAGGTACTATGATTTTGCCGAAATCCAAATTGGTATGTTGGCAAGATATTATTTGCTTCTAAAAACGTATCTAATTTTAATTTAATGGATTTTTCTAATAATTTGCTACATCCGTTTAAAAGACTTATTGGTCGGTAGCTGTTAGGTAAATTGGGTTGTTTACCTGGTTTAAGAATTGGAATTACTTTAGTTATTTTCCAACTTTTTGGAAAGTATTGCAGCTTCATGCAGGAGTTAATAAGGAAAGTTAAGTATTGAATGCCAATTGAAGGGAGATTTTTGATGACTTGGTTATTTATATTGTC
This sequence comes from Eumerus sabulonum, assembly GCA_951905685.1. Taxonomy (NCBI): domain Eukaryota; kingdom Metazoa; phylum Arthropoda; class Insecta; order Diptera; family Syrphidae; genus Eumerus; species Eumerus sabulonum. Next base: position 88,336,557 of record OX645061.1, read on the forward strand.
AGTTCCCGGAGCTTTTTTTATTTTTAATTCCCTTTGCCAATGAATTTTCTTCAAATGTGGACAAACCCAATTCAACCGCCGACAACGATCGGATACCACAAAAACGAAAACAAAGCAACCCACCACTCATCGCACCAATGAACTTCGTCCATAAATTCCATCAATTCATTCTTGAAGGGGAGGAGTTACGTACGTACACATAATCTAACTGTGAAACTATGTAACTATGTGTAACTATACCTTACACATATGACAGTATACTTACTGTCATATGTACTACACTCCCGTAGCACAGTTTGCGACTCAAACACGGGAGCGCATCAAGCGAATGGTGGTTCGCTACAAGAGACAGCAGAGAGTCCGAATAGACAGGAGAGAACATATTTGCATGATTTCCCATGACCAATGGTAACGGTCACTGCAGATAGAAAGCGGCTTGGGTCGTTGACAACAAAGAACACTCTTCAATCAGCGTCCAAGCGAAGAACATCAATCGAACATTTAAATTACATACATATATGTATAAATAAACCAACTAAGTAACTGTAAAAGGTGTTCTAATTTGGAGTAGATACTAGTGGGACGTGAAACAATAATTCGCGCATTCAATTCTCCCGACTACGTTCTGAAGCGCAGTCTCGCAGGATTTTCCGCGCTGATAAGCATGTTGCATCTCCGAAAGAGGGTGCATTCGAAAGGCAACTTTGCGCACGTGCAACTCTATCAGTCTCTACATGCTTTTCAGCAGGAAGGATGTTAGACTAATTGGTCTGAAGCTCTTGGCAAGTGAGTAATCCTCTTTTCCTAATTTGGGATTGAAAATCACTTTCACTGTGCGCCAAGGAATGGGTATGTGAGCAAGTGCTGGACTAGAAATGAAAATTCTTATCAAAGTAGGAAGCAGCTGCCTTGTACCTTTTTGCAGCATAGCAAAGCCCGTCGGTGCCCGGCGATTTGAAGCCATCGTAGGATGCCACAGCAAATTCAATGGCTTCGGTCGTAACGACGCACGACGCAATATACATACCAGCTACGCCGAGTTGTTTTCCCCGTTTGAGGACTTTAACCAACTTGCTTGTCGCACTCAGAGACTTGATCTCTTCGCAGAAGGTCCTATAAAAATCGTTTTTCGATTTACGAATAAGTTTCTTATGTTCTTTCTGCTTCAGCCGGTACGTGTTTAAGTCGTCTTCCCAATTCGATTTGAGCGATCTATTCAGAAGAATTCTGGCATTCCACCAGGGAACCAATTTGCTGACAGGACATGCGAGTTCAAAACAACTGGTGATGCCGCTATTCAGGTTATGAACCGCGTTCTCTACCCATTGTTTCGTTCTAAGTTTCGGTAGGGCTTGGTTGGATTTCTCAAGCTCCTCTCTAAACCGTACCCAGTCCGTCTTCCTCGGATTCCGTCTATGTTGCAAGGAAAAGATCCCACAACTTAATCAGAATTCGATATATTTATGGTCCGACAAGACTCGCAAGTTAGTGATGTCCTTCACATATCTGTTGGACAGGGTCAGGTCAATGACCTCCTGTTGTCTTGTCGTGGCAAACGTTGGTTGAGAGCCAACATTGTCGATGGTAAGGTCAGACGAGAGAGTGAAGTCTAAAAGACGGGCTCTTGTATTGCATTTGCTGCTGGCCCAAGCAGTGTTTGGGCATTAGCATCGCAATACAAGATGAGACCAATCTTCCTTACTTTACAGTACTCTACGAGTTCAGCAACTTCCTTCGGTGGTGGAAGGGGGTCTCGGGTCTTCTCCAAGATCTGCCGCAGTGTGTATATCTCGTGTATTGTGGACTTACCTGGGCAACCGCATGGGTAACAATCTATCAGATTATCCACAAAGGGTTTGAAGCGTTCACACAGTACGGCAGAGAAGATCTTGTATGCGATGAAGGAGACTTATTCCCCTGTAGTTGGCGCAGTTATAGGCTTTTTTTGTGAGCTGGGCAAACGACGCTGAGATTCCATTCGTCAGGCATGCTTTCCTCCGACCATATTTTACAGATGAGCTAGTGCATGTGCCCTACCAGATCATCTCCAGCCGCTTTAAATGGCTCGAATATATCGGGCCCGTCGGCGCCCGCGGCTTTGAAAATACTAGTTTAATTTCATCTAGGTCGGGTGGACGAATTTCTCTTACAACTTCGTCCGTTGCGAATGGCTCATTCTGCCTGACAGAGGTATTAGATTTTTCATCGTCGTTAAACAGTCTTCAGAAGTGTTCTTTCCATATTTTCAGCATAGACTGTGACTCTGCTACTAGCTGTCCGTCTTCATTCCTACAGGCTTCTGCTTTGGACTTATAGCCCTGGCATGTTCGTTTTCCTTTTTTCTAAAACTTGCAAGCATCTCTCCATCTCCTCGATCTAACGCTTTACGCGCTGTATTTTGTTCTTCCTTAAAAGCGTGTGTTCCTCTCTCCGTTTCTGCTCGTAGTATTCACTAGTGGCTCTCTTCCGTCTATGTAGCATGACTTTGTAGGCGGTTTGCTTTGCTACATGGGCTTGCCAGCTTTGTTCATCAAACCAGGGGTTTCTAGCTGACGGTGCACCGCTTGAAACCCAACACATCAGAGGCAGCGTCTCTGATGGCACCCTGGCATCTGTTGTTCTGTGGGTTGCTCCGGTGTCATTGAAGTTTGCGAAAGATTGAGAGAAACTCGATCGGCAAAGGTCCTAGCGGTCTCCTGCGATTGAAGCTTTCCGACGTCAAACTTTAGTTTTCCAGCTCGACTCCGCGGCATCCTTGATATCTTCTTTTGCAACAACAAGGTTGTTATTCGAGTCGTTGTTGGCTCCTCGTTCGCTCCTTCGAACAACTAGGATGCTGGAGGCATGCCTGGTGTCGATCGCAACGTGATTAATCTGATTGGTGATAAACAGATCAGGTGATCAGAAGATTGCGCCCCGTCAGAAAGTCGAGTAGCCAATGTCTGTTTTCGAACGTGGTGGCGTGTACGCTATTTTTCCCGTGATCGACTCTTTGTCCAGTTTTGCACTAAAATCTCCTAGAACTATTTTTGTGTCGTAGGTGGAACTTTGGGCATAGGTTCTGTCTAAGAGAGCGTAGAATTCTTCTTTGAGTCGATCGTCCTTTTCTTCGGTTGGAGCGTGAGCGCATATCAAGCTAATATTTCCAAACTTAACTTTGATGCGGATTGTCAATTGAACAATCGCCACATCAGATATAAATCATACTAAAATCACTAGTACAAGCGAAAATCTTGCTTTCGAACCTGTTTAAGCCCGCCAACAATGGAATTAAACGACGAAATATTAACTCATTCATTACTTTCATGATAATTGATACGCCCCGTGATAATAAAACGATGATGTTGTCCTTTCACTCCAGTGCTGCAGTATGACAAAAGCATTGCATTAATGCGGCATGGTATGATATGGTATGGTATTGTGCGGTGCACATGTGGCATGGTCAGCAGCACAAAACAATCGCACCATTGTCCTTAATCAATTGAAGAGAATTAAGGTCAGCACGTATGTATGTATGTATGAGCCTAGAAGCCGGAAATCAATGAATGGGGATTATGCAATTTAATAACTCATATTTGCCATCTGAGCACGCTGGCTTGCTTGCAATTCACTATCGGTCGATTACTGCCGTTCTACCGAACACGGCATTCTTGAAATGTTACACACTCTGTTTATGTAGATATATTGTTGTTGGAAATTTGGAATAATCTGTATCTTCTGCAGGCATGAATTTGGAGTTGAAATTTATCATTTATAGTGTTTGTGTTTCAGGATCAATTAGGATTGTGATTTGCACCTACTTACAGGCCGATGGGTGTTTACATATCATTATATGCACATATAAGCGTCTAAGGTGAAAAAAGCTATTTGAACATCTTTTATTAAATCGGTGAAGACTTTGGGTATCCCACCAATGATTTAATTCTCAGTAAAAAGTTGCTATAAGCTTGTAGTTTTTAATGCCCAGACATATACATATAACACAGAAAACTTCTTCAACACTCTAAATCACGGTCCGAATTGCGATTCTGCCGAGCGATCCTTCCGCTACGGCTGTCCTGAAGTTTCTACTTCTTCGTTCTCCCAGCACTCGCAGATTCGCTTGCCGTCAATTTCACCAGAAAAGTCGTGTCCGCCACTTCACCAAAAGTGACGGAAACACATACTCCTTTTTCGCATGTAACGCAATTTCATATTAAAAACTGCCGCGTACGCGACCTCACCAGAAGTGAAGGAAGCATCTCACATGCAGTTCAAAATAACGAGGAAGTTAGCTATGATAAGCTCTAACATGTATCTGTATATACTTATCACATTTCCTAAAAGCATTTATCTCAGAAAGATATACAGCATCATCGCTCTATATTTATTTGTTTTTAATTCGAAGACTTTTGTCTACAATAAAAATGATGTACTCTACAGGAATTATTATTTTATTCCTCATCCACAGTATCCGTATCTGCGTTCAAAAATCTTACCAGGGCCATTTGTCATTTTAATGTTAACTCATTTAGTATTGCAGTTGTTCGCTTTAAATGGCGTGATATTTTATCCCCGACAATGATATGAGTTTTCGTATTTCCATTAGCGGTATTACGGCCGAGAATTAATGGTAACATTTGTGACGGTGTTTCGGAGTTAATGTTAGGCCACAGATACGTGTCTTTTCAATTTATTACTCTTTATTTAGTTTTTAACTTTTAAGGAATAGAAAAATGGTTTTATGGTTTTCCGTAGGCTATTAAGCAATTTGTGTCGGAGATATTGCCAAAACTGGCGAAATAAAAGGACGCCAAGGACGCAAGTCCTACTAGCGAGAAGAGCCACCGCAGTCGAACATCTTGCGGCACTGTTAGTAAGTCTTATCCCCACCTCCTCGCGGTGTCATCTGAGATTTCCTATGGAAATTGCGGACGGGGAAGGGCGAATGACGAGCCTCCTGCGACAAAAAACAGGATTAGTCGTTTGGGCTACAGCCTAGTAAGCCGTAACCGTAAAAAAAAACCACAAACTCCGAATCCAGGCTTGTGGTTGGCCTGGGATATAACGGACCGGATTTATGTTGACGACTCTTGCAAAAAACGAAAAAAGGACAATGATCTTTGGCTCTGTACGTGGAATGTTAGGTCCCTAAAGAGGCCACGTGCAGCCGAACAACTCGCGAACGCTCTAGACCGCTATAAGGCGGACATAACCGCCATCCAGGAAATACGATGGACCGGGAATAAAGCTGATGAAAACCTGCGATATTAACTACGGCGACTGCTATAGGGAGAGAGGACAACGATTGTTCGGATGCGAATTTGTTGTTAGAGGTGGACTAAGGCAAAAATTCCTAAGCTTTCGGCATGTGAGCGAACGCCTCATAACAATCCGTATCAAAGCAACATTTTTTAACATCAGCCTGATCTGCGTCCACGCGCCCACGGGAGACAAGGATGACTCCACCAAAAATGAGTTCTACGATCTCCTAGACAGAACGTATGCCCAGTGTCCCAGCTATGATATCAAAATTGTACTTGAGGACTTCAATTCTAAGCTGGGTAAGGAAAGCATCTTTGAACGAGTCATCGGCAGACATAGCCTACACGACACCACATCCGATGACGGACACAGGCTGATTAATCTTGCTACGGGGCAAAATCTCCTAGCCAGTACGCGCTTCCCGCACCTAAATATACACAAAGGCACCTGGCGGTCTTTTGATCAATTGACTACCAACCAAATTGATCACATCGCGAACGATGTCAGACACTCCTCCTCTATTCTTCATATTCGAACTTTCCGAGGGGCTACCATCGACTCGGACCATTATCTCGTAGTAGCCAAGATGCGCTTACGGATATCACGAACGCAGCGGAGTAGAGTAAGAATACAAAGCTAGGACGTCGGAAAGCTACTATCGCCAGAAACCGCTCGTGCTTTTACCGATGGCGTCTCCCTTAAGCTCTCCAATACACCTCAATCCTCCATGCTATCAATAGAACAGCAGTGGTGCCTTTGCAAACAAGCCCTGAAAAGCTATGCATCCGAAGTTTTGGGTTTCAAGGCTCCACTACGAAGAAACACCTGGTTCGATGACGAGTGCAGGAGGATTCACAAAGCGAAGCAGTATGCATATAAGGCCTCGTTGCATAAAAGAACAAGAACAGCTCGTGAGCTCTACGAGTTAAAAAGAAGGGAGGAGCATAAGCTTCTCAGAAAAAAGAAGAAAGAGCACGAGAAGCGCGCGATTGAGGATTTGGAGAGGAGTTACTGCAGGCGTGACGTTCGAAAGTTTTATCAACAGATAAAGCGAAGTTAAAGTTTATAAAGCCAGAACGGAAGCCTACCGGGATGAGAACGGACAACTAGTAGTAGAATCGCAGTCGATGCTGAGAATATGGAAAAACCACTCCTGCAGACTGTATAATGGCGATGTTAGTCAATATACCGCTGTCAGGCAGAATTATCCATTTCTAATCGACGAAGACCACAGAGAATTCCGCCCCCTGACCTCGACGAAGTTAAGATTGCCATATCGAAGCTCAAGTCGAATAAAGCTGCTGACGCAGACGGACTGTTTGCTGAGCTCTTCAAGACAGCTGGGGATGGCCTGGTTAAGAGCATGCACCTGTAATACATGGTCAGAGGAATGCATGCCCGAGGAATGGAGTCTCAGCATCATATACCCGATCCACAAGAAAGGAGACCCCTCTAATTGCGCAAACTACAGAGGAATGAGTCTTCTTAACATCGTCTACATAAGCATTGTACTCACGTCAGGGACACCGATTGCTAAGAAGCCCTTACGTATACCATTTGGGAAAAGAGGGGTCAACGATGGAATCGTTGCAGAGTTGCTCGACCACAGAGTCATCCAGACAAGCGAATCACCGTACTCCTCGCCAGTCGTCCTCGTGAAAAAAACAACTGGTGAAGATCGGATGTGTATCGATTTTCGCACACTCAATTCCGTCACGGTTAAGATGCCATATCCAATGCCAACTGTCGACGACATCTTAGCATCGGCCGCAAGGGAAAAATTCTTCAGTGTGTTGGATTTCATGTCCGTGTATTACCAAATACCGATAGAGGATAACTCTCGGAAGTTCACGGCGTTCGTTAAACACAACGGGCAATATGAGTTCACCCGCATGCCGTTTGGGTTTGTGAACGCTCCGTGTGTGTTCCATGAAGCGATATCGAAACTGGTGAAGCCGCTGAAGGGGAAGGTGTTCAGCTATATCGACGAGGTTATTATACCGTCAGATTCGCCGCAAGAGGGTGTCACCATTCTGACTGAGTTCATACAAATGGTGCGACACGCAGGTATGACATTGCGATTGGGTAAGTGTGTCTTTCTTATCTTTCTTACTAATCGCATTTCTTTCCTGGGCCATGAACTTACTAAGGAGGGCCTCAAGCCGGGAGAGCGGAAAACCAACGCCATCGACAAATTCCCTCAGCCGTCAAACGTCAACGAACTTAGAAGGTTCATCGGCCTCGACAGTTATTTTCGAAAATTCGTTCAAAATTTCTCTATCATCGCGAACCCATTAACATCACTACTCAAGGTGGACAGAGTGAATAAACCATTTCATTGGGAAGAGACAGAAGCGAACGCCTTCAGCACGTTAAAGACAATATTGTGCAACGAACCCGTCTTGCAATTATTCCATACAAAAAAACTCATGAGGTGCACACGGATGGGGACCTGTGGGACTTGTTGGAATCCTCTTCCAAAGCTCAGTTGACGGTACCGATCGAAGGCCAGTATTTTTCTTCAGTCGAGCGTGCACTGCTTCTGAGTCAAAATATTCGAGTTACGAACTCGGGATACTCGCGATAGTTGCCAGTCTGGAGAGGTTCAAGATGCATCTGCTCAGGAGGAAGTTCGTCGTTGTCACCGACTGTTCAGCCATCAGCGCTGTCAAAGAAGCAAAGTCGCTAATTCCACGAATAGCCAGGTGGTGGCTGCGTCTACAAGAATTCAACTTTTCAGTCGTACATCGCGGCGCGAGTCGAATGGCTCATGTTGACGCGCTCAGCCGTGCTCCTGTAGAACCGGCCTGTGCCGTTGAAACTCTCGCCACTAATATTTTGAAGGTACACATTAACCATGATGACTGGATTTCCAACATGCAACACCAAGATCCCCGACTCATCGCTATCATGAAATCATTGAACGGAGATGAAGATACGTACGACTTCACCAACAGGGACGGTCGGCTTCCCAAGAAACGCAAACATGGAACGAGGTTTGTGGTGTCGTCAGCTGTTCGATGGAGGGTCTTTAAAGTGCTTTCATGACGATATGGGACATAATGGCGTCGATAAGGTCACGCAAAGAATCAACGAAAAACTGTGGTTAGGAATTTTACTTTAAATTTTTTTTGAAACCAAAATAAAACACAAAAATATTCCTTAATATTAACGGCTTTATTCCGTGGTCTGAAAGCGACCATTCAAAATTGAGTTTCTTCTTAGAACTAACTTAAACTAACAAAATTCTTCTATTTAAACACCCGTCGTCATTTTCCTCGCTTAATTGCTTTTTCTTTTCTTTTTCCTTTCTTCTTACTTAATCGTTTCGGAAAATGACCACTCGACGTTTAAATGTTTTAAGTGCTTTGCTTGCACGATCGATCGAAGACCTTTGGAAATTCGATCGGTCGCTCGCGCACTGCAAGTGTTCCTACATATGTATACGACTTAATTGTCGTTCCAAAAAAATATGATTGCGCAAGCGGTCGATTCGGTTTATTATGACCCTTTGGAAATTCGATCGATCGCTCGCGCATTACATATATCTAACCTAGTTGACATTAATATGCTTGCACAGGCGATCGGTTCGGTTTACGATATTGCCGGATATTCATCGGTCAATGATCGTTGGTCATTGAACGTTGAGTTAGGTCGATCGCCTGTGCATTACAAATGCATTTTTGTTTATATCACCGATATGGATGGGGTTGTTGTGGTTACAACTGTAACACCCCCATCGCCAGTTTGAGGCTCCGACGAAATCAGTAATGTTTTAGTTTTTAATTTGCGGTTTACAAAAATTATCATGAATATGACGATAATAATAACAATTATAATATCGGTGCTAAGACTGAATATGTTTGTATTTTTGTTTTTGTAAGAGAATTCGTTTACATTTTCTTCGAGTTCTATTTGTTTTAATAACAATGTTTCTAGTTTTATATCCTCAGGTGATATATTGTTTTTAATATTAGTCATATAGTTTGGTAATATAAGTTTACCGTGGATATTTATATAAGGGTTTACATATTTTTTACTGTCTATTTCTATAATACAATTTTGGAATTTTACAATGAATGTTCCTTCGTTTTTAATTTTGAGCCTGTTACAGTTATGCTTTATTGTTTCGTTTTTACAATTCTTACATATTATTAGACCTTGTGCGATTTCTTTTATTTCTTTACCAGAAAATGGTTTGACATCAGAATTAGCTTCTTCAGATAAAAATATATATTGTAAACAATTTCTGTACAATCTTTTGAGGTTTTTCTCTAAATTATCTTTTACAGAAATGTCGTATATGTTATTATTTTCGTCATGCAATATTTCTTGAATGTTAGTATATAGGTAATTGTTTTCTTGGTTTGGGACTGGTTCAATAAGGACTCTGGATAGGGTTCGATTCGAGTATTGAGGTATTAATAGGATAATGAAAATGTTTTGGTCTTGGAGTGTGACAGCCACTTTTATGTGTGTATAAGTATCTAGGTCATGAATTAATCCTAGCTCTTTGGATGATAGGATATCGCTCGGGATAATTCCTAACTTTCCTGAAAAAATTATTTGTCCGATGTTGTCAACATGAGTCTGTAGTGAAGTTATGTCGTTATTGATTTGGTAGATATGTTTTAGGAATTCTATCTCATCTTCCATAGTATTGATTCTACCTTGTACGGAATTCTTAAATTTGTTTAAGTAGTCTTCTACTGTTTTTTGTTGTGTGTTGATATGGTTAGTGATATTTTGGATTTGTGAAGAAATAGTATTACTGATTAGTATAAGTTTATTCGATTTAGCTGTTAATATTCGTTGATTGTTTGTCAAATTATCAATAGCGTTCGTTACTTGTATCTCGTCGTCGCTGTCCATTGTGCCAGCAATGAATTTTAAGCCTTTGCCTATCATATTTACTAAACCTCGTTTTTGTTTGTGTCTTGGGATAAAGTTTTCTAGTTTTGTTTTGAGTGAAAGGAAGTTATTGTTTATAGAATTTAGAAGTGTCTTTGAGTTAGTATTTGAAGTATGCAAGATATTTATATTTTCCTTAATAATTTCTATAGATTGTTCGTATTCTGTTGTGTTAATTAAATGGATAATCTTCGTATTGTGTTTAATTAGTTTTGTCGTTCCTAGTTCTATAAGGACGTAACCGTGGTTGTTGGTAACGTCTTGTACACTTAGTTCGTTTGCTCTGGTTGGTGACACAGCGATTGTGAATAGAAGCATTCTTAAAAACAGTGTCATCTGGAATAGAATATATTTTACGTTGATTTATTAATTTGATGTTTCTTTCTAGTTTTGACGTGTGTCCTATAATAAATGTTTTGGTTCTTAGTGTCTTTTAAGTGATCCTCATCTATTTTTTCAGCTAAGATTTGCCTGTATTTTGAGTGGTTTTTGCCTCCTCTGACTTCTTTTATATAATTTGGACCTATTTCTAAGGGTTCGCTTTTCCTATTCTGATTGAGTTTGTTGAGTGTATTCTGTTTTTTCCTCAGTATTGCATTGTGGATTTCCTGATATTCGCTCTCATGGATCTTACCATTGATGAAATCGATTGGTTTTTTATTTGTTGTGGAATGTATTGTGTTGTTATAATATGTTATTATTCGTAGGATTTTATCTTCTATATTCCCTTGGTTATTTATTTTGTCATGTTTAAGTAATCTAATATGTTCGTTTATAGTATTGTGGAGTCTTTCTACGTCGGAATTAGAAGTGTGATTACTATTGGAGGTATAATGTATTTGGATGTTCGAATCTATTAGGAATTGCTTGAGAGGTATTGCTTTAAATCCTAGATCATTGTCAACTATTATTCTATTTATAGTGCCGAACTGGCTTATATAGTAAGAAAGTGCTCTCTTGAATTCTAACCAATTTCTGTTTGAAATTTTGATCGCGCATGCGTGTTTTGAAAATTTGTCTATGAAGGTAAGGAATAAAGATTTTTCCAAGCTATAAAAAACATCAATATGAACAGTTTCTCGGGGTTTGAAAGGGGTCTCAGTTAATTTGAAGGGTGGTTTTGGGGGGTTCCTAACGTATTTTTCAGAGTTGCATATATGGCAATTATTAATGAATTTAGTAATGCGATCCCTTATGTTTGGGCTAAAGTAATTTAGTGTTAATTCCTTATAAACTTCGTCTATTCCTCTATGGTTGTTTTTGTAGTGTTCTTTTTCTATCAACGAGGCCAATTCTTCTTCATCTGATATGTCTTTTAACAGCTTAAGACATCTGATGATTTTGAATTTGCCGTTGTTCATTAAGTATTTGGTGAAGACGTCTTTGATTGTTTTGAAGAATTCTTCATCTTCCACTAGAATTGCGTTCAGCGAATTAGGATTGAAATGTGTTTTTAGGAGGGTTATAGTGGTTTGTTCGTCTAATCTTTTTGCACATATTGTGGTACGATTTCTGTTGAAGATTTTTGTCTTTTTTATTCTGACTGAGCCTGAGTGGGATCTTTGAATAACAATTTGCGTTTTAAAGACATTTATACATGATTTACTGACTGGAATATTTTCGTTCTCGGCTAGGTTTATTTCGGGGTTTGATATGCGAGAAAGGGCGTCTGCGTTCATATTTTTTGTACCTTTTTTGTATTTTATTTCGTAATCGAACTCAGATAATTTTAGTCTCCAGCGAACTAATCTCGAATTCGGTTCTTTAATAGAGAAAAGCCATGTTAATGGTTTATGGTCGGTTTCTATAATAAATTTTCGTCCAAAAAGGTATGGGCGGTAATACTTAGTTGCCCATACTACAGCCAATAATTCTTTTTCAATTGTACTATAGTTTATTTCATGTGTATTTAATGTACGACTTGCGTAGCACAGTGGGTGGTCGTCTTGAGACAAGACTGCTCCCAGAGCGTATTGGCTGGCATCCGTAGTCAAAACAAAAGTTTTATTGAAATTCGGATAAGTTAGTATAGGATCATTCATTAGAAGGGTTTTAGAGTATTAAAGGATCGTACATATTCTGAATCTTGTGTATTAATTTTGGTATCCTTTTTAAGGAATCTTGTCATAGGTTTTGCAATTTTAGAATAATCTTGGATAAATTTGCGATAATATCCCGTGAGACCTAGAAATTGTTTGATTTTTTTCGCTGTTTTTGGTATTTGGTAATTTTTTAAACGCTCTATTTTCCTCGGGTTTGGCTTTATGCCTTCCGGTGTAACAATATGGCCAAGAAATTCCGTTTCTTTCTTAAGAAATTCGGATTTGTCCAATCGTACCTTCAAATTCACTTCATCAAGTCTCTTAAAGATTTTTGTGAGTGAATCTATATGCTCTTGCAACGAAGTGGAGAACGACAATAATGTCGTCCATGTAAACTAGGCAGATGACGTTAATATACTCCTTCAGTACGTTATTCATAAGATGTTGGAACGTTGCCGGGGCTGTCTTCAGTCCAAACGGCATGCGAATGAATTCATAGTGTCCGTTTTCCACGTTAAAAGCAGTCTTATGGATATCCTTCTCGTGGATTTCAATCTGATGAAATCCCTTAGCCAAATCTAGGGTGGTGAAATATTGACACCTTCCCAACTTATCGAGGATCTCGTCTATACACGGAATGGGGTATCTGTCATCAATGGTTACCTCGTTTAGTTTACGGTAATCCACTACGAGTCTCGATTTGGTCTTACCGCTTGCATCGGCCTTCTTTGGCACGATCCAAATTGGTGCAGAGTAAGGAGAATTACTGTGTCTTATAATTTTGTTTCTTAACATTTCTTGAATCTGGTCTTCGACTTCTTTCTTATGTATATAGGGATATCTGTAGTTTTTTGAATGTATAGGAATATCGTTGGTCGTTCTTATTTCGTGTTTAATGGCGTTTGTGAAAGTAAGATCTATATTTTCTTGATAGAACACATGCTTGAATTTACTTACAACTTCTTTTATTCTTGATTTTTCTTCGCTGTTTAGGTGGTCAAGTCTCAGTTGTTCTAACAACGGTGGAGTTTTAGGGATTTCTATAATATTAAAATTCTCATAATCGATAGAAGGGGTTGTGAACCTATTGAATTTAGGGGTTTGATTTCCAATGTCACTTTTATTTGGAATCTAATTCAGCTGATACCTCGTGGTCTATTACTGAATGTATATCTTCTTCGATAGTTGCGATACCGTCTGTCGACTTCTGTTCTGGCAAATAGGCGAGACATTCGCGTTGAGCAATAGGTAGAGTAATTTCGTTAGGAGGTATTACTTTTGTTTGTTTATTATGTTTGAAATGGATTCTAATTTGTTTATTATTATTTAGTGTTAGGATATAGTTTCCTAAGTCAATTTTAGATTTCAACTGTATAAGGATGTTGTTTCCTATAAGACCGTCGAATTGATTATGAAAAGGGTATATATATACCTCGAATTGGGTTTGTGGATCTCCCAATTCTTTGAATAATGGTATTGTTGCTTTTTCTCTAATTTCCACGTCCTTGCTAAGTGTTTTAATTTTTATTGGGTTTTGGATGGGTTTTATTTTATCTGGGGAACAGAGTCCTGGGTTAATAATGGAGTGCGTAGCGCCAGTGTCTATTAAAAACGTAAGTGGTCTTATTTTTCCCTGTACTGTTATATATGGTAATTCAGAGGTGAGGCCTCTAAAAGAAAATTTTCGTTAGTCGCATTACTGTTAGGTTGAGTTGTTCTTGTGTTTTGGTTAAGTCGGTTTCTCGAGGGTTGGTGTCTTTCGTTTGTACTTTGGTAGTTTTGTTGTCTATTTCGAGAGTATTGTTCGGTTTGTCTTTGTTGGTGATGTCTGGGCTGTGAATGTGAATTGTTCGTAACTTGGTTATTCCGCTGATTTCGGTTTCTTTCCATTAAGCCGATTTCCATGGGTTCTTGTGGTGGTTGGTAATAGGGGCTAGCGTTTAAGGGTGGATTGTATCGATATGGTTGAGCGTTATTGTAATAGTTGGGTCTTGTTTCGGTCTGATTGTTATTGTTATTTTGTTATTTTGTCGGGGTCTAGTATGATTATTCCTATTATTAAAGTATGCATAACCTGATTCGTGAAGAATATTTATTGCTTGTTCCAAGCTCGAAGGGTTTCTACAGTGTAGAAGAGATCTCATCGGTTCTGGTATTTTATTTTTGAAAAGGACTAGGGCTGAAACTTTATTATTTTTTATATTGCTCGTTGCTGTTTCATTATTTTCTGCTATTTATTTTGTCTTTAAGTTAAGACGGCGTAGGATAGTTTTCATTTCATTGTAGAAGTCTACGCTATTTGTTTTAAATTTGATCGATCTAAGTTCATCAAAGAGTTCTTCGATGCTTAGTCTATCGCCAAAGTTATTAATGAGGGTAGTTTTGATGTCAGTCCAACTGGTTATGTGCGCATTTATTTCGACTATCTCTCGGGCCTTGCCTTTCAACTTGGCCTTGATATAGTCAGAGAAGATACTCTGCGCCAATGAGTCATATTTTACAAGTGTCGGGTGGATTTTGTCTATAAGGTCGATGAAATTCTGGAGTTCTCTATAATCTCCATTGAAATCTGGGATTTTGGAAAGGTACTTGAGGGGGTCTATGCTTAGTGTTGGCATGTTTGTGTCAAAGAAGTTATGGATAACTTCTGATAATTGGTTGCTTTTTTGCCTAACCTCTTCTATTCGTGTATTTAAATTATCTTCCATTAACTTATCGATTATGTTCAGTGTCTTAATACTTATGTCTATCTAGATACATAAACAAATGAAGAGGAAGAGAAAGAGAAAAAAAAAAAGAAGGGAAAAAAAAAATGTGTACAGGAACGCACCTTGAATTATTTCTTGAGGCTTGGTTGATGTCTTCTTCCTCGTCTTGGGAGATTGTCGGCTGCTTCCTTCTCAGTCGCAGTTGTTGGTGGGTTTTCGAAAGGAAAAAAAAATTAGCCAGGGATGCTTCTGGTCTAATCGTTAACACACTTTTAAACACACTGTAATTAATACTCTTTCAAATGCACTGTTGGAGTTAGAGTTAGAGTCAATGTATTTTTAAGTACACTGTTAGAGTTAGAGTTATAGTTCACACATTTTTAGATACACTGTTAGAGTTAGAGTCAATATGTTTTTAAATACACTGTTAGAGTCAATATATTTTTAAGTACTGTTAGAGTTATAGTTCACACATTTTTAGATACACTGTTAGAGTTAGAGTCAATATGTTTTTAAATACACTGTTGGAGTTAATGCACTTGATTCGTTAATACACTTTTAGTGACTATTCATTTCGTTTTGTTTTTGGAGTTACTTATCTTTAAGTAACTGCTATTCACTCGCGACGAAATACGAAGCGCGAGATTGATTGGTCAATTAATCGTTAAAACGAACACTCGAAAACTTATACTTTTCGCGTTTTGACCAATCCTACCGACTGCGCCAATTTTACTTTAAATTTTTTTTGAAACCAAAATAAAACACAAAAATATTCCTTAATATTAACGGCTTTATTCCGTGGTCTGAAAGCGACCATTCAAAATTGAGTTTCTTCTTAGAACTAACTTAAACTAACAAAATTCTTCTATTTAAACACCCGTCGTCATTTTCCTCGCTTAATTGCTTTTTCTTTTCTTTTTCCTTTCTTCTTACTTAATCGTTTCGGAAAATGACCACTCGACGTTTAAATGTTTTAAGTGCTTTGCTTGCACGATCGATCGAAGACCTTTGGAAATTCGATCGGTCGCTCGCGCACTGCAAGTGTTCCTACATATGTATGTATACGACTTAATTGTCGTTCCAAAAAAAATATGATTGCGCAAGCGGTCGATTCGGTCGATTTGGAAATTCGATCGATCGCTCGCGCATTACATATATCTAACCTAGTTGACATTAATATGCTTGCACAGGCGATCGGTTCGGTTTACGATATTGCCGGATATTCATCGGTCAATGATCGTTGGTCATTGAACGTTGAGTTAGGTCGATCGCCTGTGCATTACAAATGCATTTTTGTTTATATCACCGATATGGATGGGGTTGTTGTGGTTACAACTGTAACAGTTAAGCAGGATGAGAAATTACGTCAAATCGTACGTAGCCGCTTGTGCGCAATGTTGCTTCAGTAAGCGATCGCCAAGATCATCCGAAGAGCAAATGCACATACAATGTCAAACCTGTTCCGTTCCGGACGCTTCACGTTGATCATCTGGTACCATTTCCTCGAAGTCGTTGAGGATAAACGCATGTCTTAGGAATCGTAGACGCATTTAGCAAATACATATGTGGTTCTTCTACGAGTAGAACGGCATTCAACACATTAAAACAGCCGTACGAACGCCTAGAGGCAATGGGCAGATTGAACGCATCAATCAGACGATACTTCAATTCCTACGTATTTCCAACAGGAGCGATTCTGATTGGAATTCGGGTGTTTGGAATCTTCCATGGGCAATCAACGCCCAATGCAACACAACAACAGGATTTTGTCCAAACGAACTGGTGTTTGATTTCAAGATGAGGGACATCATAACGAATCAATTCGTCCAAGCCGTGCACGAGTTGACGATACGCAATCGGTCTTATCGAAGAGAGGAATAGCAGCAAATCGAATTCGGACTGACCGCGAAAGGTGGAAACTGAGACATAAGCTTCCTACATCATATCATGAAGGTGAATTGGTCCTCATTAAAACTGCGGCTAAACCGACTGGGGAGTCTCATAAGCTTGAGCCGCTATACAAAGGGCCGTATGTTGTGAAACGAAGCCTTCGCTTCGACCGTTACTTACTCGAGGAGATCAGTTTATCATAAAAACGCCGTAAATTCACCACCGTTATGACCACCGATAAGATGAAACCCTGGTGTTCTCTGGGGCCCGAACTGGAAAGCGAAACAGACGAAGACAAAAACTCAACGGATCCGAGGACGTCTCCAAAGCCGAGCTGTCAACGGACAAACATCCCTGATCTTCAGGGCTACCAACGCAACGAGATAGTCTGTGTATGTATCTGTATGCTTAGGAAAATGAAATCTGAAATAAAGACACTTGAAGTTGAACCGTCGCGGTGTACACACGTCTTTTGTTTTTAGGGTTCCGTACCCAAAGGCAAAAGGGAACCCTATTACTAAGACTTCGCTGTCCGTCCGTCTGTCAGCAAGCTGTATCTCATGAACCGTGATAGCTAGACAGTTGAAATTTTCACAGATGATGTATTTCTGTTGCCGCTACCACGACAAATACTAAAAACAAAATTAATATTTAAGGGGGGCTCCCATACAACAGACATGATTTTCATCCAAAAAATCCTGCCTGCAACCAAGATCTGTCATTTGATGAGGTAACATACATAGTCTCTTTCATATTTATATATACAGATGGTACGGAACCCTTCGTGCGCGAGTCCGACTCGCACTTGGCCGGTTTTTCATATTTTTATTCTTTGTTTCTTGTTTCTTTGTCTCTTTGTTTCTTTGTTCACGCCACTTGACAATATTGCAATGCATGCATGTGTATATCGTTTATTATGAAAAAAATAAAAATAAAAATAAATAAATAAATAAATACGATTCAGTCCATCAGAGCCTCTTAACGAAGTTGATAGGAAATAGCCCCTTTGGCAATTAGAAACCTCCAATAACCAATATGTAATATTGCAAGAAAATAAATGACACGTACACATAAGTTTCATACCTAACCTACCCTATCCTAAAAAATGTTCAGAATGACAAGGGAAATACTCGCAATTTACTCATCCGTAGTATACTGAAGTTTGTTGACAATAGCCTCAGATGCTTTCTAATCGAGAAACTCAATTGTTCAAACTTATTGCTATTGGATCCAGGACTTAAGTACGTATGGTTATCCCGCTCAACTTTCAACACATATTCAATTAAAGTCTTATGTTTTCGGCCATGCATCTCCTATACCTACCTACTCCGATTAACAAAACAAATGCTGCAGCAGACACCACCAGGCATATGGTCATGCACATATGCGGCATGGTCAAATGCTTTTTTCTTGTTTTTAATCACACGCGGGTTACCTGCGAATGGCTATACCTGCAGGTGACAAGGACATCTCTGTGCGGCCACCACAGTTATGGTTCTATTGTTAGGAACTATAGAATAAATGGCTGAAGTTTTACGAGAGGGCTGTTAGCATCAGCGACGTGACATACATGAGTCAACCTAAACGAATAATGCCGCACAAATTGGGCTCGACATTGATTCTTACCACCAGTGTTATACTCGTACAATGTCAGTCATGAAAAAAAACATCGTTCATCGTTTTATGCAGGATGTTGCTCCTGTGTTTGTCCCCTTCTTTTTTGTTGGTAGTATTTTTTGGTCCTTTCTTGATTCATGGTTTAAAGTGACAAAATTGATTTGACAACTTTATTAGAATACTAAATGAGTTTAAGTGAATTTTGGTTTGAGATTAATGGTCTAAAAAAACTTTTAGTGACAAGGATGCAGGGCAGCATCGGCTTCGTATTGATATTGGCTAAAAGTGCGTATAATTCAGCAAAGAAAAGCAACCTGCTTTCCAATGTTTGACATACATAAAGGCTTCCGCGTTTGTTTGCTTATAAATTACATTTTCTGAAAGAAAAGAGAAAGAGAAGGACATAGAATCCATTCCTCATTTTCTTTGAACACGAATTTGATCACCATTTGACGAAGAATGCATCATAGACTATTTTTCTTCGTAAGCCTTAACGATGATCTCAGAAGGATCAATTTGCGTGGTTTATGTTGTAGCGGATTTAAAGATTAGATCGGATTAGCAGCATAAATTATCTAATTTGCTACTAATTTCCAACTGTGGACTACCCCGTTCAGAGCTTCCCCCAACAACATTTCATAATATAATATTGTTATGATTGCGATAAACTAGGTACAACTTATTCCTTTTTTTGTTCATTTAATACATAGTTCATTATTCCACTTCAGATCAATCATCTGGGCGCTTCACCTTTATTACAAGCTCTTACACACTTTACCCTTGCGTGACGCGGTGCAAGGGCCCAGTAAAGGTCAATGACTCTCGGGGTAACCCCAGAGGAGACATGAAGCCAAGATGCGGTGAATGGACCGGATCAAGGTGTCACACGACCCGTACCGAAGATCAGCCTGGCTTCGGGCCTATCTCAAAAAATAACCCAGTCGCTAACGGAGTATCCTGAGCACCAGGCGCACTCGGGATTATCTATAAGCACTGGAAACTCATCCGGCAAAGACCAGGATAGCAAGCGCCAGAGGTCGGCTTAGGAACTTCCTTCCACCTCAAAGAACGCGCGGTCTCCTATCGTGACGTGCTAAAGGTCTAGACCACAATGGCTGTTGATAGAAGCGATGTGGATGGGAACGTCCCTTCGGCGAAGTGGCTAATAATCAGCAATGTGCTACATAAAAACAACTTCTCGCTTCTCCAGGAATACCCTGGACCTTTTCCTATCACCCATCATACAGGGTATTATCAAGGTGGATCAAGTTGATTTCCTTTGAAGACCAAGGGTCATTGGACCTTTTCAAGCTCAACTGGAGGTTGTACCCTTAAACCAAATCCCAAATAGACCTAGGGCTAGAGCCATTATACAGGCCTAGCTCGAGGATCGTAAGGGGATTTTGGTACTTATGCAAAATTGCAATCCGCAGATCCCCACTAAGGACTGGAAAATTTTCAAGCTAGAGGATGTGAAAGGACCCTCGAGATTGATTACTATAATAATCAATCAGGATTCCCTGGCACCTCTAGCAGAGGCTAACAATATTATCTCTCTGGGCTTTGACTCAGCAAGGCTCAGAATATATAAAAGCCTCTGAAGTTGCACCAGTCGACTCCACGGTATCGACGAACCCGGAGCAACCCCCTACCCTGGAGCCGATCATCACTGAGGAGACTCTCTCAGTTGCAGCAGAGGTACACCACAGGTGGAGTACTCTCCCCTTTCCTCTCGAACGTGGTGGTCAATTAACTACTACTGTTGCTAGAACAGGAAGGTACGCTGTGACCGCCTATGCAGATGACATTGCTATTGCCGCCACAGGAAAATTTCCCAGCACTCTAAGCGACCTAATGCAGGGTGCATTACATACAGTAGAAACCTGGACGCAGTACTGTGGACTTGGGGTCAATCCTAAAAAGACCGACCTAGTACTGTTTACTAACAAATATAAAATTCCGCCCTTCAACCGAGGTTGGGTGAAACCCAACTAATTATCAAAGATCAGGCCAAATACCTAGGCCTAGTCCTTGACAGGAGGCTAAACATTTTTGAACGTGTCCAGAAAGCAACCACTGCCCTCTACAGCTGTAAGAAAGTGGTAGGCAAGATGTGGGATTTCCAACCAAGCATTATGCACAGACTCCACACAGCAGTCATAAGGCCCATCCTCCCGTATGGCATCGTAGTCTGGTGGACTTCTCTGGACAAGGCAGTCTATCGAAACCTTTTGGGGAAAGTACAAAGATCGGTCAGTTTATGTATAAGCGGAGCAATCAAATCAACCCCCACGGAGACCCTAAATATCCTATTACATCCTCCACCGTTTGACCTCTTCAGCAAGCAAGTTACTGCCTGCGCGGCCCTACAGATTAGGGGCATAGGAAAACGGCCCATGTCACAAAAAGGCCATACTACCATTCTTAATCACTTCAAAGTACCCATACACACAGACTACATCATCCCGCAAAATGTGTTCACTAGGAACTTCGAAGTTGCCTTTCCATCCAGGGAGGAATGGGCTGAAGGAAAAGTTATATCAGAGGACTCGATTTCTCTCTATACCGATGGCTCCAAAATGGAGGCGGTTGTAGGTAAAGGAGTCTTCTCCGAGGAACTTAACCATAACCTATCATTCGGACTCCCAAATCACTATCAGGTAGAATTAACAGCGATAACGGAGGTCAGAATCAATATAATATCCGCTGAGGACATTATAATTTGCGGTAAAATCCCTGGCCACGGTAACCCACAAATCAAGGACATCCCTTAACTGTCACCTACCTCTAGACGAGATGGCTGAACAACATTAAAGTACTGTGGGTTCCCGACATAGGGAGATTCCAGGAAACTGCGCGGCCGACGAACTGGCAAAGTTAGGGTCAAGCAAACTCTTCCTACCCTCGGGTACCTAGAAGCACCAATAAGTACGGTAAAGCACATGATAAAACAAATCTGGCCTAAGTTAAGCTTAGGACGAACCCGGGACCTAGTGCAAACCAAAAGGGCGGTCTAGTGGGTGTCATTACAGGTCATTGCATCAATGGAAAACACGCCGCCAGACTAGGGCTGCCCTCCAATGACTTTTGCCGCAGCTGCATGCCATGCCCTTCTTAAGCGAACTGGAGGAGGATCTATCTCGGTGCGCCTTTCTATGAACATCTAAGTGAGCTAGCAAACCTAAAAATAGCTCAACTCCAGCGCTTCATCAAAAGCCCCGGTTGGTTCTCAGGCCGCGAATCAGAGCAATGTGATCCACGTGGTATCACAATGGGCCGACTTCGGCTACGTGTGGCTTATGCCAACCACTTGTACCTAACCTAACCTACACGCTTTACACTTTATTGCTCACACACACCTTTATTACACGCTTTATCTCTACTGCTCACTAGGTGGCTTGAGTACTTCCACACTGAATACCGACTGATCACTGAATGTCCCTTAGGGCGAGTGTTCCCGCTTATATAGCCTTCAACCATTGCTCTGGCACTGAGATTCAGCAGTATGCCGCTGAAAGTTACCATCGTTTCCTTTTCAGCTGCATCATTGCGAGAAACTGCCGTCGGCGAAGAAAGCGTTCGAGACCAAGCGAAAGCATGCGAACATGGAGGTGCAAAAGGTGCACTCCGTTAAATTAGACAAAGTCAGTGTAGAGGGACATGCGCTGGCTCCCACATTGGAGTGTCTCAGCATCCTCGTAATCCGAATCTGTAAGGGTGTAACCTACAGATTCGGGAGGTAACCTGTATCGAGGGAAGAAGGGACGGGCAACAGTATCTACTGACTTTGGACAGGGGCGCAACTCATTCAGTCATTCGAGGCGAATTGGTTTCTGACATCGAACCATTTTACAAGGTACAGTAACTGGTGAGCAGGCGGAAGTTAAGGGTAAGGTCCAGAAAAGAATTACGATCGATGCCGTCGAGTTCTAGCATGATTTCATCATTGTGGACATTACTGATGACATCATAATTTGCGTTGACTTCATGATTAAGCATGGCTTTACATTGGATCTCAACCAAAAAGTGATGAATTGTGGTAACATGGAGCTCCCACTAGCAATAGGTAATGGGCAGGGTAGCAAGGAGTAGTCGTGCAAATGCGCCAATCAGATCCACCGAATGTAGAAGCTGTGGTTTAGGCAAGGATAGAAGAGGATGCGGGGACAAGCCGAATATGGGTGGTCGAACCTGACAAACGACATCGACCCAGCGATATCATTGTTGGAAGGGCTTCCGTGGAACCTCGGTAAGACCAATTGGTTCCAATAAGGATCCTGGATCCAGCCAATACACCTAAGACTGTACAAAAAGGAACAACGATCACTCAGTGCCACGAAGCTGCCGCCATTATGAAATGCGAAGATTGGAAACACCGGGAAATGTATGAAAACAATGGCCAGAGAGTGGTCGCGACATCTAGTGGAATAGCAGAAAAGTAAGGCTTCCTCCCTGCAGTTTTTGCTAATTGTAAGAAAAGTGAAAGGACGTCAATCGTGAGGCACAAAATAGGGACTCTAGACCGATCCGGCAACCACCGAGGAGGATACCTTTGGTGAAAGAAGGCGATGTGACCAAACTAGTAGACGAAATGGAAAAGGAGGGCGTGATCGAACCATCTGCAAGCCTCTGTAGTTGGCCAGTAGTGTCAGTTAAGAAGAAGGATGGAAGAACCGAATTCTGCGTTGACTACAGGAAGCTGTACGACGTCACGAAGAAAGCCAGCTATCCTGTACCGAGAATCGACGACACCATGGACACCTTATCTGGTACAAAGTGGTTCTCGACGCTGGACTTGCAAAAAGGATACTGGCAAATAGAGCTTGATCAGCGATATAAGGATAAGACCGCGTTCATCGCCGGGGGAGATGTGTGATGCCTTCGGTCAATGCGCCAGCTACCCTTGAAAGATTTATGTACCGGGTACTAAAAGGACTTGTCTTGTCTATCTGGATGACATAATTGGCCAAGGATTTCGACCATCACCTAGAAGCTTGAAGAGGTGCTTGAACGTATTCAGGCAGCCGGGCTAAATTTGAGCCCGAAAAAGTGTTCGCTCTTCCAAAACGAAGTGAAGTACTTGGGACCCTAGGCTGACCGTAGAAGGAGTCCACACAGATGAAGACTAAATCTCGGCGGTATGGACACAGCCGAAAAATCTACATAAGTAAATGAAATGAAATTCACCTGAAGGAGTTGCCCCCTGCTGTGCACAGATTCTTGCATATCCTGTCCCGGGAGAGAAGTTTATTGTGGATACCGATGCAAGCGGACATGGAATCGGAGGGCGAGAACGGGTCATCGCTTACTATAGTAGGATTCCATCGAAGCCGGAGAGGACTACTGTGTAATTGGGAGGAAGCTTTTAGCCGTGGTTGACTGTGTCAAGCATTTCCACAAATATCTCTTGGAACAAGCTTTTCATCTTAGGAAGGACCACCCAGCGTTGAGGTGGCTGCTGCAGTTCAAAAACCCGGAAAGCCAACTTGCTAGATGGATAGAGAGAATCCAGATTTATAATTTCAGTATCGAACACGGGAAGGGAAGCAGTCATGGAAACGCGGATGCCTTGTCGACGCGACCCTGCGACGTTGAATGCAGATATTGGGGGGGGGGGGGGGGGGGGGTCCCAACTGAGAGAGTCGCCTCAGTGATCATCGGCTCCAGGGTAGGGAGTTGCTCTGGGTTCGTCGACACCATGGAGTCGACTGATGCAACACCGGAGGTTCTCTTAGCAGAGTCCTCCCCGTCTTTTTTGTGTATTCTGAGCCTTGCAGAGTCAAAGCTCAGAGGGATCATGTTGTTGGCCTCTGTTAGAGGTGCCAGGTAATCCT
The DNA here is from genome assembly GCA_951905685.1 of Eumerus sabulonum. Taxonomy (NCBI): domain Eukaryota; kingdom Metazoa; phylum Arthropoda; class Insecta; order Diptera; family Syrphidae; genus Eumerus; species Eumerus sabulonum. The sequence goes on from OX645061.1 coordinate 88,360,803, forward strand.
AATTAACTATTATAGTGATCAATCTTGAGGATCCCTTTACATCCTCCAGCTTGGCTATTTTCCAGTCCTTGGTGGGGATTTAGGGATTGCAATTCTGCATGAGTGCCAAACTCTCCCGAGGATCCTCGAGAAAGGCCGGTATAATGGCTCTAGCGCTAGGTTTTTTCGGGATTTTGTTCAAGGGTACTGCCTCAAGTTGAGCTCCCCCTCAAGTTGATGGGCCCCCAGCCAGGCTGATCTTCGGCACGGGTCGTATAACAACCTTGATCCCGGCCCATTTGACCACATCTTAGCTTCATCGTTAGAAAAGTTAGAAAAATGCGTAATTATCTGTTTACAGACATAAATCATTATGCAACATGCATAGGTATTTCAGGATAGCAGGTTCATTTTCATAGTTCTTCCCATATAACTTTCAACTCAATGTCTGACATTATTTTGGACTATATCCCTTTAATTGCATCTGAAAACTTGAGTTTAGTTCATGGAATTAAAGAAAACCATTTGTGTGTATATACAGCAACACCTGGGATGAAGAAACTCAGCCACCGAGAAGAAATTGATTATCCAAACTCTGCGCATTGGAAGTAAAGGAAGAAGAGGACTTTTGTCCTCAGTTCCATACCAGGTGTGCCTAAAAAAAAAGTGAAAGAACTAGACGGAGAATCCTGATTAAGTTTGTTGGACTACCAAATAAACAAGGAGGACACTACATTGTGGGTGAATCCTACAAACCTTAATTCGTTGTAGGGGGCTATACTATAGAATTTTCTATTCTCCTGAAAAAAATGAAATGAATTTACCAGAGTGTACCTAATTGAACTTAGTGCGTGTAAACTAGTGCGCTGTCAGGTTTGATGTAAGATGAAAATAGGTCAGTTTCTTAGCGGACGCGAACTCAGTCTGTGTTTGCTCTCATTAAATATGCAATGGTTGCACACAAGGTCCACAAGAACACCTATGGTTTTTAGCTCTACTGGTAACATCACTTTTCTCGTCTGAATATAGGTACATCTCGGCGCAACTCAAAGTCATATGGGGAATCAAAGAAGTTAACATTTAATTCATGGAGTTTTGGAAAATTCTTAACGAGACAGAAGTTTATGTCAACAAATTTGAGTCAACAACAACTGGATCATCCAGCGCGTGTGCTTTGACTCATTTACTCGTACTTGGAAGCGTCCTTTTTCTTGCCTTCCGCCACTACATTCCCCAGCTCTTAATGAAGCAACCATAATTAATTTTCTCAGCATTGCAAAGAATTTCCTGAAGCTCTATGCGTGCAAAGAATAAAAATGAAAAATTATGTAATTTTTCATAAAACGTTTCAACAAGAATTGCAATTAATTCCATTAAATGGACGTCCAAGTCGCCTTCATGGTTCATTGTCACAATGCCGCTGTTTGTGTTATGAATTTCTTTTCTAATGAGTTCGTGTTCTTTCTTCTTTGTTTTTACATTACAATACGGAGAAATTTTTAAATCCCGTCGAAACTGATTTTATAGTGTGATTGATTTTCAACATTTAATGTTGCTCTATGTATAGGTACATAGTCGTAAATAGGCCTAATATTTTTGATCTAGTCATCAAGTTGTAGTTTTACTTACTTACTTAACTTAGGTGGCGCTACAGTCCGTGGTGAACCTGGGCTTCAACCCATAAACGTCTCAGCTGGCACGGTCTTTGACTAGCTGCTTCCAGCGCCGCACGTCCAGTTGGTTGAGGTCCCCTTCCACCTGCGTGCGCCACCCTTGATGCGGCCCTCCTCTGCCGCGCCTTCCTTCTGGGGTGGATTCGAAGACTCTTCGGGTCGGAGCTGTATTTTCCATGCGCTCTACATGGCCTAGCCACCTTAGACGATGTATCCGCAGACGTCGTACCAGGACGATGTCGCTGTACAACCCGTACTGTTCTTCGTTATATCATCTCCTACATACACCGTTTGAACAAACGGGACCGTAGATAGTGCGCAGAATTTTCCTCTCGAAACGACCAAGGGCATCTTCATCCACTTTTGTTAAGGTCCAAGCCTCTGCGCCGTAAAGGGGGATTGGAATGATTAAGGTCTTATATAGTGTCACCTTGGTTTTCCGAGAGAGGGCCCTACTTCTCACTTGCCTCTTGAGCCCAAAGAAACAGCGATTGGCAAGAGTGATTCCGCGTTTTATCTCATCGCTGATAGACGAATTCCTTGACCACTTTGAAGTTACATCCGCCCATGGTGACGTTCTGGCCAATACGTCGTTGTCTGTTTCTTCTAGATGAAAGCAGATATTTGGTTTTACCCTCATTAACCTTGAGACCCATCTTAGCCGCTTCTACCTCAATGCTTACAAAGGCCTCATTGACGTCTCTCTGTGTCCATCCAATCACGTCAATGTCGTCGGCGTACGCAAGCAATTGCGTAGACTTGAAATAAATCTTACCTCTTGTGTTGGCCAGTGACTCTTGCACGATCTTTTCAAGCACGATGTAGAAAAAGTTGCATGACAGCGCGTCACCTTGCCTTAATCCTTTTTTAACATCAAAAGTTCCCGGTTTGCTCGTTACCGAACTTAATGGAGCAGCGAGAATTCTCCATTGTCATCCTGCACAGTCGGACGAGTTTGGCAGGGATGTTAAAACTAGACATGGCTTTGTATAGCTCATCTCTATACACGCTGTCATAGCGTGCCTTGAAATCGACGAAAAGGTGGTGAGTGTCGATTTGGTATTCCTGGGTCTTCTCCAAGATCTGCAGTGCGTGAATATCCGGTCTATTGTGGATTTACCTGGCCTGAAACCACATTGATAAGAGCCGATCAGGTTATCCACAAATGGTTTCAGGCGTTTACACAATACGGCAGGCAAGATCTTATATGCGATGTTAAAGAGACTTATTCCCCTATACATAGTTGGTGCAATTATATGGGTCTCCTTTCTTATGGACCGGGCAAACGATTCTGAGATTCCATTGGTCGGGCATTCTTTCCTCCGACCATACCTTGCAAATGAGATGGTGCATGCACCTTACCAGCTCATCTCCAGTCGCCTTAAGAAGCTCAGCAGACAGGCCGTCTGCGCCTGCGGCTTTATTAGACTTAAGTCTTGATATCGCTATTTTGTCCTCGTCTAGGTCGGGTGGATGGAATTCTCCTACATCGTCGTCCATTACGAATGGCTCGTTCTGCCTGACGGCGGTATCTTGTCCACCATCGCTATTATACGGTCTGCAGAAGTGGTCTTTCCAAATCCTCAGCATCGACTGCGACTCTACTACCAGTTTTCCATTTTCATCCCTGCAGGCCGCCGCTCTGGCTGGCTTTGTAGCTATGGCATGTTCGTTTTACCTTATTGTAAAACTTACGCCCGTCATTCCTGCGGAAGCATCTCTCCATCTCCTCGATCTCACGCCTTCCGTGCTCTCTCTTCCTTTTTCTGAAAAGCATGTGTTCCTCTCTTCTCTTCTGCTCATAGATTTCGCAAGCAACTCTCGCCCGTCGTTACAGCATGGCTTTATGCATATGCCTCTTGTTTTGCCTCATGGGCTTGTACGCATTATTCATCGAAACAGGTGTTTTTAGGTGGTGGCGGTTTGAAACCCAGTACCTCTGAGGCAGCGTCTCTGACGGCGCTCTGGCCATGCGCCCATTTCTGCTCTGTTGTTTGTGCCGCTGTGGGCGGATTTTGAGAGAGCCTCAAGGAGACACCATCGGCAAAGATTCTGGCAGTCTCTTGCGATTTTAGCTTTCTGATGTCAAACTTACGTAGTTCTACTCGACTCTTAAGCAATCTTGATATCCTCATGCGTACCTTGGCTACAACATGGTAGTGGTCCGAGTCGATGTTGGCCCCTCGGAAGGTTCGTACATCGACAATGCTGGAGGAGTGTCTAGCGTTAATCGCAATGTGATCACTCTGGTTGGTGGTCGATTGATCAAAAGATCGCCAGGTACCTTTATGGATGTTGAGATGGGGGAATCGCGTCATTGCTGCAAAGAGGTTACGCCCCGTTTGGAAATAGATTAGCCAAAGTCCGTTGTCGGATGTGGTGCTATGGAGGCTATGCTATGTACATAATTTTTCTAATTATGTACATATATATATATTTATTTGTTTATTTCGGAGCACCTGAAAGTTATGGTTGTTAAGTGGCCATCAATTCTAGAGTCATTGAATTATTTGATTCCCGTGGCGATATCAATGATATCGCATAGTTGTTACCTAAGCCATGTAATAAATATTGTGTTAACATCTTTTCATGAAATATAGGTCATTGTCCAATGTTTTGCTTTGGTAGGTTCACACTTTTCTTAGGTGTGATCCTACCAAATGGCGGTTGAGCTACGACTTAGTAAGCCGTAACCGTAAAAAAAAAAAAAAAAAACACAGACCCAGAGACAACCACAAGCTTCGGGTGTAACGGACGGACTACATGTTGACGACCACCGCAAACATATATGTAAAAGGACAAGAGTATCGGTTCTGCACCTGGAATGTTAAGTCCCTTAACAGACCGGGTGAGGCCGAATAACTAGAAAACACCCTACAAGAAGAACAGATAGCGCATATTTGGATGTGGATTTGTTGTTCGAGGTGGACTTGGGCAATATGAGCGAACGCCTCATAACATTCCGCATCAAAGCTACGAGTATCTTCGGTGACATTAGCTTGATATGGGTTCACGCCCCCACAGAAGAAAAAAACGACAGAGTCAAGGATGACTTCCAAGACTCCCTAGATAGAACTACAGCTACGACACCAAGATTATTCTAGGAGATGTCAACGCGAAGCTAAGTGAGGAGGACGAGTCGTAAGAAAGCACAGCTTACACGACAACACGTCCGGAAACGGATTCAGGCGGGGCGTAATCTTTTAGTAGCTAGCACGCTATTCCCAAATCCCAATATCCATAAGGGAACCTGGCGGTCTCCTGACGAAATGTCTGTTGATCAAATCGATCATATTGCGATCGAAGCCGGATACTCCTCCAGCATCTTGGATGTCCGAACATTTCGAGGACCCAATGTGGACAGACAGGTTACGTATGTGGATATCAAGAACTTTGACGTTGGGAAGCTGCCTTCCTTCAGCTCTCTCAACAGCCGATGCAAACTGCACAAACTATAGGACAGCAGTGGAAACGTTGTCAAAGCGCCATCAGGGATGCTGCATTCAACACCTAGGAGAAGCCCTTGGTTTGATGACGAGTGTAGCAGGTACATTGGACGCACACACGGCCATGCTGCACCGACGAACGAGAGCTGCTCGTGAGCGCTATGAGCGGAAAAGAAGGGAGGAGCACATCCCTTTTCAGAAAAAAAAAAAATGGTGAGCACGAGAAGCGCGCGATCGAGGAGATCGAGAGATGTTATCACAGGAACGACATTCGAAAATTTTACCAAAGAGTAAAACGAACATGCCATGGATATAAAGCCAGAGCGGAACCTGTAGGAATGAACACGGACACCTCCAAGTTGAATCACAGTCGATGCTGAGAAGATGGTCTCGATGCCGCTGTCAGGCAGAACGTACTATTCACACTGAACGAAGATGAGAGAGAATTCCGTCCACGCGACTTAGACGAGGATTAAGAAAGCGATATAAAAACTGAAGTCTAATAAAGCTATTTAAAGCGGGTGGTCGTCAAAGATGGTAAAGGACTAGCAAAGGCCTCGTAGGGGTAGCATCTGCCGACGGATGCTGGTCAGACAAAAAGCGAGTAAGAGCCTCTGCAGCTGAACATCTTGCAGCTCTGCTAGTCAGGTCCTACTTCCACCTCCTCGTGGTGCCATCTGGAAATTTCCTTACAAGGGAAGGCCTTACTGACGGAAGAGGCCGAATGGCGAGTAGCCTGCGCCATCAAACAGGATTAGTGTCGGTTGGGCTATGTTCTAGCAAACCTTAACCGTAAAACCACTGATTGCTCAGAAGCAAAAACAGCATCGGATAGAAAACGGAACAGACCTATGTCGACGACCCTATAATAAAACAAAAAACAAGCAAGGATCTTCGATTTCGTAAGTGGAATGTTATGCCCCTAAACAGATTACGTGCGGCCGAACAACTTGCGGACGCCCTAGACCACTATAAAGCCGACATAACCGCCATCCAGGAAATGCGATCGAATGGACCGGGTAAAAAGCGGATCAAAAACTGCGACATTTACTATGGTGACTGCTATAGGGAGAGAAGACAGAGACTATTTAGATGCGGATTCGTTGTTAGAGGTGGACAAAGACATAAAGTCCCATAACGCATCAAGGCAAACTTCTGTATCATCAGCCTCATATGTGTCCATATCCCCCAGCTATGATACCAAATTCATACTAGGAGACTTTATCGCTAAGCTAGGTAAAGAAAGCATATTTGAACGGGTCATTGACAAACACAGCCTACATGACACCACATCCAATAACGGACACAGGCTGATCGACCTTACCACGGGGCGAATACTTGTTTTAGCCAGTACACGATTTCCTCACCTCGATATACACACAGGCACCTGGCGGTCGCCAGATCAATCAGTTACCATCCAGATTGATCACATTGCGATTGACGGCGGACACTCCTCCACTATTTTGATGTTCGCACTTTCCGAGGAGCGAACATCGACTCAGACCACTATCTTGTAGTAGCCAAGATACGTCAACGCAAAACACGAACACCACCTAGTAGAGTTAGAACACCACGATCGCCGGAGATCGCCAGTGCCTTTGCCAACCGCGCTTCTCTTAAGCTCTCCGATACACATCAAACCTCCACTCAGTCAGTAGAGTAACAATGGAGCCTGTGCAAACAAGCCCTGAAGAGCACAGTAACGGAAGTGCTGGGCCTTAAAGCTCCACGACGAAATACCTGGTTCAATGACGAGTGTAGAAGGATTCATGCATACAATGCCTCACTACACTATGAGCTTAAAAGAAGGGGCGAACACAAGCTTCCCAAGAGAAAAAAGAAAGAGCACGAGAAGCGGGCGGTTGAAAACCTGGAGAGGTCCTATTGCAGGCACAACGTTCGAAGATTAAATCAGCGGATAAAACGAATGTCTCAAGGCTATAAAGCCCGAACGGAGGCTTGTAAGGATGAGCATGGACACCTAGTAGTAGAATCGCAGTCGATGCTGAGAATTTGGCAAAAACCACTTCTGCAGACTGTATAACGGCGACGAAAGCCAACATACCGCCATCAGGCAGAATGATCCATTTCTTAACGACGAAGATCGCAGAGAATTCCGTCCTCCTGACCGCGCTGCTGGCGCAGATGGACTGTCTGCTGAGCTCTTCAAAGCGGCTGGGGGCCAGCTGGTTAGGAGCATGCACCGGCTCATCTGTGAGATATGGTCAGAGGAAAGCATGCCCAAGGAATGGAGTCTCAACTTTGTTTGCCCGGTCCACAAAAAAGGAGACCCATTGGACTGCGCCAGCTACAGAGGAATAAGTCTCCTTAATGTCGCATACAAGATCTTCGCTGCCATTTTTGGTGAAGCCATTCGTAAATAATCTGATAGGTCCTTATCAGTGTGACTTCAGGCCAGGGAAGTCCATCATCGATCAAATCTTCACACTACGGCAGATCTTGGAGGAAACCAATGAATTTCAAGTCGACACTCACCACCTATTTGTCGACTTCAGTGCCGCATACGACAGCGTAATTAGAGACGAGCTATACAACGCTATGTCTACCTTTGACATACCTGCTAAGCTCGTCAAACTATGCAGGATGCCTCTGGAAAATGCTCGCTTCTCCATTCGAAGCAGTGCAGAACTGACCGATAGCTTCGAAGTCAAAAAAGGATTCAGACAGGGCGATGCGCTGTCGTGGGATTTAAGAAATGATTGTGCAAAAACCACAAGCCAATACAAGAGGCACAATCTATTTCAAATCCTCGCAACTCCTTGCATATGCCGACGACATTGACATAATAGGTAGATCGTAGCGAGATGTCAATGAGGCGTTTGCGAGTATTGAGATGGGGGCGGCAAAAATTGGTTTGGCAGTTAATCAGGACAAGATTAAATATCAGCTCTCATCGAAAAAGGACATTCACCACCGACGTCTAGAACACAATTTGCATTTTGGAAGATATAAGTTTTGGGTAGTTAAGGACTTCGTATACCTCGGCTCCGCAGTGACCTGAAACAACGACACCAGTTTCGAAATCAAACGCAGAATTACTCTTGCCAACCGCTGCTTCTTTGGCCTCAAGAGGCAGCGGATGAAGAAATCCGCGAGTTGTACAGCGACAAGAGTCTAGTCAGGCGGCCGATCCAACGCCTATGATGGCTAGGCCATGTAGAGCGAATGGACATCACAGCTCCAACCTGTAGAGTCTTTGGATCCAACCCCGAGGGACGAAGAAATAGAGGACGGCCGCACCTTAGGTGACGCGCACAGGTGGAAAGGGATCTCAACCAACTGGGCGTGCGGCATTGGAAAAGACTAGCGAAAGATCGTGCTAGGTGGAGATGGCTGGTTGGTTGAGGCCCGGGTTCATCCCGGGTTCGCGCCCGTTGAGTAAGTAAGTAAGGTCGTCAAAGAAATACGCACAACACCGACGCATTAGCCAGAACGTCACTATTGGCAGCTATAACTTTGATGTAGTCAATGATTTTGTCTACCTTGGCTCATTGGTAGCAAGCAGCAACGACACCAGCGCTGAGATTAGAAGCAGAATAGTTATTTCAATCGCTGTTTGTTTCGGGCTCAAGAGGCAATTGAGTAGTAGAGCCCTCTCTCGAAAAACTAAGGGGACCCTCTATAAAACCTTAATCATCCCGGTCCTCCTCTACGGCGCAGAGACTTGGACCTTGTCAAAAATGGATGAAGAGGTTCTTGGTCATTTCGAGAGGAAAATTCTGTGTACAATCGTCGGTCCTGTTTGTGTTGACGGAGACTGGAGGAGAAGATCCAATCACGAACTGTATGGGCTGTACAGCGATATCGGCCTAGTACGATGTCTACGGTTTCAACGTCTTATGTAAGCTAAGCTAAGCTATGTAGAGCGGATGGACAGCACAGTACCGGCCTAAAATCTAGATAAAATGCTCATCGTCATATTACAAAAGGTTCTCATTTGCACCACTTCAACCAGTATTACAGTGGAACTCCGTAGATTTCACTCTGGCGACTGTGGGACTTTGGCGCACGATAAGCAAGTTCGGGTTCCGATAACACCAACGCCATCGAACGTTTGTTTCACGACGTCCCTCCATCGAATGTTTGTTTCACGACGTACCCCGCCCAACTGGTAAAGCCCCGCGTAGTATACTTGTCTCGAAAAAGCTTCTCGACTCACGCTGTTCGATATCGCTATTAAAGGTCACTTACACATGTATAAAAAAATAGATCATACACAACATGGGTGATTGAGAGAAGCTTGTCTCTGGCCCTTCATACTAATAAGCCAAAGAATAATTCCTAATCATTGACACTCGAGATGAAGGAGCAATAAAGAACCGGCTACCAAAAAGTCAGAACAGTTTCATCAGAAAGTATAAAACAATCAACTTCGAATATGATGATGTAAATTGATTGCATCATTAATTTCATATGACTACTACACTATCTGTCCAGGCTTACTTACTTACTTTAATGGCGCTACAGTTCGGGGTGAACCAGGGCCTCAACCGAAAAGCCTCTCCAGCCGGCCCGATCTTTGGCCAGCCGCTTCCAGTGCCGCACGCCCAGTTGGTTGATGTCCCTTTCCACCTTTGCGCGCCACCCTAAATGCGGTCGTCCTCTGCTGCGTTTCCTCTCGAAACGCCCCAGAGCCTCTTAATCCGCTTTTGATAACGTCCAAGCCTCAGCGCCGTTGAGGAGGACCGGGATGATTAAGGTTTTGTAGAGGGATACCTTAGTTTTTCGAGAGAGGGCTCTACTTGCCTCTTGAGCCCGAAGAAGCAGCGGTTGGCAAGAGTTATTCAGCGTTTTATCTCAGCGCTGGTGTCGTTGCTGCTTGTCACTATCGAGCCAGTCACGTTTTGACTAAGATGTCGGTGTTGCGCGTCTTTCTTGGATGACAACATATATTTGGTCTTGTCCCTATGTACCCTTAGACCCATTTTAGCCGCTTCTGCTTCAATGCTTGCGAACGCCTCATTGATGTCTCGCTTTGTCCGTCCAATAACGTCAATGTCATCTGCTTAGGCAAGCAATTGTGTGGACTTGCAGTAGATCGTAGCTCTTGTATTGGCCGCAGAGTCCCGCACGATCTATTCAAGTATGATGTTAAAGAAATCACATGACAGTGCGTCACCCTGTCTAAAACCTTTTTTAACATCAAAGGGGTCGGTTAGTTTACCTCCGACCATAATGGAGCAGCGAGAGTTCTCCATAGTCATCCTGCACAGTCTGACGAGTTTGGCAGGAATGTTAAAACATGACATGGCTCTGTATGGCTCGTCTCTATAAACACTGTTATACGCGGCTTTAAAGTCGACGAAAACATGGTGCGTGTCGACCTGGAATTCTGTCAAGGCTACCTGATAAAAATTAAGCGACATTAAAGTACGAGTACTTAAACTTGATTCTGATTGTGGCCTCAGAGCCGCATGAAGCTAAACTGATATCAATATACGATCATATTGTTTGCTACTCCAGGAGCCACCTTTGTTTACATCTCAACTCTTTGCTTTGTGACAATGCATCTTATTTCGAAATATGTTTATTTTTCCCGCAAAGTAAATATTTTTTTATGCAATTTTCCTGACGCGTACATAAAACTTATTTTCTCCTTCCTTCAGAAAAGTTGAACTTCTACAACTTCACCCTCATGGTACCAAAAAACTTGCAAGATGAATTCGCCAGCATCTTGATCGATGACGAAACTTTTTCGTTGCCTTTGTTAGGAAAAATATGCAAAAAAACGTTCAACAATATTCAGACGAAAACTGCAAATCTTGGATAGATTTTCATAATGTCAATCATTCTGTGTTGTAGATGCACCCCTTGGAAAGATTTATGTAGAAGAAAAAACAAAAAAAAAAAAACACAAAAAATGCATTAACTATAACATGTTTGGCACAATCCTTAACATCCGAATAATTTAACGAAGCAGGCGTACATCAGCCGTAGTCGGGAAATTCCACCCTACTCAGCTTATACGGGTATTGCTAGTAAAAGCAGTATTACGTATCCGTGCAAAGGAAATCGTAACACTTAGCTGTGTGAATTTAATTTATGTCCTCAACTGTGAAGGACTAATCCTCTTCGATTGCCCTCGGCGTGGAGTACAGCGTCCTTGCTTCCTTATTCTTTTTCTGTACGTACATATAAATGTGTGATGAAAATATATAGTAGCTTGCGGTGCAATTGTGGTAATTCACCCCATTACTTCAGTAGCAAAATACGGCAAGGGGCTCATGTTGTGGGCTGGTGTTAGGAAGTAATTTTAACAAGGGCTTATGTGAACAGTACTATATTCCTACGATTGGCCGTAGACCATGTGGGGGTATAATTGTTTATAGCTGGCTCCGCAAGGCCATTGGATATCAAATGCGCAACTACTATTCCCATCGATATACGTACATATATAGTATAATTCAAGGAGAGTAATAGCATTACAAATTGAATTCAGATTTTGGCTAGCTTGTAATCATACAGTTTTTCAATGTCCATCTCATTAATATAATCATAATATTAAAAAACGGTATTTACATCTTTTATTTAACATCTCATCTTTTTCTGCTTCTTAATGGGCGCTACAGTTCGGGGTGAACCTGGGCCTCAACCAACTTGTGCGCCATCTTAAGTGCGGCCGTCCTCTGCTTCTTCGTCCCTCGGGGTTGGATTCAAAGACTCTCCGGGCTGGAGCTGTGGTGTCCATTCGTTCTACATTGCCCAGCCATCTTAGGCGTTGACTCCGTAGGCGCCTGACTAGACTCATGTCGCTGTACAGCCCATAAAGTTCGTGGTTGATTCTTTTTCTCCATCCCCCGTCTGCGTTTATAGGCCCGAAAATCACGCGCAAAATCTTTCTCTCGAACCGACCAAGAGCCTCCTCATCCGCTTTTGATAGTGTCCATGCTTCTGCGACGTACAGCAGGACCGGGAGGATAAGGGTCTTATATAGAGTCAACTTTGTCATTCCGGAGAGGGCTCTATTACTCAATTGCCTGAGCCCAAAGAAACAGCGATTAGCAAGAGTGATTCTGCGTTTGATTTCGGAACTGATGTCGTTGTTCCAGGTCACTGCGGAGCCAAGGTAGACGAAGTCCTTAACTACCTCGAACTTCGCAAGACATCGCGACGGTGGTGAGCGTCCTTTTTTGATGACAGCATATATTTAGTTTTGCCCTCGTTTACCGCCAGACCAACTTTCGCCAAACTCAATACTCGCAAACGCCTCATTGACATCTCGCTGTGATCTACCTATTATGTCAATATCGTCGGCGTATGCAAGGAGTTGCGAGGATTTGAAATAGATTGTGCCTCTTGTATTGGCCAGTGATTTTTACACAATCATTTCCAATATGATGTTGAAGAAATCACACGACAGCGCATCGCCCTGCCTAAATCGTTTTTTGACATAAAAACTATCGGTAAGGTGTTCGCCGATTCGGATGGAGCAGCGAGCATTCTCCAAAGTCTTCCTGCATAGTATGATGAGTTTAGCAGGTATGTCAAAGGTAGACATAGCGTTGTATAGCTCGTCTCTAATTACGCCGTCGTATGCGGCTTTGAAGTCGACAAATAGGTGGTGAAGATTTGGTCGATGGTGGACCTCCCTGGCCTGAATCAGCACTGATAAGGACCAATCCGCTTATTTACAAAAGGCTTCAGGCGGTCACACAAAATGGCAGAGAAGATTTTGTAGGCGATGTTAAGGCGACTTATTCCTCTATAGTTGGCGCAATCAGAGGGGTCTCCTTTCTTGTGGATCGGGCATACGATGCTGAGACTCCATTCCTCGGGCATGCTTTCCTCTGACCCTATCTTACTGATAAGCTGGTGCATGCTCCTAACCAGGTCATCCCCAGCTGCCTTGAAGAGCTCAGTAGACAGTCCGTCTGCGCCAGCAGCTTTATTCGACTTGAGCTTCGGTATGGCGATCTTAACTTCGTCGAGGTCAGGGGGACAGAATTCTCTGCGGTCTTCGTCGATTAGAAATGGATCATTCTGCCTGACAGCGATATATTGACTAACGTCGCCGTTATATAGTCTGGTTTTTCCATATTCTCAGCATCGATTGCTATTCTACTACTAGGTGTCCTTTCTCATCCCTCATCGCTTTATCTGTTGATGAAACTTTCGAACGTTACGCCTGCAGTAACACCTCTCCCAATCCACAATCGCGCGCTTCTCGTGCTCTTTCTTCTTTCTCCTGAGAACTCGTAGAGCTCACGAGCTGCTCTTGTTCTTTTATGCAGCGAGGCCTTATATGCATCCTGCTTCGCTGTGTGAATCCTCCTGCACTCGTCATCGAACCAGGTGTATTTTCGTGCTGGAGCCTTGAAGCCCAAAACTTCGGATGCAGGGTTTGTTTGCAAAGGCTCCACTGCTGTTTGCAAAGGCTCCACTGCTGTTCTATTGATAGCGTGGAGGATTGAGGTGTATTGGAGAGCTTAAGAGAGACGCGATCGGTAAAAGCACGAGCGGTTTCTGGCGTTCCGACGTCATAAATTTGTATTCTTACTCTACTCCGCTGCGTTCGTGAAATCCGTAAGCGCATCTTGGCTACTACAAGATAGTGGTCCGAGTCGATGGTAGCCCCTCGGAAAGTTCGAATATGAAGAATAGAGGAGGAGTGTCTGACATCGTTCGCGATGTGATCAATCTGGTTGGTAGTCGATTGATCAAAAGACCGCCAGGTGCTTTTGTGTACATCGAGGTGCTAGAAGGAGATCCCGCCCCGTAGCCAGATCAATCAATCTGTGTCCGTTATCGGAGGTGGTGTCGTGTAGACTATGTTTGCCGATGACTCGCTCAAAGGTGCTTTCCTTACCCAGCTTAGCATTGAAGTCTCCAAGTACAATTTTGATGTCATACATAGCTGGGACATTGGGCATACGTTCTGTCTAGGAGATGGTAGAACTCATCTTTGGCGGAGTCATCCTTGTCTTCCGTGGGGGCGGGGACGCAGATCAGGCTGATGTTAAGAAATTTAGCCTTGATACGGATTGTTATGAGGCGTTCGCTCACATGCCAAAGCTTACGACTTTTTGCCTTAGTCCACCTCGAACAACAAATCCGCATCCGAACAATCGTTGCCCTCTCTCCCTATAGCAGTCGCCGTAGTTAATATCGCAGTTCTTCATCCGCCTTATACCCGGTCCATGCCATCGCATTTCCTGGATGGCGGTTATGTCCGCTATATAGCGGTCTAGGGCATCCGCAAGTGGTTCAGCTGCACGTGGCCTGTTTAGGGACCTGACATTCCACGTACAAAGCCGAAGATCATGGTCCTTTTTTCGTTTTTTGCAAGGGTCGTCAACATAAATCCGGTCCGTTATATCCGAGGCTTGTGGTTGTTTCGGAGTTTTTTTTTTTTTTTACGGTGACGGCTTACTAGGCCGTAGCTCAACCGACTAATCCTGTTTTTTGGCGCGGCAGGCTCGCCATTCGCCCTTCGTCTGCAATTTCCATAGGAAATCTCCAGATGGCACCACGAGGAGGTGAGGATAGGACTTACTAACAGTGGCGCAAGGTGTTCGACTGCGGTGGCTCTTCTCGCTTTTTAGCAGGCCAGCACCCGTCGGATAGATGTTACCCCTACGAGGCCTTAGTTAGTCCTTTGTCATCCTAACATCTCATCTATTCAATCAACCATTTAAAAAATTATCTACGAGTTCATAGAATTATAATCCGATATTAAAAAAGTAAATTCAATAAAGTACCTCGCTGGAAGATAAAATTAAATAGTCCTTACCCTTACTGCAGGGATGAAATCAGTCAAGCATTCTGAAGTTATTACCGACTTTTTAATTCCAGTCGAGGGTGGAATTCTGCAACTTCCGTTCTGAGCTAATCCTGTGCATCCGGCTAGTTAAAAAAAAAAAAAAAAACAAAAAGTGTTAATTAAAATTACAAAGGCAACTTACTTACTTTAGTCTAAACAGCAAACAGTACGTTATTTGTTGTAACAAGAATATTAAAGACATGTTTACCCACTTTATGATATTACATCCACTCAGGCCCTATTACATCGAATTAATGGTTTATTTCGAGTCGGAATCACGAAAGCTCTGGTGTAAACTGGTTTGCTAAGTGTAATTTCAACCATCCCAAAGACGTGAAAGCGCACTTAAACTTTTTAATGAGAACTGTACTCGTACATACCCTAATAACTATTAGTGATACAATTAAATGTTTCCTTTACAAACCATTTTACCGCCTTTTATCTAATGGCCATTTTCAAGGCTGAAGCAAAGTATATACACACCCATAAGGAAGTTTTGTTATTCCTGTATCTATGCCCACTGAAGAAGGGCGTTTATTTGCTACCGATATTTTGTGTAAAGAGGAAACATTACATGAAAATCAATTGCCACATCGGCAAAGGCTAAAAGTAAGGGCTTTTGTTAGAACGACAAGTGAAACAATTTAATGAAGGGTGGTATGCTCTTTACGTACGTACGTACATATATAGATACTCAGCGAGTATATTCATTTTGGTTTGAGTGGGTTGCACAAATAAAGAATCTAACACAAAACGAACGAGCAATGCCTCTTGCAACTGTAGTAGAATTATCTTAAAAAAAAGAAAGATCGTCCCTTGAAATTCTATTTTTGATTTAATTTTAACATATCCCGGAGAATAGCCTTATTGTTTCGAGATTCGAGATTAAAGGTAAATTTACATTTAAAATTATTGATCCAGAGTACTTGAATCGACTGTGGCATTTGGCGAGTCTGCTCCGAGCTGAGAAGGTATTAATTGCAATACTCGCCCTGGACGATTAAGTTTAATGGTTGCAAAGGGTATTCCCCCACAAGCCACGATTGATTGTAGTGCCGTTCCTTGTTTGGCGAGTGTGTAGGCTCTTTAATTTCCTAGAATGTCGCTGTGTCCCGGTACCCAGATAAGTTGTATGTTGAACTGTTCGGCCATCTCGTTAAGAGATAGGCGATAATCGAGACTAGTTTTTGGTGTATACACAAAGGACTCCAACGACTTTAAGGCTGCTTGACTATCCGTGAGAATACGGATATCACGTTCCACTTCAGCCAGGACAAGGCATCTTTTATTGCCAACAGTTCTACCTGGAAAACGCTGAAGTGATTTGTAAATTTAGAGCTTTACTCAGCTTAAGTTGTTTGCAAAAGACTCCACTACCCAACCCGTCCTTGGTTTTAGACCCGTCAGTATAAAAGTCTACGCAGTAACTGCGGGGTTGAGTATGGCGGGTCCAGTTTTGTCTGTCCGGGTAAATCGTCATGAAGTTTTTTTCCAGGACCGCGGTGGGTTCTGTGAAGTCCAAGTTTACTGCCATGGTTGTCCTGTTGTTCAGAATGGAGGAGTGGCCAGTGACATAGCTCGTCCATTTCGAGTTGGTTTTTAGTCTAATGGCCGTGTGTGTGGCAATTTGCTTGCCGAAAATATCGAGTGGTGTAAGTTCGAGTATCGTGTTGAGCGCAGCCGTTGGGGTGGACCTGAGGGCTACCTTCTCGATTTGTTTGTGGTATGTTGTCTTGTCCAGTGCAGTCCACCAGACTATCACTCCATACATTAGTATGGGTCTAACGACCGCGATGTAGAGCCATAGGGCGAATTGGTAGAATTGGCTAAATTTATATCGAAAGAATTGTTCCATGAGCACGGTTTTTGCAAAAGTAAAACCTTATTTTGAAAAAGAACTCCGGTTGTGCTGTGCTGTATTAAAAAAAAAATTGGAAATGAAAATTAACATATTTCAATGCAATCCAGTGCAGAAATCACGTGTTCATCGGGCAGTCCATCCACCTCGCCGGCGGGTGTTGGCACTCATTAACGCCAAACTGAGTGAGTGCTAACGCCACAGACATATTTTTTCTTTTTTTTTTTGTGTTGCGCCAAACGAATGTGGAATCTTCAAAAGATACCAGTAGCCCGGGCCCACACCCTGCACACTTCAACCACTCTCCCCGCGGGACTGCCGTTAGGTATTACTTCGCAGGGCTGGTTTGCACTTTATACCCTTCTTTCTCTTATTGGTGTTTCCTGTTCCAAGGGAGCTGCCGTTGGGTTTTGGTTGCTCTCCCTGTTTCTCTCCAGACGCCGGAGTTCCTTCATGATTCTCGCTGCGGTTTCTTTCATAGCGTCCCATATTTCGCTCGAGGTTAGCATATGCTTTATGATTTTCTCGGGAGTCGGTGTTTCTCCAATTTTATCTTCGAGATATTTATCTACTTCTCCGTGATGCCGGTTTATCCAACTTTGTATGTCCGGTATAAGTCGATGGGTCCATCTTCCCTTTGCTGACTGATTCGATCTCTCCTGCCATATTCCAATGCTACGCCCCGAAATGTTTGCACACCTTTAGGAGTTCAGTTTCCGTGATAGTTGTGACTTCCTGTCCATCCTGGGGTGAACGCTCTATCGTTCTTTGCGGTGGAAATAGTCGCGAGACTATTTTTTTATCAGGAGAGGGCATGATGGCGAGGGAGCCCCGGTGGTGACTTTGAGCTTTGCCATGACAGTCCTGTAAGCGGTACCCCAAGGGTTTACGTCTGCTTGCTCGTAGAGCTGCTTAAATTTGTTATTTTTTGTTTCTCTTAATGGCCAATTTCAGATCCCTACGTCTGCCTCTGTATTGCGCCTCTAGGTTCTGATGAGAGGGCAAACGTCTGGATTGCTGGGACAGTCTTCTCGCTCTATGACACTTGCTGCGTAGCTCTGCTATCTCCTGGTTCCACCAGTATACTGGTGGCCGGCGATTCGATGACGTTTTCCGGAAAATGGATGCATCGCAAGCCCTCATTACTTGCTTAGTAGTATCAGCGGCCATACCATTTGCTGTCGCAGACCTTATTGTAGACTCTCAAAAGGTGAAGGTAAAAGAGTCTTCATCCAGAATTTCTATTTTCCAACCCTTTTGTTGTGCCTTCTTTAACGAGGCACCCTGGTTGGCCCTCCTAGGCGGTATTTCAAAAAGGATAGCCAGGGGTGTACTGATTGTTTACTCTCCAATTTGCGCCTCTCGTTAGGGAACTTGATACAAATGTGATGTCAACTATGGAACCTATGCCGTGTCTGCTAAAGGTGTGCTCGCATCCTGTGTTGAGCAGTATTACGTTTAATGATGACATAGCCTCTAGTAGAGCTCCGGCTCTTCGATTGGTTTGCGTACTGCCCCAATCAGTGGCCCATGCGTTGAAATCTCCACCTATGATTTTTGTAGTATGGCCTCTGGCATCATCCACGAGTCTATCCACGAGTCTATCCAGCACACAGCTGCATAACAGCTGTAGACGTGTACGCCATTTATATTTGCTCGAACGAAGCCGGATTGTCCTGCCGTCATTTTTTCTTCAAAGGCGCTCTTTTTGATTTGCCAGCTATCCAAACTTTATCGTCGAGATTCTTGTACTGTTCGCATAGAATGGCAGTGTCTATTTTGGACTCTCGGATGGCTTGTGTTAGGAGATCCTGTGCCACTTCGCAGTATACCACAGACACATCGCGAGTCGTGAATGTCGATTCTTGTTGGTGAAGCAGAACTCACTACTTACTAACTTACAAGAACCTACGGTAGTCTGTTTTTGCATTGCCGACGACGGATCTTCACTTCTCAGCTCTGCTTAGTTGGTATCGCGTCCGTCAATGTATTGCGTACTGTTACGATGGGGGAATTCCGTATACAGTTCTGTAAAATTCGTGGGTTAAGAAAAAATATCTTTGCCACGTATGCCCATGTCTTTCTCCACAAATCGGCTGTTTTAGCACCTTGTAAAACACAGATTGATGAAAAGTCCGTTCCTTCAGATTTTAGTCTTCCTGCATATAGCTTAGTGCTATTATGCGTTTCTTACCGTGATCCCGCCATCTATGTTCGTATTGATATTGCTTACCAGCTTGTTCCGCAATATAGCCAAACATCCACCTCGAATTTTAATTTCGTATTTAAATTAAAATACACCCTTCGTAAGCACACAATTCACTACTGTTTTCTTTATAGAAGCCCGAACCTGTACAGAGGCGTCACATTCGACGAGTTTGATGCACTGTCCGACTTCTCCAAAGAATTATTTCCCTGTTTCCTTGCAATAAAATCGTTACAGCGGATGATTTCATTGCTCACAATTCTCAGTGGCTTTAACATTCTGGACAGACAACACCCGAAGTAAGGCATCTCGAAATTTTCGCTAAACCAATTGAACCAATAAATTCAGCTTGCGAATGAGCCTTCCCGTAGCCCGGATGTTGCTACGGGACTTATTTCTTACCTCTCAACCTGATCAATACACGTTGGATGTATTATCAGCTAAATTCCCATATTCATTCCAAACAGTTAAACAAAAAGCTCCCAAAAGAGGTATATGGGTATATGTATGTATGTTGGCGTTACAGCCCATAAAGGACCAGAGCCGAGCTTCTCTCGATCACCCATGTTGTTCGTGATTTAATTTTCCCATAGGTGAAAGGGACCTACAGTTTATTGCCGGTTACGAACGGCGAATTTCGAGAAAGCTTTTCATAACAATTTTACTACAGGGGGTTTTGTCAAAACCCCGCTGAGGAGAAACACCGTGAAAACACGTTCGATGACATGGCTGTGTCGGGATTCGATCCCGTGTCATCGGCGTCAGAGGCTAACACACTACCCGCTGCGCCACGGTGCTCGTAATATGGGTATATAAGAAAATTAATTGGTGCGATCTTAAAACTTCTTTCGTAGCTTTAATTAGTCACGTCGAGAACGACGTGGACCCGTGGCTGATATAATTACAAACTTTATCAACACTGGCAACTTTATAGGGTAAAAAGTCGAAGGATAATGCGTGGTTTGACTGGTGCTGCAAAGAGGTTAGGTAGAGAGACATCAGCTTTCGGAATTATATGGCAAACACCACTGAGGAAAACCGAAAAAGATGTATATAAGCCAGAAATGACTGCAACTTCACACATTCGACGAGTCATATTTTTACACGGCAAAGCCAATCTGCTTGCTGCTCACTTCACCGCAAGCTTGCAGCTCCCAAGATCGGTTTGTTACCGCCTGTTCTGGAGTCCGTTGATTCCACCATGGAACAAATTTACTTCCGTACTCGTACAGTTACAAGGGTTCTTAAACAACTTGACATAACCACACAAACCCACTGGTTCAGATGGTATTTCTTCTACGCTAGCAAAACCACTGCGTATGCTTTTTCACCTTTCCTATTCTTCTGGGCTTTATCCGAGTAGGTGGAAAACAGCATTTGTAGTCAGTTGCATTCCGCCCCAACACTTCTCCCGCGATACACGTTTCTCCCTTAAAAGGGAGAGAAGGCTTAAAAATGTAAAAGGTACTTTAATGGCTTCAAAAGTTAGCAAGAAAATACGATTGTAGTTATTTCAATGGCATTTTGAGCTTGGTGATGCCTAGTCTCTAAGGATACTGAATAGGACCTTGGCATAGAGGATCTGCCTGCCTGTTTTTGTTATGTATATTTCTGTTTATATATTTTCTCTTATGTTATGTATATTTCTGTTTATATTTCCTGTATTTGCTCCGTATACTCCAGCCCCAACGACTTCGTTCGTTTTGGAGCCATCTGTGTACCACACGTAGGATCCACGATTGATGGAGGGTCTATCCTGTTCCCAGTTTTGTCGGTTGGGGAATGTGACCTTGTAGTTTTGGCTGAAGTTGTATCTGGGGAGACAATTGTCTGTGAGAGATATCTTTAGGATTTCATGCCTGTTTAGTTCGGTAAGGATATCAGGGTGAAAGGGCCTACGGTTAGAGTCATCCTCCACGATCAGTCTGTGGGCGAAGACCATTGCTTCTTTCTTCAGTTGGAGATTAAGAGGTGGCAGGTCCATGATGACTTCTAGTGCTGCTGTGGGGGTTGTTCTCATGGCCCCGGTGATACAGATACAAGCTAGTCTTTGCAATTTGGTGAGCTTGGCTTGCACTGATACTTTTTTGTTTTTTCCCACCAGACGGGCGCAGCATATGTGAGAATTGGTCTGGTGATTGCTGTATATAGCCAGCGGAATATTTTGGGGTTCGTGCCCCAGTTTTTGCCAGTCAGACTTTTGCTGGTCCTTAAAGAGATCCTGGCCTTCTCAATGGTCTTTGTAATGTGAGAGTTCCGAGTGAGCTTTTCGTCTAGAGTTATCCCTAGGTATTTGACTTCTTTTGAAAACTCTATCGCTTTACCAAAGAGAGTAGGTTTGGTAAGTTTGTGCCTATTCCTCTTTTTGGTCAAGGCGACTAAAGTGCTTTTCCTAGGGTTGACCTTTAGTGCACCTTTATGCACAAGTTTGCAACAAGGTTTAGTGCCCATTGGAGGAGTTCCGAGACTGTGTTTTCGAACACAGGATCACTATGTTGTCAGCATAGCCTTGGAGATAGAAACCACTGTTGCTGAGTACGTTAATCAGTTTATTTACCACGATGGATCACAGGAGAGGTGAGAGAACCCCGCCTTGAGGGCATCCTTTCGCGGCATTTACACTGATTTCATCTTTGCCTATTGTTTATTTAACTATTGCTAAGCATGTGTTGGATCCAATTGCATGTGGTGTTATCTACCCCTGTGCTGAGGATGCAACGTTTCATTTGGGTGTAGTCGGTGTTGTCGAAACTTACGTTCTTAGATGGCGTGGTGAACCTGGGCCTCAACCAACAAGCGTCTCCAGCTGGCACGGTCTTTGGCCAGCTGTTTCCAGCGTTGCACGCCCAGTTGGTTAAGGTCACCTTCCACTTGCGTGCGCCACCGTTGATGCGGCCGTCCTCTGCCTCGCCTTCCGTCCGGGGTGGATTCGAAGACTCTTCGGGTCGAAGCTGTATTTTTCATGCGCTCTACGTAGCCTAGCCACCTTAGACGCTGTATCCGTGGACGTCGTACCAGGCCGATGTCGATGTACAACCCGTACAGTTCTTCGTTATATCTTCTCCTCCATACACCGTTTGAACAAACGGGACCGTAGGTAGTGCGCAGAATTTTCATCTCGAAACGACCAAGGGCATCTTCATCCGCTTTTGTTAAGGCCCAAGCCTCTGCGCCGTAAGGGAGGACTGGGATGATTAAGGTCTTATTGGTTTTCCGAGAGAGGGCCCTACTTCCCAATTGCCTCTTGAGCCCAAAGAAACAGCGGTTGGCAAGAGTAATTCTGCGTTTTATCTCAGCGTTGGTGTTGTTGTGGCTGGTCATCAGTGAGCCGAGGTAGACGGATTCCTTGACCATTTCAAAGTTGTATCCGCCCATGGTGACGTTCTGGCCAATACGTCGGTGTTGCCCGTCTCTTTTGGATAAAAGCAGATATTTGGTTTTACCCTCATTAACCTTTGGACCCATCTTAGCCGCTTCCACCTCAATGCTTACAAAGGCCTCATTCAATATCGTCGGCGTATGCAAGCGATTGCGTAAACTTGAATTAAATCGTACCTCTTGTGTTGCCCAGTGACTCTTGTACGATCTTTTCGCTTGAAAAGTCGAAAAAGTTGCATGACAATGCGTCACCTTTCCTAAATCCTTTTTTAACATCAAAGGACTCGGTTTGCTCATTACCGACCTTAATGGAGCGGGGAGAATTCTCCATTGTCATCCTGCACAGTCGGACGAGTTTGGCAGGGATGTTGAAACTAGACATGGCTTTGTATAGCTCATCTCTATACACGCTGTCATATGCGGCCTCAAAATCGACGAAGAGGTGGTGAGTGTCGATTTGGTATTCCTGGGACTTCACCAATATCTGCCGTAGCGTAAATATTTAGTCTATTGCGGATTTACCTGGCCTGGAACCACACTGATAAGAGCCGATCAGCTTATCCACAAACGGTTTCAGGCGGTCACCCAATACGGCAGAGAAGATCTTATATGCGATGGTAAGAAGACTTATTCCCCCATAGTTTGCGCAGTTATAGGGGTTTCCCTTCTTATGGACCGGGCAAACGATGCTGAGATTCCATTCGTCGGCTAAGCGTTCCTGCGACCATACCTTGCAAATGAGATGGTGCATGCACCTTACCAGCTCATCTCCAGCCGCCTTAAGAAGCCCAGCAGACAGGCCGTCTGCGCCCGCGACATTATTAGACTAAGTCTTCCAAATCTACTATTAGGTAAATCCTCCGAACGTCTTTCCTGCAATAGCATCTCTCCATCTCTTCGATCGCAAGTTTCTCATGTTCTCTTTGTTTTTTGATTTGCGAAGCTTATGCTTTTTCCCCCTACGAGTATTCTGTGCATAATGCTCACTAGCAGCTCCCATCCTTCTGTGCAGCGGCGCTTTGTTACTTGGCTACGTGTGCCCTCCTAAGATTATCGTCAAACAATATGTTTCTTGTTGGCGGTGTTTTGAAACCCAGTACCTCAGAAGCAGCGCTCCCTACGCTTTTTTAATAACGGGTCCATTGGTGTTGTATGGACTGGCAGATGTTGGAGGGTTTTCCGAGAGCTTGAGGGAGATGCGATTGGCATAGGCTCTGACGGTCTCATGCTATCTTAGCGTTACGTCGTTATATGCCGCTGACCTTACCTGATTTTTCTGGTCCGAGTTAATATTGGCTCCTCGAAAAGTTCGTACATCCAGAATATCAGATGCGTATCTACCATCAATCGCAATGTGGTCAATCTGATTGACGGTTGATTGATCTGGAGACGTCAAAGTCCCTTTGTGGGGGACTAGCAACTGTAATATTTCGCTCCGTCACAAAGTCTATCAGTCTAAATCTATTTTCGAATGTGGTGTTCTGTAGGCTGTGCTTGTCAAGCGGCTGCCTTGCCCAGTTTCGCCCTATAGCAGTCTAGAGCCTCCACAAGTTGTTGAGATGCACGTGGTCTGTTGAGAGGTCAATTTATGTTTTTATCGGTTGTTGTGGCATATCAGTTTTTTTCTAGTTACGGCTATCCGGGCCATAGCCAAACCGACACTAATCTTATTTTGTGGTGCAAGAAGCTCGTCATTCGTCCTTTTTCATTCGCGATTTCCCAAAGAATTCCCCAGGTGGCACTACGAGGAGGTAAATATAGGACTAAGTGAGGTACACACCGTCGATCGAAAGTGACCGTTTTGTTGGATGTCACTCAAAACTGAGTGACATGTGAGTACGTACATGTGAATGATGGTTTGTCGATCAAAACTGATGAGTTGCAAAAATATTGGTACTGAGTGACGATCAGCGGCCTTATTGGTTTTAATCGACAGGGTGTACATTAATTGTGTCATTAAAGCGTTGGACATGGATGAAAGCAGACAATTTCTCGAAGAATTTATAAATATTTACGAGTCTCACCGTTGTCTCTGGGACGCAATATGCCCAGAACACATTCATCAGGACAAAAAAGACTATGCTTACCAGGAATTAGTGAACTTAATGAAAAAAATACAAATTCGGTGTCCATGAAGACTGTGCAAAATTATGTACTTGAATGATGTTTTGAGTGTCAAACAAAATCTATAGTGTGTACATGAGACACTTCACTCAAAACTGACGTCAATTTTGATCGACGGCGTGTACCTCGCTTTACTAATATAGCTGCTAGGCGTTCGGCTGCAGTGGCTTCTACCCGCTATTTTGCGTACCAACGCATGTCGGATACATTACCCCTACGAGTCCTTTGTTAGTCGTTTGTCACCTACATTATTTATAAGCACTGCAGCTCAACTTGTAATTGATTTTAAACGGTGTTGGTATTTGAGTGACAGTAATTTAATGCGTCTGATCCATTTTCTTGTAGTATACAAAAGCCCATTAGTAACATAACTCAATAAGTTAAGACATACGGTTACAGACTGATTTCTGATTAAGCAATTCAGTGCTGACATAACTAATTTAATTGTTTTGATTTCAGGTATGTTGGCTTTTAATCAATATTCAAATATGCAAATCCATTTCTCCAAATTGAGCAACATAAGACCCCAAAGTTGAATAGTTACATTGACGACAATCGCAGGTAACTAAGCAACAGGATATTCAGCTCTCTGTGAGTAAGAGGAGGTTCTATATTAATCTGAACATTTATAGAGTCTTTGGTGTGTAAATCAAAAACAATTCAAAAGACTAATTCTCACAGGAAATACTTACGAAAGTAAAACGGCTTGATTATTCGGGCTCTCCATATCTCCATGTACTTCTATGTAAGTCCCCAATAGATGCCCTTAACTTAAAATTTAGTTAAAAGTAGACAGGTGTTATAAATTCGATTGCCCAATTAAATTCATCGCAGTTATGTACATGTATGTATATGTATAAGTAAAGCGAATTTTGATATTTTATAATAAAGTCTAACCAAATTTCTAGGACGGGTACATTTGCGGTCTGCCCAGCGGTCGCCTGCCTGATGGTATTGCATCCAAGGCACGCTTCGGAAGTCGTGATGATGGCAACATTCGTCTCATGTGACCAAACCATCGAGGCATAGCCCTTTCCGTTCGGAGAAGCAGCTGCTCAACATTGAGCTCCCCGCGCACTGCCGTGTTTCTGACCCTATCCCGCCGAGTAACTCCCACAGCAGCACGAAGAAATCTCATTTCGGCAGCTTGTACTCGTGATCTTATTTTTTCGATCAATACCCACATTTTTTGACAATTACTGAGTTAAAAACCGAGAACTTGATTTTGACACCAAGCCCGGTTTTCCTGATTACAGATCTTCCAAGATGTTTCAAAATTGACCCAGCTTAGCCAATCCTGCAGGAAAGCTCAGTATTACTCCTCCCATCCCTCGTGAACACGACCCAGAGATACATAAACTTCTCCACCTGCTTCAGTGGGACCACATTAACATATAGAGTGCATTGGACAGGTGTTCTGGAAATAACCATAACCTCGGATTGGTTCACGTAAACCCTCATTCCAGCATCAGCACATACGGCCACAAACCTATCTAGCGGGCGCTGAAGTTCCATCTGGGAGGATGTGAGTCATCTCAAAAAAGAAGATGGCTTATCCTCAACTCTCCCAATGTAAAACATTCCTCGCCTCGACTGCGCTGCAACACCCAGTCCATATATATAATGAAAAGGAGAGGTGACAAGACGCACCCTTGGCGAAGTCCAACGCCCACGGTGAAAGGTGTTGATTTACTACCGTTAGCCCGAATGCAGCTGCTACAATTTGTGTATAGAGACTAAATGGCCCTCAACAGAGGACCATCAATCCCATAATCCTGCAGTACACTAAAGAGTTTACCTCGAGGAACTCGGTCACTCGCCTTTTCCCAATCTACAAAGCAGCTGTAGATTGGTTTGGCGTACTCCCAAGCCTTCTCGAGTACCATTCTTAGAGTGAAAAGCTGGTCGGTTATACTACTGTCGTGACGAGACCCGCACTGTTCACCCCCTATCCTGGATTCGACCATAGATTTAGAATGCGCCTCCAACACCATAGCGTATACTTTACCGGGGACACTTAAAAGAGATATGACCCTATAGTTGGAGCACTCTTTTTTATCCCCCTTTTTGAAAAGAGGAACAATCACCATAGTTTGCCAATCGCTAGGTGTCCGCATTCCCAGGCCACCTTAATGACACGAGAGAGCCATAATGCTCCCTTTTTACCCATTGCATTATGCATTTCAGGCCGAACTTCATCCACACCGGCGGATTTGCCAACTTTTAGTGATTCAATCGCTAAAATGACTTCCTCCACCGTTGGACTATTTTCTGCCATACCCAAGACTATAGGTCTGTCCCCATCAGTGCCCTGTTCGGGATTGAGAAGCTTCGAAAAGTGCTCGCTCCATCTGCGTAAGATGTCCATCTCATTCGAAAGCAACACACCATCATTGGATTTAACTCCTTCGATTATGTTGAATTTCCTTCCTCTGAGCCGGCGAATGGTTTGCGAGAACACCTTTTTCGCAGATCCATGGTCGCCTTCCAACTTCTCGCCGAACTCCTTCCAGGACTGCTCTTTAGCTGCTCGCAGAGCAAATTTGCAAGTTCTTCGCGCCACAGTGTATCGGTCACGAGAAGCAGAGTCACCCAAGAGAATCCAGTCTCTGTAGGCCTTCTTCTTCTCTCTGATGGCTTCTTGAACTCCGGGTGTTTTAAACTACGCAGTTCTTTTCTCACCATCACCAAGCCGCTTCTCTCTACAAACATCACGTGCAGAGGCAATGACAGCTGTTGAAAATAGTCGCAATTTTTCCTCTACATGGGATGGAACAGTTGGAATTTACTCACACCTTTCGGATATGTGTCGTGCGAAGTGTTGCCACACCTCACTGCTCTGTAGTTGCTCCCACCGTATACGTGTTACCACTCTTGGTTTCCGCCTTGGCAGACGAGTTACTCTATTATTAAGATACTTCTTACACAACACCAGGTAATGATCAGTTGACAGTTCAGCCCCTCTCAACACACGAACGTCACAAACCATTCGTTTCACACACGATGGTTTGTTTTGGTGGAGTTACAGCCCATGAAGGGCCAGAGCCAAGCTTCTCTCAATCACCCATGTTGTGTGTGATGCATTTTTTTTACACAGGTGAAAGGAACCTGCAGTTTAATGCCGATTCCGAACGGCTTGAGTCGAGAAGCTTTTCCTTGGCAAGTATACTACGGGGGGTTTTGCCAGTACCCCGCCGAGGAAGGACGCCACGAAATAAACATTCGATGGAGTTGGTGTTATCGGGATCCGAACTCGCTAATTGTGCGCCAGAGTCCAACACACTAACCACTGCGCCACGACGCCCTCACACACGATGGTACCACAAAGAAATCTATCAACGAGTTTTTAGATTGTGACTCTCCCGCCTAATTGTATCCACTCCAATACCCTGTCTGCCAGTCTGGGACTTGTGAGTATCCCCACTCCCGCCTGTGCAGGCATTTGAGGTGCAACTCCCGACAGGAAGAGTTTCCACCCGTCCGAAAGGTCCACAGTTTTGTATCCTCTTTGCTTTGTCGAAGAGATATCTATGATATCTAACCGGTACCTGGCAGCTTACTCAACCAGCTCGTGATACTTCCCTGTGAGACGTTCCAGGTGCCCATCCTAATTCGATGCCGTTGTCTATTGCCCTTTACTCCCCGCATGCACTGGTTAGTGCATGGCGTGATAACCCCCCACCCCCGTAATGGCTTACGAGGCCACTGCCGGGTATGATGATGATGTATGTATGTATGATTAATTGGTCATAGGGAAAAAGAAGTCATGCACTCCAGAGTTGCGGAAACTTTTGATAGAAGCCTGGAAGGTGGCAACAATCGGAAGAAGATTTGGCTGCTCCAAAAAGACGGTTTTTGGACCCGTACATGCTTTTAAGAGGAGAGGCAGCTATTAAAACCCTCAGCGAAAAAATGAAGAGAAAAGCAACAGCAAAGCAAGACAGGTTAATTACTCGAATTTCGAAAGTTGACCTTTTCTTGACTTCTGCAAAAATTAAAGAAGTCGTTGGCCCTCAAATCAGCGACGAGATATCAGCCAGAATCTTACCAAAAAATGAAGAACATGGGGACGCATACCTCCTTCAAGATGCCAGCCTCTGGTTGAAAGCATGCCCCGGAGACTATATTTACTCTAAAATATAAAACTTCTTTTAAGGCGCCCTTAAAAAAAGAGAGATAATCAGAAACACTAAAGGCAAAAGCAGAGGTTTCTAAGTCCCTGACCACCACGGTATATCCATATGTACGTACATAGCTAAGTCATGTATGAGATAAGTGTCACGCAGCTAGAGTAGGCAGAAATCTATCAATAAGCACTCTTAATTATTATTAATTAATTATCAAGCACAGTATATTTACTTTTACTCGATGAGTCGTATGAAATATTAATTACCATGGCATGGGTATCGCAAACAATTTTTGTTGGTTGTGTTTCGATTAGGCAAAATATGTTTTACGAGTACTTTGTCACGTTCATGGTGTCACAACCTGCATAGCAGAAACGAATCGTTCTAAGAAGTCTTGAGGCAAAGACGTCACGATGTGGACTATAATATATGTATCTACGAGGGGGGTTATAGGAATATATATTACATGTCAAGCAATATTACACAGCGAAATATAATATTAATGAGAACCTTTGTTTTTAAGCTTACGTGAAGATTTCGAGGGTGGACAAATTAGATGGCAACAATCAATCAGTTCAATATCTGCATGGTCACAAGCACCTACCCCAATTGTCACTGTATATAGTAGACGTGTAAACCCTAGCGGCTATATCTTTTAAGCTTCAAATACATTTCTAACCGATTCTCTATTCTTTTCAATGTTATAAACTATCATAAGTTCTAAAGCACTAGCAGTGCGAAAAGCCTTACAACTATTTCTTTTTGGTCAAATATTTGAAAATCTTGGTTTGAAAATCAAGACATCAGCTGGGCTCCTAATCAGTGCAGATGCAAATGCGCATTGCGTGATTTTGGGCAACAGCGATATAAATGAAAGAAGTGAGTGGCTTCTAGAGTTCATTCTTAACTCTAATCTCTATAACTCTAATAAGGGAAACATACCCAATCGTAGGGGGGTACTAGATCTAACGCTAGCATCTCCCTCTCTCATTAGTAGAATAAAAATGAGATGGGTCTCTGAGGAACACTCCTTCTCAGGACACCGCTATCTGAAAGCTAGGTTAAAGCTTTCACGATCCTAACCCCAATCGACTCTTCTTACAACCCAAGAAGATTTGATTGGGAACGCTATAGAGCCTTAATTGGCAATTTTATAGTAAAAAGGACCTCCGACACCCCGCGGTCCCCATTAGATATAGATAAACTGGTCAATATCTTAACAAACACACTGGGCAGCGCACAAATCAATGAAAAACTCATACCCATCTTTGTGGAAAGCAGCACTAAGCAAGCTCCGCAAGATTTGTCGAAGTCCCTTCAGTAAAGCAAAGAGTACAAAAAACGACAGAGACTGGAGCCTATATAAAGAATCAGTCTTCTTCTTCCTCTTCTTCTTTTGGCGCTACAGTTCATGGCGAACCTGGCACTCCTTCAAAAAAACCTCTCCAACTGGCACGGTCTTTCGCCAGCAATTTCCAGTGCTGCACGCCTAGTTGGTTAAGGCCCTCTTCCAATTGGTTGTGCCACCTTAAATTTGGCCGTCCTCGACCACGTCGCCCTTCGGGATTGGATTCATAGACCTTCCGGGCCGGAGCTGTGTTTTCCATACTCTCAACATGACCTAGACATCTAGACGTTGGATCTGAAGACGCTGTGCTATGTTCATGTCGCTGTACAGCCCGTACAGTTCACTGTTAAGTCTTCTCCTGCACTCCCCATTTATGCAGGTCGGGCCGAAAATCGCACGCAAAATTTTTCTCTCAAAACGACCAGGGGCCTCCTCATCCGCTTTCAATAAGATCCATGTCTCTGCGCCTTAGAGCAGGACCGGCATGATAAAAGTCTTATATATGCTCACCTTGGTGTTTCGAGAGAGGGCTCTGCTTTTCGATTGCCTCCCGAGCCCAGAGAAACAGCTGTTAGTAAGAGTTATTCTTCGTTTCATTTCGGCACTGATGTCGTTTCTGACGAAGTCCTTGACTACCTCGAAATTATACCTGCCAGTATGTGCACCCTGGCCAAGACGCCGGTGGTTCGTGTCCTTTTTCGACTACAGCATATATTTCGTTTTGCCCTCGTTTACCGCCAGTCCCGTTTTAGCCGCTTCCGTCTCAATGCTTATAAAGGCCACAATGACATCTCGCCGACTTCGTCCAATTATGTCAATGTCATCGGCATATACGAGAAGTTGTATCGACTTGAAAAAGATGGTGCCCCACGTATTGACCAGTGAGTTTTGCACTATCCTTTCAAGGACGATGTTGAAAAGATCACACGATAGCGTGTCGCCCTGTCTAAAACCTTTTTTGACATAAAAGGTATCGGTTAGGTCGCTTCCGACCCTGATGGAGCAGCGAGAGTTCTCCAAAGTCATCCTGCACAATCTGACGAGTTTAGCAGGGATGTTAAAACTAGACGTGGCGTTGTATAGCTCATCTCTATTGATACTATCGTATGCAGCCTTAAAGTCGACAAACAGGTGGTAGGTGTCGATCTGGAACTCGTTTGTTTTTTTCCAGGATCTGCCGCAGTGTGAATAATTGATCTATAGTGGACTTTCCGGGCTTGAAACCACACTGATACGGACCAATCAGTTTACTAACGAACGGTATTAAGCGTTCACACAGAACAACAGAGAAGATTTTATAGGCGATGTTCAGAAGACTTATTCCTCTGTAGTCGGCGCGGACAAAGGGGTCTCCTTTCTTGTGGATCGGGCAAACGATACTAACATTCCATTCATCGGGCATGCATTCCTCTGACCATATCTTACGGCTGAGCTGGTGCATACTCCCAACCAGGTCATCTCCAGCTGCCTTAAAGAGCTCGGCAGGTAGTCCGACTACTCCAGCAGCTTTGTTGGACTTAAGCTTAGAAGAAGAATTCCTAACTTCATCCGGGTCAGGGGGACGGAATTCTCTGCTATCATCGTCCGTTGTAAAAGGATTATTCTACCTGACAGCGGAATCTGTTTCGTCATAGCCGTTATACACTTATACAGTCTGCAGAAGTAGTCTTTCCAGATTCTTTGTACCGACTGTGAATCCACTACAAGGTTTCCATGTTGGCCCCTGCAGGCCTCCGTTCTGGTCTTATATCCCTGGCATGTTTGTTTTATTCGTTGAGATAGCCTCCGAAAGTCATTCCTGCGATAGCATCTCTCCATCTCTACGATCGCTCGACTTCTGCTCATAATGCTCACGAGTAGCTCTCGTCCTTCTATGCAGCGCTTCTTGATAGGCTTGCTGCTTTGCTGCGTGTGCCCTCCTACACTCGTCGGCAATCTACGGGTTTCTTGTTCGTGGCGGTTTGAAACCCAGTACCTCAGAAGCAGCACTTTCTAGGGCTTATTGACAACGGGTCCATTGGTTTTGTACGATCTGAACAGGTGTTGGAGGGTCTTCCGAGAGCTTAAGGGAGACGCGATTGGCATAGGCTCCGGCGGTCTCTTGCGATTGTAGCATTGCGACGTTGTATGCCGATGGCCTTAGTCGATTTTTCGTGGCCAGGCATATTCGAAGTCGCAAGCTGACTGCCACAAGATAGTGGTCCGAGTCGATGTTAACTCCTCTAAAAGTTCGCACATCCAGAATGTCGGATGCGTGTCTGCCATCAATCGCAATGTGGTCAATCTGGTTGACGGTTGATTGATCCGGAGATCGCCCTTTGTGGATGTTGAGATGTGGGAAACGCGTGCTAGCAACTTAAAGATTTCGCCCCGTTGCGAAGTCTATCAGTCAAAATCCATTTTCGGATGTGGTGTTGTGTAGGCTGTGCTTGCCAATAACCCTACCAAAGGCGACTTCCTTGCCCAGTTTTGCGTTAAAGTCTCCCAGTACGATTTTAACATCGTAGCTGGGACATTGGGCATATGTCCTTTCTAGTAGGTCGTAGAAGTCGTCTTTTGTAGCGTCATCCTTGTCCTCGGTAGAAGCATGAGCGCAAATTAGGCTGATGTTTGCGAATTTAGCCTTGATGCGGATTGTCATGAGCTTGAAGCTCAAGATTTTTGCCAAAGTCTACCTCTAGTAACAAATCCGCATCCGAATAAGCGTTATCTTCTCTCTTTGTAGCGGTCGCCGTAGTAGGTATCACAGTTTTTCATCCTCTTTTTGCCCGATCCATCCCATCGCACTTCCTCCAGGGCCTCCGCAAGTTGTTCGGTAGCACGTGGTCTATTGAGGGAGCTTACATTCCACGTACAAAGCCGAGCATCATTCTTCCTTTTCCTTTGGTTGTTTTCTGGGTCGCCATCGGTTAATCCGTCCGTTTTTTTGTAACCGAGGCTTTTTTTTGGTTTTTTGGCTTGTTGGTTTTTTCCAGGTATGGTTTGCCGGGCCATAGCCTAACTGACACTTATCCTGTCTTGTGGCGCATGAAACTCGCCATTCGCCTTTTCCGTTCGCGATTTCAAAATAGAAATCCGCAGGTGGCACCACGAGGAGGTGGAAATAGGGCCTACGAACAGAACTGCTAGATGTTCGGCTACAATGGCTTCTGCTCGCTATTTTACGGGCCAGCGTATGTCGGATACGCTAACCCTACGAGGCCTTTGTTAGTCGTTTACCACCCAAAAGAATCAGTCAGGGTGTACAAACAAGCCCTGTTTGACAGTGGGACAGTACGATCATATAATCTCTAGAGAGAAAATTATGTGGGCGTTAAAAAGCTTCAAGCCCTATAAATCGCCAGGACTGGATGATATTTACCATCTCTGGTCAATAAAGGCCAGGAGTCATTGCTCGACTCCGGAAGCGAGGACTATTCCACCAGCTTGCCGATGGAAGACGATCTTCTGGACTTAGATCTGGAAGACCTCGACACCACCGTGGTGGAGGCTAATCGAGTTAATGACAGCCATGATGCTGAGATTAATTCAGATTAACCTCCATCACTCGAAAGCGGCAACCGCGAATCTTCTCCTCAGGCTTCTCCTCAAGGAGAAGAAGACATTGCCTTAGAAGAAGACATAACCTTGGGTATATGAACACAAAATTCGTGGATTAAGAACTCCAGCCTACAACCTATTTACTTCACAAAAAGAAGGTAAGCCACGGACTTGCATACTTGCAAAGAAATCTCTAAACGCTTACCTTCTTCCAATTTACAGCTGCCCTGACACCACAGTGATTTCTATAGAATCAGCCGAGGACAAGCTATAGATAGCCTCTACTTACATGGCGCAAGATGAGTCCATTCTGTAGGACGAGATGAAAAGACCCGTCAGAACATCAAGCTGGGCTCCTCATTGGTGCGGATGCGAATGCGCATGACACCATTTGGGGCAGCAGCGATATAAACGAAAGAGGTGAGTGGCCCTTTGAATTCATTCTTACCTCTAACCTTAACAATATGTAACAAAGGTCATATACCCACATTTATTATTAAAAATCGAAGGGAGGTATTAGACTTAACTCTAGCATCGCCCTATCTCGCTAATAGAATAAGAGAATGGAAGGTCTCTGAGGAACACTCATTCTCTGATCATCGATACCTGGTTTTCAACCTAGCTGTTACGGTCCCAACCCCAATTGACTCATCATGCAACCCAAGCAGGACTGATTGGGAGCGCTATAGAGCCATCGTTGGCAATTCTATAGTAAACAGGACCCCTGATACCTCGCGGTCCACGGTAGATATAGACAATATAGTCGATATCATAACAACGCACGGGTCAACAGCTGCGCAATCCACAAATAAGGAAAAAACTCTTACCCTTCTTGGTGTAACGCAGATCTCCGCAAGCTAAGCAAGAACTGACGAAAACTCTTCAATAAAGCAAAGAGTACAAGAAACGACAGGGATTGGAGCCTATACAAAGATGCACTCAGAGTGTACAAACAAACTCTGAGGAAAGAACGAAGGCTATTCTGGAAACTATTCTGTAACAATATGGAGAAATATTCATACGCCTACAGATTGAGGAAAATACTCTGGAAGATCCACAATCTCCGAGCTGCCTCACAGCAAACGGAGTTTGGACAACGTCTGAGGGAGAAACTCTAAATCTTCTCCTTAATACGCACTTCCCAGGCTGCTATGAATCGCAAGACTCAGTGCATTCGCGGGGAACTCACTTCCCCTCCACGATAGAGGGAAAGTACGATCATATTATCTCTAGAGAGGAAATTATATGGGCGTTAAAAAGCTTCAAGCCCTACAAATCGCCAGGTCCGAATGGAATTTACCCTATCGAACTCACACAAACGATGGTATGGACTATACCATGGCTAGAGATTATCTTTGAAGGATGCCTCGCTTGGAGTCACATTCCAGAAAAGTGGAAGTGCGCAAAGGTACTTTTCATCCCCAAGGCTGGCAGGAATTCTCACACTTCCCCCAAGGATCTAAGGCCTATTTGTCTATCATCCTTCGAGCTAAAATCTTTGGAGAGGCTAATAGACTTACACATACGCCACAACTTGGATCCATCCCTAAATTTTAAGGCACAGCACGCCTACTGTAAGGGTAGATCTGTCGAAACAGCCTTGCATACAATAGTGAGGAAAATCAATAGATCAATCATCTTAAGGAATACATTATAACCGCCTTCCTTGACATAGAGAGCGCCTGGAGAAAGAAGGCCTGGACGTTATTGCCTACGCTGATGTCGTTGCCATTTCAATCTCAAGTAAATACCTATCCACATTGAATGACCGTATGCAGATGGCATTCTCAACCCTTTGCAAATGGGCGCATAGCAACGGGCTCAGGGTGAATCCCCAGAAAACGGAGCTCGTGCTATTCACAAAAAAGCATAAAGTCCCGGAACATTGCCCTACCACTTTGCTTGGTACCAGATTAAACTATTCCTCCAATGCCAAATTCCTTGGCATTATACTAGACAGGAAATTAACATGGAAGAGCAACACAATCGGAAGAGCAAAAAAGCAACAATAGCTCTCTAAATATGCAAGAAAGCCATTGGAAAAAAATGGAGATTCAACCCGAAGATCACCCTATGGCTCTACATCACGGTCGTTAGACCCATACTAATGTATGGAGTGATAGTCTGGTGGACTCCACTGGACAAGGCAACATACCACAAATAACTTGAGAAAGTACAAAAGTTGGCGTGTATGTGCATTACCGGGGCCCTCAGGTCCACCCCAACGGCTGCGCTTAACACGAAACTCGACCTTACACCACTCGATATTTCCGGCAAGCAAATTACCACACACACGGCCATAAGACTAAAAACCCAACTTGAAATGGACGAACTATGTCACT
Organism: Eumerus sabulonum; assembly: GCA_951905685.1. Classification (NCBI taxonomy): domain Eukaryota; kingdom Metazoa; phylum Arthropoda; class Insecta; order Diptera; family Syrphidae; genus Eumerus; species Eumerus sabulonum. The sequence continues at coordinate 88,396,605 of OX645061.1, forward strand.
GGCCACTCCTCCATCCTGAACAACAGAACAACCATGGCAGTAAACTTTGACCTTACAGAACCCACCGCGGTCCTGGAAAAAAACTTCATGACGATTTACCCGGATAGACGGGTACCCGGATAGCTGGACGCGCCATACTCAACCCCGCAGATACTGCGTTGACTCTTACACTGACGGGTCTAAAACTAAGGACGGGGTGGGTAGTGGAGTCTTCTGACAACTTAAGCTGAATAATCATCTAAAATTACCAAATCACTGCAGCGTTTTCCAGGCGGAACTGTTGGCAATAAAAGAGGCCTTGTCCTGGCTGAAGTGGAACGTGATATCGACTACGAATATCCGCATTCTTACGGATAGCCAATCAGCCTTAAAGTCGTTGGAGTCCTATGTGAACACATCAAAAACTAGTCTCGACTGTCGTCTATCTCTTAACGAGATGGCCGAACAGTTCAACATACAACTTATATTGGTACCAGGACACAGCGACATTCCAAGGAATGAAAGAGCCGACACACTCGGCAAACAGGGAACGACACTACAATCAATCGCGACTTGTGAGGGATTACCGCTTGCAACTATTAAACTTACTCTTACTAATCTCGTCAGGACCGAGACGAACCGGAGATGGACTCAGGGACATACCTGTGTCATCACCAGGCAAATCTGGCCCCGGCTCGATAGTCAATGGACAAGGAGTATAATCTCCCTAAAAAGAACTGACGTCTACAAAGTTATAGGTATCATCACTGGACAGGCGCAAAAACTAAGTATAGTTCCGAATGATTTCTGCAGAAGCTGTCTAGATGAGGAGGAGGTCGAATCCATTCTGTACAGTCAGGAAACGATACCTAGGCTCTTACTTCCTTAACGAACTGACAGAGGTTCAGCAAGTAGGGATACCTGATCTTCTTAACTTCTTAAGAAGCACAAAATGGTTCCACGAATAGGGGGATAAGCCCCCTCGTAACTGCACAACGGGCCTCCCTGGCCTATGTGCGTTCTTCTCATTTCTGGGAAGGCTACGATACTACCTACCTACTATAACCTAAGATATGTATGATTGATATTTCTTATATTATTTTGTTCTTAATTGTTCCATGTAACCTTATCAATCATTTCTAAGTTGAGCTTGATACGCTGTATATTGGTATGGTGATTATTAAATTAAATCTGAGGTCCTATGCTGAGTCCTTAGGAATAAAACTCTACTTCGACATTTTTTCACTCTTCGAGGGACAGTAATTAATTCCTACGTGGAAATGCAAATTCACTAATATCCGGCGTCGCTTGAACGCCCATACTTTCTATGCAGGAAAGATCATATATATTTGCTGGTCCGGCGGGCATATGAGGTGGGAAATGGACAATAATATAAAAATGCGAACGGTTTTGAAAAAAAACAATATTTTTCGACTACTTATAGATACATGGTGTCGATTGGAAACTTTAGAATGGAGATGTATTTTAAATGCATTGGCAACCTAACCCAAGGTTGATAGTGTTTTATTCCTCTTCTCATATTAAACATACATGCGCTTGCTTATGCCATCATAATATAGATCTATCTCAGTATCTTTTACTTGCTGTTTACTTGTTTCTTTTAAATAAACGCCTTGTTTCGCATATAACATTTTTTTTCTTACCCTGCTATTATGTAAGATTAATAACAACACATAACTTTAAACAATTACCATGCGGAAGGTTGGCTGTAAATACACTATAGAGACAGCATTCTTTTCTCCTCCAACTGTCGCGTGAAAAACAATCTAAGAATAAATCAATTGCCTCTGTCGAGATTATATGTGATATATTGCAAAGGAATGTGAATTGGAAAAATCCATTATCACTTATATAAAATACACCTTCCAAATGTCCTTTGTCTCCAAGCTACAACAACTCAAAGTACATATACATACATATTTGTTAACATACACATGTTGGTACTAAACTTGATGACAATTCCTTGCTAATTTCAAGCTGATTTATTTATCCGCATTGATATATAGAGGCAAATCAGGGCTGGGATATAAATTCCAACCCAATGCTTGCTCCTGAAATAGCTTCACGTTTATTTTCGACATACGTGCAACCCTTTCGGTGTAGCTGAATTCAATATGCTGGTTACATAGGTTCCAGGGGTGTATCTAAACTGTAACATCTGACGTTGAATTATCATAAATTACGCAAAGTTCTAGGGTTCACTCCCTTGCGTATTCTATAGTCATTTTGACTGATTACCAAAGGTGAAGTCGAATAGATGGTGCCCCTGATGGTTTTCGCAGATAGATGAAATTCGGCGAATAATGTGATATCTGCTTATAAATACATAGATATGCTGATCATAAATAAGAGAGTTATACGCTTCCACAGTAACACCTGGAACGTCGTTATAATTGTCTGCTGTAGCCGCAATTAAAAATATTGAGATACAACCGCAGGAATAAAGCAGGATCCGAATCTCTGACTTTTACTGATTTCCCAACAATTTTAAATTTTGTATGGCATATATATATATATACGAATATATATCTATGTAGTTATTTATTGTAGTTTTTTTTAACATGAACGGCTAACGTTGTTCGAAAACCAAATAGAAAAGTAATTTATGAATCCTCCACGAAACCGAAACAAGATTGGTTTTCAAATTCAACAAACAATATCCTCGGGCATATCCCAAGTAGGGGTAGTGTAATTAATTTTTTTTAATTGCTCTAAAATATAGAAGCTGGCCTCATTAAAAAGTTTCAAGGAGCAAACTGTACAACAGCAATGTTGGGTAGGGACAACAACAAATTATGTTTCACTCAAAGAAGTTTAGTTTATTTGGAGCATCTCCATAGAGTTTGCGTTTATGAGCAAGTTAGTATACCGCCACTCATTAAGGACTAAAATAGGTATCTCAAGAGGAGATAGTAAATGCAAACCATGCAGATGTTCCAGTGATTTGGAACTACGAGGAAACTAAACTGATAGTTCAATAAGCAAAATATGATACAGATACAACCTTCGATTTTATTTCAAGCACATAGCTACATATATCTGAATAGAAACTTTTTGAAATTCTGTCTTTCATTAAGGGAAAGTGGATCAAGAGAACTGGAATACGTACGTATGTATGTTGCAAGGCGTTGGGCGTTTGATGTGCGCACGTCTATATGTACCTGTAATCATTGCTTAACTTCAGTTCGAGAAGAGAAAGGGTATGCCTTGAGCATCCCTTTGTATTTTAGGGTGTGGAATAGGTGTGAGACGGATTAAAAAATATGTATCTACAAAGAAAAATGCATTAACCGATATCTAAAGAACTATTCATATCAGGCAAATCTATTATACGTCGAAGGAGAGCTTCAGTATTGAACTTGTTGATGTCACTAACAAGAAACTATTTATGCATATCAAGCATCTTGTTACCCTTTTCATGATGTTCTGTGCAGGTAAACAGTCTGACATTTAAAAAATTTACTCGGATATTCATGTAATGATAAACATGTAATTTGCTTGTATATTTCTAGGACTATACGTTCACTATCAACTGTTTCGTTCTAAGTTTTGATTGGGCCTGAGTGGATTTCTCAAACCCCTCTCTAAACCGTATCCAGTCCGTCTTTCTCGGATTCCGTCTGGGTTGCAAGGAAGAGATTCTAAAATCGGAATTCGATATATCCATTGTCCGATAGCGTAGCATCAGGCAAGACTCTCCTGGTAGTGATGTCCTTCACATATCTGTTGGATAGGGTCAGGTCAATCACCTCCTGTCGTCTTGTCGTAACAAACGTTGGTTGAGAGCCAACATTGTTGATGGTGAGGTCAGCCGAAAGAATGAAGTATAATAGACGGTCCCCTCTTGTATTGCATTTGCTGGTGCCCCAAGCAGTTTCTTGGAAATTAGCATCGCAAGACAAGATGAGCTTTACAGTACTCAACGAGTTCAGAAACTGCCTTCGGTGGTGGAGGCAGCACCGAGTCGTAGTGTAAGTAGGCAAACGCAACGGCGAAGTGTTAAATTACTCCGTGCGCTTTGTAGCTTACTCTGATGGTCACCAGATCTTGTCCACAAAAGGGTCCAAATTTGGTTGCCCATAGTGAGTTCTATCTGATGAGGCAAACTCTAGGCCTTTCGGATTGCTCATCACAAAGAATCGGAGCATAACACCAAGATTCTTGAATGGATGCAATGTGATGATTTGTACTACTGCATTCAATTCTTCTACTTAAAAGGGCGGTAGTAGCCTTGCAATGCTGTAGAGTAAAAATCATGGATTCATAGTGCATGGCACATCCCATCCTTCGACTACTTAACATTAAAATGGAATAAGATCCTACCAAGGGCGAAGTAGGGGGCTTGAATCGTATCCAGATTTCAGAGACGTGACAGGGTCGTCATTCAGTCCCTACAACCAGAGTAGAACCCTCCTTATTCAGAGAGAGCTCATCCTCCTTGTTGGAATAGATAATCCAAGCCCTCGTGTCAAGCCCAGAATTCTGCGAGCGTACACCAGACAGATAGGTCAGTGTAAATTTGATAGGCTTTAAGTAGAAGATAGGTGGATAAACAGGAGGAAGAATTAGTACATAACTTTTCACGCATTCACTCGCTTCTGGTTTGAGAATGGCGGATTTTTCTGCGATAATCTAAGCATGCTTGAGAACACCGTGGCGCAGTGGGCAGTGTGTTGGTCTCTGACGCCGATGACACAGGATCGAGTCCCGATACAGCCATGTTATCGAACGTGATTTTCACGGTGCTTCTCCTCAGCGGGGTTCTGACAAAACCCCCTGTAGTAGAATTGTCATGAAAAGCTTCTCGAAATTCGCCGTTCGGAACCGGCAATAAATTGTAGGTCCCTTTCACCTAGGGGAAAATGAAGTCATACACAACATGGGTGATTGAGAGAAGCTCGGCTCAGGTCCTTCATGGACTGTAACACCAATATATGTACAAACATACAATCTAAGCATGCTAGCTATGTGGGTTTTGATATTTTTATTTAGGATATGCTTCCTAAGATGGCAGAGAGCAGCAAAATCACATAGTATCTGTTCCGCCGTCTCTTCGTCCTCGAGACAGAGCCGACACTCAGTTTTGGACGAGAGGCTAATTTTGTTTAGATGATATCTCAGACCGCAGCGTCCTGTTAAGTAGCTGGCGAGTCTTTTGATATCCACCCTATTGAGTTTGAGTATGTCACCAGAGTGTTTGTTCAGGGGTCGTATAAGTCACTTAGATGGACGGAGTCCCCTGCTCCAAAAGGACGGGTGTTGCAGTTTTTCCCACCTGGCTAGGAAGAAATTTATATTAGACCCGAGAATGCCGCAGAATGGTATTCTGGAACCCTTCCTGGCAAGTTGGTCGGCAATTTCATTGCCCTTGATACCTTATGTCCTGGCACCCACCAAAGTTTAACATTGTTTCTTTTGGCGGGGTCTTGTAGCGCGTCCTGGCATTCCTTGACGGTTTTTGAGTTCGTACTGTACGAATCCAGCGCTTGACGCATGTTAGGATGGCATGCAGCTCTGCTTGGAAGATGCTGGGATTTATTCCCAGGGCCTTCGAAATCTTGCGTTATGGTCCAAAGCTGCCGGCTCCAACGCTGGAAGCCATCTTGGAGCCACCCGTGTACCACCTAAGGCCTTTGACATTTAGCAGGGGATCACTGTTTCCCAACGCTGAGCGATTTGGGATCAGTATCTCAATTCTCTTGTCAAAGGTGAATGTGTGTGGCAATGCGTCCGAGACCGTAGTAATCATATCCAGCTCGGGAAGGTGTTGTAATATGGACATGTTTCCGGGTCTACAGGGCATATCTGTTCCCGAGCAGAGAATTCTGATTACACAGCGTAATGCCACCTTTTTGATAAAAAGGTGCAGTGGAGTGAGTCCAGTGAGCGCTTCTTGGGCTGCCGTGGGGCAGGTTGGCATAGCGCCTTTGACCCCGAGACACACTAGTTTCTGAACGCGTTGAAGCTTAACAATTGTAGTTTTTTGCTCAACTTTTGTCCCGTAAGTGACGATAGCTCTTACTATCGCGGTGTATAACCAGTGGACTACCATAGGATTAAGTCCCCAAGTTTTACAGCAGGTGCGTCGGCAGGCCCACATGGCCTTAGTTGCTTTCATGAGTTTATTTTTCATGTTGGAATTCCAGTTAAGTCTGCGGTCTAGGTCAATACCTATATACTTTACTTCCTCTGAAAATCCTATGTGTGTGCCATTTAGAAAGATTGAGCAGGGTTGTACCTTTCTTCTCTTTGTAAATGGGACTAGGTAGGTGGGTAGGACCATAGCCTTCCCAGAGATGAGAAGACCACAAATAGGCCAGGGAGGCCCGTTGTACAGCTACCAGGGAGTTTAACCCCCTATTCGTGGAACCATTTTGTGCTTCTTAAGAAATTCAGAATATCAGAACTGAACTACGGTCAGATCGTTAAGAAAGTAAGATCACGGGTATGGTTTCCTGATTGTGCAGAATGCCGGGCAGGCGCAGAGAAGGTGATGAATGTATTCGACCTCCTCCTCGTCAGACAGCAAAAATCATTCGGAATTATACCTAGTTTTTGCGCGTGACTGCCAATAAGGCAGTGTCCTGTGATGACCCCGATGACTTTGTAGATGTCAGTTCTTTTTAGGGAGATAATACTCCTAGTCCGTTGACTGTTGAGCCGGGGCCAGATTTGCCTGGTGATGAGGCAGGTACGTCCCTGAGTCCATCTCCGGTTCGTCTCGGCTCTGGCGAGATTTGTATGATTAAGTTTAATGGTTGCAAGAGGTATTCCCTCACAAGCCGCTATTGATTGTAGCGTCGTTCCTTGTTTGGCGAGTGTGTCGGCTCTTTAATTTCCTGGAATGTCGCTGTGTCCCGGTACCTAGATAAGTTGTATGTTGAACTGTTCGGCCATCTCGTTAAGAGATAGGCGACAATCGAGACTAGTTTTTGATGTGTACACAAAGGACTCCAGCGATTTTAAGGCTGCTTGACTATACGTGAAAATGTGGATATCCGTTCCACTTCAGTTAAAACAAGGCCTCTTTTATTGCCAACAGTTTCGCCTGGAAAACGCTGCAGTGATCTGGTAATTTTAGAGCTTTGTTCAGTTTAAGTTAGTTGCAGAATACTCCACTACCCACCCCGTCTTTGGTTTTAGACCCGTCAGTGTAAAAATCTACGCAGTTGAGTTGAGTCCAGTTTTGTCTGTCCGGGTTGATCGTTGTAAAGTTTTTTTCCAAGACTGTGGTGGGTTTTGTGAGGTCTAAGTTTTTTGCCAGAGTTGACCTATTATTCAGGATGGAGGAGTGGCCGGTGACATAGCTCGTCCATTTCGAGTTGGCTTTGAGTCTAATGGCCGTTTGTCAGGCAATTTGCTTGCCGAAAATATCGAGTGATGTAAGGTCGAGTATCATGTTAAGCGCACCCGGTAATGCACATACACGCCAACCTTTGTACCTTCTCGAATTGCTTGAGGTATGTTGTCTTGTCCAGTGCTGTCCACCAGACTTTCACTCCATACATTAATATGGGTCTGACGACCGTGATGTAAAGCCATAGGGTGATCTTGGGGTTGAATCCAAATTTTTACCCTAGTGCTTTCTTGCATGTGTAGAGAGCTATAGTTGCTATTTTAGCTCTTTCGGTTGTGTTGCCCTTCCAGGTTAATTTCCTATTTAGTATAATGCCAAGGAATTTGGCATTGGAGGAATAGTTTAATCTGGTACCAAGCAAAGTGATAGGGCAGTGTTCCGGGATTTTGTGCTTTTTGGTGAATTACACGAGCTCCGTTTTCTGGGGATCCTCCCTGAGCCCGTTACTATAAGCCCACTTGCAAAGAATTGAGAATGCCGTTTGCATACGGTCCCTCAGTGTGGATAGATATACCTGAGATTGAAATGGCAACGTCATCAGGGTAGGCAATAACGTCCAAGCCTTCTTTCTCCAGTTTAATTAGTAGTTCCTTTACAACTACATTCCATCGAAGTGGTGAGAGGACCCCTCCTTGCGGGGTTCCCATGGTAACCACTCTGGTGGTTACTTAGATTCCCCAATTGGAGTGAATCCTGCGCGTTAATAATAACTCGCTGATCAACTCTATCAGAGTCCTTTCCATCTTTAGCTTTTCAAGCCCTTCCATTATTGCTTCCGGAGTGACGTTGTTGAAAGCGCCCTCTATGTCTAGGAAGGCTGTTAGAGTATATTCTTTAAGATGGATTGATATTTCGATTTTCCTCACTAGCGTATGC